>JAITYX010000081.1:0-1308517 GCA_021018815.1 Talinum fruticosum | reverse complement strand
TACGATTTACCTCCAAGACTATTCACGGGAATTTCACCACACAAATCCATATGAAGCAATTCAAACACTTTGGATGTAGACACGGTTTTGAGTGGTTTGAAAGATGATCTAACTTGCTTACCTTTTATGCATGTTTCTCAGATTTTATCTTTCTTAATTGCACAGTTGGGTAGACCCCTAACCAATCCATGAGATGCAAGTTTCTTAATAGAATGTATGCTTATGTGACCTAGTCTACGATGCCAAGTCCATGAATCATCATTCACGGATGCTTTTAAACAAGATAAATTTTGGCTTGAATCGGAGAGAGGAATAATGTAGGTGTTACCTAACCTAAGACCCGAGAGCTTAGTCTCTTTGGAGAATGCATCAAAAATGTAGCATTTGGTGCTGGGTGAACATTACCTCTTAACCTTTGTCACACACCCGAGAAATGATAAAGATATTGTACTTGAGTCCTTTGACAAGGTAGACTAGGCTGACTATGTTGTTTCCTTCACCAATTTTGCCAATCCTTACTATCTTGCCTTTGCTTCGTTATCTCCAAATGTGACTTTTCCTCACTTCGGATCTTCTAACTCGAGAGAAGAGTCTTGAATTTTCTGACATGTGGCATGAGCAAGCACTGTCTAAGTACCAATGACCTTTCTTCTTCTTCCGAGTTATCCGCAAAACAGAAACAAACTAACCCTTCTCACTTCCTCTTACGAACCAAGTAACTCTCTTTATTATGGTTCTTTTGTGAGGAAAAGCACTTTTGGGAACTACTGATTTGAATAATTTTGGAGTCCGGTCCGATTTTGAGTTTTCCTTCCGAGAACCGAGTCCGTGTCTCTTTCTTTTGAAAATCTTTTCTTTTATAAACAGGAGGAAAAGGCTTCCTCCTGTAGACTAGTCTGGGCTTAGTCCTCTATTTATTTGTATGAATGAGACCATGCTCAGCCTTCCTGAACTTTACAGTTTTTGAATTAGTTTTGAAAAGATTGGAATAGGATTTTCACTCTTCTTTTTCATTGAAATCAAGTCCTTCTTTCCTGAAGGAGACACACTGAGAGCCTAATAGCATATCAAGGTTTTTCTGACCTTGAGTGAATTTCAAAACAAGCTCTTGAGACTCGTTGAGCTTTCTTTTCAGTTGCTCATTCTTTATTATGAGTGACTCAAACACGATCTCGGTTGCTTGAGTACTGGTCTTAAGTTCTTTCAGATTTGTCTTAGTTTTTCTAACTTATTTTTCAAAACATTGCTCTCATCGGTGAGAGACTCTAGTTGTTCTTTGAACTGGAATGACTTAGAATTGGACTTTTCTTCCAAAGTGAAAATATATCGTGCTAGATCAACTTTTCAGAATTTGAGAATGTATTAAATACCTCATCAATATCCGAGTTCTCATTGTATGACTCGGATTCGGCTTCGAGTCCGTAAGTGCCATAAGACACTTTGAGTCATCGGAATCATCTTCTTCGAGATGAGTCATCATCTCTCCAGGTAGCCATCATAGCCATCTTCTTTCTGTCCTTCTTTCTCTTGGGGCAATCTTTGACTATGTGCTCCTTGTTGCCACATTTAAGGCAACTAGAGTTCTTCGATAATAACTTTGAAGGGGATGAATATTTACCTTTTCTGTCCTTCTTATCTTTCATGTAGAACTCATCCTTTGGCCTCTTTTCCCACTTCTTGTATTTCATCATTTTCTTGAAGCCTCGAGCTATGAGTGTCATAGGATCCTCTTCGATTACGAGGAGCTAAGATTGTCACGTCCGCTTTACGAGGCCTTCGGCGCAATGTTCCTTTTGTTGCTGACCTCGACATCCTCTTCTTCCGGATGAATCTCGTGGGTAAGTAACTTCCCAATAAGCTCGTCTAGTCTTAGTTGAGAGAGGTTCCGAGCGTCTTCAATAGCTGTCACTTTGGGACCCCATCTCTTCTTTGGTAGACTTCTTATAATCTTTCTCAACATTTCTTCGTGAGAAATCTTTCGCCTGGAGATTGGAGATTATTGGTAATCTCGGTCAACCGAAGATACACCTTCTTATTGCAGGGTTAAAAAAGAGATATAGATTTGCTAGCCAGGCCGAGGCTAATTGTGTCGACCATGGCCCCTGGTCGGTGCCCCTAACCGCCGAGTGCGGACTGCCGTTTACGTTGGATGGTCGGTGGTCGAGGCTTGGGTCCGGACCAATGTCTTCACACCGGTCTAGTCCAAAAGCGTCATGCGGAACCCTAATCTCTAATTTATTTTACTCTTAAATTAGGAAATAATATCTCGAGAATTCTGAAAATAATTTATAAAATAAAATAATTAATAAAACCGAGTAATCAAATGTGATTTAACTCTTTAAAGTGGTTTAATAAAATTCGAACTCTAAATATGAGATCAATCCTCACATTCAAAATCACATTCCAACTATATCCCTAATCTCCCTCTTTCAAAACCTCCTTTTCAAAAACCCTTACGCCAAGGTACCGCTAGGGAAGTACAGCCCAGTGGTCCACCCTGAGGCCCGTGGTTCCCACACTGGCGCCCCTACAAGGAATTTTAAGTGAAACGCAACGTTTTGGCTTGGAAACTCCCTTAGCAACACGAAAAGGTCACAAAACCCTAGGTTACCCCGAGTGGCCGGCGCCCCGACCGGGATTCTATCCAGTTTTATCCTATTCTATTTGGTCTTATCACTTTAGTATTGGCCTGATTTTTTCGCTTAGCCTTGGACGGCTGGCTGAGAGCAACCCTAGGTCATTTGTGACCTAGGCGTCTCCCTATAAATAGAGAGCCTTGGCTCTCATTTTAACATGGCTTATTTCCTTAGCGTTACGCTGCTTGAACTAAGCTAGAAAAACATTTCCTTAAACATTACTCTGCTGAAAAGTAACCTCAACCTATCTGTTTCCTAAACATCATCACTAAATCCTTACTAAGAGCTAAGGAATATTCAGCTATTCCGATCTCTTGGTATTCATTCAGCTGATCCTTCCAGTTCTCCACCAACTTACCTTCACAAAACTAACAAAAAGCCTTTTTCCTTGATTCACCGCCGTCGCATCAAAAGATCCAGTGTAGAGATCCGGATCAGCAGGTGGGACAACCTAAGGGCACCGATTCGGCCTTCGAATGGTTGTTTATTTTTATGCTTTTATCGCTTTCCGTATTGTGGAGAAGAATTGGATTGCCTTTTTATTTCCTCCCCGCCCGATGTAATCCTTTAAGTTTCTCGCTTTTCTTTTCTTTCACTTTTATTTTCCTTTACCGCTTTCCCTTTATTAGCTTTTTATTGCTTTCATTCATGTTTTTGTTGCTTTAATTTAGTACGTAGCTTGCATTACGGGACTTGAAGCCATTGTAAAGATCGGGGTCAAGAATATCGAGTCTTCGGTGACTCCAGTTTGATCATCAATAAGATTTCCCTATGGTAGAAGGTACGTAGTGAAGCCTTCGCACCTACCAAGCATATCTAACAGAATTGTCTAAGCACTTTAAGAACATCTCTTTCACTTACCTTCCCGGGGATAACCAATTCGCAAACGCAATAGCTAAGTTAGCATCCATGATGAATATCCCTACTGGCATTCATTCAATGTCCGTTCACATTGAGCTACGGAGTCACCCCGCACACGTCCGCACATTAGAAGTATCTAATACTGATCATACTAATTGGTATCATGACATTTATTAATATCCGGATAAACAAGGGCATCCCTTAAACTCCACACCTACAGCCCAACAAGCCATCAGGATGTTGGCTGCCCAATTCTTCATCAATCGGGGGCAACTATACACGAAAACTAATTCTAAGATTAGCTTACTTTATGTCAATCAACATGAAGAAAAGTACTTCATGGAAGAGATTCATAGTGGGGAGTCCGGACCTTATATGAATAGTAAGATGTTGGTCCATAAGGTTCGGAGACTCGGTTATTATTGGTCGACCATGGCGGCAGATTATCATGATTTTGTTAGAAGGTGCCATAAATGTCGGGTGTATGAAAATTTACAACATCAACCGTCGTCATTTCTCACAACATTAGCTTCACCCTGGCCATTCTTGGTTTGGGGAAGAGACATCATTCGCAAGGTGACCCCTAAAGGATCAGTCGGTCATGAATTTTTCTTAGTAGCAATCGACTACTTCACAAAATAAGTAGAGGTGGCCTCTTATGCAATTTTAACGTCGAAACAGTAGCCAAATTCATTTCCCAAAATATCATCTGTCGTTATAGGGTGCCCCATGAGCTAATAAGTGATCATGGTAGTCATTTTAAGAAGGAAGTAGCAGATTTGTTAGATAAGTACAAAATTCAACATCATAAATCTGCCTCTTATCACCCTCGGACCAACGCAGACAATTGAAGTCGCTAATAAAAATATTTGTAAAATAGTGGAAAAGATGACAATTACATATAAGGATTTGTTTGACAAGCTGCCTTTCACTTTGTGGGGTTATAGAACATCTATTAGAGTCTCTACAGGAGCAACACCTTACTCGTAGTTTATGGCATGTAAGCGAGTCCTTCCTATTAAGATTGTTATTCCCTCATTAAGGATAATTGCCGAGAGCCGATTCTAGAAGTAGAATAAGCCAAAGTTTCGTTGTGAAGAGTTAGTACTATTGGATGAAAGGCGCCTCAACACCCTACACAATGTTCGGATATACCGGGCATGTATATCTAGGGCGTTTAATAAGAAAGTTAAGCCTTGAAATCTGCAAATTGGAGATTTGGTCCTTAAGGAGATAAGAGCGCCAATTCGGGACCTACGAGGGAAATTTAAGCCTAATTGGCAAGGCTTGTTTGTACTTAGTTAGATCTTACCCGGTGGAGCGGTAAAATTAACCGATTTGGATGGGGAAGAGATTTTTGAGTATATGAACTTCGATCATCCGAAGAAGTATTATGCCTAGCATGACCCTTGGCGATAGGGTCGAGCTCGGCTGAAGCGAGTCGAGCCATGTCCGGCGCGAGCCACCACCAGGACAACGGTGGGCTGGCCGGGCCACAATTTTTCATTTGATTTTGCAATTCGTTTTCAACTGTCGATTAGATGGTTCCCTTATTTACTTCCGGACAGTCAAATTATTCACTCCATTCGTGTCTTTTATATATTTTAAGGGCGGTCCAATTTGTTTTTTCTTTTACCTCTAGGTAAGCGATAAAATATAAAATTATAGCATAATACTTACTTTTATTTAATATTAGATAAGCCTACTACTTACCTTAATACATAGCTAATAAACGGAAATAATTTCAAGCACGAGTACTTGTAAAATACTAATAATATTGTTCTAAAAAGGCAAAACTAAACCTCCTTTTCTTTTATTCTATCCTAAATTTTATCCAAGAGTCTAAGCCCTAGTCTATCTTTACTTTCTTTCCTTTAGGGTCACTAGACTCGGTTTCTCCATCCCGGATGCGTTCCTTCGGTTCTTCAATTCGGTGGGCCCTCCTTTCTTCGACTTCTTTGGCTTCGGTTTGTCTTCGACGGACACATTCAGCCACCCGAGGGTTTATTTCGAGAATTTGGAGAGGGGAGCAGCAGAGACAGCTTCTTTAGGATTCATCTCTCTGCTTCTTAGAGACTTACATCATTGGGGATCTAATTTTATTATCCACTCTAAATAATAGGGAGAAATAGAAGTGTTTGGTGTGCCTGCAGGTGTCACCAATTTCGACAGGCTCCTCCAATATTCGGGCCATGATTTTGTACAATTAGAGTTACCAAACCCTTTGAAGAATTTAAAGGTAGATGGTCGGACACGATCGATAAAGGTATCTTACTTTCTTCCCATCTACCACAACACACGGCCGGGGAAGTAGTAGGTACTTGTTTTTAGGCCCGAGCAAGCATATGAAAGGATGCTTTGCAAGGTATGTGTTTTGAACTAGCACACCTTCCAGAGTGCACAACATAGCAAACTACATCGTTACTATGATTCTTGAGGTATTCCTCCCTCCAAGAAGAGTGATCAGCGACCACCACTTTTTGTTTTTGTTGACGAAGTGAGTTGCCAAGTATGCATCGGCTTTTGGAGAAGCCTAAATTAGCTTTAGGTGCTCCATTAACTACACCTGCACATCACATATGCAAAATCAAAATTAGTGTCCTGCACAGATCAACATCCAATCTCTTTAGGCCCAGCAGGACCTAAATAATAAAATAAAAAAAAGCGAAAACTAAACAGGAGTGAAATTTAGAATCTTTCGAGCATGAGCCGGAAGTGTTTTAGCCTCGGTGACGCCGGACAACCGCCATGTAGCCGGCGCCGCCGACCGGTTCCCACTATTTGGTCTCATTCATCGTTATGTGCTTACATGCAACAACGGGGGCTCCCAAAGAAGTCTTCCTCGGAATTTGCTTCGACCGGATATAAACCTATGATTGTCTTAACAACTATTAGGGAGTTAGAGGACAATAATTCTCTAATTGTTCAACTAAACTCAATAGCGCCGCCGATGCCGAGTCACGGTGACCTCCTATCAACAGGAATCCACCTATTATACAGGTGATAATCGCTCGTCGCCTCGAGATGATGATGGCTTCAGCGTAGGCAAACAAGTCTCGACAATATTTCATTAGGTCTGGTTAGATTTATTCGAGTTCAGAACAAGAATCCACCTTAGATTCTTATTACTCATATTTAGCAAATATTTCTAAGTCTCATGGAGGTTTTCCGATGGTTTGGGTAAATCTGGTTTTATTCGCTTATAACCGCCTAGCATGGCATCAAATTCTTCGGGTAGGGGGCATAGTTCTTTATCCCTAAACCTAAAGACATAGTGGTGAGGATCCACCGTAGACTAGCCCATTTTACAGTTTTCTTCGGCCCGAGCACTCCTTGGACCATTTTATTTTTTTCCCCAGCCCATTGGGCAAGCCGTTCTATTATTTTGGACCATGCACATGAGATTTTCCTTTTTTTCTTTTTATTATTTTCTTTTAGGGGGAATGGGGGCTAGTGCAAATTTTTTCAATTTGTCTTTGTAATTTTTCCTAAGTTTTGTTCATCATATTAAATAAAAGAACGCATTTCTTATAATCGAGTCTTGCATCTCATCCCATTGCATAAAACTCCTCAGTACAAAGAAAATACTAAATAAAAAAAATACCCTAGAAGGGACTCCCTAATCATCAATGACGGAAGTAGTAAGGAATCTTCTAAGCATCCCCATGAGAGTCGTCATCAAAGATGTAATTCCCGAAATCCTCCAAGACGGATGTAGAGAATGGACCACCATCGTCACCTTGATAAGAGCTGCCTCCGTGATCCCATGATTGCGAAGCTTCATGGGTTGGCTCTGCTGTACGAAGACCGAGGAAAATAAATAGGATTTCCGTGACGGTCGAAAGCCTGCAGGGGCAAGATGTTTAAGCTATCCTCGGAAAAGCTAGGTCCTGCATCGGAAGCACTAGGCCCGGAAGTGCTAGGTCCTGCCTTGGAAGCACTCCTATGATGTGCACGCCATGAAGAACGTTGTGAAGAACCTTCTCTAGTAGTACTACTAGAAGGCATTTGTTGGTTGGATGGGTGTGTTTATACCTTGGGTCTACCAAGAAGACTACCGGAAGGAGATGCCCTAGATCGGTGCCTCTACAAGAATGGTTGGGCAATTAGTAATCACTAAAAGCTCATTAATATTAGCACTCCACTAATTAAGAACTTACCCAGAAAGCAAGGAAGAATTACCTAGTGAGGAAGTTTTGGATCCCGGAGAGTAGACTTAAGGTTGATCGACATAGTTCGAGGATTGTTCTATGTCATACTATAAAAAAACCGATACTATGGTGTTAGCTAAAAATAATTTTAGCATACAACTAAAAACAAAGAGCACAAAAATCTTACTCCTCGCTAACTCCTAGGGGAAGGATGCCCAACATATTCTTCTTCCGGGATTTCGGGAATTCTTACAAAACGAGGAGATTCCACGGGAACAAGTAACATCCACGTCAAGACTCAAGATAAGGATGTCCGCAAGAGTGAGCTATTGAAAGATGAAGATGAATTTCCACGCAAGAAATTCAAGCTATGATAAGGAAAGATTTGTGAACTCACCGGTTGGGTCATCATCCGTGCCGCATGGTGGGTGTAGGATGTGGTCAAGTTTAGAAATGAGGTAAAAGGATATCCCATGATAGCAGCCACCTGCTCATTTGGGTGAAGAGAACGAAAGTAGAACATGGTCGGAAGTGGATTGATCGGAACAAATGGAGGCCACGTGTTAACCCGATTTGAGGTGTGACCCTCTCCCCAAGATACTAACAAAATCCAAGAGGACCTTCAAATAAGATCCTCCTTTTACTCAATTCTCGTGACACAATGACACTTTGGGGAAGTTAGAGTTAGGCCCAAGGATAAAAGTTAATCTACATTCAAGGTTTATCAAGAAATCAGCTAGCAAGAGTAAAAGACTGCAAGAAAACGGATGAAAAACAGTGAATATTCAAGGATGGAGTCCACCACAGGTAGACCCATAGGCAGTGCACGAGCCGTGGGCGGGGTTGAAGCTAAAAGTGTGATAAGAAGTTCTCTAAAACATATTTGGAGGCAAGTTTTGAGATTAAAAACAAGCATACCAAGGTCACGGGGTTAATGGCTAATCCGAACAAATCTATCCCATGAATGTTACGTTGTTCCCCTCAAAACATCAAAGTATTGCGTTTAAACTCCACAAGACAGTCCACACGAGACTAGGAGCTTTTCCCCTCAAAACGACGTCGTGGTCGGCACCTACAACACCGAAAATTTAAGTGAAACATTGCATTTTGGCTTGGAGAATCCCTTGGAATCATGGTTAGGGCACGAAACCCTAGGAGCGCCGGAGTGGCTGGCGCCATGAACCGGGTTCAATCTGGTTCTATCTTTGCTTTATCCGGTTCAATCTTTTGAGATTGTGACTGAGTTTGTCTGCAGTTTCTTGGATGGTTGGTCGAGTCTTCACCCTGGGTCATTTGTGACCTAGGTCTCTCCCAATAAATAGAAACCCTTGGCTCTTATTCCCATATGTCCTGTCTCCTATGCCTAATGCGAAAGCTAACCAGAGCATTCATACCTAAATGTTATTCTACCAAAATTACTATCAACCATTCATCCCTTCTCTACTTACTGGTGTTGAATATGTGGAAAGAGTTAAAGCATATTTGGTTATTCGAATCTCTAGGAACTCATTTAACCGATCTTTACTGCTCCCTACATACATAGTTCACAAAAACAAGCCCTTTTTCTTTCATTTGTCGCCTTCACATTAAGAGATCTAACGTATAGATCCATATTAGCAAGGTGGGACAACATGAGGGCAATCGTGCAGACCTTCAAATGGTTTATTATTTCTTATGCTTCCTTGACCATTTTCTCGTATTGTGGATTAAAGAGATGTAATTGTTCTTTTAATTCCTCCCCACTCTATGTAATTTTTCACTTGTTTGTTCTTGTTTTCCTTTCGCTTTCTTTACCGCTTTCTTTATTGCTTTCTTTCATTGTTTTGGTTGCTTTAAATTTCATTTAGCATGATGTTGTATGTGTGTAGCGTCTTATTTTAATATACTACTCAAACTAGTAGTGGTCGTCTTCGGATGAGCGAGAATGGAAGGGTTTTCCCTACATTTCGTACCCTCGCCCCGAATCCGATTCTCGATTCAAAGACCGATGGAGTCAATTTTAGCCTCTTTTAGTCTTAGTTCTCCCATACTAAGATTGGAATAGCAAATTTTTGTTTTTGTTAGTTTTCATCCTAAAACCGACAAGCGACTCCCTTTTTATGCTTATTTCTTATTTAATTTGCATACCAGTTATAATTTGATTGCAGGGTAAAAGAAATCAGTTTTGGATTTTGCCAGCCAGGGTAGAGGCCGAGGCTAATCTCCTCGGCCATAGCCTTTAGCCGGCGCCACCGCTGGTTGCGAGCTACCGCTTGCACCGATTGGTCGGCGAGTGAGGCTTATGTCCACATTGGTGTTTTCACACCAATCTGGCCCTAAAGCCTCACGGCAGAATCAAACCCTAATTTTGTTTGTCCTTCAGTTAGTAAATAATATCCTGGGAATTCGAAAAATAATATATAAAATTAAAATGATTAATAAAATTGTCATTCAAACTTTGCCTAATCAAATTTAATAAAACTCGGAAATATTAATAAAAGATTCGTCCACACATTCTTAAATGCATCTTCAAAACCCTAAAATCATTCTTTAAGCTTTCTAAAACCCGATGCCGAAGGCATTCGTTGGGAAGCTCGGTCCGGTCCTTGTGGGCCCGAGGCTGTGGTTCCTACAATCTCGCACAGATTTTGGGATGATTTGGGCAAGAAAGGTTTTCCACGCCGTTGAATGCCTAATATAGAATCAAACTCTTCAAGCAAAGGGCACAAAACTCCTTATTCCCAAACCCGAAGACGTGGTGATGAGGATCCTAGTAGGCAACAGACAACCCTTAAGAAATTACAATAGACTTTCACTTGGAAAATACTAATTAAAGAATTCAGCCCATATTGTGATAAACCTACCTTCTCAGTATTTGTCATCTCATCCATCTAATGAGATAAATCGCTCATGAAGTTCATTTTTCTTTTAGGCGGAAGCTAAAAGCATTGGGAAATTCCTTTAATTTGTAAAAGGATAAGCAAAAACCAATTTTGGACTTCGGCATAGATCCAATTTATACCATTTTCCGAACACAAGAGTCCTACTCGCACCGCAACCACCCGGAGTATGTCGGTGCATCGGTCTTCTCGAGTGGCGGGCACCGACCACCGCCTTGAACCGAAAGGTCGGCTTTGTTTTGACCCGAGCATTCCTTGGGCCATTATTTTTCCGCCCTGACTCGTCTTCATGCAAACCTTTTTTTTTTACGACCATGCGGTTAAGAATTCCCTTTTTATTTTTAAGGATCATGTAAACCATGTGGCTAGTGTAAAAAATTTTTTTCTTTTTGTCAATTTGTCTTTGTAATTTTTCCTAGGAATTTTTGCATCATATTTAATAAAAGAAAGCTTTTTAGAATCGTGTCTTCGCATTTCATCTCATTACATACGAGTCATAATCTTACAAAATACATAAATAAAAAACAACAAAATCACTCTACAAGGTATTCACTAATCATTGCCATTGGAAGCATCATCGAAGATATAGTTCCTCAAGTCCTCCAAGACGGATGTGGAAAATCGGGCATCTACACCACCTTGAGAAGAGCTAGCTCCGTGATCCTAAGATTAAGATGCTCCATGGGAAGGTCCATTGTAAGAAGCCCGATGGAAATGAAGTTGGTTCCTGTGATGATCGAAGGCTTGAAGAGGCAGAATGTTTAGACTATTTTCCGCAAAGTTGGGCCCCACACCAAAAGGACTAGGCCCGAAGGTGCTAGGCCACGTTTTAGAAGTACTTCAACGATCCGCACGCCGTGATAAATATCGTAAACTACCTGCTATAGATGGACCACCGGAAGGTGCTAGGTTATTAGATTTATGTGCTTGTATCCCCTGTCCACCAAGGAAGCCTCCCGATGAAGATGCTCTAGATTGACGCCTCTATAAAAATGAAAGAGAAATTAGCACACCTACTAAAAGCTAAATAAAGTTAGCATATCACAAACTAAGGACTCACTCGGAAGGTTGGGAAAGTCCTCCTAGTGATGAAGTCTCGGATTCCTCTAAGAGAAAATTGAAGTATAATTAACATGGTTCGAGATTTCTCCTTGTCGACTATAAAGATCCAATGATATTAGCAAAACACTTTTAGCATGAAACTAAATGAAAAGAACATAAAACTATTACCCCTCGCCAGTTTCTAGGAAGGATGCCCAACACAGTTTTCCTCGGGGATCTCATGAATTCTTACATAACTTGGGAGATTCCCCAAGTTGAGTAATATCCACATGAAAGCTTGGAATGTGGATATCCTCCGAGTAAGCTACCACTAGATAAAGTTAATTTCTATGCAAGAAATTCAACAACACATGAAAGAAAAAGAAGTGGAAATTCACCAGCTGAGTCATTATCCACCCTACATGATGTGCATAGGATATGTATAAATTCGGGAATTAGGTATAAGGATACCCGGTGGTCATTTCAACTTGCTCTTGTTGGGAGAGAGAGCAGAAATAAAACATGGTTGGTGATGGATCAAAAGGAACAAACGTAGGCCACGTGCTCGACCCGGATTTGTGGTTTGACTCTTGCACCAAGGTACAAACAGAACCCAAAAGGACTTTCAAATAATATCCTTCTTTCACTCAACCTTAGTTTGATAATTACACTTGGACAGAGTTGGAGTTAAATTGGCCTCGCACATACAGGATTCACAAGGACACAAGCAAGAAAATGTGAAAAGCAATAAGAAAACGGACATAGGCCATGTGCGGCTAAGGCTGGCACCGGTCACAACCAGGCCCACAAGGTCCACTACGAGCGAGTGGCGGTGGCAGCCAGCTGAACAATGAAGTAAAAACTTTCTGGGCACATTTTTGAGGTTAATTTTTAGCCTAAAGTCAACGTACCGAAGTCACGCGATTGAGGGCGGATAACAAGAAGCCTATACAATGGATCTTGGACCGTTCAAGATAGATTCTAGCCCACGATAATGAGGCAGGGAGAAAGGAGTGGGAAGTATTCGTACAACCATGGCTACATTTTGTAAAACAAGTAAGATTTTTTATTCACGTAAGATAAAAATACAACGGGAGAAGATAAAGAATTAGAGCATACCTCGATGATCTTCCACAATCTGCGTAGTGGAAGATAGTTTGTCAAGTCTACCTCGAGTCACCGGCACGAGAGGCCCCTTATGAGGCAAGTGTATATGCGAGCACCCCAGCTTAAGCTCCTTATGAGGCAAGTGTACACAGAGGCCCCTTATAAGACAAATGTACGCGTGAGCAATTCTTGGACTTTGGCATGGATCCAATTTATAGCAGTTTTATAGAACACAAGTGTCCTACTCGCACCGCAACTATATGGAGTATGCTAACGCGCGGTCTTCTCGGGTGGCGGCGCCAACCACCGCCCTTAACCGGCGAGCCCGCCTTGTTTCAGCCCGAGCATTCCTTGGGCCATTATTTTTCTGCCCCAACCCGTTTGCGTGCAAACCATTTTATTTTTTTAGGACCATGCAGTTAAGAATTCCCTTTTTATTTTTATTATTTATTTTGGGGGAATGGGTGCTAGTGCAAAAAAAATTTCTTTTTTTCAATTTTTCTTTGTAATTTTTCATAGGAATTTTTGCATCATATTTAATAAAAGAAAGCATTTTTAGAATCGTGTCTTTGCATTTCATCTCATTGCATATGAGTCACAATCTTACAAAATACGTAAATAAAAAACAACAAACTCACCCTACAAAGGATTCACTAATCATCGCCTTCGGAAGCATCATCGAAGATATAGTTCCCGAAGTCCTCCAAGATGGATGTGGTAAATCGGGCATCTCTACCACCTTAAGAAGAGCTAGCTCCGTGGTCCCAAGATTAAGATAATCCATGGGAAGGTCCACTCGTAACAAGCCCGATAGAAGTGAAGTGGGTTCCTGTGACGATCGAAGGATTGAAGAGGGAGGATGTTTAGACTCTCTTCCGCTAAGTTGGGCCCTGCACCGGAAGAACTAGGCTCGGATGTGCTAGGCCATGTTTTAGAAGTACTTCGACGATGTGCACGCTGTGATGAACGTAGTGAAGTACATGCTCTAGATGGACCACTAAAAGGTGCTTGTTAGTTAGATTGATGTGCTTGTACCCCGATCCATCAAGGAAGCGATGAAGATGCTCTATATCGATGCCACTATAAAAATGAAAAGGCAATTAGCATACCTACTAAAAGCTCAATAAAGTTAGCATATCACTAACTAAGGACTCACCTGGAAGGTTTGGGAAATCCTCCTAGTGAGGAAGTCTCGGGTTGCCCTAAGAGCAAATTGAAGTCTAATTGACATGGTTCGAGATTACTCCCGGTCACGCTACAAAGATCCAATGATATTAGCAAAACACTTTTAGCATGCAACTAAAAGTAAGAGCATGAAACTCTTACCCCTCGCCAGTTTCTAGGGAAAGTATGCTCAACACATTTTTCCTTGGGGATTTTAGGAATTCTTACATATTGGGGAGATTCCCCAAGTTGAGTAACATCCACATCAAAGCTTGGAATGTGGATATCCTCTGGAGTAAGCTACCACAGGATAAAGTTAATTTCCATGCAAGAAATTCAATTACACATAAAAGAAAAAGAAGTGGAAACTCACCAGCTGATTCATTATCCGCCCTACATAATGTACGTAGGATTTGTATAAATTCAAGAATTGGGTATAAGGATACCCGGTGTTCACTTCAACTTGCTCCTTTTGGGAGAGACAGCGGAAATAAAACATGGTTAGTGGTGGATCAAGAGGAAAAACGGAGGCCACGTGTTGACCCGCATTTGTGGTATGACTCTTCCACCAAGGTACCATAAGGACCTTCAAATAAGATCCTTCTTTCAATCAACTCTCGTTCAATAATTACATTTGGAGGGAGTTGGAGTTGGGCCCAAGGATGAAATTGGCTTGCATAAACACGATTTATAAGGACAAAAGCAAGAAAAAGTGAACAGTAATAAGAAAATAGACGTAGAGCGTGCGCAGCCAAGGCTAGCGCCGGCTATAGCTAGGCCTAGAAGGTCCACCACGGGCAGTAGGCGGTGGCAGCCAGTGAGACGATGAAGTAAAAACTTTCTAGGCACATTTTTGAGGTTAATTTTTAGCCCAAAGTTAACGTATCGAAGTCACACGGTTGAGGCGGATCTCAAGAAGCCTATACCATGGATCTTGGACCATTGAAGATAGATTTTATACCATGATATTGAGGCTAGAAATGTTGGATGGTTTCTTAAGCCAGGAGAAAGATGCTAGAAGTATTCCTACAACCAAGGCTACATTTCCAAAACAAGTAAGATTTTTATCGACGCAAGATAAAAATACATTGCGAGAAAATGAAAAATGAGAGCATACCTCGACGATCTTCCAAAACCCACATAGTGGAAGATAGTTGGTAAAGTTGACCTCGGGTTTAGTGTGTCGCACAACGGCACGCAGACCCCTTATGAGGCAAGTGTAGGCGGGAGCATCCCAATTAAGCTCCTTATGAGGCAAGTGTACATGGAGGCCCCTTATAAGACAAGTGTACGCAGGAGCAATTTTTGGACTTTGGCACGGATCTAATATATAACAGTTTTACATAACACAAGAGTCTTACTACATCGCAACCACTTGGAGTTTGCCAACGTATAGGTCTTCTCGGATGGTAGGCACCGGTCACCGTCTTGAATCGGCAGCCCGCCTTGTTTCGGCATGAGGATTCCTTGGGCCATTATTTTTCTCGCCTCGCCGGTCTTCGTGCAAACCATTTTACTTTTTTAGGACTCGTGCTCTTAGGAATTCCCTTTTTATTTTTATTATTTTCTTTTACGGGGAATGGAGGCTAGTGCAAAAAAATTCTTTTTTCAATTTGCCTTTGTAATCTTTCCTAAGCATTTTTGCATCACATTTAATAAAAGAAAGCATTTTTAGAATCGTGTCTTTGCATTTCATATCATTGCATACGAGTCACAATCTTACAAAATACATAAATAAAAAAACAACAAAATCACCCTACAAGGGATTCACTAATCATCGCCATTGGAAGCATCATCGAAGATATACTTCCCGAAGTCCTCTAAGACGGATGGGGAAAATCGGTATCTCCACCACCTTGAGAAGAGCTAGCTCCGTGGTCCTAAGATTGAGATGCTCCATGGGAAATTCCACTGTAAAAAGCCCGATGGAAGTGAAGTGGGTTCCTGTGACGATCGAAGGCTTGAAAAGGCAGGATGTTTAGACTCTCTTCCGCTAAGTTGGGCCCCGCACTAGAAGAACAAGGCCCGGTGTTGCTAGGCCCCATTTCGTAAATACTCGATGATGTGCATGCCGTGAAGTACCTACTCTAGATGGACCACCGGAAGGTGCTTGTTGGTTAGTTGATGTGCTTGTACCCCGATCCACCAAGGAAGCCTCCCAATGAAGATGCTTTAGATCGACGCCTCTATAAAAATGAAAGAGCAATTAGCACACCTACTAAAAGCTCAATAAAGTTAGCATATCACAAACTAAGGACTCACCCGGAAGGTTAAGAAAGTCCTCCTAGTGAGGAAGTCTAGGATTCCCCTAAGAGCAAATTAAAGTCTAATTGACATGGTTCGAGATTGCTCCCGGTCATACTACAAAGATCCAATGATATTAGCAAAACACTTTTAGCATGCAACTAAAAGTAAAGAGCATTAAACTCTTACCCCTCCGTAGTTTCTAGGGTAAGGATGCCCAACACATTTTTCCTCGTGGATTTCGAGAATTCTTACATAATGGAGAGATTCACCGAGGTTGAGTAACATCCACATTAAAGCTTGGAATGTGGATATCCTCTGGAGTAAGCTACCACAGGATAAAGTTAATTTCCATGCAAGAAATTCAACTACATAGGAAAGAGAAAGAAGTCGAAACTCACCGACTGAGTCATTATCCGCCCTGCATGATGTGCATAGGATGTGTATAAATTCAAGAATTGTGTATAAGGATATCTAGTAGTCGCTTGAACTTGCTTCGATTGGGAGAGAGAGCGGAAATAAAACATGGTTGGTGGTGGATCAAGAGGAATAAGCGGAGGCCAAGTATTGACACAGATTTAGAGTTGGGCCAACAGAACCCAAAAGGACCTTCAAATAAGATCCTTCTTTCACTTAACTCTCGTTCAATAATTACAATCGAAGGGAGTTGGAGTTGGGCCCAAGGATGAAAATTGGCCAGCACATATAGGATTCATAAGGACACAAGCAAGAAAAAGTCAAAAGCAACAAAAACAGGACGTAGACCGTGCGCGACCAAGGTTGGCGCATGCCATAGCCAGGCCCACAAGGTCCACCATAGGCAGTGGCCGAGTGGCAGCCAACTAGACAATGAAGTAAAAACTTTCCGGGCACATTTTTTAGGTTAATTTTTAGCCTAAAGTCAATGTACCGAAGTCACGCGGTTGAGGGTAGATCTCAAGAAGCCTATACCATGAATCTTGGACCCTTGAAGATAGATTCTAGCCTATGATATTAAGGCCGAAACGATGGATGGTTTGTTGAGCTAAGACAAAGGTGCGGGAAGTATTCGTACAACCATGGCTACATTTTGCAAAACAAGTAAGATTTTTATCCACGCAAGATAAAAATACATCGGGAGAAAATGAAGAATTAGAGGATACCTCGATGATCTCCAATAAGTCGCATAGTGGAAGATAGTTGGTCAAGTCTACCTCAAGTTTAGTGTGTCGCACACCAGCACGGAGGCCACTTATGAGGCAAGTGTACGCGGGAACACCCCAGCTTAAGCTCCTTTATATTGTCAAGGTTCGCTAAGTTCACCAAATAGTGAACATAAACCTGACGAGTTTGCTTGAAAAAGAGAACTGTGCTCAATAAGAGAGTAAGCACGATTCGAACTTGTTATGGAGAATGTTGGGCCCAAAACCTAGCATCCTTAAAAGCCTCGAAAAGAATGATATATTTAAAGAAGTTTTCCGGAGGAAACCTACTAGCCATGGGACTAAAGAGATGACGAAGGTAGTCATGATCTTTATACAAGTTCCGGTCATAGACTAGAGCCTCCCGAGAAACGCAAATCGAATAAAATAGTAATGTCGAAGGGACTAATAGTCATTTCCCGAAGGGAAGGTGAAAAGTGTTAGTGGTATCTCAAAAGCACTTACTAATGGCCCTAATAGGATCCCGCTCTCTTTTATCACAAAGATGGTTTAAAGTAAGGAAGAGAGAACTAAACCCAGACATTGTGCATGGCATCTTCAAAAGGATAATGCATCTTTCTATATGTCTCCATAAATTTGGGTAGGGCTCTACTCTTCGCATCAAGCCCTTCTGCAAGATAAAAATCCAACAAGACTTTTAGTAGAAGAACGACTCTAAGTGAGCAAACGTAGAAGTTTAAGCCAACTAGCTTACCGAAGGTGTAATGGCTAGCGAAGAGACATGATTATCAGCCTCCACCAAGAGGTCATTCGGATTCCATTCATTGTGAAGACGCCATTCCCATTCTAGGAAGTTATCTTGTACCAATTTCTTGGCCCGTGTCCTCCATGTAGGATGAGCCTTTCTCCTAGACATCATTTAAAAGAAGATTTTTGGAATTTCAATAGGAGCAAGGCAAGAATGCAAGAGAAAAGCAACTGAAATGTGTGCAAAATGAACACACTAAGTTCTCCTTTTATAGACACATTAGGTCAAACCAAGATAAGAATACAAGAGAAGAGTCAAAAAGGCAAGGGAGACTAAAGGAATCCGACAAAAGCACGCCGTGGCCAAGCCTACCAAAGGTTGGTCGGCACTGGCCACGAGGCAAGGTGGTGTCCCCTCACGGCAGCCTTCCAACCCTAGCTCGTGGAGAAGCTTGTGCGAGCATTTCGATCCACCAAATTAGCTTTTTCGGATGAAACATTCAGTCTATTTTCGACCGAATTATTCAGGTAAATCACTTAACTTTCATCAATGTGATTATCCCCTAACAAGCATGTTAGTACAAGTAGATTATTAGGCCAAGCTTCGGATCAAAGACGATCAAAGTTTCAAGCATCAAACATTACCAAGCTTTAGGCTCGATCAAGCCAAGCTTTGAACCCCGTTACCGGACTTCAAAAGGCATGCATCATGATCAAGTTTAGGCCCCATCTTGGAGTTTAGGTTTGACAGGAAGAACCAATTCCAAACATTACATGTCAATTAATATTAAGATCACCGCCTAAAATCGAGGTAAGTATCCTTTAGTGTCTACTTTGACCCTTCATCTTTTAGACTCGGTCAAAGTAGGGGCTAATTGTAGGCACCTAAAAAGTGTCGTCCCTTATCTCCTTTAACTCTGTATTTTATGTTGTTGACCCGATGATGAAATCTCGAGTCCTGTTTGAGGATTTCGATCACGAACCGAGTTTAATTAGTGAGATGGAAACCAAGTAAACCACAAAGAACCGTCGAGCACCACATAAATAGCATTTTGCCTTGGATCAATCCGAAAATCCCTTTTTCTTTTGGATGGTCCAAGCCCAGTGCCAAGCCTCCAAAGACAATAGGAATTCGGTGCCACATACGGGAAATTCCAAGCTCGAATACCGCATTTTATTTTTTTGAATCAAATAAGGAGCTCAAGACCTCAAGACTATGATAAGCGCTACATTTCATGATCACAGGCATCAAAGTGCTACGTTTTTCCCGAGACTAGGAGCACACATCTACAGAATGATGCCGTGGTAGCTGGTGCCCCCACGATGTTTTTTAAGTGAAACGCTGCGTTTTGCCCTATAGAATCCCTTGGAAGCATGGAAAGGGCACAAAACCCTAGGTATCCTCGGGTGGCCGGCCCCCGACCGGGATTCTATCCAATTTTATCCTATTCTATTCGGTCTTATCACTTTAGTATTAGCCTAGTTTTTTCGCTTAACCTTGAACGGCTGGTCGAGAGCAACCCTAGGTCATTAGTGACCTAGGCCTCTCCCTAAAATAGAGAGTCTTGGCTCTCATTTCATCATGGTTTATTTCCTTTGCGTTACCCTATTGAACTAAGCTAGAAACAACCTTTCCTTAAACATTACTTTGTTAAAAAGTAACCTTAAACACTCCTTTTCCTAAACATCGCCGTTGAATCCTTACTTAGAGATAATGAATATTCAGTTATACTCGATCTCTTAGTACTCATTTAGCTGATCCTTCCAGTTTCCACCAACCGACCTTCACAAAAACTCACAAAAATTCCTTTTCCTTGATTCACTACCATCGAAACAAGAGATCCGAGTGCGAAGATCCGGATCGGCAGGTGGGACAACCCGAGGGCACTAATTCGTCCTTCGAACAGTTATTTATTTTTATACTTTTATCGCTTTCCGTATTGTGGAGAAGAATTGTATCGCCTTTTTATTTCCTCCTCGCTCGATGTAATCCTTTATTTTCTCACTTTCTTTTCTTTCACTGTTATTTTCCTTTACCGCTTTCTTTTATTTGCTTTTTATTGCTTTCGTTCATATTTTGGTTGCTTTGATTTTATTTAGCATGTTGTTTGCTTGTGTTTAGTATGTTACTTTAATTCACTACTCAAACTAGTAATGGCCGTCTTCGGACGGGCGGAACGGAAGGGTTTTCACTATGTTTCGTACCCTCGCCCCGAATCCGATTCTTGGTTCTAAGGCCGATGGATTCACTTTTAGCCCTTTTCGATCTTATTTTTCCCATATTAAGATCGGAAGAGAAAATTTTTACTTTTGTTTTTATTAGTTTTTCATTCCTAAAAATTGATCGACGACTCCTCTTTTTGTGCTTTATTACTATTCAAATTACATCTCGATTTTTCCGACTGCAAGTAAATAAATTTAGGCTTCGAACCCGCTTGGCAAGCCAAAGGCTGTGGCTAATTTCTTCAGCCGTGACCTTAGGTCGGTGCCCTCGACCACCAGGTGCTTGGATTCAGCCAGACACTAGTGTTCACTGGAAGATTTGAAATTCTAATTAATTTATTTTATTCAGTTAAGAAATAACATCCTCGCATTTCAGAAAATGATTTCTAAAATAAAGTAATTAATAAAACGCCAATCAATTCAATTTAATCCATATTTAACTCAATTTAATAAAATTCGGAACTATAAATAAGAAATCAATCCCCTCTTTCAAAAAGTCATTTCCAAAACCCTAAAAGCATTCTTTAAAATCCTCTAAAAACCGAAACGCACACCAAGCCTTCGTGGGGAAGCTCGGTCTAGGCCCGGCCTGCCTTGGTTCCTACACTCACCACTAATAGAGGAAACAATAACAATTAACTTAGGATCAGTTGATCAGCCCCATGAAGTCAAAATTGGGAAAACACTAAATCAAGAAGAGCGGAAGCAATTCACTGGGCTTTTTACTAAATTCATAGATGTCATCGCATGGTCTTACAAAGACATGTCGGTAATAGATCCAAGTATAGCGGAACATAGAATTCCACACTACTAAGATGCTAAGCTCGGTAAAGTAAAAGCTTAGGAGAATGAACCCTGAATGGGCATTAAAAATTATAGAAGAGGTCCGAAGCGGTTAGAAATTGGGTTCATCAAAGTGGTCCACTACCCTCAATGGGTAGCAAACATAGTGGTAGTCCCGAAGAAATATGGGAGGGTTCGAATGTACGTTGATTTCGGGGACTTGAATAAGGCGAGCCCTAAAGATGATTACTCGTTGGCTCACATCGACATGTTAGTAGATAATATAACGGGAAATGCCTTACTCTCGTTCATGGCAATATGTGGGGTATAATCACGTGAAGATGGTTGAAGAAGACATGGAAAAAATGACCTTCATCACTCAAAACCGGGACGTACTTGCTATGTCGTGATGCCTTTTGGACTAAACAATGCTAGACATACATATAAAAGGACAACCACAACATTAGTACATGACATGACACATAAGGAAGCTGAAGTTTATGTGGACGACATGATCATCAAGTCCAAGGATAGGGCAGGGCACTTACCTAGCCTTAGAAAATTCTTTGAGAGACTAAGAAAGTATAACATGTGCCTTAACCCACAAAAGTTTTCCTTTGAAGTAATCTCGGGTAAACTACTAGGCTATGTAGTTAATCTTAGAGGAATCAAAGTTGATCCATCCAAGATGAAGGCCATCCAAGAAATTCCATCGCCGAAGACGAGAGAAGGAGATACAAGGTTTCCTAGGACATTTACCATACATTAGTCGTTTCATATAAGTCGACTATTGTTTGTGAACCAACTTCAAGAAGCTCCAAAAACATTCGAAAAAGTTAAGGAGTATTTTGCTAATCCACCGAGTGTTAGTTCCGCCCCAACCAAGGAAGCCTTTACTCCTATATCTCGCTACAACAAAAACTACAATGGGAGCCATGTTAGCTCAATGGGATGGAAATAAAGAATATGCGAGTGTATTATCCGAGCAATAAATTCATAGATTACGAGACTCGATATATGCCCAAGAAGACATCGTTAGCTTTAGTCTAGGCTACTAAGAAGCTCGGGCACTATATGTTGGCCTACAAGGTACATGTAGTAGCACCAACGGATCCCATTAAGTACATTTTTGAGCAACCAGCTATAAGTAGCAAGATAGCTAGATGGGCAGTGATGCTTTTAGAATTTGAACTCAAGTATGTCCCTCAAAAGGCAATCAAAGGAAGAGTAGTATCGGAATTCCTAGTCGACCTACCCGTATCTTAATCACAATCGAACATCTTGATTTTCTAGATGAAAACATCCTGCAAGTAGAGGTCAACATGTGGAGAATGTACTTTAACGGCGTTCCAATCGGAAGGGCTTGGAGTCGGGATCCTTCTAGTCTCACTAGAGGGAGCACATACCCCCATTTCAAGTAAAGTTAGATTTTGAGGTTACCTGCAACGCTGCAGAACACGAAGCATGCATCACAAGACTTCAACTTCCTATAGAAATCCAAGCAAAGAACGTCAAGGTTTTCGGTGACTCCAGTTTGATCATTAATCACATTTTACAAAAGTGGAAGGTACGTAGTGAAGCCTTGACCCTATGAGGAACATCGGATGGAATTACTCGAAATACTTTGACAAGTATAACATACACATACCTTCCTAGGGATGACAACCAATTTGTGGATGTCTTAGCCAAGTTAGCATCCATGATTAATATCCCTAGTGGTATTCATTCAATGCCTATTCACATAGAATGACGAAGTCAACTTGTGCATATATACGCACTCAAAGTGTCTAGTACTCGACCAAACTAGTTGGTACCATGACATCTATCAATATTTAAAAAATTAAGAATAGCCACCGGACTCCACACCTAGAACCTAATGAGACATTTGTATGTTAGTAGCACAATTCTTCATCAACTAAGGACAACTTTACAAGAAAACCAACACGAGAATTAGCTTACTTTGTGTCAATAAACATGAAGCGAGAGAACATTGTGATTGATATTCATGGTGGGTAATGTGGACCCCATATGAATAGAAGAATGTTTGTTTAAAAAATTTGGAGGTTAGGATACTACTTATCGACCATTGACAGGCCGCAAGCGCACGGTGTTTAAATTGTAGCTAGTCAAGGTCGATCCCACAAGGACTCGATCTAGCAACGCACTAAACTAGCCCTCTACTCAATTGCTAAGCAAATCAGATTTTTGAAGTTGGTTCTTTCTAAACTAGTTCTAACTATTAAAATTGATAAAATTAATCTAGACTTAAATCCATGGGTAAAAACATCTAGGGATTTGCTTTCCTAACAATGGTTTTGATTATTTAAACATAATTTGTGCAATCATTCATTCAAATAAATCAAGGATCGATAATCACAAAATTCTACCGCTCTTTCGATGCTTAATAGAATTGCTCGTAATTAACCTATCCAACAACTTTCGTATGCCTTCAAAGTTAATCAAAGTTAAAGATTTCAAATTATCAAAGTGATCCCCTAATTTACTAATCTTTTCTCAAATTTCATAAATTAGGTAGAAAGGTTGGTTGTCGGATTAATCTATTTCACTTTTCAAGTACATGATAGATTAATCTCTAAACACAAGTATCCTAGGCCTTCAAAACACTCATGAACATGATGAACACAACCTTCTATTGAATCAAAAGCAGAATTCAAGCACAAATCATGGAAAACTAATCAAACTTCATTGTTTTGGATTACAAATCCCTAGAAAAACTAAACTACTCACACATGTTTATTGAAAGCTTAAATAATATCCAATACATTGAAATCAAACCTCAAACAGCAAGAAATGAACAAGTAGATGATAGGCTTGAAGTGCCCCACTCGAATCTCTCGACTTCAAATGGAACTCCGCAACCGCTTCAATCTTCTTGTTCGATCTTCAAAGTGTTTTTGGTTTGATGTGAAGGAATGGAGGAAAGGAAAATGGAGGATGAACTATGGAGGATTCTCGGACAGGATTTTTGCAGGAATGGCCGAAAATCCTCTTAAATAAGCCATTAAGAAGCAATGAAGAGGCGAAACAGTCAAAACCGAATCGTCTCGGCAAAATTTACCTCCAACATGGGCCGTGTCCTCCAACACGGGCTGCCCGTGTTGGCTGCCGGCACGTCAAAACTGGACGGGGACGATGAAAACGGGTCGTGTCCTCCGACACGGGCTGACCGTTCTCGATGTAAATGCTCTCGACCTCCAACACGGGCCGTTTCCTCCGAAACGGGCTGCCCGTGTTGGTTGCTAGAAGGATGCGTCAAATTGATTCAGTCATAACTTCCTCGTCCGATGTCCAAATGATGCGATTCTTGATTTTCCAGGCAACTCATTGAGTCTAGTTTCTAATTCTTTCATCATTATGCTTGCTTCATAAGTGTGGGAAAAACATAATTCAGAGAGTAAAGAAGTGTCCGTTACCGCACCCTTCTTACTTTCCAACTCATATCTTTTCCGTTCCTTAACAAAATTAAGCTTATAATATGTCATTGGAAAGCTCTTTCAATAAGGATGTTAGAAACATAGACTCAAAATAGCCTTGGATTGAAATATGACTAAAATCAGGTCCAAATCATTAGGAAGCTGCAGAAATAGATCAAAAACGAAAAACCCAAGTGAAAAGCATAAATGGGGCATAAAGTACATAAATATGAACATAAATCCCCAAAAAAACAAGCAACTTCCTATGAAATCTAATGCAAAAATGGCACTTATCAAAGTCCCACATGCTTAAACCTTGCTTGTCCCCAAGCAAATACAAGACTCAAACAAAAATAAAATAAAAATAAATAAATAAAAAGACTCAAGACTGAAAAGAAAAATCTATTTAGACACGCTCCTCGGGTAAGCATCGGTAGAATTCTCTAACAACTAAGTTTAACCAAGAATAGCCCGAAAGTGATGAAAATCATGAAGCACAAGTAAGAGGGAAGTTTTCGAAAAGATTTCTATGAATCACACAATCAAGATCAAATCAATCACCCCTAATCTCCAATGATACAAGTTGGCACATGTATGAGCATGAAACTAGAAAGATTGAGAGCAAAACTCACTTTAAGGAAGTGGAAACACTCCTCTCATGTGTTTGAAAATATATAACAATGAAAGTTCTCTCAATACTCTCACCAAAGAAACAATCTACCATATGCTTGCTAAAAATCTCAACTCTCCACCACGAGTATGAAAGTGCAAATGACAATCAAGAGGTCTTTTCAAGGGTTGTAACAGGGCTAGGGCTTAAGGGTAGGAGTGGAAAATTATTTGAGTAATGAGGAGCTAAAAGCCAAACTTGGAGCTAACTCATCAAATATCTCATATATACAATACTACCCATTCATAAACATTCAAAACAAACCCGGAAAAACCCATTGGAAACCACCTTAAATCTACATAAGCTAATGCCAAAACACTTTATTCTTTTTCTATTTTTTTATTTTCTTCTATTTCATTTTTTTGATTTTTTTTCATCTTTTCTCTTTTTTTCATTCATTTTTTTTTTTTTTTTGTGAATGGCAAAGCAACAAATTTATAATACTAGGCAAGTTTCCAATTTTCAACCCAAATGAGACTACACAAGTGGAGAAAAGTTCAAGAATTGAATTTCACAACTATTTCCCATCAACCAAACCACAAAATTTACCACAATCAACCCATATCACACTCAAAACACTCCAAGCAATGGCTTAAGGGTAGGAGAAATGTATTTGGCCAAGGCTTGTTAATGTAGGTTTAATCAAAAAGAGTGGTCAAAGGCTAGAAAAGGGCTAAAAGCGGTCATTCATACAAGAAGGGTGGCTTTTTGGCTCATGTAGCTAACAAAATCAACAATTGAATGCCTCTATCACATTGTCAATGCAAATACAAATTGCGGTTTCGAAGAGATTCAAAACAAGTTCTAGAGATTGCAACCAAGATGGAGTCACACATGGAAAACATGAGACTAACAAAAATGATTAGTCTTTTAAGGCTTAGTGGTCTCAAGGGCTAAGGCTCAACAACCAATCCTAATTCAAGATGTTCCACATGCCAAACTCACACCAAAGATCAATAAGGGTAATCAATCATCTCTATCAAAGTGCAATTCTAAACCAAGATTCTCTTACAAACTCTTTTCAAAAACTTTTATTCACAAACGGGCTATACAAGATTAAACAAAGTCAAAAGAAAAACTACCTAGCCTAAGAATTATCACCGGAGGAGTTATTCACTAACCTAAAGTCTAATCTAATTTTTTTTTCTTTTTTTTATATTATTTAATTTTTTTCTGATTTTCTAATGAAAGCCATAAAAACTACCCCTACATGAAACCTAAATGCAAATGCAAAACCTAGAAATCACAAAATGAAACTAATTCCAACAATCTACATTCAATTTCTCCGTTTATTATAATTTTTCGAAATCAAAACCCACATTTCACCATTCTTGGTGAGGAGAATACCCAAAGATTAGTGGAATTGAAGAAGCCTCGAAGCCTCCTCTTCTTCGGTGTTGTAATTTTTGCAAATGACTACCCCTTCTTCTTCTTCTTCATGATCGTTGCTACAAATTTAGGGTTTTAATGGAGAACAAAGGGAAGGATAGAGAGGTAGCAAGAGGGAGGGAGATGATGATGAGTGACTTAGTAGGAGTGAATAATTTGATAGGAAATAAAGTCATTCGAGGGAATACAAAAAGATTTTTTAAATTTTTTATTTTTTTTTACTTGCCCAAAGCTGCCCAAAATGAAAACCGCCTAAAAAATTGAAAAATAGTTAAAAATCGGCTAAAACAACTTTTTGTCGGCCCTAAGGGTAAATTTTGCATGGTATGACTTTATTAATGGCACAATTAAATGGAAAAACAATTGGGGGCAAAGCCGCATGTCTCGAACACTTTAAGGGCAAATATATCCGAGGACTCTCTTTATAGCTTTCCTATTTGCTTATTTATCGCTTTCTTAGTATATCTTATTTGATTTAATTTTCGCACTTAACATGTTGTGTGTTTCACTGTTCACACACATTTTTTGTAACTCACAACTTAAACTAGTAAAGGTCGTCTGTTGATGGGTGGATGGAGAGCATCCCTCTCTATTTCGTACCTTTACCCCGAACACTAGATTGTCGGTTTAGACCGATGGAGTCTCTTTCGAAACCCCTTTCAGGCTTAGTTTTTCCATACTAAGATTGGAAGAGTACCTTTTTATTTTTATTTGTTTTTACTTCCAAAAATTGACAGGCGACTCCCTCTTTTTTTTTGCTTTTATTTCTTCTTATTGCATCTCGGCATTTCGAGTTGAAAATAGCCAAATTGAGGTTTCATTTTGACAGCCTAAGCTATAAGGTCGAGACCGATTTCTCGGTCTTAGCCCTATAGTCGTCACCGGACTTCGGTCGGTGTTGGTTGACGTTGGCGCCGCTAGAGGTCGTGCTCGGCTATCAGCTCAGCCAGGTTTATGTGTTTGGCCCGAGAGCTTTGTAGAAAAATGTGATCTAAATTTTTCTATTTTTTCCTAACTTTGAAACAACATCTACGGATTTCTCTAAAATCAATTTATAAAATAAAAGTGATTAATAAAAACTACTATCACCCTTTCACTCAAACTTGTTTTAAAATCGTATTCTAAGAAATCATTTTTATAGGAGGCACGCCCCACTTTCCAAATCCATTTTCAAAAATCAACTTTCAAAAAGAATCTTCAAAAACCAAAGAGAGTCGATATTCATGGGGAAACTTCGTCTCATTTGTTCCCTTGGGGGGACGTGCCGTGTTTCCTAAAGTGGCGACTCCTCCGGGATGTATCACTTATTTAAAGGGTGAGACTTGAACATTTGAGTTGTGAGTTTTCTTGATGTGTTTTGCATTAGGCATATTACATTTAAGGACCTTAGACACAGTTTCTTTTAATTTCAACTATAGGCTTTCCCCTTAAGTGATTCATTTTTTTGGACAGAGTTAAATTATTAACCTGGTGGGCCTACATAGGCTTGATTACTAGGAATATAGTTATTCTCCGCTCATAGCACACTCTTCTTCATTCTTGACCAAGAGGCACCGAGAATTCATGCTTTTTCCTGCCATGCACCCCATGGAGGACTAATTCTCGGACTATGAGACACTATGTACCCGACCTAGAGTTATCCCTCTTTTGACCATAAATCGTTGGTTGTATAGGTGGTCCCTTTTTCTCTATTTTTATGCTTGAAAAAGTGTGGTTGTTTTGGTATTTAATTCTTTTATTGTGAGCTTAGCGGTTTCGGTTAGGTTTGCTAAATAATCCTCACATGGGTGCAAAAATAAAATACAATAATTAACCATCTTGATTCGGTCCAATGTGTGAATTTTAGCCAAAAGTCATATTTGCTTTTCCCTTTTAAGGTCGGTCCATTAGTTGCATTTCCGATTCAGTCTCAAAATCTTTAGTTTTGGCTTTCTTTTAGCCATCGATCGCTGGCCCTTGATCGGCGTGTAACACCCCAAAACACCCCCTAGGAGTATTACATCACCGGAGTTCCTTACGGGAACTCCTAAGGCTCTATCAGGTGTTAGTTTGGTTGTCTAATCCCAACTTAGAGGTAATAAAGGTGGTTTTCCAAAAGAATTTGAGATTTTCTAAAAATGTCGGCAGAGTTCTGTTTGTAATATGGACTATCCCATAGGCGTAAAGCCTTAAACCCTGCATAAAAGCATAATATAACTCAACGAGCCACACGCTTGGAGTATACAACTCAACGGCCACAAGCCGGAGTCCAACCAATCATGCGACAAAACTTAAAACAATCTAAATGGTTCCTTATACATTTGGTACAACTATATGAACTAAATTACAACCTACAATGCTTGAGAAATATAAGAAATGCATATTCTTAGCTTGAATAACTCGGCACACATCAAACAGACAATCAGCTGAGTCCGAAATATGCTAAGTGGAAATCGTACTTTTTGAAAATGTACCGTAACACTTGGGAGGGAAAAGGGGGAAATTTGTGGGGGTGATCAATAAACCACGGGCTCACCGGAGTCTTATACCCTTAAAATGGAAATTCTTTACACGTACTACTCATAATAACGAAATTAGTAAAAACATAATAACATAATACAAATCTAGATATTTTCAATGAAATCTCATGCAACGTAAATATCCCGACTCTTTAATCATTTAAAACACGATTTCACATTCATGAACGATTCTTTGGGAACTGAATCAACTTTCTAGGCCTTCCGAGGATTCGAACTAGCACTTCTTTATTCCGAGGTGCGACCCCGAACAAAAGGCTCCCGAGACCTATCTTCTAGGAAGTCTCGGATCGGGCATCCCGCCACCGCAGGACCCTCGTTAGAACCCTTCCCTTGAAGTTTCTAGTTGGGCGTCTCCCAGCTCGAACCCTTCGGCATGCTAAACGATCCGTAACCAGTCAATTTAAAACTCATTGCACATACTCATTCATCATATTCACTTCACAACTTTCTCAATCGATTTAACATCAAGGAAAGCATGACACCACGTGTCACCCTTATAAATTCACTTTCTCAAATCAGTTTGACACACTCTGGAAGGCATAGCACTACTTGTCATCCCTCCAAATTCAATTTCTCAATCAGATTTGCTTCTTTAAAACAGAATCACGTTTGAAAGGTAATTCACAAGAAGTTGCATTCAGGGATCATTTCACATAAAATACAAAACTCTTCTCAAAACTAGTTTTGAATATCACGTAAAGCATTCAAGCCACACTTTCGAGGGTCATGAGCTAATCTAATTATTCTAACCACCTACTTTTGTGGGGTTAGCCCAACTAGATTACAAGAATAGTAACCTAACCACCTAGCTAGAATTCGGGCTATTTTCACGCCAAAACCCCAACTATTCTCTCTATCCACACTAGCAAATTGGCTCCGCCTTTCGGTGACGAGACAAACCGCCTAAAAATCAAGATGAAAAGACCCTTTTAGGCATCTCATCGAACATGTGGCAAGTAACGAAACAATCCCAAAATCCTAGTATAAACTAGGTAAATTAAGGATTACACAAGATCAATTAGCCATTCAGAGGCTAATCACAACCAAAGTGACACAAACTAGGTAATTTTTTTTTTTTAATTTTCCCAATTTCAAACTACAAAATCAAATAAAACATTATCTCCATACAACTCAAAACTGCCCCAACTCAAGAAGTGTTGCTCCACAACCTTGACAATAGGATTGGAAAATGTGTTTAAGCCAATGGAAAAGTAGAATTAGGTGCAATAAAATAAAAAAACAAGTTAAAGCTCAAAGGGAGTAGCAAAAAGGGTATATATAGTAAGGTTATTTTTTAGCTCATGTAGTTTAAAAACAAATAAATGCCCCTATCATATTACATAATACATATGTCGAATGTGGTTTCAAAGAGAGATAGAACAAGTTCTAGAGGAAATGCACCAAAGAAGAGTCACACAAGAAATAAAATGTGAGACTAAAATTGATGAATTAGTCTATAAGGCTCAAAATCTAATAGGTTCCTCTACCAATGTCAAACTAGCTCAAAAATTGAATGTCGGGATTAAACGGAACATAGTATGTCACATATTAGATCAAAGTCTATTATATACATCATAAATATATACAAACTAACAAGGGGTAAAAGTTAAACAAAATGCCACAAACTCCACGAAAACAATTTTTTAAATCAAAAATCTTTTTGCTATTTTAAAAAATTTTCCTTTTTTTCTTTTTCAAAATATTGAAGCATGGCTTCTCCTCCCCATACATAGATCTCATAATGTCCTCATTTGGAATCAAGGAGCAACCACACCAATAAAAGAGACTCAATTATATACAAAGACATGGCAAAAACTAAACATGAATATATACATATGGGTGATCATGACCACCATGGCTCAACAACATCCAAAATTTATCTTCAAAATGATCACCCCACAAAAACACAATCCTAAATATCCACAACTAAAAACAAAAAAAACAACCCTAAATATCCACAACTAAAACAAAAAAAAAGATAAAAAGAAATAATGAAGAAAAAAACTATAAGAAAAAGAGAAAGAGAGGGAACGAGTATACCGAGGTTAGGTACTTGGATACACCTAAACTAATGCCTCCTAAGTACTAAGAAGGCTTGAGGAGCATCAGCCACTCCTCCACATCTCAAGATTAAGCTCCAACTCGGATGTCTGTCGAGCTCTAAGGAGCTTATCAATTACTTGAGCACAAATCTCGGATGAATGTAAATAAGAGAACACAACAAGAAATATGTCGGTGATATTCAGTGTCCTCTTAAACTTATCGAAGCCTTAGAAAATTCAAAAGAGCGATCAAAGAAGCTAGTCCGCATGATTTTTCTAGGCATGTCCTCTAAGTAAGCATGAAAAGGGTCAAAGGAGGGAATGTAACCTCCAAAGGTACCTAAGGATACAATATTGTCAACCACATCGCTTTCAAGCATGCTAGATGAGTAATTCACATAGCGCATATCTAAATCAAAATCATAAATCAAATAGGTAGTGAGCTCGGAAAAATGATACTCGGGTGAAGGGGAGGGTGGTGAACAAATAAGGGAAATAGGGATTAAAGCAAGTGGGTTGGGGGACACATGATCATCAACATCAAGACTAGTATGCGATACTTCAACCACAACCACCTCACATGACTCCTCTACAGGAGTCTCTTGATCAAACACCTCATCTAAAGCATCTTCGATTCACAATATAAATCATCCTCACCATCTAAACTAGCATCACCACCAAAGGCGGACTCGGTGTTGACCCTATGTGTACTAGGTAAGGATGGAGCAACGATAGATAATGTAGTCGGAGATAGTCAATCTCTTCTTCTAGTCCGGACTCTAAAGGAAAGGCGGACTCATCATCATCATCATCATCATCATAGAAAAATGCCTCAATTTTAGCAAAACTAAGACTAAAGTCAATTTCATGCTATACGTCGGACTCCCTAATCATAGTAAGACATGCAAGTTGCTCATTTTGTTCATCTATAGCCCTTATCATTTTATAAATATCAGCATAATGTTCGAGACGATGAAATATCATATAAGGACAAGAACTAGTATCATAATCGGAACAGTTACACTTTTCACACCAAAGAGAGGTAGGATCGGGAATGCAAGGGGATTGGATGTAAGATCTAGCATGATAAGCACAAGGGTCGGGGCATGAAAATCCAGAATCGGTACAAGCCTTTTCAAATTCACAAGTATCCCAAGCAATCCATTCAATCAAATCCCAAGCTTCATCAACACTTTTTGCACAAAAATCCCAATACTCTAAAAGATTACGAGTTTCACTATTTACACCCTCATAGACAACATTCAATACCTTTCATTTCTCCAAATAGTTATCGGAAAGAGCAAAAAGAGCATTCGATCGATCAAAGTACAAATAAAACAATTCATGCTCATACTGCATATAATGGTAAGTAGACATGTTTTCAAATGTTTTTTTTTTTGATTTTTTGATTTTTTCAATTTTTTTGGTTTTTTTAAAATATTAAAAGCCTAGTCTAGAATGCTCGGGTAAGGTTCAATATCGCAACAAAACAACTCCCCGACAACGGCGCCAAAAACTTGTTATGGAATAACTAAATCTAAAAAATATTAACCGTAAGTGCACAACGTAGCTGTAGCTAGACGGCAAGCACGGGTTGTGTCCACAGAGAGTTGTGTTTCAAATACCAAAGTTAACTTAAACTTTCTATCTAAGCGAATCAGCACGAGATAAGATATATATGATGATTAAACTAACCTAAAAAGCAATAAAAATATGTTCAGGTTGTGATTTTACCACTTAATAAACTAACTAATCAAGGAAAGCCTAAATCTACCCAAGTTTATATAAGTATTTAGGAGTGGTCGGTTGCACCATCAAAACCTACTCAAGTCACATTTTCGAGGGTCATGAGCTAATCTAATTATCCTAACCACCTACTTTCATGGGATTAGTCCAACTAGATTACAAGAATAGCAACCTAAGGACCTAACTAGAATTCCGGCTATTTTCATGCCAAAACCCCAACTATTCTCTCTACCCACACTAGCAAATTGGCTCCAACTTTCAATGACATACCAACCGCCAAAAATTAAGATGAAAAGACCTTTTCGGGCATCTCATCGAACATGTGGCAGGTTGAAGAAACAATCCCAAAATACTAGCATAAATTGGGTAAATTAAGGCTCAAACAAGATCAATTAGCCATTAAGAGGCTAATCACAACCAAAGTGACACAAACTAACAACAAATTAACATGAAACACAATTAATCTAACAACTAAATCAATAAAGATCGACTCAAATAATGACATAAACTAACAAATTAAACTTAAACATGAAATTAAACAAATAAAATACCTACTACTAACATCAAAAGATAATAAAAATTGAACCTTTAAACTAAATTGAATAAACTAAAAAGAAAGGAAAGACAAAAAGGAAGGAGTTATTAGAAACGAATCGAACCGAATTGAAACCCGTCGAGAACTAAATTAATAACTAAAGTATGAATTGAATCTAAATTTACAAAAAGAAAACTAATTAAATTAAACTAGAACTAACTAAAGAACTAAACTAAACAGCGAAAAGTTAAGCTACGACCGCCTCCCCTTTTTCACAATGCCAATCTCTCCTTTTATAGTTGTAGCCAGCCACCATCATGTAAAAACCTTGGAAAGCAAGCTAGTCCTCGCCGCGACCCAATTCTATTAGGAAAGTCTTGCCATATTAACTCCATTAGGAATCTAAAAATTAATCCAATTGTAAAGTATCAATTTAGTGGGTGGGGCCCACTTGATTGATTAAATAAGAACTTGGCAAGAGCTGGGCTTATCGGAATTTATGAGCAACGGCTAAACAACCCTAGGCCTCACTTGTACTTTTATGAGTTGGAGTTGTACACCCAAGCTCAAGTGGCTGACTTTTTATCGTTTTGCTCCATTTTTCCGCAACTTAGTCGGGTTGATTTTATTACCTATAAAAATAATAAAATAAGTAAAAATCTTAAAAGTTATATTATTTTATGAGACAAAAACTAGATAAGTAATAGTATAAATAACGTAACATTTGGATCGAAAATAACCCTACTCAAAAAATAGCCAACAAGTTAGACGAAACCCCCACCATGACCTTGTTTAAGGAGTCTATTACAAAAATAGAAGCTAAGATTGAGGCTCGGGGCAAAAAGATTGAGTCAATAACTGAAATTCTTGATCTTATACTCCAAAACCTCAATAAGAATGCTAATGAAGCAAGAAAAGAAGGAGAGGAAACAAACCCTCAACCTCGGCCTCGGCCTCATCCCAAGCCTCAATTTTATCCATGAATAGATTGGATAGAGAAGACATTGCGGGAATCCTCAATGTTTAATGACCACTATCCGGCCCCTGGATTCATTTCAATCCCTAAAGGTAGGTTGCCCCCAAAATTCACTATGCCTAACATCAAGTTCCGGGGATCGAAAACCCTCACCACCATGTGAGGAACTTTGTAGGGGCATTGACCTTAAAAATGTAACGGAGGACACATACCGTGTCATCGTCCCATGGATGTTTGACAAAGACGTCATGAAATGGTATAATGTTGTTGACCCACAAAAGGTCATAAACTCGGGCGGGATCTTTCTCGGGAGTTCTTACATCAATACTCCTACAATCCTTATCTACCAATCACTCTTTGGGACCCGGAGCTGATCAAGCAAGGAGACAAGGACAGCTTCACCTATTTCCTTACTCGCTAGAGGGAAAGGCTGCCCACATGATTGACTCGACCGTCCGAAAAGGATCAGGTTAGATTAATCATCAAAAATCTGAAACCCGCCTATCAGCAACACTTAAAGTTCTTGATTTCATGGACTTCAAAACACTTCGAGATGACAACGATGCTTATAGAAGAGGTGCAAGCATCCACAAAAGCTTCAACTAGCTAAAAAATCGTCCAATGAGCCCATCACTCATAAAAGATTCCAATAAAGTGTGCATTTCCCTTTTTCATATCCATTCTATGTCTGTTTCTTTTTCCTGTCTTCCAAAAAAAGAACCCAAATCAGTATACCTTTTGAGCTACGAAGGATTGATTTCCACTATAGCGGACACATAGGAAGCCCATGAGGTCCGACCCCAATCCTAATCTTGTTCCCATTTCTCATTTCCAAACTCAAAGCCACTTTATCATATCTAAATGAGCAAAAATCAATCAAGAAGCATGCCATTCTGGTTCAACACCAAACCGTCAGGTCTATGGTTCACTTGTTCACCGGTAGTACGTTACAATGGAAGCGGCCCATTTTTTATTTTTTATTTTTTGCTCTACTTTGGGGTAGGGGCTAAAGTGCAATTTTGGTTTTGTCCTTTTGATTTTTTTTTTTTTGGCATCATCTTAATAAAAGAAGGCATTTGTTCATAGAATAAGGTCTTGCATTCATCTCTTTTGCATGAGTCAAACTCCTAAAAATAAAAAAATTAATAACAAAGCACCTCGCAAGATATTATTCCGTCCAAGCATTATCCATCAAGTTAACATCAACAAGGTTATCGGCACCTCCACCTTCAATGAAATTCCATCAAAGCTAGCCAACTATCCAACATTCAAGAAGACCTAGACACAAGCACCCAAGAAGAACATGAAGGCTCATGATCAAAAAGGTCATACAATAACTCCAAAAATACTCAAGAAGAGGCACAAATCTTCTACAATACAAACAAAGGAGCCATTAGCACACAAACTAAAAGGTTGAAATTAGTATAAGGCATATAAACTCAAACTTCAAATTCTCAAGTAAGTCAAATTCATTCGTCCCTATTCCGACAAAAGTGGATAGACATCAAGCTTTAGACCCCAAAGTAGTCAAGGTTCGGACACCCTAGTCAAGTGTCAAGCCTAACAACGATCAAGGTTCGGACATCTCCGTCGAGCTTCAAGCCTAACAACAGTCAAGGTTCGGACATCTCCGTCAAGCTTCGGGCCCAATAGTGGTTAAGGTTCGGAGACACCGATCGAGCTCTAGGTCTCAATAGCGATCAAGGTTCATACACCAAGCTAAGAGTTCAGGACCACTCTATGGCCAAGTCGAGACAGCGCCTTTGAAACATGATCGGGCTAGGGATCATTTTCGGATAACACTTGACTCTATTTACATTTGATTATTAGCTAACAAAACTGTTATTGCGGAAAGTTTTAGCCAAGCTTTATACCAAGAACGATAAAGTTTAAGCCACTCATTCAAGCTTCAGGACATTGATCGAGCCAAGCTCAAGATACCCAGTGAACTTCGGATCCAAGAAGTGGTCAAGTTCGGGCACCTCACTAGACTTCATACTTTACTACCCGAGTCAAGTTCAAGCCCCTCACTAAGATTCGGACTAACTACATGGTCAAGTTTAGGCACACCAATCCGAGCTTCGGGTCTTTAATCAACCACTCGAACTTCGGACTCCGTTAGTCAAGTCCGGACTCCCATGTTAGAGTTCAAGTCAAAAGACAACTAATTCTAGACGTGTTGATTCAATCGTCATCTAAAGCAATAGGTAAGTACCTTTTAATGTCTACTTTGACCTTCGTCTTTCGGATTCGGTCGAAGTAGGGGCTAACTTTAGACATCTAAAAAGTGTCATCCTTATCTCTTTTTTTTTTTTTTGTTGGTCCGGTGTTAAAATCCCAGTCTTGTTAGCAAACTCGGAACATGGTCGGAGTCCGATCGGCATGACGGAAGTTGGTAAATCGGAAAAACCCCATTAGCATCACAAAAATTAGCCTTTTTGCTTGGGGCGATCGACAACCCATATTCTTTCGACTGAACCAAGCCCGGTTCGGGCTCCGAACCATGAAATCCAAACCTGCACAAAAATAAAAACCCGCCAAAATTAAAACTCGACCAAAAATATAAACTTTCTAAAAATGGAAAGTTGCCCAAATCGACGCCGGTTTCCTCCACATTGCGTAAAAATGCAGCGTTTTGCTTTATACTCTGCGACCAAACAAGGCACGCAACTTGAGACATTCATACAACATCATGTGAAGGCACGCAACTAATAATTGAATAAATTGTTAAATGTCAATCGAATATATATGGATCGGCGTACGCATCGTAGATGGATGTATCGTAGGTTATTACCTGGTAGAGTTGGGTGTAGACGAGTTTTTAGACGGGGTTGAGGAGTTTGATGCACATGCTAGAAGTCAATAAGAATTTGTACATAATCAAGAATATAGGTGTCCATGTCACAAATGCAAAAATCGAAGTACAAGGATCCCGAAGAAGTTAAGTTACACCTTTATCAATATGGATTTCTTCCAAACTATTGGTATTGGACAAGTCATGGAGAAATAAATCCTCATTTATATGAGGATGATGGTATGACTTCTAGCATATTCAACGACGAAAGTGGCTCCAATCATATGAACTACGATGATGTAGAATCAAATATCGACCGTATGAATGATATGGTCACGGATGCCATGATGTCAAATCAAGGCTCTACAAGTGAGCCTCCAAACACCAATGCCCAATCTTTCTTTAATATGGTTAAGGCTGCACAACGACCTTTGTGGGAAGGAAATGAAACTCACACTGAGTTGTCCGCAACCGTTAGACTATTGAGCATCAAGTCCGACTACAACATGCCTCAAAATTGCTTTAATGTGATTGCACAACTTATGAAGGAGATTTGTCCCCCGATAACAGGACTCCTCGTGACATTCACCATGCAAAGAAGGTCAATAAAAATCTTGAGATGGATGTTCAAAAATTGATTGTTGTCGGAAAGGTTGCATGTGGTTCTATAAAGAGGACATTAATTTTGAATCATGCAAGTTTTGTGGTCATGCAAGATGGAAGCGTCCAAGGGAAAGACAAGGAAAAACTCTAAGGACTCCATTTGCAAGGATGCATTACTTGCCATTAATACCGAGACTTCAGCGCTTGTTTGCTTCAAAAACCACAGCAGAGCACATGAGATGGCATTATGAGAATGTAAGAGAGGATGGTGTCCTTTGTCATCCTTCGGATGGTGAAGCATGAAAACATTTTGATAAAGTTTACTCCGATTTTGCTACTGAGCCTAGAAATATTAGACTTGGTTTGTGCGCGGATGGGTTTAATCCATTCACCCAACCGTTAAGGTCTTATTCAATCTAGTCATTCGATGTTATGCCCTATAATCTACCACTAGAATTCTGCATGACGATGCCTTATATGCTCTTGACATGCATCATACCAGGGCCTACAAATCCGAAAAATAAAATTGATGTGTATTTGTAGCCTCTTATTGACCAGTTGAAAACACTATGGGAAGATGGTGTGGAAACACATGATATTTCAAAAGGTGAGAATTTTCTCATAAAGGCTGCGTTGATGTGGACCATTAATGATTTCCCGACATACGGTATGTTTTCTGGATGGAGTACTCATGGTGCCATGTCATGCTCGGTATGTATGAATCAACAAAAAGCATTGAAACTTAGAATGGGCAAAAATTTTCATGGTTTGATTTCCATCGACGGTTTTTGCCACGAAGTCATGCATTTTGAAGGAATACCACAGCTTTTACAAAAGGAAAAACCGTACATTTGAGTCCTCCTCATCGGTATATGGGGAAAGAAATAAAACAATGGGTTGAGAACTTTCCCAAAGTAACAGAAGAGCAGGAAATCAACATTTTGGGGTTCAAAAAGGATTATAATTGGACAAAACAAAGCATATTTTGGGAGCTTCCATATTGGAAAGATCAATGGCTTCGCCACAACTTAGATGTGATGCATATTGAAAAGAACTTTTTGAGAATATAATTAACACTCGTTATGGATATTCCGAGGAAAACAAATGATGATATCAAGGCAAGAATGGATGTGGCAGAGTTGTATGATCGTAAGGAGTTGAATTTAAAGCATGGACCAAATGGTAAAATTCTCAAACCGAAGGCAAAATATGTGTTGTCGTTGGAGCAAAAGAGGGTTATATGTGAATGGGCAAGAGAATTGAAAATGCCGGATGATTACTTGTTCTAACATCTCATACCTTGTAGACCCAAACTCTACTATGTTCCATAGCATGAAAAGTCATGATTGTCATGTTTTCATGGAGAGTCTTCTTCCAATAGCATTTAATGCACTCCTAGACGAGGTTTAAGCGCCTTCCATTGAAATTAGTCAATTCTTCAAGAACCTTTGCTCATCTTTTTTACGGGATGCGGAGTTAGAGCAAATGCATCAAAATATTTCCATTACACTTTGTAAATTGGAAACAATATTTCCTCCTAGGTTCTTCAATTTGATGGAACACTTACATATTCACTTAGCGGAAGAAGCAAAATTGGGTGGTCCGGTACAATATCGTTGGATGTATCCATTTGAGAGATTCTTCGGTCGATTGAAGAGGTCCATAGGAAACAAATCGAAGCCTGAAGGGAGTATTGCTGAAAAATATGCACGATTGAATAAACACATTTTGCTTCTTACTATTTCAGCTCCAGCGTGCCTTGTATGCTCAATAGAGGTCGACGAAATGAGGGAGTAAAGTTACATACCATAATCCTACTCATTCAATATTCATACCAGAAGATGCTCCAATTGGGAAGTTCACTCCGCGTTTCCTTGATGATAAGGAAAAGACGGTTGCACATCTCCATGTTTTACTAAACTATTTCAAAGTTAAACCTTACCTTGAGTGAGTTTATCTTGTCCTATACAACACTTGTTCCAATCAATTATTTTTACTATGATGATGTGATATTAATAAACATTTTAAACTTTGTCTCTTCAAACACCAAAAATGAGCTATGTATGCTAATGTTAGTAATACGGCAATTGATGCAATGGTGGAAAATGAGTTCGAAGATTGGTTCGGAGGAACTGTGAGTATCGTATATTACAACTTCGTGGTCATTAAAAAATTTATTAAAAGGGGTTCTTCAATTTCAATGTACTAAACCAATACTATGTTATTGACATAGATTCATTGTTATCGAGTATATCATGATGAAAAACATGTTTATTTGATGCAATTAGCTCAAAGTCCTTTAAGGAGAGTGAAAACATGGATAGCATACACGGTGAATGGAATGTTATTTTATACCGAGGCTCGGAATGAAGGGAGGATGACCTTCAATTGTGGTGTTTGTGTGAAAGGAACTATTTTACATTTTTCTGTCACTATTTCCATTACAATTCGTCGGTTTTCTAGTAGTGAATGTTCAAGAATAATAAAGCTTCAAGAATTTTCTATTTATAGGACCAACTCGTACTCCTTCGGTGTTGACTATCTTGTAGGCACCATTTGTGTAGACTTCCCGCATTACGTAAGGACCATCCCACTTTGAAGTGAACTTGCTTCTAGTCTTGTGAGACATGATGATTGGCCTTCTTACTGCAAGTACTTGATCTCCTACTTGAAATGAGCGTGGTTGAACTTTTTGTTGAGTGCCCAAAATAGCCGAGCTTAATAACATTCTAACTTCGTTGGGCTCGTAGTGTTTTTTCATCCAAGGCCTCCAACTCAGCTAAAGGAAGCTTGTGATTTTCATCTTCTGTTAAGCCCTCTTGTATGACAATGCAAAAGGATGGAATATAAAGTTCTAATGGCAATATAGCTTCAACCTCATAGACTAGAGCAAAGGGAGTTGATTGTGTTGGCATTTTACACGTGGTTCCGTATGCCTATAGAGCTTCACCTAATCTCTCATGCCAATCCCATTTGGATTTTGCGAGAACCTTTTTGAGCAAGTTGCACGAGTGTTTTATTAAAAGCTTACGCCAGGTCATTTTGCAAGAGCAGTATACATGGAAGACTTGTGCTTGAGCAAACTTGAACTTTTCACACAAACCGGTCATCAAACTATTGAAAAATGGCTTACCATTGTCCGTAATGATATATTGAGGTACACCGTATCGATAAATGATATGTGTCCTTATAAAATCAACAATGTTCTCCTTTTTACTTCCCTCAATGCAACGATAACAATGTCCTTATAAAATGATATCCGCCCATTTTGAGAAATAATCGGTAATAGCCAAAATGTAAGCATGACCAGCAAATGATTTTGGTGTGATTGTCCAAGCAATGTCCAATCCCTAGGCTTCAAAAGGCCAAGATGCCACTGTAGGATGCAACGGTTCCGGAGGTTGATGTATAAAATTTGCATGAAACCGGCAAGCCTCGCATTTCTTGGGGTAATCTATGCAGTCTTGAACCATAGTAGGCCAAAAGTAGCCCATCCTTTTGATACGATCATGGATTTTAGGGCCTGATTGATGTGCTCCACATATACCCAAATGAGCTTCCTCCATTGCTTGTTTTGCTTCTTCTATACCTAGACATTGCAACCAAAGACCATGAAAAGAACGTCGATATAGCGTCCCATTATAGCAAAGAAAACACGGAGCTCTCCGTTGAATTTCTGTCTTATGCCTTGGTTCACTAGGGAGCTTCCCATGTTCTAAGTAATCGATAAGTAGTTGTCGTCAATCTTCTTCATCTATTTCGCACACACTTACTGCGTTGGTATCTTCTGCAAAATCTTCATTAGAAGGTGTCAAGACCCATCAATCGCATATTGGGTCATCTAGGGCTTCTTCTACCCCGAGTGCCATAGTGGCTGCAAGATTTGCAAGCGTGTCGGTCATCTTGTTGGCACTTTGAGGAACATGCTCCAACTTGATCCTGTCTAATCTGTCCAGCAATCGTAAGGCATGCTCGTGATATGGAACAAGGTCCTCCTTCTTAACTTCATATTCCTGTAGCAGTTGGTTAATGACTAACTACGAGTCACCATAAATATCGAGATCTTTGATTCCCATCTCAATTGCCATCCGAAGACCTAGGATTAATGCTTGATACTCGGCCATATTGTTTGAACACAACTGGGTAAGCATGAAGGAATATGGGAGAATGTGTTTCTCGGTAGAAACAAAGACTACTCCTGCACCAGCACCGTCGTGTCTTACTTGCCCGTCAAAGTACATCTCCCACGGCGGAAGGACGTCGATGAAAAACACATCTTCCCCCAAGAAAATCATCATTTAGTTCCTAGTTATCCGGTACTAGATGATCGACCAAGAAGTCCGCCAATGCACTGCCCTTTGACGGCCTTACGTGGGATGTAGACGATGTCGTACTACTTTAAGATGACAACCCACTTTGCAAGTCTTTCACTTAGGATTGGCCTTGACAAGATGTATTTGATAGGATCTCGCTTTAGAAATGACTTGAACCGTGTGAGATTGCATATAATGCCTTAGGTTTTGAATGGCAAATATGAGAGCTATGTAGATCTTCTCAATTGGGGAGTAATTCAACTCAGCCCCGACCAAAGTACGATCGAGGTAGTACAAAGCCTTTTCCTTCCCTTCTTCATTTTTACGAGCACATAATGGCCCCAATGACTTATCCTAAGCTGCAATGTAAAGTATTAGTGACTTTCTAGGAATTGGTGCTCCTAGTACTTGAAGGATTTGACTAATACTTCTTAATACTTTCAAAATCCTTATGACATGACTTGTCATATTTAAAGAGCACATCTTTTTTCATGAGGTGGCTGAAGGGGTGACAGTGGCCAACCAGATTTAAAATGAACCTCCAAATGTATGCCAATCAAAGCTCTTTGAGATTCTTTGTTCGAGTATTTCTTGGATTGCTTTGATCTTTTCTTGATCAACCTCGATGCCTCTGTGACGAACAATAAAACCCAAGAAGTTTTCAGAGGTGACACCAAAGGCACATTTGAGTGGGTTCATCTTCAATTGGCATTTTCGCAACCGTTCAAAGATTTGACGAAGGTCTTGCAAGTGATCTGACCTTTCCTTAGACTTGACCACCAAGTCATCAACGTAGCACTCTACTTTTTTATAAAGCATGTTATTGAGGATGTTCTGTATTTCCCTTAGTATATGGCCCATGCATTTTTCGGACCGAATGGCATCACTTTATAACAAAAGATGCCTTTTGAGGTATGGAAGGTTCTTGCTTCTTGATCTTCCGGTGCCATTTGAATTTGATTGTACCTTGTAGTGTAATCCATGCATGATAAAGCTTCATGTCTAGTGGTAGAGTCAATCATGAGCACAGCGACTGGTAGCGGGAATCATCTTTTAGACGTGCATCATTGAGATCCCGGAAGTATACACGGATGCGAAGTTGACCATTTTTCTTCCTCACGGGAATGATGTTTGTGATCCATGTTGGGTACTTTACCTCACGAATGAATCCTGCCTCTATGAGTTTGTTGACCTCCCTTTCAATCTCCGGTACTAACTTTAGGCGGAAGCACCACCGAGGTTGTTTCTTAGGTGAAACTCCCTTTCTTATCGCCGAGCAATGGACTCGCAACTTTGGGGTCTAGCCTTGGCATTTCTTACAACTCCATGTGAATACATCCTTGTACTCTAAGATAAGGTTGAAGTACTCGTTCTCTTCCTCGGGTGAAGGTAAGGAACTTACATAGATAGGGCAAGATTCCTCATCGGTTCCAAGATTCAATTCTTTCAAATCGTCGACTGTACCTTGTCCCCTATCTTCAAGAGTTTGAGGAGTTTCGCAAGCTCTATCTCCGAGTCCGAATCTTCTCGTTCCCGAATTATGATATGGTTCGATGAAGCTACTTCTTCTTGCTCTACATCCTTTTTAGGACTAGAGTCACCTTGTTGACCGGTGAGGACCACGAGTGCGTCTTTTTACTCTCAGCGAGCCATCCATTTTTACATCCGAGTGTTAAGATGCGCTTCATATGAGAGGGGATAGAACTTTGTACTTCATTTGTATAGCTGAGACGATGGAACACCGATTCTTTCGTTGAAGAGGTGATGGTTTAGACACATCTTCCCCTTTATTCATTCTCGTTGAAAATCGAAGGTCTCAATTGCCCACTTCCTTTTACTCTATAGAATACCGAGGGTTTGGGATTTTGGCCTCCCTATTCTCGTGAAGACGGAAGGGCATCTTTTCAAGGTAGACGACTATAACCTATCGAACACCGAGGACCTAGCGATAGGCTGGACATCTTCATCAATGTTGTCTTCCACTTCTTCTGCCGCAATGTACTGAATGATAGATTGCTTGTCTTTCCATTGCCCATATATCCTAACTGGTTGGGGCGGTGTATAGCCTAGGCTAAATTTTGAGACTTCCACCAAGCCACCTTGTTCTTAAATCTTTTCACGGGTTTCATTAATACCATAGGTTTTAGTTTCAACCACTTTCCCTAGTACAATAGGGTTAGCAAAGTTTTAACCTCTTTCTCCATGAGCTTATACGCATTTGGATCAAATCCCTCTTTTGTTCGCATATATGGAAAATTATCATCCTCCCTTGGTAGGCTTTCACAAGAAGACATAAACTCGGGTAGAGGGGTGTAGTTACTTTCAGCTGATACACCTATCGCACAAACATTACAACACATTGCTTCAAGATACTCATATAAGGCTTGTCAGTCTTCTTGACAACTTGGACGTCGAGTTTCTTATTGTACATCCACCGAAAGAGGAATCACCCTCTTTACGACGAGACTTTGGAACATACCTTAGAATTGGAGGTGTCAAGTTTGTCGTCACAACTTGTTTAACTTGCTTAGCAGGTTGGCATATGATTTCCTTCTTGCTACTCTTTGAGTTGTTTTGTTGTTGCATTGCATTATTATCTTTTGGTACCAATTGAGTATCCTTAACAACTTTTGGGCCAGCTTTTCCTATAGAAAAATTGTTAACAACATCGTTTCCTTAGGTGATGTATCTTCTTCAAAGAACCTAGCATCAGCAAAATGTAACTCTGCTCTAGTAAAAGTCTTGACGTCCCCGTTGATCTTCTTTTCACTACCACGGTAGTACTTTAGGCATTGATAAAGGTGGAAGCAATTATTCCATGTTCATGAAGCCACGATCGTCCGAGCAACAACTTGTAAGATGTTTTTGAATCAATCACGTGAAAGATTGATGTGGTTGACAAATCGCCCATTTCTTGTTCAAGATGAATAATGCCAATTTCCCTTTAACCTTCAAGATTGAATCCTTGAATCACCATTTAGCTCTTGGAAAGCTCTTCCACGAGTGATGCCTAGGTCGAGTCATCATGGACTTGGGCATGATGTTGATAGTTGATCCTCCATCTACCAATATGCGCTTAACTTTCTGTTCTCTAATATAACCCATCACAAATAGAGGACGATTATGAGGCTTAGAGGCTAACAACAAGTCATCATCAGTGAAAGTTATAACAATGTTACAAGAGGCATATTGATTAGGTCCTTTTGCTAGTTCTCCGACATCCTTGATCTTATATGTGTAAAGGTGCGGGTGGAGCAAGGCCTCAACTACATGTTGGCGCATCTCTTTTGGAAAATTAAAAATTTGTCTCCAACCCATGTGTTTTGGTAAGGCTTCTAGTACCATTAGAGTCTTATCATCACTTTTTGAAAGACTCTTTAGCACTTCGTCCTCCCGATCTTCATCTTCAAGCTCTAAAAACGAAGCCATGTTCATTGTGACATTCTCAAAGAAATTTGATGGGAAGAACTCCTCTAAGGTGATGGGAACAAGTGGCTCTTGCTCAAGTAAGTCAACATATTGCATTTCTGTTTTTGCTTGTCTTTGATTTTTCTTGTTCTTCGAATGCTTAGGGTTCTTCCTTTTGTTTTGTGTCTTTCTGCGATGAACGGATGGTGGATGGACACGACTTTCTTTCCTTGGTCTCCGATGAGTGACAAGGGTCCATCCCTCTTAATCCTCATCCTGAATGTCTACGAGTAGAATTGACTTCCATGTATGGTGCTTGATTTGCGCATCCTTTTCTCGCTCTTTCTTTAGCAAGTCTTGCTAGTGTTTTCTTCATCTCATTCAATTGTTCTTCATTGTTAATAGCTCTTGTCACCATTACTGGCATGATGACAATGTTAGAGGATTTAGCTTCAAATTGAGATAACAACGAGTCTTTAGGAGATAGAGGTGTGGAATCCTCATTGGCATACACATCATCTTCTTCACCGTGAAGGCATTTGTGTGAACTTGGAGTTCATCCATCCCACGAGGAAGCGTCGCTTCAAGTTGAAGACAGAAATAGCTTTCTCCTTCGGACTAACATGTGACACAGTTTGATTGACTCCATTGAGCAGAGTTGGACTCAAGGTTTCGAATTGAACGCAGCTGTAATGGTGTAGCTATGATTGGTTCCTTTGTAGCAACAAGCAACTCTTGCCATACTTCTAATCATCATTCTGCTAGATGTATTGCTAGCGTTGGTGGATCCTTGAGAAGTGGATCCAATAGTTTTGTTCTTCGAAGATTGAGCAACGGCGTTCTTAGGAGCCATGTGTTCTTCAAAGTTGTAGAGTACTGATTTGTTTGGAGAAAGAGATGAGAGGCGAGAGATGTCCTATCGAGCGTGCCAAAATTTGTAAACAAAAATTTTGAGTCTAAAATAAATAAAGATAGGAAATTAGGAAACAAATATAATTTGTATTGATTTTGTTTGAATGGGGTACGAGTCTCGTATGGAATACAATTGATGTAATCCTCCGATTTAATCTCCTTATAATTTGAATGGTTAGAGGGCGTCATACCTTGATCTCGAACGTTGATGAAGAGCCGGATGATGAATGTTGAATGATTTTTGATTTGGATGTGTTAAAAGTCTTGAATCTGAATTCTTGACTTTAATTTCTGAATATTGAATGGTTGTAGACTTTGATTCTTGGCGCTTGGTAGTTGGATGTTGTTTGTAATCCGAGCTCTTGATTTTGCAAATGTTGAAAAATATCTCGTGAAAAATAAGTGATGACCTCTATTTATAACTTTTTTGGAGTTAGGGTTTGAGATTTTGGGCCCGGACCCATAATTTAATAATGATTTCTTAAAAGAAATATTTACTATTTATTGCTTTATCAGCGACACGTGGCAACTTCTAATTGGTCGAAATTTAATTTCTTTCGATTTCAATTTTAAAGGTTTTGCGAAACCAATTTTACACGTGACAATTTGCTATAGGTTGAACATAAATAATTTAATTTTCCACGTGGTGGCAAATAGTTGGCTACTGAATTTTTGCCTCCTACAAGACCAATTATTCCGGATTTTAAAACTCCTCCTCCAAATATGTGATTTTTAAAGATCCGTATTCGGTATAATATAACAATGATCTCGAAAAGAAAATAGTCCATGTGAAATTGAACTGTTTGGATATAAATTAATCCAATGTCTTCTTGCAATTGCTTTATCTAATCTTTCATAAATGAGTTGAACTCTTAGAAAACTTTTCCATGTATAAATTCTACTAACGAAGGAATACTTTCCCCTTTATATTATAAATAAAGTTCCTTAATCTTTGAAAATTAACCGAGAGAAAGATTTTTAAGCCTCTTTGTTTTTTTAGCTCTTGGGCTTTTCAACTTATTTACGGGTATCTTTGGGCATTATAACATCTTTCTATGGATGTTCCATTATATATATATATATATAGGGGAGGGTTCAAGTGAGCCCTCCCCTTTAGGTGAGCTCAAATTATAAGGTGAGCACTTCACATCTCAGCCATTCAATTTTCATCCTATGGCTGAAATAAAAAGCGAACAATTTTATCTTAAACAAAAAAGTTTTTTGTGGGAGAGGGGAGGGCTGGAAATCATAGTCATTTTCCGGCCCTCCAATCTCTCTCTCTCTCTCTCAATCCTCTCGCACTCTCCTCTCCTTCCGCCCCTCTCGCCGCTCTCTCTCTCTCTCTCTCCCTCTCGCCGGGGACTCTCTCGTCTCAGGCGGGCTCCTCTCTCTCGCTGGGCCCTTACTCTACCACAAGCCCTCGCTCACGCTTACGCTCGCTCTGTCTCGCTCTCTCTCATCACGCCGTCGTCCGACCTCGTCGTCTGCCCAAATCCATGGCTTGGTGAGTATCCTTTCCCCCTCTATTCTCTCTCTCTCTCTCTCTCATCTTGTGGCCATCTGACCTCGTCCCCTCCCGAATCCATGGCTCGGTCAACATCCTCCTTCACCTCTATTATCGTTGAAACCCTAGGTTTTCGATTACTCTCTTTTAATCCCCTCTATGTCTCTATCGCTCTCTATCTCCCCCACACATACACAGACTCTCTCTCATCCCCCTCTCTCTATCTCCACAAATGATTTGCTCGCCCGGAGCTGGGTACTGCCACCCGAAACTTACGCCGAATCCGCCTGCGCAGGAGACTTTTGTTTGTGAGTTTTTATCTGAATATTTTTTTTTTTTATGTTGTCTGAATTGAATGTGAAATCATTTGATAATATTTTCAAATTCAATTGTGAAATTATTTATGAAATTTTAGTTTTTGTTTGAATGTTACGGACAATTATGTTTTCCGATTGTTTTTGGATCAATTTGGATTTGGGATTTGGGATTTGGAGGATATGTTATTGTGCTGGGCTAGATGAATGACTAGATACATCCAAGTGATTGTTTTATAAATCTTGGACATAGTCATTTTGTGTCCGATAATTCAGATTGCATATTTCTCCGATATCAATTATAAAGGTGCATTGACTTCTATTTTCATTGAATTTGGACTAATGGTTTTCATGTTGAAATAAAAGCAGTTGTATATGATAATTCGGACAATAAATTGGGCAAATGAAAATCTCTTCATCCTCCCTGCATATACCCCGACCATTTATTGGATTGGAGATTACATTGTTTTCTATTATGGAGATTATTGTTGGATTATGTATTCTTCTTTTGTGTGTGAAAGTTCATATTTGTAACCTATCAGCTCAACGGGAGAGCAACATGCTATAGCATGCGGATGTGGGTTCAAATCCCACGTAGGTTGTATATGTATGCATTATGTTGTCCATTTTATAGCATTATATAATTTGAGCATGAACGAGAATGAAGCAAGTTCATAGATATGCACGTGGTTAAAAGAAATCAATGTTCTTTTGGCTCATGATATATCTTCATGCCTGTATTAATTGGGTGAAGAGTGTGAACATTGTATCTTTCTACATATTGCTAAAGCAATACTTGTTAATGTCTAATGCTAATTTCCATGTATTCTTTCAATTGCCTTAGGAGTCTGGGCTTGTTAACTCTTTCGACTAAGCTACTTTCAACTGTAATTATAAAATTATAACATGACTTAAGTGTATATTTTCTTATAATGTTCATCAACAATTTAGAATAATTTTTTATTTTTATTTTAAAAAATTTTAGAGAGACTTGTGTAAGAGAGGATGAGAGAGACGGAGTGGGGAGGAGAGAGAAAGGGGAGGAAAGAGAGAGATGATGAGAGAGAAAGAAAGGAGGCACAATTATCAATTTATTTATTTATGTTAAAAGACTAAAGTGTAATTATAAAATTAGAATATGACGCTAATCTGTAAATTTTCCTATAATGTTCATCAACAATTTAGAAGTACGAATTGAAGTAAGAGGATATAGTTTGTTGCTAAAATGAAGTCTGCTAGTATAAAGTCATTTGAAAAGATAATATAATTAATTTTTTTAAAATTTATAATTCATTTTAATATTTTCAATTAAATTTTTTAAAGATTATTAATGTAAAGACTATATTATTTGTTTCCGGAGAAAATTGAGTTGATGATGTGGATGATAAGTCGGAGAGATGAAGGATTTCTTGCTCCGGTTCGAGGACGTGGCACCATCAATCCGATTCTGCATGGCGACTGCTTGAACCCGCAAAGGCAAAGCCCCGGGGTGGATCCCGGGAACGCCCTCAAGTTAGTGATCGACTTGATTGAAGGGATTGAGGAAATCTTCCTTGATGTGCATGGGGGAATTCCGTGGAAATTGAGAGATTTTCCAAAGATCGAAACTCTTGGGATGAACGTTGATGAGTGTTGAGAGCTTGAGAGCTTGAGAGCTTGGGTGATTGTGAGAAAGATGAGATTTGTGGAATATGAAAAAACATGTGTGAATCCCCCTTTTGAAGTTGGGGATGGGTGAGTATTTATAGGGAGATTTTATAGGGGTATCATGGTAATTTACCGTGGTTTAGGGAAACCCTAGCCACGATGGGCTTTGGGCTTTTACCGACCCGTTAAGGGTTGGCTTGGGCTGATATCTCCCTTGTCCGACTGATTAGGCGCGGTTGGCTAGTGACGTCGCGGTTGAGTTGGAACTGTTCGAGAAATACCCGAATCATTTAGCCCCTCACGTTCTACTCGCACGCTACCCGAGGTGGGCAGGTGGAATGTGGAGACTTTATCGTTGCGCTTTTCGGCCCCCAATACCTTTATAAATAAGAGGTGAATCTTGAGGAGGGTAGTAAATTTCCACCTCTTTACTCTTCTCCTTGCTCTTGCTTTGGAGAAAATGACCGCCGAGGTTGTTTCCTGTCGGATATGAGAAGTTGTGCCCTCGCTTCAACCGAGATAAGGCCGAGCAAAGAGCGATTGAGCATTGTCGACCATCCTTTGTCGCGGAGGTGTTATACCAGCTTCTTATCGACGATGCTTGGAAGCCGAGGTTGATAAATGATGGTGAGGAGTATGACGGGTTGTTCAAAGCCACGATCCGTCCTAAGTGGGATATTCTCGAGGCTTGGGAGAAGTGCAACCATGATCGCCTCGTCAAACTTCAAGCAACGAACCCGAGCTTTTCAACAAGCGATGCGGCGGGAAGAGGGGCCGCTTCTAGTGTTGGCTCATCTTCTAATCCTCCTATGGAGAGTGGCGAGTCGGTGGATGACCCTTCTACCCACTTCTCTCAAGGCGCGAAGGGATTTGCCCAAGGCAAAGGGAGTAGCCTCCCTGCGGAGAAGAAGAGGAACCTTCCGGTGGAGAAGAAGAGGAACTCTCCGAAGAAGAAGTGAGGTGGTAGCCATGGCTCTCCTTCCATCTCGAGTAGTGTAACCGTAGTGTAGTAGTGTAACCGTAGCGTTGTAGCGTAGGCTGTAGCGTCGTGGCGTAACCGTAGCGTTGTAGCGTAGTATCTTGAACTTTAGACGCTTTTGCTTCTCTTGTAATAGCGCGTTGCGCACTCTTGCCTCAATGATGAATGAAGTTTTCTTTGCCAGCCTTACTTCCCTTCGCTTTTCTATCCCCGTTGCTGATGCTTTATTTGTGGTGAATGATTTTTACTTAGCCCCTTGGGGCTAAAAAGGAGTCTTGCGGGGAGGATGAGTTCTCTCGTGATCCTTCGGGGCTCTTCTGCGGAGGATGAGTCCTCCCGTAGTCCTTCTAGGTCTCTTGCGGAGAGGATGAGTCCTCTCGTAGTCCTTGTAGGGCTCTTGTGGAAAGGATGAGTCCTCTTGTAGTCCTTCTAGGATCCTAAAGGTGCTCCAGCCCCTATGTGCCTTGGATTCGGAGAAAGTGAGTTTGCCCACAATAACGTTGTTGTGGGTCTTTTACACGACCTTTCAACTCCCGGAGGCTTGAAAGTGCATGAATGTAAGCATCTCACTAGGGAAAATCCATCGGAGAGTGCGACGCCCTAACTTTAAGTTAGGAATGCAAGTGCCCATGCGGACATGGGTCTTTACGCGACCTTCTAACTCCCGTAGGCTTAGAAGTGCATGATTCTCACTAAGGAACATCCCATAGAGAGCATGACCCCTAACCTTAAGCTAGGAGTGCAAGTGCCCATGCGGACATGGGTCTTTACACGACCTTCCAGCTCCCGTAGGCTTAGAAGTGCATGATTCTTGCTAGGGAACATCCCATGGAGAGCGCGACCCCTAACCTTAAGTAAGGAGTGCAAATGCCCATGCGAACATGGTCTTTACGCGACCTTCCAGCTCCCGTAGGCTTAGAAGTGCATGATTGTGTGTCCTCTAAGCGGTGTTCCTTTTATGGAGTTAGGCGTGCGGTTTTTAGCTCTCGAAAGCTAAGTTATCACTTAGCATAACTCGAAGGATGTCCCCCTGTGGAGGTGGATATGTGACTTATTAGCTCCGGAGGCTAAGTCGTTACTTGACGTCGAGAGACGTTTGGGCTACGAAATCATATGCTTCGTTACGGAAATATTTTGCGAGGTCGCGTAAATTTTTTATTTTTATAGGTTACGACTCCGTCCTAGATAACTACACCCCCTCTGAATAACAGTCGCCCCCTAGCGCTACACGCTTCCTCGCGAACCACCCCCGGCGACCGAGCGCTCGGAACGCTCACACGGAACCCCGGCCGACCCCTAGTACCGAGTCCAGGCGCCGCCGACCCCAAGCACCGACTCCCCTACCCCCTGCTGGCTGACCCTCGCGGAAGCACACCCCCTCCGCTGGCTGACCCTCGTGAAAACACACCCCCGGGACCGACCCCTAAGGCCGAGTCCCCAAACCTTCTACCCCCGTGCAGCGAGCGCCGAGGCCGAGCGCTCGGTCCTCCGCCCGATTTTTTTTTTTTTGAGTTGGCATATTTTTTGGGGAAACATTCCCAACTAATTTTATGCGCAAAAATTTTCGAAGGGGACGGAAAAATACCGACCTCAATTTTAGAGCGAAGAAATTGTAGGCTCCTTCGGACGGAAAATGTCAACCCAATTCGGAGCGAAAATACAATGGCCCCGACTTCGTTAGTCGAAACATATTGGGCATTTTATGATTGAGAAAAATCAAACCCCTTTTCGGTGAGCCTGTGTTGACTCCATGTTGAGCTCAAATATATCAACTCTTTAGTATGGGACTTCATAGGGTGCCTCGATTGTGCCCAAGTCACAATTTTACGTTGGTGGCCTTCGTTAGCTTCTCGTTTGCCTCCGAGCTTGATGTCGTCAAACAACATTTAGCGTTGGGCTATAATAACGACCGTGCGCCTTGACGGCCAAAAATCTTCTTCGTCCTCAATTTTCGAGTCATCGCTCCCTTCATTTTTTTTTTTTTAAAAAATGTGGTCACCCGATTGACCTTTGCTAGAATCCGGAGATAAGCGATCGTAGATTGAACCTTATAGTGTTGGAGCGGTTTCTTGCGGAAGAAAAGTGTTCTTCAAGGGCGTTGACGTTGTGCCCCCTTTCCATGACTCTTCATAGGATATGAGTTATTTTTATGTCCTGCGTGCTATAGGACTTGACACTCTTCTACTTTAGATTCGTTTTGCTTGAACTTTTATCTTCGATCGATCCTTGCTTGATGCTTGTTGGATGCTTACTCAATGCTTACTTGCCTCATTGCTTCTTTTTATTGTTGCCGATTTTTGCTTTCTTGCCGCTTGGGGTACATGATCACCCTTCATCATAATTGGGTCTTCTTTGAGTTTTACAACTTGACTATCCTAAGGGGTTGTATTAGCCCTCGGTGTTGCCTCCAAAATCGGCATAATGAAAAACATACAACGAAAGAAACTAGTAGCGTAGGCTGCCTTAGGAGGTCATATTAGCCCCTACTTTTCTTCTAACTTAGACAAAGTTCCGAAAATACAATGAAAGGAACTGGGGACTTGGGTGCTTTAGGGGTTCGTATTAGCCCATATTCATGCCCCCAAGACCGTCTTAAAGTAAAGTGTGAGACATAAAGATGCGGAAAGCTTGCTCGTTGTATTAATAAAAGATCGAAGTCCGTACGGAATGGAGGAATGTGTGCCCCGTTGAGCGCTTTTGGAAAAGTTGCATCAATCGGTGGATGATTCCTTTACAAAATCTTTGGGACTTAGGCTGGGTGGGTCTTTAAAGAAAGTCCCTCACGCCGGACAATGAGTTCGAACTATTTACATAAAAACCATTATCTCATGAGTTCGATGTCTTAGGGAGGAGCAAGCCGGACCTTGACATGATCTTCCGTGGTGGTAAAACACACCATCATAGTCTCGGAGACTTTTGTTGGGGCTCCGTGTAACGCCCCCAATCACCATTACTTAATAATCCCTTCATTAGGGAATGTTATGTAAGGTCGCAGCGGAAGGTAACAATCGAAGGCGTTACCGCCGTCCTAAAAATAGGACAAGGCTAAATAATTGAAATAAAATGAAATACAGTTTGGGCATCCGCGGTTATATTTCAAAAATGTCTGTTAGGAGTAACTACTTATTACCCAAGTAGCTATGTCATCCCAAAATACAGCTTTACGGGTTTAGCAATATAATATTTATACAACCTAGACTTTTGTCTAATCCACAAGATAATGTACAATGTATAATAATTCTCAAGGTCATACCTAAACCCTGGTTGAGGGTAAAATCACTTGTGAGCGTCTATGCACCTTCGAATTGCGGATGCAACGTGGTCGACTAAGGTTTGCCTTTGTCGGACTTGGTAAATGGTTGATTGTTCACCAATGCTTCTTCCTAAAACAAAAACAGTAAAATATTTCGAAGAATGAGTCGAAACTCAATACGAACATTCCTGCATCGTAAAACAACTTTGAAAATATTTTAATTGAGCGCGCGCATTTTAATTCATTTTAGTTTGAAATCGGGGAGATAGTATATAATTAAAACTTGCTTGCTAGGTTATTATCCGAAAGTGGAACCCCTTGATAATTGATACGATCTTAGTAAGGTGCACACCTCCCGGCCGACCGAGAACCCGAGTTGAAGCCGCGCGGGTTGGGCATAAGCCCCGATGATTGATAATTGATGGGCATAAGCCCCGATAATTGATGATTGGGCGGGGACCACTTGATTAGGTGGCAAAATTTGATTTGCAAATGATTCATTATTAATTATATATATGAGAAATGTTGAGATTTGATGAAATATGTGAATTTTCGAAGGGCACAGGCAATGAACGTACCTAAGCCGAGAATATTTGTTTCTCCCCTTTTGCGAAATTTGAGTCACCGGCTATTCGGCAACGGAAGTGGCCTCGGTTCGTTTAAAATGGATTTCTAGGGTTAATAATGTTTTCTTGAGTTTTACTGCTTGAGTTTGTATAAGCTTTAACAATTTATTTCATTTCCTATATTCGTATGAAAATCGATTAAACTAATGTTTGTATTACTCAGCTTTACTTGCGTTGATTCCGTTTCAATTATTGAATACAATTTATATTAATTAAAGAGGTTGATTAGGCTAACTAAATACCCAATGATGTTGGTGTGATTCGATTTGCTAGTTGACTTGGATTGAAAATGGTGTACATATATATGCACAAACACTTATTTTTAATTCATTCCCCACTTCTCCCTTCCCTGTACTCGGAACTCATAGTCAAGTGGTTAATTAATCCGTCAAATGCCTTTCCATAGGAAGGTTTCACAATTTACCGAATTGCCCAAAGTTCATACATATACCACTTTACTGGTCATAAGCGTTGTTCTCCCGACAGACTTCACATTCACAACCACCATTAGGTATGCCTAATGCTCAATTATTTTCCATGCCCGTACGCTTGCACATTATCGAATTTCAACTTTTACGCACACATTCCCCTTTGTTTGCTCAATATAACGATTTTCAAAATGTAACAATTCCGCCAAATTATTCAATTCGATAATAAAACATCCCCCAAACTCATTCACTAATTCATAATCTCCCAGTGAGAATCACATTCGTTCTCATTCATACACAACCAATCTATCAAAATGCCACAACTCGATTATTCACAACAATTCAGATTTTCTCAAATTCAAACCTTGAATTCACACCATAAACATATTCCTAAATCATATACTTCAATTTACAATTACAATTGCTTAAATAAATAATGAACTTGATAATTTAGGGTTTAGGGTTTTACCTTCAAATTCACAGAGGACCGATCAACGAGAGGAAGGAAAGGATTGGGTGTGCGGCTGCCGCTATGGCGACTCGCCGGGAGTGGCCGACGACGTGCCTCGGCGTCGGTGCTGCGGCCGTTGGCCGCCGAGTGGCCGAAGGAAGCGAGGCGAGCCCCGTGGAAAGAGAGGAAGCGCGACAGCGCGATGAGAAAGCGAGAGAGAGAGGGTGCGGAACGGAGACGCCGGACGTCTTCCCGACGACGCCAGCACCGCTGCTGACCGGCGTCGGCGGCGCTGGGGCCGAGCGAGGCCGCGAGTGGAGGCAGGGGAGAGGAAGCAGGGGAACGCGAGGCGAGAGAGACCCATCGTGCGAGAGAGAGTGAGAGGGCGCTACCGGGCGGCGCCTAGCGCCGGCGTTGGTGGCGTCCGGTGGCCGGGCTGTGAGCCGGAAGTAGAAGGGCGTGAGGCGAGGGGACGAGGGAGGGAAGCGAGAGGAAGCGGGGAAGCAGATCGAGGTCCCGATTTGTTTGGGTCTTAACCGCCTCTCTTTTTCTTTTTTTTCTTTTTTTTTTTTTGTAAAATTCCGGAAAAATCCGTTTCTGGATTTTTCTTTCAAAAAATCTGAAAATTTTATTTTTATTTATTTATTTTATTTATTTTCTTTTCTTTTATTTTTACTTTTAATTTTATTTTAATAACGATGTTCACAAATTATAATCTTATTATGAGATTTTTATTAGGGCCACTTCGTCGCCTTAATCGCATAACACATGTATAAGGATAATGTAAATACAAAATATCGAATTGAAGTGCACGCGCTCACTTATATTGTAATTAATAAAATGCATAATGTGATTTAGGGTCGGGTTGTTACACTCCGCCTTTAGCTTCTTACCCTTGGGATCATCATGTGTCTTCCCCTCCTCTTTCTACTTCTCCATCAAAGGTCGAAGGCTTACTACATAGCATTCACGCGCGATCTTTTGGTCTCCATAGATCTCACCTACGGATCCATCATCAAGCTCATACTTCATGAGGAGAAGGTCTAGAGGGATGACTGCTTTGATCTAGTTGAGGGTAGGACGTCCAATGATGACATTGTGGGCGGAGGGGATGTCAATCACTAGGAATTTCACTTCGATGTTTCAGCCCTTGAGCTTTTCTCTAACCCCGACCGGTAGGCGGATCATGCCTATGGGGTGTATCGTTTGCCCTCCAAATCCGACGATAGGATTGACGAGGGAAATAAGATTATGAGGGGTATACTTCAGTTGACTTAGGCATTCCATGGTGATAATGTCTACCAAGCTTCCCATGTCGATAAGGACCTTGCGGACTATGGTGTCCGAAATCTTCGAGTGTGATGACCAAAGGATCCTCATATGGGGCAGCCATGCCTTTCAAATCTTGTTCTCCGAAGGTCACTTTGGGCATCTTCACGGTGGGGGCTGGCCGGTGATTAGGACTTGTTGAGTGCTCTTGAGGTAAGCCTTCTAGGAAGAGAGGGTCATGCCCCCGCAAATCCCCAGCGATGGTGGCTACAATCTTAGTAGCATTGTCATCATCATAGCGCTCATGTCCGTGCCTTACGGAACCTCCTTATGCTCCATAAGTATCTTTTTGAGAAAGTGATCAATTTGCCCATTATCCGCCAACTCCCCAAGCGCCTTCTTTAACGCGCGACACTCCGCAGATGTTGTGTCCAGTTTGTTCATGAAATTCGCAATATTTGTTGGAAGCTCGCGCTTCGCAGAGTGGACATGGGAGGTGGTTGCTTGAGTATGGGATGCCATTTGATCTCCATCGGAATACTTTGGGGGTCGGTGTTGAAGCGGTGGTCCACTTCATTTCTCCAAGACTTCTCTTCATTTCGAGGATTAAATTTTCCATCTCCTCCTTTCTTCCTGGCCTCATCTCCTTCCTCTGCGCAGATCTCGTGGCTCGAATAAAGTCAGCTGCCTTTCGAGTGCTTACGCCAAAGTGGATACCTTTTGTTCAACGAGGGAAAATTTGAATCTTCCGCCTCCGAGTCCTTTAAGGAAGGCAGTGTAGGCGACTCGTCTTGCGAGTCGGAGATAAGGACGACCTCTCCATGAAACCTTCGACATAGTCCTTAAGGGTCTCGTTTCTCCCTTGCTTAATTTTGGAGAGGTGGATGCTAGTCTTCTTCTACTTGTAATTTTTGCGCAACGAATTTCTCATATAGCTCTTCGGAAGAAGAGATGCTTCCTTCAGGAACATTGTTGAACCATTTTTATGCAACTCCCTTCGAGTGTAGCGAGGAAGAATCGGCAGTAGGTCGCATCGTCCCCATCCCGCACGTACATATGAGACTTATAGTGCGCTAGGTGATCTTCGAGGATCGGTTGTGCCATTGTATGGGTCGATGTTTGGGACCTTTATCTTCTTCATTCGGGGAGCATTCATAATCTTCTTCGAAAATAGAGTGTTGAAAGTATGTTGGGTCGGCCTTGAATCGGAGCCGGAGAAGGGAACGACGCAGGGTTGGTGGCGTAGAACTTCCACCAGGGAAGGACTCTTCCTCATCTCATATCGAGGAGGAGTGCGCCTGGTCCTCTTTGACTTCTCGGGACCCTTCGATTTGATTTTTCATGACGCCTTTCCCTTGATCGCTCCCGCTCCGGGCGTCAAACCGCTCTTAGTCACGCCTTGGAGCGTTGTAGGCTCGGCTGAGAATTGCGGCTACGTGTAGCCGATTGTGTAGGACTCGGTGGACCTTCCGCTCCCCTGGGGCCCTCGTTCCGTGTTTGGGGCAAGGGCGTCGCCATGATCCTCGAACCAGGCGGAACTCCTACTATGGATGGCATAGGGGGTCGAGGCCATGTGAGAAGTGACAATATTCTCGTTGGCTCTATGGAGAGCTTTCTTTGCCTCGATAATCCCTCGGGCATCGCCTTCTTCGTGACGCCTTGTCGGGAAGGCACTTGGCCGCTCGAGAGCAAGCGCAGTTGGTGCCTCGGTTGGTTATTCCGGGGCTGCGTGGGGGCATCCCGCCCGAGAAGTGGCCAACAGCTGATCTCCCTGGGGGTTGTGCCGTACCCGGAGTCGGGCGTAGTGGAAGGGCATGATAGGCATGCATCTGTTCCATGATGGCTCGCACCTATTCTTGCACTTGTTGTGCGACGGTCGTTTTAAGGGTCTCTATTAAGTTACGAAGAGCCCCTAGGGTGACATACCCCTCCGGCTCGGTGTGGCGGTTGCCGTAGACCGCCGAGATGATTCCGCATCCTCGGCTTGAGGAACGTCGCGGGATTGCCCCCTTAGGCATTAATGAGGGTGAGGGACCGGTGGGTTGGTCGTGTTGCGCATCATCTTAGATCGAGATCGAGTGCCACTGGCGACCATATGCTACCTTCCTCCCCACGAGACGGTGCAAAAGCTGTTTCCGGAGAAAACCGAGTTGATGATGTGGATGATGATTCGGAGAGAGAAAGGATTTACTTGCTCCGGTTCCGAAGACGAGGCACGATCGATCCGATTCCGCGTGGCGGCTGCTGAACTCCGCAAAAGGCTAAGCCCGGGGTGGATCCCGAAGAACATCCCTCCGACGCGTGGGGGAATTCACGTGGGAGTTGAGAGGTTTTCCAAAGATGGAAACTCTTGAGATGAATGTTGATGAGTGTTGAGAGTTTGAGAGCTTGGAAGCTTGGGTGATTGTGAGAAAGATGAGATTTGTGGAATATGAAAAAACATGTGTGAATGTCCTTTTTGAAGTTGGGGATGAGTGAGTATTTATAGGGAGATTTTATAGGGGTATCGTGGTAATTTACCGTGATTTAAGGAAACCCTAACCCTTATGGGCTTTGGACTTACCTAACCCGTTAAGGGTTGATCGACGCGACGGATGAGCTGAAACCGTAAGAGAGGGGGAGGAGAGAGGGAAGCTGCAATTTCAATTTGTGAAAAAGAAGGCCAAAGGAGACAAAAACCTAAGAAAGAAGGGGAACCCCCGTGACAGCCAAGTTGAATGAATTCATTCGAGGTCATGGCGGAGCTCCGACACCTCCAAACCCTCGAAGGCCATAAGGATCGAGTTTGGAGCCTCGCCTGGAATCCCGCCACAGGAGCCGCCGGCGTCCCCGCCGTCTTCGCCTCTTGCAGCGGCGATAGGACTGTCCTCATCTGGGAGCAGTCTCTCTCTGGCACTTTTCAACTTAAGGTTTTCTTCCCACTCTTGATTTTCATTCAAAGCATTATCAGTTTCAAAGTTTGCTCGTGCGCTGCTGAAGATTGCTGAACTGATCAATTTGCTTTAATTTTTTTTCGGCTATCAGGGTTTATTGAACTTTTGATAAAATTCGATTTTGTTTTGTCCAATTTTGGTGATGTGATTCGGTTGATCAAGGGCAAATTGTGGTATTAGAGTTTTTTTCTTTGCTGTTTAGTGACAATGCTTCACGGGTAACCTTGAGGTGGGGAAATTGGCCCCCTGGTTTTTAGAACTGGTTTTAAATCAGTGTGTTGCTTGGTGTACATTTTAATTTCAATGAAGTTTTTTTTTCCTGATAACTTCATTCTTACTCCTAGGATTAAAATTGTAATTTTTAGTGAGATTATTGATATAATTATGTAATTTTGAGCTATATAGCAACATAGGTTTTGTAGAAAAAAAGGGGAGGGGGAGGGGTTTGAATAATTCATAGCGACATTTGAGCATCAATTGCAAATACTCCACTGTTTTGCTACAACTTTCAACGTCAACTTTTTTATTTTAAAAACTGGGGGTAACACAGCAAGGATTATGTTAAATTTTGATTCTTTATGGTATACTACTTATTAAGTAATACGAAAATTTGATTAACAACTCCCATTGTGGCTCCTCCTTCGGCAAGGACTTGTAAGAAAATCTGATTGATTTTTTTGTAAAGTTTCATTTTGGATCAACTTTAATTTTTCTCTGGATTATAGAATGTATATCCTTTTTTAAAAATAATTCTAAGAAAGTATCTTTCATGTTTCTGTATTAAAATCACTTTAAGTGTGATGTTATTTTTGTATGAAACTATTCGAAAGTTTATTATTTTCTTAAGAATAAAGGCTATCAATAATTATTATATGGGGCATCCGATGATCACTTCTTTTTTTTTTTTTTTTTCATTTCTTTGGGTGTCAAGATGGTCCTTTTCAAATTCTTCAAATTGAATTGATGTTTCATCGAATAACCTGTGTTATTACTTGCCAAGACAATCTTATGTGGTCCCTTCATAGTCATTTTATCTTGTATGAGATTGTAATTTGCTACCCTATGTGTCATTTTCTGTATAGAATTTCCATTAATCATGTAGTTATGTCTAACAAGCTATCCAATGAAAGGCAGAGTTGTCAAATCCAGCTAAGCTTAACATGATTTATATTCTTTAGCATGGCATTTATAGTTCACGGATGATCACTTATCATTGTACGAAATAGAAGAGCATGTTACTGCTGTTAAAAATGATCCATTTTTTTTTAGTTTCCTTGCATTATTTTACACTTTTAGCCTTCAGTGATACGCCATGGTCCTCATCTGGTTATAAGTTATTCTTTAGTTCTGTTCCTGCTCTAGTGAATATCTAGAGTGCTACTGATGAAATTGTTTTCTTCTTGTTTAGTGAGTGCTTTGTGGCCTGCTTACTGAAAGTCTGAAATATAATTTGTCCTACATCCTGAAAATACTGCAGGCAACTCTAGATGACACACACACGAGAACCATCAGATCATGTGCCTGGTCTCCTTCAGGGAAAATGTTGGCCACTGCAAGTTTTGATGCTACTACTGCTATATGGGAGAACATTGGGGGTGATTACGAATGTATCTCCACACTGGAGGTGAACATTAACTTCAACTGGATCTTCTGTATAAGATTGGTTGTAAGCCTTTGTATTACTGAGCGAGCATTGTGTCAGTACCAGCTTACTCTGTTGCATATCATGAAATGCTTCTCGCCAGGTCAAATATGTTGTTCCAAAAACCTGTAGAAGAGGGTCATATAAAATGTGTTAGAGCTTTTCTTGGTTGGACTTGCATCATATTGTTGTTGATCGATGACATCACGAGAATGCATGTTATGAAGTCCACCTACTAGTTAAGGTGTGGTTTACTGGAAAATTATGCAGATCCTTGGGAATGCAATTCTTCAACAAAGTCATCAATTGCCAAAAAATGAAAGTAGACATGGACTGTGATTTTTATAGGTAGACATGCACTGTGACTTTTATTGCACACTAGGAAATTTTTTTTTGGATTTCTGTAGCATATTAGGTGGCTGTCTCTTTAACCATATATGATGTGTTTTGTTCTCCATTCTGCTTTCCTTTGTGTAAAGATTGTGTTATTATGTGTACAGGGTCATGAGAATGAAGTGAAAAGTGTGTCTTGGAACACTGCTGGTTCTTTACTTGCAACATGTGGGCGAGATAAGTCTGTTTGGATATGGGAAGTTGAACCTGGAAATGAATTTGAATGTGTATCAGTATTGCAAGGGCATACCCAGGATGTCAAGATGGTGCGGTGGCATCCTTCCATGGACGTCTTGTTTTCTTGTAGTTATGATAATACTGTCAAGGTGCAGACCATTTGTTTTCACTGTTATATGACATGTTTGTACATTTGCTTAATTCAGCATTGATTTATAAGCATGATTCATTCCCTTTGTTTCTACAGATATGGGCAGAAGATGGTGATGATGATTGGCATTGTGTTCAAACACTAAATGAGGCCAGCAAGTAATCTTGTCTTTGCTCCTTTCCATCACATAAGCACATTCATCTAGTGCTTTTGTTTCTCTTTTTAATTTATGTTAAGTTTGATAAATGTGATGAAAGTTTTAGAAGCATCCCAGTTCCCATTTGTCAGATATAAGCGCAGTAAATTCATCTACTTTTTAAGTTATGCAGGAGTCAAGAAAAGCTTTGGTTGAAGCTGCTTAGAGTTTTTACTCTATTGTCTGCTGTATTACTGGTTGAGGACTGACCTAAATTTATGTTAGACTTTGAGTCGGTGCACATTGTTGCAAAAGAGCCTGTGAAATGATTTGGTAATATTTCATTTAAACAGTGTACACTATGATTATGAATGAATGAAATATGATTTTTGTAAAATGGATTGGTGTTCCTTGTGTGAAAGTTCTGTTGAACTCCTAGATCTCAATTGCTTCCTCTCTTATGGACTGGAAGGAGCATGCCAGTATGCCACTCAGCTTCTTACATATAAAAGGAAGAGAAAATTATTGGGTCTGATGTGTGTAAGAGAAAGGAGAGTTAAGATTGTAAGGGAATTGCATGAGGACTTGAGAGAAGAGGATGTGGCGGGAGATTGACTGGCGACCATAAATGCAAGATGTGAAGTTCAATGGAATGGTTTACTCATTGAAGCCACCGATACGAGCAACACAATTTCTGGTGCAGTTGAACTATTAACACCTAATTTAAGCATCTAATTCCTGGTGGACCTTCCTGAAGCCACTTTAGGCATACCCATTGGCCATTGGTTACTAGGACCATGTATTGTGTGTCACGGGTCGCTCTGTAGGTTCTCGGGTCTAGTTTGCTAGCGCTGCACGGGAATCCGGTTCGAGTAAATTATCGTCCCGTGACATGTGGTACAAGAGTGTTATTCTCTACTCCCTCCATCCCACTAAGATTGAACTCTCATTTTAAGAAGTGTATTTAGTGCTTTGAATTACTGATAACAGAAAAATATTATTCCTAAATTAACCTTATCATCTCTACAATTTTCAACACCAAGAAAGCATTAGTTGAAGTCTAGCTATTAAATCATAAAGGGTAAACTTGTCAAACTATTTAATTTTTTATTTTAAGTAATAAACTATGAGAGTCTTTTGGGACAAACCAAAATAAAAACTATGACAATCATAGTGGGGCAGGAGTATAATTTAGGCTCTCTCATCAGGGTTCTTAAAGTCAGATATGTCCTGAAAGGGTAGGCCTTTTTTTTTTTGTGTGTGTGTGGGGGTTGAGGGGAGGTGTGACGTTTTAGCTAACTATAGCCATTACCTTACCATATAAATGGGTGAACGACTCTTGCAAAGCTCTTGCTTGTGGTGGAATGGGTTTACGTACGTATAACTTTACCCTTATATGTACAGAGAGGCATAATCTTGTGAGATAGAATAGCTAAAACAGTGTTAAATCGATCAAATCACTGCTGAAGTTCCATGTTTCTGGAGGTATTTAAGGTTCCTTTTGTTGTTGTCCGCTGACTGGGTTTTTCACTCACCTCCGTAGTAGTCTGGCTATCTATTGTCTACCATCTGACAATCTCTGCCCAAATTCCAAGTAGGTATGCATTTTTGTTTACCGTTCAATCTATTTGAAGCTATTAGCGGAGAGTCTCTTCTGTTTTCTTCAGTGGATATCTAGTTTTGTAACTTCTTCTTGTGTTTGTTGCTTTCTTCTGCTTGCTTTAATATGAAGAATCTCTATTCTTCTTATTCTTTTGTTATATCATGCTGCTTCATAACATGAAGTGTGCCCTTTGAAGATAACATGAGGCGTTGTGCTGTCTTTTTCTGTTGTTGAAAGGTCTCTCCTCTCAATTATCAGCATTGATGGAGGGATGCTTCAGGATCGTTTTCTCCTTGTAGAATGCATATGCCTCTTTTTCTTTGCCTAAACATGTGAACTGAAGGAAACTTCTATTGTGTTGCATTTCAGCGGACATACTTCAACAGTGTGGGCTCTGACTTTCAATGCTAATGGAGACAGAATGGCGACCTGTAGGTATGTCTTGACATATCTTTGGAAGTTTATTTATATATATATATATATATATATATATATATATTTATGTATGTACGTATGTATGTATATATATACTTGTGGTTTAGGAAGGTTTAGTAATTTTGCAGTGATGATCTTACCATTAAAATATGGGGAACGGACAACCTGCATTCCGGTGATGGCTTTGCACCTTGGTAAGAATGTTTGCCTTTTGAGCTAGTTGATTTTCCTTGTATTGAGATACAAAGATGGATGTTTATCTATATGTTACAGTTGGTGGTAGTCAAAAGATCTATCAGGTTTTCAACTGCAGTCCGCAGATGATATATTTTAAAGTGACCGCACTAAATATTGCTAGTTGCTGCTAACTACTCCTACCCATATTCATTGTAAAAATATCCATCTAGTCCCATATTAGTGTGAAAGTTTGCTTTTCCAAAAGTTTAACATTATTTTTATTGGTTAAAGACCCATTTCAAAAATATAAATGCATTAATGCTAATTTTGGCATATTCCCTTACTATGAATATGGCACGGAGAGAGTACTAATTAGGTGCCTTTGACTTATTTTATTGTTCTACAGAAATAGTGGGTTTTCGTTACATTCTTTCTGATGCCAATTATCAGTTCCCTCGTGGGATTTCAGAGAACATGGCTACATGACCTTTTTCATGTATCCCTCCCTTTTTGTTGTTGCCATGAGTGATGGACACCCGAATAGATGGACCACCTTTATTTACCCAACCTGAAAGAATTGTATACATTGATGTTAGTTTTAGTACTTTGTGAAGCAATAAGAGTACCTCTTTAATGGCATGACATGACCAGTGTACAAGCAAACTAGAGCTATACTAGGTAAGGTAAATACGTAGGGTGATAATGGATAAGTTCTACTCCCAAGATTTGATAGTAAATATAAAATGAAAGGAGTATTTATTTATGGTTGCTCATTCTGTCTGTAAAACTTGGTAGACTGAATAGTGAAGACCCCCTCTTGGAGGCTTTATGTAGTGAGTCATCAATTGATGTCAAATTGGAGTTGCTGGCAAGTTAGCTTTACTTTCAGTGGTTGTTCTCCAATTTGCACTATAGTTTTGTGTATTAGTCATTTATTTGTTTCTGTTTTTGTACTTGTTCAATCTGGGTTTTAAGTTGCCCAACAGACGGTGGAGGATCTGAATTTTGATTTTCAAATCTTATATTGGATTTCGATTTGGCCTCATCAATTCATGTTGTGAGTCTTTTACTTTGCCATGGAAAACTTTCAAGTACTGGTCAATGGGCTGAGATTTATAGTTTACGGGTGTTTCAACTGCGTGTTCTTTTTGCCCATTTTTTGTGGTCATACTAATCCTCTGTTTCTTGAATATGACAGGAAACATCTTTGTACTATTTCGGGCTATCATGACCGCACTGTTTTCTCAGTTCATTGGTCAAGGTTCTATCCTATAACTTGAATCACTGGGCATTTTGAACCTTGGTTTCTTTGTTGGCAGGATTTTAGTTTTATAAATTCTCTTCTGCTGTTGGATCCCTTCCCAGTCCAAATGCATGAACTGTAAAAGGTCCAGAGAAGATAACATTCTGTACGAGATGCCTCTATTTTGAAGTGAAATATTAGCAATATGCTTCATTTAATCTATGTGTTCATCGAACATGGGCAGGGTTCTGAAATTCATCTGAGAAACAAGTTGAAGTTTAATATTGCTACCTCCCTGTTCACCAGTCACCAAAATGTGTGCGCAGCTTATGTCAATATTCCTTTGAAAGGAATATTCAGGATGCTATTTATGACAAATCAATTAAATGAATTAGTATGCATGTATTGATTAGACAGAATATTGATCTGCGACTAAAATGTTGTGAGGGAGAATTAATTTGAAATTCATCGTGTTACTCAAATCTTTTGTTAGTTTTTCCATATCTGGGAGTGTGAACCTGCAAAATATGGTGCAATGTAGAATGCTCTTGTCAACTAGGTAGCAGCACAACAAACATCGTTGTTGGACTTCGAAATAAGAATTGTATGTAGTTTTCAGCATTCTATATTTATTTTCCGATATAAACATAGCATGTAGCTTAAGTCCAACCTTATACATGACAATTTTTTTTTTATTATCTAAAATAGTGAAATATTCTATTACCTTAGTTGCCTTCCATATTTGACCCTTATTAGTGTTCTGTACTGCCATCCTAATGTGATTTTGAATGCTACTTATGAATTTGTAGGGATGGTGTGATTGCTAGTGGAGCCGCCGATGATGTTGTACGCCTGTTTGTTGAGAACACCGATGATTTGGTATGTACTATTTAGATTGTGTTATGTTATATATCTTTTTAATAATTTTTTCTATTTTATTTTGTACCATATCTTATATTTGGCAAAAAAAAAAAAAGATTCATCAGTATTTTGATGAGGTTTGCTTTCCTAATCATTTAGGAGTATTTTTGTTTAGATACTTGAATCTGCTGTTTATTTCATATCTCTTAGGTTTTCTAACTCCTTTGGAAGTCTCTAGTTAAGCCTTTTATGAATGAGGTGGGCCAAATGAGGCTTTAATGATTGGTGAAATATAAGTGTTATGATAATTTTGAGAGAATTTTCTGTAGTATATGAGCCTTTCTTTTTGTAATAAATTGCTTTAAGTGTATCCTACATCAACTATATTTCATCAATCGTTCAAGTCTCATAAGCCTGCTCTGCTCCAGTTGACTACATAAGGGGTTTTACATAGATAGAAATTCTATGGAGGTTAGGAAACCTAGATCCTAAAAGATATGAAATGAACTACAGGTAAAAAAAAAAAAAAATTTAACCTAAAGTAATCCTGATAGATTACAAAACCTCACTGAGATACTAAAGAATATTTTTAGTTTGTAAAATCAAGAATATACTACAAAATTAAATACAAAAATAATTAAAGAATATATTAAATAATAAATTCGTTAAGAGTTGGAATATTTCGTAACACCTCGATTTGGATTTTCATCCTTTGTTCTCGTCTTGCATCATTGGGACTTTGTGGAACTAGTTTTTATTCCTCAAAAGTCAAAATAATCTTCCTAGAGTACTGAAGTTACCAGTTGCTGATTCTTGCTTAATTTCCTTCCCACCTCTCCTTTCTCCCTTTGCTTTATCTTTTGGGCATGCATATCATGCTTGGGATTGATATGTTGTGCTTCTATGCATCGACTTTTACGCATATGTTGACTTCAATTCTCGCCAATGTACTTGGACAAAAGGCCGAAAACAATCTTGTACTAGGCGTTGTTTGTTCTATTGGACAATGCTGTAACTTTGTGTTCCTCCTGGATTTGTGGCATGTCACTTGCCCATCTAGCTATTTGACTATTCTTCCTGCGACTCTTCTCTTGAATCTTTTCTTTTATTAGGAATAGCCTAAGGTTTTGGGCTGGAGAGGGCTTGTTATTATTGAAGAATGATTTTCTTTCTATAAAAGAGACGTGCATTTGTCTTTATGATTGTGGCAGAACCAAGAGATGAGAAACTTAGAGGAACAATACTTGTCTCGTACTCCCTCCGTCCTTAAATAAGTGTACTGCCTAGGGAATGAAAAGTTTTAATGGTGCACTATTTTCTATTGATTTTAGAAGAAAGATGAGATTTTTAATACTAATAGTGGTAGGAACGGACTTTACGTTGGGATTTCCACAAAAGCAAAAAGGCTCAAATATTTTGGAGTGGAGGGAGTAATTGTGATTGAATTAAGAGAAGAACCTAGAAACGTTGAATTCCTTTGGTTGCGACTACGCTGACAAAAGCATGCCAAATCATACCTTAGAGTTGAGCCAAGAACATGTGAAATAGAGCATTAACTTATGACAAAGCCAGAAAGACAAGGTCCCTTAAAGTTTGAAATAGTAGTAGAATTGAGATGAAACAAGAAGCAAATGATGCATGCAAAGGCCAGCAGGTGAGCTGGGATTGCACTCATAAACAATGTAGAGCATTCAAGGATTCGCCATTATTAATAAAAGGCAGATTTAAACCTTGTTTAATTGAAGGAATTCCATCACCCGATGGAATTCCATGAATACCAAGGCAGCATTATGAGGGAAACCAATTTAACCCCCGGGGACCCTCTCTTTCAATGCCTTGTGTCCTCGCAATGGACTCCATGTAAAGCCAAGATCCAAGTTTGGGGCGGGAACGATTTAGGGATTGTTGGGAACCTAGGTCCCCATATGAATTAAAAAGACTTCTGGTGCAGTACTCATTCTCACTTCATAATGGATATACTTACAAGTCATGTTTTACATAAAGTCAAGATTCAGTGACCACTCAGTATTGCAATGACCACTCAATATTGCAATTCTTTTCCCCTTGGTCGACTCCAAAGTGATATATTCCAGTATTTTTTCAGTAATCAAAAAGTTTGTATAAAAAGACAAGGGGATGTCACCCATGTACATAAGAGGGCAAAAACAAAATAAAATCATGCCCACAAGCTCTTGTCAGTAATCATATAAAAAAATCCAAGAAACTCAACTTTGTACCATGATCGAGAATTTGACTCCAACTATACAAAGTTCTCAAAAAGTGAAACTTGAAAGCCTCAAAGGACCTTGCCTTACCCTAAAAATCCGGCAATCCCTCTCCTTCCAAGTACTCCACCAAATAGCCCATGGCATCAACTTCCAAACTCCTATTACCACTACCAACATATATTACCTGAGACTGGCGGCTGGCTGCAACCACCGACTGTCCGGGTCAGCATTAGGTGCCTAAACCAGCTACAGCATCGTAGCACTCTCACCATGATGATGGTGAGCTCTGTGAAGATTTATACTGGACAAGTTAAACTATACCTTCAATTGACCTCTGCTTTGACCAAAATGATCTCAGATTACGTTGCGTCCAAATATTGTGGATGGTTGCTCAAAACACTGCTTTCCTTACTCTCTGGGCCTTTCAGGCTGACCTTTGAATGGAATGCTGCCCTAGGAATCGAAGTTATGCTAGAAACTTGTAAACCAAGGTCAGCAGTCACAAATTGTAACCTACTTCCCAAGTAGGGAGGCATCTGACCTGACTGCCATAGATCTTGAATTAGAAAATCACGAGGATTGGGTTTTTAGTCCATGGATCATCCTGTATTAAAGTGCTGCTGGTATAATCATACTCACTTATGTTCAGCTAATAAGTTCTGTGAGCTTGCAAACAGTGATTTTATTGTACTTATGTCAGTACCTTAATCATTATTCACTTTTAGTAAAAATTAAAAATATTACTATGGAACAAAATGACAGACTAAAAGGCATAGAACTTTTGCAATGAGGCAAAACCTGCCACAGGATAGGGGACAGTCCACTCCTTTCCTTGGTATGGGAAGAGAAGGGGGGTTGCTGATGCGCTGCATCGGTGAGTCTGATGAGGCCCCCTGTTTACAGCATAAAAAGCCAAAAAGTAGAGACTTTTAGCAACATATCACAGTATTTATCTGCTGCAAGTGTGTGACTCAGACTTCTCCCTCCATCCCATACAATTTAGTCCTGTTTTCCTTCTGAAAGCCCCAACGAAATTCCTTGCCACTACTATTCCCTCCATCTCTGAATTACTGTCCTCTTTGATTTTTGGCAAATATTGAGCAAATTATAAATGGTATGAAAAGTTTTGTTACTTTACCAAATTACCCATTATTTTTTATATGAAATCGAATTTATCTTTGTTTAAATTGTCTATTCAATTTTGATTAAGGGTAAAAGTCGAAGTATGATAATTAAATAGTTAGTAGGACAGTCAAAATGAGACAAATGAAAATAGAAGGGAGGGCATTAATTAAGAGACAAGAGGGAGTATTAGTTTTAAACTACTCCCTGTCTGTAAAACTTAATTAAAAAAAAAAAAAACAGTGCCTCTCATACAAAGAATTATTATTTTCATGGTGGGACTGATTTTGTGGGATGGATGGAACATCTGTTACGTCTATTCACCCAAATATGTTATATAGGGGTTCCCACATCTGTACTAGGTTCTTTCCTTTTGTTTCTATTAACTCTGACCCTTTTCATCACCTATAAATTCACCTTTAGTGTGATAAAAAGCCAATTAGCTATCAATGAAGAACAGAAGTGCAGTGGTATACTTTCATTTGAATGACAACTTCTTGATATCTTCAGGTCTTTCAGACTGCAAAACATATCTCATGCAAATAGAAACTTTATTGATTATCAACTTTGTGCCAGGCTTAGAATAATAGCTGAAGAAGACCGGCGTTGATAACAGCTGTTTTGGTCATGGATCTAATGGATACTTTTCCCTGGTGGACACAAGTAAATTGATATTACTCTTATAGGTAAACTGATGCTTCTAGGTTGCAGATCTAAACTTGGATGTTCGCCTAGAGTCAAGCTGTTTAGAAGCTGAATATCTAATGTGACACCTTTTGTCCAGTTTGTTTGAAAATGAAAGCTACAGATGTTAAACAAAGGGCAAATACTGGCAGGCTTTCATTTATAGAGCTTGAAGCAAATATTTCATGAGGCTTGCATTTGAGGATAAAGTGGGTTAAATGATTTCATTGGTATTCTTGCATTTCAGCATGATTCTCAGAATTAAATCAAGCTAGTTTACGATTTGTATGACTGGCAAATCATCAAACGCGTCCAGTGACCTTTGTCATGTTTGATCCATGTAATTCAGCTGAGTTTCTCCTTGAAGCCTATTTATTGAATAGTTTGGGCAGTAATAATGATTTGTTTGCTCCTTTCGTCGCAGGTTGATGGGCCCATGTATAAATTACTTGCAAGGAAGGAGAAGGCTCACGACATGGACGTGAATTGTGTCCAGTGGAGCCCCATGGTAAGGTTCATTGCTGGATGTTAATAAGATGCTGGGTCTGCAGGAATTGCTTAAGGTTTCCATAGGCTGTCGGAATGCCTATGGTTCTGACCCCTCACCTCTGTAAATGAAGAATAAAAATTGCTGCAGAGGTTTAGCTATTAGTAGGGTTGGAGCTGTGTGTTGCCATACCAGACAAGTAGAGGCGGTTCAGGAGGAAAAAAAAAAAAAAACGGCTTGTATCTTGGGGATAAGGGATTGTGATTTGGGTTTTCTGTTACAGGCTTCTCCATTTTGTATACTACATCTATTACAGTCTAGATTTACTTTTCCCTATGGTAATTAAATTCCTTGAGGCCTCCAGATTTATGTCCACAGATGCTTTGGCAGGATCTGGAAGGGGTTTCCCAAATTTTCCAGCTTTTGGTTATTGTGGACTGAGGAAAATCATTCACTAAGATAAAAGTGAAAAGCATAGGCAGGGTTTAAAGAATTAAAAAAAAAAAAGAAAAAGAAGTTGTAGCTCATGGGACTACCTTGCTAGGTCGTCGCAGGATTATGATGGGATTTTCAACAGTTACTGTTATAGCCTATAGGGTAAGATTACAGGCATTTAAAGATTCCTCCATAGGATTCTGGGTATTGGTTTGGTTCTGTGATCTAGCTAGTTATTGATTTGGTATAATAGAAGCTGTAAAGCTATCTTGTGACTCCGGGTATCCCTATCTTTTTATAACTTGCAAGTTTTAAATTCTAGGTGCTGGGTGATGTTGCCAACATCTGTAGTTGATGCCATGCTTCATTCTGTAAACTGATCAACAGCTGTCATGCAGGAAAAGCAGATGCTTGCCTCGACGAGTGATGATGGAACGATCAAGATATGGGAATTAGCATCTAGGTCATGATCACAAATTCACCATTAAGTTGAAGCTGCTAAACTGCCTTGTTAGGGAGTCCAATTCTGTCCCCCTTGAGTGAACTTGGCGATGAGGAACGGGGGCTAGTGATAAGAAATCTTCATGCTAATTCTGCTGTAGTTCTTTTGTTTATTTTATATAGAGGACTGTGCTGGATGGGATTTGTACGCTTTTGATGGTGACCTTGTAACAAAACCATAAGCATTAAGGTCATTATAGTTGTATATCTAGCTATCATCTTTAGAATTACTAGCGCAAAGTGCAAAGAGCTTTTTGCTTTTTTTTTTTTTTTTTGGTTCTTTATTAATAACCCTTTTGGATGGATTATTATGATGGATTTGTGTTGGGAGAGAATTGCTACATATAGGTGTTGGAAAAGCATGTTTGATAGCAAAGTCACGAACATTTTTGAGATTACCATCCCAGCCGATGACGTTTGAGATGTTGAAAGAAATCAAGCAAGACTAGTTTTAACCGTCTTGATTTTGAGACAAGGTTAAAGGTTTATGGTATTTTTACTTCTGTACAAGGTTGTAAAACCATGGATGATTAAGTTTTGTTTCAAGGTTAGACAATGCTAAGCTATCAATTCTGAAAATTGGACCGACCGCTTCAACCGGTTTTACCGGGACATGTTAGTTTTGAGGTCCAGTTACTCTAAAAGATCGTTCCATGTATTGAACTGGGAAAATTTGGTCTAACTCGATTGACCCGGAAACAAGGACAATCCAACCAACTTATTATGTTAAGTAAATCGGACTGGATTGACAGAGTTAAATCGATTGGACCGAAACTTGGTCAACCTAATGGTCGGTTAAATACATAAACTTGTTTGAGCCTTCAAATAAGATAGACTTGGTCAAACAAATTGGTTGATCCGGAGGATTGGGATTTTCGCTATTGAATGAAAGCTTCAAAGGAGAGAGGCTTGAGAGTAGTCATGAGAGGAGAGAGAGAGAGAGAGAGGCCTTAGATGAAAGAAGAGATGAGGGAGAGAGGCTGCTCTAGCAATGGGAAGGTGTAGGAACCACGACCCATCCCTCCCGTAAGGGAACCAGTGGGATCGAGGTTCCCAACAAATGTCGGAACACTTTGGTTTTTGAAGTTTTTTTGAAAGTCTATTTGGAAAGTGGGGTGTGTCTCTTATTGAGATTTCCAATTTTTGTAAATTAAGTTAAAATAGTTTAAGCAAAGTAGTGATCGACGATTTTTATTAATCTTTTATTTTAGAAATTAATTTTAGAGTGTCTTGCGATATTATTTCATAATTTAAGAAAATAAACAAAATGTAATTCACATTGTGCCGCAAGGCTTTTGTGCCAAAAGGTGTGATAACACCTGTTTTGGACCAAGAGCCAAATCCGACCACTAGCTGGCGCCGCGAAAGCTAGCGCTGTCCGGTCACCGGCGTCGGCCATAGGCCGAGACCGAACTCGGTCTCGGTCCATGACCTTGGCTGTCGAGAAAATAGATCAATTTTATCCACTTTTAAATTAGAAATGTCGAGATGCGATTTAAGAGAAATAAAATAGGAAAAGGGGAGTCGACAATCGGCTTTAGGAATAGAATTAACAAAAATAAAAGAATACTCTTCCAATTTTAGTATAGGAAAACTAAACTTGAAAGCGGTTTAAAAAGTGACTCCATCGGTCTAGAAGTGAGAATCCGGGGTTCGGAGGTGAAGGTATGAAATGTAGGGATAAACCCTCCATTCCGCCCCTCAACAAACGACCTTTACTAATTCGAATTGTGAGTTTAAATAATGTGTTTTAAATCAAGCACACAATATGTGAAATGTGAAAAATTAAATCATTTAAGGCATGCTAGGAAAGTGATAACTAACAGATTGGAAAACAAGAAAAGAAAGCAATACAAGAAAGCGAGAAATTAAAAGTTACGAGTGCGCGGAGAGGAATTAAAAGCGATTACATTTTGATCCACAATACGAAAGCGGTAAAAGCGTAAATAAATAAACCGTAAGTGGGATTGAAGGTAGATTGAGCACCCTCAAGTTGTCCTACCCGATGATCTTGGATCATGAATCGAATATGGAAGCGTGACTGTAAGCAAGTGAGATTGAGAGAGGCTATTTTGTGGGATTTTAGGAGTAGGAGATATGCATGAAGTTGGAGTAATAGGTAGCTGAAATTTAGCCAAAAGATCGGAATACTAGTTTAGCATTCAATAACTCTTAGCTCAAATTCAGCAACATGTGGCTTAGGAATCGGCCATATATCAAATGAGAGGTAGAGCCCTCAATTTATAGAAGTAAAGTTAGGTCACAAAATGACCTAAAAGAAGCAAATTAGCGAGTCCATGCAGCTGAATCGAGCACAAATTTGCTCGACATTGATAAAAGGGATGAACCGAGATAAAATCTTTTGAACCCGGAATCTTGTCTCGGGAGTCGAGAAGGTTGACGCCGATCTCCCAAAGACGTCGTCTGGAAGTCTTGGTTTCCATGCCTCGGTTGGACACTGGAGCAAATGCAGCTTTTTAGGAGTGTGTGCCATGAAATGTGGCGCCAGGTCAAAACGGTGTCATACGGACGCTTGAGTTCCGTGTTATGCTAGGACGCCGAGGGCAAAACACTGCGTTTAAGGTGCTTGTTAAGCCTGGCACACGGTGCCGACCTTCTCCTGATTGGGAGCCTTGACCCGAGCTTGGTTCGGCTGAAAGAAAATTGGTTTGTGGGCCTGCCCAAGCAAAGAAGCCGATTTTGTGGTGTTAATGTTTGTGGTTTCATCGGCTTCCGTCAAGCCAATTAGACTCCAATTATGATCCGAGTTCACAAACAGGACTGGATTTTATCCCCGAGCTAACAAAATAAAATAAAATAAAAAACTAAAACATGGATGACACTTTTTAGGTGTCTACAGTTAGCCCCCACTTTGATCGAGTCCGAAAGATCAAGGTCAAAGTAGACACTAAAGGGTACTTACCTATTGCTTTGGATGCCGAATGAATCAATGCGTTTAAAATTAGTTGTCTTTTTACTTGAACTCTAATATGGGGTCTGGACTTGACTAACGAGTCCGAAGTCCGGGTGATCGATTCCGACCTCGACTACTTAAAGTCCCGAAGCTCGGATTGGTGTGCCTAAATTTGACCATGTGCTTAGTCCGAATCTTGGTGGGGAGCTTGAACTTGACTCGGGTAGTAAAGTCCGAAGTCCATCAGGGTACCTAAATTTAACCACTTCTTGGACCTGAAGTTTTCGAAGGAGTATCCCGAGCTTGGCTTGATTATTATCCCGAAGCTCGGGTGAGGGGCCTAAACTTGACCATACTTTGTCCGAAGCTTGGCTAAAACTTTTTGCACTAACATTTTTGTTAAATGATCATCAAATGTAAATAGTTTAAAGTGTTACATGAAAATGATCCGTAGCCGGATCATGTTTCAAATGTGTTACTTTGACTAGGCCATGGAGAGGTCCTAAAGTCTTGGTGGTGTCTCGAACCTTTGACCATTGTTGCGTCCGGAGCTCAACGGAGGGATATCCGAACCTTGACCACTGTTGGGCCCGAACCTCAATGGAGATGTCTAAACCTTGACCGCTATTGGGCTTGAAGCTCGACTGGAATGTCCGAACCTTGACCGCTGTTGGGCTCGAAAATCGACGGAGATGATGTTTGAACGTTGACTATTATTGGGCTCGAAGCTCGAATGGAATGTCCGAACCTTGACCACTGTTGGGCCTGAAGCTCGACGGGGTTGTCCGAACCTTGATCGATGTTGGGCCCGAAGATCGATGAAGATGTCTAAACCTTGACTGTTGTTAGGCCTAAAGTTCGATTTCTATCCATTTTCATTGGAATAGGGACAAATATTTGTCTTACTTGAGAATTTGAAGTTTAATGAGGTTATGTGCCTCATTCTAATTTTGAGCTTTTAGTTTGTGTGCTAATAGCTCCTTTGTTTGTATGGTACAAGATTAGTGTCTCCTTCTGAATATTTTGGAGTTATTGTGGTTGTATGACCTTTTCGATCATGAGCCCCCACGTTTTTCTTGGGTGCTCGTGTCTAGCTTCTTCTAGAATGATGGAGAGTTGACCAACTTTGATGAAGTCTCTTTGAAAGTGGTGATGCCAATGACTTTCTTGATGCTGACTTGATGGATGATGATTAATTGAAGAATTCCTTGTAGGGTGCTTTGTTATTAAGTTTTGTATTTTTAGAATTTCACTTATGCAAAGAAGATGAATGTAAGACTCTATTTTAAGAACAAATGCATTGTTTTGTTAAAGATGATGCAAAAAATTTCAAAAGGATAAAGACAAAATTGCACTTTATCCCCACCCCGCAAAGTAGAGCATAAAGAAAAGTAAGTCGCTTGAACTACAATGTATGGTTGCTTGGCGATAAACCGTGAATCGACGGTTTGTTGTTGGATCAGAATGGCATGCTTCCCGATTGATGAGCTGCTCCTTTGGCTATGGAAAAGTGGCTTTGGACTTGGGAATTGGAAATGAGAAAAAGATTAGGATTGGGGCTGGACTTCATGGGCTTCCTACGTATCCGCTATAGTGAAAATCGGGCCTTTATAGTTCAAAAGGAATAGTCATTTTGTTTTTTTCTTTTTTGTTTTTGAAAATAGGAAAATGAAATAGATCTAGGATGGATCCGAAAAGGAAATTCACACTTTATTAGCATCCTTAATGAGTGATGGACTCATTGGATGATCTTCTAGTTGTTTGTATCTTTTGTGGATGCCTGCTCCTCTTCTATAAGCATGCTAGCATCTCCGAGTGTTTTGAAGTCCATGAAAGGCAAGAACTTCAAGTGCTGATGATAGGCGGGTTTCACGCTTTTGATAATGAGTCTAACTTGATCCTTTTAGAGGGTTGATCTTCCATATGGGCTGCCTTTACCTTCTATCGAGTGAGGAAGTCGGTGAAGCTCTCCTTCTCTCCTTGCTTTATCAACTCTAGGTCCCAAAGAGTGACTTGTAGATAAGTATTTTAGGAGTATTGATGTAAGAATTCCGGTAATGATCTTGTTAGTTAATGACATTATGTGGGTCAACATCATTGTACCACTTCATGACGTCTTTGTCAAACGTACATGGGAAGATGACATGGTACGTGTCATCCAAGTACATTCTTTGAAGGTTTGCTCTTGGAGAGGCTAAGTCACCCTAGAGGGGGCGGTGAATAGGGGTGATGAGGAAATTTAAACAAGTAATGGAAGAATAAAGCTAGACAAGACTCCGAGGAGAGTCCGAGTTTAGATTGAACTCGGAAAAGTACTAACTCGAAAGTTACGTGGAAACCATCCTGGGGCGGAAAACTACGGACAGTGCTAATCCAAGCACCAAGTCAAATCCACTATTTTGAATCCATAAAATACGAGTAGAAAGACTCAACCAGAATTGCTCCCTTAGACAATTCCTTACAAGATATTTCTTAGACTCATAAATTCCCTTATCCGATCTAGTACTTCCTAACTGAGATAACCTTTACGAGTTAGGGACAAGCTGAGCTGAGTTAACCCTTACAGCTCAGTCAAGGGACCTTACTTAGAAAGTAAGTAAGAATGAGTGTTTGTAAGCCGATTGCAAGACCTTACAACTCGGAAAGATATTAAGTATAGAGTTGGAGTTGTAAGTAGAAGATTGAATATGAATACAATGACTTTTACTTCGATGCGTATATTGATAGTTGATTTAGCAATCTTCAAGTCTTGAAAGTTGGCTTCTATTTATAAATAACCAAGCAAACTAGCCGTTGTGACTATCTTCCGACTGGAAGTCCTTTGTGACCGTTGCAATGGTTTTTTTAGTCACTCGAAAGTATCCGTTGAGGTGTGATCGTTGAACAATGGCTCTTGACTCCTTTGGAAGTCCCAATCCACTGGTGGTGTCCGAAAAGTAGGGTGAAAACCACTGTTGAGCTTAGTGTTGCAGATTTCCAGTTTTGGAAACAAACAACCCCGACACGAGTGTCCGGTCTTCGATCGAGGTAGAAAAACCTTGTCTGCTAGTGATTTGACATTTTGAAGCCGGTTACTTTTGTATTTCAAAAATAGGATAGCCTCGTGTCAACAACCTACAAAAGTAAATCAATTTGGTTCACAAAGTATAAAATACTTTGGTCCAAGATTAGACACGGATAATAATTTAATTAAGATAATTAAGTACATAATTATCCGAGTCCTAAAAGGGTGGAATTTTTGAGTCTAATATCCATTATACTCAAATTCCATCTGAATCAATCTAGAAGTAAAGCAAGTCACATAAAGAGCATCGAGTAGAAAGACTTGATCTAGACATCCAATGTTCAAACCAAGCATGCTCGACTTAGAAAGATAAATTGATATAGTGATTCAAATAACTTTAGATCATGAAGTCGGACCTGAGTTAATGCATATTGGAGCGAGTGTTTGAACATACAATATATCTCGAGTATTGTCCGAGTGACTCGGAAGAGTGTGTGAACAGAGTATGCTTTCGAGTCGATCGGAATCAAGCGAGAACATATGTAATAGTTTCGTAACACTCAAAAAGATTCTATATCACTCGGAAAAGTCTCTAAGACACTTAGAATGTCTTGAAATTAAAACCTTATAAGAGATGGAGTCTTATACCTGATTCATTGATGGAACTCAGAATGATGTGTATGTAATGTGTGAGTCTTCAATCTCCCCTTTTTGATGAAAGCCATTTCATACTTAGACAGAAACTTTGTTAGTAATATAGATCCGGTTTTTCATCCTTTCTCAAAGGGTAAGTCGAAAAACATGATAGAATTGTATGGAGTAAATATAGTGAATGAAACTTATATTCTATCAAAGAAAATAAGTTGAAATTGCATAAAAAGAGCGAAAGTATCGAGCAAAAAAAAAAAAAAAAAAAACTGAGTATCGGAGCAATGATAGATAGAGTTGTCGAATCGGAGCAAAGGAAAATATTGCTGAGCAAGAAATTTGAACTCGGAGATAATAAAATCTGAAATAATTGTTTTAAGTAGTAAGCTCAGAAATATTTGCAACTCGAAGGCATTAAACATGATATAGCAGGATTATTAATGAAATTTCATTATAATTTAAACTAAAGAGTTACACAAAAGAGGGTGAGAGAAACTCCCCTAAACAAGACAACAAATTTATCTAACTATTCTCCCCTTGCCTTCAGCAAAAACAAAAAGAGGAAGAATGTATCAAGTAGATACAGATTTGATATCCGGACAAAAAAATTGTAAAACAAAAAAAAAAAAATTTAAGATGGAGGAGAGGGAGCGAGTCTAAGTCGAGGTTGGTGGATAAGCGGTGTGCCTTCGCTGATATGATCCGGAAGATGCGGACAAACGAGGCGGGGGTAGCACTAGGATATCCGGAATGGGCTCGGCTTTGAGTAGCCGACCCGGAACTAGGCCGTCCGCAGGCTCATCCTCCCGGAACTCGACCGATGGAGGGGTGTGCTCGGCCGACCAGCTGCCGACCGACCTTGGTCGGCAGGGTCTTCCGACCCGCTCGGACTATTGCTCGAGCCGATCACTTCGAGTTGAGGTTTTGGAGCACTTGGGCCCTCCGTAGCTCCTCGCTACTTGTTCTTCTTCCTTCTCCCCTTCCTCAAATGGAGCTGCTTCAGCCGCAGGCTCCGTTTCTTCTTCTTCTTCTCCTTCTTCTCCCCCTTCGAGAGGACGACTTGGCTGAGCTTGAGGATTCTTCGGATGTGTGAGTCTACCGGATCCTGAGCCGCCTTAGAGCGCCGTTCTGAAGGAGCTCAATCAGCTCCCTCTGCTCCTTAACCAGTGCCTTCATCTCGAGAAGCACGTCTTGCTGCTCTTGGATTTGGGATTGAGCTGTTTTCGGTTAATGGTTATAGACCGAAGGACAGTCTTGAATTACCGGAGGGTGTCCTTGAACTCGGTGAACATCGAGGAGATTTTGTCCATCACAACGGAGGACAAAGCAGAAGAAAGAATATGAGATACACCCGAGGTGGAGGCACCACCAGGTGGAGGAGGTAGAGAGAGAGAGAGGATTCTTTCCGAGTCTAAGGCGAGAGAAGGAGGCCTAAGTTCGAGCTATGAACCCGGACACTCGGTTGGGTCTCCTGGTATCCATACCCAAGGAGTTCCTTTTGCCAACGACAATGGCAGCCTCGAGAGACCGCATTAGGATCCGAGGGAAGAAAAACTTTGAATTGTTTTAAGATGAGGGTGAGAAGAGCCTCGAAAGAAGTGGGGTGTTTTTCTTGTTTTGAGTCCGAGCGAGCACAACCGCCATTTGCTCGACTATCGTGGGAAAGAGGTCTACTTCGTAGCCCTCGAGAATGTCGTACAAAACTTTTAGATGCTTGGAGTTGGGGTTCTCCTTGCTAGAATGCTGTGAGAAGAAGGTTCTCATCGAGTAGAAAACAAAGAAGGCGAGCTTCGATTTGAGTTGGGTCACAGAGAAGTTTTTGCATGACCCGAGAGAATTCTTTAGCGTACTTCTCAAAGAAGTCATCAGCAACCTCATTGAAAGGTATGGGGTTGCTGTTCAAGAACAGAGAAGAGACTTTAAAGAGACGATGGAGAAGAGAAGTGTTGACGCGAACAGTTATGTTTTGAACTCGTGAGGTGAGGATACCCTCGAGCTAGAAAGATTGGAGTAGAACTCGAAACGAGTTCGGGTAAATGAAGTCACCGAAACAGAGGAAATTGTAAACCCTTGTTGATTTGATATGGGCCAACCACGAAAACTTTGTGGACGGGAAGAATTTGTCATCCAACGTTAGGTGTTGGGTGAAAAGAGGTTTGGAGGGAATGGAGGGACCTTCCTGGCTTTTGTACGAGGTTTCTTGGTGGCTGAACCAAGAAAATCAGGGTGGGAACCTCTTTTCGGCATGTTTGATATGAAAAGAGAGAGATGGACTTTTGAGAGAGAGAGAGAGATAGTTCTATGAAAGAGAGTGGAAAAACAAAATGAAAGAGTAAAAAGAGAGAGAGAGCTGAAAGTGACAGAGCTTACTTGAGATGAACTTCAGTTAGCTTGAGAGCGACGAGTGTTTCTTTGATCGTAGAGAGCTTGCTTCGATTTGGAGTAATTGCGAGAGTAAGAGTAAGTAGGGAGTAAAGTAACGAAATGAAGGAAAATAGACGCTATTTATAGAGAAATAAACGTCCTTCGAATTCGTTCGACTCGGCTCTTCAACGGTCACCTCAGATTGGTATGACTGTTCCGCTCTCCAATGGTTAGAATTCCAGTGATTGTCTCTCAACGGATCAATGTGCGAGAGAGAGAGAGAAAAAAAGAAAGATTTTGAAAGAAATTTATGAAATTCTCCATCGATCTAGAGATGATTTCGAAGTTTGATGTCCATTTTCTCAAAGTCCGAGTCGAGTCGGTTAAGTTTTTGAGTGACTCGAAACCACAAACAACTAATAACTATCAGCTCAGTATCACGGGTTCAACTGAACTAATGGCTATTAAAGAAAGTAAGCACACAACACATAATCATGTAAAGTAATTTCACTCGTAAAAGCACATAATTATGCATTAATCATGCCAAGCTCATTCCTAATAAAGCAAAACTGATCCTCACTAAGTGGCTTAGTAAAGATATCAGCTAATTGAAGATTGGTAGGAATGAATTCAAGTTCAATATCACCCTTTTTAGAATTATCTCTCAGAAAATGATACCTGACCTCAATATGTTTAGTCTTTGAGTGGCTAAACTGGATTCTTAGTGATGCTGATTGCACTTTGATTATCACACTTGATTGGAATTGATTTGAATGTAAGTCCGAGATCTTTCAAGTGTTGCTTTATCCATAAAATCTGAGCACAACATGCTCTAGCTGCAATATACTCAGCTTTAGCAGTTGATAAAGCTACGGAGTTTTGCTTCTTTGAGTGCCAAGATATCGTGGATTGACCCACAAACTAACGAGGCTCCTGAAGTGCTCTTTCTATCAACTTTGTATCCAAGCATAGTCAGCATCTCGTATTTAGTGAGAGTCGGTTCCGAGTCTCTAGAGTACCATAGACCCAAATTCCGAGTCCCTGTAAGATATCTCGAATATTCTCTTCACCGCAGATGAGATGTGATTCTTTTGGATTAGCTTGAAATCTTGTACATAAACAGACACTAAACATTATGTCCGGCCTACTGGAAGTAAGATAGAGCAAAGATCCAATCATACCTCGGTAGAGTTTCTAATCTACCGCTTTACCTTTCTCGTGTGAGTCCAGTTTTATGCTATCGCTCATAGGTTTTGCTGCATGTTTCCCATCCGGAAGTTTGTACTTCTTCAGCAGCTCCTTGGTATACTTTGATTGATGGACATAGATGTCGTCCGTGTCTTGCTTGATTTGTAGACCAAGGAAGAAATTGAGTGCTCCCAAGCATACTCATTTGAAATTCTTGTATCATGAACTCGGAAAATTCTCGACACAGAATTTCATTAGTAGCTCCAAAAATTATGTCATCAACATAGATCCGAGCAATAAGTAAGTTTTTCCCCTTGGTTTTTATAAAAAGAGTCTTATCAATCTAACATCTTCTAAAATAATTTTCAACTAAGAAATTGCTCGAGTCTTTCATACCAAGCTCTAGGAGCTTGTTGAAGACCATAGAGAGCTTTTGCAATTTGAAAACATGATTTGGAAATTCTGAGTTTTCAAATCCAGGGGGTTGCTCAACATAGACTTCCTCTTCAATGAAACCATCGAGAAAAACACATTTAACATCCATTTGATACAATTTGATATTCATGCTAGATGCAAATGCCAATAAGATTCTAATAGCTTCAATTTTGGCAACAGGTGCAAAGGTTTCCCCACAATCAATCCCTTCTTCTTGATTGTAACCTTGAGCTACAAGTTTAGCCTTATTTCGACTATCAACCCACCTTCGTCCAGTTTGTTCTTGAAAACCCATTTGGTTCCCGTGACAGGGTGGTCGAAGGTCATTTGGTTAGAGTCCGGACTTGGTTTCTTTTGAATTGATTGAGTTCCTCTTGCATGGCCTCTACCCATTCAGGTTCATTTAGGGCTTCTAGTGCATTTATGAGTTCAGTTAATGAAATGAATACAAGAAACATTCCATGAGCTTCTTCCAATGCACGAAATTAGATCCTTTGAACTTTGGTGGTCTCGCTGGAAGATCTTCCTTCATCGAACTCTCCATTGTTCCGAGCCATTTGATCTTTAAACCTTTAGATGGTTAGATCCTTTCTGAAAGGTTAGGCTCTAATGCAAATTAAAGATTTGCTCTTGGAGAGGCTAAGTCACCCCGGAGGGGGATGAATAGGGCGATGAGGAAATTTAAACAAGTAATGGGAGAATAAAACTGGACAAGACTCCGAGGAGAGTCCGAGTTTAGATTGAACTCGAAAAGTACTAACTCGGAAAGTTATGTGGAAACCCTCCTGGGCAGAAAACCATGGACAGTGCTAATCTAAGCACCAAGTCAAATCGACTATTTTGAATCCACAAAATACAAGTAGAAAGACTTAACCTGAATTGCTCCCTTAGACAATTCCTTACAAGATTTTTCCTAAACTCGAAATTCCCTTATCTCGATCTAGTAATTCCTAACCGAGATAACCTTTACAATTAGGGATAACCGAGGTGAGTTAACCCTTACAGCTCAGTCAAGGGACCTTACTCGAAAGTAAGAATGAATGTTTGTAAACGGATTACAAGACCTTACAACTCGTAAAGATATTAAGTACAGAGTTGGAGTTCTAAGTAGAAGATTGAATATGAATACAATGACTTTTTCTTAAGTGCATATATTGATAGTTGATTCAGCAATCTTCAAGTCTTGAAAGTTGGCTTCTATTTATAGATAACCAAGTAGACTAGCCGTTGTGACTATCTTCTGACTGGAAGTCCTTTGTGACCGTTGCAATGGTTTTTCTGAGTCACTCGTAAAATATTCGTTGAGGTGTGATCGTTGAACAACGGCTCTTGACTCCTTTGGAAGTCCCAATCCACTGGTGGTGTTTGAAAAGTAGGGTGGAAACCACCGTTAAGCTTAGCGTTGCAAATTTTCAGTTTTGGAAACAAATAACCCCGACACGGTGTTTGGTCTTCGGTGAGAGGTAGAAAAAGCCTTGTTTGCTTGGTGATTTGACATCTTTAAGCCGGTTACTTTTGTATTTCAAAAATAGGATAACCTCGTTTGAATAACTTACAAAAGTAAATCAATTTGGTTCTCAAAGTATAAAATACTTTGGTCCAAGATTAGACACGAGATAATAATTTAATTAAGATAATTAAGTGCATAATTATCCGAGTCCTAAAAGGGTGGAATTTTTTGAGTCTAATATCCATTATACTCAAATTCCATCTGAGTCGACCTAGAAGTAAAGCAAGTAAGATAAAGAGCATCGAGTAGAAAGACTTGATCTAGACTGCCAATGTTCAAACCAAGCATGATGACTTAGAAAGATAAATTGACACAGTGATTCAAATAACTTTAGATCATGCAGATCGGACCTGAGTTAATGTATATTGGAGCGAGTGTTTGAACATACAATATATCCGAGGGTTGTCCGAGTGACTTAGAAGAATGTGTGAACAGAATATGCTTTCGAGTCGGTTAGAATCAAGCGAGAACATATGCAATAGTTTTTGTAACACTCGAAAAGATTTTATATCACTCAAAAAGTCTCTAAAACACTTAGAATGTCTTTAAATCAAAACCTTATAAGAGATGGAGTCTTATACCTGATTCATTGATGGAACTCAGAATGATGTATATGTAATGTCCGAGTCTTCATTCTTTAAGGTCATTGCCCCAATAAAGTTCCTCACGTGGTGGTGAGGGTTTTCAGTCTCGTGGAGCTTGAAGTCAGGCATAATGAATTTTGGGGGCAATTTACCTTTAGGAATTGAAGTGAATCCCTAGGCTAGATAGTAGTCATTGAACATAGAAGACTCACGCAACAACTTCTCTATTCGATCTACTCGTGAATCGGAATGAGGCTTAGGTTGAGGCTCTTCTTCTTTTTCTTTCCCTTTGGACTTTGATTTCTTCTCCGAGTTATTTGAGTATAAGGTCAACGGTTTTTGCCATTGACTCATTCTTTTTGTCCTGGACCTCAATCTTAGCTTCTATTTTTGCACTAGACTCCTTGAACAAGGTCATTTTGGGGGTTTGTTCGGGCTTGTCGGCCATTTTTGGAGGAAGGTTTTGTGCTTTAACCGTGGGCAGCGCACCGATGTTACTAGTAAAGGTGTCGGATGTACTGGTGTGGTACATGCTGATGTGGGACATATCGGTGTTGACCATTCCGGTGCTAAAGTAGACTTCTTATTTCCTAACCATTTCATGCTACGATTCCTAATTTGAGTAGGATTTCCTATGTTGTGTCCCAAAAGAGTAAGTGCTCGGGATTGACTTATGGAAAAATTTAAAAGGAGATGAGGCTTAAGTGCTTGACTTGAGGAACGATCGACCCTACGATAAAAGAAAAGATATGCTCTTATTTGGAATGCACATAAAGGAATGCAAATTGATCAAAGTGAAATGCAATCATGTAAATGGAAATCCCTTAGATTGGGTTGAATTTGATTTGAATAAATGCAAACAAAGACTCTCTTAATTTGAGATGAATTTAAATTGGCTAATGCAAACAAAGACTCACCTAATTTGAGATAAATTTTAATTTGGCTAAATGTAAAAAAAAAAGGATGAGATGAATTTTAATTTGGCTAAATGCAAATAAAAGATTCACCTATTTTAGATGAATTAAATTGGACTAATGCAAAATGGGCTCACCTATTTGAGATAAATTTTAAAATGGGATAATGCAAATAAAAGACTCACCTATTTTGAGATGAATTTGAAATTTGGCTAATTCAAAAATTGACTCACCTATTTGAGATGAATTTAAAATTTGGCTAATTTAGATGAATTTGAAACTTGGCTAATGTAAAATGGACTCACATATTTGAAATAAATTTAAAATTTGGCTAATGCAAAATGGACTCACCTATTTGAAATGAATTTAAAATTTGATTAATGTAAAAATAGACTCACCTATTTGAGATGAATTTTAAATTTGGCTAATGTAAAAATGGATTCACTCAAGAAGGTTTATTATTGTATTTTATTTGCACCATGCAAGGATTATTTATCACACCTAAGCTAATATGAAGGCTCACAAGAAAAAGGTTAAATACTAAAAACAAACACATTCATTTCAAGCATTTAAATGAAGAGAAAGGTACCACCTAAACAACTAAGGATCTATGGTAAAAAGAGGGATAAATCTAGGTCCCATACATGCTGTCTCATAGTCTCGGAATTTAGGGGTACACAACAAGAAATAACATGAATTTTAGGTGCCTCTTGGTAAAAATCAAGAAAGCGTGCTATGAGTGGAGAGTAACCACCTTCCCAATAATCAAGCCTAAGTGGGCCCACTGGATTAGTAGTTCGATCTATTCAAAAAGATGTTGTTAAAGGTAAAGCCTAATGGTCGAAATTAAAAGCAAGTATGTCCAAGGTTGCCTAAATGCAATATGCCTAATGCAAAACACATTAAGGAAACTCACAACTCAATTTTCAAACCTCACCCTCTTAATATAGGATACATACTTGGTAGAGTTGCCATTGTAGGAACCACAACCCATCCCCCGTAAGGGAACTAGTGGGGCCGAGTTTCCCCATGAATGTTAGAACTCTTTGGTTTTTAAAGATTTTTTTTTGAAAATTAATTTTTGAAAGTCTATTTGGAAAGATGGGTGTGTCTCTTATTGAGATTTCTGATTTTTTAAATTTAAGTTAAAATAGTTTAAGCAAAGTATTGATTGATGATTTTTATTAATAATTTATTTTAGAAATTAATTTTAGAGAGTCTCGAGATATTATTTCATAGTTTAAGAAATAAATAAAATATAATTCACATTTTTCTGTAAGGCTTTTGGGCAAAAAGGTTGCTAACAATGGGTTTGGACCAAGAGCTAAGCTCGACCACCGGCCGGCACTAGCGAAAGCCAGCTTTGTCCGGTCACTAGCACCGGCCATAGGTCGAGACCGAGGAGTCGGTCTCGGTCCATGGCCTTGGATGTCAAAAACTAGATCAATTTTGTCCACTTTTAAATCAGAAATATTCAGATGTGATTTAAGAGAAATAAAATAGAAAAACGGAAGTTGCCGATCGGTTTTAGGAAAAAAACTAATAAAAATAAAAGAATATTCTTCCAATCTTATATGGAAAAAATAAGGTTGAAAGAGGTTAAAAAATGGCTCAATTGGTCTAGAAATGAGAACCCAAGGTTCGGGGCGAAGGTACAAAAGGTAGAGATAAGCCCTCCATTCTCGCTTGTCGATAGACGACCTTTACTAATTTGAATTGAGAGTTCAAATAGTAAGTTTTGAATCAAGCACACAACATGTGAAATGCGGAAAATTAAATCATTTAAGTCATGTTAGGAAAGCGATAAATAGCAGATAGGAAAGTAGTAAAATAAAGCAATAAAGGAAATCGAGAAAGGAAAGCGAGAAATTAAAAGTTACAACGGGAAGAGAGGAATTAAAAGCGATTACTTTTTGATCCATAATACGAAAAGCGGTAAAAAGCATAAATTAATAACCGTAAGTGGGATTGAAGGTAGATTGAGCACTCTCAAGTTGTCCCAATTGCTGATCTTGGATCACGAACCGAATCTGGAAGCATGACGGCGAGCAAGCTAGATTGAGAGAGGCTACTTTGTGGGATTTTAGGAGTACGAGATGTGTATGAAGGCGGAGCAATAGGTAGCTGAAAATTCGCCAAGAGATCGAACACTAGTTTAGCATTCAATAGTTCTTACTTGAAATTCAGCAGGATGTAGCTTAGGAATAAGCCATCTATCAAATGAGGGGTAGAGCCCTCAATTTATCGAAGTAAAGTTAGGTCATAAAATGACCTAAAAGAAGGAAATCAGCCAGTCCAACTAGCTGAATAGGGCTTAGATTTGCGACGTGGATAAAGGGGATGAACCAGATAAAATCTTCTAAATCGGGAAACCCGCCTGGGAGCCAAGAAGGCCGAAGCCGACCTCCCAACGATGTCATCTAGAAGTCTTGGTTTCCGTGCTTAGTTTAACACTAGAGCAAAATGCAGCGTTTTGGTAGTGTGAGCCATGAAACATAGAGCCGGTTAAAACGGTGTCGTATGGACGCTTGAGCTCGTGTTATGCTAGGACGCCGAGGAAAAACACTACATTTAGGCGCTCGTTAAGCCCGGAACGCGGCGCCGACCTTCTCTTAATTGGCAGCCTTGACTTAGGCTTGGATCGGCTGAAAGAAAATTGGTTTGTGGGCCAACCCAAGCAAAGAAGCTGATTTTGTGGTGTTAATGAGTTCTTTGTGGTTTATTGGCTTCCGTCACGCCAATAAGAATTCGATCATGATTCGATTTTGCAAACAAGACCGATATTTCATCACTAGGCTAACAAAATAAAATAAAATAAAAAATAAAAAATAGATGACACTTTTTAGGTATCTACAGAGGGAGGAGGGCATTTAATGTAATTAGGGTTTTTCTTTTTATAAGAGACAAAAAGGCTAAAAATATTAGGGTTTCGATTAATTTCTCGGACAAGTCCTATAATTCTTTTTATAAATATGGGTTGAGTTGACTTTGTTTTTTACTCAAACATATACCGGGTTCCACCAGTCTAACTCGGTTCAATCATCAACTGGGTCAACCAGTCTAATTTGAGCTAAACGGTCCGATCGGTCGAACCATTGACCCACTTTTTGGACCAGGTCGATCACCAGGTTGGTTCTCTCAATATAGCCAACATGTGGTCGGACCAATATTTTCCTAGTTACATAAAAGATAAACTTTTTTTTTTCCTTTCATTTCACTCAAGCCCTTCCCTTCCTTGGCAAGCCCCTCGGTAGGCACCAGTAGCAACAATAAGAGCCTTAGCCCTAGCCCCCACTATCCCTTCTAGTACTCTCCGGCCGACACCAACCATCGCCGCATTGCAAAGTAGGCCGAATTCTTACTTCAACAACGAGGTTGACCAGGTGCTCCTTAGCAGCGAGCAATGAGCGACATTAAGCAAACCCTAGCGTAGTATCCCCCTACTCGAGTGACATTGAGCAAACCCTAGCCCAGTCGCCCCTACTCTCCTTTCTAGTATGATAATTACTATTGGTCAATCTGGTATGCAATTCAGTAGCCGACACCAATCACCGTTGGCAAGTTGGGAAAGGTATGTTACCTCATTGAGTTTCTTTTTAATTTGTCTCTCTATGACTCCACTCTTTGAAACTTTCCCCACTCTCTCAGCTCTAAAATTCTCTGGCTCTCGCCCTTTTTGGAATCTAGCTCGCCCCTTTTTTCTGGAGTTTTCTAGCTCTTCCCCCTCTAGAATTGGCTTTTCCGAGTCGCAAAAGAATGAGATACGACAGCTAGCTAGCTTGTATACTTCCATTTGCAATAGTGAGTGTCAAGTTGTTTTTTAGGTGCTTGCTTAGTTGGTTGTTTGTTTTTAGTAGTTGAGTTGGTTGTTAGTTGTTTTTTAGGTGCTTAACTCGCTTTCTTAGTTGAGTTTTAATTCTCTAGCTCGATTGGCTCCCCCTCTACAGAGTTGATTTTTTGTTTTATTACTAATTGAGTTGCTTAGGTGCTTGCTTAGTTGCTTAGTTGGAATGTCTATTTTAGCTTTATTTGTTTCAACACTAATATGCTAATTGAGTTTGAGACCAATTCTTTTTCTATTTTGGCATTTTAGTTTCATGACTTCACGCTTGGGTTGTTGTAAATTGTAATTGCAAGCTGTGAGCCCGAGACTATGTGAGCATGTTAATGACATTATTAATTTTACATTCATTTGTAGGAAAGGATGAAATCTAGTTCAATCCCCTTTATTCCAAACCTAGATTCATCGACCATTAATGTTCAATCAATTCATAAAAAAATGATTTGATATGGTCACATGTAACTTTTATGAAAAAAGTAATCAAAGGGGAGGTATTAATAGGATAAAAATGCATCTAGCAGGGCAAAGTAGGGATATAGTTCCATATAAAATGATGCTTAATGATGTTTGCTATAGAATGAATGAAAGCTTGAAAGAGGTTGCTTAACAAAAATTAGAGAGACGAATTAATAATGAAAAAGGGAACTCATATAGATCTTGTAGCGTTGGGCAAGATTTTCGAAAGCACAATGAGGGAATTTCAATTAATGAGGTGGTAGTAGCAATCCAAATCCAAAAGTTTGTTGGGAAAAAGGAAAGCAACATCAGAAATTGCTTCCTATTTCCCTCCTGGGGCTACTCCTAGTGTCCAACCTTCAAGGCATCATTACAAAGTCTTGAAAAGTAGAGCCAAGTTGATTTGAGTACGACACCATTCTTTTATGATTGTTGCATTCCACATTTAATTGTGTTAATTTTATTTACTATCAACAAATGATCGATGCTACAACCTTAGTTGGATTTGGATATAAGGGTCCTATGATGCTTTGAGAGTTAAACTTCTAGTAGAAGTGAAAAATGAAGTTAACTTGCTTATTAGCGCTTACATAAGTGTTTAGAGTGACATTGGATGAACTATCATGGGTGAGGGATGGTTAGATGGGAGACATAGAAGTATCATCAATTTCCTTATTTATTGTCATAAAAGAATCTTTTTTGTGAAATATGTTGATGTCTCAGCTACTCGTGACTAGTGCTTCACTTGTTTGCAATATATTTTCTAAAATTGTTGATATGATTGGAGCTTAAAATGTTGTGCATATTGTCATTAATAATGGTACAAATTTTGAAGTTGATAGGAGGTTGTTGAATAAAAAATATGAAAATATTTGTTGGTCTCCATGTGCCGTGCATTGTTTGAATTTGATCTTGCGAGATATTTCTAAATTTCCTCATGTTGTGGATTTAGCTCAATGTGTGTGACCAAGTTTTTATACAATCATAAATGGCCGATGGTTGGTGAAAGAAGAGGCCTGGATGAACTGAAATATTACATCCTAGTCAAGACATGGTTTTCCACCGCATTCATTACTTTGAAAAGTCTTCATGACCATAAGGTTGATTTGCAAGTTATGTTTTGTTGGAAGTAATCAAAGTAGTAATAATCAAATTGATAATGGTCACTATGTGTTTAGTTACAATTTCGTAATACAATCAAATTGCATTGTAAGCACATTAATATCTAGCTATGTAAGTAAAATTAGTTAGACATTCACTAAATAATCATGATTACATCCATCCTTGTGATCAAATTTCAATACACTTGCAATAATTCTCTCTTTCTTCCCGTCTCTCTATTGCATATCCTTTTTCTCTCTCCTCCTTCACAAGCAAAAAAATCATCTATTTGAGAAGGAAATTGATTGTCTTTCTTGTGCTATCTTAATGTATGGTATGATTGGTTGGTGGTTAAAAAAAAATTAATTTTCAACAGTTTGGATTCTAAATTTAACTATTCAATTAAAAAGATTAAAAAGTTTAAATTTCAAAATTGAGATCAAAATTCTTGCATTTATTAACATTTATCTTTAATGTGACAAACATTTGTCATTATAAAAATAATTTAGTTGATACTTTTTAACAATAAAAAAATTTAAAACTTGATTATTTGACAGAGAAGATTAAAAAAGCTCAAATATAAATTTCAGGTTTACAATTTTATCATTCAGATAACGTTTAGCTTCATTACGACAAATTTTTATTACCACTAGAATAATTTAGTTGATATTTTTTGCCACCAAAAATTTAAAAATTAGTTATAGTGTAGAAAATAAAAAAATCTCAAATCTTAATATTTAGTTCAAATTTCATTTGGACAATATTTAATTCCACTATGATATTTTAATTACTATTTTTTATCGTTGAAATAATCTATTATCTTTGAGACTGCATTATTCTTTTTGTATAACCAAACATGGCAATATAGTTATTGTCCCATTACATTGCATATCTAATTACATTACATAATTGATTACATTATACCTTTATTGTATTACATGTAACAAAACGCCACATTATAGTTACTAGTCCTGAATTTCATGTGTGGAGACCTTCTAGGAGAAAACAAGCTAAAGTAGTGAAAGAGATCATTTTGGATTCTATATTTTTTAAAGATTGCTTAGTGATTGTGAAAATTGTTGGTCTTCTCATGAGATTACTTCATATTGTTGACTCCGATGAGAAGCCGACTTTAGGTTACATTTATGAGGTGATGCATAAAGCAAAAAAGACACTATAGGAAATTTTTAAGAAGAAGAGGTTGTATGGAACTTACACTCGAATTGTGAAGGCAAGATGGGATAATCAATTGCGCAAGAGCATACATGTTGCAACATATTGGTTTAATCCTAAATTTCAATATCGAAGACTCAGGTATACCTGACCTTACTCCTTACATGTTATGAATTCAAGTCATTCATCTAAAGTTAGGATTAACTAAGATGCATCCTAAAAGAAATTCACAAAACTAAGTCATATGTTATTGCAATCATCAAACTCACTATGATTGACCATGACTGACCCCAAGACTTTTGCTATAAAAGAAAACATGTTATAGTCTTAGACTCACTTCTACTTTAAAAAGTAGAAACTAATTCAGATCATCGAACTTAGTCTAACCGACACACTCAGTTATCATTAACTAACTCATTTAGCCAGACTTATTCATTAAGTTTGCCAAAGTTCTTTCATGTTTATGTTGTCAATTTTATCATGCCAATCATCATAAAATGACCTAGAATTAAATTATTAAAACCCGAAGTATCAAGTCGTAATTTGCTTAAACATGGGTCATTGTAAAATGTATATTTATCCAGTATGTTTTGATTTTTGTCATATCTATTTATAAATGCATGTATTTTATAGGAGTTTTGACATATCTAGAATTTGAATATATTGAATATTGGACTTGAAAAATTCTAGATTAATAGATTAAGAATAATTGGACTTTAAATTTTATTTAGATTAATCCCCAATCTAATTACTGACCAAATTATTTTTATACTTTGAGATATATTGACTATATCTTTTTTTGTAGGTTTTTCTAGAAGTGCAAAAGCAAAGGCTTCATTGTTACTCGTTGAAGTCCGTCGGACGAGAAAACCGATAAGCTTCGTAATTGCTCGGAACTAACTCACAACTATGTTGCTTGTTTTGGGAAAAATATTATTTTTGAATCTAAAGATATTTTCTATATGAAATTCCAGTTTATGAGAGATGGTAAAAGAGTTGTTGGAAGATAGTACCAAGGCACAATAACTATTTCAAGAAGGTTAAAAACCGAGTCCTCGGACTATTCGTTGTAACGGTTAAGTGACTCGAAACTCCAACCAAAAGATGTTGAAGGCTCAATGACTATTTCTCCAAGGCAAACTATTTAAGGAAGCCTTAGCACAAGATTTTGATACACATAAGAGAGGTGATCAGATCATACACATCTCTAGCATACAACTCCTAGTTCTTATTCATATTATCCGAGTTGTACTCTTAGTGAGAAATCTTGTAATTACTTGTTTCTCAAACACTAATATGCTTGACTGAGTTGATAAGGGAACTTCAGTTCAATTGTCTCAAGTTGATAAGGGACCTTCAACTTGTAAGTATTAGGTAAGATAAGGGAATTTCTTACCTGCGAAAGTTGTCTTGAGTTGATAAGGGAACTTCAACTCGGTTGTCCCAAGTTGATAAGGGAAATTCAACTTGGAAGTATTAGGTCGGATAAGGGAACTTCTGAGCCTAAGAAAATTGTATCAGATTTGTTAGGGAACAAATATGGGTAGTTAAAATCATTGTGATTGTTGATTTGATTAGTGGATTTAATTGAGTGCTTAGACCGAGCATTGTTCGAGGTTTTCACGCCCAGGAGGGTTTCCTCGTGAAATATTTTTGTGTGATTTTCTTTAAAGATTTAGGCATGAACTAACCCCTTAATTGATTTTGATTTAAAGTCATTCATCTAAAATTCATAAGATGACGACTAAAAGATAGCTGATCTAAGGGTTTGGATCTAAATATTTATCTCTCAAAGTCTAAGGAATCAGTTCTACTTAGAAAAGTAGAAACCGATCTAGTCAATGAAAATGAGCACCTGGCTGAGTCACTCGGCTTTGGAAACTAATCTATCAAGTACGACTCAGATGGAAAAGTTTGCCTAATTAATTTTACAGTTTTAATTCATCTTTTAAATTGGCTTACTTTATAATTTTAATAAAAATTATTAGTGTTAATTCTACTTTGGTCAAATTTATTAAGTTGAATTTAATTACTTTGACAAACAAGTAAAATATGTCTAATTAGTTACTTGACCTTAATTCTACCTATTTATATTTGAGTTAAGACATATGTGGAATTTGATCATATTGGATATTGGACTTGAGAAATTTCATTTTAATAGATTAAGGAATTTCAGTCATTAAATAATTTATTTAGATTAATCTTTATCAAACCTTAGACCAAAGTATATTTATATTTTGAGTATCATTTGTAATTTTTTTTGTAATTTTATAAAAATTGATTAATCCTAGCTTAAATAAAAAATGAGACTTCTTTGCCGTTCCAAGACTGCCGATAGAAAAGCCGGAAATCTCGGACAAACTCGGACAAGACTATCAAGCCTGTTTGTTTCTATTTTTGGTAACTTCTGATTTTTAGTCTTACGACTATTTCTAGCTTGTTTCTCAGATACAACAAGTTGGTAGAAATGTTTTTGAGAGCTAGGACCTAATATGCATGATTAAATCTTCAACGATCCTAAAACCGAGTCCCGAGAGTATCCGTTGTAACGACTAGCCGACCTAGTGGCTCCAACCCAAAACACAACGACTATCTTCCTTACAGCCTTTAAATTGAAGCCTTGATTCAAGACTTACAAGATTGCTGGAACCAAGAACTTAACACTCTTATTCTCTCTTCTAGCTTACAATTCTTGTTCATTCAATCATAACTTTATGAGTTGTAAAATCTTATGAAGAAAATTCTTATAATCTCTACTCTTACTTCAAACACTTTTCTCAGTTATTCCTTGGTTGATTTGTACGGATTAACTTAACTCAATTGTCCCAAATTGTAAAGGGTATCTCAATTTGGAAGTAATAGGGCAGATAAGAGAATTTATGTGCTCGGAAAATATTTGTATTAGAATTTTCTAAGAGAGCAATTCGGGTAGTCACTTCATTGTATTTGAGGATTCAAATAGTGGATTTAAATTAGTGCTTGGATTAACAATGGCCGTGGTTTTCGACCCAAAGAGGGTTTCCATGTAAAAATACTTGCCTCTCTCAATTCTCTTTGTCAAAGTCATTCTAGACTCGGTTGTAGTTTTGAGTTCATTATATTTTTCAAAGAACTTAAAATTTTCGCAATTCCTTTCATCACCCTATTCACCCCCTCTATGCTAACTTAGACTCTCTGTCCGAACTTTCATTCTCTATTTTATTGAGTCATTCTAGACTCATCCCAGCTTCGATTGAGCTTAACTTCAAACTTGTCTTAACTTTCGAGAGCTCGGTTCACAAGAAGTCAAATTCCGCAAAATCTTTCAAATACCCTATGCACCCTCCTTAGGGTAATTTGCTTCTCCATATTGAACTTCTAATTTGCGTCGGCGCCTAGCCTTCTCTCAAAGATCTAACAATCCAAAGGTATAAAGATCACGACTCACCAAAATGGAGATTTCGATGAAGGAAGATCTTTCACAAGGCCACCTAAGTTCAAGGGCTCTAACTTCACCAATCTGGAAGAAACTTATGCCATACTTTATGAAAGACAAGGATGATGAAGTTTGGGACATCATCACCTGTGGGAACTAGAGACCGATAAAGAAAGTTGACAACGAGATTGTGCCAAAACTAAAGTCTAAATTTACCTCCGACGAGAGCGAAGTACCATAAGAATCGCAAAGCAATAAACATCTTGATGTGATCTTTAGACTCATAAGAGTTTTAACCGAGTCTCAGCTTGTTTAGGAGCCGGCGTCCGGACCTTTCCCCTCCTTCCAAATAGGGCACTCGTCTAAAAGAGGGGTGGAGCCTCCCCACGAAGTATCGACTTTAGTTGAGGTGAGTTTCTTATTAAGTTTATTTTTTTAAAATTAAGTTTTGAAATAGATTTAAAAGAGAAATTGATTGGCGTTTTTATCGATTATTTTATTTTTGAAATTAATTTTAGAAGCCTCGGGATATTATTTCTTTAGGCAGAAATATCATAAATACAATGGGAAAATTAATTCCCACAAAGCTGCTATACTAGGCGGTGAAACTACTTGTGCCTGCAGCTGAGCCCATATATCGCTTGGAGCCGACACTAACATGCCTTGCCCGATGTCCAACACCGGCCATCCGGTCGGGATTGCTAAGGTAGTCTTGGCCAGGTAGCTTAAGGTTGTCGGTTTTCCTAATTTTTCTTGATTTTACCAAGAAATGCCGAGGAGCAATTGTTAGAATAAAAAGCTAAAACGGAGGAGCCTCTAGTCGGTTTTAAGAATAAAAACTAACAAAAATCAAGGGCATTTTTCTAACTCCAAGTTTACCGAAGGGACTACCGAAAAGGGACAAAATACAAAATTTCAAAAAGGTTTTTAAAAAGACTCCATTGGTTAAAACAGATGATCCGGTGTTCGGGGTCGATGGTACCAAATGAGGAGGGTCACTCCTTATTCCGCCTATCAATAGATGACCTATACTAATTCAAATTGTGAGTTAAATCACGTCAAATAAAGAAGGCAACCAATATGCGAGGTGTAAAAATTAAATAGTCAAAACATGCTTAATAAATAGAGAAAAGAAATAAAAGAAAGAAAAAAAGGAAAGTGAGAAATAAAAAGTTACATCGGGTGGGGAAGAAAAATAAAGCGAAAAACTTTTAATCCACAATACGTAAAGCGGTAAATGAGGGAATTAAAATAAAACCATAAGAAAAACTCAAAATTGATGAATCAAGCCATCGGGTTGACCCACCGCCAAACTTGAATCACGAATGGATTTCGGCAGCATAATGGTAGGACAATTGCATGAACAAAGGTTGAAAAAGGACCTTTTGTAAGGGTTTAGAAATCGAGTTTTAAGTGGATTGAGTGAGAGTGGAGAAAAGAGAGTGTAAGAGAGAGTGTGAGAGAGAGAATTTTAGTAGGGGGTTTAAGCTGAAAATTGTGTGAAATGAGGAGGGGATAAAACCCTATTTATAAAATTTTTAGGGTTTAAAAACTCTAAAAATTGCTTCTAACCGCAGCTAATAGATTAAATTGGAACCGAAATTACCAGAAAAGGATAAAGAAAAAATGCTTGGATTTGAACTGGTCAAACCGACACAACTCATAAGATTTTGGTCGTAGTCCAAAATGACGTTGTTTGGATGTTGAGGAGCGTGTGCCATGCTTGGTCACTAAAAATGTAAAACGTTGTGTTTTGAACAGTTGGGAGGTCCAACACTAGTTTGACTCTAGGTTTAGGAGTCCGACCCTCTCCGGGTCGGCTAAACCATTGGTTTGCTTGGTTGGCCCAATTCCGAATAATTGATTTTGGCTATTTTGTTTTGTCTGGTTAGCTTTTTGTGAGCTAAATCAGCTTTTGTCAAGCTATTTTAGTTTGATCATGACCCAAGCTAATAAACGAGACAAGGTTTTCATCATTGGTCTAAAAAAACAAATAAAACAAATAAAAAGCTAAGGACGACATGTTTTTAATGTCTACGATTAGCCCCGCTTTGAAGTAGTCCGAAAGACCAAGGATCAAAGTAGACGCTAAACAATACTTATCTTGTTTATCTAGCATCGCTTGGGATGCCAATTGAATTAAGAAATCCAAAATTGTCCATCTCTTGATCCGAACTCCGACAAAATGGGGTTCTAGACTTGATCGCGACAGCCTAAAATTCGACTAGAAAAATCGTGAGCTTGGCTTGATCAAAGTCCTAAATCTCGATGATATGCTGAAGCTTGATCTTTTCTTGATCTGAAGCTTGGCTAAACAATTTTGCTATACTAAGATTTTTTCAGTAAGTAATTGGATGTATGAAAGTCTTGTATTTTACCCGAATAATTTAGTCAAAATAGATCGAAAAGTAAACCGAAAAAGCCGAATAAGTGGGCCCCACAAGGCCACTTGCTTACCGGGCTGATCAGGTTGGTCTCGCCATGCTTATGGGGGCCCCGGCCGCACCTTAGGCCATACCGTTTGACAGCTGCAACATGCGATCCGACCATGCCGGACCTCATAAATCGGAGTCGGACGACTTTTGCGAGGTTCCGATCGGGGAGCGTGTGTTGGGTCCATGAAAAAATGGTGTGCCATTTTCTTTTTTTTTATTTAATTTCAATTGGTTTGCCTATAAAAGAAGGGACCTTGATGCTTCATTTGCACAGTTTCACGATTCCTCTTTCTCTCGCTTCTTCTTGTTTGCTCTTGAGCTTGTTTTTCATTTCTTAATAAAACTAGTGTGGTCTTATTTAGAAACTTCAAAAATATGCCTCGAAGATGCTCTCACCTGGAAAGAAGAATGAGGGCCGAAGTCTTGACATAAGATTCCTTCGTTGAAAGAAATTAGCATCATCACTACAAGTAGGATCCAAGCGACCTCTTAGTGGAGTGCGAACATCATGTTTCTTTGTTGGCAATCTCCCCAACGGTAATTGTCTTAATTTGTGTTTCATTTGTCTAATGTTAGTGTGGAATTCGTCCAAGATGTTTTACCTCGTGGTTCTTTGTAAGGGGACTCCATCAGGAGCAGTGGTGCATAAAAAGTTATTTGATACATTTAAAGATCTAGATTACCCACTAGAGCAAACCTTGACTTATGCTTGGGTTTGGTATACTCTTTACTACTTTGCGTCATTTGTGCGATCTCACCGACTCGGGTATTACAATGCTTTTGGGTTACTCGTCAACACCTTTCATCCTCCGTTTGGGGAGATGACTATTACCCCTTTGGACTTCATTGTCCTCACGCGTTTAGACTTCTCGGATGAGCCTTTAGTGTATGATCAAAATTTGTACAAAAATTGTGATTATTTGCATCACCTTTTAGTTCGATTGCTCTTTGATTTCCTTAAGACAATTTCCTTATGTATTCGTTCCTTCTTTTTGCTTTTATCGATGATGAGTTGTGGGCTCGACATGATCCACAATAACAAGCTAGGATTGTGATAACTCTCATGTTGAGCATGTCTATGTTCTCCGACCAAGGGTCCAAGGTTCACATCTATTATTTAGCCAATTTAGTGGATTTAGACTAGATAAAGGATGTCAATTAGGGTGTGCTCGCATGCGCTTGCTTAATAAGATATTTGCGTTCGAGTGCCCGACGTACCACTCGGAGAAAGATTTGGTCAACTATATGCCTTTGAATGACTAGTGGAGGATTACTGAGGCTTGCTATTTTCCTCTTTAACCTTTATTTCTATCTTGTATGGATATATATAAAATTTACTGGTGTAATAAATTTTCAGTTTTGAATGTATAGGTATTTTCTCAATTTCTCCTAGCTCAATGAATCACTCAAGCATTTTCGGCAGCGATTACATTGGCGATAGTCCAGCTTTGCTCAATGGAAGATAATTGGGCTTGCCTTTTTATGGGCGACCCTCATTAAAGTAACCACAGTAAGTTTCTTGAATTTTTAAATTTCAGAATGATGTGGTTCAAAATAGTCATTTGTCATGCTTCCATTTTGTGCCCTTGCCCACGATCCGGTATGGACGGTGGTCTAGGCCGTGGCTAGGCTGGCACCAGCCCATGGTTGTGTCTAGACTTCTTAGCTTAGTCACCAAAGCCTACCGTCGGTGCTTTGATGCTAACTCGGTTAATCCCTTTTACTTGGGGTAGACTAACTTTCATCCATGGCATCCTAATCAACTTCCCTTATGATTTCGGTAGCTAGAGATTTAAGTGAGAGCCGCGTCCTTTTCGAGGGTCCATTTGGATTCGTTGATACATGGGTGAATGAGTTTCACCTAAAATTTGGTATGACGCATGGCCACCTTATGTACTCAAGGATCCGCCTCAAACTATGTTCTATCTTTTTCAGTTAGTCGTGAAGAATACGTGGAGATGAAGACGGGGTATCCTTTATTCACCCTTCTTGGATACAATCGTGACTTATCCTTAATACTTGGAGAGGATTATGACTCGCTTGATTAGTCTTCATCCATTATTATTTGATTTTGTTTCTTGTATGAAAACCGACCTTGTTATGATATAGATGCTCCCGGGTGATATCTATATTCATTGTCTTAAAGTAGATATTTCCTTGCCCGAATAGCCCCTAAATATCATCCCAATATCAAAGATTCCTGAATCCGAGTACGTGGGTCATCTATTCTCAAGGAATTCGAAAAGGGGTAAGAGTGTTATACTCTTATTTTAGTTGCATGCTAGAATACCTTTCCTAATTGTGATGAGTTTTAGTATGATCGGGAGTAATCTCGGAGCATGTCCATTAGATTCCAATCCGCTCTTTATGCAATCAAGGATTTACTTACTGGTCATACTTTTCGATCATTTTGGGTAGGCTTGGTTAGTTGGACTGCTAACCTTTTGCTCCTTAGTTTATGTACTAACCATTGTTCGGTCATTTAGGATCGTCGTTCGGATCACCTCCTTCGAGAGGTTATCTTGGTGGTTCCAAAGTTCATATGAAGGCGTCTAGACAACCCTAAATGCCATTTAGTAATACTCGTTGAAATAAGTACTTCCCGACGTGCATCCCGATGTTCTCGTAAATAGAGCGCTTTTATAGCTGAGCCTAGCTCGTATAGAGCTGGCATCAATACCATACCTCTGCAAATACTAAACCCATTTGATAGGCCTTATGATCTTCCCCGATCGTCCTACTATGGACCCTATTATGAGGCCTCAAAACCTTCTTAGGTGTTCGGAGCTTGCTGCTCTCATATGTTAGAAGATAGGCGAGCTTCTACATCTCTCGAAGAAGATATGGGCTACTACTTGCTTGATGATCCTGATGTGGACTTGTAGGGTGCTTTGTTATTAATTACTTATTTTTACTATGAGTTAGACTTATGCAAAAAGTATGAATGCAAGACTCATTCGAAAATGTTTTCTTTATTTATATGATGCAAAAAATACAAAGACAAAATCAAAAAATTTTGCACCTACAGCCTCCATTCCTTCCAAACAAAATAATAGAAAGGAGAAATGAAATCCGTAAGTATTAACTCGGTTATGAGAACATGGACTGGATGGCTGATAAAAATGGGCCGAAAATCAAGCTAGGCAAGCGCTGAATGCTCGTGCTACTACTACAGCGGGTACACAAGCCAAGAGGGCTCGTGGCCGGCCACTGGGCCGGACCTTGTTGATGCTAAGGTTAATGGCAACGAAGGATTAAAATCATGAACTTCATTGTTGAATTGACCCATTGGATGCAAGAACCGGCCGACTTCACCAGCCTTTTCGAGGCACTCGAGTGTGATCCGAAGAGATCACCTCAGGTTCTTTGTTGCCCTGGTCCTCGAGGTTGAGTAGCTCCTTCTTCCTTTTCTTCTTCTTCTTCTCCTCCTTCAGCCTCTCCTTCTTCTACTGCTTCTTCATCTTCTTCCGAGTTAGACTTAGAAGGGCTGGAGGACTCCTCAAATTCTTGAGAGGATTCCGAGTCCTCGGCCACCTTTGATCTTCTCTCTTGGAGGCGCTAAATTTGATTGTGCTGTTGCTTGATCAACTCCTTGAGCTCAGAAATCAGATCTTGACTCTACTTGAGCTGAGTCCGAGCCTAGCTTTGCATAAGAGTCAAGCGTTAGGATGCAATCTGGAAAGAGTTCGTAGTTGATTTCAACTCTAAAGCAAGAGAAGTAAGTTTTTGGCCACCTTCTCAAGAAGCTCGACGTAAGGGGCAGGCAGAGAAGTAGAAGGTCTAGTAGTTAGATGTGGGACCTCCTGGAGTTATCCGAGTCTAAAGTGGAGGAGGAAGAGGTGGTAACTTAGATGAGTGAACCCGGATACCAGGCCCGACTTCCTGGTATCCAAGACCAATAAGTTCACTCCTACCAAGACAAATGGCAGTGCTCCAAGATAGATTGAGGGTCGGAAACAGAGAGAGAATATGAGTGCGAGAGTAAGCAAGTTTGAGAGCAAAGTGAGCGAGAGAGAAAGCAATAAGTAGGTAAAGAAGAAGAAAGAAAGTGAAGCGGTGCTATTTATAGTGAGAAAAGGCTTCCAACCGACTTTCTAACTCAATTACCAACCAATGCTTATCGGACCATTGGGTCACTCACGTGCAAGAATCGGTTAGTTTTCTTATCTACTTTCTTCCAATAGCTAGTTTGGCTGACTATTCACTTGACAGAGAGAGAGAGAGAATAAAGAGTTTTGAAAGCATTTATGAGATTCTACATCTATCTAAAGATAATCCTAAAATTTTGATGTCCATTTTGCTCATAATCTAAGTCCGACTCCGTAAGGTGTCCGAGTGACTCAAAACACACTAAAAAAATTGATAACTCATAGCTCAGCCTTATTCTAAGTCAACTGATCCATTGTTATCTACTCAAAGCATATAATAATTAAGCATAATAGAATAATTCATGCAATAACTCCGATAATCATGCATTTAACATGCCAAGCTCATTCCTAATAAAGCAAAACTAATCTCACTCAGAGGCTTAGTGAATATATCAGCTAATTGAAATTTTATAGGAACAAACTCAAGTTCAATATCACCTTTCTTAGAATGGTCTTTCAGAAAATGATACTTGACCTCAATGTGCTTTGTCTTTGAGTGCTGAACAGGATTCTTAGTGATGCTTATTGCACTTTGGTTGTCACACATTATTGGAATAGATGTGAATGATAGACCACGATCCTTCAAGTGTTGCTTGATCCAGAGAATCTGAGCATAACAAGCTCCAGCTGTAATGTACTCAATCTCAACAGTTGATAGAGCAACCGAGTTTTGCTTCTTTGATGCTAGGAGATGAGTGATTGACCCAAAAATTAGCATGCTCACGATGTGCTTTTTCTATCAACCTTGTATCAAGCATAGTCAATGTTTTAGTATCCTGTGAGAGTTAGTTCCGAGTCCTTTGAAAACCATAGACCAAGATTCTCGAGTCCGTGCAAGATATCTAAAGATTCTCTTCACCGCAGTGAGATGTGATTCCTTAGGATTATCTTGAAATCTTGCACAAAGGTAGACACTAAACATAATAGCTGGCCTACTAGATGTGAGATAAAGTAGAGATCCAATCATAACTTTGTAGAGTTTATGATCTATAGCTTTACCTTTATCATCCGAGTCCAGTTTCAAACATCTACTTATAGGTGTTGCTGCATGCTTCACATCCCGTAGCTTGTATTTGTTTAACAGCTCCTTGGTGTACTTAAATTGATGGACATAGATGCCGTCCTTTTCTTTCTTGATTTGCAGACTAAGGAAGAAATTGAGTTCTCCCATCATGCTTATTTGGAACTCCTATCTCATTAACTTAGAAAACTCTTGACATAGAGTTTCATTAGTAGCTTCAAAAATAATATCATCAACATAGATATGAATGATAAGAAAATCATTCCTCTTGGTTTTTGTGAAAAGAGTTTTGTTAATCCGACTACTTTTGAAATCATTTTCAACCAACAAATTACTTAATTTTTATACCAAGCTCCGGGAGCTTGTTTAAGACCATATAAAGCCTTTTGCAATTTAAAAATTAGAAACTCCGAGTTTTCAAATCCAGGGGTTGCTCAACATAAACTTCTTGTTGCATATAATCATTGAAAAATGCACATTTGACATCCATTTGATAAAGTTTGATGTTTATGCTAGATGCAAATGCTAAGAGAATTTTGATTACCCCAATCCTAGCAACAGGTGCAAAGGTTTCCCCATAATTAATTCCGTTTTCTTGGTTATACCCCTGAGCAACTAATCTAGCCTTATTTCTGACTACCAACCCTTCCTCATCCAGTTTTCTCTTGAAATTACATTTGGTTCCTATTACTGGGTGGTTAGAAGGTCGTTTGGTCGAGTCCGGACTTGGTTTCTTTCAAATTGATTTAGCTTTTCTTGCATGACCTCTACTCATTCAAGTTCAATTAAGGCTTCTAGTACATTTTTAGGTTCAGTTAATGATATGAATGTTAAAAATGCACATAGATTCTGCAAAGAAGAACGAGTTCTTACCCACCGTTGATATTAGAAAGTATGTTCTCATGTGGGTGAATAGATGCATATTTGAAAGCTCTACCTGGCCTCCGATTTACCAAGTTTGTTGGTTAAACATGTTAATCTAAAGTTGGTTGCTCTTGTTGAGCCTTTGTATTGGCTTGTTCTTCAATATTCTGAGCTGGCTCTTGATTTTGTTCATTCCGAGTCACAACATTCTAAGTTGGCTCATTCCGAGTTTTCTCAGTTCTTCTATTTTGACTCTTTATGAGCTTAGCTTCAGCAATGTCATGTTCATCTCTATTAAGCTTCAGATTTGAGAAAGTGGATTCACTTATCCTACCAAGATCAATCTCTTTAAAGACAATGTGGATACTTTCTTCCACTTCGTTAGTCCATTTGTTAAAAATTTGATAAGCTTTACTATGAGATGAATAACTAAAAATATACCTTCATCTAATCTAGCATCAAACTTAGTCAGATGTTCCTTACCATTGTTATGCAATAAGCATTTACATCCGAATGGTCTGAAGTAGGAGATGTTAGGGTTCTTTCCCTTGTACAGCTCATAGGGTGTCTTCTTCAGGATGGGTTTGATGAGGCATCTATTGAGTGTATAGTTTGCTCGTGTTTATTGCTTCAGCCTAGAAATAGTAAGGTAGATCATTTTCAATCATCATGGTCCTTCCTATTTCTTGAAGAGTTCTGTTCTTTCTCTCCACTACTCCATTCTGTTGAGGAGTTCTTGGTGTAGAGAAGTTGTGGGAGATGCCATTCTTGTCATAGAAGATTGCAAATTCCGAGTAAACGAACTCCCTTCCATGGTCGGTTCGAATTCTTCCGATATGAGTCTCAGACTCCATTTGAATTTTCATGTAGATCTTAGTAAACTCTATGAAGGCTTCATTCTTATTCCTTAGAAAATACACCCAGTGTCAATGGTGAATAATCATCAACAATAACTAGCACATATGATTTACCTCCTAAGCTTTTCATAGGAATTTCACCACACAAATCCATATGAACCAATTTAAGTATTTTGGATGTAGACATAGTTTTGAGTGGTTTGAAAGATGATCCGGCTCGCTTTCCTTTTGCGCATGCTACACAAATTTTATCTTTCTTAAATGCACAGTTAGGTAAACCCCTAACTAATCCATGAGATGTAAGTTTCTTGATGGTATGTATGCTAATATGACCTAGTCTACGATGCCATGTCCATGAATGATCATTTAAAGATACTTTTAAATAAGATAAATTCTAACTAGAATATGAGAGAGGAATAGTATAAGTGTTACCGCACCTCGGACTCGAGAGCTTTATCTCTTTGGTGACTCGCATCGAAATGTAACAGTTGGTCTAAGTGAACCTTACCTCTTAGCATTTGTCACATAGCTAAGATATGCTAAGGAGATTGTACTTAAGCCCTTTGATAAGGTACACAAGACTCGACCGAGTTGTTTCCTTGACCAATCTTGCCAATCCCAATTATCTTGCCTTTGTTGTTATCTCCAAATATGACTTTTCCTCCTTTTATGTCTTCTAACTTAGAAAAGAGTCTTGAATCTTCATACATATGGCGTGAGCTGCCCCAAATACCAGTGACCCTTCCATTTCTGAGTCACCTGCAAGACAAAAACAAACTAACCCTTCTCATTTCCTCTCACAAACCCAAGTAAATGTCTTTGCTGTGGTCTTTCTCTAAGGAAGAGCACTTTTGGGAACCCAGATTTGAATAATTTTGGGTTTGATCTAATTTCGAGTCTTTCTTTTAGAAAACAGAGTCTGTGTCTCTTTTCTATGAAAATCTTTTCTTTTGTAAACAGGTTGAGAAGGCTTTTTCCTATAAACTGGTCTAGGCTCAGTCCTCTTTTCATGTGAGTGAATGGGACAATGCTCAACCTTCCTGAACTTTACAGCTTCTAGAATTAGTTTTGAAAAGACATGAATAGGAAATATATTCCTCTTCAGCATTGTAACCAAGACCTTCTTTCCTAAATGAGACATACTCAGAGCCAAGTAAAAAGATCAAGGTTTTTCTGACCTTGAGTGAGTTTTAAAACCATCTCTTAAGACTCATTGAGCTTTCTTTTCAGATGTTCATGCTCTGTTTTGAGGCACTCAAACTCAGCCTCATTTTCTTGAGCACTCGGTTTCAAGTACTTTCAGGTTTTGTCTCAAGTTTTCTAACTCATTTTTCAAAATAGTACTCTTAGCAAGTAAGAGACTCAAGTTGTTTCTTAAAATCGAAGAGTCATAATTGGACTTTTCTTCCAAAGTAAAGATATATCTAGTAAGATTAGCTTTGGAAAACTTAAGGAAGTATTCAATTACCTCCTAAGGACTTATTTCTTCAGTATATGAGTTGTGATTGTCCGACTCGGATCCAGCTTTCGAGTGTGTCAGTGCCATTAGACACTTTAAATTATATGAATTATCATCTTTTGATGAGTCATCATCGCTCCTCATAGCCTTTTTCTTCTTTCTCGTCCTTCTTCCTCTTTAGACAGTCTTTGACTATGTGCTCCTTACTATCACACTCAAAGCAAATGGAGTTCTTAGTTAAAGACAACTTACAAGGGGATAAGTATTTACCTTTCTTGTCCTTCTTGTCTTTCTTGTAGAACTTCTCCTTTGGCCTCTTTTGCCACTTTTTGTACTTCATTATATTTTTGACGCCTAGGGTAATGAGTACCATGAGATCCTCTTCCGAGTTTGACGAGCTCGGATTTTGTCATATGCTTTCCGAGGCCTTCAGTGCAATGTTCTTTTTGGTGCTAACCTCATCATCCTCTTCTTCTAGGTACAGCTCATGAGTAAGTAGCTTCTCAATGAGCTCATCAGGCTTCAGCTGAGAGAGATTCCGAGCCTCCTTAATGGATGTCACCTTGGTACCCTATCTTCTCTTTGGTAGACTTCTCGAATTTTTCCGACTATTTCTTTGTGAGAGATCTTTCTACCTAGAGACTTGAGATTGTTAGTAATCTCAGTGAACCGAGCATACATCCGAGAGATGTTTTCTTCTGCTCCATTTTGAACAACTCATACTTGTGAAGATATTGACTTATCTTCGCCCGCTTCACATGGCTAGTTATTTCATAGGTATTGACAAGTGTATCCCACACCTCTTTAGCTATGTCATAGGCCGACACTCGTTGTATTGTTCTCGAGCCGATAGTGCACATCGTAGCTTTGAAGTTCTTTATGAACTTCTCATTCTCTTCAGTGGTGTACTCGATTTTTCCTTAGGCACGATCTCGACTCCTTCCATCTTCATTAGAATGAAGTTCCCATTCTTGATAATGTTTCATACTTCTTCATCATTATCTAGTGGAAAGCATTCCATCATCTTCTTCCAGATGTGCAAAGTTTGAACCCTTGAACTTGGGTGGTCTAGTGGATGATCTTCCTTCATCGAACTCTCCAAGGTGTTCGAGCCATCCGATCTTTAGACCTTTGGATTGTGAGAACGTCTTGAAAGCCTAGGCTCGGATATCAATTGAAGGTTTACTCTTGGAGAGTTAAGTCACCCTCGAGGAGGGGGTGAATAGGGTGATGGAAGATTTTTGAGAAATATCAAACAATTTTGCACAAATTAGACTAAGAAATAGATTTTGAGCGTAGATTGGACTCATAAACACACGTAAATACGTGAAAACCCTCGGGGGTAGAAAACCACCAACAAGTGCTAATCCAAGCACCGAGTCAAATCCACTAATTGCATCCACAATAACAAAGGACAGACTCTTACTAGAATTGTTCCCTTAGACAATTCCTTTACAAGTTTTCCTAGACTCGAAGTTCCCTTATCTCGATCTAGTACTTCCCGACTAAGTTAAACCCTTATAGTCGTGGACAACCGAGCCGAGTTAGCCTTTTACAGCCTAATTCAAGGGACTTACACATAAAGTAAAAAGGAGTATGAGTGATTACAAGACTTTCTTTACAACTCGGAAAGTAAGAACTTACAGATTAGGAGTTGTAAGTTGAATGAAAACTTAGGTATGACTGACTAACCCCTTGAATGTGTTTTGATTTCATGCATTCATCTAAATTTAGGATAAAGCAAGAAGCATCCTAAAAGAAATTCATTTAACTAAGTCATATGCTTTACAATTCATCATTTCAATATGACTTATTCTTGACTCGAACTCGGACTTAAGCATATTAAGATTATCTCGACTAAGTTTGACCCACTAAAACAGCACTCGGACTTAGAAAGTAGAATCCGAGTTAGTTATGATAGATCGAGTAAGTCCGACCCACTCGGATCCGACCCATTATGAACTCGGACTCGGATCCGACCCATTATAAACTCGGACTCGGATCTGACCCATTATGAACTCGGACTCGGATCCGACCCACTCGTAACTCGGACTCGGATCTAACCCACTCGTAACTCGCATTCCGACCCACTTAGTTAGACTCGGACATTTAGTTTGCCTACGCTATTATTTGTTTGATTATGCGTAATTGTAAAATGTCTATATAACTCTTGTGCCCATTAAGATTGAATGATTTATGTATGAGTTTTAGCATATCCGGAATCTGAGTATATTGAATATTAGACTTGAAATATTCCAGATTAATAGATTAAGGTAATTAGTCATTAAATGCTTTATTTAGACTAATCCTTATCTAATTATGGACCAAAGTATATTTATACTTTGAGAACCATTGTGCTTAATGTTTTTGCAGGTTTTTCTAATGTCAATTATCCGAAGAAAAAGCAAAAGCAAAAGGCTTCGACCATTAAAGCACCGCTGCACAAAAAGTCGGAATTTCTAGAAAAGCTCGGAACTTACCGACGAGCATTGTCTATTACTGTTTTGGGTAATATTTTATTTACGTGTCTAACGGTCTTTTCGTTTTGCTTTTCCAGTTTACAAAAGCTGGACAAAGAGTTGTTGGAAGCTAGGACCAAGGCACAACGGTTATTTCAGGGTGGTCCGAAATCTGAGTGACTCGGACTATTCGTTACAACGGCTAGTTGACTCGGACGGCTTCAACGAGAAAGACGTTGGAGGCACAACGGCTATCTCTTCAAGGCAGACTATTTATAGAAGCCTTAGCACAAGATTTCAACCGACGAATGGAAGAAAAAGAGAGACCATATTGAACATCTTCTCTAGCATACAACTCCCAAACTGTAATTTTAATATTCCGAGTTGTATTTTTCCGAGTCGGTTGTATTGCAATTCTTACTACTCTTCTACTCTTTCTCTCTGACCGAGTTGTAAAGGTTACCTCAACTCAGTTGTCCCAAACTGGAAAGGTTACCTCGGTTTGGAAGTACCAGGTTAGATAAGGGAACTTCTAACCCCGGGAAAAATTGGAGGATCCCAAGTTGATAAGGTAAGTTCAACTTGGAAGTACTAGGTCGATCGGATAAGGTAAATTCGAGCCTGGGAAAATTGTAATAGATTTGTTTGGGAACAAATCTGGGTAGTCATATTCATTGTAATTGAGGATTCAATTAGTGGATTTGACTTGGTGTCCGGATTGACACCGTCCGTGGTTTTCCGCCCAGGAGGGTTTCCACGTATATCCGAGTTTACACTTTTCCGAGTCCAAGCTAGACTCGGAATCAGTTTCTGTCTCTATTCACGTGCAAAAGAGTTTGTTTTTCTCAAAAATCTTCCATCACCCTATTCACCCCCTCTAGGGTGACTTAACTTCTCCCGAGCAAACCTTCAATTGGTATCGAGCCTAGCCTTTTAGAAAGGATCTAACCATCCAAAGGTTTAAAGATTAAATGGTTCATAACAACGGAGAATTCGAAGAAGGAAGATCTCTTTTGAGGCCACCCAAGTTCAAAGGCTCAAACTTTGCACTTTGGAAGAAGCCGATGCAATGCTTCATCCAAGATCTTGATGAACAAGTATGGAAGGTCATCACCGAAGGAAACTATATTCCCACAAAGCAAGAAGGTGACCAAACAGATGGCAAAACTAAAGTCGAATACACCATTGAAGAGAAGGAAAGGTACAGGAAGAACTTCGAGCTATGAACATCCTTTTATGTGCCATAGATGCTTCGGAGTACAATAAAGTCTCGGCTTGTGACACAGCTAAGGAGGTGTGGGACACCTTGGTGACAACATATGAAGGAACAAGCCAAGTGAGACAAACTAAGATCAGCCAATACCTCCACAGGTATGAGCTATTCAAAATGGAAGAAGTTGAGAGCATCACCGAGATGTATATCCGATTCACAGAGATTGTTAATAATCTCAAATCTCTCGGTAAGAAGATACCCAATGAAGAAGTTGTTAGAAAACTTCTAAGGAGCCTACCAAAGAAGAAATGAGGTCCAAAGGTGACTGCAATAGAAGAAGCACAGGACCTCAACAAACTGAAGTTAGATGAGCTCATTAGAAAACTTCGACCCATGAGCTACATCTCCAAGAGGAGGATTCTAAGGATAGCCCAAGAAGGAACATTGCACTAAAAGCGTCGGAAGAAGCTGAACTAAGTTCAAGTAGTTCCGACTCAGAAGAGGACCCAATAGAGCAAATTGCAAAAGGCTTCGGAAAGATGATGAAGCATCGGATATCGAAAAGAAGTCTAAATCCGAGGTCCTCGGACGAGAAAGAAAAGGTAAACTCTCTCATCCTCTCAATTCTTTTTCTACTAATTATTCCGGGTGTTTTAAGTGTGGTAGCAAGGAACACACCATCAAATATTGCCCAGAAAAGAAGAGAGATTACAAGAAGAAGAAGACCATTACTTATAGTAAGGATGAGTCGAAGAAGGAGACTCATCCGACTCGGACATAGAGGATGAGTCCAAGTGTCTAATAGCAATGACTCGACTCGGACACGTAAACCGAATCGAACAATACTCATCCGATGTTGAGGAAAATGATCCTCAAGAGGTAATTAATTACTATCTTACATTTTCTAAGATAGATCTTGCAAAGTACATCTTTTCTTTAGAGGAAAAGTCTAACTCGATCCTTCCCTCTTTCAAGAAAAACTTGAATCTCTTAAAGCCGAGAACAATTTTCGAAAAATGATCTAGAAAAACTGAGACTCGGTTTGAAGGTACTTGAGACTAGCTCACATGATAATGAGACTGAGTCTGAGTGCCTTAGATATGAGAATTAGCTTTTAAAGAAAAAGCTAGATGAGTCTCGGAAGTTGATTCTAGAACTCACTCAAGGTCGAAAAACCTTGATCTCCTTCTTGGTTCTCAGTGTGTTTCTTTTCGAAAAGAAGGTTTGGGTTTTAATTTTGAAAAAGAGGATAACTCCTATAAAGTTCCTCTCAAGAAGAATTCTCAAAAAATCTTTTTCAAAAATTCCGAGTCCAGTTCAACTCACACAGTGAGAAAGAGAACTGAGCTCGAAAGGTTTATCAAGAGAAGTCTGCTCGGACTTTTTACAAAAGAAAAGATTTTAACAAACCCGAAACTCGGTTTTCAAAAAGGAAGACTCGAGAATCGGACCCTTCCAAAAATTATTCAAATTTGGGTTCCAAAAGTGCCCTTCCTCCAAAACTAACCTCGGTAAGAATAGTTACTGGGACTTGTTAGAGGAAGCAAGAAGGGTTAGTTTGTTTTCTTTTTGCAGGTACACTACAAAGCAAAGGAAGACTCGAGTCCGACCCTCGGAGAGTGCTAAGAATTTTAACTTGGTAAGTCGGAGATTTGGAAAAGCACTCGGGTAAAAGTCTACTCATCTTCTTGATATTATCATTCTAGACATCAACTAAGGTATGATTGACCTTACTCATCTTTACATTCAATTGATATTTCTTCTGTTCAAAATCTCGTTCTCTCCTTGTTTATTTTTGATGAAATGCATTAAGGGGAGAGAATAATGAACTTTGTGGATTCATCCGCTTAGGGGAGTTCAATGGTTTAGGGGAGCGAATTTTGAAAAGTTTCACAAATTTAAAATGCTCCTTATGTCATTTTAATTATGCTCGATAATTATGATGAATTTCTTTGAGTCATTATTTAGTTGAATGCCTTTCATCAAGAAGGGGAGATTGAAGACTCGGGTATGACTGACTAACCCCTTGAATGTGTTTTGATTTCATGCATTCATCTAAATTTAGGATAAAGCAAAAAGCATCCTAAAAGAAATTCATTTAACTAAGTCATATGCTTTACAATTCATCATTTCAATATGACTTATTCTTGACTGAACTCGGACTTAAGCATATTAAGATTATCCGACTAAGTCTGACCCACTAAGTCGGACTCGGACTTAGAAAGTAGAATCCGAGTTAGTTATGATAGACCGAGTAAGTCCGACCCACTCGAATCCGACCCATTATGAACTCGGACTCGGATCCGACCCATTATAAACTCGGACTCGGATCTGACCCATTATGAACTCGGACTCGGATCTGACCCACTCGGAACTCGGACTCGGATCTAACCCACTCGGAACTCGGATTCGACCCACTTAGTCGGACTCGGACATTTAGTTTGCCTACGCTATTATTTGTTTAATTATGCGTAATTGTAAAATGTCTATATAACTCTTGTGCCCATTAAGATTGAATGATTTATTTATGAGTTTTAGCATATCCGGAATCTGAGTATATTGAATATTAGACTTGAAATATTCCGGATTAATAGATTAAGGTAATTAGTCATTAAATGCTTTATTTAGACTAATCCTTATCTAATTATGGACCAAAGTATATTTATACTTTGAGAACCATTGTGCTTAATGTTTTTGCAGGTTTTTCTAATGTCAATTATCTGAAGAAAAAGCAAAAGCAAAAGGCTTCGACCATTAAAGCACTCGCCGGACAAAAAGTTGGAATTTCTAGAAAAGCTCGGAACTTACCGACAGCATTGTCATTCATTGTTTTGGGTAATATTTTATTTACGTGTCTAACGGTCTTTTCGTTTTGCTTTTCCAGTTTACAAAAGCTGGAAAAAGAGTTGTTGGAAGCTAGGACCAAGGCACAACGGTTATTTCAAGGTGGTCCAGAAATCGAGTGACTCGGACTATCCGTTACAACGGCTAGTTGACTCAGACAGCTTCAACAGAAAGATGTTGGAGGCACAATGGCTATCTCTTCAAGGCGGACTATTTATAGAAGCCTTAGCACAAGATTTCAACCGACGAATGGAAGAAAAAGAGAGACCATATTGAACATCTTCTCTAGCATACAACTCCCAAACTGTAATTCTAATATTCCGAGTTGTATTTTTCCGAGTCGGTTGTATTGCAATTCTTACTACTCTTCTACTCTTTCTCTCTCGACTGAGTTGTAAAGGTTACCTCAACTCGGTTGTCCCAAACTCGTAAAGGTTACCTCAGTTTGGAAGTACCAGGTTAGATAAGGGAACTTCTAACCCTGGGAAAAATTGGAGGATCCCAAGTTGATAAGGTAAGTTCAACTTGGAAGTACTAGGTCAGTCGGATAAGGTAAATTCCGAGCCTGGGAAAATTGTAATAGATTTGTTTGGGAATAAATCTGGGTAGTCATATTCATTGTAATTGAGGATTCAATTAGTGGATTTGACTTGGTGTCCGGATTGACACCTGTCCATGGTTTTCCGCCCCGGAGGGTTTCCACGTATATCCGAGTTTACACTTTTCCGAGTTTGTTTTTCTCAAAAATCTTCCATCACCCTATTCACCCCCTCTAGGGTGACTTAACTTCTCCCCGAGCAAACCTTCATTGAAGATTGAATAAGAATGCACTAAGTAAGTGTTAAGTAATGTGTTCAGCGGCAATCTTCAAATCTTGAGGAGTGACTTCTATTTACAAGCATCAAGGCAGAATGACCATTGAGACTTGTTCTGGATCGGTGATCTTCAATAGCCATTATAACGGCTAGTCCGAGTCACTCGAAAAAGATCCATTGAGATGTGAACATTGTGTAGTGATCATTGGCTTAAAACATGGTCTAATCGTCTGGTGGTGATTGAAATCTGGGGTGGAAATAACTATTAGACTGAAAGATGAAGTTTTCTAGTTTTGGAAAAAACAACCCCGACACGGTAGTCCGAGCCATGTCCAGAAATAGGTGATTTACGTCTGCTGGTGTTTAACGGCTAGAAACTGGCTTCTTTTGTATTTCAAAAGTAGATTAGGCTTGTTTTATTAACCTACAAAAGCATATCAAAGTGGTACTCAAAGTATAAAAACACTTTGGTCCAAGATTAGGCAAAGATAATAACTAATTCAAAGCAATTAAGCACTTAATTATCTTCAAACTAAAAGAATGGAATTTTCTCGAGTCTAATATTCATTAGGTTCAGATTCCATTTTGAGTCAATCCTTAACAATGATCAAGTTAGAAAGAATAAGATATCAGAATACATATACTTAATCAAGTAAATAATTCTCAATAAATAAACTAACTTAGACCGGGAGAATTAACATTGTAATTCGGTTTTAGTTTCAACACAAAGTTAGTGCTCGGAATAAAAGTGTTAAAGAAATTATTTACTCATGCGATTGTTCCGAGTTATATCCGAGTGGGTCGAAACACAGTTGAGAGATGTTATGCTGAATGATCGGTTTCTAAGTGGGTCGAACAGGATGAAAACTTAGATATGAGTTTCTATAAGGCTCAAAATGACTTAGAATCAAAAACTAAGAGAGATAGAGAGTTATACCCGAGTCTTCAACCTTCTTAAATGCTGCTTGGCATTCCTCATCCCAAATACATCTTGCTCCTTTTTGAGCTTCTTGAAGATTAACTCATATACCCTAGTCAGCTTTGATATGAAATGACTAATATACTACAAACGTCCCAAGAAACCTCGTACCTCCTTCTCGGTCTTTGGTGATGGCATCTCCTAAATAGCTTTGATCTTGGATCGATGGATTAACTTCAATTCCTCTTAGGATGACCACATAAGCTAATAACTTGCCCGATGTTACCTCGAAGGTGCATTTTTTAGGGTTAAGCGCATGTTATACTTCGAAGTCTCTCGAATAACTTGAGGCTAGCTAAGTACCCGACTCTATATTTGGCTTTATTGATCATATCATCGACATAGACCTCGACTTCCTTATGTATCATATCGTGCAGCAAAGTTATAGCATCCTTTGATGTGCGGCCACAATGTTTTTTAACCCAAATGGCATCACTCGTAGCAAGTACATCCCCCATTGAGTGATGAAGGTAATCTTCTCCATGTCTTCCTCTTCCATCTTAACTTGGTTATAGTCAGCACAACCATCAATAAAGGCGAGTAAGGCATGGCATGTCGTATTGTCGACCAAAACATTTATGTGGGGTCAAGGAAAGTTGTCCTTGGGGCTAGCCTTATTTAAACCTTGAAGTTGATATACATTCAACCCTTCATCTTTCTTTGGAACTAGTACAACATTTACTACTCACCGAGGGTAGTGCATTACTTTGATAAACCCAACTTCCAATTTCTTCTGGACTTCTTCCTTTATTTTCAAAGCCCATTTAGGTTTCATCCATCAAAGTTTCTGCTTAATCGACTTAGCATCTTTGTAAAGTGGAATTTTGTGTTCCACCATACCGAGATCTATCCTCGCCATATCTTTGAAAGACAAAGAAAAAACATCTATAAATTCTATTAAAAGTGAAGTAAAACTCTTCTCGGACTAAGAGATTTCCCAATCATAACCTCATGAGGCTTCTCAGGAGTTCCTAGGTTAAGGGTGATAATGTCATCAAGGATAGGTGAGCTATTCTCGTGATCCTCCATAACTTTTATTAATTCTTTAGGGATTTCTTATTCATTATTAGAGGCAAAACAATTAATAATAAGAAAAGGCAAGTAGTAAGCGGAAAGATCCATCTTATTTAATGAAGAAACGAGTACAAGTAGAATCGGACTTGGAAGATGAAATAGCAGACTTCAAAGAAAATAAACTAACAGAATTAGAAAAATACAAGCTAGCCCTAGCCCTAGACTCTAAACTGGACTTCTCTCCTAGGATGACAACAAACTCTTAGCCTTCTTAAGTATCAATCCAAGTGATGTGCTTGGACCTTTCTTCATCTGCGTTGGTGATGAATTTTGATGGATCAAACTGTGGGTGCGACATAGCATTGGACAAGATCGAAATTATACCCCCTTTAGAGCTTCTCTTGTCCGAACAAGTATGCCGATGATGCTGCTTATCCGCCAAGTTGGTCCAGTCTAAGATGGACCATTTCTTTTTAAGGAGGTAAGGTGCTTTCTTTTCTAGCATTTGGCAGTCATTAAAGATTCCTAATCCCGAAATTAAAATGCCCTTTTCTTCCATATAATAGGGTTGAGTAAAACCATAGTAGGGAAATCATCCCCTTATTTTAGAAATTGCCTCGTTTAGTGTACATGGGTAAGGCTTGATGGATTGAAATTTTAAAGGTACTCGTTCTCTTAGCTTGAACTTCCCACTTTTGGCTATTTCTTTATCAGTTGGATAGTAGCCTAAACCAAATCTATAGTTATTAATGAGGTTTAAGGGCTGATAAATTAGTTTATATGCCCTCCGTCCTATAGCTAATTCGGGAAGTACCCTTCTTTCTCAACATCGAGTGGACGATTGGATTGGAATAAGGATAAAAGTCTAAGGGTGCTTTGTCCTTCGTAACGCAACTATAGTTTCGAAACCATATAATTCTTCGTCGTTAGTAACATGCTCATTCTCAACGACAGCATTCCTTATTGGTTATTGTAGCGCACATGTTATCTCCCTTAATGGTAACAACTTGTCCTTGAATAATCATCTTGACTTTTTGGAGCAAGTGTAGAGGGCTCTACTTATTAGTTATGAAGCCATGGGCATCCAATAAGAAGATTGAATGTAGTAGGGATATCCAAGACTAAGAAGTCTATGCTTTTCACCATCAGTCCGACATTGATAGGGAGAGTTACTGTTCCTAATATAGTCCTGTTAGAGTCATCATGTGCTCTAAGATGAATGGTTTGTTTAGAGAGTGTTTGCTCTCTTATCCCCAAGCTTTTGGCAGTCTTCCATGAGCACCATTCACAGTTGACCCATTATCCACTAGGTTCAAGTGTACAAACTTGCACTATAAGAAAAATCATATTTTATAGCAAACATTTTGTGAAAAATTTAACGTCACTACAATATTTTTAAAAATATTAAAATATTTGTGGTAATAAGAAATTTGCCACAAAATGGGCAGCCTATAGTGGCAATTATTTAAAATTGGTACTATAGATAATAATCTTCTAATTTTCATAGGTAGTTATAAATTTTGAGAGGGAAAAATTTTCAACTTATTAATTAGCAACTCCCACCTCTTTATTGATTAAAATAATTACATTTTTTCTTCCTTCCTTTTCGTTACTTTGTAATTTTTTTTCTGATGCAAATCCTCATAATTCCTCTCTCTCACAAAACCCAATTCTTCTGTGCTTCTTCCTATTCCTTATCCTCCCTAATTCCACTCTAATTATGCATGATCCTAATAGAAGACATATTGTTTCTTCATGTTCCTTATCTTCCCTAATTCTACTCCAATTGGGTATGATCGTGACCGAAGGCGTATAAATTCCTTCTCTATGTTTATACTTTACACGAATTCCTCCTCTAAGACTGCGAAGGCATATTGTTTCTTCCTGTTCCTTATCTTCCCTCATTATACTCCAATTGGGTATTATCCTGACTGAAGGCATATAAATTCCTTCTTTATGTTTATTCTTTGCATGAATTCCTCCTCTAAGACTGCAGCTATTGACTCAGCAAGTTTAATTCCTTCTCCAACTGTTCTTGCATTCAAAATTAATTTGGGATTCAACTGTGTAATAGGTATGCTATCTGATGCGAACCACCAGAGAGAGAGAGAGAGAGAGGTGGGGTATTAACCCATGTGAACCACACCGCCATGTCTGGTGGTTGTGAGGCTAATTTTGGTGCCCATGCGCCGAAGATAGGGAACAAGAGAGGGAAAACCAGGGCTGGCGAGTGGAGCAAGATTACTTAGCCCGATTGAGGAAGATTTCAGAAGCTACCCAGTTAGGGTTTTGAGTAATTTATTTTGCCTTTTTATTACAATCCAATATTCGTTAGGGTCTATTGCTTCTTGAATTTCATGATTCTTGCCCTATTAAAGAAACCATCAACCTAATTTCCATTGATGAGTACCATGTCAGAATTAATTATATGTCGATTGTTTGGTTTCTCTTGATAAAAAAATTTGAGTTTGGGATGAATGTGATTTATATGAATCAATTATTTATGATGTGCCTGTAAGTAAATTGATAACGGAATGGTGATTGTGTAGTTGCTTAGTTTGTGGGGAAAGTATGTATGTTACTCGGAAATTTTTGGAGCATAATGTTAGTGACTTTTCGGTCATTACACTTATGAATAGTTCATATTTCGATGTGAGATTTATCCATGTAGTGTACATATGAATAATTGGCAATGACAAAACAGTAAATAGAGGGAATATCTTACTCGGTGAGCTCATGTTCTAAAAACCTTTTAGGATTTAACATTTAGACTACTATTAATGTGCTTCAAGAGTTAACATGACTAGTCTAATTGAGTTTCGACCTAGGTTTTGATATGCATAAGCATATAATATTTGCTTATAAGAAAATTTCAAGTCTTTTACGTAGATGGCTATATATAAGTAAAAGTTGTGTTTTAAGTTTTAGTTGTTCAGGAACTTCCATTGTCCTACTTTGCAAGGAGTTATATGGAATTTCTTGAGACCTCATAGAGCTCCTTGCATTTTCTGAGGTGAAGATCTGCGCTAGTGATGCTCTTGTTTGCTTGGTCATGTGCATTACAATTGTAATGAATCACTTGCAAACTCATTATGGTAGTTTTGATAGGGATGCAGAGAGGAAATATTTGTGATCTTTATGCTGTTTGATCTGTCTTAGATGTATGTTAAGGCTTCATATAGTATGTGTCCTAACCTATAATGCATAAACGTTAATATGACGATGTGACAGGTTCTTGGAATTGATTAATTTTCCATAAACTTGGACATAGACATGGTGTGGACACCATTTTGGAAAAGTAAATGATAATGTAATTTTCCTTCATAAAGATTGATAAAATGAAAGTTTCTAGAAGTTTAAAAATGAAACTTGCAGACTATTCTTAATATTGAAACTACCCTTTACACTTGTCCATCCAGGATTTTGAGGTGTTTGTCTTCTAGCTTCCCTCTTCATTTGTCCATTCAGGACTTAGAGAGAGAGGGAGAGGGAGAGGGAGAGGGAGAGAGAGAGGGAGAGGGTTTAGGGAGAGTACTTGGCTAGTTAGTTTCCTAATATTTTCTCATCCTCTTCAATTTATTCTTCTTTCATGCGAGAAATTCCCTAAAATGGAACCCATGGGGATATGGAATGGACAAATATATTTAATTTCAATTTGCGTTGAGTGAGCAGGGAGAGAGAGAGAGACTTGGCCAGTTGGCTTCCTAAGATTTTATCCTCTACAAAATATTATATATATATATATATATATATATATATATATATATATATTCTATCAATAAAATTCTTCAAAATGGTTCATAGTAAAATGGAATGGACAATATTTGATCTGAATATTTATCGAATAGTTCTAGTTCACCTGCCAACTACTCCTAATTAGTCACCATTACTACGGTAAGTCCCGAAGCCCACTATGATTAGGGTTTTCACCATTACTACGGTAAATTTACTACTTTTTCCTCATTAAATTCTCCTACAAATATCCACCAACCCCCAATATTACATGGGAGGCTCACATCACCAATCCCAAGAATTACTACTCTTGAAAAACTCTAAAATTCCCTCAAAGCATTACCAACTTCGGTAAGCAAGCACAAATCCCTAGAATTCCCCTTCACGTACATTGAGGAAGATTCACCTCAATTTTCTCATCTCGATTCAAATCATTGACTTGAGCGTCGGAGGGCGCTCCCGAGATCTATCCCCGAGCCTTGCCTTTTTTTTGTAGGATCCATCGCCACATGGAGTTCATCCGTCCAAGCCACACCGCCGCGATCGGAGCATTAAATCCGTTCTCTCTAAATCATCATCCACATCATCACCCTAATTTTCGTACCAAAATATTTCGACACGGTCTATGGGGAGAATGGTAGCATATGGTTGTCGGTGGTACTCGGTCGTGATCAAAGATGACGCGTGACATAACCGATCTTCACACTTTTCATCCTCATAATTCCATGTCTACGGGGCTAATCCCGCGGTGTCCCTCACGTTGAGGACGTGGAGTCATCCCAATTCTCCACACGCAATTGTCAACCTCAATCCGAGGGGTACGTTACTTTAGGGGCATTTTAAAACCTAATTTAGATCCTCGAAGACCACCGTGGCGCAGCAAGTGTAGGAGCAGGTGCGAGCCACCAGTGGACCAAGTGCTTGCCCCTTATGCCTTTTCACTATACCCTAACTCTCGTGTACGGCACAAACCCCCGGGAAGGTTAGCCCATTGACCACTTCTCGGGAGGGATGCCCTCACATGCCGCGCTAGCACAACCAACCGAAGCACAAACTACACTCACTCCCAAGCAACCAAGTGCTTCCTTAACAAAGCATCACGAGGAAGGTGATGCTAAGGGGATTATCGAGGCTAAGAGAGCTCTTCATAGGGCTAATGAGAAGATTACCACCTTGCACATAGCCTCGACCCCTACATCATCCACAACAGGCACCCTACATGGTTTGAGGGTCATGATGATGCCGTTGGCCCCAATGTGGAGCAAGGGCCTTAGGGGAGTAGAAGGTCGCCTAGTCCCATATGGTCAAGTATGCATGACTGCAATTCTTAGCATGTCGACAATGCTTCTAGGCACGAGCAAGAGCGGTCTATCATCCGGGAGTGCGACCGATAAAGGGAAAGGCATCATGGGCAGTCAGCAATGAACGAGGATGTTAATCGGTCCAAGACCGGATAAAACCGACCTAGGCCGAAATCGAATATATAAAAAGAGGGACTGCAGACCGGACTGTTTAAGGTTGGTTCGATCCAGGACTCGTATCGGTGTAAACCTAGACTGGATCGACTTGGACCGCAACTTGTAGGTTTTTTTGTTTTTTCCCTTATAAATTAGTTTACTTGCGTTATGTAGTACTTAGCGTCATAATGACTTTTAAAATGCTTAATGATGATAATGAAATATTTCAAAATTATTTCCGTAATTTATCTAAACAACAAGCAATATATCAACAAGTTACCTAAATAAAGAATTGTCTTGATTTGTTATGATCATATGACCAATAACATGTCCACAGATGTTGATAAAATTCACCTAAAAGCTAGATGCCTAAATCTAATAACAAAGTTTTTACTCTCAAAATACAATACCAAAAGTCCAAAGTCTTTTACAAACAAAACAAACAAGTTCACAATCACAAATCACAATCCATGTACTCTCTATAAAAAAGTTCATAAAACCAAGTTTACAAAGTCTACTAAAAATTAACTATTTAATCAATCAATGTGCCTTTGAATCCTTGAACATAGCGCACCCTTAAAGCCTTTAAATTGGTGTTCTTGAATCCTTGTTATTTGTCAAAAAATAATATACAAGATTAATATAGTTAGTTATATGAAAAAACCAAATTTATTTAGAAAAGATTTATAATACTAACAAGAAAGTTAAGTTAAGATTAGTTGTTCAAAGTATCAACTACATCAATCACGTTATTCTTCATACCCAACTTAGAAAATTCTAAAATTTACAATAATAAGAAAAATAAAATAACAAAAATAAAAGTTAGAATATATATTAATATATTAAAGTAAATAATCTAAATTATTAAATGAGTGTTACCCGTATCAAGCTCTCGTAGTCCTCATTGTCCTCATCCATCTCTATCCTAGTGGTTGGCCTTAGCCAATCTTATGCGCATATAAGGGCTTGGACCATCTTTTTAACAATTACTATCAAACAATCAAAACAAATAAACAAAAAGCTCAATAAATTTAAAATTTATAACACATGAATAGAAACCTTGATAAAGTAAAGTACCTTTGGGGTTAAAGATGTTCTAAATGCATAAAGATGAGGTCCTCCTACGCTAAATGCTAACTCGATGCTACCGTCTAAAGGCACAACCAACACCTCTCGGCAATGCCAAGCAACCGCAGGATATCGAGGACCATGTACTCTCCACCAACCTAATACATCATCCCCACAGTCATCATCAAACATAATTTCCTCATTCAAATACTTCTACAACTCCGGTCTTAACTCCTGTTCCACTATCCCCTTTCAACTTCTTTCTAATCTCTTGAGCATAAAAAGCACCATCAATAGATGTAGCACACCCATCATCTTGATTTTTTACTCTTAACATTTTTCCCACTATGAGAAGTCAATGGCTTGTATAATTGCCAATACTCATCAAATAAAGCTTCAACTTTGTCCTTCACTTTTAAAATCATAGAACCACCAAGTGTATTACCATATAGATCATTAAAAGATACTGCCAAACCATTTAGCATTTATCTACGATCAAACACAAGACCTAGACAAACCAAGGGGTTCATTTTATGAGGTGAGCCATAGTATTTATCGTATTTGAGCCTCATCCTTTCAGCCATGCCTTTAAAGTTTGTGGCTCTAAATCCACTTCCACTAGTATCATATGCCTTGGACTCATCAACATCAATTTCATCCGTAACCTCTTCCAGATTTTTTAACATTTTATGAATGGCCACAATCTCAAAGAAAAACACATTGGATGTCACATAAGAAGTACCGGACATATTCAAAGTCGCATCATAAAAGCCTCCAAAAATACTACTAAGTGTCTAACTTGTGTCCAATCATTTGAATTAGGAGGCCTATCTCGCTTCATCATCTTTTGCCAACTCCACATTATAAGAAGGGTCTCTCTTACTATATCTAGTGAATGCATGATCATAATTTAAAGCTATAGTAAGCATCTTATAAGTAGAGTTCCATCTTGTAGGAACATCAAGACACAAAGAAGCTTTACACTCAATTTTTACAAAAGTTGCACATTTTTAAAATCTTTGCAACCTACTAGGAGATTACGTAATAAATCTCACAAGTAGCTCAAAGACGTCTAATGGACTTCCCAACAACTTTCAAACCATCCCAAACAACCAAATTAAGTATGTGAGCAATGCATTTAACATGTAAGAATTCCCGCTTGAGAAAAGAAAATGACATGCCGCTTAAAATTATCAACAAAGGCATTACATGCGGTGCTATTACTCCCAAAGCATTATCAACAATCACACTAAACAATTTAGAAGCTAACCCCTATTCCTCTAAAGGACTTCCTAAGAACAAGAGCAATATCGTCATCTTTATGACTTGAAATCGTACAAAAGGTTAAGATTTTCTTATGCAATTTCCAATCACTATCAATAAAGTGAGCAGTTACACACGTACAATTTATCCTTTGAAATGAAGTCCATGTGTCACTTGTCACACATACCCTTTGACATGCATGCACAAGATAGTCTTTCAACTTCAACCACTTATCCACATGCAAATAATAAATATCTCTTGCAATAGTAGTACGTGAAGGTAGATTGAGTCCAAGAGAATAAACAAAATCATGTGCTTAAACCCCGAATTTTTAATAAATCTAAAAGGAAAATCATCAATTATGATCATTTTAGTTATGGACTCCCTTGCCTCATGAGGGTTCAATACCCATGACTTCAGTTTTCCTTGTCTTTCATCTTTCTCATCCTTTTCAAAAACAATTGGGTTTGTGTTTTCTTGCTTTGATTATCCGGGTTACTTTCACACTTTTGATAATGCCTATTTAAGTTCTTCATTCCATTCTTATTAGGGTGGGCCTTATAAACAATACCACAATATTTGCACTTACCTGCCACTCTCTTTCCATTCTCTTTGATTTCGTTAAAATATTTCCAACACTCCGCCCTTGTATTGGACTTTCTAGCCAGCTTGTTGTTTGCCCTTATTTGTTGGTGCATTTTGACTTGGGGTATCTCGGCTCATTTGACTCGGCTTTTTCCTCATCTTCAATATCATCGATATCCACAACAAATGATTCTTCCACTTCCGAACTTCTTTTCTTTTTGGATTGGGAGCTCGACATCTATAATTAACAAGTAAACTAAGAAAATTAAGTAACTAAACCATTTATTTACAACTATATAAAACATATAACTTGATAAAAAAACAAAGAACTTACATTTCGAGAACAAGCGGTCATGGACTCTATGATGATTAATTCAATTTATCTTAAGTTACTCAAATACTACACCTGAAAATAACATCAAATTCAAAATACCGAGGCTTCCAATATTACTCCGTATTTGAAGTAAAAATTGTGTCAAATTCAAGTCATATATATAACCAAGCTTCCAACAAATGATTAATCCAATTAAGTACTCGTATAATCTATTTAGCTACTCGCATTACATAGTGTCAAATTGAAAATAATCAGGCTTGAGTATAAATTCACACTCAATGCATTATTGAGTCATACATATGTTTCTACTCATTATGAAAAAGTATAGTTCCTATAATTACTACATATATATATAATGTATTTGAGAGCAAAAGGGGTCAAAGGAGGAGGCAATCAAGTGACAGTGAGAGCAGGAAAAAATGGGTTACCAAACTACTACTATTAGTATTAGTCCATCTTGGCCATGTGGCATTTAATTCAGAATCAATTAGTGAAAGGAAGTAAAAGACACCATATGACAACCCCTCTTTTAATCAATCAAAATCAATCATTTGACATCTCCATTGCATATTTAGGGAGCTTAGTCTCAATCTCAATTTTACAACCTCCCAACAACAACCCTCCTTTTAATTCACACTTCAGTACCACTTCACATTACCATGAACTAATGGATAGATTATGAACTAATTTTAATTTAGAATTATAAATTATTTATAATTACAAAGTACCATACACACATTAGTATACACACATTACCATGAACTAATGGATTGATCATGAACTAATTTTTCAACTAATGGATAGATTAACAGAGGATTAGAACCTAGAGGAGAGAGGGGAGAAGGAGGGGAAAGTAAGCGAGGATTGATCAAGTTTATGTATTTTGATTCTTTATTCTTACTAACTCGATTATTTTAAGGATTAACTCAAGATGGAATTTGAACCTAATGATTAGACTAAAAATTCCATTCTTTTAGGTCGAAGATAATTAATTGCTTAATTACTTCCAATTAATTATTATCTTTGCCTAATCATGGACCAAAGTATTTTTATACTTTGAGTACCACTTTGATTTGCTTTTTCAAATTGATTAAACAAGCGTACTCTATTTTTTTGAAAATAAAAAGCAACCGATTTCTAGCCGTTAAACACCAAGCAGACGTAAATCGACCATTTCTCGACATGGTTCAAACACCATGTTAGGGTTGTTTGTTTTCAAATCTTGTAAACTTCAACTTTGTGTCCAACGGTTGTTTCCACCTCAGAATTCAGTCACAACTAGAGGAATGGACCACTTGTTGAGCCAAGGACCACCACACAATGTTCACATCTCAACCGATCCTTTTATGAGTGACTCGGACTAGCCGTGACAACAACTATTCAAGCTCACTAGTCTAGAACAAGTATCAACGGCTAATCTGCCCTACTTTGTATAAATAGAAGCCACTCCATAAGACTTAAAGATTGCTTAACACATTGCTTAACACTTACTTAAGGCTTACTTACTCAATCTTCAGCTTACAACTCCAATTCTGTAATTTTTACTTTCTAAGTTGTAAAGGAAAGTCTTGTAATCACTTCTACTCTTTCTACTTTCTTCTAAGTCCCTTGACTAAATTGTAAGCTCAGTTGTCACTAGCTATAAAGGGTATCTTAGTTAGGAAGTAGTAGATCGGATAAGGGAATTTTAGAGTCTAGGAAAATCTGTAATTGAATTATCTAAGGGAGAAATTTTGTAAAGAGTTAGTCCTTGTATTTTGTGGATTCAAAATAGTGGATTTGACTTGGTGCTTGGACTAGCAATGTCTATGGTTTTCTCGTGCCAGGAAGGTTTTCATGTATTTCTCTATGTATTGCATTTTCTGAATTCACTCTAGACTCGAAATTATTTTCTAAGTTTGTTATATGCGAAACAGCTTTGTATTTTTAGAAAAATCTTCCATCACCCTCTTCACCCCCTCCCCTCTAGGGTGACTTAGTCTTTCCAAGAGAAAACCATCAATTGGTATATGAGTCTAGCCTTTCAAGAGGATCTCACAATCAAAAGGTCTAAAGATCGGATGACTCAAAATAATGGAGAGTTCGAGGAAGGAAGATCTTCCACCGCACCACCCAAGTTCAAGGGTTCAAACTTTGCACACTAGAAGAAGATGATGGAATGCTTCCTTCAGATCGTAATGAGGATGTGTGAAACATCATCAAGCATGGAAACTATATTCCTACGAAGATGGAAGGACCAAGAGTTGTACCCAAAAAGAAGTCAAGTATACCGCTGAAGAAAATGAATAGTTTAGGAAGAACTTGAAAGCCATGAACACTATGATGTGCGCTATCGCCTAACAAGAATTCAATAGAGTGTTAGCCTGTGACACAACCAAAGAGGTGAGGGATAAATTGGTCAACACCAATGAAGGAACTAGCCAGGTGAAGCAAGCTAAAGCCGCCGGTTTCTTCACAAGTATGATCTGTTCAAAATGGAGATCGAGGAGTACATCACTCGGATGTACATTCGGTTCACCGAGATTGTCAATAATCTCAAATCTATGGGTAGAAAGATCTCTCACGAAGAAGTTGTTAGAAAAATTCTAAGAAGTCTATCAAAGAGAAGATTGGGTCTTAAGGTGAGCACAATTAAAGAAGCTCACGATCTTTACAAGCCGAAACCAGATGAGCTTATCGGGAAGCTTCTCACTCATGAGCTGCGCCTAGAAGAATAGGAAGCAGAGGTCAGCACCAAAGGGAACATTGCACTTAAGACCTCGTAAAGCGAGACAACAAAGTCTCGAGCTCCTCGGACTCGAAAAGGATCCCATGACACTCATTTCCCGAGGGTTCAAAAAGATGATGAAGTACAAAAAGTAGCAAAAGAGGCCAAAGCAGGAGTTCTACAAGAAAGACAATAAAGGTAAATACACATCCTATTCCAATATGTCTTTAATAAAGAACTCGGCTGTTTTGAGTGTGGTAGCAAAGAGCACATAGTCAAGGATTGTCCAAAGAGAAAGAAGTATATAAAGAAGAAAAAAGCTATGGTGGCTCCATGAAGCGATGATGACTCTTCCGAAGATGATGATTATGATGACTCAATGTAGTCTAATGGCACCGACAAACTCGAAGCTAGATCCGAGTCCGACAGGTGATGGTTCCGATGCTGAGGAGACAAATCCTCGGGAGGTGATTAACTACTTCCTCATGTTTTCTAAACTTGACCTTGCTAGATATATCTTTAATTTGGAAGAAAAATACAATTCGAATTCTTCTGATTTCAAATAACAACTAGAGTCTCTTACTACTACGAGTACTCGTTTTGAAAAAGGAGTTAGAAAACTTGAGACAAAATCTGAAAGTACTCGAGAGCAAGTGCTCAAGACAATTAGACCGAGTCCGAGTGCCTTAGAACAGAAAATGAGCAATCGAAACAAAAGCTCAATGAGTCTCAAGAGCTGATTTTAAAACTTACTTAAGGTCGAAAAACCTTGATCTTTTACTTGGCTCTCAATGTGTCTCATTTAGAAAAGAAGGTCTTGGTTACAATGTCTGAAGAGAAGGATAACTCTTACAACAATCTTTTCAAAACTAATTCCAAAATTGTTAAGTTCAGGAAGGGTTAGCATGGTCCCATTCGCTCACATGGAAAAGGGACTGAGCACGGATCGGTTTACAGGAGAAAGCCTTCTTAACTTGTTTACAAAAAGAAAGGTTTTTAAAGAAAAAGAACAAACTCAATTTTCTAAAAGGAAGACTCGGAATCGGACCAAACCCAAAATTATTCAAATCTGGTTCCCAAAAGTGCTCTTCCTCGGAGAAAGACCACAAGTAAAGACAATTACTATGTTTGTAGAAGAAGGTGAGAAGGGTTAGCTTTTTATGTCTTGCAGGTGACTAAAAAACAAAAGGGTCACCGGTACATAGACAGTGGATGCTCACGCCATATGTCCGGAGACTCAAAACTCTTCTCTCGAGCTAGAAGATGTGAAAGGAGGAAAAGTAACATTTAGAGACAATAGCAAAGGCAAGATAATTGGGTTGGCAAGATTGGTCAAGGAGACAATTCAGTCAGTCCAGTCTACCTTGTCAAAGGGCTCAAGTACAATCTTCCGAGCATATCTCGGTTATGTGACAAAGGTCAACAGGTAAGATTCACTTACACCAACTGCTTCATTTTTAATAAAGTCACTAAAGAGACAAAGCTCTCGTGTCCGAAGTCAAGTAACACCTATACCATTCCTCTTTCAGATTCTAGTCTAAATTTATCATGTTTAAAAACATCTTTGAATGATGACTCATGGACATGGCATCGTAGACTACTTCATATAAGCATGCATACTATCAAGAAACTTGCATCTCATGGATTAGTTAGGGGTTTACCTAACTATGCATTTAAGAAAGATAAAATCTATGAAGCATGTACAAAAGGAAACCGAGTGAGAACATCTTTCAAACCTCTCAAACTTGTATCTACATCAAAAGTACTTGAATTGATTCATATGGATTTATGTGGTGAAATGTAATACACAAAATTTTGAGGTGCTTGCTTAATAAAAGAATTAAATTATTAAAAGTTAAGTTAAAATTAAAATTATTGAATTAATTGAATTATAATTTTTCGAATCGAAATTAAAATCGAGAATTGAAATCCGAGCATGGGTAAACTAAAATTGGGCCTTGTGTAATTAAATTAGGCCTATTTACTTGAAAGCCCCAAAACAGACATTTGTATGGAAATACGGAAAATAGAAAAAAAGAAAACAAAAAAGGGGAGGATGGCTCGCATTTAGAGGAGGTGATGTCCAAAAACAAGAAAGAGGTGAGTTAGGGTCCAATAATGTTTAAACAGCAAAATCTAATAATTGTTGAAAGGAAAGAGAGAGAGAGAGAGAGAGAATTAAAGATAAACAAAAAAAAGGAATAAGAAAGAAAATGGGAGTTTAAGGAAGCAGAGGAAAATGAGAGCTCGAGAGAGCCGGAGGAAAAATCAAAGAAGGAAAGGAACATTAGGAAAAGAGAATCGAAGCAAAATCAAAGCAAAAACAAGAGAGTTTGAATTAATGGAACTAAAACGAGGACCCAAATAAAAGCCGGAGAAGAGGAAAACGAGAAGAGAAATAGAGCAAAGAGAGGCGAGGGACTTAACGAGAACCAGGGAAAGAGTGAGCGAGACCGAGATAGAACGGGGAGGAAGAAGAGAAGAGAAGGGGATGAAGGAGAATGAAAGGTGGATAGTCCGAGAACCTAGATTGAGGCAGCGAGAGATTGAGCGAGAGAGGAAGAGGAGGCACTTCCCGTATGCCTACCCGAACGACGAGTGACGGAACAACCAGCGAGCGAGAGAAAGAGCAAGATAGGTCAAGACCCGTAAGTGAAAGCCAGATAGCAAGAGCAAAAGGGAGATCGAAGGGGGCCAAGAGGAAGGAAGAAGAAGCAAAATACAAAAATCAAAACGCCCTATACGAAATTCAATTCAAAATTGAAATTCTTAGAACCACTAAGAATAAAAGGTGAGCAATTCAACCTCTCTCCTAAAAATAAAAACGAATTAAGTCAACTAATTAGGGAAATTGATGCACAAATTTGAAACCATAGATTTAATTGAAGAGTTTAGGGGCCTAATTCACTAAATTAGTAATTCACCAATTGTAAAGCATGTTGTGATTTATGTGATGTTTCATGATCGAGTATTTTTGAGCATGATTATTAAGATGTATATTGAGAATTTTATGAAATTAGCTTGAATAGAATTAGTGTGAAAAATCAGAAACCGAATTCATGATTTAGGTGCACATTTTTCAGTAATTAAGCCTCGCTGTCCGAATTTTTGTAAATTCATGTGTAGCTCAAAATTTCTGAAACTTTTACTGTAACTTCTTGATAATTTATGAGAATTTCATGTAAGTTTTAGTATGCGTTGGATCAGTATCTTAGAAGATATGAATTTTTGAGTGAAAATGTCCTGTTTAGGCAAAATCGGGACTCGATTGAGTAATTAGGTTGAAAACTGAAATTTAAGAAGCTATATGGATAGAGTAAGAGATATCTAATGATTAAGAAAAGTTATAGAACCATAAACTACCTACACGTGATAGTACGCAATCACGAAACGTTAAGTTCGTTAATTAGAAATCCTAGTTTATATGTTTATGTATAATGTGTTTATCTTAAAGTACATTGATTCTGACTAATATAAGCTTGTCTATATGAGTTATATTGATTATACTTGAGTTGGAACTTGTTTATGTGAATTGCTAGTTGTGAAGATGTTACTTAGGAAGTTATTGAGCATGATTTATATGAATTAAGTGTATCTTGTCTATAAGTAATAAGAAAGTAATAAGAAAATAATAAGAAGATAAGAAATATAAACAACTAAGGAAGGGAAAAAGGATTGTGCTATTGATCTAAGACCCCACGAATTAAAGAACCCTCTGAAGTTATGGCCAAAGAAGTGTCTATAAACTGAAGCCATGAATTATTTTGCTTCAAGGAATTATTGACAGTATGCGTCCTTCGTAGTAAGGCAAGCCTCGAAGCCATGAATTATTTTGCCTCCAAGAACCGAGCTCATGAATTATTTTGGCTCCAAGAATTGGGTCTTTAGAGCAGGACATAAATCTTCTTTCCATTAGAAACTAAGATGAATTAAAGAATTATGATATGAAGAAACAAATGATTATGCATGATGAACAAGAAAGAAAGAATCAATTATTTGCATGATCATGAAATGCATGAATAAACTGAAGAAGAAGAAGAATAAGAAGAATAATGAATCTTATTTTCGTACGAAGCTTATATGATGTAAGACAAGAACTATGATATGATTTATGTGATGAATGATTTGCGTGATGAATGATTGTATAATGATTTGAATAGAAGAAAGATGAATGAATATATAACGAATGCGAATAGAAAGAATGCATGAAGTACGTGTTGATTAATTTCATAAATGAATGATGTCATATGTGTTCCTTGGTAAGTTGGTAAGTTTAGGATCTTGTGTGTCTTAAGCATGTATGATATGAATCGCATGTTATGCATGAATAATGAACTTACACGTGTTTGTTAATGAATTAATGTGCAAAGTGAAACCAAGGGGTTGGGTTTGGGTTATTCACTGGGCTCACAAAGCTCATGACCTCACCAACATTTTCAGGTATAGAAGTTAGACTCCCAGGAGTTGCTTGTGGCTTTTAGAAGAAGCGGACCAATGGATAGGACATCTTTAAACTTGTTATTTGGTTTATGTTTTCATTCTTGTAAACATCGGTTGTATATTAAACCGAAATTTTGACTACGTATAATAAAAGACCAATGTGTTTACCCCGAGCGTGTGGCTCATTGAGTTTGTATTGTGAATACTCCGAGCGTAGGGCTCGTTAAGTTTATAATTCTGTTTTGTGTAGGGTTAAGGCTTTAAGCCTATAGGATTAGCCATATTACGGACGAAACTCCGCCAAAATTTTCAAGAAAACCTTTTGAAACATAGAAACATGCTTCCGCCAATCTTAGAGAAAGCTAGTAAACCTAAGTTGAGATCTTAAGTAGCCTTGGGAGTTCCTCTCGGGGAACTCTGGTGATGTAATACTCCTAGGGTGGGTTTCGGGGTGTTACATGAAATTTCTATGAAAAGCTTAGGAGGTAAATCATATGTGGTAGTTATTGTTGATAATTATTCACGATTTACCTGGATGTGTTTTCTAAAGAACTAGAATGAAGCCTTCAAAGAGTTCACTAAGATCTGCAGGAAAGGTCAAGTAGAGTCCGAGACTTAGATCGAATAATTAGAACTAACCATGGAAGGGAGTTTGATTACTCAGAATTTGTAGACTTCTGTGACAAGAATGGAATCTCCCACAATTTCTCAGCTCCAAGAACTCCTCGACAGAATGGACTAGTAGAGAGAAAGAATAAAATTCTTGAAGAAATAAGGACACAGATTGATTGAAAATGATCTACCTTACTATTTCTGGGCTGAGGTAGTCAACATAACAAACTATACTCTCAACAGATGCCTCATCAAACCTATTCTCGAAGGAGACACCCTATGAGTTTTATGAGGGAAAGAAGGCCAACATCTCCTACTTCAAACCATTCGAATGTAAAATACTATGTACATAACAATGGTAAGGAACATCTAACTAAGTTTGATGAAGACTCAGGTATAACTCTTTATCTCTCTAGAATTTTGATTCTAAGTCATTCTAAGCTTTTAAGAAACTCATATCTAAGTTTTCATCCTGTTCGACCCACTCGAAACTAGTCATCAAGGATAACATTCTTAACTATGTTTCTAATCCACTCGGACATAACTCGAACAATGGTATAAGTGAATAATTTCTCAAACACTTTTATTTTGAGTACCGACTTCATGTTTCGAGTGAAAATGAAATACGACATTAATTCTAACTTCTAAGTCGGTCTATTTATTGAAAATTATTTACTTGATCACGTTTATGTATTTTGATATTTTATTCTTTCTAACTTGACCATTTTAAGGATTGACTCAAGATGGAATCTGAACCTAATGAATATTAGACTCGGAAAATTTCATTCTTTTAGGCTAAATATAATTAAGTACTTAATTACTTTGATTTAATTATTATCTCTACCTAATTTTGGACCAAAGTATTTTTATACTTTGAGTACCACTTTGATTTTCTTTGGTAGGCTGATTAAACAAGCTTAATTTACTTTAAAAATATAAAATCAGCCAATTTCTAACCGTTAAACACTAGTAGATAGAAATCATCCATTTCGGACATGGCTCGGACACCGTGTAAGGATTGTTTATTTCCAAATCTGAAAAACTCTAACTTTGAGTATAACGGTTGTTTCCACCCCAGATTTAAATCACCACCAGAGGGATGGATCACCTTTTGAGCCAAGAACCACCACACAACAATCACATCTCAAACATATTTTTTTGAGTGACTCGGACTAGCCGTTACAATGGCTATTGAAGCTCATCGATCCGTAACAAGTCTCAATTGTCATTCCGCCTTTCGTGTATAAATAGAAGCCATTCCACAAGACTTGAAGATTGCTAAACACATTGATTAACACTTACTTAGTGCATTCTTATTCAATCTTCAACTTACAACTCCTAATCTGTATTTTCTTACTTTCCGAGTTGTAAAGAGAGTCTTGTAATCACTTATACTCTTTCTACTTTCCTCTAAGTCCCTTGACTAAGCCGTAAGGGTTAACTCAACTTAGTTGTCCCTAACCGTAAAGGGTATCTCGGTTAGTAAGTACTAGATCGGATAAGGAAACTTTTGAGTCTAGGAAAACTTGTAAGGGAATTGTCTAAGGAAGCAATTCTGTAAGGAGTCGGTTCTTATAATTGTTGATTCAGTTAGTGGATTTGACTTGGTGCTTGGATTAGCACCGATCGTGGTTTTCTGCCCAAGGAGGGTTTCCACGTACTTCTTTATGTATTTCACTTTCGGAGTCCAATCTAGACTCGGAATCTCTTTCTTAGTCGGCTTTGTTCAAAACTGTTTGCAATTTGTCAAAAATCTTCTATCACCCTATTCACCCATTCCTCTAGGGTGACTAAACCTCTCCAAGAGCAAACCTTCAATTGGTATCGAGTCTAACTTTTCAAGAGGATCTCACAATCCAAAGGTCTAAAGATAAGATGGCTTAGAATAATCGAGAGTTTGATGAAGGAAGATTATCTACCGCACCACCCAAGTTCAAGGGTTCAAACTTTGCACACTAGAAGAAGAAGATGGAATGCTTCCTTCGTACAATGATGAAGAAGTATGGAACATCATCAAGAATGGTAACTTTATTCCAATGAAGATGGAAGGAGTCAGATCTGTGCCCAAGAAAAGTCAGATTACATTATCGAAGAGAATGAGAAGTTTAGAAAAACTCAAAGCCATGAACACTCTAATGTGTGCTATCAGCTCGTAAGAATACAACGAGTGTCGGCGTATGACATAGCCAAAGAGGTGTGAGGTATACTGGTCAACACCTATGAAGGAACTAGCCAAGTGAAACAGGCAAAGATAAGTCGATATCTTCATAAGTATAAGCTATTCGGAATTGAGCCAAAGGAGAACAACTCTCGATGTATGCCCGGCTCACCGAGATTACCAACAATCTCAAATCTCCGGGTAGAAAGATCTCTCATGAAGAAATGGTAAAAAAATTTTGAGAAGTCTACCAAAGAGAAGATGGGGTCTCAAGATGATGCCAATCGAAGAGGCTCATTGAAGGTTTTGCTCTTGGAGAGACTTAATTACCCTAGAGGGGTTGAATAGGGTGATGAGGAAATTTAATCAATAAATGGAAGATTAAAGTCTAAAATAGACTTTGAGGTCAGTCCGACTCTATATTGGACTTAGAAAAATGTTAACTCGTAAATTACGTGGAAACCCTCCTAAGGTAGAAAACCACGGCCAGTGCTAATCTAAGCACCAAGTCAAATCCACTATTTTGAATCCACAAAATACAGTAGATAAACTCAACCAAAATTACTCCCTTAGACAATTCCTTACAAAGTTTTCCTAGACTTAGAAGTTCCCTTATCTCGATCTAGTACTTCCTAACTAAGGTAACCTTTACAGCTAGGGACAACCGAGCTGAGTTAACCCTTACAGCTCAGTCAAGGGACCTTACTTAGAAAGTAAGAACGAGAATTTGTAATCGATTACAAGACCTTACAACTTAGAAAGATGTTAAGTACAGAGTTGGAGTTGTAAGTAGAAGATTGAGTATGAATACAAAGACTTTTTCTTAAGTATGTGTATTGACAATGATTCCAGTAATCTTCAAGTCTTGAGAGTTGGCTTCTATTTATAGATGACCAAGCAGATTAGCCATTGTGACTATCTTCCGATTAGAAGTGCTCCGAGACCGTTGTAACGGTTCTTCCGAGTGGCCGAGAAAAGATCCGTTGGGATGTGAACGTTGTGCAATGGCTCTTGACTCCTTAGGATGTCCCAATCCACTGGTGGTGTCCGAAAAGTAAGGTGGAAACCACCGTTGAGTTTAGCGTTGAAGATTTCCAATTTTGGAAACGGACAACCCCGACACGATTGTCCGGGCCTTGGTCGAAGTAGAAAAAGCCTTGTCTGCTGGTGATTTGATATCTTTGAAGCCGCTTACTTTTGTAATTCAAAAATAGGATAACCTTGTTTAGATGACCTACAAAAGTAAACAATTTTGGTTCTCAAAGTATAAAATATTTTGGTCTAAGATTAGGCACAGATAATAATTTAATTAAGATAATTAACCGTATAATTATCTTAGGCCTAAAGGAGTGGAATTTTCCGAGTTTAATATCCATTACACTCAAATTCCATCCGAGTTAGTCTAGAGATAAATCAAGCTGAAGAGAGAATATTAGAGTAAGAATACTAGATCTAGACATATATAGTTCAAACACAACAAGCTGACTTTAGAAAGATGAATTAACGCTGTAATTCACTAGAAGAATATGAAGTCGACTCGAGTTTAAACGTGTTAGAGCGAATGCTTGAACATGCGATAAGTCCGAGTGTTGTGTGAGTGACTTAGAACTATAAGTGTGAAATGATGAGCAAGAGTATGCTTTCCGAGTCAGTCGGAATCAAATGAAAACATATGCAATAGTTTTTGTAACACTCGAGAGAAGGTTACTGTATCACTCGGAAAAGTTTCTATAGCACTTAGAATAACTTGAAATCAAAACTTACAAGAGATGAGGTTTGTACCTGAATCCTTGATAGTACTAAGAATGTTATACATGCAAAGTCTAAGTCTTCACTCATAATCTCTCTCAATTGAAGCAAGATGAGCTCATTGGGCGGTTACTCACTCATAAGCTACATGTAGAAGAAGAGGATGCCGAGGTTAGCACCAAAAAGAACATTGTATCGAAGGCCTCAAAAGCGGACGACAAAGTCTAAGCTTCTCGGACTCGGAAGAGGATCGCATCGCACTCATTACCCGAGGTTTCAAAAAGATGATAAAGTACAAAAAGTGGCAAAAGAGGCCAAAGGAGGAGTTTTACAAGAAAGACAAGAAAGGTAAATAAACATTTTCACTCAAAAATTCATATCGTCTAAGATACTCATCCAACATATACCAACATTTACAGGAAATTCTCATAAATTATCGGGATGCTATAATAAAAGTTTCAGGAATTTTGGGTTGCACATGAATTCACAAAAATTCGAGACAATGAGCATAATCGGGGAAAAATCTGAATTTTTAAATATGTATTTGATTATATGATTTTACCCTCCGATCCTACTCAACTTAAATTCATCAAAATCTCAACATACACCTTAATAATCATGCTCAATAATACTCAAACATTATTAAATTCATGAATTAGGCATACATTGCAACATGCTTTTCAACTCGTAAGTTACTAATTTGTTGAATTTAGGCCTCTAACTTATTGTATTAAACTTAGGGTTTTCAATTTCATGCTTCAATTTCAAGTTCAATCAACCTAATTCCTTTTACTTTTAGAGATAAATTTGAATTACTCAACTTAGATTCTTAGTGGTTCTAAGAATTTCAACTTTAAATTGATTTCGAATTGGGTGTTTGATTTTCGTACTTTGCTTCTTCCTCCTCCCTCTCGGTCCCCTTTTCTTCTTCCTTCGCTCAATCTCTCGCTGCCTTCCTCTCGCTCTATTGTTTTCAGGTTCTCGGACCCTTGGCCTCTCGTTTTCTACTTCGGCTCGGTTCTGGTTCTTTTCTTCTCGCTCCCTTGAGCTCTCACTTTTGCTTCGATTTCCCTCTCTTACTCTCTTTTGCTCTTTGGCTTCCGCTTCGGGTCTCGACCCTCTCTTGCTTTTCTTCTCAATCGCTCATTCTTCCTCTCAATCTTTAGTTCCTTCAATCTTTCGCTCTCTTTGCTCTAGGTCTCGCTCCCTCCTTTTTCTTCTCGTGCTTCTTTCGCTCTCGTTGCTCTAGTTCTATTCTCGGACCCGCGTTTTCTCTCTCCCAGCTTTTCCTCTGCTTCCCTTCGATATGGGTTTCAGCTTTTTAGTTTTAGTTTTACTCTCTCTCTTCCTCTCCTTTTTACACATAATGAATTTGTTGTTGAAACTCTATTGGACCCCCAAAATTCTTGTAATTCTAATTGCCAACACAACTTACCAAATTTAGGTTTATCTCGCTAGCTCTTCCTAAATGTTAGCCACCTCTTTTCCCTTTTTTTGTTTTCTTCTTCCTTTTGTTTTCTATCTTTTGTATTTATCCTTTGCTCTCCCTTTTCTAAATTTTTATTTTTAAGCTCATTTTCTGTTTTGGGCTTCTTATGTAAATTGGGCCCAAATAACTTCATAAGCCCAATTAGTTAAGTTATGCTAGGATTTTTAAATTCCCGTGTTTTAATTTCGACTCGAAATTATAATTCAACTTAATTCAATAAGTTTAAATTTAACTTTAACTTTTAATAATTTAATTCTCTTATTAAGCAAGCACCTCAAATTTTCGAGTATTACATTTCTCCTTCACTTATAAAAAGTTTCGTCCTCGAAACTTGAAATTTAAGTTGCTCGGGATCTTATGGGTACAGTCCCTAACAATATGTCCCTTTTCCCCACATTTGAAACATCTCCTAACCTTAATATAACATTCCTTCCCTCTATGAACCTTGTGATAGTAATTGCATGGCTTCCTTGCCATATCATTAACATTATGGCCAACTTGGCCTTGCCTAACACCTTTTGTTATTTCTCCGATTCTCATAATTCACATTTCCACCCCCGCATCTTTTAGCACTAGCAGACCTCAAGCAACCTTACATTCCTATAAAACTCATTCTATAGGGATTGCTCTTTGATACATATCTTGGTATGTGGTAATGCTTTGGCCAGTTATTCTTTCACGTATGTTTAATGCTAGACCATCCTTAAACCGGTCAACCCTTCTTTGCTCCGTATCTACCAAATACCTACCAAATCGACTAAGCTCCGTAAACTTTGCACCATACTCCATAACACTCATTTCCCTTGTTTCAAGTCAATAAACTCCAACTCCTTCGCTCTTTGCACATCCTTAGGGCATTACCGACCTTTCATCTTTTCCTTTACTTCCTCCCAAGTTATTGGCTTTATTCATTCCTCTTCTAGGCTTGGTTTCACTGCATCCCACCAATGATCGGATTCTCTAACAAAAAGATGTGTGGCTAACCCAACCTTATACTTTTCAGGACACATCATAGTCTTAAATATTTTATCGATCTCCCTCATCCATTCATCCAACTCACTAGGATTTGTAGTACCCCTAACCTTAGAAGGTTGCAATTTCGAAACTTATTTAGAAGGTTAATGCCTATCATTTGATCACTTACGTTACTCTACTCATTAATTCTACCACTTCCTTCCTCATGAGCCATCTAACAAAGTTACGTTACGGGATCATTATTAACTCCTCACTATATTACTACACGATTCAAAGAATGGCACATAGGCATGTACATTCACAAATCACATCATATATGATTCAATCGAGTCACATATAGGCATATAGGTTAATGGATCAAATCACATACTCATATTTCAATCACTCATATAAACCATCAATCGAGTCCTAGACTCGACATAAGGAAAACCTCTAGGTCGGAGGATTTTTTTCTCTCGATACCATAAAATGTAACACCTTGAAACCCACCCTAGGAGTATTACATCGCTAGGGTTCCTTCAAAGGAACTCCCAAGGCTACTTAAGATCTCAACTTAGATTTCCTAGCTCTCTCTTAGATTGGCGGAAGCGTGTTTATATTTTTAAAGGTTTTCCCGAAAAATTTTGGCGTAGTTCTGTTTGTAATATGGCTAATCCTATAAGCTCAAAGCCTTAACCCTGCACAAAACATATTTAAAAAATCAACGAGCCACACGCTCGGAGTATCCACAACATAAACTCAATGAGCCACACGCTCGAAGCAAACACATGGATCTTTTATTATACATAGTCAAAAATTCAGTCCAACATACAATCAATCTTTACAAGCATGAAAACATAAAGCACATAACAAGTCCAGAGATGTCCTATTCGTTGGTTTGCTTCTTCTAAAAGCCAAAAGTAACTCCCGGGAGTCTTAACTTCGTACTCGAAAATGTTGGTGAGGTCATGAGCTCCACAAGCCTAGTGAATAGCCCAAACCCAAACCCAACCCCTAGTTTCACTTTGCCCATTAATTCATTAACAAACATACGTAAGTTCACTATTCATTCACAATATGTGATTCGGATCATACATGCTTAAGATACGCAAGATACTAAACTTACCAACTTATCAAGCGACACATTGACATCAATTACTCATGAATTCAATCAGCACATACTTCATTCTTCTTTTTATGCAAATACATTACATAATCATTCATCATGTAAGTCATCCATCACGTAAATCATATCTCACTTCTTATCGTATTAATTTCTTATGAAATCAGGATTCATTCTTCTTCTCATTCTTCTTCTTTAGTTCAGTCATGCATTTCATTATCATATAAATCATTGATTCTTTCTTTCTTGTTCATCATGTACACTCATTCGTTTCTTCATATCATAATTCTTTATGTCTTCTTAGTTTCAAATGGAAAGAAGATTTATGACCTGCTCTAAAGACCCAATTCTTGGAGCCAAAATAATTCGTGAGCTCATTTCTTAGAGGCATAACAATTTGTGGCCTCGAGGCAAGCCTCAAACTCGAAGGACGCATACTGTCAGGAATTCATGTAAGAAATTCAATTTGTGGTTTCGGTTTGACAGACACTTCTATGGCCATAACTTTAGAGGGTTCTTTAATTCATGGGGTCTTACTCAATAACACAATCCTCTTTCATTTCTTTAGTTGTTTATATTTCTTATTTTCTTATTATTTTTCAGCAAGATACACTTAATTCATATAAATCATGTTTATAAACTTCATAAGTAACATCTTCACAACTAGCAATTCACGTAAACAAGTTCCAACTCAAGTACAATCAATATAACTCATATAGACATGTTTATATCATTTATAATCAATGCACTTCAATATAAACACATCATAACCCAAACATATCATTTAGAATTTCTAATTAAAGAACTTATCGTTTTCATGATTACCTACTATCGTGCATAGGTGGTTTATGATTCTCTAACCTTCCTTAATCATTATATATCACTTAATCTATCCATTTAGCTTCTTAAATTCTAGTTTTCAACCTAATTACTCAATCAGCCCCGATTTCGCCCAAAACAGCACATTTTCACTCAAAATTTCATATCGTCCAAGATACTCATCCAACACATACCAACATTTACAGAAAATTCTCATAAATTATCAGGATGCTAAAGTAAAAGTTTCAGGAATTTTGGGCTACACATGAATTCACGTAAATTCGGACAAAGAACATAAACAGGGCAAAAATCGCATTTTTAAATATGTATTTGATTCTCTCGATTTTACCCTCTAATCCTACTCAACTTAAATTCATCAAAATCACAACATACACAATAATCATGCTCAACAATACTCAAACATTATTAAATTCATAAATTAGGAATACATCACAACATGCTTTTCAATTCGTAAGTTGATAATTTTGTGAATTTAGGCCTCTAACTTCTTCAATTAAACTTAGGGTTTTCAATTTCATGCTTCAATTTCAAGTTCAATCAACCTAATTCCTTTTAATTTTAGAGATAAATTGGAATTACTCAACTTAGATTCTTAGTGGCTCTAAGAATTTCGGCTTTGAATTGATTTCGAATTGGGTGTTTGATTTTCGTACTTTGCTTCTTCCTCCTCCCTCTCGGTCCCCTTTTCTTCTTCCCGGCATCTACTTCTTCTTGCTTTGCTCAATCTCTTACTCGCCTCCCTTTTCTCTGTTATTTTCGGGCTCTAAGACCCTTGGCCTCTCATTTTCTACTTTGGTTCTAGTTCTGGTTCTTTTCTTCTCGCTCCCTCGAGCTCTCTCTTCTACTTCGATTTCCCTCTCTCGCTCTCCTTCGCTCTCGGCTTCCGCTTTATGTCTCGACCTCTCTCACTTTTCTTCTCAATCGCTCATTCTTCCTCTCAATCACTGGTTCCTTTAATCTCTCGCTCTATTTGCTCTAGCTCTCACTCCCTCCTTCTTTTTCTTCCGTGTTTCTTTTGCTCTATTTCTGCTCTAGTTCTTTTCTCGGGCCCCTCGTTTTCTCCCTCCCGTTTTTGCTCTGCTTCCCTTCGATATGGGTTTCAGTCTTTTAGTTTTACTCTCTCTCTTCCTCTCCTTTTTACACATAATGAATTTGTTGTTGAAACTCTATTGGATCCCAAAAATTCTTCTAGGTCTAATTGCCAACACAACTTACCGATTTAGGTTTATCTCGCCAACTCTTCCAAAATATCAACCACCTCTTTTCCCTTTATTGTTTTCTTCGTCCTTTTGTTTTCTATCTTCTCGTATTTATCCTTTGCTCTCTCTTTTCTAAATTTTTATTTTTAAGCTCATTTTATGTTTTGGGCTTCCTATGTAAATTGGGCCCAAATAACTTCATAAGCCCAAGTAATTAAGTTATGCTTGGGTTATTAAATTCTTAGGTTTTCATTTCGACTCGGAAATTATAATTCAAATTAATTTAATAATTTTAAATTTAACTTTAACTTTTAATAATTTAATTCTTTAATTAAGCAAGCACCTCAAATTTTCGGGTATTACAATACGCTTGTTGGGCCTTGAAAGCAGTACCTACTACTTCCCGACCGTGTGTTGCGGTAGATGGGGAGAGAGCAAATAATACCTTTGTTTGACTGTATTTGGCCCGCTACCTTTGAATTATTTAAGGGTTTTGGTAACTCTAACCGAACAAAATCATGGCTCGAATACTAGATGAAGCCGCCAAAGTTGTTGACTCCTCCAGGAAAACCCAACACTTCGTCTCGTACCTATTATCCGGAGTGGATAATAGAAGTGGATTCCCCAATGATGAAAGGCACCGAGAGCAAGATAGATGGATCCTGAAGAAGTTGTCCTTAATGCAGCCCCTCTTTAAATTCGCGAAATAAACCCTCGAGTGGCTGAACGGGTCCGCCGAAGAGAAACTAAGGTCAAAGGAGCTGGAGAGAGGAGGGCCCGAAGAATCGACGAACCGAAGAAACGCACACAGGATGATGAAGCTCAGTCTAGTGACTCTAAAGGAAAGAAAATAAAGATAGACTAGGGCGTAGATCTTTTAGATAGAACTTAGGATAGAATAAAAGAGAATGAGGTTTAGTTTTGCCTCTTTAGAACAAATTTATTATTATATTACAAGTAGTGTGCTTGCAATGGTTTCCCTTTTATTAGTTATGTACTCAAGTAAGTGGTAGGCTTACCTTTTTATAAAAGTAAGTATTGTGCTATACTTTTACGTTTTATCACTCACCTAGAGGTAAAAACAAATTGGACCGCCTAATTGGACCGCCCTAAAAATAAAGAAACAATCTAATTGGATGGTTAGTATATTACAAAGTTAAAGGGAAGATAAGAAAGAACTCGGCCTGACCAGTCCACCATTGTCCGGTGGTGGCTGGCACTCGCCATAGCCTCGACCTGGTTGGGCCGAGCTTTGCCCACTCGTCCAAGGTCATGCTAAACATAATACTTCTTCAACTGGTCCAAATTCATGTACTTGGAAAATTTCTTCTCCATCCAAATCGGTTTTAACCGCCCACCGAGTATGATTTGACTAATATAAATGGGCCTTGCCAATTGGGTTTAAATTTCCCTCATGGGTCCTCAATTGGCACCCTTATCTCCTTAAGGATTAAATCTCCAATTTGAAGATTTCAACGCTTAACTTTCTTATTAAACGCTCTTGATATACACGCTTGGTATATTTAGACATTGTGCAAGGCGTTGAGGCACCTCTCATCCAATAGTACTAACTCTTCGTAGCGTGTGCTTCGGAATTTAACTTTCAGCAATTATCCTTAATGAGGGAATGACAATTTCTACTAGAAGGACTACTCCCATGCCATAAACTAGGGAGTAAAGTGTTGCTCCCGTAGAGGCTCTACTAGATGTTCGATAACCCCATAAAGCGAAAGGCAGGCCAATCATTATAAGTAACCGCCATCTTCTCCACTATTTTACAAATATTTTTATTAGCGGCTTTGATCGCTCTCGTTGGTCTAAGGACGACAGGGGAGGATTTATGGTGTTGGATCTTGTACTTGTCCAACAAATCTGCTACCTCGTTCTTAAAATGACTACCATGGTCACTAATTAGTTCTTGGGGCACCCCATAATGACAGATGATATTCCAGGTAATAAACTTGGCTACCTTTTCGACATCAAAGTTGCATAAGAGGTCACCTCTACTCATTTTGTGAAGTAGTCGATTGCTCGCTAGCACGTATTCATGACCAATTGTTCCATTAGGGGTCACCTTGCCAATAATGTCTATTCCCCAAATCGAGAATGGCCAAGGTGAAGCTAATGTTATAAGGAATGACGATGGTTGGTGTGGTAAATTTGCATACACCCGACATTTATGGCACCTTCTAACAAACTCATGACAATCGCCGCCATGGTCGACTAGTAATATTTGAGTCTCCGAACCTTCCGGACCAACATCTTGCCATTCATATGAGGCCCACACTCCCCACCATGAATCTCATCCATGATGCGCTTTGCTCCATGTTAATTGACAAAAAGTAAGCTAATCCCGGGGTTGGTTTTCTTGTATAATTGTCTCTTATTGATGAAGAATTAGGCAGCCAACATCCTAATGGCTCGTTGGGCTCTAAGTGTGGAGACCAAGGGATATTCTTGCTTATTCAGGTATTGATAAATGTCATAATACCAATTGGTATGGTCAGTATTAGACACTTCTAATGTGCGGACTTGTGCGGGGTAATTTCGTCTCTCGAGTATGGGCGGACATTAAATGAATGCCGATAGGGATATTGATCATCGATGCTAACTTAGCTAATACATCAACGAATTGGTTATCATCCCTAGAAAGGTAGGTGAAAGAGATGTTCTCAAAATGTTTGGATAATTCTATCGGATATGCTTGGTGGGGAGCCAAGGCTTCACTACGTACCTTCCACCTTTGTGAAATCTAATTAATAATCAAACTTGAGTCACTGAAAACCGTGATATTCTTGACCTCGATACCTGTAGTAGCTTTAAGTCTTGTGATGCAAGCTTTGTACTCGCGACATTGTTGGTGAACTCATAGTCTAGTTTGACTGAAATGGGAGTATGTGCTCCCTCCGGTGAGACTAGAAGAATCCCTAATCCAAAGCCCTTCCGGTTGGAAGCATCGTCAAAGTACATTGTCCAAACATCCAGCTCTACTTGTAAGATATCTTTATCCGGAAAGTCAAGGTGATTGGGTTGCGATACGGTATGGGTAGATCAGCTAAGAATTCCGACACTATCCTTTCTTTGATCGCTTTTGAGGGACAAACTTGATTTTAAATTATGATAACATGATAGTCCACATCGCTATCTTGCTACCGATAGTTGGTTTCTCAAGAATGTACTTAATAGGATCCATAGGTGCTACCACATGTACCGTGTGGGCTAACATGTAGTGCCTGAGCTTCTTAGTAGCCTAGACTAGTGCCAATGATGTCTTCTCTAATGGCGTGTATCTAGTCTCATAGTCTAGGAACTTCTTACTTAGGTAGTAAATTGCGCGCTCTTCTTTCCCCATCTCGTTGAGCTAGCATGGCTCCCATATCTATTTCCATTATGGTGAGATACGTAGTAAAGGTTTTCCTGGTTGGGGTAGAACTAGCACTTGGAGGATTAGTTAGGTATTCCTTAACCTTCTCGAATGCTTGTTGGCACTCGACATCCCAAATAGGCTCAAATCATTTCCTCAACTTCTTGAAAATAGGTTCACAAACCATAGTCAATTTTGATATGAAAGACTAATGTACTCGTAAATGTCCTAGGAAACCCCTTATCTCTTTTTCGTGCTTGGTAGAGGGATCTCCTGAATGGCTTTGATCTTGGATGGATCAACTTTAATTCCTCTAAGACCGACAACATAACCGAACAGTTTGCTCGAGGTTACTCCAAAGGCACACTTTTGAGGGTTAAGGCGCATGTTGTATTTCCCGAGTCTCTAGAAGAATTTCCTTAGCCTGGGTAAATGCCCTACCCTATCTTTGGACTTTATGATCATGTCATCCACATAAACTTCAACTTTTTGTGGATCATGTCATGCAATAAGGTTGTAGCTGTCCTCTAGTGTGTTGCACTCGCGTTCTTAAGCCTAAATAGCATCACCACATAGCAATATGTTCCCCATTGAGTAATAAAGGTGGTCTTTACCATATCCTCTTTAACAATCGCAGTCGTCCATGAATGAAAGCAAAGCATGACCCACTGTGTTATCTACAAGGACGTCGATATAAGGCAGTGGGAAATTGTCTTTAGGACTAGCCTTATTCAAATCTCCGAAGTCGACACACATACGAACCATGTTGTCTTTCTTCGAACCGGTACTATATTTGCTACCCACCGAGGATAGTGAACTACCTTGATGAACCCAGCCTCTAACTACTTCGGACCTCTTCCTTAATCTTCAAAGCCCATTTAGGTTTCATCCTCAACTTCGCTTAATTGGTTCAAGCATCTTCGTAAAGTGGAATTTTATGTTTTTCGTTGTACTCGGATCTATACCCGCCATGTCTTTGTAGGACCATGCAAAGACATTTATAAACTCTATAAGGAGCGAAGTAAATTGCTTCGCACTTCGGATCTAATGTTCTCCCGATCTTAACTTCTTGGGGTTGATCAACCGACCTTAGATTAATTGTTGTTGTTTCCTTTATTATTGGTGAGCGATGTTCATGATCTTCCATAGCTTTTATTAGTTCTTTAGGGATTTCTTGTTCATCATTAGAGGCAAAATAATTGAAAGCAAGAGGAGGCAAAGAGTAAGCGGAAAGGTTCACTTTATTGAATGAAGCAACGAGTACATCGGACTCGAAGCGAAGATACATAATTGGAAGTGAAAGAATTAGGCAAACAATTAGAAATAACGAAGGAGAAATAAAAGCCCTATACTAGACTCGGAAAGAGGATGCGCTCCTAGACCGATAGCGAATTCTCGGCCCTCCTTGACATCACTCCAAGTAATATGCTTGGACCCTTCATTATCAACATTGGTGATGAATCTGGATGGATCGAACTGTGGGTGCAACATAGGTCGTGACAGCATCGAGACCGAATTCCCTTCTAGGTTACTCTTTTGTCCGAATAGAAGACCAAAAAGATTATTCCCAACAAAATTGGTCAAGTCTCGTGTGGACTCGTCCCTTTTAAAAAGGTAGGGTGCTTCCTTCTCCGTAACATAACGAGTCACTAAAAATCTCCAAACCATGTACCAAGATGCCCTTTTCCTTGATATTCTAAGGCTCATGAAAACCATATTAGGGAAGTCATTTCCTTCCTTTAAGAACCGCCCGTTCGAGTATAGGGAAAGGGCTTGGTAGAGCGGACTGTGTGCAGTGCACTCCTCTTAGTTTGAACCGCCCACTTGGCTTGGGCTATTTCCCTAGCAGTAAGTTGATAACCTAGCTCGAAGTTGTAGTTATTAGTGGGTTCAAGGGGTGGAAAAGTAGGGTGGTATGCCCTTCGGCCCGCAACAAGACCTGGAAAATACCTGTTCTTCCTAAGGATCGAATGGACATTAGGGTTACCATAAGGATTGAAGTTAAAAGGTGCTTTATCCCTTTCTAAGATAGCGACAGTCTCGAATCCATATAGTTCCTCATTGTTGGCATCATACTCGATCTCAACTACGGATTCTTTAGAGGTAATAGTAGCACAAAGATTATCCCCATTGATAGTTACAACTTGACTTTTGATGATCATCTTAACTTTCCGATACAGAGTAGAGGGCACTCGCCCGATAATCATGTAACCAAGGGCATCCTAGAAGTAAATTGAAAGTAGCTGGGATATCTAGGACTTAGGATTCGACGACCCTTTCTACTGGCCTTATATTAATTGGCAAGGTCACTATTCCGAGACCGCTCTTTTAGAATTATCGTAAGTTGGAAGATGGACAGTCTGTTTAGAGAGTTGTCGCTCCCTAATTCCCGATCTTTTAGTCTGTTCTCCAGGGACACACATTTACTGCTGATCCATTGTTTAGAAAGGTTAGGGGAACAAACTTGTGGATGAAAGTTATGGTTAAGTAAAGGGTATTGTTGTATGCAACACCTTCTTCCGGGAGATCCTTTTAGTCAAAGGTAATAGTTTCATCCCTATTTTAACCAATCCTACCACTTCTTCTAACGTAGTTTTAGGAGAGACCTCAATCTTACTGAGTGCATTAATCAAAGTCTGTCTATGTTTCGGGAAGTAGATATTAGTTACCAAATTGAGATATCAACCTTTAATTTCTGTAGCTGTTTAAGGATTGGGTATTCTTCTTTTGTAGCCTCGAGCTCTTTTGGGGCTTCCCGAGTTTGTTGTGGACCCAGGGGTGCATTGTGCTATCTAGGTCTAGTAAGGAATTGGACTGCAAGACTTTTAGTTTCTCTCCAAAAGTCTTCTTCTTCTAAGGGTGGTGTGCCTCGAAGTCATCACTATTGTCGTCACCATTGCTTCTCATTTCGTAGACATCTCCTTCACCATTTACCCACAGCCCTGGACTTCGCATCTAAAGGAGGTAGGCTAAAAACGGTTTAGACTCGTCAAAATCTTAGATAAAAACATATGGATCCCAACTTGGAGTAGGTTCAGTGAAAAGGATTTTTATTGTTGTTTGGTTTCTAGGCAGCCTTAGGTAAAGGAAGTTGGCCATTTCGAAACATGCTTTCTAGTTTGTTCTGGAATGTCCAACACTGTTCGATATCGTGTCCTCATGTACGATGGTATTTGTAAAATTTTCCCGCATCCCAATTTTTGGAATGTTTCACGGTTTCGATTTTGCTTTAACGGGTGGTAATTCTTTTTCCCTTTCCTAGGAGACAATCAAGGGCTTTACTCGTAGGAAGTATCAATAGGAGTGTAGTCAGTACACTCGTTAAGGGCATTGACATTTTCACCCTCGCTAGTATTGCCTATATTAGAGGTTTTCCTATATTTGGAATGATAATTACCTTTATACCTGGTTGCGACTTTTGTAGTCACGATAGACGACTCTTCTTCTATCAACAAACCAGCATCTCTAAGGGTTGAAAAATTCATCATGGGTAGGAAATTGAGGTGATGATTGTAATTAGGTCGAAGGTTTTCACGATGATCCCGACTTGGTCCTTCTCGAAGGGTCGGTCAACTATGTGGGCAGCCTTTGCTCTCCATCCGGAAAGAAAATCTATAAAGCTCTCCTTCCCACCTTGTTTAATTAATTCCATGTCTTTGAAGGTAACAGGAAAATCGGTGTTTTAGGAGTATTGATGTAGGAACTCCTTGCACGGATCAGTCCAAGTAGCGACCTTACGTGGGTCAACTGCGTTATACCACTTCATTACATTAGTGTCAAAAGTCCAGGGAAGATGATGTGGTAACTATCTTCGGTAATGTTCTTAAGAGTCATTGCTCCTAAGAAGTTGCGTACGTGATGGTGGTGATTTTCAGAACCTTTGAACTTGATATCGGGCATGGTAAACTTTAGAGATAGTTTACCCTTAGGGATTGAAGTGAATCCCTTATGATCGAAGTAATGATTAATTAACATGGATGACTCCCTTAACATATGTTCTATCTAATCTACACGTGGATCGAGCTGAGGTTTGGATTCATGTTTAGGGGATTCATGTTTGGGATTGTCCGGATGAGACAAGCTAGGTGCAGGTGGCGGAACTAATCCTTCTCCTCTTCTCGGACGTTCAACTTCCTCATCTCTCTTACTACCCTCAATAGCCCCGATGATAGTCTTAATATCGATATAGATTATATTTCCTCCTCTTGATCGGTTATGTTAGTTTCCACCTTGGATATGTTCTCATTAAGTAAACCGAGATTAAGAGGTTGCTCTCGGTTTAAATCCATTGGAAGGGAACTCTTTGTATGTACTAACTTATGGCAAGGAATATATTAAGACAAAGTGTAGTGTGCACCGAAGCTTGTCACACCGATGTAGATCGTGGAGTGGAAAGAAAAGAAGATATGTCGGACTCCTTGGTGAGGCATTCTAATATTTTAGAGCTCGGATTCCGATGATACTCGGCTTGTCGTAGACTTCCCTATTCTCGCAACCCAAAGGATGAGGTTTAGGACCATGTGAGAGAAAATCACTTTTGGGAGGAAGGGACTTAAGCGCAAGACCCGAAGAAACCAAGGATGCTTTTATTTGGATGCACATAAAGAATGCAAGGATGCTTTTATTTGACCCAAGAGTGCATGCTATGAGGGAAGAGGTACCATTTCCTTAGGCAATCAAGCCTAGTTGGGCTCGCCTAGGATCCAAGTGGGAGCCTCATTTTAGAAAGGGTAAAGAGGGGGTAGAATAAACTTTTCCTAAGGGTCCAAAATAGTATTAAAACTATGTTCAAAGGTTGGTAAATGCGGGATGCCTACTACAAGCACACCATAAGAATACACTACTCAAATTTTCAAATTTATCCCCAGCAGTAGTCGCCACTCGTAGGAACCGCGACTCGGCCGGAATCGGGTCGAGCTTCCCCACGTGCTTTTCTCGGCATTTCATTGGTTTTAGAAAATGGGTTTGAAAAGGATTCAGGATTTTAAAAGATAAATTTTAGAATGTGGGGATTGATCTCTTATTAAGAGTTCGAATTTTGTCAATTTAACAGATTAAATCGGATTGAATTAATTGGCATTTTATTAATCATTTTATTTTACAAATTAGTTTCAAAATTCCCAGGATATTATCTCCTAAGTGAAGAACAAATAAATTTAGAAATTATGGTTCAGTCGTGAGGCTTTAAGGACAGACCGGTGTGAAAACACCGGTCCGGACTCAAGCCTTAGTCGTGGACTCGCCGCCTGCAGTCGGCGGACACCGGTGCTAGCTAGGGCCCGAGCTGAAACATTCAGCCTCGGCCTCGGCTTAGTAGCCAGATCCAAATCTCTTTTTTACTCTGCAATCGGAAAATAACCCGAGATGAAGACTCGGACTTTACACCTCACTTTTCCGAGTTCTATCAAGGGAATCAAGTATAAGATTTTCTTACTTATAAAGTTTTGATTCCAAGTCATTCCCTGTGCCTTAGAAACTTTTCCGAGTGATATAGTATTTTCTCTAAGTGTTATAGAAATTATTTCATGTATTTATGCATGACTCGTGTGATTCGAAAGCATATCCGCACTCACTATGTTACACTCGGTTCCGAGTCACTCATCACTTAGAATTATCGCATGTTCAAACGCCGGTATTTGTACAACCGAACTCGTGACGTGACTTCATATTACGAGTCTTATTCTGTAAAAGTCGGCGCTTCTAGTTTGAATCATGCTCAGCCTAGATCAAGTTTATTCCCTCTAATATTATTTATTTAACTTTATTCTCTTTTAGACCGACTCGGATGGAATTTTGAGTATTATGAATATTAGACTTAGAAAATTCCATTCCTTTTTTGACCCGGATAATTAGTCACTTAATTATCTTAATTATATTATTATCTCGTGTCTAATCTTGGACCAAAGTATTTTATACTTTGAGAACCAAATTGATTTACTTTTGTAGGTGATTCAAACGAGGCTATCCTAATTTTGAATTACAAAAGTAACCGGCTTCAACACGTCAAATCACCAACAAACAAGGCTTTTTCCACTTCGACCTAGCCTCGTACAACGTGTCGGGGTTGTCTGTTTCCAAAACCGGAAATCCGTAACATCAAGCTTAACGGTGGTTTCCACCTTATTTTTCAAGACACCGCCAGTGGTTTTAGGCACTTCCAAGGGAGTCAAGAGCCGTTGTCTAACGCTCATATTTCAACGGATATTTTCCGAGTGACTCGGAAAATCCTTCATAACGGTCATAAAAGAACTTCCAGTCGGAGGATGGACACAACGGCTAAGCTGCTTGGTCATCTATAAATAGAAGCCAACTCTCAAGACTTGGTGATTGTTGAACCAATTGTAAAATACATACTTGATCAAAAGTCATTGTATTCATTCTCAATCTTCTACTTACAACTCCAATTCTGTAATTCATTATATTCCGAGTTGTAAGGTCTTGTACTCGATTACAAACTCTCTTCTTACTCTCTAAGTAAGGTCCCTTGACTGAGTCGTAAAGGTTAACTCAGCTTAGTTGTCCCTAGCTGTAAGGGTTATCTCAGCTAGGAAGTACTAGATCGAGATAAGGGAATTTCCGAGTTTAGGAAAAACTTGTAAGGAGTTTTCTAAGGGAGCAACTCGGGTTGAGTCGAGTCTACTATATTTTGTGGATTCAAAATAGTGGATTCGACTTCGTGCTTGGATTAGCACGGTCTCGTGGTTTTCTACCCCAGGAGGGTTTCCATGTACTTTTGTGTTACCGGTTTTCGAGTACATTTTAGACTCGGATCGTTTACTTGTTCGATCAACTCCGATTCTATATTCTTTACCGATTTCGAGTCGGGTCTTTTCCGAGTTAATTTGTGACTCCAACTCTACTCGGACGAATTTATTCTTTAATCGAAGCAAATCTCATCATCACCCTATTCACCCCCTCTAGGGTGATTTAGTCTCTCCAAGAGCTAACTTTCACGAGATACATTTTTAATAAGAACAAAGCAAAAGGGGAAATCACCAGTCACTTTTTAAGAAGGAAACTAACAAAAACAAAAAACAAAACTTGCTCTTCCAATCTTAGTTTGGAAAACTAAGACTAAAAGAGGTTAAAATTGACTCCATCGATCTTTGAACCGAGAATCGGATTTGGGGGCCCGGGTACGAAATGTAGGGAAAGCCTTCCATTCCGCCCGCCGAAGACGACTATTACTAGTTTGATTAGTATACTAAAATAATGTGCTAAACACAAACATACAACATGCTAAACAATATAAAAAACAACCAAATGGAATTAAAGGAAACCAATAAAGAAAGCAGAAAGAAAGCAATAAAGAAAGAAAAAGCGAAAAACTAAAAGATTACATCGGGTAGGGAGGAATTGAAAGAAGCCATTACATCTCTTTAATCCATAATACAGAAAGTGATAAATAAAACATAAATTAAATAACTGTTTAAAGGCTGAACGATTGCCCTTAGGTTGTCCACCTTGTCGATCCGAATCTCTTAATGTGATGATGACGAATCTAAGAAAAAGCTTGTTCTTGTGAAGGTGAATGTGTAAGGAGTAGGAAAGATCAGTTGAATGAATGCCCAAAGATCAGAATAACTGAATATTCTTTAACTCTTTGCATAGATTCAACGACGATAAGTAGAAAACAGGAATTCATTTGAGCGGAGTAACGCTTAGGTATGAGTGCTCTAGTTAGCTTTCTACAACATTACGTATAGGAGAAAGTCGTTCTTAGAATGAGAGCCAAGGCTCTCTATGTATAGGAGAGACCTAGGTCATAAATGACCTAGGGTTTACACTCAACCCGTCATCCAAGCAGATTGGAAACAAACCGGGCTAAAATCCCATAAGATTGAATCGGATAAAGCAAGGATAGAACTTAATAGAACCCGGTTCACGGCGCCGCCACCCGGCGCACCTAGGGTATCGTTCCCTAGTGTATTTCCAAAGGAGTCTCCAAGCTAAAACACAACGTTTCACTTAATATTCTAGGGTTGCAGTGTGCCGCCACGACGTCGTTTTGAGGGAAAATGTTCCTAGTCTCGTGTGGACTGCTTTGTGGAACTTAAACGCAACACTTTGATGCTCGTGATCATGAAATGCAACACTTTAACGCCAACTTCAGGTCTTCAATTCCCTATCCGATTTGTAAAAAGTAAAATGGAGTATTCTGAACTTAGAATTTCCAGACACAAAGACTGGACTCTGTTCTCTCCGAAGGCTTGGCTCGGTTCTTGGATCGTCTCGAAAAAAAAAGGGGCGTTTTTGATCAACCCAAGGAAAAAAGGCTATTTATTTAGTGTTGGGGGTTCTTTGTGGTTTATCGGCTTTTGAAGACTCGGACTCGAATTTATATCATTCTGAGTACTATCAAGGACTCGAGTACAAACCTCATCCCTCCTAAGTTTTGATTACAAGTCATTTTGAGTAATATCGAAATTATTACATATGTTTCTCACTTACTCGAATACACATTCTTGTTCATCAACTCACACCGCTGTTTCGAGTCACTCCGACACCACTTAGATTTATCGCATGTTCAAACAATCTCTCTAACACTTTTAATCTAAGTTCGACTTCATATTATGAGGTAAAGTGAATTACAATGTTAATTCATCCTTCTAAGTCAGCATGTGTGTTCGAGAATTATTTATCTAGATAAACTACTTATACTCGATATTTTCTTTATAATTTGATCTTTCCTAAGACTAACTCGGATGGAATTTGAGTATAATGAATATTAGACTCGGAAAATTTCACTCCTCTAAGCCTAAGATAATTATGCAGTTAATTATCTTAATTAAATTATTATCTCGTACCTAATCTTAGACCAAAGTATTTTATACTTTGAGAACTAAAAATTGTTTACTTTTGTAGGTTATCTAAACGAGGTTATCCTATTTTTGAATTACAAAAGTAATCGGCTTCAAGCTCTCAATCACCAAGCAGACAAGGCTTTTCTACTTTTGAACAAGGCTCGGACGTCTGTGTCGTGGTTGTCTGTTTCCAAAACCGAAAACCTTCAACGCTAAGATCAACGGTGGTTTCCACCTTACTTTTCGGACATCACCAGCTGATTGGAGCACCTTTTGGAGTCAAGAGCCATTGCACAACGTTCACATCTCAACGGATCTTTCTCGAGCGACTCGGAAGAACCGTTACAACGGTCACAAAGGACTTCTATTAAGAAGATAGTCACAAAGGCTAATTTGCTTGGTCATCTATAAATAGAAGCTAACTCTCAAGACTTGAAGATTTCGAACACATTATTGAAATTATATCTCTTTGTATAATATTCATTCAATCTTCTATTTACAACTCCCAACTTGTAATTCATAGTTTCCGAGTTGTAAACTCTTGTAATCGGTTACATTTTCTTCTTACTTTCATAGTAATTCCCTTGATTGAGTTGTAAGGGTTAACTCAGCTCGCTTGTCCATAACTATAAAGGTTACCTCGGTTAGGCAAGTACTAGATCGGATAAGAGAACTTCGAGTCTAGGAAAATTGTTTAAGGGGGCAATTTTTGTTGAGTCAATCTGCTGTATTTTATAGATTCAAAATAGTGGATTTGACTTGATGCTTGGACTAGCACCGGCTGTGGTTTTCTCGCCCCAGGAGGGTTTCCACGTACATCCGAGTTCACACTCTTCCGAGTTCAATCTAGACTCAAATGGTCCGATTATTCTTTTCAAGCTTTAATCTTCCAAGTTTGTTAAAATTTCTTCATCATCCTATTCACCCCCTTCTAGGGTGACTAAGACTCTCCCAGACGCAAACCTTTAATTAGTATCGAGCCTAGCCTTTCGTAAAGGATCTAACAATCCAAAGGTCTAAAGATCAAATGGCCCGTAACAATGGAGAGTTCAATGAAGGAAGATCTTCCAACTGCACCACCAAAGTTCGAAGGATCAAACTTCGTGCACTCGGAAAAAGCTCATGGAGTGCTTTTTACTGGATCAAGATGAAGATGTATGGAACATCATACAAGAAGGCTATTACATTCTAATGAAGATGGAAGATACAAGACATGTGCCTAAAGCAAAGTTCAAATACACCACTCGAAGAGGCGTAAAAGTTCGTAAAGAACTTTAAAGTGATGAACATTCTGATGTGCACCATTAGCTCAAAAGAATACAATAGAGTGTCGACTTGTGACACAGCCAAAGATGTGTGGACACTCTTCTCAACACATATGAAGAACCAGCCAAGTAAGACAAGTGAAGATAAGTCAGTATCTTCACAAATACAAGTTGTTCAAGATGGAGTTAGAAGAAAACATCACTTAGATGTTTATATGCTTCACCGAGATTACAAACAATCTCAAATCTCCGGGTAGAAAGATTTCCCATGAAGAGATGTGCAGAAAAATCCTAAGGAGTCTACCCAAGAGAAGATGGGGTCCTAAGGTGACAGACCATCGAGGAAGCTTAGAACCTCTCTCAACTAAAGCCAAACAAACCGATTGGGAAGCTACTTACCCATGAAATCCATTTGGAAGAAGAGGATGTCGAAGTCAGCACTAAGAAGAATATTGCGTCGAAGGCCTCGAAAGCGAGAGGAGAAAATCGAATTACTCAAATTTAGAAGCGGATTCCATGGCACTTATTGCTTAAGGCTTCGAAGAATGATGAAGCATAAGAAATGGGAGAAAAGGCCAAGTGAAGAGTTCTACAAGAAAGATAAGAAGGATAGAAAAGGTAAACACTCATCTCTTTCAAAGTTATCTTTAACTAAGAACTCTAACTGTTTTGAATGTGGCAAAGAAAGATCACATAGTCAAAGACTGTTCAAGAAGAAAGAGGGACAGAAAGAAGAAGAAGCCTATGATGGCCACATGGAGTGATGAAGATTCATCCGAAGAAGATGAAGAGTCAAACGATTCAAAATGTCTTACTGCTCTATCGGACTCAAAAGTCGAATCCGAGTCGACTCTAACAACTCGCACAATTAGGAGACAAATCCTCGGGAGGTAATTGAATATTTCCTCAAGTTTTCCAAAGTTGATTTAGCCAAATATATTTACACTTTGGAAGAAAAGCCCAATTCCGATTCTTCACAATACAAATAACAACTTGAGTCTCTTACTTCGACAAGCATTAATTTGAAAAATGAATAAGAAAAACCGAGACTCACTCTAAGAGAACTCAAGACTAGTACTCCAGCTAATGAGACCGAGTCCGAGAAACTCGGAGAGAAAACGAGCATCTAAAACAAAAGCTCAATGAGTCTCAAGAGCTTGTTTTAAAATTTACTCAAGGTCGAAAAACCTTGTCATGATCTTAGGCTCTCAATATGTCTCCTTCGTAAAGGAAGGACTTGGTTTTAACAAAGAGGAGGAATCTAATTCCTCCTCGGATCTTTTCAAAAAGGATTCCGTAACTTTTAAGTTTAGGAAGGCTGAGCATGGTCATATTCATAAGAATGAAAGGAGGACTGAGCCAAGACCAGCTTACAGGAGAAAACCTTCTCCACCAGTTTATAAAAGAAAATATTTTCAAAAGAAAGAGACACGGACTCGGCTTTCTAAGAGGAAGACTCGGAATCGGACCAAACCCAAAGTAATTCAAATCTGGGTTCCAAAGAGTCTTCTTCCTCGAAAAGGACAATAGTAAAGGGAATTACTAGGTTCGTTAGAGGAAGTGAGAAGGGTTAGTGCATTTCGACTTGCGGTAACTTAGAAAAGACAAAAGGTCACCGGTACCTAGACAGTGGATGCTCACGCCACATGTCGGAGATTCAAGACTTTTTCTCGAGTTGGAAGATTACAAAGGAGGCAAAGTCACTTTTAGAGATGACAAGTAGCGGAAGATAGTTGGAATAGGCAAGATTGGAAAAGGAGACAACCCGGTCAACCTAGTCTATCTTGTCATGGGATTTAAGCACAATCTACTCAAGCATCTCTCAACTATATGACAAAGGTCAAGAGGTAAGATTCACTCGCACCAATTGCTATATTTCCGATGCAACTACCAAAGAGACTAAGCTCTTAGGTAAAAGATCGGGTAACACCTACACTATTCCTCTTTTTGACCCCGGTCGAATTTATCTTGTTTAAAAGCATCTCTGCATGATGATTCTTGGACATGACATTGTAGACTAGGTCATGTTAGCATGCACACTATCAATAAGCATGTATCTCATGGTTTAGTTAGAGGATTACCTAACTCGCGCCTTTAAGACAGATAAAATTTGTAAAGCATGCACAAAAGGGAAACAAGTCAAATCATCTTTCAAATCTCTTAAAACTGTTTCAACATCCAAGGTGCTTAAAATGTTACATATGGATTTATGTGGTGAAATCCCCGTAAAGAGTCTCGGAGGTAAATCATATGTACTTGTAATTATTGATGACTACTCACGATTTACATGGGTGTGTTTTCTTAAGCACAAAAATGAAGCTTTCAAAGAGTTCAGCAAGCTTTGTAGGAAAATTCAAGTTTAGTCTCAAACTCATATCGAAAGATTCGAATTAACCATGGAAGGGAGTTCGATTACTCGGAATTCGCAAAGTTCTCGCGATAAGAATGGTATCTCCCATAACTTCTCAGCACCCGTAACTCCTCAACGGAATGGAGTAGTGGAGAGAAAGAATAGAACTCTTGAAGAAAGAGGAAGGACAATGATGATTTAACATGATCCGCCTTACTATTTCGAGGCTGAGGCGATCAACACAACAGAACTACACACTAAACAGATGCCTCATCGGACCCATCTTAAAGAAAACTCCATACGAGCTTTACAATGGAAGGAAACCAAATATCTCATACTTCAAACCCTTCGGTTACAAGTGCTATGTTCACAATAATGGTAAGGATCACCCGACCAAGTTTGATGCTTAGTCGGATAAAGGTATTTTTCTTTGTTATTCATCTCCTAGTAAAGCATATCGCATTTTCAATAAAAGAACTAACAAAGTGGAAGAAAGCATCCACGTTGTTTTTGATGAGATTGACTAGGGAAAACCAAGTGAGTCAACATTCTCGAAATAAAACTCAGTCGAGATGAAGATGATCTTACTGAAGCCGAGATCGAGCAGAGTCAAGGAAAAGCAACTTAGAATTAGATAGCTTAGAATACCATGACTCGGATCGAAGCGGTTCTAGAGCCAGCTCAAAATACGAAAGTTAATCGGATGAGCATGCTCAATCGGACCGGATCACCGAAGATCAACCAATTCAACCTACAAATCTGGTGAACCGAGAGAACAAGTAGAGTATTCAAATATGCTTCAAGTCACCATCTCGAAAACATCTTGTCCGATATCAACAGTGGGGTAAGAACTCGTTCTTCTTTACAAAATCTATGTGCATTCACCGCATTCATATCATTAATCGAACTCGAAATGCACTAGAGGCCCTAAATGAACCTAAATGGGTAGAGGCCATGCAAGAGTAACTTAATCAATTTGAAAGAAACCAAGTCTCGGACTCGACCAAACGACCTTCCGACCACCCAATCATAGGAACCAAATGGGTTTTCAAAAACAAACTGGATGAGAATGGGTTGGTGGTCGAAATAAGGCTAGACTTGTGGCTTAAGGTTATAATCAAGAAGAAGGAATTAATTGTGGGGAAACATTTGCACGAGTTGCTAGAATTGAAGCAATTAGAATCCTATTGGCATTTGCATCAAGCATGAATATTAAATTATATCAAATGGACGTCAAATGTGCTTTTCCGAATGGTTTCATTCAAGAGGAAGTATATGGTGAGCAACCCCCTAGATTTGAAAATTTAGAATTTCCAAATCATGTTTTCAAATTGCAAAAAGCTCTTTATGGTCTTAAACAAGCTCCCAAGGCTTGGTATAAAACACCGAGCAGTTTCTTAGTTGAAAATGAATTCAAAAGAGGTCAGATTGACAAGACTCTCTTCATAAAAACCAAGGGGAAAGACTTTCTTATTGTTCGGATTTATGTTGATGATATAATTTTTGGAGCTACTAATGAAAATCTTTGGCGAGATTTTTCTAAGTTAATGAGACAGGAATTCCAAATGAGCATGATGGGAGAGCTCAATTTCTTCTTTGGTCTACAAATCAAACAAGACAAAGATGGGATCTATGTACACCAATCTAAGAATACCAAGGAGTTGCAGAAGAAGTACAAGCTTTAAGATGTAAAACATGCAAGCAACACCAATGAGTAGCTGCATAAAACTGGACTCGGACGAAAAAGTAAAGTAGTAGATCATAAACTCTATCGAGGTATGATTGAATCTCTGCTATATCTCACATCCAAGAGGCCGGACATAATGTTTAGTGTATGTCTATGTGCAAGATTCCAAGCTAATCCAAAAGAATCACATCTCACTGCGGTGAAGAGAAAATTTAGATATCTTGCAGGGACTCATAATCTAGGTCTATGGTTTTTAAGAGACTCGTAACCGACCCTCACTCGGATACTCGGATGCTAACTATGTTGGATACAAGGTTGATAGTAAAAGCACCTCAAGGGCATGCCAGTTTCGGGTCAATCCCTTATATCTTAGCACTCAAAGAAGCAAAACTCGGTTGCTCTATCAACTCGCTGAAACCGAGTACATTGCAGCTGGAGCATGCTGTGCTCGGACTATATGGATCAAGCAACACTTGAAAGACCTTAGACTTTCATTCAAATCAATTCCAATCAAGTGTTATAATCGAGTGCAATCAGCATCACTAAGAATCCAGTTCAAGCACTCAAAGACGAAGCACATTGAGGCCGGTATCATTTTCCGAGAGACCATTCCGAGAAAGGTGATATTGATCTTGAATTCATTCCTACAAAACTTCAATTAGTTGCTATCTTTACTAAGACCCTTAGTGAGGATCAGTTTTGCTTTATTAGGAATTAACTTGGCATGATAAATGCTTGATTATGTGTTTTTCTAAGTGAAATTATCTTACATTATTATGTGTTAAATGTTTCTTCTCTATGTCTTAACAACAATTAGTTCAGTTGACCCAGTGATACTCGAACTAGGAGTTATTATCCGCTTGCGCTTTCTAAGTCACTCGTAAACTTTACTCGAGTCGATTTAATTTTTGAGAAAATTGGACTTCAAACTTCGAAATCATCTCTAGATTAGTGGAGAATTTCGAAATTTCTTTAAAATCTCTCTTTCTCTCTCTCTCTCTCTCTCTCTCTCTCTCTCTCTCGATAATCTACACTCTCGCATTCTCACTCTCAAGTAATCTTAAGCTCTCGCATCTCTCTCTCTCTCTCTCTCTCTTGCGTATCGATTATCGAACTAGCCGTTGGGAGACAGTACACTGGAATTCTAACCGTTAGAGAGTAGAACAGTACACACCGGTCTCGAGGTGACCGTTGGAAAGTTAGGTCGAACAGTATATCGAAGGATATTTCTTTCTCTATAAATAGCATCTATTTTCCTTTATTTCGCTACTTTACTCTCCGATAACCTACACTCTCACATTCTCACTCTCAAGTAATCTTAAGCTCTCGCACTCTCTCTCTCTCTCTCTCTCTTCAAGCTAACTCACCTTCTTCTCAAAGCTTCTCAAACATGCCTAAAAGAGGTTCCGCTCCAGATTTTCTTGGTTCTGCAACCAAGAAACCTAGAACCAAAAGCCACGAGGGTCCTTCTAACCCTCGAAAATCCTTGTCACCCAACACCTTATGTTGGATGACAAATTCTTCCTAACCACAAAATTCTTGTGGTTGAAACACATTAAAACCATAAGAATATACAATTTCCTCTATTTCGGTGAATTTATTTACCCGTAACCCGTCGCTGAGTTTTATTCGAACCTTTCCAGCTTTGAAGGGATCATCACCTCCGAGTTCACAACACAATAGTTCGTATTAAGCTCTCTCTTCGCCATTGTCTATTCAAAGTTTCATCTCTTTTCCTCAACAACAACCCCATCCACTTCAATAAGGTTGCTAATTTTTCGAAAAATATGCCAAGGAAGTCCCCGAGTCATGCAAAAACTTTTCTATGACTTACGGGAAGACCGAGGCTCATCTTCTCTACTTCTTGCCGATGAGAACCTTCTTTTCTCATCATACTAGCAAAGAGAATCCTAATTCAAAGATTCTCAAGGCTTTGTTTGACATTCTCGAGGGCTATGACGTAGACCTCTTCCCAACCATTATCGAGCGGATGGCCTTTGTGCCATCTCGGACTAAGAAATCCAGTCCTCTCCCTTTCGGAGCTCTTCTCACCCTTGTCATTAAACAATTCAAGTCCCTCTCCCCTCGGACCTCGACGAAGTGTTTGAGGCTGCCATAGTAGTTGGCAAAAGTGCGCTTCTTGGCTATGGATAACAGGAAATCCAACCGGGTGTCCGGGTTCACAGCTCGAACCGAGGCAACCCTCCCTCCGCCTTAAACTCGGACTCCTCTCTCACTCACTCCTCCACCTGGTAATGCTTCCACCTTAGGTCCACCTTCCTCTATCACTGCCGCTTTATCTAACACGATGATAGATAAGCTCTCCTCTATATCCGCGAAATCCGGGATACTCTCCGCTCCTTCAAGACTCGTCCTTCGCCTATGATCACCAACCAAAAACAGCCTGATCTCAAATTCGAGAGCAACAAGATGTGCTTCTCGAACCGAAAAATTTGGTTAAGGAGCAACGGGAGATAATCGAGCTCCTCAAAGAAAGGCGCTCCAAAGCGGCTCAGGACTCGGAATGCTCAAACATCTAAAGAGTCCTCGAGCCCTACCAAGTCTCCATCCGGAGAGGAAGCCAAAGAAGAAGAGGTGGTCTGTACTTGAAGCAGCTCCTTCTAAGGAGAAGGAGGAAGAAGAGAAGGAAGAAGAGAAAGAGGAAGAAAGAGAGAAGCGAGGATGAAGTTGAGGGACAAGGTGCTCCCGCTCCTCAACCGGGACCGATCGGCTCGGACGGCAGCCCGAGTGAGTCGAAGACTCTGCCGATGTTGGACAATTAGCGGCAGTCAAGCCGGAGGAAGCACCTCCTTCCGCAACGTTCGAAGAGGATGAGCCTCTTGACGACCTTGTTCCGGGTCAACCACTCGGAGCCGAGCCCATTCCAGAGATCCCGGTGTAGCCACCGCCAAGATCTTCATCGTCTTCACAAGTGTATCGGCGCAGGCCCATAGCACGCTCATCCGCCTCAACTCGGACCGCTCCCACTCCACCATCTTGATTTCTTTTCGTATTCTTGTTTTCGTTTTTTTTTCTTTTTGTCTAGACAAACAAATTGTATCATCTTGATATATTCTTCCCCATTTTGATTTTTTTTGCTAAAAGGAAAGGGGAGAATACTTAGAAAATTTGTTGTCTTATTTAGGGAGTTTTCTCACCCTCTCTTTTGTATGTTTTTTAATGTATACATATGAATGAAGTTTCGATTTCGAGCATATTGCTTTCTAAGTATAACTTCTTTCTAAGTTTAAATTTCTCATTTTGTTTTGCTCTAGTATATTAGCTCATTTCTCTATTTTGCTCCGATATAACTACTCATAATTTTTCATCAAACGAGCTATCTCCATCAATATTCTAAGTCCGAATCACTTCATTTATTATTCTATTTTTTGCGATATTTTATTCTAAGCTCGATATATTCTTTGTCAAATGAGTAACAATGAAAACTCTTGATTATTTCACTAACAAAGTTTCTATCTTAGTATGGAATGCCTTTCATAAAAAGGGGGAGATTGAAGACTCAAACTCCGAATTTATATAATTCGAGTACTATCAAGGACTCGGTACAAACTTCATCCCTCCTAAGTTTTGATTACAAGTCATTCTGAGTAATATAGAAACTATTGCATATGTTTCGATCGACTCGTAATTCACATTCTTGTTCATCAACTCACACCAATGTTTCGAGTCACTCGGACACCACTTAGATTTATCGCATGTTCAAACAATCTCTCTAACACTTAGACACCACTTAGATTTATCGCATGTTCAAACAATCTCTCTAACACTTTTAATTTAAGTTCCGATTTCATATTCCGAGGTAAAGTGAATTACGACATTAATTCATCTTTCTAAGTCAGCATGTGTGTTTGAGAATTATTTATCTAGATCAAGTACTTATACACCGATATTTTCTTTATAATTTGATCTTTCCTAAGACTCGACTCGAGATGGAATTTGAGTATAATGAATATTAGACTCGGAAAATTTCACTCCTCTAGGCCTAAGATAATTATGCAATTAATTATCTTAATTAAATTATTATCTCGTGCCTAATCTTAGACCAAAGTATTTTATACTTTGAGAACCAAAATTGTTTACTTTTGTAGGTTATCTAAACGAGGTTATCCTATTTTTGAATTACAAAAGTAACCGGCTTCAAGCTCTCAATCACCAGCAGACAAGGCTTTTCTAGTTCCGAACAAGGCTCGGACGCCGTGTCGGAGTTGTCTGTTTCCAAACCGGAAACCTTCAACGCTAAGATCAACGGTGGTTTCCACCTTACTTTTCGGACATCACCAGCTGATTGGAGCACCTTTTGGAGTCAAGAGACGTTACACAACGTTCACATCTAAACGGATCTTTTCGAGCGACTCAAAAGAACCGTTACAACGGTCACAAAGGACTTCTATTAAGAAGATAGTCACAATTAAGAAGATAGTCACAACGACTAATCTGCTTGGTCATCTATAAATAGAAGCTAACTCTCAAGACTTGAAGATTGCTCGAACACATTGCTGAAATTATATCTCTTTGTATAATACTCATTCAATCTTCTATTTACAACTCTCAACTTGTAATTCATACTTTCCGAGTTGTAAAGTCTTGTAATCGGTTATAGACTCTTTCTTACTTTTTGATTAAGGTCCCTTGACTTAGTTGTAAGAGTTAACTCAACTCGGTTGTCCCTAACTCGTAAAGGTTATCTCGGTTAGGAAGTATTAAATCGAGATAAGGGAACTTCGAGTCTAGGAAAACTCGTAAGGAATTGTTTAAGGGAGCAATTTTGGTTGAGTTAGTCTGTTGTATTTTATGGATTCAAAATAGTGGATTTGACTTGGTGCTTGGACTAGCACTGGTTGTGGTTTTCCGCCCCGGGAGGGTTTTTACGTACATCCGAGTTCACACTCTTCCGAGTTCAATCTAGACTCGCATTGTCTTGATTATTCTTTTAAGCTTTAATCTTCCAAGTTTGTTAAAATTTCCTCATCACCCTATTCACTCCCCTCCGGGGTGACTAAGACTCTCCAAGAGCAAACCTTCAACTTCGTCGCACCAATCGAACACGATCCGAGATCCAAATTCTCAAAGAAGACTCGGGATTTCATCATTGGGCCAACAAAGTAAAATACAAAATTAAAGAGATAAGAGACGACACTTTTTAGGTGTCTACACCATGACAACATTTTCACCTTCATGAATTTTTCCATAAGACTAAAATAGTCTACGATGAGCATATATGTGTCCGGTGGCACTCATGTAAACGATCCATTCCACGGTGTTACTAACCGCATTGACCTCCGACACCATATCAACAGATCGTGACTCAACTAGATTGGCATCACTCTTTTTCTTGCCTTTACAATCCATGGCCTTGTGACTACATCGCCCACATTCATGGCACGTCCCATGAACTTGTACTTGCACCTTTGCTTGTGACTTAATATTACTTCTATAAGTTTTCTTTCCCTTATTTATGTTCCTATCAAAATTAGCAGATCTTGGTTCCATAAGGTTAGCTCTAGAAAAACCATAATTATTAAAAGTCCTTTTGTCCTTTAGCCTATTTTCTTCTTCAATTTTCAAATGTGCAATCAGTTCATCAAGAGTTCAATCATTCATTTCATGCATAAAGCTGATTTCAATATTCCTTACATAATGGTGGCAACTTTTCAATCAACACAATTGCCAAGGTCTTATCAAATATACAAAGTGAAGACTCGGGTATAACTGTCTATCTCTCTTAGGTTTTGATTCTAAGTCATTCTGCGCTTTATAGAACTTAATCTAAGTTTTCATTCGATTCCGACCCACTCAGAAAGCACTTTATCGCATATCTTTAATCTGTGCTTCTGGCCCACTCAAACATCACTCGGAACCATCGCATGAACAAATAATTTCTCTATCACACTTATTATGAGTATCGACTTCTTGCTTCAAGTTAAAATGAATTGCAATGTTAATTCTTTATCTTTAAGTCGGTTTATTCCTAGAGAATTATTTGCTAGATCAAGTTTATATATCCTAATTTTCTAAACTCTCTAACTTAATCATTTATGAATTGACTCAAGATAGAATCCGAACCTAATAGATATTAGACTCGGAAAATTCCACTCTTTTAGGCCAAAGATAATTAAGCACTTAATTACTATGATTTAATTATTATCTGTGTCTACTCTTGGACCAAAGTATTTTTATACTTTGAGTACCAAAGTGATTTGTTTTTGTAGGTTGTTTATACTAGCCTAATATGTTTTTGAAATATAAAAGCAACCAGTTTCTACCCTTTAAACATTAGCAAACAGAAAATAACTACTTCGGACATGGCTCGGACACCGTGTCAAGGTTGTCTGTTTCCAAAATTGGAAAACTCCAACTCTGGGTCTAAGGGTTGTTTCCACCTTAGTTTTCAATCACCACTAGATGATTGGACCATCTTTTAGAGGCAAGAGTCGTTGCACAACGTTCACATCCCAACGGATCTATTCCGAGTGACTCATAATAGCCATTACAACGGCTAGTGAAGATCACAAGTCCGGAACCGGTCTCAATAGTCATTTTGCTTGGATGTTTATAAATAGAAGCCACTTTGCAAGATTAAAAATTGTTAATGAACATATTCAACACTCACTCGAGTGCATTCTTACTCAATCTTCTACTTACAACTCCAATATGTAACTCTTACTTTCCGAGTTATAAAGAAAGTCTTGTAATCACTTAAATTCTTTCTTACTTTCTTTTTAAGTCCCTTGACTGAGCTGTAAGGTTTAACTCAGCTTAGTTGTCCCTAATTGTAAGGGTTAACTCAATTAGGAAGTAGTATATCATATAAGGGAACTTCGAGTCTAGGAAAACATTATAAAGGAATTTTCTAAGGGAGCAATTATTGTAAGAGACAATACTTTGTAATTGAGGATTCAATTAGTGGATTTGACTTGGTGCTTGGATTAGCACTGTCCATGGTTTTCTGCCTCAAGAGGGTTTCTATGTATTTCTATTTGTCAACCTTTACGAGTCCAATCTAGACTCGGAATTGCTTCTGCTCGGTTTTATGCAAAAAGAGTTTGATTTTTATTTAAAATCTTTAATCATCCTATTCACCTCCCCTCTAAGGTGACTTAATCTCTCCAAGAGTGAACCTTCAATTGGTATTAGAGCCTAGCCTTTCAAGAGGATCTCACAATCCAAAGGTCTAAAGATCATATGGCTCATAACGCTCGGAGATTTCGATGAAGGAAGATCATCTACCGGACCAACCAAGTTCAAGCGGTCAAACTTTGCACATTGGAAGAAGATGATGGAATGCTTTCTCATGGATAACGATTAAGATGTCCGGAACATAATCCGGAATAGGAACTTCATTCGAACAAAGATAGAAGGAATTAGCTATGTGCCTAAAGAAAAATCGAATACACTAGCAAAGAGATTAAGAAGTTCGGAAAGAACTTCAAAGCTACGAATACATTGATGTTTGCCATCAGCTCATAAGAGTACAAGAGAGTGTCGACTGTGACGTAGCCAAAGAGGTGCGGGACACTCTTGTTAACACCTATGAAGGAACAAGTCAAGTGAAGCGGCGAAGATAAGTCAATATCTTCACAAGTATGAGTTGTTCAAGATGGAGCCGAAGAGAACATCTCACGGATGTACGCTCGGTTCACCGAGATAACCAACAATCTCAAGCCTCTCGGCAGAAAGATCTCTCACGAAGAAATGGTCGGAAAAATTTTGAGCGAGTCTACCAAAGAGAAGATGGGGTCCCAAGGTGACGACCATTGAAGAGGCTCAAAACCTCTCTCAAATAAAGCCGGATGAGCTTATTGGGAAGCAGCTCACTCACGAGATTCATCTAGAAGAAGAGGATGCCGAGGTCGGCACCAAAAGCAACATTGCACCGAAGGCCTCGAAAGCGGATGTCAAAGTCCGAGCTCCTCGAAACGGAAGAGGATCCTATGGCACTAATTGTTCGAGGCTTCAAAAAGTTGATGAAGTATAAGAAGTGGCACAAAAGGTCAAAGGAAGAGTTTTACGAGAAAGATAAGAAGGACAGGAAAGGTAACTCGCTCATCCCCTTCAAAGTTATCTTTAACTAAGAACTCGGGTTGTTTTGAATGCGGCAACAAGGAGCACATAGTTAAAGATTGTCCAAAGAGAAAGAAGGACAAAAAGAAGAAAAAGGCTATGGTGGCTACCTAGAGTGATGATGACTCATTTGAGGAAGAAGATTCCGATGACTCAAAGTGTCTTATAGCGTTAATAAACTCGGAAGTTGAATCTAAGTCGGTGATGACAACTAAGATATTGAGGAGACAAGTCCTCAAGACGTGATTGAATACTTCCTTAAGTTCCCCAAAGTTGATTTAGCCAAATATATTTTTACTTTGGAAGAAAAATCCAACTTTAACTTTTCTAATTTCAAAGAACAAGTTGAGTTTGTTATTGATGAGAGCAATGTTTTAAAAAGGAGTTAGAAAACTTGAGACAAAATCTGAAAGTACTCGAGACCGAGTGCTCGGGATAATGAGACCGAGTCCGAGTCACTCAAAACAGAGAATGAGCAAGCTGAAAAGGAGGCTCAATGAGTCTCAAGAGCTTGTTTAAACTCACTCAAGATCGAAAAACCTTGATCTTTTACTAGGCTCTCGGTGTGTCTCATTCAAGAAAGAAGGACTTGGTTACAATGTCTGAATAGGAATCTAATTCCTACTCTAGTCTTTTCAAAACCGATTCCGAAGCTGTAAGGTTCGGGGAGGCTAAGCATGGTCCCATTCATACAAATGAAAAGAGGACTCGAGACCGGATCATTTTACAAGAAAAAGCCTTCTCCACCTATTTGCAAAAGAAAAGATTTTTAGAGAAAAGAGACACAAACTCAATTTTCTAGAAAGAAGACTCAAAATCGGACCAAACCAAAAATCATTCAAATCTAGGATCTCAAAAGTGCTCTTCCTCATAAAAGGACCACGAGTAAAAGGAGTTATTGGGTTCGTAAGAGGAAGTGAGAAGGGTTAGTCTATTTCTATTTTGCGGGTGACTCGAAACGAAAGGGTCATCGGTACTTAGACAATGGTTGTTCACACCATATGTCCGGAGATTCAAGACTTTTCTTAGAGTTAGAAGATCCGAAAGGAGGCAAAGTCACATTTGGAGACAATAGCAAAGACAAGATAGTAGGAATTGGCAAGATTAGTGAAGGAAACAACTCATTCAATCTAGTGTACCTTGGCAAAGGGCTTAAATCCAATCTCCTCGAGCATCTCTCAACTATGTGACAAAAGTCAAGAGGTAAGGTTCACTCGCGACCAACTGCTACATTTATGATGCGAGTCACCAAAGAGATAAAGCTTTCGAGTCTAAGGTCATTTAACACTTATACTATCCTTCTTTCGATTCAAGTTAGAATTTATCTTGTTTAAAAGTATCTTTGACTTAGCATCGTATACTAGGTCATATTAGCATGGATACTATCAAGAAATTTGTATCTCATGGATTGGTTAGGAGCTTACCTAACTGTGCATTTTAAAAAGATAAAATATGTGCAACATGCATAAAAGGAAAACAAGCACTACAAAAAAGTCATCATTTATGACCATAAATTACAACCGTACACAATTCTCGTCATAAAAAGTAAACTTATTACGACGAGATTTTGAACTCGTTATAAATAATCAAACATTTACATGAGGCGCGAAAACGGTTGTGAAATTTATCAAATCTCGTCATAAATGTGAACGGCTGCAAATTTTGGGGAAAGAAAGTTAAAGAAAGAAAAAGGAAAAAGAAATTAAATCAAAAGGTAGGACATGAGGGGGTTCTCACGGAGTAAACGAAGAACCCTAACCCCGGCGCGCGCGAGGGAGAGAGAGAGAGAGAGAGAGAGAGAGGCGATCTGTTCTCCAGCAAGGGCGTCGGAGGCGGCTTGACTTTTCCGGTGTTAATCTGTTCTCCACATCTTGTTCTCCAGCAAGAGCGTCGGGGAGTTCTCGCGGGTTAAATGAAGAATCCTCCTTCTCCACATCTTGTTCGTCGCACACCAAATCGGAGCAACGGCAAGAGCTTATGGGGTGGCTTGGATTCTCCAGCATCGATATGACCTTTGCCCATTCAGTCTCTGCTTGTCTCTCGTTCTCGCTTGCTCTCTCCCTCCCTCCCTCCCTCAGTCCCAATTCCAGGTGTGGCCAAATTGTGCTGTTCTAAATGTTCATGTTTACAAACCCAGAATTGTTCATGGTGTTTTTTTTTTGTTATAATTTTTGCAGATCTGAAATCTGTTGAGGACTTAACTAAATGGTAAGTTGATGAACCACACACCTCACCGCCGGTAACTCTCGCTCTATCTCGTGTGTGTGTGTGTGTGTATTGCTAGATTTTGGCACTTGCTGCAGTTGTTCTGTCGCTAGAAAATACAAAGTTCATTGAATGAATCTGGAAATTTTGATTCTAGCCTCTGTTAATTATGTGGATTAATTGGAATTGATTCATGGTATTGAAAGTGAAGACTTGCTGCGAAAATTTAAACATTTGCTTCGTTTATTTGGATTGTGTTTTTGTTCTCGATAGTTTCATTTTCTTTTCTTCAAATTTTAGTTTTAGATCTTAATTTTTTGTCACTGGTTCAGTTTGAAGTTAAATTCGAGTGACAATTTGGTTGAAGTTTTTAGTTCATCTGAGTGTTTGATTCGAAGTTTGATTTGTGAATTTGTTGAAATTGAATCTATTCGAACCTATTCTTCGGCCCTGATTCATTCAATTTGTGATTGGTTTTGTCTCTCTCTCTCTCTCTTACTAGCTCACTGGCTCTCTTTATCCCTCCGTGCCTCCTTCGGCACAATTCCAGCTCTGGCCATGTTTTGCTGTTTGGGTTTTTTTTTTTTGGGGGGAGTGGGAGAGGGAGAAGGGGGTTGGCAATTTCGTTTCAAGGTTTGTTTCATGAAAGCCCCTGTCTCTTTGTTGTGAGTTGAGTTTGATTCATCTAACATTTCAAATTTTTGGCTTGATCGTGTTCTGTTTTATTGTTTCAAATGCCCATATGATATGGGTGTTTGTTGCAAATGTAGCTGTTGCACTTACATTCTGGGTTTGTGATTGCTTTTGTTAGTTTTGAAGTTTTGGGTTCGATTGTGTTACGAGGATGAAGCTAGGCCAGAGAGGTTTCAAATGGATTTAAGTTCTGAAGAGGGTCAGGGTTTTGTGGCTTCAATGGAGGGACCTTGTTAAAGGGAGAAATGGGGTATTGCTCTACAGGTGCTGGTTCACGGTTTCTTTGTGTTTAAAGTTTGATTTCTGATTATTTGTGTGGTGGCTCTGAAGTTCTGATTGCATTTATGTTCGCTGATTTCTACGTCATGCAGTACATGGAGGCATGACATATCGCTGTCAACCCTTTACAGAAGAAGCATGCTATGTCTGGCCTCAGTTTGCTGGTAACATAGGCTCTAATCCATCATATAGGGTCTACTAGTTTCCTCTGTCAATGTCATGAGTTTGACTAGTTATGATGCCTTCTAAAACTCTCTCACTTTTTGTTGCTAACTTGCTATGTGCTATACAGACATCCATCCAGAGCTTGTTTCTATACTTCACAAATTTCTTCTTAGATAAGATAATAACTAACCAAGCATGTGCATAGTCATGGATAAATTTTCTCGTTGGCTTTGCTTCTTGTTACTTTGTGGCTTTACATTCATCATTGTTAGTGGCTTACTTTGCTGGCCTCTAGCTATAAATTACACCTTAAACTTTCTGAAAATTATTCAGGGAGTATAGTTCGTAACACACAAGAATGACCCCTTTGACCATTTCTATCGGTGAGTTCCACGAAGTAGGATATTTCTTATATGAGACTTACACATGTGGATTACATCCATGACACGGAACAACATCAAAGTGGATGCGTGTAGTTGTTGACGAAGAACTCTTATTTCAATGGAGACTCAAAAATCTACGCCAAAGCACTCCAACTTGCAATGCCACTTAGAATCGACTAGTGTTAGAAATAGTGGTCTTGAGTTTTGACGTAATAGCCAATGAATGTTCTCCGATAGCATTTAGGAGGCATCCTCATGTGTATTCACTGCGAGCGTAGATTGGAAGTATGGAATCCTTTGAATACACTGTCTCTCTTTGTATTAATTTCTTTATTTTGTTTCACTTTGTCTAGGTGCATACTTTGGTGTATTTTGTCTTTTCATTGAATTCATCTCTCGAGAATATTCGACAATGAGAACACTCTTTGCAATCCAAGTGAACATCCGCCCTAAACAAGGTGAATACTCATATTTCAAAATTACATACTTTTCCACTATGTTTTTGGGTTTCCATAACCTACAATACAAGAACTACTACATGGTTTGAACTAGCAAGCAAGTCACCGATACAAAACTTCCAACACATTATACTTTTTAAAATACGATACATCCGACGAGACAAATCCTATAATAGATAATTTTTAGTTGTGCTCTTTTTTTTTTAGTATCGACTTATTCGATATTATCAGTTCTCTAAAGAACTTGTCTTTCACGAGAATGAACACAAATTGATACTGGTAATAGTGTAAAACTTGGTTAGATAAATAATATAAAACAAAAGGCACATACACAATTTCTTATGCCTTTGACATAAGACCAAGAACGTCGGAAGAGTGCTTCTATAGTCCTCGGAACCATACAGACCCATTCAATTTGGTTCTCAAGCAACAATGTGAAGTCACCATTTTTCACGAGCAAGATTTGAGCAATTATTGTTTAGTTAATAGGAATGTGAAAGGGCATTACAATTGAAGAAGAAACCATTAGAAGGTTGCCAAGTAGAACAAGGGAGAAGGGTGGAACATACTCCAAAAGTGTCATATGAGACTTGTGTAATGGGAATTGTATTTAACTAGACAATGTCTCTCACGAGTCTACTAGTATTATATGTGCTTGCATCTGTCAATCTCTCACCTTCAACACCTTGATTGGAACATAAATTTAGTCATAAGCAATTTTGAAGCTCCAATTTCACCCAACAAAATTCAAAATCGCGGACAAACAATCGCACATGTAAAAGAATAAAGACTAAAAATCAAAGTAGAATTCAATCAAAAAATTAGGGGATAATTTGGAGAACGAAACCCTCGTACTGGAAATCAAGCTGCAAAATTAGGCAGCGCGGGGTTTGGCAATGGCAAGGTCTGTCGGTGGCCGGTGATTGATCGTCGGAGAGACTTGCTCGAATGAGGAGGGCGGAGGGCGAGGTAGTCCGTGGTCGGCGATTTCGGATCGAGTGTGATAGTATTAGTACGAGAGGGTAAGAGTGAGCAAGATAGGAGGGCGAGAGGGCGAGGCGGTCCGTGGTCAACTGGTCGGCGATTGAGTGTCGGAGAGAGAGACAGAGACCGTGAGAGTAGTGCGATTGAGAGCAAGGCGAGGGCGATCGGTGGCGATTCTAGAAGTAGAGGCACTACATGAAGAAAGAAGAAGTAGCGATCGGGGCTTTTGAGTTTCGTGCGGTAATTTCACATAGGAGGGAAATTATAAGTAAATTTTTTATTTTATTTTTATCTTCCCTCTAGCTATAATACGAGGAAATATTCCCTCCTATTTATAATAATGACCATATTTTAAATATTAATAACGATGATTTTTATAACCCATCGTCTAGTGATAATTTTTCCAGTCAAATCGAGCGACGAAAATGCACTTTTGTCATTAGTATAATTTAACGATAAATTTTATACTTGTTCGTTAATACATGGTCGTTAGAAACCTTTTTTCTAGTAGTGAATTTTTGTCATCCAAAAGTTCTAGTTTAAACATATCAAGAATATTATTTTAGAAGCTATAGTTGTACATAATCGAAAATGGTTCTTATGTTGTTAGAAACTAAAGTTAGATTGGTGTTATAAACAATTACAATTACTCGAATATATTTTACTCGACAATTTGGATCGAGTCACTTTGCTTTACACATATTGATCAATTTAATTTAGTGCATACAAAACACCAAATAAACGAGTTATTAACCCTTCAAGATAAAATAATATTGAAATAAAACATAAAATTGTATCATGGCTTAGTCATTGGCCTAAGACTCGATGTCACCGACGCTACGGTACAAACTTCACATGGGCAACGAGTTCCCCAAAATTAACACTCGTTAATCAATCGAATGCATTCCTAATTAATTAAATTGGAGTACTTGAATCAATGCCTAAAAATGTCTACATTTAAAAGCTAAAATTCATGTGTTTTGAGGAAGATTTAATTGGAGGAAATTGAGCTATTTTTTGGTGAGGTTATACATGGTTGTATAGGAACCAATGGCCCCCACGCATGCCCACCCTCCCCGGTAGGCGGCAATGGTACTGGAACCGGAGTTTCCCAAGAAGCATCGGCTCTTTTGGCTTTAATAATTTTTAATAATTTTTAAGATGATATTTCAAAGTTGTAGGTTACCTTTTATTATGATTGTTTATTTTTATAATATGATTTTAAAATGGTTTAAGTTAAATGGTGATTGGTGATTTTTATTAAGTCTTTTCTTTTAAAAATTAATTTTAAAGAAATCTTAGGGTATTATTTCATAGTTTAAGGAAAAAATGAAAGATCATTTTCTGCTGCCACGCTTCCGGACCAAAAAAGGTGAGATAAATAGGTTTGGAATGATAGCCATGCCCGGTTACTGGCCGACGCCGGCGAGAGCCAACAGATAACCGACATCGTCTATAAGGTTGAGGCCGGGAAATCAATCTCGGTCCTATAGCCCCAATTGTCAAAAAATAATTTAAATTTTTTCATTTTAAACTACAAATGCCGTGAAGCAATTAGGAGGAATAAAAGTAATAAAGAAAGAGCCGTTAGTCGGTTTTAGAAAGTAAAACCTAACAAAAATAAAGAAAATACTCTTCCAATCTTAGTATGGAAAAAGGAGATTTTTAAAAGAGACACCATCGATCTAAAACCAAGAATCCAGGTGTTCGGGTATGAAGATACGAAATGAAGAGATAAACCCTCCATTCCGCCTATCAACACACAACCTCTACTAGTTTAAGTAGTGAGTTAACAAAATGTGTTTATCAACAAGTATACAACATGTAAAGTATTGAAATGAAATTAGACAAAGCGAGGCTAAGAAAGAGGTAAATAAGAAAATAGGGAAGTGATAAAGAAAAATAGTAAAGAAAGCCAAAAGAAATTAAAAGAATTACAACAAGCGAGGAGGAATCAAAAGCGATTACATCTTTGATCCACAATACAAAAAGCATTAAAAGCATAAATAAATAAAAATCATAGAGAAGGCTGAAAGTAGATCCGGCACCCTCAAGTTGTCCCACTCGCTGAACTTGAATCACGAATTGAATCCACCAGACATAATGGCACAGACAATGAGCTCAAAAGGAGGACAAAAGTAGGCTATGTAGTGGAGCTTAAGAGTGGAGGAAATGTGCACCGGTATGGCAAGATGGAGAGAGTAGAAAGTGGGAGAGACTAATGAGAATATTTTCAACGTAGGGAGGTTCACTAGATGAAAATGTAGCTAGAGGTGAAAACTCTAGCAACACAAGCTAAAAAACGTAGCATAGCTAAAAGGTAGCACCCCTAGCTAAAAATCTAGCAGCTAGGGAATATAGCGACCACAAATCGGGAAATAGCCCTTAATTTATAGAAGAAATTTAGTCATAAAAATAATCTAAAACGACCATTCAGCCATCGAAGCGGTGAACAGGGCCCAATTTGCCGGTGAGAATCATGGGGTGAGCGGATAAAATACTCGCTGGATCAAAGAATCCCACAAAGGAAGGCAATAAACGCACCGTCGGTCTCCAAATGGTGTTGTACGAGTCACCTTGAGTTTTGTGCCCTGGCTAGTTGCTAAGGACAAAATGTTGAGTCTTGGCAATTTAAGCCCGAAAACGAGGCGTTGGTGTTGACGACGTCGAACAAATGTTGAGTTCTATGTCATGCTTAAATACTGGGAGTAAAATGTTGCATTTGATGCGTAGTCTTGAACGAAACGCATCGTCGGTTTGGGTTTCCTTATTTGTGGCCCGGCCAAGCCGAAAAGTTTATTTTTATGTTGCTAAAGGTTTTGTGTGGTTTATCGGCTTCCATCACATAGATCCGACTTCGACCATGATTTGAGTTTACAAACAAGATTGAAATTTCATCATTGAGCCAACAAAATAAATAACAAAAATAAAAGATATAAGGGTGATACGTTTTGTTGTCTACGAGTTAGCCCCCACTTTAACCGAAGTCCGAAAGATGAAAGGTCAAAGTAGATGGTAAAGGGTACTTATCCTATTTTTCACGGCGTTGCAAATTGATTTAAGGGGTCCGAAATTAGCTATTATTGAACTCGAACTCGAAAAGAGGGTCTAGACTTGATCACATTTCATCCATTCGAAATCCGACTAAACAATCTTGAGCTTGGCTTGATCAAAGTCCTGAAGCTTGGTAATTTTCTTGAAGCTTGGCTTAACAAATCTGTTGTACTAGCACACTATTAATAAATGATCGTATTCATAAACGTTCGGTATTTCTAACCGAATAATGCGATCGAAACATACTAGGAAATGAATATGTCAAAGTTAAAATGGTGGGCCCCATGAGCCCACTTGTATACACAACTTGCACCATTCGGCGTCGGTCGGCGAAGCCTACTACGTAAAGTTGGCGCTGAACCGCCTCTGAGTCGGAGCCTTAGAAGTCGGCGTCCGTAGGCTTTTGGCATGTCATTGTCGGAGTCCGGCCACTCAAAGTTTGTTCTCTCTTTTGAATTTTGAAATGTTGGCCAAATTTGCCTATAAAAGGATAGCCTTGTGTGTTCATTTTACACACCTCCACTTGGCTTCTTCTCGTTCTAGCTTGTTCCAAGTCTTGCTTCATTGTTCTTTGAGAAAACTTGAGTGGTTTTCTTAGAAGCTTCGACAAAAATGAAGGCGTGCTTATCCAATGAGGACTAAAGCCGAAAGCCTAACTCAAGACAACTTTCTAGAGCGGGAGTGGAGTCCTCACCATGAACGGAACTCTAGTGACCTCTTGGTGGAGGCCGAGAGTCATGTTTCTTCACCGCTAGGTAAGTGTCTTCTCTCGAACTTCCTTTTTATATGCTAGTATGGCATTTTCAATTAAAGTGTTTTGTGGCATTTTGTTTTTGTAAAGGGACACCATCTAGTAGCAGTGCCATCATGAAATTCTTCGACACCTTCAAAGGACGGAACAAGTCTTAAGTAGTGTCGAGTTTGGACTGTACCTCACTTTGAGTCATATGTGCGATCACACGGAACATGGTAGTACTGGGCCATTTGTCAATGGTTTTGTGATACAACAAACACTTTCCTTCTCCTATTTGGGGAGATGGCCATTACTCCCTCAAATTTTTCCGTTCTCACTAGTTTAGACTTCTCGGGGAACCTCTAGTTTATTACCGAGATTTATATAAAGCCGGGACTATTTAGGTTACCTTTTCGGTCCCAGAGCTACTCGATTTCCCCATGACAATTACTTCAAAGTATTCCATCCCTTTTTAGGCCTTTGAGAATGCCAAGTTGTGGGCTATAGCCCATAACAACAATTCCTCATAGGGATTGCTCTTATGCTATGCACGTCCATTTTTTCAAAACAAGGATCCAAAGTACATGTCCACTATTTAGTTAATTAAGTGGACCTAGATAAAATCAAGGACCTTAAGCGGGGTTCCTGCATACACTTGTTTAATAAGGGGCTTATGTGCCGAGGCTAGGCGTACCACTTCGAGAAGGATTCGGACAACTACTTGCCCTTATGTGGCCTAAGGAAGGTTATCGAGGTATGCTCATTCCTCTTAGCCTTTTGAATATTTGTCTTGAATGGATGAGAAATTTACTTGTGTGCTAAATTTGCAGCCATATTTATATGAGTATTTTCCCCAATTTTTGCCCGGTTCGAGGAATCATCCATCCTTCTCGGCTATGATGGCATGGGCTAAAGTTCATCTTATGTTATGGAAAGCACTAGGAATTGCATTTCTACGGCCTGCCTTCAATGATGTGACCACGGTATGTAATTTTACATCCCAAATATCAAGCTAAAATGGTCCGAAATTTTCACTTGCTCTTCGATCTCAATTTCTACCCCGACCCACGGTGCCGGTGTGGACCGTGGCCTGGGCCGTGGTGAAGCCGGCATCGGTCATGTGCGTGCTTTAGCACTCTAGTTGGCTTGTCTCACTTTGCCGTTTCATGGGTCATGTGTATGAGCAAGCCAACTTCCATCCTTAGTCCCAAAGTCGGCTTCCTTCAAGGCTTCGAGTCGCAAGGCACTTGACTAAGAGACGAGTTTTATAAAGGTCCGTTCGATTTTTGCTTTTTCTTGGTATCTTGGTGAGCGGAGTCACACTTCAAATTCAAATTCGTTACAATACATGGCCACCTTTTGTACCTCGAGACCCGTCAGAAACTATGTTTCACTTTCGCTCAATCACTCTAAAAGAGCAAGAAGAAATGACCACTCGGGTACCCTTACTCATATTTCTTCGATGCAAGTTCCTCCTATGCTTGAGTACTTGAGACGAGAACATAACCCGAATGGTAAGCTTAAACTTCTCGCTTACTTGATTACATTTACGGTATGGAAATCAACCTCATGTTGACACAGATTTTCCCGGGTGATCCATATTTGAAGTCTTGAAGTTGACATGTCTCGACCTCGAGACCCCAGGTGGATTGTAAGAACTCTAGAACTCCCAGAGTCGGAATGTGTCGGCCATCCATTCCCTAGGAACTCGAAAGGGGTAAGAGTATTATGCTCTTTTTTTCACTTTTAGTAATATTCTAAAAATGTCTTTCTAACATGACGAAACTCAGATACGATTGGGAGTAGTCTCGGACGATATCTATCCGATTCCAAGTATGCCCTCCATGCAATCAAGGATTTCTTCTCCGGTGGTGCATTCCAGTCATTTCGAGTAAATCCAGTTAGTTAAATGCTAACTTATGAGTTCTTAGTCCATGTGCTAATCACTATTTTACCTTTATAGGATCGGCGTTCCGAGTCTCCTCCTTCAGGAGGTTTCCTTGACAGCTTCAGGGCTTGTGCTCATACTACAAGCCAACTTCATATGTTGTCTACTAGCACTGCTAGAGATGGCATTTCACGGCGTACATCCTGGAGCTCTCATGGGTGAAGTGCTCCCGAAGCCGGCCAAGTTCATCCGCACTCGTGCCTAGTTCCTCTTAATGTGGGCCTAGCTTGTCTACTGCTGGTATTCGTTGTTATCCCCTTGGAGGCACTTGACCATTATGGTAATCCATATAATTTTGTCGGATGTTGTATAGTGGTCCTTGCCTCACAATTAGCTTGTGACTATGGAGTTAGTTCTTCACATGCAGCGAGAGGATAGGCGAGCTTCAACATCGATTATAGAGGACATGGGAAAGTACATCTTCGATGACATTGATGACGATGACAACAATAAATATTATTTAATAACCACTTGTAGTGTGCTTTTGTTATTAATTTAAATGTACTTTGTACTGGTACTAGAATCTATGCAATGGAATGAATGTAAAAACTCGATTTAAATGCTTACTTTGTTTATATGATGCGAAAAATGGCAAAGATAAATTCGAAAAAGATGCGCATAGCCTCGATTTCCTCCAAAAGAAAATGATTAAAAGGAAAATGGGAAAAGATAAGTTTGAATGAGCATAGTCCCGAGTCGGGCCGTGCATCGCAAACAAAAATGGGCCACAAGCAAGACTAGTGCAACTTCATGTGTTGGAAATGAGGACGGTGAATTTCATTGTTGAATTGACTAGATGCACAAGCATAAATGATGTCGATGAGCTTTAGGATCCCGAGCACCATGTGTTCGGGTTTGGGGATAAAGAATTGTGTCTCTCCTTAAAGAGTTCAATGCCACCCTTGGCAACCATCAACTAATATGGCATGAACCAATAAACAATTGCTACGCCCAAATAATAGGAACCTAAGGTGGATTATGAATGGGGAAGGAGTGAATTTAGCCAATCTAATGCAAGCACTTCCGTCCCATGTATGGTTCCGGTTCGATGCGCAACTCGAAGCATTAGGCCATTATCATGTGCATGGTAGGTGACTTCCTACCGGTGGGAGGCCATAGGAACATGGCGCTTGCTGCTGTGTCTTGAATGTGACCGAACAGATTGGGGAATACCATTCGTTGACCGCTTTGATCATTGCTGAAACCATCCTTGGATTGGACCGGGTGGAGGCAAACCCTAACGAGGACTTTGCGGGCAACCCCTTGTTGTTGAATTCTAAACAGTCGAGAGCCCATTGTCTATGTCGGAATGCGGCACCGATTAACGGCTAAATTTTTTTAATTTTACTTTACTCCTATCGAGCCGTGAAATAAGATGAATTCGGTCATGCAAGATATTTTGATGTTTCTAACTTGTGCATCTGTTTTGTGCGGATCGGGCTTGTTGAACATTTTGGGCTAATATAAGAACCTGCGAAGGTTGACTAGTATGCAAAATTAGGTGGGTACCATCCTGAAGCGAACATTGGATGAACTCGCCAAGGTTGTTGAAGCCTGCAGATGAACGTCATTTAATTGTCTCTACCTTTTATCCGGAATGGATAGAGGAGATTGACCCGCGAGGCGTAAGGCATTGAGGGCTCAAGATCGTGACCCGAGGGGAAGTGCTTCGGCTGCTGTACCCTGTGGATCTCCGAGATAGTCCCACAAGTTGGTGAACGAGCTCGGCGAAGATAAACGGAAGCCGGAGGCGGAGGAAAGAAGGGCTCGCAAAATTGAAGAACTAAAAAGCAATCCAAAGGGGACACAACTAAGTCAAGCGGCTCGAAGGGAATGAAATTTTCGAGTCTAATAACCATGATACTCAAAATTCCATCCGAGTTAGTCTAGAAGATAATCAAGTCAAAATAGAAGATCGGGGTAATCGGACTTGATCTAGACCAAACAAAGTTCAAACTAAATAAGTCGACTAAGCAAGTATAACTCCTGTAACATGAAGTCGGACCTTAGTTTATGTGTGTGAATACGAGTATTTGAACATGCAATAATTCCGAGTGTTGAGTAACTCGGAACCGAGTGTAAAGCGGTTAGTACAAGTATGCTTTCGAGTCGATCGAGTCATACGTAAACAAATGAAATATTTTCTATAACACTCGGAGTAAATGCTATATCACTCAGAAAAATTTCTAAGGCACATGGAATGGCTTGAAATCAAAATCCTATGAGAGAAGGAGTCTTATACCCGATTCCTTGATGGAACTCGGAGAAGTGTAAATATAAAGTCCGAGTCTTCAAATCTTTTCAGTTTTCTTTTCCCATCTCCCTTTCTTTTCTTCCCCATATTTTGTGGGTATATATGTTATAAACGCTCACGATACCTTACTCATCCATTTAGGTTACCAAGGGGTTTAAACGATTTGTTGCATACGCTAAATACAATTGTGATGCCTACGAAAGTGAGTTAGGGTTTCCTTACTTTCTTTTTCTAGATTTATTTTCTACTCAAGGATAAGCAAAATGTAGGTGTAGGGGTATTTGTTGAGTCCAAAATTATTATAATTTTTATACCCTTTTACGTCTTATTTTATTCATGATAATTATTAATTTAGAATTTTTAATTTAATTTATTTTATTTTTATAAAAAGTGTGGAAAACTCCAAACAAGTAAGAACAAAAGCAAAAAATTAACAAATTTAATCGAAGCCGGCCAAATCGACTATCCGTCGTGCACTAGAGTGCGTTCCCCCGCATCTACTTCGATTCCTAAAAACCACCCATCCTTTTCGACCCACTTCACCTTCCCCACTTAAAACCCCTTTCATCGAAACCCAATCATCCCTTCTCCCTAGGGGTGAGCACGACTCACGAGTACAGTGGAACTAGACCGGAACCGGTCAAACGGGTAAGGGTAAAGTTCCTAAAATTTAGGAACCCGTTAAACGAGTAAGGGTAAGGTTCCTAAGATCAAACCCCGGAACTGGAACTTGGAACAGTTTAGACAGGTTCAGGTTTCGGGTACTTGGAACCTTGAACTCCGGAACCGTGGGCACCCGAACCCGTTACTAGAGTTTTCAGCATTTTCGGCTTTGAGGCCCATGAAATTTTTAATTTTGGATTTCAAATGTGTGGCCCAACTTATTAGAAACCCTAATCGGTTTTGAGGCCCATGAAATTTTTAATTTTGGATTTCAAATGTGTGACCCAGACTTATTAGAAACCCTAATCTCCTTCCTCCTTGTCATTTCGCGTTGCTCTATTTCGCGTTCCTTTATTTCGCTACTCTCTCTCGTTGCTCGTTGATGAACTCGCTCTCTCTCTCTGCTGCTGCTCGTTCGTCTTCATTTCGAGTTGCTCTACTCTCTCTTTGCTGCTGCTCATTGACCTCCTCCCAGTCCTCGTCGGCCTCGCCTCCTTCCTTCCTTCCAGTCCCAGTTCCAACTCTTGCCTTCCTCTCCTCGTCGCCTTCCTCGTTGTTGCAACCCTACGTGAGCCTCTCTCTCTCTCTCTCTCTCTCTCCTATTGCCAATCTCTCCTTTGTGGCTTCGTCCTCCTCATCGGTGTCTGTCATTACGAAATAGGTAATTTCTTAATATCTTATTGTTTTCTTAATTTTGGTTGTATTTTATCTCTCATAATTGGATTCAATTCTTCACGTAAATTTGTTAAAAAGGATAACATATCATATTTTCCTAATTAGAAAGTAACCATATTTTCATAAATCAAATCAAAATCATGATTATGCATTTTATTAAGTGAAATAAAGCAATGTATTCATGCAGATTTCATAGTTAATTGACGCTTTTTAAGAAAAATCTACATGTGTCATGTTTTCAAGTTGGGGGCAGATTTCGTATGCTCATTAGTCGTTCGGATGGAGATTTGGTGCTAATTAAAATGTATATATGAATTATGTAGCTTCTTAAGGAATTGGTTTTGATCAAGATGGATGTTAGGGGCTACATAATTCGTGAAAAAAGGGGAAAAATTATTTGGAGGAAATATAAAGTTTCATAGTTAATTAAAGCTTTTTAAAATATACACCACGAGTGTTTTGTTTTTTAATATGTAGAAGTTTGTACATTGTAGAAATGCTGAACATGGCATTCCTTGTTGTCATCAATAAGCTGAGAAGGTTTTGATTCTTCGAGGATTACATATGCGAAATTTGTATTTTATGTTGTTAACATGTAGAGTAGAAATGTTATAAGAAATGTTTGTCCAACATAAGAAATGTTTATAAGAAATGTTCATTAAGTTGAGTTTTTTATCATAAGAAATATTCATTAAGTTGGGTTTTTTATCATGCGAGTGTCAACTACAAAAATATGGATGGTGATTCAGTTAATGTAAGCATAGAGCCACAAAGTGAAGATGGACCTTTTGCCGATAGATGAACTTGAAAGGAAGAGAAAATCTCCAATGTGGGATCATTTTGTGGCCATTAAGAATGCATCTGGTAAGATAGTTAAAAAGAGATGTATTTATTGTGATACGCTTTTGGCACATTCTTCAAATAATGGCACATCATCCGTGAAGAAACATCTAATTACATGTCGAAAGAATCCCACAAAAATTGATAAAAAGCAAAGGAAAATTAATACTTATCAATCTAGCAAAAATGCTACATTTAGTCATTTGTTTTGGGAGTGTGAATTTGATCCGGAAGCTATTAGACTTGCCTTAGCTAAAATGGTGATTATTAATGAGGAACCCTTTTCCATAGCTGAGCGTGAAGGGTTTAGACGTTTTTGTAATGTTGACATTCCTCGATTTAATGTTTCTTCTCGTTTCACTGTTGCTAGAGATTGTAAAAGATATTTGTGTTTCAAAAAGGGTTGTTAAAAGGCAAGTTGAAGGGATTGAGGTCAAGAATATCTCTTACTACTTATTGTTGGACTTCTATTCAAAATTTGAGTTACCTTTGTTTGACTTGTCACTTTATTGATGATGATTGGAATTTACATAAAAGGATTATAAACTTTAAGCTGATTGATAGTCATAAAGGTAAAGAAGTTGGGAAAGTTGTTAAAAAATGTCTTCTTGATTGAGGAATTGAGGATAAGCTATGTGCACTTACTGTTGACAATGCTAGTGCTAATGATGTGGTTGTTGGGTATTTGAAAGATAATTTGTTAAGTAAGTTTGTCTTGGACGGTGAATACTTTCAAATGAGGTGTTCTGCCCATGTTTTAAATTTGGTTGTGCGTGATGGTTTGTCATTGATGAAAGACTCCATTGTTAGGATTCGAACTGCTGTGAGATATGTGAGGAACTCTCCTTCTAGGTCTCGTATCTTTGAAATCTTTGTTGCACGTGAAAAACTTACTTGCCAAAGTTATGTGTCACTTGATGTTCCTACAAGATGGAACTCAACATACCTTTCAAAGGGCTTTTATGAGACTTGCAAAAGAAGATGTTAATTTTGTGAATGAACTCAAAGAAGTTGGAGGGGTTCCCGGAAAAGATGATTGGGAAAGAGCTCAAGTGTTGGCTCAATTTCTAAAACACTTTTACTATGCTATTAAAAGGATGTTTGGGACTTTGTATTCCACTTATAACCAACATTTTCATGAGTTATTCTTGATTTTAATTACTTTGATGGAGTGGGAGTATGATCCGAATGAAGGGCTTAATGATATGGCTACTAAGATGAAACATAAATTTGAGTTGTATTATGAGGACTTTAAGAAAAGACAAATATCATGGTATTGGTTGCTGTTGTCCTTGATCCTCAATACAAGTTGAAATTTTTGAAATTTGCTTTGAAACAATTGTATTCATATGATCCAGTGAAGGTTGATGAGATTTATGATAATGTGTCTGTGGTTTTTAAGCGTTTATATGATTTTTAGGCTAAGAATTCTTCCAAAGATACAAATGTTAGAGAAACTGGTTCTTCTTCTAATGATGATGTGATTGTTACTAGTGATGTTTTGGTGGTAAAAACCGACATTATAACATTTTTTTTCAAGAGGAGGATAATGATTTGTATGGGGAGAAATCTGAATTAGATAAGTACCTTGAGACTCCTGTTTTGAAATTTGAAGGTACTTTTGATATATTGAGTTCGTGGAAGGAGAGGGATCATGAAAATAACTTCCCTATCTTAACATCAATGGCAAAGAATATTCTTGCTAATCCGGTGTCTACAGTTTCTAGTAAATCTACATTTAGTACTTTGGGTTAGGTACTTGATCAATATCGTAGTAGCTTGGGTCCAAAAACGGTTGAAACTTTGGTTTGTTCACAAGATTGGTTGAGGGCATCCAAAATATCTATTGAGTTGGAGCAACTTTGGGAGGATGTTCAACAAAAAAGGTAATCTATTTAATACTTTGATTTTTATCATGTTAATAATATTGGTGTAACTTACTAACTTGTTTAATATTTTATTTTATATTTTATAGATCTTGCCGACGGTGATGGAGAAGTTATTGATGTTGAAGATGCAATGGAAGTTTAAAGGCTACATTATTTTTACTTAAATTTAGTTAATGAACTTGAGACGTTTGGTTGTATTACTTTTTGAAGACACTTTGTAAGACTTTGTGAGGCAAATTTGTTAAAAATTGTGGTATTTAAATTTAGTTAATGATTAAAGTGAGTTGATGTCTAAAAGTTTTTAAGGCATTAAAGTTTTTATTTTATTTTATAAAAGTAATGGTGTAAACAGGGTAGCTTAGAAGCGTAACCGGAACTCGAGGATCGAGGTAAGGTTCCTAAAATTCGAGAACCGGTCAAATAGGGTAATGATAAGGTTTCTAAAATTCGAGAACCGGTCGAACAGGGTAAGGGTAAGGTTCCTAGTTTTGGGACAGGGTACTCGGAACTGCTCACCCCTACTTCTCCATCTCAGCCCCTAACCACCAAAACCCTAAAGCCTTCTCATGTTGCTCCCTCCACTATCCTCTCCTTCCATTCGACCCTTCTCACCCGAAACCCTAATCCTCCCTCTCTTGTTCTTCCCTGCTGGTCGGGAATCCGAAGCCCACCACTCTCACCTCTCATCTTCGGTTCCCTCAGGGCACCAAAGCACCTTTGTTAGCCCGAGACTCCTGCTCCTTCACGCACTCTCTCTCCTCTCGTTATCATGCCGAAACCGAAAACTCCCCTCAACCTCTCGCCACTCGGTCCCTCAACGGCAGCAGACCCCGGACCTGAAGAAACCCGAAAGCATCATGCCATCTTCTTCATCCTCTTCCGTCCTCTACCCAGCGAAGCCCTAGCCCTCAAAACTCGAAACCCACTCCAACTCTATCTTTCCTATTTGCATCTGAATCCGGTGCTAACAAATCGGATTTGGTTAAAAGGGTAAGAAGGAGAGTTAGACATGGAGTAGGATTAAAAGGGCTGGGAAAACGCAAAGGCGAAGAGCTTTTAAAAGGAGATGAATGACGAGCAATAATAGGGTCGGTGAGCACTAGTCTGCAGGCAAGCTGTGATTTTCTTTCTTAGTTCTTCATTTGAAATCTTAATTTTGGTTTTAGTGTTAGGTTTCGTTTTTTTGTAATTGATTTAGTTGAAGATTCAAGTAGCAAGTTTTATTGGATTTGGAGTATTGAATTCATTTGGGTGTTGCAAATCTGGAATTATTTTTGTGAATTCGATGTACGGTCCGTACCCTTTAGTTCGGATCCGATCGTAGGTGCATAGGCTTGGTCGGAAATAAACACTTCTATTGCGTATACGTACATAACTAGACTCTTTTGTTCTATACTGATGGGCATTGAATGAGTGTCATAAGAGATGTTAACCGTGGATACTAATTTGACTAAGGCATGTTTCTAGCTCCTATCTCGATTGCTACTTGTAGTCCGGTTGTGCATGCTTGATATTCCGCGACGTTGTTAGTGACATCAAAATTCAACTTAACTGAGATGGGAGTATATGCTCCCTCCGGCGATACTAAAAGGATTACTACCCTTAAACCCTTCGATTGGAAGAGCTCGTTGGAATTACATCGTCCATACGTCAACTTCTACTTATAGGATACCTTCATCCGGAAAGTTAAACTATTGTGGTTGTGTTGTAGATCAACTAGGAATTTTGACACTACCTTCCCCTTAGGAATTTTAACACTACCTTCCCCTTAGGAATTTTAACACTACCCTCCCCTTAGGAATTTTAACACTACCCTCCCCTTAATTGCATTTTGTGGGATATATTTGAGCTCAAATTTTAATAACATAATTGTCCATCTAGTTATCTTACCGCTGATAATTGGTTGTTCCGAATATACTTAATAGGATCCATGGTTACTACTTGTATCGAGTGGTCTAGCATGTAGTGTCTAAACTTCTTAGTGGAGTAGACTCAAGCCAAGGACATTTTCTCAAGGGGAGTATATCGGGTTTCGTACTCTAAGAATTTCTTATTTAGGTAGTACATTGCATGCTCGTCTTTTCCATCTTGTTGACCTAGCATGGCCCCTATTGCGGTCTCTATGGTGACGAGATATAAAAGCAATGGTTTTCCGGGTTGTGGCGGAATTAAGACAGTGGATTAGCTATGTACATCTTAACCTTTTCGAATGCTCGCTTGACACTCCTCATCCTAGATAGGCTTATCTCCCTTTATGAGCTTCTTGAAGATTGGTTTGTAAACCATAATTAGTTTTGATATGAAACGACTAACATATTGCGAGAGGTCCTAGGGTGGATTAGCTATGTACATCTTAACCTTTTTGAATGCTCGCTTAACACTCCTCATCCCGGATAGGCTTAGCTCCCTTTATGAGCTTCTTGAAGATTGGTTTGTAAACCATAATTAGTTTTGATATGAAATGACTAACATATTGCAGAGGTCCTAATAATTTGCTCGAGATTACCCAAAGGTACAGTTTGGAGAGTTAAGGTGCATATTATATTTTCCTAGTTTTTAGAAGAACTTTTTAAGGCTAGGTAGATGCCCTGCCCTATCCTTAGACTTGATATCATGTCGTCAACGTAGACTTCAAATTCTTTGTGTATCATGTCATGCAACAAGGTCGTGGTTGTTCTTTGTTACGTGGCTCTAGCATTTTTCAGCCTGAAAGGCATTACCACATATTAATGTCCCCAATGAATGATGAATGTTGTTTTTTCCATGTCTTCCTCGACCATTTTCAGCTAGTTGTACCCGACATAGCCATTAATGAAGGAGTGTAAAGCATGGCTAATTGAGTTGTCCACTAAGATGTCTATATGGGGCAAAGGAAAGTCATCCTTGGGAATTGCCTTATTCAGGTCTCCGAAGTTAACACACATTCGACTCTCCTGTCTTTCTTTGAAACCGGTACGACATTTACTACCAATTGGGGGTAGTGGACTACTTTAATGAACCCGACTTCTAGTTGCTTTTGAACCTCTCCGATGTTTAGGGCCCACTCAGGTTTCATCATCCTAAGCTTTTGCTTAACTAGGTTGGCATCTTCATAAAGTGACATTTTATGTTCTGCTATGCTAAAATATATACCTAGCATGTCTTTATAAGGCCAAGCAAAGACATCTATAAACTCTATAAGGAGAGAACTAAAGTGCTTCTACTTTTCCGTACTTAGAGTTTTCCCAATCTTAACCTCTTGGGGTTGATATGGAGATCCTAAATTAATGGTTGGTTATTATTTCTTCCATAATTAGTGAGCGATTTTGTAAACACCTAAAATATGACATCCTTATCTCTTTTATTTATATATTTTATTTTATTTTGTTAGCTCGGTGATAAAATCCCAATCTCGTTTGTGGATTTGGATCGTGGTCGGTATCCGATTGGCGCGAGAGAAGCCAGTAAATCTCAAAAACCCTTTAGCACCAAAAAATAAACCTTTTTACCTTGCTCGGTCCAAAAATTCGTTTCTTTGGATGGTCCAAGCCCAAGTTAATGCTACGAGTCAACTCCTGGCCGCGCATAGAGCCCTTTAACGATCAAAACGTCGTGTTTCATCATCGGCGTCCAACTCGGACACAAAGCTAAACTCGTTTGTACGATGATCGCATTGGTCGGCGCCATGTTTCATGGTAAACATCACCAAAACGTTGCTTTGTGCTCCAAGCTGTCCAACCGAGACACGGAGCTCACAAAACAACTTCGTGCAAGGCCGGCGTCGCATTTCGGGATTTTGCCCCCAAACGCTGCGTTTCACTTCGGAGTTTAGCTGAAACATGGAAGGAAGCTGGGAGCGTACGACGCCGTTTATGGTCGGCGCCGTGCATCACGACATTATTCTCGGGATTCGGTCCAAGGTTGATATGGTTCGGTTTTTGTGATTCTCATTGGCCGGTTTTCCGCTTCATTTCAATCAGCTGCTTTAGCTGAAACCTTAGATCTTTTGTGACCTAATCATTTCCTATAAATAGAGAGCTTAGGCTCTCATTTTAGAGATGACTTTTCCTATGCCTTATGTTGCTTGAAGTTTGATTAAGAGCTATTGAATATTCGCTATTCCGATCTCTTGGTCTTCTTTCAACTAATCCTCCCTACACTATAGACATTTGAACCCCAATACTCCATCAGTCACATACATCCTCCTACTTACCTTCATAAAAACTTGCAAAAAGTCTCATCTAGTCACCGTCGTCTTGCTTTTAGATTTCGGTTCGAGACCCATATCGGCAGGAGGGACAACCGGAGGGCGTCAAATCCGCCTTCAGCCATTACGGTTTATTTAAATTTTTACTATTTATTGTTTTCAATATTGTGGAGAAAGATTTAATCGCATTTACTTCCTCCCCTCTGATATAACCTTTTATTTTTGTTTTTGCTTTCCTTTGCTTTTCTTATCATTTTCTTTATTCCTTTCATTTACTGCTTTTATATCTGCTTTTATCGCTTTCGTTAGCATGCCTTAGTTGATTTAGATTTCGCATCTTAATAGGTTGTTTGCTTGCTTTTGACATATTACTGAAACTCACTCTTCAAATCAGTAAAGATTGTCTTCCGACGGGAGGAATGGAAGGGCATATCCCTACGTTTCATACCTTCATCCCCAAATCTAGATTTTCGGTTCTTGACGATGGAGTCAATTTCAGACCTCTTCCAAGCTTAGTTTTCCCATACTAAGATTGGAAGAGTATTTCTTTATTTTATTTTTGTTAGTTCTTGTTTCTAAAACTAATTAGCGACTCTATTTTCTTATTTTATTTCTCCTAATTTGCTCCTTGACATTTTAGTCTAAACTGGTGTTTTCAAACTGGTTTGACCCAAAAATCCTACGACAGTAAATAAATTACTTATGATTTGTTTATTTTTAGTTTTGAAATAATATCCCCAGGTTTCTAAAATAATTTCTTAAAATAAAAAGATTAATAAAATCGCTAATCACCTTTGCTTAATTTATTCTAAATTAGATTATAAAAATAAGAAATTCTAATAAGAGATACATCCCCTCTTTTAAAAAAAAAAAAAATATCACCTTTAAAAAATCAAAATAATTTCCATCTTCAAAAAGAGGAACCCCGCCAATTCATTGTAACGCCCCTAAAACCCATAATCACCGGTTTAGTCATAATGACTGACTAACTAGTAACTAGCGTAGCGGAAAAGAGAATTAGAAGCTTTACCACCGCTCTTTAACAAGAGCTAGGCAACTACCTAATTAACATACAAACATAACTTATTAGGTTGAGGTTCATAATACGTAGGACACCCAACCTATAACAACATAACGGGCAACAAGTTATCGAGCACCATTAAGACTATAACTTATTAACCAAAGCATACATGACTCTCACACATCACGTTCTTGACTATCACTGTGAGCCTCTAAGTCTTGATGACCAAAATGAATTCGTCTGTTTTCCTCTGCATTAGCTTTACCTAAAATAAAATAGAGAAAAACATTTCAAAATAATGAGCCGGAGCTCAAGCACGTATATCCATGTACTCGTAAATAATTTAAGTGAAGATGTATTGATTTGAGCGCATGCATTTCAATTCATTTATAAATCGGACAAGAAGAATATAGTAAAACAATTATGAATTTATTATCCGAGTGGTTCCTTACGATCATCGGTTTCCCTAAATATGCGCATACCCGGACCGATCAGCAAAGTCCGGTTGATAAAGGCCAAATATATATGGGTGTGATCACAAGTCCGATCACGTTGGTATGATTGATATGGGCGGGCCACATAATTAGGTGACAAATAATATTTGAAATGGTTTATTTCATTAAGCAAACCATTTGATATTGTTATGTATAAACATATGGGTTTTCGTAAGGTACAAGTAATAAACGCACCTTAATTCGTGGAAATATTCCTTCGATCCCTTTAAAGTTACTGACTCGGATGAACGACGTGAATGCCTTACCAAAATAAAGTGTTTCATTAATAGGTTCAATACTCTTAGTAATCAAATTTATTATCGTTATTATTGTCATTGCTATTGTTATTACTATTGTTATCACTTACATTATTTCCTTTTTGTAACTTCCCATGACTAGATGAATTTATGAAGGCAAAATCACTTCGTAGATTACTAAATCGGTTGGTTAAATTTTATAGGTTGAAGTTTTAAAATAATATTCGTAACTTACACCAACCCCTCTTGACACGCAATATGGTCATAAGGTTCACTTGACCGTTTCTCCATAAAACACCTACTGTGTTAATCGGTCCCTTCCTAAATTAAGTCTTTTACTCGCGTAATTGTTTTATCCTCCAACGTTGTTTAATTCTTCACTTGGATACCTAACCCAATTCTTATAAATCGCCTACATTAACTTATTTTCTTGAATTCTCAACCTCATTTATTTTCTTTGAAGGTTTGCTCGGGCGAGTCCGAGTCACCCTAGAGGACGGTGAATAGGGTGATAGGGAATTCTCTGCGAAATCACACTCTTTTGCGTAGAAGTGAAAGGGAAGATAGATTCCGAGTCTATTAAATGGGTCGAAAAGATTGGACTCAAAAAGCAATGAATCGGAAAGAACAAGAGCGATGAAGGTCATGCGAGTCTAGAATGAACTCGGAAAGATAACACTTAGATTTTACGTGGAAACCCTCCCGGGGCAGAAAACCACGGACCGTGTCAATCCAGCACACGAAGTCAAATCCACTATTTTGAGTCCACAAAATACCGTGAACTGACTGAACCCTAGTTGCTTCCTTAGACAACTCTATACAAGTTTTCCTAGACTCGAAATTCCCTTATCCGATCTAGTACTTCCTAGCTGAGATAACCCTTACAGCTAGGGACAACTAAGCTGAGTTAACCCTTACGGCTTAGTCAAGGGACCTTACAAAGAATGTAAGAAAGAGTTTATAATCGAGTACAAGACCTTACAACTCATAAAGTAATGAATTACGAGTGGGAGTTGTAAGTAGAAGATTGAAGGTAAATACAATGACTTTTCTCAAGTATGTGTATTAACAATTGATTCGACAATCTTCAGGTCTTGTAAGGTGGCTTCAATTTATAGGTAACCAGGCGAGTAACCGTTATCTTCATCTGCTGACCGAGAGTCTTCGTGATCGTTGATAAAAGCTTTACGAGTCACTCGGAAAGTATCCGTTACAATGTGAATGTTGGACAACGGTTTATCTCTCTTGGAAGTCCCAAAACCATTGGTAGTGTCTTGAAAGATAAGGTGGAAACCACCGTTAAGCTTGGCATTTCGGTTTTCCAGATTTGGAAACGGACAACTTCCGACACAATCTTACGGGACTGAAGCAGGGAAGGTGAAAAGCCATGTCTGCTTGGTGATTTTACGTTACGAAGCCAGCTACTTTTGTGGTTTGAAAAAGGTGTATCCTCGAATGAATAACCTACAAAAGTAAATCAATTCTGGTTCTCAAAGTATAAAATACTTTGGTCCAAAGTTAGACATAGATAATAAAATAATTATGATAATTAAGCAAGCGATTATCCGAGTCGAAATGAAATGGAATTTTCCGAGTCCAATATCCATGATATTCAGAATTCCATCGACTTAGTCTAAGCGATAGAACAAGTTCCATAAAGAATATCAAAGTGAGATAACTTGGTATAGACTAAGTGTGAAACAGACTAAAGATATTGACTCCAACGAAAGTAGAGCTTGTAATCGAAAGTAAGTTTCGAGTGAGAAAAAGACGAAACACTAGTCTGCGATAAATCCGAGTGAAGATGGACTCGGAACAAAGAACCACTTTTACGAGTCTCAAATAGATAGGCAATAAATGTAATATGTGAAAGTCTGTATCACTCATAAAAGATGCTATTTTACTAAAAGAGGTTTCTGCGAGACCGAGAATGCCTTGGAATCAAAACTCTAAAAGCATGGGATTGTTATACCGACTCGTTTAGTGCAACTCGGAAGTGCGTTGAGAAATGTGTAAGTCTTCAATCTCCCCTTTTGATGAAAGGCATTCCATACTTAAACAGAAATTTTGTTAGAGAAAAATATGATTCTAAGAAGTTTGACATGCTCAATAGTTCGGAGCAAGAAGTATATAGTCGAGCATAAGGTAAAGATACTTAGCAATGAAATAATATAAGGTCGAAACATTTTAAACATAGAAAATATTATGTAAGAAAAGGCATTACTTCATTGATCTTAAAAGAGATTACAAGAGTTAAAAAAAAAAAATGAAAACTCCCTAAACAAGACAACAATTTTTCGACTCTATTTCTCCCCCTTGCCTTTCAGAAAAAAAATTAACAAAAAGAAGGGAGAAAAGAACAAGTAATACAAATTAGTTGTCCGGACAAAACAAAAAAATGAGAAAAAGGAAAATTAGGGGACACCGAGGGAATGTGACTCGGTGCATGGCTCCTACGAGGGAGGGGATTTCGAGTGGAGGCCGAGGTTCGCTGGCGCCGATATGATCTTGACGATGTGCTTGAGCGCGGCGAGGGAGAACCGGGATAATCGTCGGGGCTCAACTACGAGTGGCTGATCCGGAGAAAGTGGATCGAGGGTTCTTTCCTTGGGACCTCGGTAGTTGGAGGGGCTGCTCTGTCGACCCGCCTGGAGAAGCTAGGTCGTCGACCCACCCGGATGCTGTCATCGAGCTGAGTACGACTATTTGAGCTTGGGAGCGGTCGACCCTCAGCGGTTGCGACGGCCTCTTCTTCCCTTTGCCCGGACGGGCTTGCCTTAGCCGCAGGTTCCTCGGCATCTTCTACTGCATCTGCAGCTTCTTCCTCTTCTTCCTCATCCCCACTGTCCGAGGAGGTCGGACTCAGGCTCGAAGACGCTTGGACGCGTCCGAGTCATCCCGGTCTCGAGCCGCCTTGGACTGTCTCTCTCGAGGAGCTTGACCGGCTCCTTACGCTCCTTGACCAGCTCCCTCATCTCAAGAACTAGAGACTGCTCCTCTCGGATTTGGGATTGACCGGTCTTTTGGTTGATGGTAAGCCCTTAGAGGACAGATTTGAAAGCTCCGAGCATGTCTCCGAGTTCGGAAGACACGGAGCTGATCTTGTCCATGAAAGCGGGGACAAGAGGGCGAGAGAGATTTGGAGGCACCTGAGGTGGAGGCACCACCAGGTGTAGAGGGAAGAGGGAGAGGGGTTGATTTCCGAGTCCGAGGAGGAGAGGGAGGCCTCGGCTACGAGTTGTGAACCAAGACACCGGGGTCGGTTTCTGGTATCCGTACCCCTATAGTTCCTTCTTGCCGACCACAATGGCAGCCTCGGACACCGCGTTTGGGTCCGAGGGGAGAGGAACTTGAAATTGTTTGAAGACAAGGGTCGAAGAGCACCGAAAGGAAGGGAGGTGTTCTTCTTGGATTGGAGTTGAGTCAGCACAGCTGCCATCCGCTCAATGATGGAGGGAAGAGGTCTACTTCGTATCCCTCAAGGATGTTGAAGAGAGCTTTGAGGTGCTTGGAGTTGGGGTTCTCCTTCGCTGGAATGCTTTGTGAGAAGAAGGTTCTCATCGGCAGAAAGCACGTAAGGCGAGCTTCGACTTCAAGCGAGTCACGAGAAAGTTTTCCTGGACCCGGGGAATTCTTTGGCGTATTTTTCAAAGAAGTCGTCGGCGACTTCGGTGAAAGGAATAGGATTGCTGTTCAAGAAAAGAGAAGAAACTTTGAACAGGCGGTGGAGGAGAGAGGTGTTGATGCGAATGGTAATATTCTGAACCCTAGAGGTTAGAACATTTTTGGAGTGGGTGAGGTGAGCATAGAACTCGAAACGAGTTCGGGATAGATGAACTCGTTGAAACACGGGAAGTAGTATACTCCGGTGGTTTGTATGTTGGACAACCAAGAAAATTTGGTTGTTGGAAAGAATTTGTCATCCAGCGCAAGGTCTTTGGGTAACAACGGGTTTGGAGGGGTTGAGCTTTACGGCTTATTGGTGCGAGGCTTTTGGAAGAGGGAGAAACCTGGAAGTCGAGATGGTTTCCTCTTTTAGGCATTGTGAGAGAAGGAGAGAAAAGATGAAACTTTTTGAATAGGAGAGAGAAGGAGGTGTAGTAGAGAAGAGAATGAAAATGTAGAAGAAAGAGATGAGAACAGTTGTAACTTACGAGAGAGAGAGAGCTTCTTTGATGCTTGCGAGACGATCAAGAGGGATCTGTTCACGTAGAAATCTTCCGCGAGAAGTTTCTTTTGAGGGAGATGGATTTTAGAATACCGAGATGAAGATGGATAGACGTTATTTATAGAAAATAAGCGTGCCCGTCAACTATCCGTTAAGTAACTCCGTTCGACTCGGCTTGTCCATCGAGTCACCAAAGACCGGTGTGACGGTTCTCTTCAACGGTTGACATACCAGCGGTTAGAAATCCACGGCTAAGATCTGATCGCTGCGTTCGAGAGAGAGAGAGAAAAGATTTTGAAAATATAATCCGAAACTCTCCACTGTTCTAGAGATAGTTTCGGAAAATTTGATGTCCAAGTTTTTCTACGTCCGAGTTTGACTCGAAAGGTTTTGAGTGACTCGAAACATGAAATAACTATCAGCCCAGTATCACTGAATCAACTGAACTAATTGTTATTAACAGAGAAAGCACATAGCACGAATTATGCAACAGAGGTAGTGCGAGAATTAAGCATTTAACATACCAAGCTCATTTCGAATAAAACAAAACTGATCTTCACCAAGAGGCTTAGTAAAGATATCAGCTAATCGAAGATTAGTAGGAATGAACTCAAGTGCAATATCACCCTTTTACGAGTGATCGCGTAAGAAGTGATACCGACCTCAATATGCTTTGTTTTTGAGTGCTTTGGACAGGATTCTTGGTGATGCTGATTGCGCTTTGGTTGTCACACTTGATTGGAGCCGAGTTGAGAAATAGTCCAAGATCCTTCAAGTGTTGTTTTATCCAAAGAATCGAGCACAACAAGCTCTAGCGGCAATATATTCAGCTTCGGCGATCGATAGAGCTACCGAGTTACTGCTTCTTTGAGTGCCAAGATATTAGGGATTGACCCGAAATTGGCAAGCTCCGGATGTGCTCTTTCGATCAACTTTGTATCCTGCGTAGTCCGCGTGCGAGTATCCGAGTCGAGTCGGTTACGAGTCTCCGGAATACCATATACCCAAATTACGAGTACTGCAAGATATCTAAATATTCTCTTCATCGCGAGTGAGATGTGATTCTTTTGGACTAGCTTGAAATCTTGCGCATAAACAAACACTGAACATTATATCGGCCTCCTTGAAGTAAGTATAGCAACGATCCAATCATACCTCGATAGAGTTTCGATCTATTGCTTTACCTTTGTCATCCGAGTCAAGCTTTATCTCTGCTGCTCATAGGGGTTGATGCGTGCTTTGCATCTTGAAGTTTGTATTTCTTCAACGGTTCCTTGGTGTACTTTGATTGATGAACAAAGATTCCATCTTTGTCTTATTTGATTTGCAACCCAAGGAAGAAATTGAGTTCTCCCATCATACTCATTTGAAATTCTTGACTCATCAACTCAGAAAATTCTCGGCACGGAAATTCATTAGTAGCACCGAAAATAATATCATCAACATAGATTTGAACAATAAGGACATCTTTCCCTTTGGTCTTTATGAAAAGAGTCTTGTCGATCTGACCTCTTTTGAAATCATTTTGAACCAAGAAGCTACTCGAGTCTTTCATACCAAGCTCGAGGTGCTTGCTTAAGACCATAGAGAGCCTTTTGAAGTTTGAAAACATGATTTGGAAATTCTGAGTTTTCAAAACCAGGAGGTCTGCTCGACATAAACTTCTTGTTCAATAAAACCATTGAGAAAAGCACACTTAACATCCATTTGATATAATTTAATATGCATGCTTTGGATGCAAATGCCAATAGTATTCTAATGGCCTCAATTCTAGCTACTTGGTGCAAAGGTTTCCCCACAATCAATTCCTTCTTCTTGATTATATCCACTGAGCCACAAGTCTAGCCTTGTTTCTAACTACCACTCCACCCTCATCCAGTTTGTTTTTGAAAACCCATTTGGTTCCTATAACTCGGGTGGTCGGAAGGTCGGTTGGTCGAGTCCGAGACTTGGTTTCTCTCGAATTGATTAAGTTCTTCTTGCATGGCCTCTACCCATTCAGGTTCATTAAGGGCCTCTAGTGCATTTTTGGGTTCGGTTAATGAAATGAATGCGGTGAATGCACATAGATTATGTAAAGAGGAACGAGTTCTTACCCCATTGTTGATATCGAAATGATGTTTTCTTGGGGATGACTGGAAGTAAATTTGAATGCTTTACCAGTTCTTTGATTCACTAGGTTTGTGGGCTGAACTCGCTTGATCTTCGAAGCTTGTTCCGAGTGATTAACTTGTTCGTTACGAGTGACCTCTTGAGCTTGTCTCATTTTGAGTTTCCTCGTTCGAGTGACTTCATTCCGAGCAGGTTGGGTCCGAGTCTTTGTAGGCTCAACTTCGTCATCATCCTTTCCGAGCTTCGGTTCTGAGTATGAAGACTCACTTGGCTTCTCCTGTTCGAGCTCATCAAATACTACGTGGATGCTTTCTTCCACTTTGTTAGTTCGATTATTGAAAATGCGATAAGCTTTGCTATGAGAGGAGTAACCTAGAAAAATATCTCCGTCCGACCAAGCATCAAACTTGGTCGGATGATCCTTACCATTGTTGTGAACGAAGCACTTACATCCAAATGGTCTGAAATAGGAGATATTTGGCTTCTTCCCTTTGTAGAGCTCATAAGGTGTTTTCTTCAGAATGGGTCCGATGAGGCATCGATTTAGAGTGTAGTTGGCTGTGTTCACTACCTCCGCCTAGAAATAGTAAGGCAAGTTGTGTTCAATCATCATCGTCCTTGCTATTTCTTCAAGGGTTCTGTTCTTTCTCTCTACTACTCGATTCTGTTGAGGAGTTACGGGTGCTGAGAAGTTGTGAGAGATTCCATTTTTGTCACAAAACTCCGAGAATTCGAGTAATCGAACTCCCTTCCATGGTTAGTTCGAATCCTCCGGATCCGAGTCCGAGACTCAACTTGAATTTTTCTGCAGAGCTTGCTTGAACTCCTTGAAAGCTTCATTTTTGTGCTTAAGAAAACACACCTAGGTAAACCGTGAGAAATCATCAATAATTACAAGTATGTACGATTTACCTCCGAGACTCTTCACGAGGATTTCACCACATAAGTCCATATGCGATAATTCAAGTACTTTGGATGTGGAAACTGTCTTCGAGAGATTTGAATGAAGATCTGACTTGTTTTCCTCTGGTGCATGCTTCACATACTTTGTCTTTCTCAAAAACACGGTTAGGTAAACCCCTAACTAAACCATTAGAAGCCAATTTCTTGATAGTATGCATGTTAATATGACCTAATCTACGATGCCAAGTCCAAGAATCATCATGGAGAGATGCTTTTAAACAAGATAAGTTCTGACTTGGGTTAGAAAGAGGGATGATGTATGTATTACCCGATCTCTTACCTGAAAGCTTGATCTCTTTGGTAGAGACATCAGAAATAGTGCAATTGGTCCGAGTGAATCTTACCTCTTGACCTTTGTCACATAGTTGAGAGATGCTTGAGCAGATTATATTTCAATCCCTTGACAAGATAGACTGGACTGACCAGATTGCTTCCTTTTCCAATCTTGCCAATCCCCACGATCTTGCCCTTGCTATCATCTCCAAATGTGACTTTTCCTCCTTTATGTCCGTTCAACTCGGAAAAGAGTCCCGCATCTCCCGACATATGGCGTGAACATCCACTATCAAGGTACCAGTGTCCTTTTGATCTCTTCTAAGTGACTTGCAAAACAAAGAGAATCTAACCCTTCTCACTTCCTCTAACGAACCCAGTAACATTTTTTACTGTGGTCCTTTCTCGAGAAAGAAGGTGCTTTGGAACCTAGATTTGAATGACTTTGGGTTTTGTCGATTCTGAGTCTTCCTCTCGGAGAACCGAGTCCGTGTCTCTTTCTTTTTGAAAACCTTTCCTTTTGAAACAGGAGAGTATGGTTTCTTTTTGTAAACAGATCTGGGCTTAGTCCTTCTTTCATTTCGGTGAATGGGACTATGCTCAGCTTTCCTGAACTTCACGGTTCGGAGTCATTTTTAAACAGGTTCCGAGTAGGAATTTGATTCCTCTTCTCCGTTGAAACCAAGACCTTCTTTTCGAAAGGAGACACATTGTCAAGGTTTTTCTGACCTTGAGTAAATTTTAAAATCAAATCTTGAGACTCGGTGAGCTTCTGTTTTAGTTGCTCATTTTCTTTCCTAAGTAACTCGGACTCAGTCTCATTAGCTTGAGCACTAGTCTTGAGTTCTCCGAGTGTGAGTCTCAATTTTTCCAATTCGTTTTTCAAAGAATTGCTCTCGGATGAAATTGACTCAAGTTGTTCTTTGAAATGAGAAGAATCAGAATTGGACTTTTCTTCCAAAGTAAAAATGTATTTTGCTAAATCAACTTTGGAGAATTTGAGGAAGTAATTTATTACCTCTTGAGGATCGGTTTCCTCATTGATCGAGTCCGAATCGACTCTCTTTCAGCTTCGAGTCGGAGATTGCCATCGGACACTTTGAGTCATGTGTGTCCTCGTCATCTTCTGATGAGTCCTCATCGCTCCATGTTGCCATCATGGCCTTTTTCTTCTTCCTATCCCTTTTCCGTTTTGGACAGTCCTTGACTATGTGGTCTTTGCTGCCACATTCAAAACATCCAGAATTCTTAGATAAGGATAACTTTGAAGGAGAAGAAAACTTACCTTTTCTATCTCTCTTATCTTTCTTGTAGAATTCTTCTTTTGGCCTTTTGTCCCATCTTTTGTGCTTCATCATTCTCTTGAAGCCTCTTGCAATGAGTGCCATGGGATCGTCTTCCGAGTCAAAAGAGATCAGATTTGCTTCCTTGGATTCCGAGGCTTTAAGTGCGATGTTCCTTTTGGTATTACCCTCAGCATCCTCCTCCTCTAGATGGATTTCATGTGTTAGAAGCTTTCTAATGAGCTCGTCTGGCTTTAAAAGTGAGAGGTTCTGAGCTTCCTCTATGGCGGTCACTTTGGGACCCCATCTTTTCTTGGGTAGGCTTCGAGAATTTTCCGGCACATTTCTTCGTGGGAGATCTTCTTTCCCGAGTGATTTGAGATTGTTTGTAATCTCAGTAAACCGAATGAACATCCGAGTGATGTTCTCCTCCGGCTCCATCTTGAAAAGCTCATATTTGTGAAGATATTGACTTATCTTTGCTTGTCCGACTCGGCTTGCGCCTTCATAAGTGTTGACAAGGGTGTCCCACACTTCTTTTGCTGAATCACAGTGCAGACACTCGGTTGTATTCTTCCGAGCTTATGGCGCACATAAGGATGTTCATGGCTTTGAAATTCTTTATGAATTTCTCGGCTTCGTTGGTGTGAACTCCGCCTTTGTCTTCGGAAGAATTCTGAATTCATCTGTCTTTGTTGGAATGTAGTTTCCTTGTTGTATGATTTCCCATACTTCTTCATCATGATCCATGAGGAAACATTCCATAAGCTTCTTCCAGTGCCAAAAGTTTGAACCTTTGAATTTTGGTGGCCTGTTGGAAGATCTTCCTTCGTCAAACTCTCCGGTGTTCCGAGCCATTTGATCTTTAAACCTTTGGATTGTTAGATCCTTTATGAAAGGCTAGGCTCGATACCAATTGAAGGTTTGCTCGGGAGAGTCCGAGTCACCCTAGAGGGGGTGAATAGGGTGATAGGGAATTCTCTGCGAAATCACACTCTTTTGCACAGAAGTGGAAGGGAAGATAGATTCCGAGTCTATTAACCGGGTCAGAAAAGATTGGACTCGAAAGCAATGAATCGGAAAGAACAAGAGCGAGTAAGGCTGTCCGAGTCTAGAATGAACTCAGAAAGATAACACTTAGATTTTACGTGGAAACCCTCCTGGGGCAGAAAACCACGGACCGTGTCAATCCGGACACGAAGTCAAATCCACTATTTTGAGTCCACAAAATACCATGAACTGACTGAACCCGAGTTGCTCCCTTAGACAACTCTATACAAGTTTTCCTAGACTCAGAAATTCCCTTATCTGATCTAGTACTTCCTAGCTGAGATAACCCTTACAGCTAGGGACAACTAAGATGAGTTAACCCTTACAGCTTAGTCAAGGGACCTTACAAAGAATGTAAGAAAGAGTTTGTAACTGAGTACAAGACCTTACAACTCAAAAAGTAATGAATTACAGAGTGGGAGTTGTAAGTAGAAGATTGAAGGTAAATACAATGACTTTTCTCAAGTATGTGTATTAACAATAGATTCGGCAATCTTCAGGTCTTGTGAGGTGGCTTCAATTTATAGGTAACCAGGTGGAGTAGCCGTTATCTTCATCTCGCTGACCGAGAGTCTTCATTCTTTAATTAACTTCAATAATCCAAATCACTTCTTTCCTTCAACCCTCAAAATGACTTATTTTCTTTAATCTTCCCAAAATTACTTATTGTCTTCAACTTCTTAAAATCATTCAACTTACCTATTCTCCTTAATTCACAATTTTAATCCACATACTCATAGCACAACATGCATGCCTATTTTTTTCTTAGTTCCTCACATAATATTGTACTCTTTTAAAGTTTCATTTTAATTTTTTACATGCATGCCTATTTTAGTTAATCTCTTCCTCCAAAATTTTCTAATAAACTCGAATTATCACGAAAACCAAATTTCCTTTGCTTTGGAAGCCACCACGGACCTCCCGATGGCCAGTGGGGGTCAATGGTCGGCTCTAGAGGTCATCAAGGGCCTTCCCACAGTCAGTGGGGACTTCTGGTGGCCACCACGGGTTACCCCACGGCTTGTGGGAGCACCCATGGTGGGTGTTTTGGGTCAATTAACTCGTTGGTGATCACCACAGCCTTCCCCACAGGCTGTGGGGGCACCCGTGGTGGGTGGCAGAATCTTCCAAACTCCACTTTCTCATGCTCTATGTATTTTGTCTTGGGGAGATATCTATGAAAGGTTTATCTTATAAATTTCCATCATTGTAAGTATCATATTAGCTTACTAAAACCCATTAAAATCGTATGCAAGATAATTACTTCTTATACTAAGATTTGGACAACTTGAGTTAACGTTTCCAATCAACATCCCCCAAAAGCATAATACTTGGTTAAGTAATCTGATTTTACACAATAATCCCTTGCATGCAACATCTAACTAAATTTTTTCTAAAAATTTGAGGAAATGATTAGTTGAAGGTTGAGGTTTTTACCCAAAACCCACAAGAAAAATGAGGGTTTTTATGGTGGAAGGGGTGGCTGATTGGAGCTCCGGTGACTGGTGGTGGTCGGCGGCGGTGGGAAGTGGGGACCAGCAATGATGGTGGCTGGCTGGCGGCAGGTGCAACAGTAGGCATCAGGTGCAACAGCAGGCATCAGGTGCAGCAGAGAAAACCCCGCGGTTGCCGGTGTTAGGTGGCTCCGGTGACAGCGGCCGATGCTGCTGGCGGCGGTGGTCGGCAGGCAGCTGGGCTGGCAGCAGAGAGGGGTTGAGTGAGGGAGGTGGGTTCCTTTGGGAAAGAGAACAAATGATGAAGGTTGGGTTTTTGAGGTTTTTGGGGCTTAAAGAGCCAAAATCAAAACCTGAAAATTTCTCTCTCCTCCATTAGAATTCCAGCTTCCTCTTTTCTTTTATTTTTTTATTTTTTTTTTTCATTTGCTTGGTTATTGGGCCCTCTACTCTTTACAAGCCCAAATAACCTAATATCTAAGCCCAAGTTAAAAGAATGTCAGTTTTACAAATTCTCGACTTGAATAATTATTTGCAAACTTTAGGCGTATGAATTATTTTTATTATGATTCCAATAATGTCTTCCTATTATTATTATTATTATTATTATTATTATTATTATTATTATTATTATTATCATCATCATCACAAAGCATAATTTATTTGTTTATTCATTTATTTATATATTTTTGGCCATAAGTCGTTATCATCATCCGAGTCCCGCAACAAATAATATGGTTATTTGCACAAGTACATAATATAAATGATAATGAGGATTGAAAGTGTCAATTGAAGGGCACGCGCTCATTAATATTTATTAATCTTTGTTGACGTATTGGATTAAGGTCGGGGCATTACATTCATGGGGAAGCTTGGTCTCGGTTTTGTTGGATGGGGGTTGTGGTTCCTACAGTGGCGACTCCGCCGGGAGGTGTCAAAGTTTGAGTTGTGAGTTTTTGTAATGTGTTTTGCATCAGGCATCTTGTATTTAGGCAACCTCAAACATAGTTGCTTTTAATTTCGACCTTTATGCTTTACCTTTTAAGAATAATTTTGGAAGAGGTTCACACTCGCTAACTCGACGGGCCTAACTAGGCTTGATTGTCAAGGAGATGGTACCTTTTCCTCCATAGCAAGATCTCTTTGGAGGCACCGATGATTCATGTTTTTTCCTATTGTGAACCCCACGGAGGACTAAATGCCCGGACTATGAGACGCCATGTATGCTACCTAGTTTAATACCACTTTTGACCATAAACCCTTGGTTCTTTATGTGGTCCCTTGTCTTTTCATTTGTAAGCTTAGATGAGTGTGGTTACTTTTACTATTTAATCTTGTACTTGTGAGCCTTTAGGTTTAGGAGTGCTGATTAATCCTTTCATGAGTGCAAATAAAATACCATAATTAATTTGCTCGAGTCGGTCCATTGTTTGCATTTTAACCAAAAGTCAAAAATTACCTTTCCCCTTTTAGGTTGGTCCATTAATTGCATTTTTGAGTCATCCTAAAAATTCATCTCAATCTAGGCAGTCTAGGTTTTCAAGTAGCCATTGGCAGCCGGACTTAGCCGGCACCGGCCACTGCCGGTCGGTCTAGGAGGGTCCTGTCGGGGACCATCTATCTCTTCAGTCAATCTGTCTATTTTTAGGGTTTTGAAGTTTTGTTTTTAATTTTTCTACATTTCATTTTGCATTTTCAATTTTCCATTTAGTCATAATAAATTCATCTCAAATTAGGTGAGTCCATTTTGCATTTTATTTTTTCATTTAGCCAAAATAAATTCATCTTAGATTAGGTGAGTCCATTTTTCATTTTTTATTTAATCAAAATAAATTCATCTCAAATTAGATGAGTCCATTTAGCTAAAATAAATTCCTTCAGATTAGGCGCGCCCATTTTTTATTTTTCATTTATCCAAAATAAATTCATCTCAAATTAGGAGAGTCTATTTTATTTTTCATTTAGCCAAAATAAATTCATGTCAAATTAGGTGAATTTATTTTGCATTTGTATTTTTCATTGAGCCAAGATAAAATTCATCTTCAATTATGACTCTTTATTTATGCATTACATTAATGCATCTAACCAAAATAAATTCATCTTCAATTAAGCCATGAGCATCATTGTATTTCATTTCATTTGCTTTGTAATTCTTATGTGCATCCAAGTAAAAACTTTCTTTCCTAGTTCCTTCGGGTCTCACAGCTTAAACCCCTTCCTCCCAAAAGAGGTGTTGCTTCACATGGCCCTAAACATTATCCTTTGGGCTGCAAAATAGGGAAATCTTCTACCATTGGCCATCGTCGAAATCTGAGCTCCAAAAGGTCAGAATGCCTCGCATAGGAGTCTGGTACCTCTTCCCCTCGCTTTGCACCTCGTTCTACACCACGAGTCTACACCAGTGCGATTTACCTTGGTGTATACAACACGAGTTCAATCTATTTTCGTCGTAGGATAGTACCTAAAAGAATTCCCTTTTAATGGACGGAATACTAGAACAAACTCCTATCATCACCTTGCTCAATGAATCCTTATCCAAGATGGAAGCTTGAATTGAAACTCAGGATAAGAAAATAAAATCTATATCAGACGCTCTTAAAGCTATCCTAAAGACTCTTAAGGATAATAAGAAATATGGTGAAGAAGAAGAAGAAATAGGAGGAGGTCCCGCACGTAATCCCTCTCCTAAAGGTAGTCTTGAATATAAGCCTAAGTTTGATCTACGCATAGATCGGATAGAACAATGTTAAAGGAGTCATCCATGTTCGAAGTCACTATTTTGATTATACAGATTCACTTCAATCCTCAAAGGTAAGTTACCCCTAAGTTCACCATGTCAAACATCAAATTTCGAGGTTCTGAGAATCCCCATCACCAAGTTCACAATTTCTTAGGAGCAATGACTCTTAAGAACGTACCTGAAGACACCTATCACATCATCTTCCCATGGATTTTTGACAATGAGATAATCAAGTGGTATAACGCGGTTCACCCACGCAAGGTTACCATTTGGAACGATCCGTGTAAGGAGTTCCTAGACCAAAACTCCTATAACACTAATCTACCTGTCACACTTAGAGACTTGGAGTTAATCGAGCAAGGCGAGAAACAAAGCTTTACCGACTTTCTCACCGGATAGAGGGCAAAGGCTATCCACATGATAGACTCGACCTTCTAAGAAAGACCAAGTGAGAATCATTGTGAAGAACCTTCAGCCTTCCTATAATCAACACCTCAAATTTCTATCATTCATGAGTTTCTCAGCTCTTAGAGATGCTGGCATGGTGATAGAAGAAGAATTGTCTACCGCGATCACAAAAGTCGTGACTGGATATAGAGGTAACTATTAATCCAAAGACAAGAAAACCTCTAATCAAAGCAATACCAGTAGGGGTGCAGATATCAATGCCCTTAATAGGTATAATAACCGCACTCCAATTGATACTACTTATGCTCAAGCCCTCGATCTGCCTGTTGTCTAAAGGGAAGATAGAATTGCCACCTATAAGAGCATAATCGAAACCGCAAAACAATGAAAAACTGCGATGTAGGAAAACTCTATGAATACCATCGTGCATGAGGACACAACAACGAGTAAAGTTGGACGTTCAAGAACAAGTTGGAGAGCATGTTCCGCAATGATCAACTCCCTCTCCCTAAGGCCGCCTAGAAGCCTATCAATAAGAATCCTTTTAGCAATACCATAGCCATATTCTCTAAACACATTACGAGTCGATGGGACTCAACTGTTTTCATTCAAGACATCAAGGAGTCCAACCACTAACTAGCTTACCTCCCTAGATCCAAAAGTCCTTGGATTGTGGGTAAGTGATGAAAAAATTTATATGAACCCAAAGATAACAGTGATGATAACTTTTGGGGCACACCACCTTTAGAAGAAGATGACTTTTGGGGAGAATTGAAGAGTCCATAAATCCAATTCTTACTGGATCTGGACGAGATAATGCACCTTTGGGTCTACAAGCAGACTCAAGAAGGCCCAAAAGAACCTAAAGCTATTAAAGAAGAAAGTCCAATCTTAAAAAAAATTCAAAAACTTAAATTTGATATCTCTATCCGGCAACTCATATCTCGCTTTCCAAAAATATAGGTAGGCCTTAATTAATGCACTTAGCAAAATTGAGGTTTCTCCAGAAACTACCCCGAGGAAGTAGTATGATTGGTCAACAATGGGGATGGAACCATCATGTTTAACAAGAGAGATCTCTTTGAAGAAGGCATTGCAAACAACAATGCTCTTTATTTGATCAGTAACTTGCATTATCAAGTTCATCCCTCTTACCTTAGTAGACAACAGATCTGCCGTAAATGTTTGTCCTTGGAGTACCGCCAAAAGGTTAGGCATGAGGGAGTAACAACTCTCTAACCAAAGTGTTCATCTCCGAGCTTATGATAATTCTAAAAGGACAATTTTGGGAATAATGACTCTTCCCATTAATGTTGGATCAATAGTGAAAAACATTAACTTCCAAGTGGTAGACATCCCAAATACCTTTAACATTCTTTTAGGATGCCTTTGGTTACATGACCATAAAGCAATGCCCTCCATACTGCATCAGAAAGTCAAAATGATCATGAATGGTCAAGTTGTAACGGTCAACGGAAGCAATCTCTATGCCACCATAAACCTCCAAATAGTCTGTCGTCGGAATTGAACATGACGTGGATAATGAAGAGCTCTATGGGTTCGAAATTGTTACTTCTATAGACAAAGATGAAACACTTCTCAACTTCAATCCTTATGATAACCCTAGTGACCACTTGATGCTAAGGAAGAAGGGGTATTTTCCTGGCTTAGTTGCAGGTAGGAAGGCATATCGTCTAATCTTTCCACCCCTTGAACCCACCAGCAACTGTAAGTTTGGATTAGGCTATCAACCTATTGTTAAGAAAATATCCCAAGTCAAGTGGAAGATTCAAACTAGGAGAACTGCACCATCCACGATCTGTTTAATCAAGCCCTTTTGTCGTACCCTAAATGGGCAGTTCTCGAAAGAAGGGGATGACTTCCCCTACTACGGCTTTCCTGATCCTTATTACCTCAAAGAGAAGGGCATTCTGGTACATGGTTTATAAGTCTTTAGCAATTGCTATATACTAGGAAAGGAGGCACCCTACTTCCTCGAAGATGGACAAGTATACACAAGATTGGACCAATCTGGCTGAGAATAACATTTTAGGTATGTTGTTCGGACATGAGAAGAACCTAGAGGGGAATTAGGTTTCCGTACTATCCCAAGCCATGTCGCACTCGCAGATTGATCCGTCCAGATTCATCACCGATGTTGATGCCGTTAAGCATATTACTTGGATCAATGCTGAGGAGGGCTATGAATTTGCTTTTATTTTAGGAGAGCATCGCATTCTTGAGTCAAACACTAGGGTTGTTATTTCTTTTCCAATTTTGTTAGTTCATCTTCTAGTTCTACATTTCCAATTCTCCAATTTCTATTTTTGGAGTTTGATTTACTTATTTCCTCATTCAATAAGGTGAACCTTTCCACTTACTCTATGCCTTCTCCTATTTTTAATTATTTCTCCTCTAATGATGAACAAGAAATCCCTAAAGAATTGATAAAAGCTATTGAAGATCATGAAAATCGATCACCAATAGTAGAGGAATTAATCTAGGATTAGTTGATCAACCCCAAGAGGTCAAAATTGGAAAAACACTAAATCCAGTAAGAGAAGAAACGATTCGCTTCGCTCCTTATAGAATTCATAGATGTCTTTGCATGGTCCAAAAAGACATGCCAGGGATAGATCTAAGGTATAGCGAAACATAGAATTCCATTCTACGAAGAAGCCAATCCAGTTAAGCAAAAGCTCAGGAAGATAAAACCTGAATGGGCACTTGCATATTAAGGAGGAGGTGTAGAAGCAGTTAGAAGCAGTGGTTCATCTAAGTGGTCCACCATGCCCAGTGGGTAGCAAACATAGCACCAGCTTCGAAAAAAGATAGTAGGGTCCGAAATGTGTATCGACTTCGGGATTTAAATAAGGCCAACCCTAAAGATGATTTCCCGCTACCTCATATCGACATTCTTGTAGATAATACAACGAGACATGTGTTACTCTCGTTTATGGATGGCTATGCTAGATATAATTAGGTGAAGATGGTCGAAGAAGATATGAAAAAGACGACCTTCATCACTCAATAGGGGACATACTTATATGTGGTGATGCCATTTGGGCTTAAGAATGCGGGAGCTACATATAAGAGGATGGCCACAGCACTACTACATGACATGATACATAAGGAAGGTAAATTATATGTGGATGACATAATCATGTCCAGATATAGGGCAGGACACTTACCTAACCTTAGAAAATTCTTCGAAAGACTACGAAAGTACATCATGTGCCTTAACCCACAAAGTGTGCCTTTAGGGTAACCTCGATCCGCTAGGCTATGTGGTTAGTTTTAGAGGAATCAAATTTGATTCATCCAAGATCAAGGCTATCCAAGAGATCCCACCATCGAAAACGAAAAAGAAGGTACAAGGTGTCCTAAGACGTTTACGAGTATGTTAAGTCGTATTTTATACGTATTTTTAGTAGTTATTGAGTTTATATTATACAGTTTATTTTATCTAATTTATTCTATTTTGTCTATTTATAGGTAATTATCGAATAAAGTGGGGAAGAGAAGAAAAGTCGTTAAAAGTGGATTTTTAGCTACCGACAAGCATCCAAGAAAATATATGAAGTCGGTCCATAAATATAATATGTAATAAAATATTTATTTTAGGATATTATATTTTAGGAAATCCTAAGTGGAATAGAAAAGCAAACTTAGAAGAGAAGAAAGAGAAATAAACCCTAACTCTTTCACCCTATATATACTACTTATTATCATCATGGAGAGAGAGACAGGGGGCTCTTGCCCACAACATCAGCCGCTGCCCAAAGCCACGCAGCCCTTGCACACACCCCTTCCCTCCTCTTGCTGGCTTCCCTTGCTGCCGACAGCACACACAACCCTTGCCCACTTCATCGCTGCTCCCCTCACGCTAATCCTACCCTTGCTGCTCATCACCATTAGCTTTCACGCCATCTCTTGCTGTCCTTTTCTTTACCTACCATCATCATAATCATCCTCATCATCATCTAACTTCTTTATCATAATCATCATCAACTCTCCTCATCACCTTCTTGATCATCATGGCAAGGATTATGGTAGTAATTTTATTATTGTAATTTTTATTTTAAAGACTCTATTTTTATTGTAGTTTGATATTAAAGATGTTATTTTTATTTAGTTTACATGTCCCAAGTTACATTATGTTTGAGTAGTTTTTCTTATACTTAGTATAATCTCATTGAAGCCATGTTAAATTATTTATTTTGAAACAAAGTTTTGATTTTTATTGTCTTATTGATTTGATCCATGATTCTATGATAATTTGTGTTTAATGTTTATGAATTTATGTCTAATTAATTAGAGTGCACGCTATTTAGTTTTATATAAATTCATGTGATAGTTTAGAGGGTTTAAGTACGTAATTGCTTGATCTTTTAGACATAAGTATCACCCTAGTTAATCATGGATGGCTCATACCCATCTCTTTTAATTAGGAAATTATCATAGATCCTTCTTAAATCAATTTGCTAGTAGATTGGTTATTAGGTGCTAGATGATGTTTTTCTAATACTTAATGCTCTAATTTGATTAAATTCTAGTGCTAGTGCTAGGGTTATCAATATTAGTAGGGTTTATATTAGGGCTAGGCCTAAGTAAACTAATAACTAAGGAAAAACGGGGAAGATCCGCTAGTGGTTGTCTTCTACAGTTTAGCTCATGGGTAGATCAATTTGTGTGTTAATGATAAATAATAATTTGCATGGTGGATATAGATTATACTAAGTGTTTTTATAAATTTGATATCTTTGATAATTACTTGCTTGCCTTTTAGTTATTTTCTTGAGTTTATTGATTTTTACTTATAAAGTTATAGTCTTTTATTATCAATTTCATTAAACCCCTAAAGATCAATATTTTAGGTTAGTTTTAGTAATTTTATTTTAATTTAATTTTGAGTCTTTACATATTTTAATTTTCAGAATTAATTTTCTGTCAGTTTTTATTATTTTTGAGTCAGTTTGTTAGAAATTAGTTTAAAAATAGTTTCTTTTATTATTTTTCGTGTTTTATTTTCTTTTAGGGTTTAGATAGAGTCCTAGTTTGCTGTGATTAAATTTTAGAATTTTTGGAATTAATTTGATATTTTTTCAGATTTAATTCTTGAATTTAATTACTGCAGGTTTTTAATAAAATAAATTCGTAAATTAGATATTAAATTTTGTTTTTATATTTTTAGGGTCTGGTTAGGTTTAGAAAATTAGTATTATTATTCTGGGTAATTTTAGTATTTATTTTCGTAACTATTTTAGTGCAGAATTTTACTTATTTAATTTTCTGTTTTAGAATTTGTTTATTTTCTGCTTTAGTTTTCTGTTTTAATTGTTCTAAAAAATATACAAAAATATTTCTGGGTTATTGTAGTTTTATTATTATGTATAAATTATTTATTTAGTTATTAGATAATTTTCTATGAATTTTAGTTATTGATTTTAATTTATATTTTCTATTTTATTTTTAAGAGTAGTAAATTTAATTAGATTAAAACTTGCATGTTATTATATCTTTCCTCGTGGATTCGATCCCTACTTGCCCTTACTATATTGTTTATTATAAGTTTAAGTAGTGGTTTAATTTGTTGCTGTACGACAAGCTTAACACGAGTACATTAGTCGTTTCATATCAAAACTAACTATGGTGTGTGAACCCATCTTTAAGAAGCTTAAGAAAGGATCTGAACCAATTTGGGATGAAGAGTGCCAAAAAGCATTCGAGAAGGTTAAGGAGTATCTAGCCAATCCACCAAGTAGTTAGTTCCACCCCAACTAGCGAAGCCCTTACTCTTATATCTCGTAATGACGTAAACCGTGTTGGGAGCCATGTTAGTTTAATGGGACGGAAAGGAAGAGTACGTAGTATATTATCTAAGTAAGAAATTCTTAGATTAAGAGACTAGGTACACGCCATTAGAGAAGACATCATTAGCTTTAGTCTAGGCTACCAAGAAGCTCGGGCACTACATGTTGGCCCACACGGTACATGTGGTAGATGGACGGTCATACTAGTAGAGTTCAAACTCAAGTATGTCCTTGAAAAGGCAATCAAAGGAAGGGTAGTGCCAAAATTCCTAACCGATCTACCTATAACCGAATTGCAACCCGGACACCTCGACTTCCCGGACAAAAACATTATGAAAGTAGATGTCGACATGTGGACAATGTACTTTGACGACTCTTTCAATCGAAGGGCTTTGGAGTAGGGATCCTTCTAGTCTCTCCGGAGGGAGCACATACTACCATTTTAGTCAAGTTAGATTTTGAGGTCACCAACAACACCACAGATTATGAAGCATGCATAACAGGACTTCAAGCCGCCATAGAAATCGGAGCTAAGAACATCAAGGTTTTTGGTGACTCCAGCCGATCATTAATCGGATCTCATAGAAATGGAAGGTACATAGTCAAGCCTTAGCACCCTACCAGTCACATATAATTGAACTAGCGAAATACTTTGACATCATATCGTATGCTTACTTTCCTAGGGATGACAACCAATTCGTGGATGCCCTAGCCAAATTAGCATCGATGATTAATATCCTTAGTGGCGCTCATTCAATGCCTATTCAAGTAGAACGATGGAGTCAGCTTGCGCACATATGGGCATTAGAAGTGTCTAGTACTCGACCAAATAAATTGGTACCATGACATATATCAGCACTTAGAAAATCAAGAATACCCATCGGACTCAACACTTAGAGTCTAACGAGCCATCCGTATGCTGGCTGCTCAATTCTTCATCAACCATGGACAACTCGTACAAGAAAACCAACACAAGAATTAGCTTACTCGTGTCTATCAACATGAAGCATAGCGCATCATGACCGATATTCATGGTGGGGAATGTAGACCCCATATGAATGGAAGAATGTTGGTTCAGAAAATTTAGAGGTTAGGATACTATCGGTCGATAATGGCAGCGGACTGCCACGAATTTGTTAAGAAATGTCACAAGTGTCAAGTGTATGCAAACTTGCAGCACCAGCCACCATGTTTCTAACAACACTTGCATAGCTTGGCTATTCTCAGTTTGGGGAATTGACTTAATAGGAAAAGTGAGTCCTAAAGGAACGGGTAGTCACAAATTTGTGTTAATAGCAATTGACTACTTTACTAAGTGGGTTGAAGCAGCTTCCTATGCAACCTTAACGTAGAAGCACGTGACAAAGTTCATCACTTGGAATATTATTTGTCAATATAGTGTACCCTATGAACCGATTAATGACCATAGTAGTCACTTCAAGAAGGAAGTAGCAAACTTATTAACAATTATAAAATTAAACATCATAAGTCTTCTCCTTATTGCCCTCAGCCTAATAGAGCAGATTGAGGCCGCCAATAAGAATATTCACAAAATAGAGGAGAAGATGGTTGTCAGCTATAAGGATTGGTATGACAAGTTGCCCTTCGCTCTATGAGGCTACCGGACCTCCATTAGGACCTTAACAGGAGCAATACCTTACTCCCTAGTGTATAGTGTGGAAATAGTCCTTCCAATAGAAATTGTCATTCCTTCATTAAGGATCATTGTAGAAAGTCGATTCCTAAAGCGGAATGGGCTAAGGCATGCTACGAAAAGCTAGTGTTGTTAGATGAAAGACGCTTAAATCCCTTACATAATGTCCAAATATACCAAACACTTATATCAAGGGCATTTAATAAAAAGGTGAAGCCTCGTAATCTGCAAATTGGGAATTGGGTCCTTAAGCAGATTAGAGCGCTAATTCAGGATCCTCGAGGAAAATTTAGGCCCAATTGGCAAGGCCCATTTGTACTTAGTCAAATACTCGGTAAGAGGGGCGATTAAATTGACCGATTTGGATGATGAAGAGATTTTTCAATATATAAACTTAGATCAACTAAAGTAATATTACTTTTACCTTGACATGAAACAGTCCCTCGTAGTTGGCTAAACGTGGCCCAACCAGGTCATGCCTTAGATAGTGCCGGCCACCATATGGACAACGGTGGACTGTCCAGTGCCAAGCGATCCCCATAGTAATATTTTTGTATTTAATTTTTATTTTTGATAGTCTAATCGTTTAATTAATTATTTAATTGTTATTTTAAGGACGGTCCAATTAGGCGGTCCAAATTTATCATTTATTCCTCTAAGTGAACGATAAAAATAAATGAAGTATAAAAGTGAATATAAAACTTACTTTTTACTTTTATTAATAAAACGTAAGCCTACTACTTACCTGAATACATAGCTAATAAAAAGGGAAATAAACAAGTATACTACTTGGAAAAATAAATTGTTCTAAAAAGGCAAAACTAAAATTCCTTAATTCTTAATTCTTCCTAAATTCTCTCTAAATTTTAGCCCTAGTTGATCTTTACTTTGTTTCCTTTTAGATCGTTAGACTTAGTTGCATCCTCTTGGGTGTGTTTCTTTACCTCTTCAATCTTGCAAGCCCTCCTCTATTAAGCTTCTTTAGCTTCCGCCTCCCTCCTCGCGGGCTCGTTCGTCTACCCGTGGGTTCACTTCAAGAATTTAAAGCGGTGATGCAGCAAGGACCACTCATTTGGGGTCCTGTTCATGAGTCCTCAGTGCCTTGCATCGTTTGGAGTGTACTTCTTTTAACCATTCCATATAATATTCAGAAATTGCAGTAGTTCGCTTATGTGCAGGTTTCAAGCAACTTCGACGCATTCATCCAAGAATCAAGCCATGTTGAAACTCGTCTTGAGATGCCAAAAACCGCAAACAGCTCAAAAGTAACAGGCCTAACACAATCCAAGTAAGAGATTGCTTGTTCTCGTCTCATTTACCGCAATACACGGTCGGGAAATTGTACGTACTAGTTTTCAAACCCAAGAAACGTACACAAGGGTGCTACTTAGTGTGTGTCCTAAATTGGGACACTTTCCAAGTGCTTGATGTACCATTCAATGGGATTCCCAGCTCTAAAATGGGATGGTTAGCCAAAACACTTCTCCGCTTCCGCTGACGAATTGTGTAGCTAGGTACAAGTCCACGTCTCGCGAGCCTCGCATTAGTTAGAGGTGCTCTAGCAACCAGATCCGCACACAACAGATAATAAATTACTAAGATTCCCGTACGGTCAAATTCATCCTTATTCACGGCCCAACAGGATCAAAATTAAAAATTTTAAAAAGAGAGAGAGTGAAAAAGTGAGACTTTGGGTGAAGCCGGAGACTTTTCAATCTTGCCGGCGCCGGACAGCCGCCTCTTGGCCGGTGCCGCCTACCTAGCCTCACCGGTTAGTTCCCGGATATTGTTTTCTACTTACTCGCAATAATAGGGGCTGCCCGTGAAGTCTTCATCTGGATTTGCTTCAACTCGGTCGAGCCGTATGATAGTTTTTACAACGATCGGCAGAGTTAGGGAGTAGTGATCCTCCAACTCGCTCAATGAAACTCAACAATGCAGCGAGAGCCATGTCCTCGTGGCCTCTCACTAATAGGAAACCATCTATAAAGCAGGTGATTATGGCCTAACATCTCTCGAATGTGGGCGTGCCTCGAAGAGTGCATTGGGCGGTAATGTCACAATGAGATTCGTTAGAAGCACCTCATCCCTAATAAGAATCCAACTTAGATTCCTATTAGTTAGCTTTAGTAGACGCTAGTACATTTCATACATATTGGTAGAGGGCATTCGCATTATAGGTTTAGTTCGACGTTGAATGCTTAAGATGACATCAAATTCTTCGAGAAAGGGGCACAACTCCTCATCCCCAAACCTAAAGACATGATAGTGTGGATCCCAAAAGGCCACAGCGAGCCCTTAAGAAGGTCCAATAGACTTTCACTTGCTAAATGCTAAATAGGGTGTTCAGTCCATAGAGGGACAGCCCTACCCTACCAACATCCGTCATCTCGTGAATCCAGCGAGACAGCTTCAATCATGAAGTTCATCTTTAAAGTAAAAAAGAATTCAAGGCATTGAGGAAATTTTTAGGAACTGTTTTTTTCGAAGAAGTTGCAGAAGGAAGGTTTGTAAGGTGTGATATTCACGAGTATCCGGCTGAAGGCTACTTTTATGGTGATCTCCGTGTTCGGAGTCCATCTCTATCATGTCACTATAGACCCTCGACCATGCGCTTGGACAGCGCCAGCCAGACCGGCCGGTCCATTATATTTTTTCGGCCCCCAACCCTTGGGGCAATTCCAAGTTTCTTCTTCGGGGCCCATTCCGGCCGGACCCTATTATTTATGGACCGTGCATTTATATTTCCTATTTCCCATTTCAGTATTTTCATTTGGGGAAATCAGGCTAGTGCAATTTTTTTTCCGTATCATATAAATAAAAGAAAGCATTTTAGAATTGCGTCCTTTCATTTATCCCACTCGCATAGAGTCAAAATATTAACAAAAGCACCCTACAAGGAGAAGATCAATCTTTATCATCGGAGGCATCACGGAAGATGTAGTTGCCAAAATCCTCCAAGATGGGCATGAAAATTCGTCCTGTCCCCACCAGCTAGTGAAGAGCTAGCCCCATAATCCCAAGAAGATTGAGAAGCTCCATGAGAAGGCCTCGTTATATGAAATCTAGTGGAAATCAAACGGGTTACCGTTACAGTCAAGTGCTTGCAAGGGCATGATATCCATGTAGTCCTCGAAAAACTAGGCCTAACACAAGAAGAACTAGGCCCAGGTGCAGATGTACTCGGCCTCGCCTCGGAAGCACTACGATGGTATGAACATCGTGTAGAGCGTCGGGATGTACCCGCTCCAGCTTGTGCTACCAGATGGTGTTTCTTGACTAGATGTGACCACCAAGGAAACCCCTCGGATGAAGAAGATCTAGACCGACGACTCTATAAAAATAATGGAGCAATTAGCACATTTGCTAAAAGCTCAATAAACTTAACACTTACACTAACTAAGACTCACCCAAAATGTTCGAAGGTCTTTTTGGTAAACAAATTCTTGAAACCCGTAAGGCTAGATTGGAGGTTAATGGACATAAGTCTAGACTACTCCCGGTCATACTAAAAATTCATCATGTTAGCAAGACACTTTTAGCATACAACTAAAAGTAAAAGAGCATAAAACTCTTACCCCTTTCCAATTCTTAGGGAGAGGGTGCCCCACACACTCATCTTCGGGTATTTCGGGAATTCTAACGTAGCATGGTGACTCCCAGTGTTGGGACACATCAACATCAAGGCTGGGAATATAGATGTCCTTCGGAAGAAGCTATAAAAGAAGAAGTTAATTTCCATACAAGAAAATCTACTACACAAAAGCGATCGATGAAGACTCACTAGTCGAATCACAATTCGTCCCAAGTATTGAGCATAAGAAGAATGCATGTTTAAAAGCTAGGTCTAGAGATACTCGGTAGTTTCTTCTTCTTGCTCCTCTTGAGGAATGGAGCAGAAATAAAACATTGTCTATGGTGGATCATAGGGAATGAATGGAGGCTATGTGTTATAACGAATTTGAGGCATGACTCGTTCGCCAAGATACTAACAAACTACAAAAGGTCTTTCAAATAAGATCCTCCCTCACTCAATACTTGCGTCACACCTACGTTTGGAGGGAGATGAATTTGAGTCAAAGGGTGGAAGTTGGCTTACGCAAAAGGACCCATAAGGAGACAAACAAAAACACTACTACAAGAACCACTTTTAACTATAGTTCAAAATGATCGTTACCTATGGTTATCAGGCGTTGTCTATGTAGTCGTCGTTGTATGTGGGCATCTTTTACTATGGTTCAAAACTGCAGTAAAAGAGTCCTTATGACGACGGTTCTTCAAGAGAGCCGTTGTCATAGGATGACCTATAACGACGGTTCTTTCTTAAGAACCGTAGTTATAGGTACAATTATTTTTTAAAAAATTAAATTATTTGAGGAGAGAGAAGTTTCGAACTCCGGACTCAAATTATTCAAATTATACAACTTTTAAGAGTCCAATAGTAAAACACAATCACAAAGAAAATGAATAGAAAATTACTCAAACAACATAAACAGTTCTAGATTCGAACAGTAGAATCGATGTGAACACTAGAAAAACAAATGAATAAAAACAAGGTAGATCTAAAAAGCTAAAATTCGATGAGAAGAACGAGAGTTTAGCCATGAAATCGATGTCAATGCCGATAATGATAACAAGCCAAATTTGAAATATCCATTTTGCATATTAATTGCATCAAAATCCAAAATGTTATTAAATTAAACAATTCAATTGCTTCAAAAGAAACACTAACATTATCAATCATTTAAAGAACAAAAATCAACACTTGTTGAAAAAATTTCGCATTGATGCTTAACAAAAATCGTTTAAACGCTTGTCAAATCTCCGAATGTCCATAATCGGAAAATCACTGAATCTCTATAATCGCAAAACAACAAATTAGTAGTGAGAGAATTTGACAAAGAGAAAGATGGTACGAAGTCGAGGAAGTACAAAGAAAGTGTGAAGCTGGAATAGTATAATAATGTATTACACAACGAATCTCCAAAGTGGACGAATTTCGACTTCTCAACAACGAAGAAGGCGTCGATGACGGATTGGATGGTGAGATCGAGCTCGGTGTGAGTGCGGAGGACGAGGCTGGTGAATCCTAAGGTTTGGAGTTTCGAACTATAGCGGATTCGACGAGGTCTCGGTGGCCTACGACGAAGATCTTGGTTGATTTTTCGGTGAGGAAATTGTCGATGCTGGAGGAGTCAGCCATTGTCGGTGAGGAAGGAGAGAGGAGAGAGAGCGGGCCGGGGAGTCAGCCATTGCAGCGAATTTGGGGGAATTTGGGGGAAGATGAAGAGTGAGGAAAGAGCATGAGAGTGGGGGATTTTAGATTTGATAAATGAACCATGGAAAGAGAAATGAGGGGGATGAGAGAGAGAGAAGGGGAGGGGAGAAATTTAGATATGAGGACTCTTTTTACTACGGTTTAATTAAAGAACCGTGCTCAAAAGTACCTCTATTATGACGATTCTTTTATTGAACCGCGAGTTAAAAGTTTACTTGTTTGACTTACGACTATGGTTCAATGAAAGAACCATTGTCATAGGTGTAGACCGCTTATTTATAAAAATGCCACCGATCCATTTTTCGAGACGATTTGTCATTTTAACCGTCGTCAATCGACCATAATAAAAAGTCATATGTGTAATGAAACAACAAAATTAGGCAAGCAAACGCTTGGCTTTCTGGCCACAAGTCGTGGGTCAGGCGTAGTTTAGATAGAGAAGAAGAAAAATTCCTGGGCTCAAAATTTAAATCTTGAAAGTGACATACCGAAGTCACACGGTGTAGGAGGGACCTTAAAAAGCCAAAATCATGTGCTTTGGGATGTCGAAGGTGAATCTTGGCCCATGCCGAGGCCAGGAATAAAGGATGACTCCTTGAACTGGCGAGAGGTGAGGAAAATATTCATAGAGCCATGGCTACAGCTTTACAAGACAAGTGAGACTTTTATCCACACAAGAAAAAGTATTAAGAGGAAATGGAGCACACCTCAATGATATTTCACAAGGCACATAAAGGGAGATAGTTCGTCAAATCCCTCTCAACTTTTGTATGCCTCACACCAAAGCGTAAACCCCTTAAGAGGCAAGTGTGAGCGGGCGCACCCCACTTAAGGTCTTTAACCTTGTCTAGGTCCTCTTTGTTCACCAAATAATGAACATACACCTTGGAAGCTTGGTTCGAGAAGATGGATACGCATAGCATAAAAGCAAGCACGACTAGGACTTGTTGTTGTGGGGTATGGTAAGCCCAAAACTCAACATTCTCAAAGGCCTAAAAAGGAGCGTATACTTAAAGAAATTTTCCCAAAGAGGTGACGCAAATAGTTAAGGTTTTTGTATAAATTTTGGTCATAGATTAGATGCTCCCCGAGAAGCCCAAACCCCGAGAGAACGGCAAAGTCAAAAGGAGTAATAGCCATCTCCCCAAAAGGAAGATGAAATGTGTTGGTAGAATCCCAAAAGCGTTCACTAATGGCCCAGATAGGGTCACGCTCTTTCTTATCACATGGATGGCTAATGAAATGTAAAAGGAACCAAACCCGGCGATGTTCATGACGTTCTCTAGAAGGTAGTTCCTTTCCCCGAATGTTATACCCGAATTTTAAGGAAAGCAGTTGAAAAGCATAGAATTATTGAGTATTTTCCCCGCAACTAGGGGGTTGAGTGGCTGATTTTATTTACGGTCGGACATATTACGTTGGAATTCCTTTGGAGGTCTGGTGCCGAATAAATTAAATCAAGGAAATCGCCTCCCTTTTTCCAGATGAGCTAAACTGTTGGGTGATTAGGAATTTTCGGGGCCGGCGTATTAAAAGAAGTTAGGATGCAACAAAGCATAAGAGGACGGAAGGGAGGAGATATAGACTTGTGATATATGGGCCGACGATTATTTTCACCGAATTATGAAGAGATGATAAAGCTTATTTGGGGTCCAATAAGGATCATTAACCGCTAATTAAGCGGTGAGAGAGAGAAGCGAGTAAGGAAGGGGGCCTCGGAGGCCTGAGCGAGAGGAAAAAGGAAAGGGAAACGCGAGAAGGAGGACCGGAAAGAGAGAGAGGGTGCGCGGACCCGAAGCCGAGGTCGGAGGCCGGCGAGCCGGGCGGCGAACGGAGGGAAGGCGGCCAGCGCACGCAAGGGAAACGAAGGAGCAGAGAAGGAGAGGGCCACCGCCGCAAAACGCACGAGAGAGAGAAGGCGAGCGGTGCGAGGGTCGAGGAGACCGAGGGTGGCCGCGACCACCGCGACCCGAAAGCAACGGTCGGCGACCCGAGCGGACGCGAGAGAAGGGAAAAGAAAGCGAGAGACCGAGGTAGAACGAGGGCGAATGAAGGAACCGAGCAGGGCTGGCGCGAGAGGGTCCAGGAGGCTGGAAACCGAGAGAATAACGGCGGCAAGGGGGAAGGACTGGCGGCGAACGCGCCGAGGCTCGGACCGAGAGTCAGCAGAGGCTGAAACGGCAAGCCGGAACAGGGAAGCGAAAACCGAGCGACCGAGCAAGGATTGCGGAGACGGAGACCGAAATCGAAGGCGGGAGTAAAGGAGTTCAAAATCAATCCCTACAACCGGAGAATTTCAGGTGGGTAGTCTTATACTCTAAACTATTAGTAATTTCGAAACCCCAATGGATTTATTGTGAATGTTGAATGTGTTCTATAAATATTGAATTGTTATGAACGTTGAATATCCGTATTGCGAAACAGCACCTAATCGTTGTTTAAGATTGAAATAAGAGCTTAGAATGGATTTAAGGAATTGAGAGGGCTGAATCGTGAAATGAAAGGAGTTACTTGGGTTAAATAGTAGAACTAAATTGGGAATTTCGAAGAGATTTGATAGTTACTTAAAGTTGAATTGGAACCTGCTGATTCCGAGGAGGTTAGATTACATAGGTCAAAGGAGTAGTATTGAAGTTTCGATTAGCTATTAAGGATGAAGAGTGGGGTTATGGATATGAATTATGAGTTAACTAAGTTGTAGAGATTCTTGAACCTGCGGTATTAAGAGCTAATTACGAACATTGGGGAATGGTACGTCGAAGTATAAAGAGGAGTATGAATTCGTATTGAGTAATGCGCAATTGGGACAAGTAAGTGAGAAATGGGTGATTGTGAGATTAATTACATTCGAGGTATATTTAAATCCTCGAGGTTGAACTGAGCGTGAAAGTAAGTAGCTAACGGGAATTGAATAATGAAAAGTAAGTAAGAGGTACATAATTGAGGATGGGCAAGCAAGAACCGATTAATAAGGTAAGAGATATTAAATGGGAAATTGAGGTTGGGAAATAGCAAGTTGGGGACGGTAAAGTGGAACTAAGCCATAGTCATGTCTAAGACCTTTGAGAAAGAATTGAATTAAAAGGTGAATGGAGATAGAGGAAATTCGGTAGAGTAAGTTTAAGGATATATGGTTGAATGAGGGCAAAAGAGGTCGGTTTACAAAGTGAAGTCATGAAACGAGGAATTGAGGTAAAGATAGTGAAGTGGAAAAAGTGAGAACGTCGAATTAAATAATATCTACTTGTGGTTATTGTGGCTCGGAAAATGGATTCAATCGTACTAAATTGATGAATTGAGAAAAGCTTAGTTGGAAAGAGTTGAGGATGATTTCTTGCATTGAATGGTGATTATTCGTGCTATGTGATTGCTTTACGTGATACTCAAAAATAGTTTCGAAAGGATTTTTGTATTTTACGTGAATGATTCTTGAATGCAATTTCTTGAGAACCGCCTTTCGAACGTGATTATGTTTTAAAGAAGCGAGACTTGCTTGAGAAAATGAATCAGATTTGAGAAAGTGAATTTATAAGGGTGACACGTGGTGTCATGCCTTCCTTGATACCAAATCGATTGATAAAGTTGTGAAGTGAATGTTATGAATGAAAATGTGCAAATAGTTTTGAATCGACAGGCTACGGATCGTTTAGCACACCGAAGGGTTCCAACCGGGGATGCCCAGCTAGAAACTTCGAGGGAAGGGTTCTAATAGGGGTCCTGCAGAGGCAGGATGCCCGCCCGAGACTTCTTGAAGATAGGTCCCGGAGCCTTTTTGTCGGGGTCGCGCCCGAGATGAAAGAAGTGCTAGTTCGAATCCTCGAAGGCCCGAAAAGTTGATTCAACCCCAAAAGTATGTTCATGAATGTGAAACTGTGTTTTTAAGTGATTAAAGAGTCTTGATCTTTTTCATTGCAAGAGATTTCAGTGAAAAGTATATAGATTTCTATTACGTTATTATGTTTTCACAGATTTCATTATTATGAGTATTATGTGTAAAGAATTTCCATTTTAAGGGTATAAGACTCCGGTGAGCCCGTGGATTATTGCTCACCCCCACAAATTGCCCCGTCCCCACCCGGTGTTGCAGGTATACTTTCGAAGCATAATCTACACTTAGCACGCTTCGGACTCCTGCTGATTATTGACGGTTGAAGTGACCCAAGTGGCTATCATGCATTGTTTATTTCTAAATGATTGTACTTGTTGTACCAAATGTATAGTAACCAGTTAGATTGTTTTAAGTTAGATTGTTTTAAGTTTTACCGCATGATTGGTTGAACTCCGGCGTGTGGCCGTTGAGTTGTATACTCCAAGCGTGTGGCTCGTCGAGTTTTATTATGCTTTTTATGCAGGATTTTAAGGCTTTAAGCCTATGGGTTAGTCCATGTTACAAACGGAACTCTGCCGAAATTCTTAGAGAATCTCGGATTCTTTTGGGAAAACCACCGGTATTACTTTTAAATTGAGTTTAGACAGCCAAACCAACACCGGAAAGAGCCTTGGGAGTTCCTCTAAGGAACTCCGGCAATGTAATACTCCCGGGGGTGTTTTGGGGTGTTACATCGAACGTCTTTATGAATTTCTAGATAGCTCGCCACTCCGAATGGAACTCTTTTACAAAATGAAAATCCAACAGGATTTAGTAGAATGACTACTCCAAATGAACAAACAAAGAAGTTTAAGCCAACAAGCTTACCGAAGGAGAAATGGCAAGTGAAGAAACATGGCTCTCGGCTTCCACTAAGAGGTCACGAGGGCTCCATTCATTGTGATGGCATTACTCTCTTTCTAAGAAGTTGTGGTGGACTAATTTCTCAGCTCTTGTCCTCCCAACGGGGATGAGGTTTTCTCCTAGACAATTTTTAGGAGTTGTGTTTGTGAAAACCGACTACTTTTTTTCAAGATAAGGAGCAAAACAAGAGCAAAGCCGGAGCAAGCAAGAAGAAGTAAAAAAGGAGTAAGTGAAGTGTGCAAAATGAAAACACTAACCCCTCCTTTTCTAGGAAAATTCTGCTATAGCATGACAAGCGCATAAGACAAAATGCAAAATGCAAGAGGAGACTAAGAAAGGAATTCTGCAGCACTCCGGAACAAGGCATGCCCAAAGGCTAGTCAAGCACCGGCCACGAGGTTTGATCGACGTCCCATTGGCGGCAGCTTTGGAGGTAAAGCTGGTGGCTAGGCTTGTGAAGTCTAATAAGGTGTGTCAAGTGGGTTCTTGGAACCATGTGCATGCAAGTGGATCTTTGGACCCACCATGTCGGCTTTATCGGATCAGATTTTCGGTTTGTTTTCGATTGAGTTATTAAGGTAAAATACTGAACTTTTGTAAATATGATTGCCCACTAACAAGCATGTTAGTACAACAGATTATGAGGCCAAGCTTCAAATCAAGAAACGATCGAAGTTTCAGCAAAAAATTCATCGAGCTTCACGACTCTAATCAAGTCAAGCTCAAGACTCTCTTACTGGGCTTCATAACGCACGCTTTGCGATCAAGTCCAAGCCTAGTCTGGGAGTTCAAGTTTGACAAGCAACCAATTCCGGACAATATCGGTCAGCATTCGTAACAATTCCCAAAAGCGAGATAAGTATCCTTTAGTGTCTACTTTGACACTCCATCTTTCGAACTCGGCCAAAGTGGGGGCTAACTCGTCCACACCTAAATCCTTATATCTTTTATTTTTGTATTTTATTTTATTTTGTTAGCCTAGTGATGAAATCCCAATCTCGTTTATGGATTTGGATCACGGTCGGTATCCGATTGGCTTGATGGAAGCCAGTAAACCTCAAAAATCCTTTATCACCAAAACATAAACCTTTTGCCTTGGGTCGGTTTAATAATCCATTTCTTCGACGGTCCTAGCCCGGTCAACGCTCCGAGTCAACTCCTTGCCAGCATCGCGCACGTGAGCCGTTCAACGCTTAAAATGTTACATTTCATCATCGACATCCAACCGAGATAAGGAGATACACTCGTTTGTACAACATCGCATTGGCTGGCGCCGCGTTTCATGGTAAACATCACCAAAACACTGCATTTTGCTCCAAACGTTCAACCGAGACACGGAGCTCACTTTCACAAAAGGACGTCGTGTAAGGCCGACGCCGCGTTTAAGAGGATTTTACCCCCAAATGCTTCGTTTCACTTCGAGTTCAAATAAAACACGAAAGGAAGTTGGGGACCATACGAAGCCATTTATGGTTGGCACCGTGCACCACGGCATTATTCCCAGGATCCGGTCCAAGCTTGATTTGGTTCGGTTTCTTGTGATTCTGCTCCAGTTTTCTGCTCATTTTGGTCGGTTGCTTCAGCTGAAACCCTAGGTCATTTGTGACCTAATCATTTCTTATAAATAGAGAGCTTAGGCTCTCATTTGAGAGATAGATTTTTCTATGCGTTATGCTCGCTGAAGTTTGATTAAGAGCTATTAAATATTTGCTTATTCTCGATCCCTTGGTCTCCCTTTAGCTAATCCTCCCTACTCTACAAACATTAACATCCTAATACTCCATCGAGTCACATACATCTTTCCGCCTACCTTCATAAAAACACAGGAAAAACCTCATCTAGTCACCTCCATTACTCTTTTAGGTCCAATTTGAGACCCATATCAGTAGGTGGGACAACTTGAGGGCATCAACTCGCCTCCAACCATTAAGGTTTATTTAAATTTTTATTATTTATCATTTTCAGTATTGTGGAGAAAGATGTAATCGCATTTAATTTCTCCCCGCCCAATGTAACCTTTTATTTTCGTTTGCTTTTCTTTTCATTTTCTTTATCGCTTTCATTACTACTTTCATATATGCTTTTATCGCTTTCGTTAACATGCCTTAGATGATTTAAATTTTGCATCTTAATATGTTGTTTGCTTGCTTTTAACACATTACCTAAACTCACTCTTCAAATTAGTAAAGGTCATCTTCGACGGGTGGAATGGAAGGGCTTATCCCTATGTTTCGTACCTTCACCCCGAATCTGGATTTTCGATTCTAGACCGATGGAGTCAATGTTAAAACTCTTTCAAGCTCCGTTTTCCCATACTAAGATTGGAAAAGTATTTCTTTATTTTATTTTTTTAGTTTTTGTTCCTAAAACGATTGGCGACTCTATTTTCCTGTTTTATTTCTCCTAATTCGTTCCTCGACATTTCGATCGAAAAGTAACAAAAACAGCTTTTATTTTTAACAGTCGAGGCCATGGACCAAGACCGACCACCTTAGTCACGGCCCACGGCCGGCGTCATGAACTGTATGGGACTAGCTCTCGCCGGAGCCGGACGGTCCAAGGGTAAGACTTCAGTCCAAACCGGTGTTTTCATACTGGTTTGGCCCAAAAGCCCTACGACAACACTAAATTAATTCGATTTGTTTGATATTTAGTTTTGAGATAATATCCCAAGGTTTCTAAAAATAATTTCTTAAAATAAAATCATTAATAAAATTGTCAATCACCATTACTTAATATATTCTAAATTAGATTATAAAAATCGAAAATTTTAGTAAGAGATATTTCCCACGTTAAAAAAAATATCACCTTTAAAAAATCAAAATCATTCCCATCTTCAAAAAGAGGAACCCTACCAATTCGTGGGAAGCTCGGTCCCGATTTTATTGGATGGAGGCTGTGGTTCCTACTGATTTTCACGATCTCCCATAGCTTTTATTAGTTCTTTAGGGATTTCTTGTTCATTATTAAAGCCAAAAGAATTACGAATAGAAGGAGGTAAGGAGTAAGGAAAAAGATTCATATTATTGAATGACGAAACGAGCATATCGAGACTTAGAGACACAAAATGCAGAATTGGAAGATGAACAAATAAAATTGGAAATGGAAATATCAGCCCTAGGCCTAGATTCGAAGCGGATCTGCTCTCCTAGGATGACCGTAAACTCTTGTCTCTCTTCGGTGTCGATCCAAGTGATATGCTTGGACTCTTCTTTATCCACGTCGGTGATGAACTTTGATGGGTCGAACTTCAAGTAGGACATGGCTTGGGATAGTACAAAAGCTGAATTCCCCTCTGCGGGCTTCTCTTGTCCAAACAACGAGGCCTAAGATGTTGCTTTCGTCTACATTAGTCCAGTCTAGAGTGGACTATTCTTTTTAAGGAGGTGTGTTGCCTCCATTTCTTACATCCGGTAGTCACTAAAGAACTTTAATCCAGGGACTAGTATGCCCTTCTCCTTCAAATAGTACGGCTCAAGAAAACCGTAGTACGGAAAGTCATCCCCTTTCGTTAGAAATTGCGCATTTAAGGTGTGAAGATAGGGCTTAATAAAGCGGACTGTTAATGGTGCGAGTCCTCCCAACTTGTGTTTCCCACTTAGCTTGGGCTACTTTCTTAGCATTTGGGTGGTAGCCTAGACCAAACTTGTAATTGTTAGTAGGTTCAAGGGGTGGAAAAAATGGGTGGTATGCCCTCCGACTTACAGACTAAACTAGGAAAATATCCCTTCTTCCTTAGCATCTAATGAACACTATGGTTAGTATAAGGACTGAAGTTAAATGGTGCTCCATCCTCGAAGGTTTGCTCTTGGAGAGTCTTGTTCACCCTAGAGGGGGTGAATAGCGTGATGAGGACATTTTAACAAACTTGGAAGATTTAAGCTTAGAAGAGAATGAACCGGACAATCTAAGTCTAGATTGGACTTAGAAAAGTGTAAACTTAGATATACGTGGAAACCCTCCCGAGGCAGAAAACCACGGACAGTGCTAGTCCAAACACCAAGTCAAATCCACTATTTCGAATCCAAAAATACAGCAGGTCGACTTAACCAGAATTGTTCCCTTAAACAATTCCTTACAGAGTTTTCCTAGACTCGAAATTCCCTTATCTCGATCTAGTACTTCCTAACCGAGGTAACCTTTACAGCTAGGGACAATTGAGCTAAGTTAACCCTTACAGTTCAATTAAGAGACCTTACTCAAAAAGTAAGAAAGAGTATGTAACTGATTACAAGACTTTACAACTCATAAAGTATGAATTACAAGTCGGGAGTTGTAAGTAGAAGATTGAGTATCAATACAATGACTTTGCTTAAGTAATGTGTATCGACAATAATTCCAACAATCTTTAAGTCTTGAGAGTTGGCTTCTATTTATCGATGACCAAGCAGATTAGCCGTTGTGACTAGTTTCTGAAAAGAAGTCCTTTGTGACAGTTATAATAGTTCTTCCGAGTGACTCGGAAAAGATCCGTTGAGATGTGAACGTTGTGTAATGGCTCTTGACTCCTAAGGGTATTCCAATCAACTGGTGTTGTCTCGAAAAGTAGGGTGGAAACCACCGTTGAGCTTAGCGTTGAAGTTTTCTAGTTTTGGAAACGGACAACCACGACACAACGTCCGGGCCTTGTTCGAAGTAGAAAAGCCTTGTTTGCTCGGTGATTGACAACTTGAAGCTCGGTTACTTTTGTATTTCAAAAATGAGATAACCTCGTTTAGATAACCTACAAAAGTAAACAATTTTGGTTCTCAAAGTATAAAATACTTTGGTCCATAATTAGGCATAGATAATAATTTAATCAAGATAATTAAGTGCCTAATTATCCGAGGCCTAAAAGAATGGAATTTTCCGAGTCTAATGTTCATTATACTCAAATTCCATCGGAGTCGATCTTAAGAAAGATCAAGTTATAAGAGTGAGAAAATATCGAGTATAAGTACTTGATCTAGACAAATAACTCTCAAACAAACATGTCGACTTAAAAATAGGAATTAACCCCGTAATTCACTTTGCTTTGAAATATCTTTGTCGAACTCGGATATGAGGTGTCGAGAGATTGTAGCATGCGATAAATTTGAGTGGTATCCGAGTGACTCAAAAACATCAATATGCAAGTTGTCGAGAGAAGAATGTGTATTTGGAGTCGATCGGAATCGAATGAAAACATATGCAATAGTTTCTATAGAACTCGGAATGACTTGTAATCAAAACCTATGCGGGATGAGGTTTGTACCTGTCTTTGGTAGTACTCGGAATGGTCTACTTTCAGAGTCTTAGTCTTCAATCTCCCCTTTTTGATGAAAGGCATTCTATACTTAGACAGAAACTTTATTAGTAAAATAATTATACATTTTAATCGATCGAGCGAGTATCTCGAGAGAATAGAGTCATGAGTGAAGTGTTTTGTACTTAGAAAATTTCTATGGATAGCTCGTTTAGCTAAGAATATGAATACTTGCATCGGAGCGAAAGAAAGCAAATGGGAACAAATGTATATATATATCAAAGAAAAAAATAAATAATAAGAGAAACAAGCTGATATATCGGAGCAAAAACTAGATGAGACATTTAAACTCGAAAGAGTTATTATACTTAGAAATCAATATGCTCGAAAACAGAAACTTCATTCATATATATACGTAAATACAAAAACACAAAAAGTACATAGAAGAGAGGGTGAGAAAACTCCCCTAAACAAGACAACAAATTTTCTAGAATTATTCGCCCCTTGCCTTTCAGGAAAAAAAAAACACAAAAAATTGGGGATGAATGTATCAAGTTGATAAAAATTTGATGTCCGGACAAAAAAAAAAAAAAAAAAAGAGAACAAGAAAAATTAAGAAGGTGGAGTGGGTGCTGTCTCGAGTGGAAGCGGGTGAACATGCACTCGTGCCTTCACCGATATGCTTGTGAAGACGTTGAAGATTTGGGTGGTGGCAGCACCGGTATCTCCGGGAGGGGCTGAGCTCCGAGTTGCTAACCCGAGAATGAGATCATCCAGAGGTTCATCCTATTAAAATTCCACAGAGGGTGATGCTTCCCGTGGCTTGACTGTGCGGACTCGTCCGGCATCCATAGGATCTTCGACTCACTCGGACTACTGTCCGAGCTTATTAGTTCCGATTGAGGAGCGAGGAGCACCTTGTCCCTCGGCTTCTTCCTTTTCTTCTCCTTCTTCCTCTTTCTCTTCTTCTTCTTTCTCTCCTTCCCCCTTCTCCTCGAAGGAGCTGCTTCAGCCGCAACCTCCTCCTCTTCTTCAGCTGCCTCTCCTGCTGGAGACTTGGCGAGGCTCGAGGACTCTTCGGATGTTTCGAGCAATCCGGGTCTTGAGCTGCTTTGGAGCGCCTTTCTCTGAGGAGCTCGATCATCTCCTACTGCTCTTTAACCAAAGCCTTCATTTCGAGGAGCACATCTTGCTCCTCTCGAATTTGAGATTGGGCTGTTTTTAGTTGATAGTCATGGACTGAAGGACGAGTCTTAAAGGAGCGAAGAGTGTCCCGGATTTCCGAGAACACGAGAGGAGAACTTGTCTATTAGTGTTACGGACAAAGCGGCAGAGATAACATTAGAAGCACCTGAGGTGGAGGCATCGCCGGATGGAGGAGGGAGTGAGAGAGGAGTCCGAGTTTGAGTCCGAGGCGAGAGGAAAGGGTTCCCTCGGTTCGAGCTATGGATCCGGACACCCGGTTGGGTTTCCTAGTATCCATAGCCGATAAGCTCTTTTACGCCAACAACTATAGCGACTGAGACACTTCGTTTGGGTTTGAGGGAGCGAAACCTTGAATTGTTTAAAGATAATGGTGAGTAAGGCTCAGAAAGAAAGACCAGGTGGATTTCTTAACCTAAGTCGGCACAGAGGCCATTTGCTCAATTATGGCGGTGAAGATGTCTATGTCGTAGCCTTTGAGAATGTCGAACAAAGCTTTAAGAATTTGTGAATTTGGATTCTCTTTCTTTGGAATGATGAGAAAAGAAGGTTCTCATCGGCAAGAAATAGAGGAGTCGAGCCTTAGTCTTCATCTAAGTCATAGAAAAGTTTTTGTGTGACTCGGGGACTTCCTTGGCGTACTTTTCAAAGAACTCATCAGCAACTTCATTGAAGGGGATGGGGTTGCTGTTGAGGAAAATAGAAGAAACCTTAAAAAGTCGATGGAGGAGAGAGAGATTGATGCGAACGATGGTGTTGCGAACTTGTAAGGTGATGATCCCCTCGAGCTAGAAAGGTTCGAATAGAACTCAACAACGACTTATGGGTATATGAATTCGCTAAAGAGAGGAAATTGTACACCCTGTGGTTTTGATGTCTTTCAACCAAGAAAATTTTGTGGTTGGAAAGAATTTATCATCCAACGTAAGATGTTGGGTGATGAGGATTTTAGCGGGATTAGAAGGATCCTCTTGGCTTTTGGTTCTAGGTTTCTTGGTGGCTAAACCAAGAAAATCTAGAGCGGAATCTCTTTAGGCATGTTTGAGAGGTTATGAGATAAAAGAGAGCCGAAGAGACGAGAGAGACAGAGAGAGTATTGAGAGTTCTTGAGAGCGAGAGAGTGCTTGAGAGCTTGAGAGTGCTTTAGATTGCAAGAGTGTAGGTTAGCAAAGAGTAAAGTAGCAAAATGAAGGAAAATAGATGCTATTTATAGCGAAAGGAATGTAATTCGATGATCCGTTCGACCTAATTCTCCAAGCTGTCACCTCGGATCGGTATGCACGTTCCGCTCTCTAACGGTTAGAATTCTCTTGTCCATTTTTCTCAAAATCCGAGTCGACTCAGTAAAGTTTCGAGTGACTCGAAACTACAAACAAGAAATAACTTATAGCTCAGTATCACCGGCTCAACCGAACTAATTGTTATTAAGGCATAAAAACAAAAATTTAACACATAATCATGCAAAGTAATTTCACTCGGAAAAGCACATAATTATGCATTAATCATGCCAAGCTCATTCTTAATAAAGCAAAACTGATCCTCACTAAGTGGCTTAGTAAAGATATCAACTAATTGAAGTTTGGTAGGAATGAATTCAAGTTCAATATCACCTTTCTTAGAATGGTCTCTTAGAAAATGATACCCGACCTCAATATGCTTTGTCCTTGAGTGCTGAACTGGATTCTTAATGATGCTGATTGTACTCGATTGTCACACTTGATTGTAATTGATTTGAATGTTAGTCCAAGATCTTTCCAGTGTTGCTTGATCCATAGAATCCGAGCACGGCATGTTCCAGACTGCAATGTACTCGGCTTCAACACTTGATAGAGCAACCGGGTTCTCGCTTCTTTAAGTGCTAAGATATAAGGGATTGACCCGAAACCGGCACGCTCCTGAGGTGCTCTTTCTATTAACTTTGTATCCAGCATAGTCAGCATCCGAGTATCCAGGTGAGGGTCGATTATGAGTCTCTTGAGAACCATATACCTAGATTCCGAGTCCCTGCAAGATATCTAAAGATTGTCTTCACTACAATGAGATGAGATTCTTTTGGATTAGCTTGAAATCTTGCACACAGTCATACACTAAACATTATGTCTGGCCTACTGGATGTGAGATATAGTAGAGATCCAATCATACCTCGATAGAGTTTCGATCTACTGCATTACCTTTTTTGTCCGAGTCCAGTTTTATACTGCTACTCATGGGTGTTGCTTGCATGTTTTGCATCTTGAAGCTAGTACTTCTTCAAGCAACTCCTTGGTATACTTTGATTGATGGACATAGATGCCATCTTTGTCCTGTTTGATTTGTAGACCAAGAAAAAATTGAGCTCTCCCATCATGCTCATTTAAAATTCCTGTCTCATTAACTCGAAAAATCTCTACAGAGATTTTCATTAGCAACTCCAAAGATTATATCATCAACATAGATTTGAACAATAAGAAAGTCTTTCCCCTTGGTTTTTATGAAAAGAGTTTTGTCAATCTGACCTCTTTTGAAATCATTGTCAACCAAGAAATTGCTCGACCTTTCATACCAAGCTATTCGAGCTTATTTAAGACCATAGAGAGCCTTTTGCAACTTGAAAACATGATTTAGAAATTCCGAGTTTTCAAATCGAGGGGGTTGCTTAACATAGACTTCCTCTTGAATGAAACCATTGAGAAAGGCACATTTGATATAATTTAATGTTCATGCTTGATGTAAATGTCAATAGATTTCTAATTGCTTCAATCCTAGCAACTGGTGCAAAGGTTTCCCCACAATCAATTCCTTCTTCTTGATTGTAACCTTGAGTAACAAGTCTAGCCTTATTTTTGACTACCAACCCATCCTCATCCAGTTTGTTCTTGAAAACCCATTTGGTTCCTATGACTGGGTGGTAAAAAGGTCATTTGGTCAAAGTCCGGACTTGGTTTCTTTCAAATTGATTAAGTTCTTCTTGCATGGCCTCTACCCATTCAGGTTCATTTAGGGCCTCTAGTGCATTTACGGGTTTAGTTAATGTTATGAATGCAGTGAATGCACATAGATTTTGTAAAGAAGAGCGAGTTCTTACCCCACTGTTGATGTCGGACAAGATGTTTTCAAGTGGGTGACTCGAAGCATATTTGAATGCTCTACCCGTTCTCTGGTTTACCAGATTTGTGGGTTGAAATTGTTGATCTTCAGCATTCCGAGCTGGCTCCGAGCTGGTTCGATCCGAGCCATGATATTCGAGCTACCTCGATCCGAGTTGCTTTTTCTTGACTCTGTCTAAGCCCACCTTCAACAAGATCATCTTCATCTTGACTAAGTTTCGGATCTCGAGAATGTTGACACTTGGTTTTCCCTGATCAATCTCATCAAAAATAACGTGGATGCTTTCTTCAACTTTGTTAGTTCTTTTATTGAAAATGCGATATGCTTTACTATGAGATGAATAACTAAGAAAAATACCTTCATCCGACCGAGCATCAAACTTGGTCGAGTGATCCTTACCATTATTGTGAACATGACACTTACATCCGAAGGGTTTGAAGTATGAGATGTTAGGTTTCTTTCCGTTGTAGAGCTCGTATGGAGTTTTCTTCGAAATAGGTCTAATGAGGCATCTATTCGAGTGTGTAGTTTGTGGTGCTGATCGCCTCGGCCTAGAAATAGTAAGGCGGATCATGTTCAATCATCATTATCCTTCTTATTTCTTCAAGAGTTCTGTTCTTTCTCTCCACTACCCCATTCTATTGAGGAGTTCTAGGTGTTGAGAAGTTGTGGGAGATACCATTCTTATCGCGAGAACTCTGCAAATTCCGAGTCATCGAACTCCCTTCCATGGTCGGTTCGAATTCTTCCGATCCGAGTCTAAGAATCTACGTGAATTTTCCTGCAGAGCTTGCTGAACTCTTTGAAGGCTTCATTTTTGTGCTTGAGAAAACAAACGCAGGTAAATCGTGAGTAGTCATCAACAATCACCAGTACATATGATTTACCTCCGAGACTCTTTACGAGGATTTCACCACATAAATTCATATGCGACATTTCAAGCACTTTGGATGTGGAAACAGTTTTGAGAGATTTGAAAGAAGATCCGACTGTTTCCTTTTTGTGCATGCTTCACAAATTTTATCTTTCTTAAATGCACAGTTAGGAAAACCTCTGACTAAACCATGAGATGCAAGCTTTTTAATAGTATGCATGCTAACATGATCTAGTCTACGATGCAATGTCCAAGAATCATCATGCAAAGATGCTTTTAAGCAAGATAAGTTCGACTTGGATAAGAAAGAGGAATAGTATAAGTATTACCTGATCTCTTACCTTAGAGCTTAGTCTCCTTGGTGGTTGCATCGAAATATAACAATTGGTCCGAGTGAATCTTACCTCTTGACCTTTGTCACACGATTGAGAGATGCTTGAGTAGAGTGTACTTTAATCCCTTGACAAGATAGGTCGGGTCGACCGGGTTGTCTTCTTTTCCAATCTTGCCTATTCCAACTTTCTTGCCCTTGATGTCATCTCCAAAAGTGACTTTGCTCGCTTTGTAATCTTCCACCTCGAAAAGAGTCTTGAATCTCCCGACATGTCGCGTGAGCATCCACTGTCTAGGTACCAATGACCTTTTGTCCTTTTCGAGTTACCCGCAAGTCGAAACACACTAACCTTTCTCACTTCCTCTAACGAACCCAAGTAACTCCCTTTACTCGTGGTTCTTTTTGAGGAAAAAGACTCTTGGGGACCAAGATTTGAATTACTTTGGGTTTTGTCCGATTCCGAGTCTTTTTTAGAAAACTGAGTCTCTGTCTCTTTCATTTGAAAATCTTTTCTTTTATAAACCGGTGGAAAAGGTTTTCTCCTGTAAGCTGGTGCGGGCTCAGTCCTTATTTCATTCTTATGAATAGGACCATGCTCGGCCTTCCTGCAGTTCACGGTTCGGAATCCTTTTTGAAAAGATCTTAGTAGGAATTTGATTCCTCGTCTTTGTTAAAACCAAGTCCTTCCTTTCGAAGGAGACACATTGAGAGGCTAAGAGCATGTCAAGGTTTTTCCGACCTTGAGTAAATTTCGAAACAAGCTCTTGAGACTCATTGAGCTTTTGTTTTAGATGCTCGTTTTCTCTTTTGAGTTTCTCGGACTCGGTCTCATCAGCTTGAGTACTAGTCTTGAGTTCTCTTAGAGTAAGTCTCAGCTTTTCTAATTCATTTTTCAAACCAATTCTCTCGAAGTAAGAGACTCGAGTTGTTCTTTGTATTGTGAAGAATCGAATTGGACTTTTCTTCCGAGTGTAAATGTATTTAGCTAAATCAACTTTGGAGAACTTAAGAAAGTATTCTATTACCTCCCGAGGATTTGTCTCCTCATTGTCCGAGTTGTCAAAGTCCGACTTAGATTCAGCTTCCGAGTCCGATAGTGCCATCGGACATTTTGAATCGTCCGAGTCTTCATCTTATTCACATGAATCTTCATCACTCCATGTGGCCATCATAACCTTCTTCTTCTTTCTGTCCCTCTTTATTCTTGGACAGTTTTTGACTATGTGATCTTTGTTGCCACATTCAAAACAACTAGAGTTCTTAGTTAAAGATAACTTTGAAGGGGAGGAGTGTTTGCCATTTCTATCCTTCTTATCTTTCTTGTAGAACTCTTCTCTTGGCCTTTTCTCCCATTTCTTGTACCTCATCATTCTTTTGAAGCCTCGAGCGATAAGTGCCATGGGATCTTCTTCGAATATGAGGAACTCACATTTTCTCCTTTTTCTTTCTGTGGCCTTCAGCGCAATATTCTTTTTAGTGTTGACCTCGGCATCCTCTTCTTCCGGATGGATTTCATGGGTAAGTAGCTTCCCAATAAGTTTGTCCGGCTTTAGTTGTGAGAGATTTTGAGTTCCTCGATAGCTGTCACCTTGGGACCCCATCTTCTCTTGGGTAGACTTCTTAGGATTTTTCTAAACATCTCTTTATGGGAAATCTTTTTACCTAGAGATTTGAGATTATTCGTAATCTCGGTGAAGCGTATTAACATCCGAGACATGTTTTCTTTTGGCTCCATCTTGAACAGCTCATATTTATGAAGATATTGACTTATCTTTGCTTGTCTTACTTGGCTGGTTCCTTTATATGTGTTGACAAGAGTATCCCACACATCTTTAGCCGTGTCACGAGCTGACACTCTGTTGTATTCTTCCGAGCCGATGGCGCACATCGGAATGTTCATTGTTTTAAAGTTCTTTCTAAACTTTTCGCCTCTTCAATGGTGTACTCGAACTTTGCTTCGAGCACGAGTCTTGTATCTTCCATCTTCATTAGAGTATAATCGCCTTCTTGTATGATGTTCCATACATCCTCATCGTGGTCAAGCATAAAGCATTCCATTAGCTTCTTCCAGAGTGCACGAAATTTGATCCTTTGAAGTTAGGTGGTCTACTAGAAGATCTTCCTTCATCGAACTCTCCATTGTTATGAGCCATCCGATCCTTAGACCTTTAGGTCGTTAGACCCTTTACGAAAGGCTAAGCTCGATACCAATTGAAGGTTTGCTCTTGGAGAGTCTTGGTCACCCTAGAGGGGGTGAATAGGGTGATGAGGACATTTTAACAAACATGGAAGATTTAAGCTTGAAAAGAATAATCAAGACAGTCTAAGTCTAGATTGGACTCGGAAAAGTATGAACTCGGATTTCAGTGGAAACCCACCTAGGGCGGAAAACCACGGCCAGTGATAGTCCAAGCACCAAGTCAAATCCACTATTTTGAATCCACAAAATATAGCAAACCGACTCAACCAGAATTGCTCCCTTAAACAATTCCTTACAAAGTTTTCCTATACTCGAAATTCCCTTATCCGATCTAGTACTTCCTAACCGAGGTAACCTTTAACGCAAGGGATAACCGAGCTGAGTTAACCCTTATAGCTCAGTCAAGGGACCTTACTTAGAGACTAAGAAAGAGTATGTAACCGATTACTAGACTTTATAACTCGAAAGTATGAATTACAAGGTGGGAGTTGTAAGTAGAAGATTGAGTATCAATACAATGACTTTGTTTAAGTAATGTGTATCGATAATAATTCCAGCAATCTTCAAGTCTTGAGAGTTGGCTTCTATTTATAGATGACCAAGCAGATTAGCCGTTGTGACTAGTTTCGAAAAGAAGTCATTTGTGACCGTTATAACGGTTCTTCCGAGTGACTCGAAAAGATCCGTTGAGATGTGAACGTTGTGCAATAGCTCTTGACTCCTAAGGGTATTCCAATCAACCGGTGTTATCTCGAAAAGTAGGGTGGAAACCACCGTTGAGCTTAGCGTTGAAGTTTTCTAGTTTTGGAAATAGACAACCCCGACATAGCATCCGGGCCTTGTTCGAAGTAGAAAAGCCTTGTCTCGCTGGTGATTGACAACTTGAAACCTAGGTTACTTTTGTATTTCAAAAATGAGATAACCTCGTTTAGATAACCTACAAAAGTAAACAATTTTGGTTCTCAAAGTATAAAATACTTTGGTCCATAATTAGGCATAGATAATAATTCAATCGGATAATTAAGTGCCTAATTATCTAAGGCCTAAAAGAATGGAATTTTCCGAGTCTAATGTTCATTATACTCAAATTCCATCGAGTCGATCTTAAGAAAGATCAAGTTATAAGAGTGAGAAAATATCGAGTATAAGTACTTGATCTAGACAAATAACTCTCAAACAAACATGCTGACTTAAAAATAGGAATTAACCCCGTAATTCACTTTGCTTTGAAATATGCGATCGAACTCGGATATGAAGTGTTCGAGAGATTGTTTGAGCATGCAATAAATCTGAGTGGTATCCGAGTGACTCGAAACATCAATGCAAGTTGATAGAGAAGAATGTGTATTTTGAGTCGATCGGAATCGAATGAAAACATATGCAATAGTTTCTATAGAACTCGGAATGACTTGTAATCAAAACCTAGGAAGGAGGAGGTTTGTACCTGTCTTTGGTAGTACTCGGAATGGTCTAGTTTTAGAGTTTAAGTCTTCACATCCTTTTCTATTATGGCTATAGCTTCGAATCCATACAACTCTTCATCGTTGACATCGTGCTCGATTTGAACGATAAACTCTTTAGAAGTAATGGTTGCACAGAGATTATCGCCCTTTATGGTTACCACTTGTCCTTTAACGATAATTTTAAAATTTTGGTGTAGTGTAGAGGGCATTACCTGCTGGGTGTGTAACCAAGGGCGTCTTAGAAGGAGGTTGAATCTAACGAGAATGTCTCGGACACGGGAATCAATGTTCTTTACCACCGACGCGATATTGACTAGGAGAATTACTGTTCTTAAAATTGTTCTCTTAGAATTGTCATAGGCTCATAGGTGAACAGTTTATTTGGAGAGTTGTTGCTCTCAAATACCTAACCTCTTAGTAGTTGTCCAGGGTCACACATTTACGAGTGGACCCGTTGTATACTAGGGTCGGGGTATGAACTTGTTGTGTGGACATCCTTCCTTAGGTAAATCATTCTTATCAAAAGTAATGGTTCCATCACTAGCATTGACCAATCCTATTACCTCTTGAGGCATGACTTCAAGAGAGACCTCAATCTTACTAAATGCGTTGATCAAGGCATGTCTATGCTATTCAGAGACAGATATTAGTTGTCAAATAGATATGTCAACTTTAAGTTATTGAAACTGTTTAAGGATTACATCTTCTTCTTTGGCAACTTCTTTCTCTTTGTGGCTTCTTGAGTCTATTGTTGACCTATTGGTACATTGTGTCATCGAGATCCGCTTAGAAACTAGATTTTAGGAGTTTTCAGGTCATCTCAAAAGTCATCACGTTCTAACGGTTGTGTGCCCTAGAAGTTGTTATCACTATCTTACTTAGTTTCATAAACATCCTATTCATTACTTACCTATAGTCTACATACTTTTGAATCTAAATGAGGTAAGTTAATTAGTGACTTGGGTTTATTGATGTCTTGAATGAAGACAGAAGGAAACCACTCACCTAGAATGAGTTCAAAAAGATGGCTAAGGTTCCGCTAAATGGACTCTTACTGTTATTGGGTTTTTAAGCAGCCATAGGGATTACGAAACATACTTTCCGATTTGTTCTTAAAGGTCCAAAACTATTTTATATCGTGTCCTCATGCACAATGGTACTTACGGAATTTTCCTGCATCCCACTTTTTCGATTGTTTTGCGATTTTTGATTTTGCTATTATGGTAAATCAATTTTCCCTTTGGATCATAAACGATCGAGGGCTTGAGCATAGGTGGTAATTATTAGAGTGGAGTTGGTATACCTATTAAGGGCATTAACATCTCGCACCCCTACTAGTATTCCCGTATTAGAGGTTTTTTGTTGTTATTCCGGTAGGTACCTCTCGTAACTTACACGGCTTTTGTGGTTGTGGCGGACAGCTTCTTCTTCGATCATCATTCCTTCATCTTTAACGGCAGCAAAGGTCATAAAGGGTAGGAACTTCAAGTGTTGGTTGTATGTAGGCCGAAGGTTTTTCATAATGATTCTGACTTGGTCCCTTTTGAAAGGTCGGTCTAGCATATTGGCGGCTTTACCTTATATCTAGTGAGAAAATCAGTAAAGCTTTCTTTCTCCCCTTGTTTGATTAATTCGAAATCTCGAAAGGTGATAGGTAGATTGGTGTTGTAGGAGTTTTGATGTAAGAACTCCTTGTATAGATCGGTCTAATTAGTGACCTTGTGTGGGTCAACTACATTATTCCACTTCATAACATATTTATCAAACATCCAAGAAAAATCATGTGGTATGTATCTTTAGGTACATTCTTAAGAGTTATTACTCCCATTAAGTTAGGAACATGATGGTGGGGAACCGTGAAACTTGATGTCCGACATGATAAATTTAGGAAGTAGCTTCCCTTTAGGCATTAAAGTAAATCTCGTGAGGTCAAAGTAGTAACTCTTGAACATAGAGGATTCTTTTAACATCCTTTCTATCGGAGCTATATGTGGATCGGACTTAGGTTTGAGGTCAATTTTTGGAGGAGGTTAAGGTGAACCTTGAGGTGGTGGGCCAAGTGGTGGTTGTTGAGCTCATTCTTCTTTATCTTTATCTTTTTAATGCTCCTTATTTTTCTGTCTCTCCTTTTCCTTCTCCTCGTTTTTCTATAGAGTATTTAGATTAAGAGCGAGAGTTTTAGACACGGATTCTATTTTTTGATCTTGGGCCTCAATCCCAGCCTCCATTTTAGCTGAAGATTCCTTTAGCAAAGAGATGATCGAGACGAGTATGATCCTTCATCCATTGGAGGGGTGTGTTTTAGTACTATCCTACGATGGAAGATTGACTTAACCGATTTTAGGTGCATAGAGTTTGGTCGCATTGGAGTTGATCAAGGTGTTGAACGTGGAGCTGTGGTACTTTAAAGATTCAGGTATAACTCTCTATCTTTCTATGGTTTTATTTTCAAGTCATTCTAAGTGTTTAAGAAGTTCATCTTTAAGTTTTCAACTCTGTGTGACCCCCTCGAAACCATGTATTCGAGTATAATTAAGTGCTAAATTATCTTCAACCCGAAAGAATGGAATTTTCTCGAGACAAATATTCATTAGGTTCTAATTCCATTTTAAGACAATCCTTTAAATGATCAAGATATTAAGATTGAATAATAAGAATGCACAAACTTGATCGGGTAAATAATTTCATTCATTAAACCGACTTAGAAAGAAGAATTAACGCGAGTAATTCTTTTTCACCTAGAACATTCAATCAATGCTCGGAATATGAAGTGTTCCTGAAATTATTTACTCATGTCATCTTTCTAAGTTGTGTCTAAGTAGGTCGAAATCCAGTTAAAGGTGTTATACTCAATAGATTGTTTCGAGGGGGTCGGACAAAGTTGAAAAATTAAAGATGAGCTTCTTAGCTACTTAAAATGACTTGAAAGAGAGTTACACCCGAGTCTTCAATCTCCCCTTTTTAATGAAGGGCATTTCGTACTTAAGATAGAAACTAACAGTTCGAAAGTTAAGTTTTCATTATATTTTGATCACATCAAAAAATGTTAAACAACAATGTCAAAGTGCTTTGTGATCATATACAACTCACATACAAACTGAAGTATCGAGCATATTAGAACATACTTATTATGGAATTATGAGCGAGTGATAAAATATATCAAAGTAAATAAGAGAGATAACTCATATATGCTCGAAATAAGAACATATCATTAAAAGTCGAAAGGATTGTACAAAGACACTTAAAAAATAAAGAGAACTCCCCTTGAGCCAAACATCTATCTTTTCTCTCCCCGTGCATTTCATCAAAACAAAAAGGAACGGATAACAATGAAGTACAAAGATGTTGGACAAAGACAAATGAAATTAAGAGCAAGGAGGAGCGAGTTCGAGTAGATGTAGAAGAATGAAGTTAATGCCTACGCCTGTAGCCCCGAATATGCAGCTGGGTGAAGAGGAAAAAGTAGAGACAGTCAGAAATTTAAATTGTCTTCTTGCGGGTTAGAGGCGATACATCCTCCGGTTCTTCTTCCGAGCCCTCAGCCACTTCGATTGCGAGTCGTTGAATTGATGAGGGGGCCTTAGACGGCTTGCATCGCCAACCACTTCGAGGCGGACCGAGTGTGATATGAGGAGATCACCTCATGTTCCTTGTCCCCTTGTCCCTCAGCTGGGACAACTCCAGTTTCTTCTTCTTCTTCTTCTTCTTCTTCTTCTTCTTCTTCTTCTTCTTCGACACGAGTCAAAAATGCTTGGAGGACTCTAAAGGTTGTACTTCTTCAGAGGGTTCCGAGTCCTTAGCGGCTTTGGATCTTCTCTCTTGGAGGCGGTGAATCTGATCTTTATGGTGCTTAATCTCCTCCTTGATCTCAGCCACTAAGGCTTGACTCGATCAATCCGAGTCCGAGCCTTGTTCTAGAAGCCGAGTCAGAATAGGCATGAAAGCTTGGAACACACCTAGAGTTGATTGTAACTCCTTGGCTAGAGCAACAAATTGGGTTGCCGGCTTCGATGTAAATCGAGAGAAGGGGCAAGCTAGGAGGATGAAGGTCCAGCGAGTCAAAAGAGGAGTCTCGGAATCTTTTTGAGTCTAAGTAGGAGGAGGAGGAGGAGCAAGTTCTAAAGAGTGAACCCGGACACCAACTTGTATTCCTAGCAGCCTAAGCTAATGATTTCACCTCTGCCTATACTGGACAACGAGGCTCCAAAATTTTGGTGGGACTAGAAGGGAGGTCTACCTTAAATTAAGTGAAGATAGCAGAGAGAAGAGCTCCAAAGGGGTAAGGAGGCTTCTTTTGATCAAAAGGAACAAATACAATCTGCTCCAAGATAAAAGGGAAGAGGTGAACCTCATACCCTTCAAGGATATCGTAGAGAACCTTAAGCACTTTGTTGTTAGGGTTCTCTTTAGAGGGATAGAAAGAAAAGAAGGTTTGCATCAAGCTGAAGCAAAGAAGTCTTGCTTCAAAAGTCATCCGAGTCACGAAAAGAAGTTCTTTTTGACTTAGGAAATTCTTTAGCATACTTATCGAAGAAGTACTTAGCGGCTTCATTGAATGGAATGGGGTTAGAATTCAGGAAAAGGAACTTCACACTGAAGAGATTTTGAAGGAGAGAGAGATTGATGCGAATGACTTTGTCTTGGACACCAGAAGAAATAATGTTATCTCTCGTTGTCATGTAAGAATAAAACTCAGTGATGAGTTCTAGGCAAATATAGTCACGAAACACAAATACTTAAAGGTACCTATGTTGAGAGTGGATTCTTGGAGCGTGTAGATTTGGTTCTAGCCTTCTTTATGGATGAATCTCCTTCCATAGCATTTCCTCTCTTAAGCATGATTGACAAAGAGTGAGAGGAGTTGACATTAAGAGAGCAAAGAGAGAATGAATGAGAGAGAGAGAGTTTGAGTGTTTGAGTATGAAGACAGAGAGAGTGAGTGTGAGAGCAAGAAATAGCAAAGTGAATAGAAGTGAATGAAGCGGTACTATTTATAGAACAAGAGCTTTCATTGAACAAAAGCCTTTCCGACTTAGCCCTCAAAATAGTGGTTATCAAACTGTTGAGTATCCTAGTGTAACGGCTAGCTTCAAACAGACTTCCCTCTAATAGCTAGTTTGTAGACCGTTAGCATACCACGGAGAGAAAAAGAGATTTTCAAAAACTTTTCTAAGATTCTCCATTGATTTAGAGATGATCTCAGAATTTTGATGTCCATTTTTCTCATAAGCCGAGTCCGACTCGGTGATGTGTCCGAGTGACTCGAACACACTCGAGAAAATTAATAACTCATAGCTCGGTCATCTTGGTTCAACTGATCCATTTGTTATTCACTCATGTAACATATAACAATTAATCAAAAACACAATAACTCATGCAGATAATCATGCATGTAACATGCCAAGTTCATTCCTAATAAAACAAAACTGATCTTCACACGGAGGTTTTGTAAAAATATTAGCCGATTGAAATTTAGTAGGAATAAATGCAAGTTCGAGTATCACCTTTCTCATAATGGTCTCTCGGAAAATGATGCATGCCCTCAATGTGTTTTGTTTTTTAATGGTGAACTAGATTCTTGGTGATGCTTATTGAACTTTGATAATGACACTTGATTGGGATAGATGTGAATGATATTCCTAGATCCTTTAAGTGTTGCTTAATCCAGAATCTAAGCACAATAAGCTCCAGCTGCTATGTACTCAGCCTCAGCGGTTGATAGAGCAACCGATTTTTGCTTCTTAGAATACCAGGAGATGAGTAATTGACCCATAAATTGACGTGCTCTTTCTATCAACTGTGTATCTGGCATAGTTAGTATCTAAGTATCTAGTGAGGGTCGGATCCGAGTCCTTTGAACACCATAGACCAAGTGTCCGAGTCCCTACAAGATATCTAAAGATTCTCTTCACCGCAATGAGATGTGATTCCTTAGGGTTAGCTTGAAATCTTGCACAAAGGCATACACTCGAACATGATATCCGGCCTACTAGATGTAAGATATAGTAGAGATCTAATCATACCTCTGTAGAATTTATGATCTACTGCTTTAGCTTTCTCATTTAAGTCTAGTTTTTTACTGCTACTCATTAGTGTTGTTATATGCTTCTCATCTTGTACCTTGTACTTATTCAAGTAACTCCTTGGTTATTTCGATTGATGGACATAGATGCCATCCTTTTCTTACTTGATTTGCAATCCAAGGAAGAAATTAAGTTCTCTCATCATACTCATTTGGAACTCATGTCTCATTAACAAAAAAATCTTAGCATAGAGTTTCATTAGTAGCTCCAAATATAATGTCGTCAACATAAATCGAATGATAAGAAAATTATTCCCCTTGGTTTTTATAAAAATATTTTTGTCAATAAGACCTCTTTTGAAGTCATTTTCAATCATGAAACTACTTAGTCTTTCATACCAAGCTTTGGAAGCTTGTTTTAGACCATACAAAGCCTTTTGCAATTTAAAAACATGATTTGGAAATTGAGAATTTTCAAATCCGGGCGTTTCTCAACATAAACTTTTTCTTGAAATAACCATTGAGAAATGAACACTTAACATCCATTTGATAAAGCTTAATGTTCATGCTAGATGCAAATCCTAAGAGAATTCTGATTGCCTCAATCCTAGCAATAAGTGCAAAGGTTTCCCCATAATAAATTCCCTCTTCTTGGTTATATCCTTAAGCAACTAATCGGGCCTTATTTCGACTACCAACCCTCCTTCATCCAATTTTTCTTGAAAACCCATTTGGTTCCTATTACTTGGGCGGTTAGAAGGTCGTTTGATTAGAGTCCAAACTTAATTTCTTTCAAATTGAGTTAATTCTTCTTGCGTGGCCTCTACCCGTTCGAGGTTCAAGTGGGGTAAGAACTCGTTCGATTTGCAAAATCTACGTGCATTTTCAGCGTTCGTTTCATTAATTTAACCTAAAAATGTACTAGAAGCCCTACTTGAACCTGAATGGGTAGAGGCCATGCAAGAAGAATTAACTCAATTTGAAAGAAATTAAGCCTAGACTCGGACCAAATTACCTTCTAACCACTCGAGTAATAGGAACCCATAGACACCTAAAAGTGTCGTCCTTTATCTCATTATTTTTGTGTTTTGTTTTGTCGAGCACGATGATGATAATCCCGATTCCTGGTTGTGGATTTGGATTTCGGACTATGATCAATCGGTGCAACATAAGCCGATAAACCACAAAGAACCGCCAACACCACTTAAATAGCCTTTTGCCTTGGGTCAGTCCACAAATCCTCTTTTCTTTTGGACCGTCCAAGAGCCAGGCTGAGCCTTTAGAGATTGAGGATTCCCATGATGTCCGCTAGGAAATTCGAAGTACTGAATACCGCATTCTACTTTTTTTCAAGTTAGATAAGGAGATAAAGACTCGAAGACGACATTAAAGCGTTGCATTTCATGATCGGGAGCATCAAAGTCGTTGTGTTTTAAGCTGCACAAGACAGTCCACACAAGGCTAGAAGCTTTCCCCTCTAAACAACTTCATGGCTGGCGCCCGCCTTCTTGAAGCATGGTGGAACGCTGCGTTTTGAGCTTGGAGAGTCCTCGGAGACACAACTAGGGCACGAAAGCCTAGGAGGATCCGGTTGACCGGCGTCCGCCTCCTCTCTTTAACCTAGGTTTTATCCGTTTTTATCATCTTCGATCCAGTTCTTTCTCTTAAGGAATAGCCAGGTTTTATTTCAGTTGTTTGGACGGCTAATAAGAGGCAAGCCCTAGGTTATATGTGACCTAGGTCCTCTCCTATAAATAGATAGCCTTGGCTCTCATTCCCACACGACTTCCTACCTTAGCATCACGCTACCGAAGGCGAACTTGAATACTCTCACATAACCCTTACTTTGTTGAATTTTCTATAAACATTCAACTTTCACCATTGAATATGTGCAAAGAGGTAAAGAATATTCTATTATTTTGATCTCCGGGCACTCATTCAACTGATAATTGCCATATCCTAGACACAATTCACAAAACTAGCCCTTTTCATTGGATTATCACCATTGCATCGAGATACCCAGCGAGGAGATCTAGATCGAGCAAGGTGGGACAACCTGAGGGCTATATTTCAGCCTTCGAACGATTATATTTATTTCAATTTTATTTGCTTTCTGTATTGTGGTTTGAGAGATGTAATTGCTTCAATTTCCTCCACGATCGATGTAATCTTTTATTTCCCGCTTTTTTTCTTTTATCACTTTCTTTATCGCTTTTCTTTGTCGTTTTCTTTGTTATGTTTTGGTTGCTTTAATTTTATATCGCATGTTCTTTGTTTGTTTTCTTACATCTTTATTAATACACTACTCAAACTAGTAATGGCCATCAAGACCGATGGAGTCATTTTTTCGGTCTTTTTCGGTCTTAGTTTTTCCATATTAAGATCGAAGGAGCAAGTTTCTTTTTGCATTTCTTTTAGTTTTTCCTTCTTAAAAACTTACTGGCTACTCCCTTATTTTATGTTTTGTTCTACACAAAATCGCATCTTGGTGTTTTCTCGGTTGCAAAAAAATGATCTTAGGTTCTAGATTTGCTTACCGAGTAGAGACCGAGGTTGGTTTCACCAGCCACCTGGTGTAAGCTACGGCCAGCACCGTGGAGGCAATTGTAAAACCCCAAAACACCCCCTATGAGTATTACATCACCAGAGTTCCTTAAAGGAACTCCCAAGGCTCTTTCCGGTGTTGGTTTGGATGTCTAAACTCAACTTAAAGATAATAAAGGTGGTTTCCCAAAAGAATTTGAGATTTCCTAAAAATTTCGGCGAGTTATCGTTTATAATGTGGACTATCCCATAGGCTTAAAGCCTTAAAACCCTACATCAAACCACAATATGACTCAACGAGCCACACGCTCGGAGTATACAACTCAACGGCCACACGCCGGAGTCCAACCAATCATGTGATAAAACTTAAAATAATCTAAATGGTTAATTATACATCCGGTACAACTATATGAACTAAATTACAAACTATAATGCTAAGAAATATAAGAAATGCATATTCTTGACTCGAATCACTCGAGCATGGAACAAACAGCGAGTCGGTGAAGTCCGAAATATGCTAGGTGTGGATCATACTTTCTAGAAATGTACCTGCAACACTCGGGAGGGGCGGGGAATTTGTGGGGGTGAGCAATAAACCATGGGGCTCACTTGGAGTCTTATATCCTTAAAATAGAAATTCTTTACACATAATACTCATAATAATGAAATCAGCGAAAGCATAATAATATAATACAAATCTATATACTTTTCAACGAAATCTCTTGAAATCGTTTTCAACGTAACGATCGTAATATTTCAATCATTCAAAAGCACGAATTGCAATCATTTTGGGAATTGAATCACTTTAAACAAGGTGAATTCATCTGCATTTTCTTTCAAATACTTTCCATCGATATTGGATCACTTCTACTTGAATCACTTCTCATAAATCATTTTCAATGAATCTCTTTTGGTGAATCACTTCCCAGGTTTGGAACTCGAACTAGCACTTCGCAATTTCTCATAGTTTCTCCGATTTCTCTGGTTTCTCCGGGCCGTGACCCCAAATAAAACGCTCCCGGGACCTATCTAGGAAGATTCCAATCGGGCTTCCTGCTACATAGGACCCCTAGCTAGCCGCCCTAGCTAGAATCCTTCCTTGTGCTAAACGATCTAGGCAAAGTCGATTCACAACAATTTCTTTAACATGTTCACTTATCAAGCTTGTTTCAAACAACATTCTCAAATCAATTTCACTTCTTAAAAGTACGCTTTAACGTTTGAAAATCATGTATCATACAAGTCACATTCACGTGTCATTTTGCGTCAAACATAGAACTTTTTCAAAACCAACTTCGAACAACGTTTAACACAATCACTTGCACGAGATAGCCACAATTCAACACGGATAGTCATTCTCGGCTTCTCTTCAACGAAACCTTTCTTAATTCTCCCATTTAGTAAGATTAATTCCTTTTTTGAGCCACAATAACCACAAGAAATTACCATTAATCTCACATGTCCCAACTTTTCACAATTTACCATCTTTGCTTCAATGTTTTCCGATTACGCCTCCACATTACTAATCGGCCTCTTCTTACTCATACTTAGTCGGATAGCTCTCATTCTTCACTACTAAAATTCCTCTAGCTCCCTTCATCTCCAAGTGTAATTTGCACTCATCTTAAGTTTATATCTCATTAATCGCTCTTTCTCGTCCAAACTCAATCATACAGACTCTTAATCTCTTTTCCTCGCTCTACTTCCGCTAGCTTCGCTTATCATTGAATTTAGTTCAACCTCAATGATTTAATTCTCTTTTGAACTCAATTATCCTTATACTCACTCACCTCTCACTCCCATGCCTCCATTATACATCCCTCGGTGTGAAGTCACACTCCTCTTTTATACTTAACTCATTATTTCCCAATATAAGCCATTACCTTCCAACGCAAAGAACTTAGGAAATCTCTAAAGTTTAAGCGAAGCGTCAATTCACGGTTTAGACCCAAATCACCATTTCTCCATTTCTAAGTGCTAATTGACACCTTCACAATACTTTTTATACCTACACAACCTAACTCCTAAACTTTCAGCATCTCAACTTAGCCCTAACCAACTACTAAGCTCCTTCGGGTTTCGATTCAGCCTTAACAGTTCAATTCGATTTTCTCATAATCTAATTCAGTTCTAACCACTTCCTAACTTCATTCTATCACATAAACATTCAATAATCACAACAAAACTCATTTGGATTTCGAAATTACTAATAGTTTAGAGTATAAGACTACCCACCTTGATTCGGGGATTGATAGTTTATTCGAGTTCGGAGTTTCCGGGTCGGTTCCTCCCTTCCTTTCTCATCCCCTGCTGCTAGTCTCGGTTACTGCCACCTTCCTCCGCGTCTGTCGCCGTTCGCGGTCCTGCGTCTTCGGCTGCCTCTCTCTCGCCCTCGCGTTAGTGTCCTCTTTCCTGGTCTTGGTTTCGCCCTCCTTCGAGCCACTGGCCGTTCCCGCGCTCGCCGGTCGTCTCACCTCCGTTTCTTGTGGAGGCGATCGGCCTCCGATCGCTTTCCCCTGCTCTCGCTTGCCTTCTCTTTCTCGAGCTATCTCCCTCGCTCTTCCCAGGTCCTTCGATCTCTTCCTTTTGCTAGCGCCTACTCGCGTCGACGGCCACCGCCTTCGATCCTGTGGTGGTCGCCGGTCCTCCCCTCGGTCTTCTTTGCCGCGCGCTGGCCTCCTCTCACTCACTCTCTCTCTCTCTTTCCGTTCGGTGCTCCTCTCCCCCTCCCTTGTTCCGCTTGTTGCGCTTCGTTTGATTCTTCTCTATTTGCTCCCACGAGTCCCTCTCTCTCTTGGTCTTCTCTCTCTCCCATGGCCTCTCAAGAACCAGCCACCCCATCTATATTACACTAATCTAACTCCTTCTTTCCCCTTTTCTTTTTTTTTAATTTTTTAATTTTATATAATTAAACCCACATATGTAGTATAAGCGGTCTCGGTTTTAATTATCGAGTCCGAGAAGGGAATCGGGAGGTAATGATATAATCCGCTAATTTGTTTATAAAAGCGTGCACGATTAAGAACTCGTGCTAAATAAAATAGTTTACACATCGATTACTTAATTTAAATAACCTACTTGAAATTCAGGATCTCAAAGCAATGGTAGTGGCATCGATCCAAGCTGGTGTTTTCACACTAATTTGGCCCTAAAGCCCCACAACAGAATCATAACCTTAATATCATTTAGTCCTTAATTAGAATATAAGATCTCGAGACTTCTACAATAATTGCTAAAATAAAACAATTGATAAAACCGCCAATCAAATCTTATTTAATTCATTTCAACTTGATTTAATAAAACTTAGAAATCTTAATAAAAGGTTCATCCCTACATTCCAAAATCCATTTTCTAAAACCAACTTCAAAATGCCTTTTTTCCCTAATAAGGTTGGTCCATTGTTTGCATTTTCCGTGTCATTCCAAAATTATGTTTCTAATAGCCTAAGTAGTTGCTGTTGTTTTGGTAAGAAGGTTAGTCCTTTTCTTTATTACCACTAAGCAAAAGCTTTCGAGGGTTACACCAGTATATGCATGATCCCGCCCGTATTTACAAGTTGTGTGTACTCAACGTGACCCTATTTCTATCTATACAAAATCTCTATACATTTTGTATGATGTTTCGATCCCTTTGTAATAAATAACACCTTGTGCTTCATTAGGTCTTTCACTATGTTCATTATTGCTTCTTCGAGTGGAACTCTTCCCCTTGAAGATTTTGTCATTTCTTGTTGTCCACACACAATATATCATTGTTGTGAAACTTGCCCATTGTAGTAGTTTTTTCCATTTCTCTCCCTTCATCTTGTATATCCTTCCAATCCAATCCCACAAGGTGTCTCTTGATTTTTGTAGTTCCACCCAATCTGTTAGTGCATCTCCGAGGTGTTTGGCCTTGGGGCATCATAGAATAGGTGTTCTATAGTCTCCTTTTCCTTACAGCAATTTACACACTTCCTGTCTACATTCACCTTGTGTAGTTTGGTTTTGACAGGGAGTCTTCTTTTATTAGTAGCCAACACACAAAATTGTGCTTTGGGATATTCATTTTAGACCATATGAGTCAACTTTATTTCATCTTTTCCTGGTAGTTCATTCTCCATCTATATCCCTTGCTCACTTTGTATTTGCCACCTCCATTATGCCACTTGCCACTTGTTTGTTGGCTGCACTCCCCCATTTGAATTGCTCCTTAACACTGCACACTTTCCTCCAATACCAACATGCATCCCCCTTTGGTCCGTAATCCCACCAATTTGCACTTTTGATATATCTGTTGTGTACCTATTTAACCTAGAGTGAGTCTTTTTCTTAACCATAGCCCAAACTAGCTTAGCAATAAATGCCTCATTACATATGCTCAAATTTTTTAGGCCAACTCCTCTATATATTTTAGGCTTACACGTTTAATCCCATGCCACATATTGTATTTTCTTGAATTTCTCATCAGCTCCTCATACGTAATTTCTACATTTGGCTACTACCTTTTCAATGACCTCTTGAGGTAATAGGAATACTGAAGCCCGAGTAGCTATAAACCCCCATCAAAACAGAGTTGATTAAAGTGACTCTTCCCATATATGAGATATGTCTAGATGACCACATTTGTATTCTTAATGTTATTTTATCCACCAACAAGTGTGCACTCTACTTTAGAAAATTTGCTTACTGTTATAGGAAACCCCAAGTATTTTATAGGGAAGTGCCCTTCTTGAAAGCCGATCTTGTTAATCAGCCCATGTTTGCTTTCACCATTCAGTCCTGCTAGTATCATTTCGATTTCCCATGATTTGCTTCTAGCCCCAATGCAGCTGAGAAGTCCCCGAACACATCCATTACTATGTTCACTGCTTGCTCCTTAGCTGCAGAAAATACGATAAAGGTCATCCACAAACATAAGGTGAGTCATCTTCGACTCCTTACAGCCCATATGGTATTTGAAGCCTGACTTTTTGTTGCTTGTTTGAATGTTCTTGAGAGGTATTCCATGGCAAGCATAAAAAGCAATGGTGATAATGGATCCCCTTGCTGTAGACCCCTCCCTCCATGGAAATACCCGTGGCTACTTCCATTTACCGTGATGGTGAAAGAAGTTGTGATTATGCAAGCCATAATCCACTTCAAAATTCTTACGGGAATCTGTAAGCTTGTAGGATCTCATGGATAATTTCCCAATGTAATGAGTCATACGCTTTCCGCATATCAATTTTGAGGATGCATCTTGGTGTTATGTTTGCCCTATTATAGCCCCTTGCTATTTCTTGGCTTAGCAGAACATTATATAACAGTTCCCTATTTTCCACAAAGGCCCCTTGGTTGTGGTTTATCGAGGCTTGGTAGCAGCTTTCTCAGCCTTTCACACAACAATTAAGACACACATTTATACACTACATTGCAACATGATATTGGTCCGAAGTTAGCTGCTGAAATTGGATTATCGGTTTTAGGAAGCGAAGCTGGGTTTGTAGTGTTCCAATCCCATCTCATTTTTCCATCCTTGAAGAATTCCTTCACTACTGCAATCATTTGCCCTCTCATTATATTCCATGTAGCCTTAAAGAATCCACTACTATATCCATCACGACCGGAGATTTTTCATTGGGAATTGGCCATATAGCATTCTTGATTTCTTCTTCTTTGATGGGCTTGCATAATTCAATCTGCTAGTATATGCTCAGCCTCTCCACTTGCTGTATTATATCTGGATCAATGGGCCTCCTTTGTGTGCTCCGAGCTCCTAGTATGTTTTGATAGTAGGCCAACATCACTTGAGCTACCCCTTCAAATCCCTCTATCCTTCTCCCCCTGCATCTTGTATGGCATATATATAGTTGGCCCTCTTTCTCTTCTTAATTCTTGCAAAGAACCATTTTGTACATTGATCTCCATATTGACTCCAATCCATTTAGATTGTTGCTTCATCATTGTCATGGAAGAGTGTAAGATTTTGAGGTACTCGTGCACGTTTCTCTTTTCCCTCTTCTGCATATCCAATCCCTTTTCGGTGGTTGTTTAAGGCTTTTTAGCACACTTCTAAGCTCAGCCATTTTTGACATTTGATTGAATTGCATTCTACCACTTTCAACAATATCTAGGAATCTTGAATCTTGACACCACATATCACAAAATTTAAAATTTGTTGCAACCTTAGGGGATTCAGGGAATGATAGCAAGATGGGAGTGTGGTCGGACAGGCCTTGATGTAGATATTCAGCATGCACATAGTCTATCTCATTGTACGAATGCATATTCACAAGTACCCAATCAATTCTAGACCATACCTGGTTATTTGACTATGTATATCTAGCTCATTTGCAGTCTAGGACATCCAGTTCATTGTCTTCTAAGCATTTTCCGAAGCCCTCTATGTCTCCATCTTTAACATCCGCCTCTCCCATTCTATCATCTCGGTTCGAATTGAGTTAAAGTCCCCCAAAACACTCCATGCCTCTGTTAGTTGTCCTGCTATTTGACTGATGCAATCCCACATTTCCCTTCTTTGTTGTGTTTTATCATATCCATAAACCATTGTCCATTTGAAGCTAGTTGCTTGAATCAATGTGAACTACACTGCAATATATCGGTTGCTCTGTCATGTGCTCTATCTGTACTTTGTATGCTTGAGGTTTCCATGCTATGAGTATTCTCCCCTTTGTAGTAATTGCTAATTTGATTGATATTGCCAATTCTCCAACATTCTGCTGGTCACCCTTTCTTCATCCTCTTTTTCCAATTTTGTTTCTAGAAGCCCAATCATTCCCATATTCCGCTTATTCGGATAGCATTTCACATCCATCCGCTTATTGGGGCTGTTGAGGCCCCTAACATTCCATACTACAATGTTCCTCATCAAGGGGTTTGCTTCCTAGTCCATCTTGTGTGACCATTTGTATGATTTCATTTTCCAATAACCTCTCAAAGCTGTTGGTTGAGTCAATAGGGATTATTTCTCTTGTTAGGCACCTTTGTGCAATCTTTCTTTGCCTACTAAAGCCCTCCTTATCAGATTACTTTACCATTTCGTATCTTTTTGCTTAGTCGGGGATGTTATTAGACCGCTTACGTACGGGGTCTCCATTCCTGTCTTATTCCTTTCTTCTTTCCGGAATTTTGCTCATCATGTCCAAATAGCTCACAATGATTGCATTTAGCAAGTTTCCATTCATATTTGGCCTTTTGATTTACCAATGCCCCATGCTCATTGACAAAATGCACTTCTTCGGGGAGTGTCTTATTGATATTAACTTCCACCATCATTCTCGCATATTGAAGCATTGGTTTTTCCTTGGTAGCCTTATCACTCTTTATTGATATGCTAATTAGGCTGCCAATTTTACTAAGACTTTCATTCCCTCAATATTAAATGTCCAATTCGAGCGGTTGAACCCAAATTAGAAGAGAACCGATGGATTGAACATCAATTTCTAGATTTGGGTTCAATGGTCCTATAATGAATGGTTTTCTATCAAAAAAGTAAATGCCTCTTGCTAAAACCAGATCCCTATCTTGTATATTTGCAAATCTCACTAGAAACAACCCCTTCCTTATCATGGAAACCTTATCTATTGCATGACTTTTTCAGATCCACCTCACAAACCCGTCCATTATTTCAAAGGGTGGGTTGGATCCTAGCACTCTGCATAATATAGCTGACTTCTAGTACTTAATTTCATCATCTACATCACATTGTTCCATTTGGGCAACTTTCAATCCATTAACTTCTATAGCTAGAATGAATTTCAGTGAGTTACCTTCATCCGGGTTAACTAAGGCTGCATACGAGCTGATTCTAGGTTAGGGAGTTTCCGGCCTAGGCCTTTCACCCCGGCTCTTATTTCCATTCTCATCGTTCCGTAATTTCTGTCCCAATTCCCTTTGCTTCTCATTTTCTTGGCGAGGTACTTGTGTGATTGGTTACTATTGGGTATTCCTTTTTCGAATTCGATCTTGATGCGATGTTCCCATTTCGGTGCGATTTGATGTTGAACACACTAAATTTCCATTATTTGGTATTTTTTTGGCCTCCCTCTCAACCTCCACCATTGCTTGAGCTTGGGAGCTCGGGAGCTAGAGAGAGATTTTCTAATATATTAGCCAAATAAAATCATCTCATATTAGGTGAGTCCATTTGCATTAGCCAAATAAAATCATCTCATATTAAGTAAGTTCATTTACATTAGCCGAGAAAGAAAAATCATTTCATATTAGGATAAGTTGGTCTCGTCTCTCTCATTTTGCATCTAGTCTAAAGTTCATCTCAAATAAAGAAATGCATTATCATATAGGAAGCATTTTATTAAGTCATTCATCATATCATATCATTATTGCATTCTTTATGTGCATCCAAATAAAAGTATCCTTAGTCTCTTCGGGTCTTGCGCTTGAGTCCCTTCCTCCTACAAGTGATCTTCTTTCACATGGTCCTAAACCTCATCCTTTGGGCTGCAGAATAGGGAAGTCCACGGCAACCGAGTATCGCCCAAATCCAAGCTCTAAAAGATTAGAACGTCTAGCTAAGGAGTCCGCACATCATCATTTCTTTGTACTCCGATGTCTACACCGGTGCGACAAGCTTCGGTGCATACTACACCGTCACAATCCACTCCTTGTTCTAAGACAATACCTAAAAAGAGTTCCCCTCTAATGGATCCCAATCCCGAACAAGTATCTTAATCTCGGTATGCAATATAGCTAAGGTGGAAACCAGGTTGAGTGATCAAGAGGAACAGATATACTCTATATCAAGAGATATTAAGGAAATCATGAGGGCTATTGAGGCTAGTAAGATAGATGAGGAAGCTAAACGTAGGAGAAGAGAAGAGGCCGAAGAAGGCGAGCGTGTGAAAAGGGAAATGGCTTTAGTTATACCACCTCCACCAGTCCAATCTTCTCCAAATAGTCCTAAACATGAATCCCCTAAGCCTGAATCCAAAACTCAATTTGATTCCCATATAGAAAAGATAGAATGGATGTTGAGGGAGCCATCCATGTTCAACAATCATTATTTCGATCATAAGGGATTCACTTCAATTCCTAAGGGTAAACTACCTCCTAGGTTTACCATGCTTGATATTAAGTTCAAAGGTTCCAAGAATCCCGACCATCACGTATGGAACTTCTTGGGAGCAATGAATCTTAATACATCGATCGTTTTATATCAAAACTAACTATGGTCGAGTAAACACATTTTTAAGAAGTTAAAGAAAGGATCTTAGCCCATTTGGGATATCAAGTGCCAACAAGCATTCGAGAAGGTTAAGGAATACCTGGCTAATTCTCCGAGTGTTAGTTCCACCCCAATCGGGAAACCTTTGCTTTTATATCTCACCACAACAGAGACAGATATGGAAGCCATGTTAGCTCAGTGAACGGAAAAGAAGAACGTGCAATCTATTATCCGAGTAAGAAGTTCCTAAACTACGGGACTAGATATACACCGCTAGAGAAGACATCTTTACCTTTAATTTGGGTTACTAAGAAGCTCAAACACTACATGTTAGCCCACACGGTACATGTCATAGCCCCTATGAATCCTATTAAGTACAAATTTGAGCAACCGATTATCGGTAGTAAGATAGCACGATGGACTATCATGCTATCGAATTCGAACTCAAGTTTGTTCCTCAAAAGCGATCAAAGGAAGGATAGTGTTAGAATTCTTAGCAGATCTACCTGTGCCTAAATCGTAACTCGAACACCTTGACTTCCCAAATGAAGATATTTTACAAGTAGAGGTGGACGTTTGGACAATGTACTTTGATGGTGCTTCCAATCGGAAGGGCTTTGGAGTAGGGATTCTTTTAGTCTCGTCGGAGGCAGCACATACTCCTATTTCAATTAAGCTAGACTTCGAGGTCACTAATAATGCTGCAGAGTAAAAAGCTTGTATCACGGGACTTGAAGCTGCAACAGAGATCGAGGTTAAGAACATCGGGGTTTTTGGTGATTCTAGTCCGATCATCAATCAAATTTCGCCAAAGGTGGAAGGTCCATAGTGAAGCCTTGGCACCCTACCAAGCATATTTGATGAAATATCTAAATGCTTCGAGAAGATTTCCTTCACCTACCTTCCTAGGGACGATAATCAATTCGCGAATACACTAGCTAAGTTAGCATCCATGATCAATGAAGACTCGTGTATGATCGACTAACCCCTTGAACGTGTTTTGATTTCATGCATTCATCTAAATTTAGGATAAAGCAAGAAGCATCCTAAAAGAAATTCATTTAACTAAGTCAAATGCTTTAAAATTTATCATTTCAATATGACTTATTCTTGATCGAACTCAAACTTAAGCATATTAAGATTATCCGACTAAGTCCGACCTACTAAGTCGGACTCGGACTTAGAAAGTAGAATCCGAGTTGAAGGTTTGCTCGAGGAGAGTTTGAGTCACCCTAGAGGGGGTGAATAGGGTGATGGAGGATTTTCTTAGAAATTCAAACTCTTTTGCGAAAGAAGAAACGAAACGGATTCCGAGTCAAAAGTGTAGTCGGAAAAGTATGGACTCGTAAATGTCTGTAAAGAGTACGAAGCAAATTAAGCTAAAGCTTTGAGGTCATGTCGAGTCTAGAATGAACTCGGAAAGTAAACACTCGGAGATTACGTGGAAACCCTCCTGGGCAGAAAACCACGGACGAGTGCTAGTCCAAGCACGAAGTGAAATCCACTATTTTGAGTCCACAAAATACCGTAGACCGATCGAACCTGAGTTGCTCCCTTAGACAACTCTTTACAAGCTTTCCTAGACTCGAAATTCCCTTATCTAATCTAGTACTTCCTAGCTGAGATAACCTTTACAGACTAGGGACAACTAAGCTGAGTTAACCCTTACGGGTTAGTCAAGGGACCTTACTTAGAAAGTAAGAAAGTGTTTGTAACTAAGTATAAGACCTTACAACTCGAAAGTAATGAATTACAGAGTGGGAGTTATAAGTAGAAGATTGAGAGTAAATACAATGACTTTGCTTAAGTACGTGCATTAACAATATGTTCGACAATCTTCAAGTCTTGTAGGTTGGCTTCTATTTATAGATGACCACCCGGAGTAGCCATTCTCTCCATCCGGTGACCGAGAGTCCTTTTGACCGTTGATAATGGCTTTTTAAGTCACTCGAAAGTATTCGTTGTAATATGAACGTTGGACAATGGTATAACTCTCTTGGAAGTCCCAAAACCACTCGCTGGTGTCTTGAAGGATAAGGTGGAAACCACCATTAAGCTTGGAGATTCAGTTTTCCAGATTTGGAAACAGAGAGCCCCGACACGAGCTTCGGGACTGGGACAGAGAAGGTGAAAAGCCATGTCTGCTTGGTGATTTGACATTTTGAAGCCGGTTACTTTTGTATTTCGAAAAGTATATCCTCGTTTGAATAACCTACAAAAGTAAGTCAAATTTTGGTTCTCAAAGTATAAAATACTTTGGTCCAAGATTAGACACGAGATAATAAAATAATTAAGATAATTAAGTTGGTAATTATCCGGGTCGGAAAAGGAATGGAATTTTCGAGTCTAATATCCATGAAGCTCAAAATTCCATCCGACTTAGTCTAAGCGAAGAATCAAGTCACATAAAGAATATCGAGTGAAATAACTTGATATAAACTAAGCTTGAATCAAACTAGGAGTGCTGACTATAATAGAATAAGATTTATATCGTGAAGTTAGACACTGAGTGCAATTATGCGAATAGTCAATTCATGCGATATATCTAAGTGATGAGGGACTCGGAACCGAATGAGATAAGCAAAGCTGTCAGGCAAAAATACATGAAGTAAATATCGTATCACTTAGAGTAAATATACTATATCACTCGGAAAAGTTTCTAAGGTGCGAGAGAATGCCTTGGAATCAAAACTCTATAAGTAATAAATTCTTATACCTGATTCCTTCAATTCAACTCGGAAATGTGTCGAACGTCGTCCGAGTCTTCAATCTCCCCTTTTTGATGAAAGGAATTCCATACTTAGGCAAAAACTTTGTTAGTGAAACAGATCTGATTTTGGATACTTGCGCATGTAGTCGGATGAGTAAAGCCGACTTAATGTATCGAGTAAAAAGAAAAAAAAATGAACATGCTTAACAATAATGTTAACTCGAAATGGTTATCGTAAACTCAAATAGAATAGAAGATAAAGCATTAATTCATTGAAATTAAAGAGAGTCCAGAGATTGAAAGGGAAAGCTCCCCTAAACAAGACAACAAGTTTTTGTGATTCTATTTCTCTCCCTTACCTTTCAAAGAAAAACAAAAAAAATGGGAAGAAAAGAACAATTAGTACAAGCCTGATGTCCGGACAAAAGAAAGAAGTAAAAATCTCTCGAAAGAAGAAGGATCCGGCTGAGCGAGGAATTGTGACTCGGTGCATGGCGCCTACGAGGGAGAGAGGGATGCCCGAGTTGAAGCGGAGGGCTTGGAGGTACGCCGGCGCCGGTAGGATCTTGACGATGTGCTTGAGCGTGGCGGAGGGAGAACCGGGATGGCCGTCAAGGGCTCGGCTCCGAGTGGCCGACCCGAATGAGTGGATCTAGGGGTTCCTCCCTGTGCACCTCGGATGCTAGAGGGGTCTGCTCATTCGACCCGCCGGTGCAGCGAGGTCTTCCGACCCACTCGAGTTGTTGTCTAAGGCGAGTACTGCTATTTGAGCTTGAGGAGCGATCGACCCTCAGCTGTTCCCGCAGCTTCTTCCTCGGTGTCTATCGCCTCGGTCGCGAGCTCCTCGGCGTCTGCTGCTTCGTTGTCTGCAGCTACTTCTTCTTCTTCATCCCCACTGTCCGAGGAGGTCGGACACGGGCTTGAAGACGCTTGAGACGCGCCTAAGTCGCCACGGTCTCGAGCCGCCTTAGACCTTCTCTCTCCGAGGAGCTCGACCGGCTCCTTCGCTCCTTCACCAACTCCCTCATCTCAAGAACCAGAGTTTGCTTGCTCTCGAATTTGGGATTGGGTGGTTTTTGGTGGATGAATAGAGACCGATATACATATTTGAAAGAGTTGAGGAGGTCCTTGAAGTCGGAGGACACAGAGCTGATTTTGTCCAAGAAAACGGGGACAAAATAGCGGAGAGAGATTTTGAGGCACCTGAGGTGGAGGCACTAACAGGTGGAGCAGGGAGAGAGAGGGGGTTGCTTTCGAGTCCGAGGCGGAGAAGGAGGCCTCGGCTCCGAGTTGTGCACGCAGACACCGAGTTGAGTTTCTCGGTATCCGTACCCTCGGAGTTCCTTCTTGCCGACAACAACGGCAGCCTCGGATACGGCATTGGGGTCCGAGGGGAGAGGAACCTTGAATTGTTTGAAGACAAGGGTGAGAAGAGCACTCGAAGGGAAGAGGGGTGTTCTTCTTGTTTTGGAGTTGAGCTGGCACAGCTGCCATCCGCTTCAATTATGGAGGGAAGAGGTCTACTTCGTAGCCCTCAAGAATGTCAAAAAGAGCTTTCAAATGCTTGGAGTTGGTGTTCTCCTTGCTAGAACGCCGAGACAAAAAGGTTATCATCGCAGAAAGCACGTAAGGTGTGCTTTTGACTTCAATCGAGTCATCGAAAAATTTTTCCGTGACTCGAGAAACTCTTTAGCGTATTTTTCAAAGAAGTCATTGGCGACTTCGGTGTTCGAGAAAAGACAGGAGACCTTGAACAAGCGGTGGAGGAGAGAGGTGTTTATTCGAATAGTAATGTTCCGAACCTCGGAGGTTAGAACATTTTCGGAAGAGGTAAGGTGAGTGTAGAACTCAAAAACGAGTTCGGGATAGATGAACTCGCTGAAGCAAAGAAAGTTATATGCTCCGGTGGTTTGAATGTGAGCCAACCAAGAAAATTTGGTTGTAGGGAAGAACTTGTCGTCTAGCGCGAGATGCTTGGGTGATAATGGGTTTAGAGGGGGTTGAGCTTTCCGGATATTTGGTGCGAGGCTTTTGGAGGAGGAAGAGACTCGAAAGTCCGGATGATTATCTCTCTTAGGTATTTTGAGAAAGAAAAATGAAACTTTTGATGAAGAGAAAAGGAGAGAGTAGGCAGTGAGAGTAAAAGAAAAGGAGAAGAAGAAAGAGATGAGAGTAGTCGAACTTACTTGAGATGGCCTCTTTCGTCGCTTGAAGAAGTTCAAAGATCACTGTGTACGTAGAAATCTTTCGCGAAAAGTTCCGTTTGAGAGAAAGAGAAATGTAGAGTATTGAGACGAAGATGAATAGGCGTTATTTATAGAAGAAATAGATGCTCGTCAACTATCCGTTAAGTATAACTTCGTTCGACTTGGCTTGTCCATCGGTCATCGTAGACCGATGTGACGGTTCTCTTCTCAACGATTAAGATTCTAGCAGTTTGAGATCCATGGCTAGCGTCCGATCACGGCGTCCGAGAGAGAGAAAACAATTTTGAAAAATATATTCTAAAATTCTCCACTAATCTAGAGATAATTTCGAAGTTTGAAGTCCAAGTTTTTCTTGACGTCCGAGTTTGACTCGGAATGGTTTCGAGTGACTCGTAAACTAGAAATAATTAACAACTACTAACCCGAGTATCATGAGATCAAGCTGAGCTAATGGTTATTAAAAGTTCAAAAACACATATAACACATAATCATGCAATGAGATTTTTACAAAGATGGCACATAATTATGCATTTAACATACCAAGCTCATTCCGAATAAAACAAAACTGATCTTCACCAAGAGACTTAGTCAAGATATCGGCTAATTGAAGATTAGTAGGAATGAATTCAAGTTCAATATCACCTTACTCGGAATGGTCTCATAAGAAATGATATCTCGATCTCGATATGCTTTGTCTTTGAGTGCTTGAACTGGATTCTTTGTGATGCTTATTGCACTCGATTGTCACACTTGATTGGAACGGATTTGAAAGAAAGTCCAAGATCTCTCAAGTGTTGCTTTATCCATAAAATCCGAGCGCAACATGCTCCAGTCTGCAATATACTCGGCTTCAGCAGTTGATAAAGTTACTGAGTTACGCTTCTTTGAGTGCCAAGATATTAGGGATTGACCCGAAATTGACAAGCTCCGAAGTGCTCTTTCTATCAACTTTGTATCCAGCGTAGTCTGCGTTTGAGTATCCGAGTGAGAGTCGGTTCCGAGTCTCTTGAGTACCGAGACCTATGTTACGAGTTCCTGTAAGATATCCGAATATTCTCTTCACAGTAGTGAGATGTGATTCTTTTGGATTAGCTTGAAATCTTGCGCATAAACAAACACTGAACATTATATACGGTCGGTCTGGAAGTAAGATATAGCAATGATCCAATCATACCTTTATAGAGTTTCGATCTATTGCTTTACCTTTCTTGTCCGAGTCAAGCTTTATACTGCTCGCTCATGGGTGTACATGCGTGCTTTGCATCTTGAAGTTTGTATTTCTTCAGCAGTTCCTTGGTATACTTGGATTGATGGACGTAGATTCCATCTTTGTCTTGTTTGATTTGTAAACCAAGGAAGAAATTGAGTTCTCCTATCATACTCATTTGGAATTCCCGACTTATCAACTCGGAAAATTCTCGACACGAGATATTCATTAGTAGCTCCGAAGATAATATCATCAACATAGATTTGAACAATAAGGAAATCTTTCCCCTTGGTTTTTATAAAGAGAGTCTTGTCGATCCGACCTCTTTTGAAATCATTTTGAACCAAGAAATTGCTCAGTCTTTCATACCAAGCTCGAGGAGCTTGTTTAAGACCATAGAGAGCATTTTGAAGTTTGAAAACATGATCTGGAAATTCCGAGTTTTCAAAACCCGGAGGTCTGCTCGACATAGACTTCCTCTTCAATAAAACCATTGAGAAATGCACACTTAACATCCATTTGATATAATTTAATACGCATGCTTGGATGCAAATGCCAACAATATTCTAATAGCTTCGATTCGGCAACCGGTGCAAAGGTTTCCCCACAATCAATTCCCTCTTCTTGATTGTAACCTTGAGCCACAAGTCTAGCCTTGTTTCGACTACCACTCCACCCTCATCCAGTTTGTTTTTGAAAACCCACTTGGTTCCTATAACTGGGTGGTCAAAAGGTCGGTTGGTCGAGTCCGGACTTGGTTTCTTTCGAATTGATTGAGTTCCTCTTGCATGGCCTCTACCCATTCAGGTTCATTTAGGGCCTGTATGGCATTTTGGGTTCGAGTTAATGAAATGAATGCAATGAATGCACACAGATTTTGAAGAGAGGAACGAGTTCTTACCCCACTTGTTGATATCGGATATTATGTTTTCTAGTGGGTGACTGGAAGTAAACTTGAATGCCTTACCTGTTCTCCGATTCACAAGATTAGTGGACTGAGCTACCTGATCTTCGAAGCTTGTTCTAAGTGATCTTCTTCATTGGCTTGTTCGTTCGAGCGAGCTCTTGAGTTGTCTCATTCGAGTCACTTCGTTACGAGTGACTTCATTTTGAGCTGGTTGAGTTTGAGTCTTTGTGGGCTCGGTTTCATCATCTTCTCTGCTGAGTTTCAATTCGAGTATGAAGACTTGCTTGGTTTCTCATGTTCAAGCTCATCAAACACAACGTGGATGCTCTCTTCCACTTTGTTAGTTTTCTTATTGAAGATGCGATAAGCTTTGCTCTGAGAAGAATAACCCGGAAAAATACCTTCATCCGGTCGAGCATCAAACTTGGTCGAGTGATCCTTACCATTGTTGTGAATGAAACATTTACATCCAAATGGTCCGAAATAGGAAATATTTGGTTTCTTCCCTTTGTAGAGCTCATAAGGTGTTTTCTTCAATATGGGTCCGATGAGGCATCCGTTCAATGTATAGTTGGTCTGTGTTGACCGCCTCGGCCCGGAAATAGTAAGGTAAGTTGTGCTCAATCATCATAGTCCTTGCTATCTCTTCAAGGGTTCTGTTCTTTCTCTCCACTACTCCATTTTGTTGAGGAGTTCTTGGTGCTGAGAAGTTGTGAGAGATGCCATTTTTGTCACAAAACTACGAGAATTCCGAGTAGTCGAACTCCCTTCCATGGTCGGTTCGAATTCTCTAGATCCGAGTCCGAGACTCAACTTGGATTTTTCTACAGAGCTTGCTGAACTCCTTGAATGCTTCATTTTGGTGCTTAAGAAAACACACCCAGGTAAATCGTGAATAATCATCAATAACAACAAATATATATGATTTACCTCCAAGGCTCTTAACGGGATTTCACCACATAAATCCATATGCAGTAGCTCAAGCACTTTGGATGTGGAAACTGTCTTGAGAGATTTGAATGAAGATCCGACTTGTTTCCCTCTTGTGCATGCTTCACAAATTTTATCCTTCTCAAAAACACGATTAGGTAAACCCCTAACCGAGACTATGAGATGCCAAATTTTTGATAGTATGCATGCTAATATGGCCTAATCTACGATGCCATATCCATGAGTCATCATTAAGAGATGCTTTTAAGCAAGCTAAATTCGACTCGGGTCGAAAGAGGAATGATGTAGGTGTTACCCGATCTTTTACCTGAAAGCTTGATTTCTTTGGTGGTAACATCAGAAATGTAGCCATTGAGTCCGAGTGAATCTTACCTCTTGACCTTTATCACACGATTGAGAGATGCTGAGCGGATTGTACTTTAATCCTTTGACCGGATAAACTAGACTAACCAGATTACATCCTTTTTCAATCATGCCTATTCCAACTATCTTTCCTTTGCTATCATTTTTGAACGTGGCCTTTCCTCCTTTATGTTTTTCCAACTCGGAAAAGAGTCCCGCATCTCCCGACGTGTGGCGTGAACATCCACTGTCAAGGTACCAGTGTCCTTTTGATCTCTTCCGAGTGACCTACAAAATAGAGAGAATCTAACCCTTCTCACTTCCTCTAATGAACCCAGTAACATTCTTTACTGTGGTCCTTTTTGAGGAAGAACGTTTTCGGAACCCGATTTGTATGACTTTGGGTTTAGTCCGATTCTCGAGTTTTCCTTGCAGAGAATTGAGTCCGTGTCTCTTTCTTTTTGAAAACCTTTCCTTTTGAGCCTGGAGAAAATGGTTTCCTTTTGTAAACTATTCGGGCTTAGTCCTCCCTTCATTTTTGTGAATGGGACCATGCTCGGCTTTCCTGAACTTTACGAGTTCCGGAATCCTTTTGAATAAATCCGAGTAGGAATTGGATTCCTCCTCTTTGTTGAAACCAAGACCTTCTTTCCTGAAGGAGACACATTGTGATCCTAAGAGCATGTCAAGGTTTTTCGACCTTGAGTAAATTTTAAGACCGGATCTTGAGACTCAATGAGCTTACGCTTTAGTTGCTCATTTTCTTTTCCGAGTAACTCGGACTCGGTCTCATTAGATTGAGTACTAGCCTTGAGTTCTCTCGAGTGTATGTCTCAGTTTTTCCAATTCATTTTTCAAAGATATGCTCTCGGAAGAAATTGACTCAAGTTATTCTTCAAATCGAGAAGAGTCAAAATTGGACTTTTCTTCCAAAGTAAAAATGTATTTAGCTAGATCAACTTTGGAGAATTTGAGAAAGTATTCAATTACCTCTTGAGGATTAGTTTCCTCATTGTCTAAGTCCGAGTCCGACTCTTTTCAGCTTCCGAGTTAGAGATTGCCATCGGACATTTTGAGTCATCCGACTCCTCATCATCTTCCGATGAGTCCTCGTCGCTCCATGTGGCCATCATAGCCTTTTTCTTCTTTTTGTCCCTTTTTCTTTTTGGACAGTCCTTGACTATGTGGTCTTTGCTGCCACACTCAAAACATCCAGAATTCTTAGATAAAGATAACTTTGAGGGAGAAGAATACTTACCTTTTTGTCCCTCTTATCTTTCTTGTAGAATTCTTCTTTTGGTCTTTTGTCCCATTTTTTGTGCTTCATTATTCTCTCGGAAGCCTCTTGCAATGAGTGTCATGGGATCCTCTTCGAGTTAGAGGAGCTCAGATTTAATTCTCCGGATTCCGAGGCTTTCGGTGCTATGTTCTTTTTGGTACGCCCTCGGCATCCTCCTCTTTTAGGTGGATTTCGTGAGTGAGAAGCTTTCCGATGAGCTCGTCTCGGCTTTAAAAGTGATAGGTTCCGAGCTTCCTCTATGGCAGTCACCTTGGGACCCCATCTTCTCTTGGGTAGACTTCGAGTATCTTTCCGCACATTTCCTCATGGGAAATCTTCTTACCCAGTGATTTGAGATTGTTGGTAATCTTAGTAAATCAAATGAACATCCGAGTGATGTTTTCTTCGGCTCCATCTTAAATAGCTCGTATTTATGAAGATACTGGCTGATCTTCGCTTGTCTAGCTCGGCTAGTGCCTTCGTAAGTGTTGACAAGTGTGTCCCACACTTCTTTTGTTGAATCATAGGCGGACACTCGATTGTATTCTTCGAGCTAATAGCGCACATCGGAATGTTCATTGCCTTGAAGTTCTTTCGAACTTCTCGCTTCGCTCGGAGTAAACTCGGCCTTTATTTTGGGAATGATTCCGAATTCTTCTGTCTTCGTTGGAATGTAGTTTCCTTGTTGTATGATTTCCCATACATCTTCATCATGATCCATGAGGAAACATTCCATAAGTTTCTTCCAAGTGCTCGAAATTTGATCCTTTGAATTTTGGTGGTCTGCTGGAAGATCTTCCTTCATCGAACTCTCTGTTGTTCTCGGCCATTTGATCTTTAGACCTTTGGATGGTTAGATCCTTTCGAAAGGCTAGGCTCGATACCAATTGAAGGTTTGCTCGGGAAGAGTCCGAGTCACCCTAGAGGGGGTGAATAGGGTGATGGAGGATTTTCTTAGAAATTAAAACTCTTTTGCCAAAGAAGAAAGCAGAAATGATTCGAATCAAAAGTGTAGTCGAAAAGTATGGACTCGAAATGCTTGTAAAGGGTACGAAGCAAATTAAGCTAAAGCTTTGAGGTCATGTCGAGTCTAGAATGAACTCGGAAAGTAAACACTCGGAGATTACGTGGAAACCTTCCCGGGGCAGAAAACCACGGACCGTGCTAGTCCAAGCACGAAGTCAAATCCACTATTTTGAGTCCACAAAATACCGTAGATTGACCGAACCTGAGTTGCTCCCTTAGACAACTCTTTACAAGTTTCTAGACTCGAAATTCCCTTATCTAATCTAGTACTTCCTAGCTGAGATAACCTTTACAGCTAGGGATAACTAAGCTGAGTTAACCCTTACAGGTTAGTCAAGGGACCTTACTTAGAAAGTAAGAAAGTGTTTGTAACTAAGTACAAGACCTCTCGAAAGTAATGAATTACAAAGTGGGAGTTGTAAGTAGAAGATTGAGAGTAAAGACAATGACTTTGCTTAAGTACGTGTATTAACAATATGTTCGACAATCTTCAAGTCTTATAGGTTGGCTTCTATTTATAGATGACCACCCGGAGTAGCCATTCTCTCCATCTGCTGACCGAGAGTCCTTTTGACCGTTGATAATGGCTTTCGAGTCACTCGGAAAGTATTCGTTGTAATATGAACGTTGGACAACGGTATAACTCTCTTGGAAGTCCCAAAACCACTCGCTAGTGTCTTGAAGGATAAGGTGGAAACCACCGTTAAGCTTAGCGTTTCAGTTTTCCAGATTTGGAAACAGACAGCCACGACACGAGCTTCGGGACTGGGACAGAGAAGATGAAAAGCCATGTCTGCTTGGTGATTTGACGTTTTGAAGCCAGGTTACTTTTGTATTTCGAAAAGTATATCCTCGTTTGAATAACCTACAAAAGTAAGTCAAATTTTGGTTCTCAAAGTATAAAATACTTTGGTCCAAGATTAGACACGGATAATAAAATAATTAAGATAATTAAGTTGGTAATTATTTGGGTCGGAAAAGGAATGGAGTTTTCGAATCTAATATCCATGAAGCTCAAAATTCCATCCGACTTAGTCTAAGCAAAGAATCAAGTCACATAAAGAATATCGAGTGAAATAACTTGATATAAACTAAGCTTGAATCAAACTAGGAATGCCGACTATAACAGAATAAGATTTATATCATGACGTCGGACACTGAGTGCAATTATACGAATAGTCAATTCATGCGATATATCTAAGGGATGAGGGACTCGGAACCGAATGAGATAAGCAAAGTCATCAGGCACAAATACATGAAGTAAATACTTGTATCACTTAGAGTAAATATACTATATCACTCGGAAAAGTTTCTAAGGTGCGAGAGAATGCCTTGGTGAAGACTCGGTATGATCGACTAACCCCTTGAATGTGTTTTGATTTCATGCATTCATCTAAATTTAGGATAAAGCAAGAAGCATCCTAAAAGAAATTCATTTAACTAAGTCATATGCTTTACAATTCATCATTTCAATATGACTTATTCTTGATCGAACTCGAGACTTAAGCATATTAAGATTATCCGACTAAGTCCGACCCACTAAGTCAAACTCGGACTTAGAAAGTAGAATCCGAGTTAGTTATGATAGATCGAGTAAGTCCGACCCATTCGAACTCGGACTCGGATCCGACCCATTATGAACTCGGACTCGGATCCGACCCACTCGTAACTCGGATTCGACCCACTTAGTCGGACTCGGACATTTAGTTTGCCTACGCTATTATTTGTTTAACCCACTCGTAACTCGGATTCGACCCACTTAGTCGGACTCGGACATTTAGTTTGCCTACGCTATTATTTGTTTAATTATGCGTAATTGTAAAATGTCTATATAACTCTTGTGCCCATTAAGATTGAATGATTTATTTATGAGTTTTAACATATCTAGAATATGAGTATATTGAATATTAGACTTGAAATATTTTAGATTAATAGATTAAGGTAATTAGTCATTAAATGCTTTATTTAGACTAATCCTTATCTAATTATGGACCAAAGTATATTTATACTTTGAGAACCATTGTGCTTAATGTTTTTGCAGGTTTTTCTAATGTCAATTATCTGAAGAAAAAGCAAAAGCAAAAGCAAAAGGCTTCGACCGTTAAAGCACTCGCTAGACAAAAGTCGGAATTTCTAGAAAAGCTCGGAACTTACTCACGACCTTGTTCATTCTTGTTTTGGGTAATATTTTATTTCGTGTCTAACGGTCTTTTCGTTTTTCTTTTCCAGTTTACAAAAACTGGAAAAAGAGTTGTTGGAAGCTAGGACCAAGGCACAACGGTTATTTCAAGGTGGTCCAGAAATCTGAGTGACTCGGACTATCCGTTACAACGGCTAGTTGACTCGGACAGCTTCAACGGAAAGACGTTGGAGGCACAACCGCTATCTCTTCAAGGCAGACTATTTATAGAAGCCTTAGCACAAGATTTCAACCGACGAATGGAAGAAAAAGAGAGACCATATTGAACATCTTCTCTAGCATACAACTCCCAAACCGTAACTCTAATATTCCGAGTTGTATTTTTCTGAGTCGGTTGTATTGCAATTCTTACTACTCTTCTACTCTTTCTCTCTGATCGAGTTGTAAAGGTTACCTCAACTCGGTTGTCCCAAACTGTAAAGGTTACCTCAATTTGGAAGTACCAGCTTAGATAAGGGAACTACTAACCCCGGGAAAAATTGGACGATCCCAAGTTGATAAGGTAACTTCAACTTGGAAGTACTAGGTCGATCAGATAAAGTAAATTCCGAGCTTGGGAAAATTGCAATAGATTTGTTTGGGAACAAATCCGGGTAGTCATATTCATTGTAATTGAGGATTCAATTAGTGGATTTGACTTGGTGTCTAAATTAACACTGTCTCGTGGTTTTCTACCCCATGACGGTTTCCATGTATACCTGAGTTTACACTTTTCCGAGTCCAATCTAGACTCGGAATGCATTTCTGTCTCTATTCTCGTGCAAAAGAGTTTGATTTTCTCAAAAATCTTCCATCACCCTATTCACCCCCTCTAGGGTGACTTAACTTCTCCCCGAGCAAACCTTCAATTGGTATCGAGCCTAGCCTTTTAGAAAGGATCTAAACATCCAAAGGTTTAAAGATCAAATGGCTCGTAACAACGGAGAATTCGAAGAAAGAAGATCTCTTTTGATGCCACCCAAGTTCAAAGGCTCAAACTTTACACTTTGGAAGAAGCCGATGCAATGCTTCATCCAAGATCTTGATGAACAAGTATGGAAGGTCATCACCGAAGGAAACTAAATTCCCACAAAGCAAGAAGGTGACCAAACAAGTGGCAAAACTAAAGTCGAATACACCATTGAAGAGACGGAAACGTACAGGAAGAACTTCGGAGCTATGAACATCCTTTTATGTGCCATAGATGCTTCGGAGTACAATAGAGTCTCGGCTTGTGACACGACTAAGGAGGTGTGGGACACCTTGGTGACAACATATGAAGGAACAAGCCAAGTGAGACAAACTAAGATCAGCCAATACCTCCACAGGTATGAGCTATTCAAAATGGAAGAAGCCGAGAGCATCACCGAGATGTATATCCGATTCACAGAGATTGTTAATAATCTCAAATCTCTCGGTAAGAAGATGCCCAATGAAGAAGTTGTTAGAAAACTTCTAAGGAGCCTACCAAAGAAGAAATGGGGTCCAAAGGTGACTACAATAGAAGAAGCACAGGACCTCAACAAACTGAAGTTAGATGAGCTCATTGGAAAACTTCGACCCATGAGCTACATCTCCAAGAGGAGGATTCCGAGGATAGTCCAAGAAGGAACATTGCACTAAAAGCCTCGGAAGAAGCTGAACTAAGTTCAAGTAGTTCCGATTCAGAAGAGGACCCAATAGAGCAAATTGCAAAAGGCTTCAAGAACATGATGAAGCATCGGATATTGAAAAAGAAGCCTAAATCCGAGGTCCTCATACGGAAACAAAAGGTAAACTCTCTCATCCTCTCAATTCTTTTTCTACTAATTATTCCGGGTGTTTCAAGTGTGGTAGCAAGGAACACACCATCAAATATTGCCTAGAAAAGAAGAGAGATTACAAGAAGAAGAAGACCATTACTTATAATAAGGATGAGTCGAAGAAGGAGACTCATCCGACTCGGACATAGAGGATGAGTCCAAGTGTCTAATAGCAATGACTCGACTCGCACACGTAAACCGAATCGAAAAATACTCATCCGATGTTGAGGAAAATGATCCTCAAGAGGTAATCAATTACTATCTTACATTTTCTAAGATAGATCTTGCAAAGTACATCTTTTCTTTAGAGGAAAAGTCTAACTCGATTCTTCCCTCTTTCAAGAAAAACTTAAGTCTCTTAAAACCGAGAACAATTTTCCGAAAAATGATCTAGAAAAGCCGAGACTCGGTTTGAAGGTACTTGAGACTCGTTCACATGATAATGAGACTGAGTCTGAATGCCTTAGAACTGAGAATGAGCTTTTAAAGAAAAAGCTAGATGAGTCTCGGAAGTTGATTCTAGAACTCACTCAAGGTTAGAAAAACCTTGATCTCCTTCTTAGTTCTCGGTGTGTTTCTTTTCGAAAAGAAGGTTTGGGTTTTAATTCGAAAAAGAGGATAACTCCTATAAAGTTCCTCTCAGGAAGAATTCTCGAAAAATCTTTTTCAAAATTCCGAGTCCAGTTCAACTCACACAGTGAGAAAGAGAACCGACCTCGAAAGGTTTATCAAGAGAAGTCTGCTCGGACTTTTTACAAAAGAAAAGATTTTAACAAACTCGAAACTCGGTTTTCAAAAAGAAAGACTCAGAATCGGACCCTTCCAAAAATTATTCAAATTTGGGTTCCAAAAGTGCCCTTCCTCCAAAACTAACCTCAGTAAGAATAGTTACTGGGACTTGTTAGAGGAAGAAAGAAGGGTTAGTTTGTTTTCTTTTGCAGGTACACTACAAAGCAAAGGAATACTCGGGTCCGACCCTCGGAGAGTGCTAAGAATTTTAACTTGGTAAGTCGGAGATTTGGAAAAGCACTCGGGTAAAAGTCTAGTCATCTCCTTGATAATATCATTCTAGACACCAACTAAGGTATGATTGACCTTACTTATCATTACATTCAATTGATATTTCTTCTGTTCAAAATCTTGTTCTCTCATTGTTTATTTTTGATGAAATGCATTAGGGGAGAGAATAATGAACTTTGTGGATTCATCTGCTTAGGGGAGTTCAATGGTTTAGGGGAGGGAATTTTGAAAAGTTTCACAAATTTAAAATGCTCCTTATGTCATTTTAATTATGCTCGATAATTATGATGAATTTCTTTGAGTTATTATTTAGTTGAATGCCTTTCATCAAAAAAGGGAGATTGAAGACTCGGGTATGATCGACTAACCCCTTGAATGTGTTTTGATTTCATGCATTCATTTAAATTTAGGATAAAGCAAGAAGCATCCTAAAAGAAATTCATTTATCTAAGTCATATGCTTTACAATTCATCATTTCAATATGACTTATTCTTGACTGAACTCGGACTTAAGCATATTAAGATTATCCGACAAAGTCCGACCCACTACGTCAAACTCGGACTTAGAAAGTAGAATCCGAGTTAGTTATGATAGACCGAGTAAGTCCGACCCATTCCGAACTCGGACTCAGATCCGACCCATTATGAACTTAGACTCGGATCTGACCCACTCGGAACTCGGACTCGGATCTAACCCACTCGGAACTCGGATTCGACCCACTTAGTTAGACTCGGACATTTAGTTTGCCTACGCTATTATTTGTTTAATTATGCGTATAATTGTAAAATGTCTATATAACTCTTGTGCCCATTAAGATTGAATGATTTATTTATGAGTTTTAGCATATCTGGAATCTAAGTATATTGAATATTAGACTTGAAATACATCAAATTAATAGATTAAGGTAATTAGTCATTAAATGCTTTATTTAGACTAATCCTTATCTAATTATGGACCAAAGTATATTTATACTTTGAGAACCATTGTACTTAATGTTTTTGCAGGTTTTTCTAATGTCAATTATCTGAAGAAAAAGCAAAAGCAAAAGGCTTCGACCATTAAAGCACTCGCCGGAGAAAAAGATGGAATTTCTAGAAAAGCTCGGAACTTACCGACGACCTTGTGCATTACTCGTTTTGGGTAATATTTTATTTCGTGTCTAACGGTCTTTTTGTTTTGCTTTTCCAGTTTACAAAAGCTGGAAAAAGAGTTGCTGGAAGCTAGGACCAAGGCACAACGGTTATTTCAAGGTGGTCCAGAAATCTGAGTGACTCGGACTATCCGTTACAACGGCTAGTTGACTCAAACAGACTTCAACAGAAAGACGTTGGAGGCACAACCGCTATCTCTTCAAGGCGGACTATTTATAGAAGCCTTAGCACAAGATTTCAACCGACGAATGGAAGTAAAAGAGAGACCATATTGAACATCTTCTCTAGCATACAACTCCCAAACTGTAACTCTAATATTCCGAGTTGTATTTTTCGAGTCGGTTGTATTGCAATTCTTACTACTCTTCTACTCTTTCTCTCCGACTGAGTTGTAAAGGTTACCTCAACTCAATTGTCCCAAACTGTAAAGGTTACCTCAATTTGGAAGTACCAGCTTAGATAAGGGAACCGCTAACCCCGGGAAAAATTGGAGGATCCCAAGTTGATAAGGTAACTTCAACTTGGAAGTACTAGGTCGAGTTAGATAAGGTAAATTCGAGCTTGGGAAAATTGCAATAGATTTGTTTGGGAACAAATCTAGGTAGTCATATTCATTGTAATTGAGGATTCAATTAGTGGATTTGACTTGGTGTCCGGATTGACACTTGTCCGTGGTTTTCTCGCCCCGGGAGGGTTTCCACGTATATCGAGTTTACACTTTTCCGAGTCCAATCTAGACTCGGAATGCATTTCTGTCTCTATTCTCGTGCAAAAGAGTTTGATTTTCTCAAAAATCTTCCATCACCCTATTCACCCCCTCTAGGGTGACTTAACTTCTCCCGAGCAAACGTTCACTTGGAATCAAAACTCTATAAGTAATAAATTCTTATACTCGATTCCTTCAATTCAACTCGAAATGTGTCGAACGTTGTCCGAGTCTTCATGAGTTAGTTATGACAGGCTGAGTAAGTCTGACCCACTTAGATTTGACTTACTCGGACTTAGATCCGACCCACTCGGAACTCGGATTCGGATCCGACCCACTCGGAACCGCATTCCGAGCCACTCGGATCCGACCCACTCGTAACTCGGATTCCGACCCACTTAGTCGGACTCGGACATTTAGTTTGCCTACGCTATTATTTGTTTGATCATGTGTAATTGTAAAATGTCTATATAACTCATGTGCCCATTAAGATTGAATGATTTATTTATGAGTTTTGGCATATCCGGAATCCGAGTATATTAAATATTAGACTTGAAATATTCCAGATTAATAGATTAAGGTAATTAGTCATTAAATGCTTTATTTAGACTAATCCTTATCTAATTATGGACCAAAGTATATTTATACTTTGAGAACCATTGTGCTTAATGTTTTTGTAGGTTTTTCTAATGTCAACTATTTGAATAAAAAGCAAAAACAAAAGGCTTCGACCGTTAAAGCACCGCCACACAAAAAGTCGGAATTTCTAGAAAAGCTCAAAAATTACCGACAACCTTGTCTGTTATTGTTTTGGGTAATATTTTATTTTTGAGTCTAACGGTCTTTTTGTTCTGCTTTTCGGTTTACAAAAGCTGAAAAAAGTTGTTGGAAGCTAGGACCAAGGCACAACGGCTATTTCTAGGTGGTCCAGAAATGCGAGTGACTCACACTATCCGCTACAACGGCTAGTTGACTCGGACAACTTCAACGAAAGACGTTGGAGGCTCAACGGCTATCTCTTCAAGGCGGACTATTTATATAAGCCTTAGCACAAGATTTCAACCGACAAAGGGAAGAAAAAGAGAGACCATATTGAACATCTTCTCTAGCATACAACTCCCAAACTCTAATTCTAATATTCCGAGTTGTATTCTTCTAAGTCAATTGTATTGCAATTCTTACTACTCTTCTACGCTTTCTCTCCGACCGAGTTGTAAAGGTTACCTCAACTCGGTTGTCCCAAACTGTAATGGTTACCTCGGTTTGGAAGTACCAGCTTAGATAAGGGAACCGCTAACCACGGGAAAAATTGGAGGATCCCAAGTTGATAAGGTAACTTCAACTTGGAAGTATTAGGTCGATCGGATAAGGTAAATTTTGAGCTTGGGAAAATTGCAATAGATTTGTTTGGGAACAAATCTGGGTAGTCATATTCATTGTAATTGAGGATTCAATTAGTGGATTTGACTTGGTGTCTAAATTAACACTCGTCCGTGGTTTTCTACCCCGAACGGTTTCCATGTATACCTGAGTTTACACTTTTCCGAGTCCAATCTAGACTCGGAATGCATTCTGTCTCTATTCACGTGCAAAAGAGTTTGATTTTCTCAAAAATCTTCCACCACCCTATTCACCCCCTCTAGGGTGACTTAACTTCTCCCGAGCAAACCTTCAATTGGTATCGAGCCTAGCCTTTTAGAAAGGATCTAACCATCCAAAGGTTTAAAGATCAAATGGCTCGAACAACGGAGAATTCTAAGAAGGAGATCTCTTTTGAGGCCACCCAAGTTCAAAGGCTCAAACTTTGCACTTTGGAAGAAGGCGATGCAATGCTTCATCCAATATCTTGATGAACAAGTGTGGAAAGTCATCACCGAGGGAAACTATATTCCCACAAAGCTAGAAGGTGACCAAACAGATGGCAAAACTAAAGTCAGAATACACCACTGAAGAGAAGGAAAGGTACAGGAAGAACTTCGGAGGTACGAACATCCTTCTATGTGCCATAGATGCTTCGGAGTACAATAGAGTGTCGACTTGTGACACGACTAAGGAGGTGTGGGATACCTTGGTGACAACATATGAAGGAACAAGCCAAGTGAGACAAACTAAGATCAGCCAATACTTCCGAAGTATGAGCTATTCAAAATGGAAGAAGCTGAGAGCATCACCGAGATGTATATCCGATTCACAAAGATTGTTAATAATCTCAAATCTCTCGGTAAGAAGATGCCTAATAAAGGAGTTGTTAGAAAACTTCGAGGAGCCTACCAAAGAAGAAATGGGGTCCAAAGGTGATTGCAATAGAAGAAGCACAGGACATCAGCAAACCGAAATTAGATGAGCTCATAGGAAAACTTCGACCCATCGGCTACATCTCCAAGAGGAGGATTCCGAGGACAGCCCAAGAAGGAACATTGCACTAAAAGCCTTAGAAAAAGTTGAACTAAGTTCAAGTAGTTCGACTCAGAAGAGGACCTAATAGAGCAAATTGCAAAAGGCTTCAAGAAGATGATGAAGCATCGGATATTGAAAAAGAAGCCTAAATCCGAGGTCCTCGGACGAGAAAGAAAAGGTAAACTCTCTCATCCTCTCAATTCTTTTTCTACTAATTATTCCGGGAGTTTTAAGTGTGGTAGCAAGGAACACACCATCAAATATTGCCCGAAAAGAAGAGAGATTACAAAAGAAGAAGACCATTACTTATAGTAAGGATGAGTCGAAGAAGAAGGAGACTCATCCGACTCGGACATAGAGGATGAGTCCAAGCGTCTAATGACAATGATCGACTCAAACACGAAATTGAATTAGGAAAATACTCATCCGATGTTGAGGAAAATGATCCTCAAGAGGTAATCAATTACTATCTTACATTTTCAAAGATAGATCTTGCAAAGTGCATTTTTTCTTTAGAGGAAAAGTCTAACTCGATTCTTCCCTCTTTCAAGAAAAACTTGAGTCCGTTAAAGCCGAGAACAATTTTACGAAAAATGATTTAGAAAAATTGAGACTCGGTTTGAAGGTACTTGAGACTAGCTTACATGATAATGAGACTGAGTCCGAGTGCCTTAGATCCGAGAATGAGCTTTTAAAGAAAAAGTTGGATGAGTCTCGAAGTTGATTCTAGAACTCACTCAAGGTCAGAAAAACCTTGATCTCCTCCTTAGTTCTCGGTGTGTTTCTTTTCGAAAAGAAGGTTTGGATTTTAATTTTGAAAAGGAGGGTAAGTCCTACAAAGATCCTTTCAAGAAGGATTCTTGAAAAACCTTTTTCAAAAGTTCCGAGTCCAGTTCAACTCGGAGAGTGAGAAAGAGAATCGAGCTCAAAAGGTTTGTCAAGAGAAATCTATTCGGACTTTTTACAAAAGAAAAGATTTTAACAAACCCGAAACTCGGTTTTCAAAAAGGAAAACTCAGAATCGGACCCTTCCAAAAATTATTCAAATTTGCGTTCCCAAAAGTACCATTCCTCCAAAACTAATCTCAATAAGAACTATTCTTACTGGGATTCGTTAAAGGAAGCAAGAAGGGTTAGTTTATTTTCTTTTTGCAGTACACTACAAAGCAAAGAAAGACTCGGGTCCGACCCTCGGAGAGTGCTAAGAATTTTAACTTGGTAAGTTAGAGATTTGGAAAAGCACTCGGGTAAAAGTCTAGTCATCTCCTTGATAATATCATTCCGGACATCAACTAAGGTATGATTGACCTTACTTATCATTACATTCAATTGATATTTCTTTTGTTCAAAATCTCGTTCTCTCCTTGTTTATTTTTGATGAAATGCATTAGGGGAGAGAATAATGAACTTTGTATATTCATCCGCTTAGGGAGTTCAATGGTTTAGGGGAGAGAATTTTGAAATGTTTTTCAAATTTAAAATGCTCCTCGTGTCATTTTAATTATGTTCGATAATTATGATGAATTTCTTTGAGTCATTATTTAGTTGAATGCCTTTCATCAAAAAGGGGAGATTGAAGACTCGGGTATGATGACTAACCCCTTGAATGTGTTTTGATTTCATGCATTCATCTAAATTTAGGATAAAGCAAGAAGCATCCTAAAAGAAATTCATTTAACTAAGTCATATGCTTTATAATTCATCATTTCAATATGACTTATTCTTGATCGAACTCAGACTTAAGCATATTAAGATTATCTTACTAAGTCCGACCCACTAAGTCGGACTCGGATTTAGAAAGTAGAATCCGAGTTAGTTATGACAGATCGAGTAAGTCCGACCTACTCGGATTTGACCTACTCGGACTCGGATCCGACCCACTCGGAACTCGGACTCGAGATCTGACCCACTCGGAACCAGATTCCGAGCCACTCGGATCCGACCCACTCGAACTCGGATTCCGACCCACTTAGTCGGACTCGGACATTTAGTTTGCCTATGTTATTATTTGTTTAATCATGCGTAATTGTAAAATGTCTATATAACTCATGTGCCCATTAAGATTGAATGATTTATTTATGAGTTTTGCCATATTTGGAATCCGAGTATATTGAATATTAGAATTGAAATTTTCTTGATTATTATATTAAGGTAATTAGTCATTAAATGCTTTATTTAGACTAATCCTTATCAAATTATGGACCAAAGTATATTTATACTTTGAGAACCATTGTGCTTAATGTTTTTGTAGGTTTTTCTAATGTCAATTATTTGAAAAAAAAAGCAAAAACAAAAGGCTTCTAACTGTTAAAGCACTCGCCACAAAAAAGCTGAAATTTCTAGAAAAGCTCGGAACTTACCGACCGCCTTGTCTATTACTTGTTTTGGGTAATATTTTATTTCGAGTCTAACGGTCTTTTCGTTCTGCTATTTCAGTTTACAAAAGCTGAAAAAAAGTTGTTGGAAGCTAGGACCAAGGCACAACGGCTATTTCTAGGTGGTCCAGAAATCTGAGTGACTCACACTATCCGTTACAACGGCTAGTTGACTCGGACAACTTCAACAGAAAGACGTTGGAGGCTCAACGGCTATCTCCTCAAGGCAGACTATTTATAGAAGCCTTAGCACAAGATTTCAACCGACGAAGGGAAGAAAAAGAGAGACCATATTGAACATCTTCTCTAGCATACAACTCCCAAACTTTAATTCTAATATTCCGAGTTGTATTCTTCTAAGTCAATTGTATTGCAATTCTTACTACTCTTCTACTCTTTCTCTCTGATCGAGTTGTAAAGGTTACCTCAACTCAGCTTGTCCTAAACTGTAAAGGTTACCTCGGTTTGGAAGTACCAGGTTAGATAAGGGAACTTCTAACCCCGGGAAAAATTGGAGGATCCCAAGTTGATAAGGTAACTTCAACTTGGAAGTACTAGGTCGATCGGATAAGGTAAATTCTAAGCCCGGGAAAATTGTAATAGACTTGTTTAGGAACAAATCTGGGTAGTCATATTCATTGTAATTGAGGATTCAATTAGTGGATTTGACTTGGTGTCTAGATTGACACTCGTCCGTGGTTTTCACGCCCGGGAGGGTTTCCACGTATATTTGAGTTTACACTTTTCCGAGTCCAATCTAGACTCGGAATTTGCTTTTAATCGGTTACGTGCAAAAAGAGTTTGATTTTCTCAAAAATCTTCCATCACCCTATTCACCCCCTCTAGGGTGACTTAACTTCTCCAAGAGCAAACCTTCAATCAATATTCTTATTGGCATTAACTCAATGCCTATTCAAATCAAGCGACGGAGTCAACCCGCACACGTCTCCGCCTTAAAAGTATGTAATATCGACCACACTAGTTGGTATCATGATATTTATCAGTATTTGGATAAGCAAGAATATCCTGTGGACTCCACACCTAGAGCCCGAGTGAGCCATCAAAATGTTGGCTGCACAATTCTTCCTCAATCAAGGATAATTGTTCAAGAAAACTAACTCTAGGATCAACTTACTTTGTGTCAATCAACATGAAGCAAAGCACATCATGGAAGAGATTCATGGAGGAGAATGTGGACCTCATATGAAAGGTAGAATGTTGGTCTAGAAGGTTCGGAGACTTGGTTATTATTGGTCAATTATGGCAGTGGACTGTCACGACTTTGTTAGAAGGTGCCGTAAATGTCATGTGTATGCAAACTTACAACACCAACACCCGTTATTTCTCACTACACTATCCTCACCCGGTCGTTTTCTATTTGGGGAATAGACATTATTGGCAAGGTGACTCCTAAAGGAACAGGTGATCACGAATTTGTGTTAGTAGCAATCGACTACTTCACCAAATAGGTAGAAGCAGACTTCATATACAACCTTGAAGTAGAAACAAGTAGCCAAATTCATTACCCGGAATATTATCTATGGTTATGGAGTGCCCCACGAGCTTATAAGTGGCCGTGGTAGTCATTTTAAGAAGGAAGTAGCAGATTTATTGGATAAGTATAAAATCCGGCATCACAAATCTTCCCCATATCGTTCTCGGACCAACGGAGCAGTTGAAACCGCTAATAAGAACATCCGAAAAATAATGAAGAAAATTGCAGTTACTTATAAGGATTAGCCGGATAAATTACCTTTCGCTTTGTGGGGTTATAGAACTTCTATTAGATCTTCCACGAGAGCAACGCCATACTCTCTAACCTATGGCATGGAAGTAGTCCTTCTCATTGAAATTGTCATTCCTTCGTTAAGGATAATTACCGAAAGTCGATTCTAGAAGCTGAGTGGGCTAGAGGACATTATGAGGAATTAGTATTATTGGATGAGAGGCGCCTCGGCGCCCGCATAATGTCCAAATATACCAAGCTCGTATATCCAGGGCATTCAATAAGAAGTTTAAGGCTCGCAACTTGCAAATTGGGGATTTAGCCCTTAGAGAGATAAGACCTCCAATTTAGGATCCACGAGGAAATTTAAGCCCAACTGGCGGGCGCATTCGTACTTAATCGAGATTTTACTAGGCGGAGCAATAAAATTAACTAATTCGGAAGGAGAAGATATTTTTCAAGTATACCAATCTAGATTAGTTGAAGAAGTACTACACCTAACATACGCCTAGGTAGTGGGCCAAGTCCATCCCAACTAGGCTTGGCCAAGGTAGGCGCCGGCCACCACCCGATCAACGATGGACTCGGTCGGGCCATGGTTTTCCGTTTCTTTCTTCCGATTTTCATTGGTTCGTTTATTTGCTGGACATTCCAACTAGACGGTCCAATATGTATATTGTTTTTTATTTATTATTATTATTCTACTTCTAATGATAAAATTACAAAAGTATAGCGTAACACTTACTTTTATTCAATAAATGGTAAGCCTACTACTTACCTAAATATATAGTTAATAAAAGGAATTTAATTACAAGCATACTACTTGTAAAACAAACAAAACACTCGTTCTAAAGAGGCAAAACTAATCCTCCTTTTATTCTACCTCAAATTTCTAACAATTTGAGTCCTAGTCTATTTTCGCTTTCTTTCCATTAGGATCGCTAAACTCGGTTTCCTCGTCACGAGTGCATTTCTTTAGCTCTTGGATTCGGTGGGCTCTCCTTTCTTCATTTTCTTTAACTTCAATTTCTTTTCGACCAGCATGTGCAACCATCCGAGGGTTTACTTCACGAATTTGCAGAGGGGCAGCGGCAGGAATGGCTTCTTCGGGGTTTAGCTCTCTAAGTCTTAGCGCTTTCAATCGCTCGGGGTCAACTTCTATTATCCACTCTAGATAATAGGGAGAAACAACGGTCTTTGCAACTCGTCGAGTGTCGGCAAGGCAACAGGAGTCAACAGTTTGGGAAGACCTTTCCAGTATTCGGGCCATAACGCGGTCCGTCTAAAGCTACCATGTCCTATAAACAAGTTAAAAGTTGCGGGCCGGATACAATCCAATAATGGTATTACTTGTTCTCTACCCATTTTCCGCAACACACGGCTCGGAAAATAATACGTGCTCTCCTCTAGGCCCAATAGACGAAGTATGGATGTTATGCGAGTATGCATTTTGAACTCAGGACACCTTCTAATGCTTAACATACCATAACGGGTCATTGCTTGTGATTTTTGAGATATTCTTCCCATCCGGAAGTAGGACAATCGACTACCTCCGATGTTTGTTTCTAGCTAGCGAAGTGAGTTGCTAGGGATGTGTCCAACTTAGGAGGAGCTTCGATGAGTTTCGGATGTTCCATTAGCCGGATCCGCACATCACGGATGCAAAATTAAAAATTAGTGTCCTGCACAGTCAAAGTCTAACTTTTAGGCCCAACAGAGCACAATCGAAGTAATAAAAATTGCGTCAGCGAAGCATGAACGAAAGTTATGTTTTCCGGTAAAGACGAAGGCCCCTCGGCCTAAGGCCAGCATCGTCTCCTGGTTTACCGTTGTTTGCTTCCGTTTGGTTTTCGTGCTTACTCGCAATAATAATGGGCTACCACGGAAATTCTATTCAAGCATTGGATTCAACTTGGTCTAAACCAATTATCGTTTCCGCAACTATTAGTGGAGTTAGGGAACAATAATCCTCTAATTGTTCCACCAGGCTTAGCAGAGACGCTGGTGCTAAGTTGTCGTGACCCCTACTAGCAAGAATCCTCCTATCATGCACGTAATTATAGCTCGCCGTCTCGGGATGATGATGGACTCAGTATAAGCATACTTGATGCGGTAATGCTTCATCGATTAGTTAAGTTAACCCGATCCCCAATAAGGATCCACTCGAGATACTTTTTACTCGGTTTTAGTATATATTAATACTTTTCATGGAGATTTTCTCAGGATTTGGGAACAACTGGTTTTGTTCACCTAAAACTACCTAGTATGGCATGGAACTCTTCAAGCAGGGGGCACAATTCCTTATCCTCAAACCTAAAGACTTGGTGATGGTGATCCCGATAAGCTACAACATCCCTTAGGAAAGGCCAATACATTTTAACCTCGGCGAATGCTAAAGAGGACATTTAGCCCATAATTGGTTAACCCCGACCTATCTATGTTGCCCATCTCATGCATCCACCAAGTTAATTCAGTCGTGAAGTCCATGGTTCTATGTATGGTTGTAAAAAGAGGATATTTTGCGGCTAGGTGAAGGCTTTCATGTGTGAATTTCTTGTTGCACCGAGCGATCATATTTATAGGCGTTTTCCTGGAGTTCTTCGAATCCTACTATGATTAGAACAACAAGGCATTACAGTCCCAGGGCCGACCTCACCTCTTTTTATTATTTTCTTTTAGGGGGAATGGGGGCTAGTGCCTACTTTTAATTAATTTTTCTTTGTATTTTTCTTAAGTTTTGTGCATCATATTAAATAAAAGAACGCATTTTTATAGTCGAGTCTTTCATTTTATCTCATTGCATAACAAGTATTCATTACAAAATAAATAATATATTAACAAAACAAACACACTACAAGAAGTCCATGAATCGACAAGCAAGTGGAAGCAAGCAAGGAATTGTCTACGCATCGTCATCGGAGTCCTCATTGAAGATGTTATCCCCAAAGTCCTCCAAGACAGACATAGAGAATCGGCCACCTCTTTTAGCATGTGACGAGCATTGTCTAGCATTACTACTAGAAGGCATTTGTTGTTCATGAGTTTGGGATAATGTCTCGGGCGAATTAGGTAGATTACCGAAAGGAGTGGCTCTCAATCGGTGTCTCTATAAGATCAAGGAAGCGATTACCAAATCACTAAAAGCTTGAAGAATTTAGCACTAAACTACTTGAGGACTTACTCGAGAAGTAGAGAAAGATCGACCGGTAAAGAAATTATGGATTCCACGAATAGCCGACTACAATCTAATAGATATGATCTTAGATTGCTCCCCGTCGTACTATAAAGTTTGTTTGAGGTTATCTACGAGGAAGATACTTTTAGCATGTAACTAAAAGGAAAGAGCACATAACTCTTAACCCTCGCCAATTTCTAGGAAAGGGATGCCCAACACATTCCACTTTCGGGATTTCAGGAATTGTGACGAAGAGAGGAGGTCCCCAGGAAGAGTAACATCCACATTGACATTCGGGATGTGAATGTCAGCAGGAGTAAGTTGCCAAGGAAGAGAAGATGACAATTACTTTCCATACAAGAAATTCAAAGTTATAAGAGAGGAGTTAAGCACTTACTAGTTAGGTCGTGATGCAAGATGCATGATGGGCGTAGGAGGTGCGTAAATTCAAAAGTAAGGTAAACGGATACCCCATCATGACCGCAACTTGCTCGTCCGGAGAAAGATAACGAAAATAGAACATGGTCGAAGGAGGATCGACCGAAACAAATGGAGGCCACGTGTTAACTCAAATTTGAGGAGTAACCCTCTCCCCAAGATGCCAACAAAACCCAAAAGGACCTTTAAACAAGATCCTTATCTCACTTAATTCCCGGGCCACAAGGACATTTTGGGGAAGTTGATGTTGAGCCCAAGGATGGAAGTTTGCCTACAATACCAGAACTATCAAGAAATCAACAAGCAAGAACGAAAAACAACAAGAAAATGGACAAAAATCGTGGATATAAGGGGTTGGACTGCACCACAGGTGGCCCCACGAATAGTGGTTCAGGCTGTGGGCATGACCAGAATGCTGAAAGTGTGTTGAAAAGCTCATTTAGGCCTATTTTGAAGCAAATTTTGAGAGTAGAAGTAACATACCGAGTTAACGCGGTTGAGCCTGACCTCAAAAAGCTTATCCCATGTATTTTAGTTTGCTCAAGATTTATCCTATACCATGATACGAACGCGGAAGGCAGGCCGATTCGTTGAACCGGGAGAGAGATGTGGAAAGTATTCATGTAGCCACGACTACATTTTGACAAGTTAAGTAAGTCATTTTTATCCACATAAGATGAAAAGTACATATTGAAGAAAGGAAAATTTGAGCATACCTCAATGATCTTCCATAAGCCGTTTAAAGGAAGATAGTTGGTGGAATCCGGTTCGGCCTTGTATGTCACACACCAAGACAGAGGCCCCTAATGAGACAAGTATATGAAGGAGCACCCTAATTGAGCTCCTTTATTCTATCAAGATCCACTAGGTTCACCAAGTAGTGAACATGAATCTTAGCGGCTTGATCCGAGAAGAGGATCATGCTCAAAAGGAGAGCAAGCACGACCCTCACTTGTTGTTGAGGAGAATGTTGAGGCCGGAAAACCTCATCCTTGAAATCCTCAAAAAGAATGGTATATTTGAAGTGGTTATTATGTGGAAATCTCTCTACTAAGGGACTGAAGAGGTAACGGAGGTAGTCATCATTTTTGTACAAAACAAGCAAAGTCAAAAGGATTTATTGTCATCTCATCAAATGGAAGATGGAATGTGTTGGTGGTGTCCCAAAATCGCTCACCGATGGCTCTAATAGGATCTTTCTCCCTCCTATCAATGAGATGTTATAAAGTGATGTAGAGTAGTCCAAACCTAGCATTGTACATGACATTCTCAAGAGCAAAGTACATCCCCTCGCATGTCTCCATAAACTTTAGGATGGCTCCACTACTTCGAACACTACTACAAAACTATAAAATAGCGACGGAAATGAGCGACTGAAACAACTCCGTCACCCGATAAGCGACGGAATCAGCAACGGACACTAACACAAAATGCCACCTGGTTCATCCACCGACGGAATTAGCAACGGAACATGACGTCCGTCGCTGGTGGACATTACAAAACTCCGGCGAAAAAAAATTTACTTTTACTAATTAGCGACGGAATATTCCGTCGCTAATTACACATAAATCCAAACCAGCTTCGGCCGGTTCGGGATTTATCCGCGCAAACAGAGAGAGCGAGAGCGAGAGCGAGTGCGACTACGCCCGCCTATTCACCACCACCAATAGCCACCACCGCCGGCGACTACACCCGCCGCTGCAGCCGGCCGCCGCCCTTCCGCCGCCAGTTGAGGACCACCAAGGCCGAATAACCACCGTTCAGCTTGGTTTCGCCCGACCCCTGCACCGCCGCTTCGCCGCTCGGGTGGAGGACGCCACCGACGCACCGCCGCCGCTGCCGCCACACGCCGACCTTCGCCGTCGCCGCCGTGCCGCCGCCGTGCCGCCCATAATTTTGAGGTATGCTTGTGTTGATTTTTGTAGATTTATGGTTTTACAAAATTGAAGTTGAAATTGATGAATATATGTAATTTGTTGGAAATTAATGTTGTTTGTGAATGAATTTGAGAAGAAAAATGTGAAATTGTGTTGTTTATAGAGTAAATGTTATTGAAGTTAAATTTAGGGTTTTAAAAAATGTAACTTGAAATTGACGAATATATGTACTTTGGTGGGAATTAATGTTGTTTGTGAATGAATTTAAGAAGAAAAATGTGCAATTGTGTTGGTTATGGAGTAAATGTTATGGAAGTTAAATTTAGGGTTTTGAACATTGTCACTTGAAATTGACGAATATATGTAATTTAGTGGAAATTAATGTTGTTTGTGGATGAATTTGAATAGAAAAGTGTGCAATTGTGTTGTTTATGGAGTAAATGTTATTGAAGTTAAATTTAGGGTTTTAAAAATGTAAGTTGAAATTGACGAATATATGTAATTTGGTGGAAATTAATGTTGATTGTGGATGAATTTGAATAGAAAAATGTGCAATTATGTTGGATTTGTTCGACATTATTGTTGAAGTTGAGGGAAATGGTTTTTGTGATTTATATATGTGTAATTGTTTGTTGTTTATTTGTGTGAGGTTGTTCACGCTAATTAGGTATGCTTATAGGTATGATTGCTTTACTTGTATGATAAGTTTAATTATATGTATATGAGTTTATTTATGCTAATTAGGTGTGAACTTATTCTTTTTTTACATACACAATGTGTTAGAATGGGCCTTGTTTGGTCTTGATTTGTTGATATAACGACTGCTATAAGAGATAAATAACTTGATTAATGGATAAGTGTCATTATAGTAATAAATTTTGAAATATACATTGTCTTAAAGACATGCCAACTCTTTTGGAACTTTGAAGAACGTTTTGTTGAATGATTATTGTCATAGTGATAAGGCTTTTTGTCTTTCTAATGACCAAGATTATCACTTAATGATTGGTATAATAGAAATGAATGAAAATGATACCCAATCCACTTTCTCGAATTTAGAAAGTTAATTAACAAATTCCTTGTACTACCATATGCACTTTTGTCCCATCTTGGGGGAATATTTCATTGCTTTTATGTCACTTTTCTTTAATGATTTTAGTTGGAATTTACTGATCTTTAGTATATCGGTTTATATTTTATTATATTGCTTATCCGAAACTTATTACAATCTACGACTTTTCTAATTAATCGGGTAAAAAGAACCATATATACATATATATGAATAAGTGGCTAACTGACCTTATCGACATAAATCAATAACTTTCCATTATTCTAATGTGTATACAAGAAAATAATAGTAGCTAGGAAGAGAAAGCAAAAGGGGAATAGGTATTGGCCTTAACCAAGCCAAAAGGGCAAAAAATGATCATCTAAAACAATTTTTTCTATTTTTTTTATTTGTTTGAAATAGACGGTTTATATGGTTCCATTTAGTTCCCTTTCAACATTTAAAACATTAGCCAACCGAGGCCTGGAGGAACCTCTGCCCTCTCTTATTATTCAACCAAACCTTTCATATAATTGTCAACTTGATGATCACATGTTATGTAAATTGGCTCAAACGTCCATATCATGTAACGTATGAACGAATTTCTGCAGTCTCAGCAAGCATCCGGATCTCACTGTCGACCACCACAACCACAAGAGGATGAGGATGAGGAAGAGGATGAGGATGAGTGAATTCAAATGTGAACTTTTGTATATATTGGTGATCACCACTTTGCGAACTATTTAAATGTGTTTGAGGTTTCTTGTGAGTTATTGCTTGTTTGTTGTGTTGAACTTGTGAATTTGTTTTAAGTATGTTATGGTTGTTGATGATGTTGAACATGTAAGTTGGATTTTTATATCCAACTTTGATGAATTATTTGTGGCCGGCATATGTAAATGCCAAATGTAAGTGTCACATATGTGAATGGTGGATTTGTATATCCATTCACAATTTTCTATACTAGGGTAATGAATAATTAGAAAACAATATTTAGAATTTTTGATGGAACAGCGACGAAACAGCGACGGATCTGTACCAATCAGCGACGGAAACCCCATATTCCGTCGCTAATTAGCGACGAAACCCCTTATTCCGTCGCTAATTAGCGACGGAAAGCCCTCAATTCCGTCGCTAATTCAGCGACGGAATGTCGTTCCGTCGCTGATTTCCATCAGCTACGGAAATGGTGCCCGTCGCTAATCCGTCGCTAATATTTAGCGACTCGCTTTTCAGCCGATCGAAGAGTTCCGTCGCTGATTCCATCGCTAATGCCGAAATTCCGTCGCTATTTCCGTCGCAAATTTGCAGCTTTCTAGTAGTGGAATTGAGTCTTTCTACAAGACAAAATCAACCAAGATTTTGGTTAAAACTTTACTCTAAATGGGTAAATGAAGAGGTTTAAGCCAATCGACTTACCGAAGAGGAGATGGCAAGTGAAGAAACATGGCTTTCAACTTCAACTAGAAGATCACTTAGATCCCATTCACTTTGCGAACGCCATTCGTGCTCGAGGAAGTAGTCTTGAGCAAGACTCTCAACTCTGATTCTTCCTACAGGATGAGCTTTTCTTTTAGCCATTTGAAGGCAAGGAACTCTTGAGAACCAACTAGCTTTCAAGAAGGAGCAATGTAAGGAAATGCAAGAAGATAACAAGAGTAAGGTGAAGAGTGGGTGTGCAAAATGAAACACACCATGCATCCCTTTTGTAGGCAAACCAGTCAAGACATCCAAGCATATAAAACAAGGGTCAAACAATTAATTGGGAACCGAAGGAATCCGGCCACGAACGCCGGGGGCCACGATCGCCAAAGGCTGGCCAGCGCCAACCACGAGGTGCCGTGGTGTCCAATTTGCGACAACTTTTGCAGCCTAGCCCAGTTCACTAGTCCGAGCAGCTTTGTCCTCTTGGGGCATGTGATTTTGTCCCTTGTGCATGCAAGTAGGAGCTTCGGGCCACCAATCATCTTTTCCGAAATAGTTTTATCAGTCTATTTCGATTGAATTATTCAGGTAAAAACACTTATCTTTTGTCAATTCAATTATGCACTAATAAGTGTGCTAGCACTACTGATTATTTAGCCAAGCTTCAAATCAAAATACGATAAAAGTTTCAGCATCGAAACATGCTAAGCTTCAGGCTCCGATCAAGCCAAGCTTAGGATCCTTTTACCGAACTTCGAACGCATGCATCGCAATCAAGTTCGGGTCTCCCTTTGGAATTCGGGTTTGACTACAACCAATTCCAAGCATCATCTAATGTCTTATAGAAATCGAGGTAAGTACCCTTTAGTGTCTACTTTAACCCTTCGTCTTTCTAGACTCGGTCAAAGTGGGGGCTAACTGTAGACACCTAAAGAGCGTCGTCCTTTATCTCGTTATTTCGTGATTTGTTTTGTCGGCCCAATGATGATAATCCCGAGTCCTGTTTGTGGATTTTGATTTCGAACTATGATTAATCGGTGCAACATAAGCCGAGTAAACCACAAAGAACCCCCAACACCACTTAAATAGTCTTTTTCCTTGGGTTGGTCCACAAATCCTCTTTTCTTTCGAACCCTCCAAGAGTCCGGCCAAGCCTTTAGAGATTGGGGAGTCCCATGATGTGTGCTGGGAAATTCCAAGTACAGAATACCGCATTCTACTTTTGTTCAAGTCAAACAAGGAGTCGAAGACCCGAAGTGGACGTTAGAGTGTTGCATTTGATGATCGAAGCATCAAAGTGTTGCGTTTTAAGCTTCAAAAGACAATCCACACGAGGCTAGAAGCTTTCCCCTCTAAACGACGTCATGGCCGACGCTCGCTTTCTAGAAGCATGGTGGAACGTTACGTTTTGAGCTTGGAGAGTCCTCGGAGACACAACTAGGGCACGAAATCCTCGAAGGGTCCGGTTGGCGGCGCCCGCCTCCACTTGTTTAACTGGTTCTAACAGGTTTTATCATCTTTTAATCCGGTTCTATCTCTTAAGGAATGGTCCGGTTTTTATTTTAGTTGTTTGGATGGCTGATAAGAGGCAAACCCTAGGTCATTTGTGACTTAGGTCCTCTCCTATAAATAGAGAGCCTTGGCTCCGATTCCCACACGACTTCCTACCTTAGCATCACATTGTTGAAAGCCGACTTGAATACTCTCATCTAACCCTTACTCGCCAAATTTTCTATAAACATTCATCTTTCACCATTGAATTCGTGCAAAGAGCTAAAGAATATTCTATTATTATGATTTCGGGCACTCATTCAATTGATCATTGTCATACCCTAAACACAATTCACAAAACTCGCCCTTTTCTTTGGATTGTCGCCATTGCATCGAGAGATCCGGCAGGAAATCTAGATCAACAAGGTGGAACAACCCGAGGGCCATATTTCAGCCTTCAAACAATTATATTTATTTCAGTTTTATTTGCTTTCCACATTGTGGTTTAAGAGATGTAATCGCTTTAATTTCCCCCGATCCATGTAATCTTTTATTTCCTGCATTTCTTTCTTTTATTGCTTTCTTTATCGCTTTTCTTTATCGTTTTCCTCGTTATGTTTTGGTTGCTTTAATTTTGTTTCGCATCTTGTATGTTTGTTTTCTTACATCTTTATTAATATATTACTTGAACTAGTAATGGCCGTCTTCGGAAGGGCGGAATGGAGGGATTTATCCCTAAGTTTTGTACCCTCGCCCCGAATCCGATTCTCGATTCAAGACCGATGGAGTTATTTTGTAGTCTTTTTCGGTATTAGTTTTTCTCGTATCAAGATTGAAAGAGCAAGTTTTCTTTTTGCATTTTTGTTATTTTTTCCTTATTAAAAACTGATTGGCAACTCCCTTATTTTATGTTTTATTCTACACAAAATCGCATCTAAGTATTTTCTGGTTGCAACAAAAATAAGCTTAGGTTCTGGATCTTCCTATCGGGCAGAGAACGAGGCTGGTTTCACCAGCCACATCATCCGGCTCGCGCCCGCCTTCCTCCGGTGCAAGCTGCGGCCAGCACCGTGGGGGCGGCGGTGGTGGCTTCGGTCCGGACCGGTGTTTTCACACCAATCTGACCCTAAAGCCTAATGGTAGAATCATAACCCTAATATCATTTAGTCCTTAATTAGAAAATAAGATCCCGGACTTCTAAAATAATTGTTAAAATAAAATGATTAATAGAACCGCCAATCAAATCGATTTAATTCATTTCAACTTGAGTTAATAAAATTTGAAAATCTTAATAAAAAGGTTCATCCCCATATTTGAAAATCCACTTTCCAAAACCATCCTCAAAATCAATATTCAAAAAAGAGACCCGACATAAGTGTGAAAGCTCAGCGAGCCCTGGTCAGCTGTGGTTCCTACATAACCAAATGGGTTTTCAAAAACAAACTGGATGAGGGAGGGTTGATAGTTAGAAATAAGGCTAGATTAGTTGCTCAAGGATATAACCAAGAAGAGGGAATTGATTGTGGGGAAACCTTTGCACCTGTTGCTAGGATTGAGGTAATAAGAATTCTCTTAGCATTTGTATCTAGCATAAACATTAAGCTTTACCAAATGGATGTTAAGTGTGCATTTCTCAATGGTTATATTCAAGAAGAAGTTTATGTTGAGCAACCCACTGGATTTGAAAACTCTCAATTTCCAAATCATGTTTTGAAATTGCAAAAGGCTTTGTATGGTCCGAAACAAGCTCCCGGGGCTTGGTATGAAACACTAAGTAGTTTCTTGGTTGAAAATGACTTCAAAAGAGGTCTTATTGATAAAAGTCTTTTTACAAAAACTAAGGGAGATGATTTTCTTATCATTCAAATTTATGTTGATGACATTATATTTAGAGCTACTAATGAAACTCTATGCCAAGAGTTTTCTCGGTTAATGAGACAAGAGTTCCAAATGAGTATGATGGGAGAACTTAATTTCTTCCTTGGATTGCAAATCAAACAAGAAAAGGATGGCATCTATGTCCATCAATCAAAATACACCAAGAAGTTATTAAATAAGTACAAGCTACAAGATGTGAAGCATGCACCAACACCAATGAGTAGCGAGTACAAAACTGGGCTTAGATGAGAAAGGTAAAGCAGTAGATCAAGCCTCTATTAAGGTATGATCTACTATATCTTACATCTAGTAGGCCAGATATCATGTTCAATGTCTTCTTTTTGCAAGATTTCAAGCTAATCCTAAGGAATTTTTAGATATCTTGCAAGGACTCGGACTCTTGATCTATAGTATTCAAAGGACTCAAATCGACCCTAACTGGATACTCAAATGTTGTCTATGCTGGATACAAAGTTGATCGAAAGAGCACGTAAGAAGTATGCCAATTTCGGGTCAATCACTCATCCCCTGGCATTCAAAGAAGCAAAACTCAGTTACCCTATCAGCTGCGAGGTCGAGTACATAGCAGACTAGAGCTTGCTGTGCTTAGATTCTTTTAAATTAAGCAACACTTGAAGGATCTAGGACTATCATTCACATCTATCCTAATCAAGTGTGACAATTAAATTGCCGTCAGCATCACCAAGAATCCAGTTCAATATTCAAAAATGAAACACATTGTGGTCGGGTATCATTTTCTGAGAGACCATTCCGAGAAAGGTGATATTGAACTTGAGTTTATTCCTACCAAATTTCAACTAGCTGATATTTTTACAAAACCACTGAGTGAAGATCATTTTTTCTTTATTAGTAATGAACTTGGCATGTTAAATGCATGATTATCTAATTTATTGTATGAGTTATTGTGTTTTTGATTGATTTATATATGTTTTATGAGTGAATAACAAATGGATCAGTTAAATCAAGATGATATTGAGGTATGAGTTATTAGTTTTCCGAGTGTGTTCTAAGTCACTCGGACACTTCACCGAGTCATATCAATTTATGTGAAAAATGGACATCAAAATTCAGAGATCATCTCTAGATCAATGGAGAATCTTATAAATGTTTTCGAAAATCTCTTTTTCTCTCTTAGGTATGTCAATGGTCTGCAAACTAGCCGTTAGAGGGAAGCTATTTTGAAGCTAGCAATTACACTAGGATACTCAACAATCTGTTAACCACTACTTTAAGGGCTGAGTCGAAACGCTTTATTCAATGAAAGCTCCTATTTTATAAATAGCACTTGCTTTATTCACTTCGTTCACTTTGCTATTTCTTGCTCTCACTCTCGCTCTCTCTGTTTTCGTACTCAATCACAAACTCTCTCTCTCTCTTATTCATTCACTTTCTTCGCTCCCTTACTCTCAACTCCTCTCACTCTTTGTCAATCATGCCTAAGAGAGGAAGTGCAATGGAAGGAGGTTCAACCACAAACAAGGCTCGAACCAAATCTACTCTCTCCGATAATCCACAAAAAGATCCATCTAAGGGAAAATCCCTTGCCCTCAATGATAATAAGCTCATCGTGGCTCAAGCACTACTTCATTGATAAGAAATTCTTCTCCTCTACTACTTTTTCTTGGGTCAAATCTACTCTCAATACAGGTACTTTTAAGTATTTGTGTTTACGTGACTATATCTACTAAGAACTCATCATTAAGTTATATTCTCACATGACAGCAAAAGATAACATTATCTCTTCTATTGTCCAAGGCAAAGTGATTCGCATCGGTCTCTCTCTCCTTCACAATCTCTTCAGTGTGAAGTACCTTTTCCTGAATTCTAACCCCATTTCATTTAATGAAGTTGCTGATGACTTCTTTGATATGTATGCTAAAGAATTTCCTAAGTCCAGAAAGAACTTTTCGTGACTCGGATGACTTTTGAAGCAAGAATGTGTTGCTTCGTCTTAATGCGAACTTTCTTTTCTTTCTACCCCTCCGAGGAGAACCCTAAGAGCAAAGTGCTTAAGGTTCTCTACGATATCCTTGAAGGGTATGAGGTTGACCTCTTCCTTTTTCTCTTAGACCAGATTGTATTTGTTCCTTCTTATCGGAAGAAGCCACCTTACCCCTTTGGAGCTCTTCTTTCGCTATCTTTGCTCAATTCAAGGCGAGATCTCCCTTTTGATTCTACCAAATTTTTGGAGCCTGCTGTCTGTATAGGTAAAGGTGAAATCATTGGCCTAGTCTACCAAGAAATACAAGCTGGTGTCCGGGTTCACTCTTTAGAACTTGCTCCTCCTCCTCCTCGGACTCATAAAGATTCCGAGACTCATTTTTTAACCTGTTGGACCTTCATCCTCCCAGCCTGCCATTTCTCTCAATTTACTTCGAAGGTGGCCACCCAATTTGTTACTCGTGGCTAAGGAGTTATAGTCAACTCTAGGAGCCTTTAAGGCTTTCATGCCTATTCTGACTTAATTCTAGAGATAAGTGCTTAAATATACCCACCTAATTAAGATGGATTTTAATTTTGGCTTATGCGGAAAAGAACTCACCTATTTGAGATGAATTTAAAATTTGGCTAAATGCAAATTGGACTCACCTATTTGAGATGAATTTTTAAAATTAGCTAATGCAGAATTAGACATAAGAACTAGGATTGAAAAAAGGATCATAGCTTTCTATCCAGTGGACTCACCTATTGGAGATGAATTTTAGAAATTGGTTAATGCAAAAATAGACTCATCTACTTGAGGTGAATTTAAAATTTGCTAAATGAAAAATGCACTCACCTATTAGAGATGAATTTTAAAAATTGGCTAATGTGAAAATAGACTCACGGAAATAGACTCATCTATTTGAGAAGAATTTGAAAAATTAGTTAAATGCAAAATGAACTCGCCTATTGGAGATGAATTCTAAAAATTAGCTAAATACAAAGGATGCAAGTATGCCGACAATCAAAACTCGAACCTAAAACTGAGTGGAGAAAAGATAAAGAAGGGTCCACGGCAGGACCCACCTTGGTTGACTAGAGGAAGTCGGCACTGGCTGTGCCTGGCGGCCGTGGCTAAAAAGTCGAGATTAAAAGGAGGCGAGACTTAAATGTAATTAATGGACCGACCTTAAGAGGGAAAGGCAATTTTGGACTTTTAGCTAAAATGCACAAATTAGACCAACTTGAGAAAGTAAATTATTTTATTTTATTTTTGCTCCCATGGAAGGGTTATTTAGCATATCCAACCTAATCTAAAGGCTCACAAGAAAAAGGTTAAATACTAAAAACAATCACATTCGTTTAAAGAATGCAAATGAAGAGAAAGGTACGACCTAGACTCGCTAAGGTTCTATGGTCAAAAGGAGGGATAATTCTAGGTCGGATACATGATGGCTCGTGGTCTAAAAAATTAGTCCTCCATGGGGTACACGGTAGGACATGAATAATCAGTGCGTCTCGATTAGGAACCGAGGAAAAGTGTGCTATGAGTGGAGAGCAACCATCTTTCCACTGTATCAAGCATAAGTGGGTACACCAAGTTGATGGTTCGACCTTTACGAAAATGTTCAAATTAAGGGTAAAGCCTATTGTTGAAATTAAAAACAATTATGTCCAAGGTAGCCTAAATGCAATATGACTAATGTAAAAACATAATAAGAAAACTCACAACTCAAATTTTCAAGTCTCACCCTCTTAATAAGTGATACATCCCCAGTGCGCGCCTCGCCCAACCCCCTCCCCCAACGGTAGAGGCACGGGCGATGGTACCCGAATCGGAGTTTCCACACGAAACGTCATCTTTTTGGCTTTAATATTTTTTAAGATGATTTTTGAAAATGGGGGTTCATCTCTTATTAAGATTGTTTATTTTAAGAATCGATCTTAAAATGGTTTAATGGAAATGGTGATTGGCGATTTTCATTAATCATTTGTTTTAGAAATTAATTTTTAAGAGATCTCGGGATATTATTTCATAGTTTAAGGAAACAAAAAAATCATTTTTCGCCACATGGCTCCCGGACCAAAAAGGTGAGATAAACCAATTTGGACCGATAGCCATACCTGGTTATTAGTTGGAGCCGACGAGAGCCAACAATGGCTAATAACCGACGTAGACCATAGGGTCGAGACCGAGAAATCAGTCTCAATCCTATAGCTCCGACTATCAAAAAATAATTTAAATTTTTTCATTTTAAATTAGAAATGTTGGTAAGTAATTAAGAGGAATAAAAGCAAAAAGAAAGAGTCGTCAGTAAGTTTTAGAGAGTAAAAACTAACAAAAATAAAGAAAATACTCTTCCAATCTTAGTATGGAAAAACTAAGCTTGAAAGAGATTTTTAAAAGAGTCTCCATCGGTCTAAAATCGAGAATCTCGTATTTGGGAGTAAAGGTACGGAATAAAGAGATAAACCCTCCATTCCGCCCATCAAAAGACGGTCTTTACTAGTTTAAGTTGTGAGTTAAAAAACGTGTTTATCAATCAAGCATACAACACACAAAGTACTGAAATGAAATTAGACAAAGCATGCTAAGAAAACGGTAAATAAGAAAATAGAAAAGTGATAAAGAAAACAACAAAGAAACTAAAAGTTACGAGTGGGCGGGGACGAATTAAAAGTGATTACATCTTTGATCCACCATACGAAATCATTAGATAGAATAAATAAATAAGAAACGTAAAGAAGGCTGAAAGCAGATATGGTGACCTCCGGTTGTCCCACCTACTAAACTTGAATCACGAATCCGGCAACATAACGGCGGGGTAGTGAGCTTAAAAAGACGACAAAAGTAGGCTATTTTATGGAGCTTAAGAGTGGAGGAAATGAGTGACAGTATGGAAAGCTGGAGAGAATGAGAGTGGGAGAGAGTAATGAGAATATTTTTCAGCTTAGGAAGGTTCACTAGTTGAAAATTTAGCAACCCTAGCTGAAAATCTAGCGACAAAAGCTAAAAAATGTAGCCTAATTGAAAAGGTAACAGCCCCTAGCTGAAAATCTAGCAGCCACAAATGAGGGAAGTAGCCCTCTATTAATAGAAGAAATTTAGATCACAAAAATAACCTAAAACACCCATTCAGCCATTAGAAGCGGTTGAACCGGGCCCGGTTTTGCCGGCGAGGATCACGAGGTGAACAGGATAAAATCTTGCTAGACAGGAGAATCCCACGAGGGAAGGTGAGAAATGCGGCGCCGGTCTCCAAAGGTGTTGTACAGTCACCTCGAGTTTTGTGCCTTGGCTGGTTGTCGAGGAGAAAACGCCGCATCTTGGCAATTTAAGCTTGAAAACACGGCGTTGGTCTTGACGACATCGTAGAGACATTGAGTTTTGTGTCATGCTTGAACATTGGGAGTAAAACGTTGTCTTTTATGCGCAATCTTGAATGAAACACAACATCGGTTTGGGTTTCCCACTTGGAAGCCCGAATCGAGCTTGGTTCGATAGGAAGAAAATGGGCTTGTGGACCGGTCTAAGCAAAAAGGCGTATTTTTGTGATGCTAAAAAGTTTTTGTGGTTTATCGACATACGACATGCCGATCGGACTCCAACTATGATTCGAGTTCGCAAACATGAGTGAGATTTCATCATTAGACCAACAAAATAAATAACGGAAATAAAAGAGATAAGGACAACACATTTTCGGTGTTTACGAGTTGTAGAGGGAACAAGAGGCTAAATTTTTGCACTTCGAGTGCAAGTATTTTAGTTGAATTTTTCTATCTAAAAACCCATCACATATATAGCCTTCTTATATAAGCAAATATAAGAGCAAGGCAACTAATAAAGCCAAGTAAAATTATTACAAAATTATCCTTGAGGACTAAGATAGATAAGACATGCCTGAGAAAGCAAATTAGCATGATGATGTTGCCCCATAGGTAATGAAATAAAAGGAGATTTACAATTAGATACAAGTTCAATTTATAATTACATTTTTACTCAGCATTTTTACTCTCAAGTCACATAAAAGTCGGTTATACCCCTCCCTCTTTCTCTTATTCTCACTCGTCGACCCCTCCCTTTCTTTATCTCTGTCGGCCTCCCCTTCCTCTCTCCTCTGTCAGCCGCTCTCTCTCTCTCTCATCTTTCAACCTTTCTCTCTCTCTTCTCTCTCTATCCCTCCTACCTTCCTCTAGAATATTTTTTAATAAATAATAAAAATTTATTTTATTTTTAAAATATATATATTTTTTAAAAAGATTTATACCTTTTTCTTTAGATAAAAATTTATATTACTAGTTAAATTTTAAGAAGTTTTTTGATAAAGAAATAATTTCACATTTTAAATTTTAATCTTGTTATTTATTTTTCTTTATTTTAGTATAATTATACTTTTATTTTATTATAAATAAAATAATTTATTTTAGCACAAAAATCTATTTATTTTTATCATCTAATTTTAAGTAAAAATATAATTTTAATTTATTATTATAAAATTTAAAATTTAAAATTTTAGTTTTTCTTGTCTTAATTAAAATTATTTTGATTAAAAAAATAAAAATATTTTATTTAAATCCTAAACCTTAATTACTCTACCCTAAATATTAAATGAATAAAATTAAGTATAAATATTCATCTTAGATAACATAGAAATTAAACATGATTAATCATGAATGACAGTTTATCTTTAGGTTTATTAATTTAATATTTTAAGTTGAGTAATTATGGTTTAGGATTTAAATAATATTTTTATATTTTTTCAGTTAAAATAATTTTAATTAAAATAAGAAAAAATTTAAATTTTAAATTTTAAATTTTATAATAATAAACTTAAAACTTAAATTTTATTTAAAATTAGATTAAAAAAATTTATTTTTTGTGTGAAAAATAAAATTATTTATTTATAATAAAAAAACACATAATAATACTTTAAAAAGTTTTAATAACAAAATCAATTTTAAAATGTAAAATAATTTTTATTTTAAAATGTAAAATTATTTTAATTTTTAATAAAAAACCAAAAATATATATAAGAGAGAGGAGGTGAGGAGAGAGAGGGAAAGAGAGAGAGAGAGAGTCTGGCAGAGCGGGGAGGAGAGAGGAAGGGAGAGGGTGACAGAGATAGAGAGAGGGAGGGGCTGACAGTGAGAATAAGAGAAAGAGAGAAGGGTATAACTGACTTTTATGTGACTTGAGAGTAAAAATGTTGGCCAAATATGTAATTATAAATTGAACTTGTATCTAACTGTAAATCTCCCTAAAATAAACAAGGACAAACCTTAAGCTTTTTACATGTCACAGCTTTGATTATAATATCAAAACATAAATACATTTATAACTAACTTTTAACTGATAATATCCTGTATAATTTTTTAATAATATATAATCCGAACTTAAATACCCTCTATAAATACTGTCTAATAAAAAATATATTATACCCAGAATCAGGAGTTGGTTGATTACAGAATAGAAGGAATAATCCAAAGGCAACTGCTGCCTAAAACACTCATATTTTTATTCTTCATATTCTTTTGTCTACCTCAGCATCAACAAATCATCATCAAAGACAAACTTCAGTTTTTGTTTACCCTCCTTTAAAAATTAATCTTACAACCTCATACCCACCCGGAAAAAAAAAAAGAGAAAGAAAAAAAGAGAAACAGAGGAGAGAGAAAGTAATCTCTACAGCTAGCAACTGTTTTGTACTCTGAGCCTGCCAGAGGAAGCCCTTCTTCCCTCCTCAGCGAGAGAAGCTCGAGCAGACATTATATCCTGATGACTAACCAAACACGAATCGAATGCCGAGCAGTCGATCCAATCTTTGAGGAAATCCTCTTGCCCCCACATATCTGGAATCCATACTTGCCCAGCAACCTCTGTTCTATGCCTCTTCAGTCTCTCCCTAGGCCCTACTAATTCTAATTCTCTCTCCTCCATATTTTCACCGTCTGTCGTCAATGGCTTCTCCCCCTCACCCGTTCCTTCATGGGCAGTCTCCAATTTCTCTTCTTTCTCCCCATTTTCGCAATTTTCGAAGCTTGCAATACTACTCTGTTCTTCATGGGGGTTCGATTGATGATGAAGATTGTGGAGATTTTCTCTCCCTAGGGCATTGATCTCACCTTTTTCCTGCTCCAACGGAGGTGACAACTTATAGGTATCTTGTATTTTATCTTGACTTTGCATGGGATGATCCATTGAAGACAAGTGATCTGCTCTGCTTTTCTCTCTAGCTAGATTCTCTCTCTCTCTCTCTCTCTCTCTCTCTCTCTCTCTCCAGGTTGTGGGAGCATGAGGAACAGGGGTAGGAGGTTAGAGGTGTGTGTGGAGAATAAAAGCTGGGAAGAAAGAAATGGGTGGGGGTGTTAGTTTACACGTCACCCAAGGTCTAGGGTTCTTTTTGTATGGATAGTGACAATCATACGTGTTTTCTTTTGGATTCGCGGATTCAAATCTTTTTTTTTTTTTTTTTTTTTGTGTGGCTTAGTACAGAGTTAGGTAGCTAAAACGGTAGAAGAGGAATGAAAAAAACAAGAGACGAAAAAAATATATAAAAAGAGAGGTGAGACTTGAGAGGAAGGAATTGGCATTATAAAAAAAAAAAAAAAAAGAGAGGTGTTCAATAGAGGGAAAATTCTTTTTATGGGATTTTTTGGAAGGGATTATGAGGTTGATGTTGAGTGTGTAGGTGTTGAGATTGTGTGAGCCTACATTTTGTTTTATTTGTGGTGGGGTTATTGTGTATTAATTATTGTTTAGTTGCAAGTTGTGTCGTGTATTTGGGAAGCTTATTTATAAGAAAGTTTTATGTTTTCATTAAGCTTTGTTTTAGGGTTATATAATATGTAGGTATCTAACTTAAATATTGATAAAATTGAGGAAACTTTGGCAATATATGAGAGATTTTGGTAGTTATATCACTTTAGACGGTTTAAACTAATTTAGATTAGTTGGCTTCATATATTTATAACACTACATGTCGATCATTAATTACGGATGTCTTCTACAATTATAGAATTAGTTAATTACTTATGATATTTTAGATAAAATGTTTTGAGTGAGTTGCAAAGCGTGTTTTCTAGCCAAAACAAAAGAACCAACATAACTTTTATAGGATCTTGATAATGTATTACCTCAACTCTATTCTCAATGCTCATGCGAGGCCTCATGATATTTTCTTAGGATATATATGATTTCTTGTTTAAGAGAGGCTCATGTCATGAACATTAGAGGCTAACAGATGACTAGTGATAAGAATATAAATTCCATTATAACTATTATCTACATATATAATGTCACATATTAAGGTGAGCAATTAAAGTATAACAATTTCTTCACATGATATCAGAGTTATAGTTTTAACCTACTCTATTACCTTACATTTCAAGCCCAGATGAAAAAAAGTAAGAATGAAAAAAAAATTCCTAGATCTTGCTTCCTTTCTAGTGATAATCCTAGAGTAATTAATATTTATGCACCTTAAACGGAACAACATTATTTTTTACTCTAATTTTTTAGACTATGAGTTATTTGACTTAATTTCTGGGTATCCTCACTTATGGATTCACTATATTTATTTCTAAAATTATTTAATGCCCTTGTTTATTTTCCTTTCCCTACTAGAAAACTAACAATTAGCGATGGAAATAGCGACGGAAAATTTTTAAATAGCGACGGATTTTCGAAAATAGTGACGTAAATATTCTGTTGCTAAAAGTCGGTTGTTAAAATTTAGCGACGGAAATACCTGTATCCGTCGCTATTTAGCGACGAATCGGCGATGGAAACTCCTTTCGTAGATGATTTGATCGGCGATGGAAACGCTTCAGTAGGCGATGTAAATCGGCAACGGAATGAAGTTTCTGTCGCTGATTTTAGTGACGGAAATTGTGGTTTCCGTCGCGATCGGCGCTAATCCATCATCTGTTCAGTCATCTGTTCAGTCGTTGTCTAGGCGGAATTCCAAAATACATTTTTCTAATTTTTCGTCACCCTAGTACAAAAAATTGTGAATGGATATACAAATCCAATATTCACATATGTGACAATTACATTTGACATTTACATATGCCCGCCACAAAGTACTCATCCAAGTTGGATATACAAATCCAACATACATGTTCAAAATCATGAACAAGCCAAATATATGTAAAACCAATTCACAAGTTCACAAAAACAACCAAACAAAAGTTCACAACAAACCATAAACACATTATGTGAAAAGTTTGCAAAATGTTCACCAATACACAAAAGTTCACAATGAATTCGGGGTCCTCACTCTTCCTCATCCTCATCCTCTTCCTTTTCCTCTTCCTCTTCCTCTTCGCTTCCTCTTGTGGTTGTACTTGGTCGACGGTGAGATCCGGATGCTTGCTGAGATTTCATAAATTCGGTGAAGCGTGTTATTGGCTCAGTGAAGCTGTCCACCTTTTCTTTAATTTGCCTATTTTCCAACCCAAGCACACGAGCATGCTCAATCCATTGATGTAACTCGAAGTTAAATTATGCACTTGTTGCTCTCAAATCTAAGTCATCTGCGGTAGAAGCTTTCGGTGATTTGAAGGACATGGTTGGTTTTAAGTTTTTAGCCTCGGATCCAGGTCCATAAATGCGACCTTTCTTGTTCGCATTCGCTTTGACCCACAACTCATGTTGTGAAGGGGTGGAGACATGATCCTCGAAGAGTTGGGGTCATCGGTAGAAGGTTGAGTAGTTGAGTGTTTTGCAACTCTTCCCACTCTTTTTGAAACTTGTCCTGAATAATATATAAATATTTGAGGCATGTAACTATCACAGGTTGTCAAAGAAGATCATATATTGAAAAATATAAAAATTGCATATATAATGTTACTCACATAAATGGCCTTGGATTTTTGGTCGACACATTCGTCCTTTTTTGTTTTGTGGGTTCGTGAAAATAGTTGGGTCGGTAGAGGCTGAACTCCTTTAAAGTCCTTCATCTAAATACAAAAAAAGTTAGTAGAGATTCAATTTACTAATATGAACATGTTAATAGTTGCATGCGTAATCACTAAAGGGGTATGTACCAATCGCCGCTTATACTCCGTCATAGGGATTGAGCCACAAGTACGGAGCGATGAACCAAGTCCACCTTGATCGGCATTGCGGTTTTTCGAGCCTGCTCACGGAACTTCTTGTAGTCAGCGGTTTCCCAATATTCCAACAACTCTCGCCAGTAGTTGTCACCCAACCATTTCGGCTTTTTCTTATTTTCCTTGCCTTCGAGCATGAAGTCCTTTAATCGATCACTTCCTTTCTTCTCAAAATTTCTTCTTATTTGGACTTCATCGGTTGGAGACCAAGTTAAAAATTTCTGTATAAATAAAAAAGTAGTATATAAGTTATGAAATTATAATGTAATGCTCAAACATGCACAATAAGTCATTATGTTATCTCAAAATTAGAAAACTACAAATTTGTCATTACCTTGAACTCGGAAAACCACATATCACGTTGTGATCGAGGAACTTTACCCCATGTAGGTCATGCTCCGTCATACTTGCTCTGGAAGATGTGGGAAATCGTGCCCATAACTTTATCAATGGGGAAGAACCTAATCAAGAAACATATAAAAAGCTAGTTATACTATTCTACTATTAAGCTTAATTTATTTTATTACTGATTATCACACTTACCCTTCACCATCCGGCTCAATCCGAATCTTTTCCAGCTGCTAGCATTACTTGATTCAAGACTAGCATGCTCATTGCCTATAGCGAGTTGCCCCATCATTGGTCGGCCTTTGTGGTGGCCTTTGTTCGGCACCAACGTGGATGCGTGGTATAAGAGTCGTACCATATTGATTATATGCTTACGTATTGGGCGGGTTTGAGTACATATGAGCGTGTTGAGAATATGGAGGGTTTAGGATGAAAGACCTACCCATTGGGCTTTGCATGTGTGGGATGTTTGGAGGTTGGAAATAAGGAGGGTTGGGAATGAATTACCCACCCATTGGAGTTTGGTTGTATGGGGAGTGTGGAGATAGTGCTCCACCTACGGGAGACTAAAGGTTAGGAGGGTTTTGAGAGAGGGGAGAAGTGCTTACATCATTACCTTCACCATCGATCTCGACGTTTCTAACCCTTCCCGAGTAGCCGATCTTTTCGACTTGCCTTTACCTCTCTCCATATTTCCTAACATAAACAACATTAAACATTAGTAAACATCCAACGGTTAAAGTGATTCAATATAAAACAACATATAAACATTAGTAAACATATAAACATGTAAGCGTTAGATATAAATATTCTTCTATTAAGAAATTACGCTTCAATTGTTTCACCTTCATTACATTAATAAGAATGCATTTGATTACAACATAAATAAAAATGATTCGATATAAAACAACATAAAAAGAACATTATCAACTAGCCATCATCCTCATCATCGATATCATTAATGTGTTTCTTCAAATCGTGTATTATTTTTCAGCGATACTCCCTTCAGGCTTCGATTTGTGTCCTATGGATCTCTTCAATCGGCCAAAGAACCTCTCAAATGGATACATCCACCGGTATTGTACCGAACCACCCAATTTTACTTCCTCCGCCAAGTGAACAGGCCGAGTGTTCCATCGCATTGAAGAACCCTGGAGGAAATATTATTTCCAATTTACAAAGTGTTATTGAAATATTTCGATGCATTTGCTCTAACTCCGCATCCCGTAAAACAGATGAGCAAAGGTTCTTGAAGAACTCATTAATTTCAATGAGCGGTGCTGAAACCTCGTCCGGGAGTGCACTAAATGCTATTGGAAGAAGACTCTCCAAGAAAACATGACAATCATGACTTTTCATGTTATGGAACTTAGTGGAGTTTGGGTCTACAAGGTATGAAATGTTTTGAACAGGTAATCATCCGGCATTTCAACTCTCTTGCCCATTCACATATTGCCCTCTTCTCGCTCCAATGTCAACACATATTTTGCCTTTGGTTTGAGAATTTTACCATTTAGTCCATGCTTTAAATTCAACTCCACACGATCACACAACTCTTCCAAATCCATTCTTACCTTGATGTCATCCTTTGTTTTCCTAGGAATATCCATAACGAGTGTTAATTATATTCTCAAAAAGTTCTTTTCAATGTGCATCACGTCTAGGTTATGGCGAAACAATTGATCTTTCCAATATGGAAGCTCCTAAAATATGCTTTTGTTTTGTCCACTTATGATCCTTTTTGAAACCCGAAATGTTAATTTCCTGCTCTTCGTTACTTTGGGAAAGTTTTCAACCCATTGTTTTATTTCTTCCCCGTATACCGACGAGGAGGACCTGAATGTACGGTTTTTCCTTTTGTAAACGATGTGCTATTCCTTCGGAACGCGTCACTTCATGGCAGAAACCGCCGATGGAAATCAAACCATGAAAATTTTCGCCCATTTCTAAGTTTTAATGCTTTTTTTATTCATACATACCGGGAATGACATGGCACCATGAGTACTCCATCCGGACAACAAACCATATGCCGGGAAATCATTAATGGTCCACATCAACGCAACCTTCATGAGAAAGTTCTCACCTTTAGAAATATCATATGTTTCTACACCATCTTCCCATATTGTTTTCAACTCGTCAATAAGAGGCTGCAAATACACATCAATTTTATTTTTCGGATTTGTAGGCCCTGGTATGATGCATGTCAAGAACATATAAGGCGTCGTCATGCATAACTTTGGTGGTAGATTATAGGACTTAACGACGTCGGCCAGATTGAATAAGACCTTGAAGGTTGGCTGAATGGATTAAACCCATCCGCGCACAAACTAAGTCTAATATTTCTAGGCTCGGTAGCAAATTTGGTGTGAACTCTATCAAAATGTTTCCATGCTTCACCATCCGAAGGATGACATAGGACACCATCCTCTCTTACATTCTCATAATGCCATCTCATGTGCTCTGCTGTGGTTTTGAAGCAAACAAGCGCTGAAGTCTTGGTATTAATGGCAAGTAATGCATCCTTGCAAACGGAGTCCTTTGACTTTTTCCTTGTCTTTTCCTTTGACGCTTCCATCTCGCATGACTACAAAACTTTTCATGAATCAAGATTCATGTCCTCTTTGTAGAACAACATGCAACCTTTTCGACAACGATCAATTTTTTGAACATCCATCCCAAGATTTTTAATGACCTACTTTGCATGGTGAATATCACGAGGAACTCGATTATCGAGGGGACAAATCTCCGTCATAAGTTGAGCAATCTCATTAAAGCAATTTTGAGGCATGTTGTAGTCGGACTTGATGCTCAACATTCTAACGGTGGCAAACAGCTCGGTGTGAGTTTCATTTCCTGCCCACAAAGGTCGTTGTGCAACCTCAACCATATTAAAGAAAGTTTGGGCATGGGTATTTGGAGGCTCACTTGTAGAGCCTTGATTTGAGATCATGGAATCTGTGACCATATCATTCATACGGTCGATATTTGATTCTACATCGCCGTAGTTCATATGATTGAAGCCACTTTCGGCGTTGAATATGTTAGAACTCATACCACCATCCTCATGTAAATGAGGATCTATTTCTCCATGATTAGTCCAATACCAATAGTTTGGAAGAAAACTATATTGATAAAGGTGTAACTTAACTTCATCGGGATCCTTATACTTCCGATTTTTGCATTTGCGACATGGACACCTATATTGTTGATTATGTACAAATTTTGATTGACTTTTAGCATGTGCATCAAACTCCTCAACCCCGTGTAAAAACTCTTGTCTATACCCAACTCTACCAGGTAATAATCTACCATACATCCATCTATGATGCGTAGGGCCGTCCATATATATTCTAATTGACATTTAACAATTTATTAAATTATTAGTTAGTAATCAATGCATGGAGATGTTATGATTACATTTCTTCTATAATAAACATAATGTATATAAACATTATGCATTGAACATATACTTTTCTTAAACATAAATTTCTTTAATTTCTATATTTTACTCGTAAGTATTTATGTCATCATTAAACTAACCATACCTAATTAGCATAGATAAACTCACACAAATATAATTGATTACATTATTTCTACCTAATTAGTATAAAATAAAGCACACACAATTATAATTTATACAATTATTTCATAATTTACAACAATCATTTCATTTCTAATTTCACACAACTAACCACTATTTATTAATAATTTGTCAAATGTTCAATAAATTTATAAATAAACCACAAACAATTGCACATATATAAATCACAAATAACATTTACTTCAACTTCAACAATAATTTCCAACAAATCTAACCCCACATACTTTAAACAACACAACTTCTATACATGAATAACATTTACTTCAACTTCAATAATAATTTCCAATAAATCTAACATCACATACTTTAAACAACACCACATCTATACATAAATAACATTTCCTTCAACTTCAACAATAATTTCCAACAAATCTAACCTCACATACTTTAAACAACACAACATCTATACATAAAGAACACAATTACACATTTTTCTTTTCAAATTCATTCACAAACAACATTAATTTGCAGACAAATTATATAAATTCATCAATTTGACGTTAAATTATTAATAACCTAAATCTAATAACAATCAAGAAAACAATACCTTCAAACTAGGCGGCGGCATGATAGGCATGCGGCGGTAGCGGCGGTGACGGCAGCATCCTCCAGGCGGCAACGGCAACGGTGACACAAGGGGCGGGAGCAACCAAGGAGAACTCACCGGTCTTTGGCTGTCGGGTTCCTCGAGCAGCGGATGGCGGCAGGGGCGGCCGGAGACGGCAGCGGCGGTCGACCGGCGGCGGGAGGGGCTTGTCAACGCGGGGTGGTGGGCTTGTCGACTCAAAATCGCTCGGACTCTCTCTCTCTTCGCTTTCGGCTTCTCGATCCGGCCGAAAGGCCGGATCTGAATTTTATTCATAGTTAGCGACGGATCTGTTCAGTCGCTATCGACTAAATTAATTCAATTATACTTTTTTTTTCTAGATCTGAAAATTTAGAATACCCTAGCTACGGATTAGCGACGGAATATTCTGTCACTAATTCCATCGGCGACGGATATTTTTGTCGTTAATTCCAAATTAGCGACGGAATCCTGTTTCCATGGCTAATTCCGTCGTCTGTCGACACGATTGCCAGTTTTTGTCGGATTCCGTCGTTGATTCCGTTGCTATTTGGCGATGGAGCCGTATCCGTCGCTAATTTCCGTCACTATTTAACAGTTTTGTAGTAGTGTTTGCACTTTTTCCTTTTAAAAAGCCCCTAAACCCTCGCTTTCCATTATAAGCATTACACATTACCCATCCACCCACCCACACGGCCACACTGTGGGTTGTCAAATGGCTGGAATACACCATTAGAGTTGGAATCGTAGGAATCATGGCTTTGGGTCGCGCTTCCCCATGAATGTCGGCCTCACTCAAGGTGATCAAGCAAATAGTAAGACATTTCATTTTATAAGGGATTGATTGATGATTTTTAAGAATCGTTTCATTTTCGAAATAGGCTTTAGAATTCGAGAATGCTTAAACAAAGATATTAAACAGAAAAACCGAGTGCTCGCAAAACTATTGGACCAGGCGACCAAAGCTGCTGGGCCGGAAGCTAAGCACACACAATAGTTTGGGGGTCGGGGCACTGCCCACTTGAGCTATTGTCCGACACTCGGCCATCTAGCCTTGGTTAGATGGCTTAAGCTACTAGCCAATTTTTATATTTTTACTAATTCATGTAAAATAAAATCGAGATTTATTTTAAGAATTAAAAAGATTGAAAAGAGGAGTCGCCAGATCAATTTTGAAAGAAAAACTAACAAAAATAAAATATTTTCCGTTCTTTTGAGTTTACCAAAGGAACAACCAAGAGGACTACAGGAACCACGGCCGCCGGGCACGCCGAACTTTCCCACTATGTGTCCGATCTCTTTTTTAAAGATTGATTTTGAAGATGGTTTTAGAACGCTGATTTTAGAATGTAGGGATGAACCTTTTATTAAAATTTCTGAATTTTATTAAATGTGATTTAAAGCGAATTAAGCAAAGTTGAATGGCAATTTTATTAACCATTTTATTTTAGGAATTATTTTTAAAATTCTCGGGATCTTATTTTCTAATTAAGGAATAAATAACATTAGGGTTTTGGTTCTGCTGTGAGCCTTTAGGGCTAGATTGGTGTAAAAACAACAATTTGGACCAAAGCCTTATTGATTGACCCCACGGCACGGGTAGTGGCCTACACCTAGGGATGGCTGGCACCGGCCGGAGGCCATGGTTGGTGGAACCAGCCTCGGTCTCCGCCAGTGAGCATATCCAAAACCTAACATCACCATTCATGCAATCGAGAAACACCGAGATGCAAATTTGAATAGAACAAAGCAAAAGAGGAGTCCTCGGTCGGTTTTAGAAAAGAAAAACTAACAAAAACAAAAGTAAAAATTTGCTCTTCCGATCTTAGTATGGGGAAACTAAGACTGAAAGAGGCTAAAAATGACTCCATCGGTATTTGAACCGAGAATAAAATTCAGGGCAAGGGTACGAAACGTAGGGACAAACCCTTTCGTTCCGCCCATCCGAAGACGGCCATTACTAGTTCGAGTACTGAATTTAAATAATGTATGAAAGCAAGAAAACAACATGCGAGCGAAATTAAAGCAACCAAAACATAATTGAGGAAAGTGATAAAGGCGAGAAAGTAAAGAAAGTGATAAAGAAAGTAAAAGCAAAAAAGAAAGAAAAGCATAAATAAAAAAGACTATATCGGTCGGGGAGAAACTAAAAGCGATACATCTTGAATCCACAATACGAAAAGAAATAAAAGAAAACATATAAAATAAAATCAACAATTGTGAGGATTGAATCCGTGCCCTCGGGTTGTGTAACGCCCCAACATAATCACTATACAAAAACACTTATCGAATAAATATACTATGACAAGGCAGCGGAAAACAATGTCATATTAGGGCGTCACTGCCGTCCCTACTTGGAGAGACTAGGCTAACATTGCAACAAAACACACGATCATCTTTTCAATTTACCCAATGCTTACATTTAAAGTCTCGTATCATCAAACCCAATATGTACATAATTTTAAACCACCAAACATGAGTTCGTTATCCTCGAAATACATCATGGCATTTAACAATTCTACCATCAACAGCCAACCCTAAAACACCCGAGAATAAAAAAAACCAAAGTCCGATCACCGATCCGAGTCAACACCTCCTGGTTCCTTTGCTCTTGACACTTCCTGCCCGACATTAACCTTCTTTTCTTTCCCTAAAAACATTTAAGAAAACATCAAAACAAGAATGAGCCATGGCCCAATACGCTACCCTTGTACTTGTAAAAATATATCTATTATAGAAGTCATTGAGTGCGCGCGAGATAATTAAAATCGGTTTCGAAAGCTATTTACGTGTAAAATTGAAGTAATTTCATTATGCATTAAGGTATTGAAATAACTTAGGACCCATTTATGTGACATCATCATATCTCGTAATCTGTGATCTGTATACACAATTCATTTATCTCGATCGATCGGGGAGGGCCCATGTGAACCGTAATCGTGTTCGTAAACGGTAATCGTAAATCGTAATCGTGTTCGTAAACTCGTATTGTAAGCTCGGAACGTGTCCGTAAACTGTATCGTGAACTGGAACTCGTCTGTAAACTGCATCGTAAGCTGTAATTGTGTCTATAAATCGTAATCGTGAATCGTAATCGTATCCGTAAACTATAATCGTATCGTGAATCGTAACTATGTTTGTAAAGAATCGTAATTGTGTCCGTAAACTGTATCGTGAACTGGAATCGTGTTCGTACACTGTAATCGTGAATCGTAACTATATCTCGTAAACTATAATCGTGGAATCGTAATCGTGTTCGTAAATCGTAATCGTGTTCGTAAACTGTATCGTGAACCGAAATTGTGTCTGTAAACTGTATCGTGAATCGTAATCGTGTATACGTAAACTATACTGTAATCGTAGCGTGTTCGTAAACTATACTGTGAATCTGTAACTATGTCTCGTAAACTATGAATCGTGATCGTGAAGTGGGTCCAAATTATTTGTATTATTAAAACAATAAACTCAATAATAAAGATGAACAATTTGGAAAAGGTACAAGCAATAACGTACCTCAGCGTGCCAAACACTTCAATGATCGATTGCTTCTACAACACAATTTCAATTTGATTGCTTGTTTCCAAAATGAATCTACTTTTGTAGATTACTAGTCCTTTAACAATATTTATATGCATTTACGATCACCTAACTTTTACTTTTCACATACCTTATCCATATTGTTTCCTTCGAGCTCAATATTCATACATTTATCGAAATAAGCTATTGATGATATAGTTTGAATTTGTATACAACAATTGATGAGTTTAATTTCCCATTCTTGTAATAAAACTCAAGTTTGATCTTTTGCTTCTATCACCTCTAGTCCGTGCTTAATGTAGCCTAACCTTAGTTGTACCACTCGTTTCATCTAGTATGCCCGAGATGTCCTCTTATCCAGTAAACCAAATATATTTCCTACTTAACTTGTCGGTTTGGTTTTGAAGACTCGGACAATGCTCAATACTTTTCGAGTTATGTAAAAGGAATCAGGTATAACAATCCCATGCATATAGAGTTTTGATTCCAAGGCATTCTCGGTATCGTAGAAACTTCTTTGAGTAAAATAGTATCTTCTCCGAGTAATACGGTTTTCACTTATTGCATTTATTACGTTTCCGTAGCGACTCGAAAGCTGGTTCTTAATTTACGAGTTCATCTTCACTCAGATTTATCGCGTTTTGAATATACCGAGTATTCTATCTCGGAATATGACTTGTGGTTATACGTTCTATTTTGTTATAGTCGGTATTCTTAGTTTATTTCATGCTTAGTCTATATCAAGTTATCTCATTCCGATATTCTTTATGGAACTTGCTCTATTGCTTAGATTAAGTCGGATGGAATTCGAGTATCATCGATATTGGACTCGGAAAATTCCATTTCGTTTCGACTCGAGATAATCGGTTGCTTAATTATTATAATTATTTTATTATACTGTGTCTAATCTTGGGCCAAAGTATTCTATACTTTGAGAACCAAAATTAATTTACTTTTGTAGGTTATTCATTCGAGGATACACCTTTTTCAAACCACAAAAGTAGCTAGGCTTCGAACGTCAAATCACCGGCGAGACATGGCTCTTCACCTTCCCTGCTCCGAGTCCCAGAAGATTGTGTCGGAAGTCATGCTGTTTCTATATCCGAAAAGCTGGAACGCCAAGCTTAACGGTGGTTTCCACCTCATTTTTCAAGACACTACCGATGGTTTTGGGACTTCCAAGAGAGTTAAACCGTTGTCCAACGTTCATATTTCAACGGATACTTTCCGAGTGACTCGGAAAGCCTCTATCAACGGTCACGGAAGACTCTTGGTCGGCGAGATGAAGATAACGGCTACTCTGTCTGGTTATCTATAAATAGAAGCCACTTCACAAGACTTGAAGATTGTCGAATCTATTGTTAATACACATACTTGAGAAAAGTCATTGTATTTACTTTCAATCTTCTACTTACAAATCCCACTCTGTAATTCATTACTTTACGAGTTGTAAGGTCTTGTACTCGATTACAAACTCTTTCTTACATTCTTTGTAAGGTCCCTTGACTAAGCTGTAAGGGTTAACTCGGCTTAGTTGTCCTTAGTCGTAAGGGTTATCTCGGCTAGGAAGTACTAGATCGAGATAAAGGAATTTCGAGTCTAGGAAAACTTGTATAGAGTTGTCTAAGGGAGCAACTCGGGTTCGATCGGTTCACGGTATTTTGTGGACTCAAAATAGTGGATTTGACTTCGTGTGCGGATTGACACGGGCCGTGGTTTTCTGCCCCAAGAGGGTTTCCACGTAAAATCTAAGTGTTATCTCTCCGAGTTCATTCTAGACTCGAGCAGCCTTACTTGCTCTTGTTCTTTCGATTCATTGCTTTACGAGTCCAATCTTTTCGGACCCGGTTAATAGACTCGGAATCTATCTTCCTTTCTACATCCGTGCAAAAGAGTGTGATTTCGTAAAGAATTTTCTATCACCCTATTCACCCCCTCTAGGGTGACTCGGACTCTCCCCGAGAAAACCTTCGGGTTTTTCAATTTTCTAAAAATTTTGGCGAGTTTCGTTTGAAACATGGCCTAACCATTAGGCTAGAAGCCTTAAAAACCTGCATAAAATCTACAATAAAACTCAACGAGCCACATGCTCGGAGTACACAACTCAACGGTCACATGCCGGAGTATATTTACAACCACAAAAATCAAGCTTCAAACCAAGTATATAAAACAAGTTACAATCTCGTCAATATTCTCATTTTCTTATGCTCATGAACTTTTCGATTTTTGATCACGACGTATATATTTATAGCTAAGGCTCGATTAAGAAATTTAATCATAGAAATCTCGATTATCGGGAGATGGCTCCGTACGATTAATTCCTTTATGGGTACTACCAATAATCGGTTAATGATTTAGTGTGTCGTAGATAGAATAGTGAAACTCATTAATATTTCAACATGTTAACATTTAAATATTTTGAAAAGTGCAGAAAAAACAGATAACGTACCTTTTAATGCATTTTCACTCCTTATACAAGCTTCCCGATTACCACGTTTGTGACCTGTTTGTGTTTAGAGTAACGCTTTTATAAGTCGAGATAAGTTTAATAAGTTATCAATATCACCTATATACTTTGTATCATTTGAACTCTTGTTATTTAGGTTAACTATTTTTCTAGTCACTCTTAAAAACCTTCATGTCTGTTTACTTCCTTAGTTAATTATTAAAGAATCCCCTCATCAATTTAATACTTTCCGATAAATTCTATGACCAATTAATCAAGAGAATTTCCTATTTTCCTCTCACTATATTTGGCCATGGAGTATTACATTCGAAACTTTACAATTCCAATAATTAACCTGGAATACCAACACACCATCATTTCAACCCATCATTATCCCGAAATACTTTCATTCCGTAGAATTATTATTTAACATTTTGGCTTAAATATATCCTAAAATCGATTGTTGTAACATTCATATATCACAGGTTACCTCAACAACATTATTTACTCTACACAAGCTTTGTGCTGCAACCAAATTAATTCCTCCAACCTTTAATCCCATCCAACTTACAACAACATTTTATAGAAATAATCTAAGTAATTCAATTACTCTTTCTCTCAAATTCAAGCATGACTTGCCCAATTCACAACTACATACTCCTCAAATTAGTTTTAACAAAGCACATAACTACTTAGTTAGATTCCACAAAAACCACCTCAAATCCAATTAAACTTTCAAATATACTTTCATGAAGACTCGGGTATGATCGACTAACCCCTTGAATGTGTTTTGATTTCATGCATTCATCTAAATTTAGGATAAAGCAAGAAGCATCCTAAAAGAAATTCATTTAACTAAGTCATATGCTTTACAATTCATCATTTCAATATGACTTATTCTTGATCGAACTCGGACTTAAGCATATTAAGATTATCCGACTAAGTCCGACCCACTAAGTCGGACTCGGACTTAGAAAGTAGAATCTGAGTTAGTTATGATAGACTGAGTAAGTCTGACCCACTCGAGATCCGACCCACTCGGAACTCGGACTCGGATCTAACCCACTCGGAACTCGGATTCGACCCACTTAGTCGACTCGGACATTTAGTTTGCCTACGCTATTATTTGTTTAATTATGCGTAATTGTAAAATGTCTATATAACTCTTGTGCCCATTAAGATTGATTGATTTATTTATGAGTTTTAGCATATCCGGAATCTGAGTATATTGAATATTAGACTTGAAATATTCCAAATTAATAGATTAAGGTAATTAGTCATTAAATGCTTTATTTAGACTAATCCTTATCTAATTATGGACCAAAGTATATTTATACTTTGAGAACCATTGTGCTTAATGTTTTTGCAGGTTTTTCTAATGTCAATTATCTGAAGAAAAAACAAAAGCAAAAGGCTTCGACCATTAAAGCATTGCCGGACAAAAAGCTGGAATTTCTAGAAATGCTCGGAACTTACTGACTGACCTTGTTTGTTACTTGTTTTGGGTAATATTTTATTTACGTGTCTAACGGTCTTTTCGTTTTGCTTTTCCAGTTTACAAAAGGTGGAAAAAGAGTTGTTGGAAGCTAGGACCAAGGCACAACGGTTATTTCAAGGTGGTCCAGAAATGTGAGTGACTCGGACTATCCGTTACAACGGCTAGTTGACTCGCACAGCCTTCAACGAAAGACGTTGGAGGCACAACGACTATCTCTTCAAGGCGGACTATTTATAGAAGCCTTAGCACAAGATTTCAACCGACGAATGGAAGAAAAAGAGAGACCATATTGAACATCTTCTCTAGCATACAACTCCCAAACTGTAATTCTAATATTCCGAGTTGTATTTTTCCGAGTCGGTTGTATTGCAATTCTTACTACTCTTCTACTCCTTCTCTCGACCGAGTTGTAAAGGTTACCTCAACTCGGTTGTCCCAAACCGTAAAGGTTACCTCGGTTTGGAAGTACCAGGTTAGATAAGGGAACTTCTAACCCCGGGAAAAATTGGAGGATCCCAAGTTGATAAGGTAACTTCAACTTGGAAGTACTAGATCGATCGGATAAGGTAAATTCTAAGCCTAGGAAAATTGTAATAGATTTGTTTGGGAACAAATCCGGGTAGTCATATTCATTGTAATTGAGGATTCAATTAGTGGATTTGACTTGGTGTCTCGATTGACACTTGTCCGTGGTTTTCTGCCCCGGAGGGTTTCCACGTATATTTGAGTTTACACTTTTCCGAGTCCAATCTAGACTCAAAATCTGCTTCTGTCTCTATTCACGTGCAAAAGAGTTTGATTTTCTCAAAAATATTCCATCACCCTATTCACCCCCTCTAGGGTGACTTAACTTCTCCCGAGCAAACCTTCAATTGGTATCGGAGCCTAGCCTTTTAGAAAGGATCTAACCATCCAAAGGTTTAAAGATCAAATGGCTCGTAACAACGGAGAATTCGAAGAAAGAAGATCTCTTTTGAGGCCACCCAAGTTCAAAGGCTCAAACTTTGCACTTTGGAAGAAGCCGATGCAATGCTTCATCCAAGATCTTGATGAACAAGTGTGGAAGGTCATCACCGAAGGAAACTATATTCCCACAAAGCAAGAAGGTGACCAAACAGTGGCAAAACTAAAGTCAGAATACACCATTGAAGAGAAGGAAATGTACAGGAAGAACTTCGAGCTATGAACATCCTTTTATGTGCCATAGATGCTTCGGAGTACAATAGAGTCTCGGCTTGTGACACGGCTAAGGAGGTGTGGGACACCTTGGTGACAACATATGAAGGAACAAGCTAAGTGAGACAAACTAAGATCAGCCAATACCTCCACAAGTATGAGCTATTCAAAATGGAAGAAGCTGAGAGCATCAACAAGATGTATATCCGATTCACAGAGATTGTTAATAATCTCAAATCTCTCGGTAAGAAGATGCCCAATGAAGAAGTTGTTAGAAAACTTCTAAGGAGCCTACCAAAGAAGAAATGGGGTCCAAAAGTGACTGCAATAGAAGAAGCACAGGACCTCAACAAGCTGAAGTTAGATGAGCTCATTGGAAAACTTCGACCCATGAGCTACATCTCCAAGAGGAGGATTTTGAGGATAGCCCAAGAAGGAACATTGCACTAAAAGCCTTAGAAGAAGCTGAACTAAGTTCAAGTAGTTCCGACTCGAAGAGGACCCAATAGAGCAAATTCCAAAAGGCTTTAGAAAGATGATGAAGCATCGGACATCGAAAAGAAGTCTAAATCCGAGGTCCTCGGACGAGAAAGAAAAGGTAAACTCTCTCATCCTCTCAATTCTTTTTCTACTAATTATTCCGGGTGTTTTAAGTGTGGCAGCAAGGAACACACCATCAAATATTGCCCAGAAAAGAAGAGAGATTACAAGAAGAAGAAGACCATTACTTATAGTAAGGATGAGTCGGAAGAAGGAGACTCATCCGACTCGGACATAGAGGATGAGTCCAAGTGTCTAATAGCAATGACTCGACTCGCACACGAAACCGAATAAGAACAATACTCATCCGATGTTGAGGAAAATGATCCTCAAGAGGTAATCAATTACTATCTTACATTTTCTAAGATAGATCTTGCAAAGTACATCTTTTCTTTAGAGGAAAAGTCTAACTCCGATTGTTCCCTCTTTCAAGAAAAACTTGAGTCTCTTAAAACCGAGAACAATTTTCCGAAAAATGATCTAGAAAACCGAGACTCGGTTTGAAGGTACTTGAGACTAGCTCACATGATAATGAGACCGAGTCCGAGTGCCTTAGATTCGAGAATGAGCTTTTAAAGAAAAAGCTAGATGAGTCTCGGAAGTTGATTCTAGAACTCACTCAAGGTCAGAAAAACCTTGATCTCCTTCTTGGTTCTCAGTGTGTTTCTTTTCGAAAAGAAGGTTTGGGTTTTAATTCTGAAAAAGAGGATAACTCCTATAAAGTTCCTCTCAAGAAGAATTCTCGAAAAATCTTTTTCAAAAATTCCGAGTCCGAGTTCAACTCACACGAGTGAGAAAGAGAACTGAGCTCGAAAGGTTTATCAAGAGAAGTCTGCTCGGACTTTTTACAAAAGAAAAGATTTTAACAAACATGAAACTCAGTTTTCAAAAAGGAAGACTCGTAATCGGACCCTTCCAAAAATTATTCAAATTTCGGTTCCAAAAGTGCCCTTCCTCCAAAACTAACCTCAGTAAGAATAGTTACTGGGACTTGTTAGAGGAAGCAAGAAGGGTTAGTTTGTTTTCTTTTTACAGGTACACTACAAAGCAAAGGAAGACTCGAGTCTGACCCTCGGAGAGTGCTAAGAATTTTAACTTGTTAAGTTAGAGATTTGGAAAAGCACTCGGGTAAAAGTCTAGTCATCTCCTTGATAATATCATTCTAGACATCAACTAAGGTATGATTGACCTTACTTATCATTACATTCAATTGATATTTCTTCTGTTCAAAATCTCATTCTCTCCTTGTTTATTTTTGATGAAATGCATTAGTGGGAGAGAATAATGAACTTTGTGGATTCATCTCGCTTAGGGGAGTTCAATGGTTTAGGGGAGCGAATTTTGAAAAGTTTCACAAATTTAAAATGCTCCTTATGTCATTTTAATTATGCTCGATAATTATGATGAATTTCTTTGAGTCATTATTTAGTTGAATGCCTTTCATCAAAAAGGGGAGATTGAAGACTCGGGTATGACTGACTAACCCCTTGAATGTGTTTTGATTTCATGCATTCATCTAAATTTAGGATAAAGTAAGAAGCATCCTAAAAGAAATTCATTTAACTAAGTCATATGCTTTACAATTCATCATTTCAATATGACTTATTCTTGATCGAACTCGGACTTAAGCATATTAAGATTATCCGACTAAGTCCGACCCACTAAGTCGGACTCGGACTTAGAAAGTAGAATCCGAGTTAGTTATGATAGACCGAGTAAGTCCGACCCACTCGAATCCGACCCACTCGGAACTCGGACTCGGATCTAACCCACTCGGAACTCGGATTCGACCCACTTAGTCGGACTCGGACATTTAGTTTGCCTACGCTATTATTTGTTTAATTATGCGTAATTGTAAAATGTCTATATAACTCTTGTGCCCATTAAGATTGATTGATTTATTTATGAGTTTTAGCATATCCGGAATCTGAGTATATTGAATATTAGACTTGAAATATTCCAAATTAATAGATTAAGGTAATTAGTCATTAAATGCTTTATTTAGACTAATCCTTATCTAATTATGGACCAAAGTATATTTATACTTTGAGAACCATTGTGCTTAATGTTTTTGCAGGTTTTTCTAATGTCAATTATCTGAAGAAAAAGCAAAAGCAAAAGGCTTCGACCATTAAAGCATTGCCGGACAAAAAGTCGGAATTTCTAGAAAAGCTCGGAACTTACTTGACGACCTTGTTTGTTACTTGTTTTGGGTAATATTTTATTTACGTGTCTAACGGTCTTTTCGTTTTGCTTTTCCAGTTTACAAAAGGTGGAAAAAGAGTTTTTGGAAGCTAGGACCAAGGCACAACGGTTATTTCAAGGTGGTCCAGAAATGTGAGTGACTCGGACTATCCGTTACAACGGCTAGTTGACTCAGCACGGCTTCAACAGAAAGACGTTGGAGGCACAACGGCTATCTCTTCAAGGCGAGACTATTTATAGAAGCCTTAGCACAAGATTTCAACTAACGAATGGAAGAAAAAGAGAGACAATATTGAACATCTTCTCTAGCATACAACTCCCAAACTGTAATTCTAATATTCTGAGTTGTATTTTTCCGAGTCGGTTGTATTGCAATTCTTACTACTCTTCTACTCCTTCTCTCCGACTGAGTTGTAAAGGTTACCTCAACTCGGTTGTCCCAAACCGTAAAGGTTACCTCAGTTTGGAAGTACCAAGTTAGATAAGGGAACTTCTAACCCTAGGAAAAATTGGAGGATCCCAAGTTGATAAGGTAACTTCAACTTGGAAGTACTAGGTCAGTCAGATAAGGTAAATTCCGAGCCTAGGAAAATTGTAATAGATTTGTTTGGGAACAAATCTAGGTAGTCATATTCATTGTAATTGAGGATTCAATTAGTGGATTTGACTTGGTGTCTTGATTGACACTGTCCGTGGTTTTCCGCCCGGGAGGGTTTCCACGTATATCCGAGTTTACACTTTTCCGAGTCCAATCTAGACTCGGAATGCATTTCTGTCTCCATTCGTAGCAAAAGAGTTTGATTTTCTCAAAAATCTTCCATCACCCTATTCACCCCCTCTAGGGTGACTTAACTTCTCCCGAGCAAACCTTCATTTCATCTATTCCTCTCTCTTAGCATTATCTAATTTTGATTAAATCACTTCCCTAACATGCCTTTACAACTCAAACAATATTCGTACAATCAAGCAAATCCATTCTCATATAAAAATTCGATAAGCATATTCACAATTTGAATAAACCCAAATAAATTTTCAATACCTTATAAACATATACTCAAACCTAATTTCATGTATAACCACACTTCAATTACTCCCCAAAATTCTTCCAATTCCACCACAATCAACTCAAAATTCAATCACAACTTAACTTACAACATTTACTTGTCTAATTATTCAATTATAAAATGAATTTGGGATATAATTTACTTAGAAATTAAGGGTTAGAAATTTACCTCAAAAGAGGTTAGAGATGAAAATGGATGATGGGGGTTCGGTGTGGAGTTGGCTATTGGAGGGCGGCGGCTCGAGCGTCGGTCCGCGGCGTCGAGCGGTGACGGCAGCCGAGGAACGGCACCGGCAGCGAGTCCGCACGGCAAGAGCAGCGGTAGGGGCAGGTTTTGCCCCTGGTGACGCGAAACAGGGAAAAGGGGAAGAAAACTCGGTGGCGGTAGCAAGGTGTCGATGGAGGCACCGGTGGAGGCCTGCTGGCGGTGGCGAAGGACCGGCGGTGGCTGGCTGGTGGTGGCAAGGCAAGATTGTGAAGGGGAGTGATGAAGGAAAGAGGATGAAGTTGTGAGATTTTGGGTTTTTGATTTATGAAGTAAGTAATAGCCCCCTCCTCCCCTTTTTGTTTCATTACTTGCACCGCCATCATGTTCCAGACAACTTCTTTTTTTCTTTTTTTTTTCATTAAGCATATCGATTAATCTTTCTAACTCAAAATCTGTGTTGTTCAGACATATGTATATCTTTATGAATTTAAAAATGTTCAAATAATTATCTGCACCTATAAACATTTATTAATTCCTAATGAAATAAATTATATAATTTTAATACGTACGTACGCCCACAATTTCACATGACTCACTTGCTTTCAAATAATATTAAGACGATAAAATACAAATTTAGAGTAATTAAATACGATTAAAATTTGGGGTGTTACATCCTTCCCCCTTAAAATAAGTTTCGTCCTCGAAGCTGTGATATGTCTCGTATCATACATTTGAAATATTTACGGAAAGAAGCTTCGTTCCATGTGTTGTGCTTCTTACCATTTCAAAATTCCATATTAGATTTGCTTTGACTTGATTCGTTATTTAGACCTTATCAAGTCTAGCAAAAATGCTACTGATAGCGACTTTGTATTCAACTAACTTCACAAAACTTATGGCTCTCAAGTCCATACCATAACTCCCAAATATCATGTGTATTCTCCCAAATTTACATGACTTAGATAGCACTTGTGCATAACTTCACATTTTATTATTTGTTATACGGATAATCTTATATAAATTTCTATGGGGTGTAAAAAGGCTCTATATGTAATTGATGTATAACCCTTTAATAACATAAAGGAACGAATAGCACCCAATCAATTAAAATGATAATAACCTTAAATGAAATATAAACGTACCGATTCTTGATCAGCAATTTCCTTCTTCCTTATAACATAGGCCCTTCCTGCTTGGTTGTTACTGGCAAGCGCAGGAGGCCCGGTGCTTCTAGACATTTGAGTTGGTCCTTTGCCCATTTGAGGAGGCTTGATAGGACAGGTTTGTAATTATATGGTCCGGATCCCCACACCAATAGCGGACTCCAATTCCCACTCTACATTGCAAAGTGGTGTGGTTCCTCCGACCACACTTAGCACACTTGTTTTACGTCATGCAGTTGAGCCTTGAGCTTCAGCTTTAATGACCATAGGTTTCTTGTTAAGTGTCTCGTCCATTGGGTCTCTCTCTTCATTCCATCGTTTATTAAAAGTACCCAAATTTGTTTTCCTCAATTCATTTTTCACTCGTTCTATCTCGGTTGCATGTTCATATAATTTGGCTTGTTCGCACTGGTTGCCCTGCCAAATGATCCCTAATGTATGGGGCTAAACCTTCTTCAAATCGTATCATTTTCATATAGTCGGTGGCCACATACTCGGGGCAAATCTTGAAAGTTCCGTAAACTTGCTAGCATATTCCATTACCGACAAATCATCTTGCCTTAACTCCAAGAACTCTTTCTGTTTTTGCCTTTGTAGAGATACTTGGATAAAACTTAGCTCTTAATTTCTCTAAGAATTTATCCCAAGTTCCTTCAGGATGTTGAAAAGTAGACTTTACCGTTCCCCACCAAATGTCGACTTGTCCAGTTAGATAGAAAGCCCCAATATTTATGCGTTTGTTGTCGGGAACTTCCATTACATCAAATATCTTTTCCATTTGTCTTATCCATTCTTCCGGAATAACCGGTTCCATCTTCCCATCATATGTTTTGTGGTTTTGTTTTATGACCCGATCAAAGACTTTACTTTCCTTTCCCGATTTTCAGGATCGGATGCCCCCAACCTTTGTGCCACTTCAGCTAAAAATTTTTCCCAAAAGTTTCAGATCTAAGTTATTAAGTAGTCTCCCTGAATCCTCGGCATTTTCCCGACTTGCTTGTGTGGTTGCTGTTGGAGACTTTTGGTTAATTGATTGGACTGGCATAGTCTCCACATTGTTTCCTTGTGCGTTGTGTCCCACAACGTTTTCATTTTGGTTCGACATTCTGTTTATCAAATGACAAAGTTATCAACTCTCCATTTTATTTATTTATTTATTTATTTATTTATTTATTTATTATTATTATTATTATTATTATTATTACTCTGCTAGTTATGCAAATGACACGAACTTGTACATGTCTAATTTACGATATTAAGACTCCATCTCCTTTGAGTATGTAAGGTTGTTATGTTTGTACACATTTGTTAAGGCTTTGTTATGCTTAGCTTCAATTTTTTTTTTTTTCTTTCCTTCGTCTTTGTCCTCCTCCTCAAACTTTTCATGGGTTCCACGCAACTTTACTCTTATTGCTACTTTCTAATAATGTATTCTATATTTCTCTCATTTCTTCATTATCGGAATCTTATATACTTCATCATATATTTGCAACCTCACTAATCCCAAATAATCATCAACATAAACTACTCACTTACACGGCTATGTATAATAGGTACTGCACTACCCAACTCTCCTTATTAATTGCTTATTGGGGATCCGAAATAATATTGTTAAGATCTATCATACCCATATGACCTTTTTGCTCCCAAGTAACTCCTTTATCTTTCTATACTTATATCCCAAAGTCACGACCTCGCTCCGATACCACTTCGTAACGCCCCAACATAATCACTATACAAAACACACTTATCGAATAAATATACTATGACAAGGCAGCGGAAAACAATGTCATATTAGGGCGTCACTGCCGTCCCTACTGGAGAGACTAGGCTAACATTGCAACAAAACACAAGATCATCTTTTCAATTTACCCAACGCTTACATTTAAAGTCTCGTATCATCAAACCCAATATGTACATAATTTAGACCACCAAACATGAGTTCGTTATCCTCGAAATACATCATGGCATTTAACAATTCTACCATCAACGACCAACCCTAAAACACCCGAGAATAAAAAAACCAAAGTCCGAGTCACCGATCCGAGTCAACACCTCCTAGTTCTTTTGCTCTTAACACTTCCCGCCCAACATTAACCTTCTTTTCTTTCCCTAAAAACATTTAAGAAAACATCAAAACAAGAATGAGCCATGGCCCAATGACGCTACCCTTGTACTCGTAAAAATATATCTATTATAGAAGTCGGTGAGTGCACGCAGATAATTAAAATCGGTTTCGAAAGCTATTTACATGTAAAATTGAAGTAATTTCATTATGCATTAAGGTATTGAAATAACTTAGGACCCATTTATGTGACATCATCATATCTGTAATCGTGATCGTAATCGTGTTCGTAAACCGTATCGTGAGCTGGAATCGTGTCTATAAACTGCTTACGTGAACTAGAATCGTGTCCGTAAACTGCATCTGTAATTTGTAATCGTGTTCGTAAACCGTATCTCGTGAACTGTAATTGTATCTCGTAAACCGTAATCGTGAACTGTAATCGTGTCCGTAAACTTTACTGTGAACTATAACTATGTCTCGTAACCTATAACCGTGTGCTGTAAAGATCTGTAATTGTGTTCGTAAGCTGTACGAGTGAACTCGAAATCGTGTTCGTAAACTTTACCGTGAACTGTAATCGTGTCTATAAACCGTAATGTGAACTATAACTATGTCTATAAACCGTAATCGTGAATCGTAATCGTATTCGTAAAGTATAAGCGTGAACTGTAATCGTGTTTGTAAACTGCATCTTGTGAATTGTAACTATGTTTGTAAAGAACTGTAATTGTGTCCGTAAACTATACTGTGAACTGTAATCGTGTTCGTAAACTATACTGTGAATCTGTAATCGTGTCCGTAAAGAACCGTAATTGTGTCCGTAAACTGTATCGTGAACTGGAACCGTGTTCGTAAACTGCATCGTGAATCGTAATTATGTCTCGTAAACTGCATCGTGAACTATAATCGTGTTCGTAAACTGTAATCGTGTCTATAAAGAATCAGTAATCGTGTCGCAAACCGTATCTGTGAACTGGAATTGTGTCTGTAAACTGTAATCGTGTTCGTAAACTATACTGTAAATCGTAATCGTGTTCGTAAACTATACTCGTGAATCGTAATCGTGTTCGTAAACTGTAATCGTGAATCGTAATCGTGTTTGTAAACCGTGAACTGTGACTATGAAGTGGGCCCAAATTATTTGTATTATTAAAACAGTAAACTCAATAATAAAGATGAATAATTTGGAAAACGTACAAGCAATAACGTACCTCAGCGTGCCAAACACTTCAATGACTCGATTGCTTCGCAACACAATTTTAATTCGATTTCGTTTCCAAAATGAATCTACTTTTGTAGATTACTAGTCCTTTAACAATATTTATATGCATTTACGATCACCAAACTTTTACTTTTCGCATACCTATCCATATTGTTTCCTTCGAGCTCAATATTCATACATTTATCGAAATAAGCTATTGATGATATAGTTTGAATTTGTATACAACAATTGATGAGTTTAATTTCCCATTCTTGTAATAAAACTCAAGTTTGATCTTTTGCTTCTATCACTAGTCCGTGCTTAATGTAGCCTAACCTTAGTTGTACCACTCATTTCATCTAGTATGCCCAGATGTCCTCTTATCCGTAAACCAAATATACTTCCTACTTAACTTGTCGGTTTGGTTTTCCAATTTTCTAAAAATTTTGGCAAAGTTTCGTTTAAAACATGGCCTAACCATTAGGCTAGAAGCCTTAAAAACCTGCATAAAATCTACAATAAAACTCAACGAGCCACACGCTCGGAGTACACAACTCAACGGTCACATGCCGGAGTATATTTACAACCACAAAAATCAAGCTTCAAACCAAGTATATAAAACAAGTTACAATCTCGTCAATATTCTCATTTTTTGTGCTCATGAACTTTTCGATTTTTGATCACGACATATATATTTATAGCTAAGGCTCGATTAAGCAATTTAATCATAGAAATCTCGATTATCGGGAGATGACTCCGTACGATTAATTCCTTTATGGGTACTACCAATAATCGAGTTAATGATTTAGTGTGTCGTAGACAGAATAGTGAAACTCATTAATACTTCAACATGTTAACATTCAAATATTTTGAAAAGTGCAGAAAAAAACAAGTAACGTACCTTTTAATGCATTTTCACTCCTTATACAAGCTTCCTGATTACCACGTTTGTGACCTGTTTGTGTTTAGAGTAAGGCTTTTATAAGTCGGATAAGTTTAATAAGTTATCAATATCACCTATATACTTTGTATCATTTGAACTCTTGTTAGTTAGGTTAACTATTTTTCTAGTCACTCTTAAAAACCTTCATGTCTGTTTACTTCCTTAGTTAATTATTAAAGAATCCCCTCATCAATTTAATACTTTCCGATAAACTCTATGACCAATTAATCAAGAGAATTTCCTATTTTCCTCTCACTATATTTGGCCATGGAGTATTACATTCTGAAACTTTACAATTCCAATAATTAACCTCGAATACCAACACACCATCATTTCAACCCATCATTATCCCGAAATACTTTCATTCCGTAGAATTATTATTTAACATTTTGGCTTAAATATATCCTAAAATCGATTGTTGTAACATTCATATATCACAGAGTTACCTCAACAACATTATTTACTCTACACAAGCTTTGTGCTGCAACCAAATTAATTCCTCCAACCTTTAATCCCATCCAACTTACAACAACATTTTATAGAAATAATCTAAGTAATTCAATTACTCTTCCTCTCAAATTCAAGCATGACTTGCCTAATTCACAACTACATACTCCTCAAATTAATTTTAACAAAGCACATAACTACTTAGTTAGATTCCACAAAAACCACCTCAAATCCAATTAAACTTTCAAATATACTTTCATCTATTCCTCTCTCTTAGCATTATCTAATTTTGATTAAATCACTTCCCTAACATGCCTTTACAACTCAAACAATATTCGTACAATCAAGCAAATTCATTATTCGATAAGCATATTCACAATTTGAATAAACCCAAATAAATTTTCAATACCTTACAAACATAAACTCAACCCTAATTTCATGTATAACCACACTTCAATTACTCCCCAAAATTCTTCCAATTCCACCACAATCAACTCAAAATTCAATCACAACTTAAATTACAACATTTACTTGTCTAATTATTCAATTATAAAATGAATTTGGGATATAATTTACTTAGAAATTGAGGGTTAGAAATATACCTCAAAAGGGGTTAGAGATGAAAATGGATGATGGGGGTTCGGTGTGGAGTTGGCTATTGGAGGGGCGGCTCAGGCGTCGGTCGGCGGCGTCAGGTGTCGGTCGGTGGCTTCAGGCGGCGACGGCGGCCGAGGAACGGCACTGGCAGCGGGTCGCGCAGCAAGAGTAGCGGCAGGGGCAGGTTTTGCCTCTGCCGACGCGAAACAGGGGAAAGGGGGAAGAAAACTCGGTGGCGGTAGCAAGGTGTCGATGGAGGCGCCGGTGGAAGCCTACTAGCGGCGGCAGAAGGACCGGCGGTGGCTTGCTGGTGGTGGCAAGGCAAGATTGTGAAGGGGAGTGATGAAGGAGAGAGGATGAAGTTGTGAGATTTTGGGTTTTGATTTCGAAGTAAGTAATAGCGCCCTCCTCCCCGTTTTGTTTCATTACTCGCACCGCCATCACGTTCCAGACAACTTCTTCTTTTTCTTTTTCTTTTTTTTCATTAAGCATATCGATTAATCTTTCTAACTCAAAATCTGTGTTGTTCCGACATATGTATATCTCTATGAATTTAAAAATGTTCAAATAATTATCTCGTACCTATAAACATTTATTAATTCGTAATGAAATAAATTATATAATTTTAATACGTACGTCCGCCCATAATTTCACGTGACTCACTGCTTTCAAACAATATTAAAACGGTAAAACATAAATTTAGAGTAATTAAATACGATTAAAATTCGGGGTGTTACAGGTTGTCCCACCTGTTGATCCGAATCTCGGATTTGGATCTCTTGATGCGATGATGGTGAATTGAAAGGGGCTTTTTGTGAGTTTTTGGAGATAGGTAGGCGGATGTGTGACTCGATGGAGTTTTGGGATCTAACACATGGAGTATGATGGAAGTAGAAAAGGACTAGGCTGAAAATGGACCAAGAGATTAGAATACGGATAAGCGTATTCGGTAGCTCTTAGGCGAGTTTCAGCAGCGTGAGGCTAAGGCAGGAAGACGTGTGGGAATGAGAGCCAAGGCTCTCTATTTATAGGGAGAGGTTAGGTCAAGCAATGACCTAGGTTTAAGCTCGGCCAGCCATCTAAAGCTAGCAGCGAAAAACCGGGCCAAGATCAAAGTGATAAGACCGGATAAAGCAAAGGACAAAACCAGATAGAACCGGGTAAATGAGGGGAGGCAAGCGCCGACCAACCGGTGTTGCCTAGGGTTTCGTGCCCTAGCGTGCTACCCCGGAGTCTCGCAAGCTGGAGCATAGCGTTTTAAGGCAAAAAGCAGGGTAGAAGGCACCGACCATGGGTGGTCTTCTAGGGTTTTGTGGCCTTTCCGTTATGTCTCGGAATTCCGTAGCCAAAACACAGCATTTTAAGTGAAATTACTAGTAAGGTGTGCCAGCCATGTTGGGCTTTCAAGGAGATTGTGGGCTCCTAGTCTCGGTTGGATTGTTTTGGAGCTTAAACACCACACTTTGATTCTTGTGATCATGAAATACAACGTCTAACGTCATCTTGAGGTCTTCGGCTCCTTGTCCGGTTGTAGTGAAGTAAAATGTAGTATTCCGAACTTGGGATTTCCCAGCACACAACATTGAACTCTGTTGTCTCCGAAGGCTTGGGCCAGTTTTGGATCGTCCAAAAGAAAAAGGGATTTTTGGATCGACCCAAGAGAGAAGGCTATTTATGTGGTGCTGGGGGTTCTTTGTGGTTTACTGCCTTCCATCACACCAATCGGACACAATCCAAGATCTAAATCCTCAAATAGGACTCGGGATTTCATCATCGGGACAACAAAAAAAAAACAGAGAAAAAGACGACACTTTTTAGGTGTCTACAGGGACAAAAACTTAAAATTAAGAAAGGTTTTTAAAAAGGACTCCATTGGTCAAAATTAATGTTTCGATGTTCGGGATAGTAACAATAGATCTAAGTGAGTGAAAAGTGGTGAAAAGAAGGTTTTTTATGAATGGTTTAGAAATGAAAATGGAAATGTGAATGAGGAAGAGTAGACAGTAGAGTCGGACAGAGAATTTATCAGCCTAGGGGCAGCTTAATTGATGTGTGAAATGGAGGGGGAATAACCCCTCTATTTATAGAAAAGTTTAGGGTGTAGGAAACCTCGTGAAAGGTCCGCTCACTAAATTAATTTATTATTTAAAAAATATAAAAGAAAAAGATTCTATTCTATACTTTAAATAAACAATTAAAAAATGGATTTTCCAATTCTTCACCGATCTAGAAGGGAAGCGGAAGAAGCGAGATAGAGCAAAGGCCTTCTCTTTCCGTCCGCTCTTCCCGAAGCGAGAAAATTGCATGTAAAGATCCGTAAGGGCCCTAAACCTAACCCGAAAGCCACCGATTAAAGGATGAATGGGCCCCGAGATTACGGAAATGGATAAAGAAGAATTCAAAAACTAAACTAGCCAAAACGATGTCGTTTGGAGGAGCTCATGGCTGATGCCAGTCCCTCAATGACCTAATCAGTGGTCTAGACGCTGGGCGCCTGAACCTAGTTGGACCATCCGGAAAAAAATAAATATAGACTGATCTGGCCCAAAGAAAAGCACTATGGGCTATTTTGGAGCTAGTTGGCTTTTTGTGGCTAAAATGGCTTTTGTTACTCTGGTTTAGTCCGATCTTGACCCGAGCATTTAAATGAGGTCAATTTTACATCACCAAGCTAACAAAAATAAAATAAAATAACTAAAATAAATAGAAATGACACTTTTAGGTGTCTATAGGAAGACACCACAGAGTCCACTGGTGGTGGTGGTGGTGCATCGGCAAATATCTACTTTCCCTACCTGTATTTCCATAATCTCTCTTCCCTACTTCTGTGATAAAAAATCTTAAAAATTAATTATTAAAATTCTATAAGTGTGAGCAATAAAAAATTAAGTCAAGTAACTTCTATAAATTAATGTCTCTTACATCAAGATACCTTAATATTTATGACATTTTCCTTGGTCTCATATGATGCGTAACCTTTTTCCCCTCTTCTGCTCAAACCCTAACATCATTTGTATACGTATACAAACTATTTGATTCAATGTATGCTTGTCAAGTCCATCTAGACATGGTGGACACGGCTCTTCATTCTTGTGTGGACACCACTTGCATCTAATATGTTCCAAATGTACATATATATTCCTGACTCCAATTCTCTGTGACCGAATATTTTAGCTCCCACTCGACCCATTCTCTTCATATTCCATGGATTATCCTTTTTTTTTTTTGCAGCAAATGGATGATCCTTATAGATTGCAAATCTCTTGCCCCTTATTAATTAGTTTCTTCTTTATGACAATTGGGGGATATATAATAAAGCTCGAAATCAATATATAAACGTCCTCCAAAACTAAATCTAAGATTTGGTCTTACCTATCTCCTACCTACCTCCTAAATAAAAAGAGAAAATGGTTGAAGGTAAGCTAGGTATGGGATATCTGGTTCTCCATTCTCTTAACATGGGAAAAACGACAAAAATCAAAACAGATGATAAAGTCTAAAATAGCATAAACAATAAGACCAAAGGAAGTGTTTGGGCAAGTCATCATATCAATCTTGTTGATGAGATTACCATAATAATTTTTAATTGAGAAATTGACTATTAAATGTTATTTAAATTTTCTTGAAACCCTCTAGAGAGAGGAGATAGCGTCTAAAGAGAGAAGTAACCTAAGAGCTCCCGCAGCCCTAGGCGCGTCCGGGAAGCGCGCCTGACGTGGCGCGCCGCCCCAGGCGTGGCGTCCCATAGCAGGCACGCTGCTTCCCGAGCGCGCGCGGAAGCCCGTGTAGAAGAGTCTCTGGAGAGAAGTCTTGCAGATTATGTGGCAGCGTGTGACTGGTTATTGGACTGCAATTAATTACCACAAAAATAAGCTGGTAATTAATTAAATAATCTTGGAAATTCCACCATGTTTCAATTAAACAAAATTGATTAATAAAGTTGTACAAGTACAACGGCTATAAAATAGCCGTTGGTTTTTTTGTTAATAACGGTAATATTTGTAGTTAATATTTTTGTATTTTTTTTATATATTTTTACTGTATAAATACCTATTAAATTGACAACTTACATCATGTCATTCTCATATTGTTAGTTTGTGAAGATTGAAGTGAATAAAACATAGTAAAATTTTGTTATCCAATTCTAAATTGTTCTTTATTTCATTTTGCTATATTTTGATGAGATGAATATTTTGTTAATTATGTGTTTTAAAATTATTATTTTTGTAATATGTTTGTAGGAGTGTTGGAGGTGTGTAAATCAATATAGAAGTGAAGCAAATTGTAAGTTTTTCCATATATATATATATATATATATATATATATATATATATATATATATTCTTGTTATTTTAAAGCCGAATTAATATTTATGTGAATATGTTTATTATGTAACAAAAATTATGACCATAATAAAATTAAAAAATTATATGAACAAATATTACATGAATATGTATTTATGGTTAATTGAATGTGATTTAATATTTTAAGTAGTTCGAATGGATTCAAAATGTGACATATATGATTACATATATATATATATGGATTTAGTATGGATTGTGACAAATGTTGAAAGCTATATATATATATGAATTTAGTATGGATGTGATATGCAACATATATGATAATAATAATAATAATAATAATAATAATAATAATAATAATAATAATAATAATAATAATATGTACAATTGTAATATATGACATATATTAGAACTTATAGGTTGATTTACAGTTAATTGAATATGAGTCAAAAATTTGTAAATATTAATTGAACAAATATTACATAAATATGAACTTATATATGTTGGAAATTTTTTTTAAAAGTCACTAAACTTTATTTTAGTGTTTTTAAAAAATCACCAAAGTTTAAATTGGGTTTAAAAAATACTAATCTTTACTATAGGGTTCAATTAATCACAAAAATTTGAGTTGAAAATAATTGTATTGGCTTCAAATAATTTTATATAAGCCAAAAAAATCTAGGTGCAAATGACTATATTGGCTGTCCAACACCACATGCACCACCACAAGCAGTGGTGTAAACCGTGGCAGCATTTTTAGCCACCACGGTATGCACCACAGCCTGTGGTGGTGCCTGTGGTGCTGGGCAGAAAAGGATACCTCTATACCTTATGATTTGATTTGGTTCCTCTTATACAAATGGACCAAAATAACTTTCAAATGACTTTTTAATGATTTTGTAGAGTAAAGTTTAGTGAGGTTATGGTTAAATATATTACTTTATGTGAATTTATCAATAGATGGATATTTACTTATTAGAAGTGGACATAAACATATTAATCGAACATAATTTAGAACTTATCAATATATTAATTAGCTTTATTAGAACTGGACATAAACATATTAACATGTTAGAAAATGTATAATTGTAATATATGACATATATTAGAACTTATAGGTTGATTTGAAGTTAATTGAATATGAGTCAAAAATTTATAAATATTAATTGAACAAATATTACATAAATATGAACTTATATATGTTGGAAAATTTTTTAAAAGTCACTAAACTTTATTCTGGTGTTTTAAAAAATCATGAAAGTTTAAATTGGGTTTAAAAAAATACTAATCTTTACTATAGAGTTCAATTAATCACAAAAATTTGAGTTGAAAATAATTGTATTGGTTTCAAATAATTTTATATATGCCAAAAAATGTAGGTGCAAATGACTGTATTGGCTGCCCAACACCACATGCACCACCACAGGCAGTGGTGTAAACCGTGGCAGCATTTTTAGCCACCATGGTATGCACCACAACCTGTGGTGGTGCCTGTGGTGCTGGGGAGAAAAGGATACCTCTATAGCTTATGATTTGATTTGGTTCCTCTTATACAAATGGACCAAAATAACTTTCAAATGACTTTTTAATGATTTTGTAGAGTAAAGTTTAGTGTGGTTATGGTTATTTACTTTTAGAAGTGGACATAAACATATTAATTGAACATAAGTTAGAACTTATCAATATATTAATTAGCTTTATTAGAAGTTGACATAAACATATTAACATGTTAGAAAAAAAAAAGTGAATTAATTTAGAAGTTGACGTAAATTTTCTTTATGTAAATTAAACAAACGTTAGAACTTATCTATATATTATTTATATTAACAAATATTGACAAGTAATGTGACTTAACTTCAAATTAATTATATTTCATTCCATGTAGGTGTTAATTGTGATCGAATATGGATAATAATTTGGGCTCATTTACAAGTTTACTTAATGAGGAAGAGAATGAAACACAACATTCACGAAATAGTAACACAAATATATCTTCCCATGCTCCAAAATGGCCTTATCCACCACCACATCCCCAATATCCATACATGCATTATCCAATGCAAAGTAGTGGATCATATATACGCCCACCATATTACCCCTTTCCACCTCATCATAATTATATATCGGGGCAAGTAACTCCACCCCATCTTCAACCCCAACCCGATCATTGAGACATTCAGAATCTCCTATTAACCCAAGCAATGATGAAATCGAAGTGCTTGAGGAGGGTCCCTCATCGGGAGGGGGCAGAAAGTGGATAGAGGATGAAGATCGTCGTTTGATTAGTGCTTGGATGAACACAAGCATAGACCCCATCGTGGGGGCGGACCAAAAGAAGGAAGGGTTTTGGAAGAATGTGGCCAAAGCCTTCAATGAGCACCTTCCTTCAGGAGCTGCCCAACGATCCTGGAAGACTTGTAATGGACGTTGGAGGAGGTGTGCCCTTTGACATCTAAGTGGACGGGGATTGTGGATGAAGTTTACCGTCTCAATCAAAGTGGGACATGTATGGAACATGTTATTGACAAAGCACAAGAGTTGTATTCTCAAAGAATGGACGGGAAAAAGTTTGAACATATGGTATGGTGGCGACTACTCCATGAACATCCGAAATGGAAGACTTTCTGCTTCGGAAGTAACGATAGTTGCCCAAAGCGAATAAGGCTTAATGAGATGGGGGCACACTCTAACTCATCTACCCCTATCAGTGAGGATCAATCTGGTTTGGATGGGGGTGGTCTTTTCGCCCTATTGGTAGAAAAGTGGCCAAAAGGAAACTGAAGGAGAAGGAAACAAGTACAACTGATTTGGTGGCTAATCAACTATCTACAATGACCACAACTACAAAGGAGAGGAGCGAGATATTGCGTGACTATGTGAAGGAGCAGGCAAGGAAGGCAGATGCAGCTAAAGAGTCGGTTCGCCTCCGACGTGAATATGAGCAGCGTAAACAATTTGAATGGGAGACAAATATTATGAGGATGGACGTTGATAACATGTCTTATAGAGAAGTAGAATATTTTAGAGGTGTACATGAGAAGATTTTGAGCAAGTATCGTGAAACGTCTGAGTAAATCTTTCTCCTTACCTTGAATAGGACTAGTCGTACAATTAATTTTAGTTGTAGATGAAATTAGATATGACATAACTTTATGTATGTTTCTTAGCTTCTAAGTAATTTTCTCAACTTCATTTGTGGGAAAACTTTTGTAACAACTTTTATTTGTGGAATGGAAATTTTCAATTTGCTTTTCATCATACCTTTCTTTAATGTTATTTTCACTATTAATATTATATTTGCACAGGTGTCGGACAATGGATCATCTATCTTTATCTTCATCACCATCTTCGGATTGCTTGACATGGATAATTGAAGAGTCCGATAATGATATGCCTTTTTGGAAGAATTACTTGACGATGAGAATGAATTCCAACATATGCTTAAGATTTTATAAGCTGCAGAATCGATAGAACCTTCATCTTCATCCAGGTCACGTAAGAAAAAAGATATATTCGAAGAAATCGAGAAGAAGCTCACAATCGCTTGTATGAAGATTATTTTGCAGATGAACCCGTGTATACAGAGCAACAATTTCGTCAGTAGATTCTGAATGCGAAAACATTTATTTGTTCGCATAGTACAAGCCCTCGAGAATTACTCTGATTACTTTAAGTTAAGGTATGATGCACTTGGTCAACCAGGCTTGTCACCGCTAACTAAGTGTACCGCAGGCATGAGGATGTTGGCGTATGGTATATCTGCCGATTATGTGGATGAATACTTGAAAATAGGTGAGAGTACGGCACTTGAGTGCATGAAGAAGTTTGCGGAATGCGTCATTAATGTTTTTGGACATGAGTACTTGAGAAAGCCAACTCAAGCTGATTTCGATCGTCTCTTAGCCGTAGGGGATGCCCGTGATTTCCCAGGAATGTTGGGAAGTATTGATTGTATGCATTGGGAGTGGAAAAATTGTCCAATAGCATGGAAAGCAGCGTTCGCTAAAGGTATATACAAAGTGCCAACAATTAATCTTGAAGCATGGGCTTCATACGATCTTTGGATATGGCATGCATTCTTCGGATGCCTAGGAAGTCTCAATGACATCAACGTCCTCGATCGGTCCCCGGTGTTCCAAGAGTTGTATCAAGATCAAGCTCCGAAATGCAAATATGTTGTCAATGGTCATATGTATACCATTCCATATTTTCTGTCGGATGGTATATATCCGAAATGGGCCACGTTTGTCAAAATGATCCCACTACCACAAGGTCCAAAAGCAAAATTATTTGTTGAACGACAAGAGGGTGTAAGGAAGGATGTGGCATGAGCGTTTGGTGTCTTACAAGCTCGTTTTGTAATTATTCGTGACCTTTGTCGCTTAATGGAGGAAGATGACATAGGTAAAGTAATGAAAGCTTGTTTAATACTCCACAACATTATCGTCGAAGATGAGCGAGATCAATACAACCTTGCTTATGATTACGATTATGAGCAAGTGGAGGCATGCACCCGGACATCTAATGTCCAACATGACCATCACCCATGTTATGCAACTTACTTCCGAAAATCAGCTGAAGTTAGAGACAGCGGAACTCATACACGTCTGCAAACGGATTTGGTTGCAGAAATATGGAAACGAAACTTGGCGCGACGAGAAATGAGTGATCCATTTTTTTTTCATATTGTCCGTATTTCGTAAGCGTTGAATTTTTTTCGTATTTTATTTTCCTCATATTTACGTGTTGCATTATTGTAATAACATTGCAATTATTATTGTATGTTTTTTATTTAATTTAATTTAAAATATTATTGTATCACTTGTTTAAAAATTTTCATAACTTAAATTAATTAATTTAATTTTCATAGTGCACCAAATAATTTTTTTATATATTTATAAAAATAAATAATAATACAAAACATAAGATATGAATATAATTAAATATGTTGATGAGTGAGACCCATAAGAATTATTTAAATAGAGTGAGCTTTATTGGTGAGTCTTCGCATTGTGGAAGTAAGCGATTTAGAGAGAGAAAAAACCCTTCTGCTGATGTGATAAGCTGCTTTTTCCAAATGGCCTCCAATTTTTTCAATCAACCTAAATCACCAGATCCAGTCTCTCTGGCCTTTGATGCCTCTTGCTGCAACATCTCAAGTGTCGCTTTGATTACCAAAGATCCGAATCCCCTTCTTTCATTCGCACTTCGTTCTGCCTCCATTTCATATTGTGCTCTCAAAATAGTCTCGATTGTTTTTTGTTAGACTCACAGGCCGACCTTTATTGGAAGCTTTCCATCTTGCTCATCGATTGGCAGCGATTCAGGTTGAGGGAGCCTTCGTGGTCGTCCCAATGGCCTCCAGTTCAGAGTGGCTTCGAATCTATTTGTGGGGTCCTCCCTGGTCGTCTTCTTCGTCGAATTTGTGCGGAATTTGCTGCTGTTTTGGGGTTTATAGATGGGTGTATGAGGTGGTATGCTCAGCCCGTTCCCTATCTCTCGTTGCTACCCATCTCAGGAAACCCAGGCTCGATTTTCTTTTTTCCCGTCTCGTTCCTCTTCTTCTTGTTGCCATTCTTGCTTGTCCTGCATCTACCCTCCACGAATCTGATGGGTAATCACATCTCCTAAATGGTTGTGTTCTTTCTTGGAGCCTATGTTTGGTTGTCGATGTTTCTCCGAGGCAATCACCTCCGTTTTAGACTGAACGGACCCCAATTCCTTGAACTGAATTTCGGTTTTGGGAGAGGATCTGCTGAGATTCAGCGAAAAGTCATCTGTGTGCTTCCATTTTCAGGTGATTTGCCCCTCGTCATCTCTCTTGTTTCGAAGTGCCCTGTTTTGATTATAATTTGGGCTCATGAGTTGTTGATTGATTTGGTTAGTTTGATTCTCTGCTTGCTCTATTTTAAGTGTTCTCCTCTGGACTGCGTTGGTGGGAACCGTCTATGCATATTTCTTGGTCTTGTGCTTCTTGCCATTGTTTAATTGTTCTCCACTTTGAGTTACATAGAGTCTAGGCGTCTGAATCACACTTCTGTTCTCGCTCTGAATGCCCTTCCTGTGGCTATGTGCTTTGTTGGGTTTATTGGCCTCTATTAGCTGTGTTCCTTGGTTTGGTATGTAATCGTTCCAGTCTGTGGCTGTCCCTATATTACCATTGCGGTGGATTCTATAGCGAATTAGAGTTAATCTGGTCCTTTTCTATCTCTCTTATGAGTAATAGTGTGTCTTGGTTTATTATTTGGTTTTTCTTTCTGTGGTGGTCTCCTGTCTGTCATCATATTTGTGTGCGGTGTGGCTGAGATTCTTGTTTAGGGCGTGTGCCTTTGGTTTCCATACCATTCCAACGTGCTTGTTTGATTGTAGAATTAACCATGTTTGTGTCCAGCTGTGGTGGATCTTGTTTTGGCTTAAGACTGAAGGGTCAAAGGATCGATTGGGAGAAAGAGGGAGAAGACACTGTATGGTTTTCTATAATTTCATTTTTTGGTTGTAATTGCCTTTATATTTCTTAAAGTATCAGTGGAATTTCAGGTGACACTGTATGGTTTTCTATAATTTCATTTTTTGGTTGTAATTGCCTTTATATTTCTTAAAGTATCGGTGACCTTTGTTTGTAATTTATGGGCGAGTGGAATTTCAGGTTCACCTGAAATTCCCAAGGCTTTAATTCCGAACAACCCTAAAAGGGCCCAAATCTTGCTCGGAAGTTGATTGATACATACTTACAATTTGATCTAAGTAATGCTTTTGTGTTTGATACTACCTATCTTCGGATGTTGGCTATATGGGACATGGGAGTGTTATGCTTATTTGAGTTCTCAACTAGAATCATCCGAAAAACCTTTGATTGATTTCTTGTGTTAGCACTTGATTTTAGAACCCTTAATGTAAGACCTCGAAATTTCGGGTGTTTGCCCGGTAATGAATTAAGCTACTAAAAGTTAAGTGAAAAATTCGAAATTATTAAATTAAGTGAATTAAAATTTTTCCGAGTCGAAACTAAAACCCGAGAACCGAAACCGAGCATGGGTTAGCTTGTTGGGCTTATTGAAATTGAAGTTGGGCCAGATTGTCAAAGTCCCAAAGCAGAAAAATCAAAAGAAAAAGAAAGGAAAATGAAAAAGGGATGGCTGGCATTGAGGAGGAGGAGTTGGCGGTGAATAAGCAAGGAAGAGAAAAGGGGTCCAATGGAAAATAGGCAGCAAAGCCCATTATGTGTAATTAGGAAAAGAGGAGAGAGAGTGGGACCGAGACATTAGAAGGACACAAGCGTAAGCGTGGAAAGAAAGGAGGAACGGGAAAATAGAAACAGGGAAAGCGAGAGAGGGAGAGAGCGCGAGAGGCCGGTGGCCGCTCGAACAGCAAGGCGCCGCTGCCGGTGGGCAAGGGAGAGCGAGAGCTCGGGAGACCGAGCAAACTAAAAGAAGAAAGGGGAACAAAAGAACGTGGAAGTAGAGGAAAGCGAGAGGAGGACAAGAGCTAGCGCAGGGACGAGAGAGGAAGAGGAGCACGGCGTGCCTGCTCGGCCGGCGAGCGCGAGAAGGGATCCGACGAGACCGGACAGAACCGAGGCCAGTGGTTTGAGAACCCGAAAACAACGGACCAAAGGGAGACAACGAGAGTTTGAGCGAAGGTAGAAGAAGTGGGCGCCGGGAAGAAGAAGGTTTGAGGGAGCAGGAGCTAGACTAGAAATCCAAAGGCGTAAGAAGAAGCAAACCCCAATCCGAAATTCAATCCTCCAAAACCGAAATTCTTAGAATCTCTAAGAATTCAAGGTGAGTAATCTGAATTCATCCTCTAAAATAAAAAGAATTAGGTGGATTAAGCTTGAAATTGAAGTGTGAAATTGAAAACCCTAAGTTAATTGAAGAAGTTAGAGGCCTAAATTCACGAATTAGCAACTTACGAATTGAAAAGTATGTTGCAAATTATGTGTCTAATTCATGAATTTAATGATGATTGAGCATTGTCGAGTATGATTATTGAGCTGTATATTGAGAATTTGATGAAAATAGCTTGAATAGGTTTAGTGAGAAAAATCAGAAAATTGGATTTCATGATTTAAGTGCAGATTTTTCATGAATTTATCCTGCTGGTTGAATTATTGCAAATTTATGTGTAGCCCGAAATTGCTGAAACTTTTACCGTAGCTTCCGATAATTTATGAGAATTTCCTGTAAATTTTGGTATGCGTTGGATAAGTGAATTGGAAGATATGGATTTTTGAGTGAAAATGTGCGATTTTGGGCAAAATCGGAACTAAATGAGTAACTGGATTAAGAACTAAAATTTAAGAAGTTATATGGCTAGATTAAGAGATATATATCGGCTCGAGAAAGTTATGAAACCATAAACCACCTATGCGCGATAATACGCAATCACGAAATGATAAGTTTGTAATTAGAAGTTGTAATTGATATGCTATGTGATGATGTGTTTATTTTAAAATACATTGATTATAAATAGCATAAGCATGTCTATATGAATTGGATTGATCGTACTTGAATTAGAACTTGCTTATGTGAATTGTTAGTTGTGAAGATATTGCACATTAAAGTATTGAGCATGAACTATATGAATTACGTGTATCTCGTTGAAGTAATAAGAATATAGTAAGAAAATAAGAAACATAAAGAACTAAAGAAGGAAGAAAGGATTGTGTTATTGATCCAAAACCCCACAAATTAAAGAACCCTCTCGAAGCTATGGCCATAGAAGTGTCTCGTCAACCCGAAGCCGGGAATTATTTTACTTCTACGAATTATTGACAGTATGCGTTCTTTAGGGAAGGGAGGCCGCCTTGAGGCCAAGAACTATTTTGCCTCCAAGAACCGAGCCAATGAATTATTTTGGCTCCAAGAACTGGGTCTTTAGAGCGTAACATAAATCTTCTTTCCATTCGAAACTAAGAAGACTTAAAGAATTACGATATGAAGAATCGAACAATCGTGCATGACGAACAAGAAAGAATAAATGATTTATGAAATGCACGATTGAACTCAAGAAGAAGAATAAGAAGAAGAATGAATCCTGATTTCGTAAGAAATGAATACGATAAGAACTAAGATATGATTTACGTGATGAATGATCAATGATTTACGTGATAAATGATTTACATGATGAATGATTCTATGACTTACTTGAGTAGAAAGACGAACGAAGCATGTTTGATTGAATTCATGAGCAATTGATGTCATTATGTTTCTCGGCAAGTTGGTAAGTTTAGAATCTCGCATGTCTTAAGCATGTATGATTTGAATTGCATATTATGAATGAATATTGAACTTACGTGTGTTTGTTAATGAATTAATGTGCAAAGTGAAACCTGGGGTGGGTTTGAGTTATTCACTGGGCTAGTGGAGCTCATGACCTCACCAACATTTCAGTATAGAAGTTAAGACTCCCGGAGTTGCTTTTGGCTTTTAGAAGAAGCGAACCATCGGATAGGACTTCTCCGGACTTGTTTTGTACTTTATGTTTTTCATGCTTGTAAAGATCGGTGTATGTGAACTTAAGTTTTGATTAAGAATGTAAAAACCCTATGTTAATACTCCGAGCGTGTGGCTCGTTGAGTCCGTGTTATGTTACTCGAGCGTGTGGCTCGTTGAGTTTAAGATTGCGAATCGTACAGGGTTAAGGTTTTAAACCTATGGGATTAGTCATATTACGGAGGAAACTTTGCCGAAATTCTCGAAAAACCTTCGAAAACCTAGAACCGCGCTTCCGCCAATCTAAGAAAGGGTTATTAACCCCAAGTTGAGAACTTAGCGGCCTTAGGGTTCCTCCTGGGAACCCCGGCATGTAATACTCCTAGGGTGGGTCTAGGGTGTTACACTTAATCTCTTAAGACTTTATTTATGAAGATTATAAGTCTGGAATGTTCAAGGTTCTAAGAGGGAGAAAATTCTTTGTGAAATTAGATATCTAAAGAATTTATACCATCCTTATATTATGTTTCTCATTGAGACTCGGTTAATGACACAAATGTAAGCAATATTGTACGAAAATTGGGTTTCGAGAATTATGAAATTGTAATTAGCCACGTGGGAGGAATTTGGGGTCTTTGGAATATTAATAATGTTATGGTTAATACTTTAGCGAAAGAGGATAGGGCTATCCATCTCTATGTTAAGGATAAAGGAACAAACTACTAATCTATTATTTCCGGACTTCATGGACCAACTTAAGAAAGGGATAAATTAGCATTTTGGGATAAACTCCCCTTGCTGAATGTTGTGTTCCACTTGCCGTGGTGTATTATTGGTGACTTCAATGAATTAGCAAATGCCGATAAAGCAAGGTGGTAATGCTCTCGGGGTTGAAAAAACCTTACGCTTGAATAGGTTTATCAAATCTATTGATGGTAGTACCATTCTACCCTTAGGAAGAACCTTTACATGGAAAAGATGCGTGAGAGGTAATATTATTTATTAACAATTAGAGCTATTGCTAGAAAAGATTGGGCAAATCCGTATCCGAATGCTAAGATGAGACATGGGCCTTTCTTATTCTCGGATCACCGTTATATACGAAGGTTTGCTCGAGGAGAGGCTAGGTCACCCTAGAGAGGGGGTGAATAAGGTGATGATGAAATTTGCTTCAAATTTAAAATAGATATGAATCGATGTGAGCGAGAGTCGGAGATGAGCTCAAAAAGCACTAACTCGAAATCGGTGAAGAGTGAAGAAACAGATTAAGCGAAACTTTAAACCCGCTCGAGTCTAGAATGCACTCGGAAAATTAATAAATCGGAAAGTACGTGGAAACCCTCCCGGGCGAGAAAACCACGGACCGTGCTAATCCAAGCACGAAGTCAAATCCACTATTTTGAGTCCACAAAATACGATGAGATCGACTTGACTCGAGTTGCTCTCTTAGACAACTCTTTACAAGTTTTTCCTAGGCTCGAAATTTCCTTATCTCGATCTACTACTTCCTAATCGAGATCACCCTTACAGTTAGGGACAAGCGAGCTGAGTTAACCCTTACAGGTCGAGTCAAGGGACCTTACTTAGAGAGTAAGAAAGAAAATGTTTGTAATCGAGTACAAGACCTTACAACTCATAATATTATGAAATACGAATTGGAGTTGTAAGTAGAAGATTGAGAATGAATACAATGACTTTTGATCAAGTATGTATATTAACAATAGATTCGGCAATCTTCAAGTCTTGAAAGTTGGCTTCTATTTATAGATGACCAAGCGACTTAGTCGTTGTGTCCATCTTCCGAGTCTTTTGTGATCGTTGTAAAGGATTTTCTTAGTCACTCGGAAAATATCCGTTGAGATATGAACGTTGAGCAACGGTTCTTAACTCCTTTGGGAGTCCCATAACCACTGGTGGTGTCTTGAAAAATAAGGTGGAAATCACCGTTGAGCTTGGTGTTGCAGATTTCCAGCTTTGGAAACGGACAACCTTGACACGATGTGCTGGGGCTAGGTCGAGGTGGAAAAAGCCTTGTCTGCTGGTGATTTGACGTTTTGAAGCCGATTACTTTTGTAATTCAAATTTAGGATAACCTCGTTTGAATAACCTACAAAAGCAAATCAATTTGGTTCTCAAAGTATAAAATACTTTGGTTCAAGATTAGACATAGATAATATTATAATTAAAATAATTAAGTGACTAATTATCCGAGTTAGAAAAGAAAAGGAATTTTCCGAGTCTAATATCCATAAAACTCAAATTCCATCTTAGTCGATCTAGAAGGCAATCAAGTCAAATAAAGAATATCGAGTAAACAGATTTGATCTAGACTAAACAAAATTCAAACTAAATATGATGACTTGGAACAATGTAATTCCTGAATCATGAAGTCGGACTCGAGTTTGAGCGCGAAAAAGATAGTGTTTGAATTATGCGATATATCTTAGTGTTGGGTGACTCGGAACCGAGTGAGAAGTAGCATATAGAATTATGCTTTCGAGTCAATCGAGTCGAGCGAAAACCCCATACTAGATTCTATAACACTCGGAAGAGATCTTATATCACTCAGAAAAGTTTCTGAGATGCATGGAATGTCTTGAAGTCAAAACCCTATAAGAGATGAAGTCTTATACCGATTCCTTGATAGAACTCGAAACGAGTAAGTAAAAGTCCGAGTCTTCAATCTCCCCTTTTGATGAAAGGCATTCCATACTTAGACAGAAATTTTGCTAGTGATAAAAGTTTGAATTTGTAAACTTGCTCGGAAAAGAAACTTAAGATTTCATAGTTCGTAGAGCAAGAGAAGACATAAGTCCGGATACACAGATATTATGAATGAAATGCATTGATTTTAATGACAATGCTGAGCAAGAAAACATATTGGATGGAAACTCATAAATACTTGCATTAAGCAACGAACTCGAAACATTGGAACGAAATGCATTCTCATTGACTTCACATAAAATATTTACAAAGGGTGAGAGAGACTCCCCTAAATAAGACATCTAATCTAATTTTCTATCTATTCTCCCCTTGCCTTTCAAAGAAAACAACAAAAAAAATATGGGAAGAATACAACAAGAAGTACATGATGTCTGGACAATAAATAAATAAATAAATAAATAAAACACTCGTAAATAAAATACTAAGACATTAAGGAGGGGATGGTTTTGTCCGAGTTGGGGAAGACGGACGAGGGGAGCGCCGCGCCGATAAGATCTTGACGATGTGCTTGAGCGCGGCCGAGGGAGGACAGGATCTCTCGGCAAAGGCTCGGCTTTGAGTGGCTGGCCCGAACTAGTTCGTCCGTAGGCTCGTCCCGAACGACCGGAGGGGTGTGCTCAAGTTGACCGCTGCTGACTCGTCCTTGTTCGAGCAAGGTCTTCCGATCACTTCCGGTTGAGCTTTAGGAGCACTTGGACCCTCGGTTGTTGCTCCTTGTCCTTCTTGGTCTCCCCGGCCTTCGGCTCACCGAGGCTCGAAAAGAGCTGCATCGGCCGTAAGCTCTTCGCTTCTTCTCGATCTTCTTCTTCACCCTCTCCTCTATCTAAGGAGGACTTGGCGGGGCTCGAGGATTCCAAGAACTGTCCGAGTCTTCTTGATCCTGAGTTGCTTTGGATCGTCTCTCCTGAAGAAGCTCGATTAGCTCCCTCTGCTCCTTCACCGAGCCTTCATCTTGAGGAGCACGTCCTGTTGCTCTCGGAATTGAGATTGGGCGGTTTTCGGTTGATGGTCATAGACCGAAAGACGAGTCTTGAATGACCGGAGGAGGTCCTTGAGTTCTAAGGCCATAGAGGAGATTTTGTCCATGAAAGTCGTGGACAAAACGGAAGAGAGTGTTTAGAAGCACTCGAGGTGGAAGCACCACCAGGTGTAGCAGGAAGCGAAAGAGGGGCATCTTTCTCGAGTCCGAGGTGGAGAAGGTGGCCTCGGCTCCGAAGCTGTGAACCCGGACACCGGGTTCGGTTTCTCGGTATCCGTACCCTAAAAGTTCCTTTTTGCCCACTACAATGGCGGCCTCGAAACTGCGGTCGGATCCGAGGGAAAAGGAACCTTGAATTGTTTGAATATAAGGGTGAGAAGAGCACCGAAGGGAAGAGGGGTGTTCTTCTTGGTCCGAGTTTGAGTTGGCACAGCTGCCATTTGCTCAATAATAGCGGGAAAGAGGTCTACTTCGTAGCCCTCTAGAATGTCAAAAAGTGCTTTGAGGTGCTTGGAGTTGGGGTTCTCCTTACTAGAGTGCTGTGAGAAAAAGTTCTCATCAGCAAGAAACACAGAAGACGTACTTCGACTTTAGTCGAGTCATAGAAAAATTTTTGCGTGACCCAGGGAACTCTTTTGCATACTTTTCAAAGAAGTCGTCGGTGACCTCATTGAAAGGAATAGGGTTGCTGTTCAAGAAGAAAGAAGCGACCTTGAGCAGGACGATGGAGGAGGGAAGTATTGATGCGAACAGTTATGTTACGAAACCCGGAGGTGAGAATACCTTCGAGTTGAAAAGATGAGTGTAAAACTCGAAACGAGTTCGGGATAGATGAACTCGCTGAAGCAACGAAAGTTATAAACCCCGGTCGATTGTATGTAAGGCAACCACAAAAATTTGGTGGTTGGAAAGAATTTATCATCCAGACGCAAGGTGCTAGGTGACAAGGGGTTTAGAATTTGAGGGGCCTTCTTGGCTCTTGGTGCGAGGTTTCTTAGTGGCGAGTACCAAGAAAGTCAAGGTGAGAACCTCTTTTCGGCATTTTGGTGAGAAAAGAGAGAGGATAAACTTGAGACAGAGTAGAAGAGAAGAAGACTCAAAGAGAGTGAAGGATAAAAGAAAAAGGTAGAAGAGAAATGAGTTTGAGAGCGACGGAGCTTACTTGAGATGATCTTCACGAAGCTTGAGAGCACCGGGTGTCACTTTGATCACAAAGCGCTTATTCACGAGAAATTTGATTTCGATCGATCGAGAGAGAGAGAGAGAGAAATAGTTCACGAGGAGTAAAGTAAAGAAATGAAGGAGAATAGGCGCTATTTATAAGAAAATAAATGACCTTCAATATCCGTTCGACTCGGCTCTTTCAGCGAGTCACTTCGACCGGTGTGACGGTTCTCTCCTCAACGGTTAGAATTCCAGCAGTTTGTCTCTCAACGGCTAGTTGTCCGAACAGGGCGCGTAAGCGAGAAGAAGAAAGAAAAAAATTTGAAAAAAATTCCGAAATTCTCCACTTATCTAGAGATGATTTCGGAAGTTTGATGTCCATTTTTCTCAAAGTCTAAGTCTGACTTAGCTTGGTTTCGAGTGACTCGAAACTAGAAATAAATAATAACTATCGGCTCAGTATCACTAAGTCAACTGAACTAATGGTTATTAATGAATTGTAACCATAGAACACACAATCATGCAAAGAGGTTTTCACATAGAAAACACATAATTATGCATTTAACATATCAAGCTCATTCCTAATGAAGCAAAACCGATCCTCACTAAGTGGTTTAGTAAAGATCTCAGCTAATTGAAGATTTGTAGGAATGAATTCGAGTTCAATATCACCTTTCTCAGAATGGTCTCTTAAGAAATGATACCTGACCTCAACATGTTTCGTCTTTGAGTGCTTGAAGCTGGATTTTTGGTGATGCTGATTGCACTCGATTATCACACTTGATTGGAACCGATTTGAAAGAGAGTCCCGGATCTTTTAAGTGTTGTTTTATCCATAAGATCCGAGCACAACATGATCCAGCTGCAATATACTCAGCTTCGGCAGTTGATAGAGCTACTGAATTTTGCTTCTTTGAGTGCCAAGATATTAAGGATTGACCCATAAATTGGCACGCTCTTGAAGTGCTCTTTCTATCAACTTTGTATCTAGCGTAATCAGCATCCGAGTATCCGGTGAGAGTCGGTTCGAGTCTCCGGAGTACCATAGACCTAAATTCCGAGTCCATGCAAGATATCCGAATATTCTCTTCACCGCAGTGAGATGTGATTCTTTTGGATTAGCTTAGAATCTTTCGCATAGACAGACACTCAACATTATATCTAGTCTACTTGGAAGTAAGATATAGCAAAGATTCAATCATACCTAGATAGAGTTTCGATCTATTGCTTTACCTTTATCGTCCGAGTCCAGTTTCAAGCTACTGCTCATAGGGGTTGCTTGCATGCTTCGCATCTTGAAGTTTATACTTTTCCAAGTAGCTCCTTGGTGTACTTTGATTGATGGACATAGATTCCATTTTTGTCTTGCTTGATTTGTAGACCAAGGAAGAAATTGAGTTCTCCACATACTCATTTGAAATTCCTGTCTCATTAACTCGGAAAAATCTCGACATAGAATTTCATTAATAGCTCCAAAAATTATGTCATAAACATATATCTAAGTGAAGGTTTGCTCGGGGAGAGTCCGAGTGACCCTAGAGGGGGTGAATAGGGTGATAGAAAATTCTTTGCGGAATCACACTTTTTTGTGCGGAATAGAGAGGAAGATAGATTCCGAGTCTATCAATAGGGTCGAAAAGATTGGACTCGTAATGCGATTAACCGGAAAGAACAAGAGCAGAAAAGCCGTCTCGAGTCTAGAATGAACTCGTAAAGATAACACTTAGATTTTACGTGGAAACCCTCCCGGGAAAGAAAACCACGGATCGTGTCAATCCGGACACGAAGTCAAATTCACTATTTTGAGTCCACAAAATACCGTGAACCGACCGAACCCGAGTTGCTCCCTTAGACAACTCTATACAAGTTTTCCTAGACTCGTAAATTTCCTTATCTCGATCTAGTACTTCCTAACCGAGATAACCCTTACAGCTAGGGACAACTAAGCTGAGTTAACCCTTACAGCTTAGTCAAGGGACCTTACAAAGAATGTAAGAAAGAGTTTGTAACTAAGTACAAGACCTTACAACTCGTAAAGTAATGAATTACAGAGTGGGAGTTGTAAGTTGAAGATTGAAAGTAAATACAATGACTTTGAGCAAGTATGTGTATAAACAATAGATTCGACAATCTTCAAGTCTTGTGAGATGGCTTCTATTTATAGATGACCAGGCAGAGTAGCCATTATCTTCATCTCGCTGACCGAGAGTCCTCTATGACCGTTGATAGAAGCTTTCGAGTCACTCGTAAAGTATCCGTTGTAATATGAACGTTGGACAACGGTTTAACTCTCTAGGAAGTCCCAAAACCATTAGCGGTGTCTTGAAAGATAAGGTAGAAACCACCGTTAAGCTTGGCGTTCCAGCTTTTCATATTTGGAAAGAGACAGTCCCGACACAATCTACTGGGACTAGAGCGAGAGAAGGTGAAAAGCCATGTCTCGCCGGTGATTTGACATTCTAAGCCTAGGCTACTTTTGTAGTTTGAAAAATTGTATCCTCGATTGAATAACCTACAAAAGCAAATCAATTTTGGTTCTCAAAGTATAAAATACTTTGGCCAAAGATTAGACACGAGATAATAAAATAATTACGATAAATAAACCAACCGATTATCTCGAGTCGAAATAGAATGGAATTTTCCGAGTCCAATATCCATGATACTCGGAATTCCATCCGACTTAGTCTAAGCGAAGAATCAAGTTCAATAAAGAATATCGGAGAGGATTAACTTGATATAGACTAAGCATGAAACAAGCTAAGAATACCGACTAAAACAAGATAGGACTTTTAACCACAAGTCGATTCCGAGTGAGAAAAGACGAAATATCGGTATATTCAATCTGCGATTATTCCGAGTGAAGATGGACTCATAACAAAGAACCAGCTTTCCGAGTAGCTTGCAGATAAGTAATAAATATACTAAGTAAGAACTGTGTTACTTAGAGAAGATACGATTTTACTCACATAAGTTTATGAGACACAGAGAATGCCTTGGAATCAAAACTCTACATGTATGAAATTGTTATACCCGATTCCTTTTATATAACTCAAAAGAGTATTGAGCAGATGTCTCGAGTCTTCAATCTCCCCTTTTGATAAAAGGCATTCATACTTAAAACAGAAACTTTGTTAGAGGAAAAGATTGATTCCGAGTAGTTTGCGCATGAGTAAGACATACTCAATGAGTCGGAGCGATACTTAATATATCGTAGCAAAAAAATAAAAATAAAGTATGCTTCATTAACTCGTAAAAGACATGCTAGCAAAAATAAACTCGAAGTTAATAATGAAATGCATTAATCCATTAAAATTCAAAAAGGGCGGAAAAATTCCCCTAAACAAGACAACAAGTTTTTCTCTATTTCTCCCCTTGCCTTTCAAGCAAAAACAAATAACAAGAAAAGGAAGGGAAGAAAATAGCAATTAGTACAACTTAGATGTCCGGACAAAAAGAGAAAAAAATTTCGTAAAGAAGAAAATTCTCGCAGATCGAGGAATTGTGACTCGGTGCATGGCTCCTACGAGGGAGAGGGAGATTTCCGAGTGGAGGGAGTAGAGGTGCGTCGGCGCCGATATGATCTCGACGATGTGCTAGAGCGCGGCGAAGGGAGAACCGGGACTATCGTCGTGGGCTCAGCTCCGAGTGGCCGACCCGGAGTGAGTGGATCGAGGGGTTCTTCCCTTGGAACCTCGCATGCTCTGGAGGGGGCTGCTCTGCTCGACCCGCCGGAGTAGCTAGGTCGTCCGACCCACCCGGATCGCCGTCCGAGCCGAGTACTGACTATTTGAGCTTGTGGAGTAGTCTCGACCCTCGGCAGCTTGCCACGACCTCTTCTTCCTTTTGCCCGGAAGGACTCGTCTCGACCCGCAGTTCCTCGGCGTCTGCAGCCTTCTTCTTCTTCTTCTTCTTCTTCGCTATCCGAGGAGGTCGACTCGGGCTCGAAGACGCTTCGGATGCGTCCGAGTCATCCCGGTCCCGAGCCGCCTTGGACCGTCTCTCTCCGAGGAGCTCGACCAGCTCCTTCGCTCCCGGACCAGTTCCCTCATCTCAAGAACTAGAGATTGCTCGCTCTCGGATTTGGGATTGACAAGTCTTTTGGTTGATGGTCGACCTTGGAGAACAGATTTGAAAGAACGGAGCATGTCTCCGAAATCGAAGACACGGAGCCGATCTTGTCCATGAAAACAGGGACAAGAGAGCAGAGAGAGATTTGGAGGCACCCGAGGTGGAAGCACCACCAGGTGGAGAAGGGAGAAGGGAGAGAGAGAGAGTTGATTTCGAGTCCGAGGTGGAGAAGGAGGCCTCGAGTCCGAAGTTGTGAACCCGCATACCGTGGTCGGCTTCCTGGTATCCGTACCCTCGTAGTTCCTTCTTGCCGACCACAACGGCAGCCTCGCATACAGCATTTGGGTCCGAGGGGAGAGGAACTTGGAATTGTTTGAAAACAAGGGTCGAAGAGCACCGAAAGGAAGGCAGGTGTTCTTCTTGGATTGGAGTTGAGCCGGCATAGCGGCCATCCGCTTCAATGATGGAGGGGAAGAGGTCTACTTCGTATCCCTCAAGGATGTCGAAGAGAGCTTTGAGGTGCTTGGAGTTGGGGTTCTCCTTGTTGGAATGCTGTGAGAAAAAGGTTCTCATCGCCAGAAAGCTACGTAAGACGAGCTCGACTTCAACCGAGTCACAAAAAGTTTTTCCTGGACTCAGGGAATTCTTTGGCGTATTTTTCAAAGAAGTCGTCGGCGACTTCAAGTGAAAGGAATGGGGTTGCTGTTCGAGAAGAGAGAAGAGACCTTGAACAGGCGATGGAGGAGAGAGGTGTTCGGATCGAACAGTGATGTTCCGAACCCTAGAGGTTAGAACATTTTCTGAGTGAGTGAGGTGAGCATAGAACTCGAAACGAGTTCAGGATAGATGAACTCGCCGAAGCACATAAAGTGGTATGCTCCGGTGGTTTGTATGTTGGACAACCAAGAAAATTTGGTTGTTGGAAAGAATTTGTCGCCCGAAGCACGAGGTGCCGAGTGACAATGGGTTTGGAAGGGGTTGAGCTTTCGGCTTATTGGTGCGAGGCTTTTGGAAGATGGAGAGACCTGGAAGTCGGGATGGTTTCCTCTTTTAGGCATTTTGAGGGAGAGAGGAAAAGATGAAGCTCTTCGAGTAGGAAAGAGAAGGAGATGTAGAAGAGAAGAGACGAAAAGAAAAAATGTAGAAGAAAGAGATGAGAGCAATCGAAACTTACGAGAGAGAGGGCTTCTTCGACGCTTGCAGATGATCAAGGATGTCTATTCACATAGAAATCTTCCGCGAAAAGTTTCGTTTGAGAGAGAGTTTAGAATACCGAGAGGAAGATGAATAGACGTTATTTATAGAAAATAAGCGCGCCCGTCAACTATCCGTTAAGTATAACTCCGTTCGACTCGGCTTGTCCATCAGCCACCAAAGACCGGTGTGACGGTTCTCTTCAACGATTGAGATTCCAGCGGTTAGAAATCCACGGCTAAAATATGATCACAGCGTTCGAGAGAGAGAGAAAATTTTGAAAATATGATCCGAAACTCTCCACTGTTCTAGAGATAGTTTCGTAAAATTTGATGTCCAAATTTCTCTACGTCCGAGTTTGACTCGTAAAGGTTTCGAGTGACTCGAAACGCGAAATAACTATCAGCCCAGTATCACCGAATCAACCGAACTAATGGTTATTAACGGTGAAAGCACATAACACGTAATTACGCAACAAAAGTAGCATACAATTAAGCATTTAACATACCAAGCTCATTCCGAATAAAGCAAAACCGATCTTCACTAAGAGGCTTAGTAAAAATATCAGCTAGTTGAAGATTAGTAGGAATGAATCGAAGAGCAATATCACCCTTTTCCGAGTGATCGCGTAAGAAGTGATACCCGACCTCGATATGCTTTGTTTTCGAATGCTCGGATAGGGTTCTTGGTGATACTGATTGCGCTTTGGTTGTCACACTTGATTGGAACCGAGTTAAGGAATAGTCCAAGATCCTTTAAGTGTTGTTTAATCCATAAAATCCGAGCGCAACGAGCTCCAACTGCTATATATTCAGCTTCAGCAGCTTGATAGAGCTACCGAGTTCCGCTTCTTTGAGTGCCAAGATATTAGGGATTGACCCGTAAATTGGCAAGCTCCGGATGTGCTCTTTCGATCAACTTTATATCCTGCGTAGTCCGCGTCTCGAGTATCTAGTAAGAGTTAGTTCCGAGTCTCCGGAATACCATAGACCTAAATTCCGAGTACCTGCAAGATATCTCGAATATTCTCTTCACCGCAGATGAGATGTGATTCTTTTGGATTAGCTTGAAATCTTGCGCATAGGCAAACACCGAACATTATATCCGGCTCGCTGGAAGTAAGATATAGCAAAGATCCAATCATACCTCGATAGAGTTTTTGATCTATTGCTTTACCTTTCTCGTCCGAGTCAAGCTTTATCGCCGCTGCTCATAGGGGTAGATGCGTGCTTTGCATCTTGAAGTTTGTATTTCTTCAGCAGCTTGCTTGGTGTACTTTGATTGATGAACAAAGATTCCATCTTTGTCTTGTTTGATTTGTAACCCAAGGAAGAAATTGAGTTCTCTCATCATACTCATTTGGAATTCTTGACTCATCAACTCGTAAAATTCTCGACACGTAAACTCATTAGTAGCACCGAAAATAATATCATCAACATAGATTTGAACAATAAGGAAATCTTTCTCCTTGGTCTTTATGAAGAGAGTCTTGTCGATCCGACCTCTTTTAAAATCATTTTGAACCAAGAAGCTACTCAGCTCTTTCATACCAAGCTCGAGGTGCTTGTTTAAGACCATAGAGAGCCTTTTGAAGTTTGAAAACATGATTTGGAAATTCCGAGTTTTCAAAACCAGGAGGCTGCTCGACATAGACATCTTCTTCAATAAAACCATTGAGAAAAGCACACTTAACATCCATTTGATATAATTTAATATGCATGCTGGATGCAAATGCCAATAGTATTCTAATGGCCTCAATTCTGCTACTCGGTGCAAAGGTTTCCCCACAATCAATTCCTTCTTCTTGATTATATCCCCGAGCCACAAGTCTAGCCTTGTTTCGACTACCACTCCACCCTCATCCAGCTTTGTTCTTGAAAACCCATTTGGTTCCTATAACTAGGTGGTTAGAAGGTCGGTTGGTCGAGTCCGGACTTGGTTTCTCTCGAATTGATTAAGTTCCTCTTACATTGCTTCTACCCATTCAGGTTCATTAAGGGCCTCTAGTGCATTTTTGGGTTTAGTTAATGAAATGAATGCAGTGAATGCACATAGATTATGTAGAGAGGAACGAGTTCTTACCCCACTCGTTGATATCGTAAATGATATTTTCTTGGGGATGACTCGGAAGTAAATTTGAAAGCTTTACCAGCTTCTTTGATTCACCAGGTTTGTGGGCTGAGCTATTTGATCTTCGAAGCTTGTTCCGAGTGATCCTCTTCATTAACTTGTTCGTTCTAAGCGAGCTCTTGAACCTGTCTCATTCTCGAGTTTCCTCGTTCCGAGTGACTTCATTCCGAGCATGCCGGGTCCGAGTCTTTGTAGGCTCGGCTCGTCATCATCTTTTCCGAGCTTCAGCTCCGAGTATGAAGACTCACTTGGCTTCTCTTGTTCAAGCTCATCAAATACTACGTGGATGCTTTCTTCCACTTTGTTAGTTCGCTTATTGAATATGCGATAAGCTTTGCTATGAGAGGAGTAACCTGTAAAAATACCTTCGTCTCGACCGAGCATCAAACTTGGTCGATGATCCTTACTATTGTTGTGAACGAAGCACTTACATCCGAATGGTCCGAAATAGGAAATATTTGGCTTCTTCCCTTTGTAGAGCTCATAAGGTGTTTTCTTCGTAATGGGTCCGAAGAGGCATCTATTTAGAGTGTAGTTAGTCGTGTTCACCGCTCTCGCCTGTAAATAATAAGGCAAGTTGTGTTCAATCATCATCGTCCTTGCTATTTCTTCAAGGGTTCTCGTTCTTTCTCTCTACTACTCCATTCTGTTGAGGAGTTATGGGTGCCGAGAAGTTGTGAGAGATTCCATTTTTGTCACGTAACTCGAGAATTTCGAATAATCGAACTCCCTTCCATGGTTAGTTCGAATTCTTTGGATTCGAGTCTAAGACTCAACTTGAATCTTTCTGCAGAGCTTGCTGAACTCCTTGAAGGCTTCATTTTTGTGCTTAAGAAAACACACCCAGGTAAATCGTGAAAAATCATCAATAATAACAAGTATGTAAGATTTATCTCCGAGACTCTTCACAGGGATTTCACCACATAAGTCCATATGCGTAATTCAAGTACGTTGGATGTGGAAACTGTCTTCAGAGATTTGAATGAAGATCCGACTTGTTTCCCTCGGTGTATGCTTCACATATTTTGTCTTTCTCAAAAACACAGCTTAGGTAAACCCTAAACTAGACCATTAGATGCCAATTTCTTGATAGTATGCATGCTAATATGGCCTAGTCTCCGATGCCAAGTCCATGAATCATCATGAAGAGATGCTTTTAAGCAAGATAAATTCCGACTTGGGTCGAAAGAGGGATGATGTAAGTATTACCCGATCTCTTACCCGAAAGCTTGATCTCTTTGGTGGAGACATCGGAGATAGTACAATTGGTCCGAGTGAATCTTACCTCTCGACCTTTGTCACATAATTGAGAGATGCCGAGCAGATTATATTTTGATCCCTCGACAAGATGAGATCGGACTCGACCAAATTGCTTCCTTTTCCAATCTTGCCAATTCACACGATCTTGCCTTTGCTATCATCTCCAAATGTGACTTTTCCTCCTTTATGTCTATTCAACTCGTAAAAGAGTCCCGCATCTCCCGACATATGGCGTGAACATCCACCGTCAAGGTACCAGTGTCCTTTTGATCTCTTCCGAGTGACCCGCAAAACAAAGAGAACCTAACCTTCTCACTTCCTCTAACGAACCCAAGAACATTCCTTACCGTGGTTCTTTTCGAGGAAGAAGGTGTTTTGGAACCCATATTTGAATAACTTTGGGTTTTATCTCGATTCTCGAGTCTTCTTCTCGAGAACCGAGTCCGTGTCTCTTTCTTTTGAAAGCCTTTCCTTTTGAAACAGGAGAGAATGGTTTCTTTTTGTAAATAGTTCTGGGCTTAGTCCTCCTTTCATTTCGTGAATGGGACCTTGCTCAGCCTTCCCGAACTTAACAGCTTCGGAGTCATTTTTAAACAGCTTCCGAGTAGGAATTTGATTCCTCTTCTCTCGTTGAAACCGAGACCTTCTTTTCGAAAGGAGACACATTGTGTTCCTAAGAGCATGTCAAGGTTTTTCCGACCTTGAGTAAATTTTAAAATCAGATCTCGAGACTCAGTGAGCTTCTGTTTTAATTGCTCATTTTCTTTCCCGAGTAACTCGGACTCGGCCTCATTAGATTGAGCACTAGTCTTGAGTTCTCTCGAATGAGAGCCTCAGCTTTTTCTAATTCGTTTTTCAAAGAAATGCTCTCGTAAGTGATTGACTCAAGTTGTTCTTTGAATTGAGAGGAATCGAATTGGACTTTTCTTCCAAAGTAAAAATATATTTAGCTAAATCAACTTTGGAGAACTTAAGAAAGTATTCGATTACCTCTTGAGGATTAGTTTCCTCATTGTTCGAGTCTCGAGTCCGACTCTCTTTCAGCCTTCGAGTCGAGATTGCCATCGGACACTTTGAGTCATCTCGAGTCCTCGTCATCTTCCGATGAGTCCTCATCGCTCCATGTTGCCATCATGGCCTTTTTCTTCTTCCTCGTCCCTTTTTCTTTTTGGACAGTCCTTGATTATGTGGTCTTTACCGCCACATTCAAAGCATCCAGTAATTCTTAGATAAGGATAACTTTGAAGGAGAAGAAAACTTACCTTTTCTATCTCTCTTATCTTTCTTGTAGAATTCTTCTTTTGGCCTTTTGTCCCATCTTTTGTGCTTCATCATTCTCTTGAAGCCTCTTGCAATGAGTGCCATGGGATCGTCTTCCGAGTCGAAGAGCTCGATTTTCTTCTTTGGATTCTCGAGGCTTTCAGTGCTAAGTTTCATTTGGTACGCCCTCAGCATCCTTTTCTTCCGGATGTATCTCATGAGTTAGAAGCTTTCCGATGAGCTCGTCTCGGCTTTAAGAGTGAAAGGTTCTCGTGCTTCTTCTATGGCAGTCACCTTCGGACCCCATCGTCTCTTGGGTAGGCTTCGAGAATTTTCCGGCACATTTCTTCATGGGAGATTTTCTTTCCCAGAGATTTGAGATTGTTGGTAATCTCGGTGAAGCGAATGAACATCCGAGTAATGTTCTCCTCTCGGCTCCATTTTGAAAAGCTCATATTTATGAAGATACCGACCGATCTTCGCCTGTTTCACCCGACTTGTACCTTCGTAGGTGTTGACTAAGGTATCCCACACCTCTTTAGCGAGTCACGAGCAGAGACTCGATTATATTCTTCCGAGCTTATGGCGCACATAAGGATGTTCATTGCTTTGAAGTTCTTTCCGAACTTCTCTCGCTTCTCCGGTGTGAACTCAGCCTTTGTCTTGGGAAGGATTCTGAATTCATCTGTCTTCATTGGAATGTAATTTCCTTGTTGTATGATTTCCCATACCTCTTCATCATGATCCATAAGAAAACATTCCATAAGCTTCTTCCAAAGGCCCAAAGTTTGATCCTTTAAATTTTTGTGGCCTGTTGGAAGATCTTCCTTCGTCGAACTCTCCGGTGTTCTCGAGCCATTTGATCTTTAAACCTTTGGACTGATAGATCCTTTCCGAAAGGCTAGGCTCGATACCAATTGAAGGTTTGCTCTGGGAGAGTCTCGAGTGACCCTAGAGGGGGTGTAGGGTGATAGAAAATTCTTTGCGGAATCACACTCTTTTGCGCAGAATAGAGAGGAAGATAGATTCCGAGTCTATCAACAGGGTCGAAAAGATTGGACTCGTAATGCGATTAACCGTAAAGAACAAGAGCAGTAAAAGCCGTCTCGAGTCTAGAATGAACTCAAAAAGATAACACTTAGATTTTATGTGGAAACCCTCCCGGGGCCGAAAACCACGGACCGTGTCAATCCGTACACGAAGTCAAATTCACTATTTTGAGTCCACAAAATACCGTGAACTCGATCGAACCCGAGTTGCTCCCTTAGACAACTCTATACAAGTTTTCCTAGACTCGAAATTCCCTTATCTCGATCTAGTACTTCCTAGCCGAGATAACCCTTACAGCTAGGGACAACTAAACCGAGTTAACCCTTACAGCTTAGTCAAGGGACCTTACAAAGAATGTAAGAAAGAGTTTGTAACTAAGTACAAGACCTTACAACTCGGAAAGTAATGAACTACAGAGTGGGAGTTGTAAGTTGAAGATTGAAAGTAAATACAATGACTTTGAGCAAGTATGTGTATAAACAATAGATTCGGCAATCTTCAAGTCTTGTGAGATGGCTTCTATTTATAGATGACTAGGCAGAGTAGCCGTTATCTTCATCTCGCTGACCGAGAGTCCTCTCGTGACCGTTGATAGAAGCTTTCGAGTCACTCAGAAATTATCCGTTGTAATATGAACGTTGGACACGGTTTAACTCTCTTGAAGTCCCAAAACCATTAGCGGTGTCTTGAAAGATAAGGTAGAAACCACCGTTAAGCTTGACGTTCCATTTTTCCATATTTGGAAACAGACAGCTCCGACACAATCTATCGGGACTAGAGCAGAGAAGGTGAAAAGCCATGTCTCGCTGGTGATTTGACGTTCAAGCTCGGCTACTTTTGTAGTTTGAAAAATTGTATCCTCGATTGAATAACCTACAAAAGCAAATCAATTTTGGTTCTCAAAGTATAAAATACTTTGGCCCAAGATTAGACACAGATAATAAAATAATTACGATAAATAAACCAATTGATTATCTCGAGTCGAAATAGAATGGAATTTTCTGAGTCCAATATCCATGATACTCGTAATTCCATCCGACTTAGTCCGAGCGAAGAATCAAGTTCAATAAAGAATATCGGAGAGGATTAACTTGATATAGACTAAGCATGAAACAAGCTAAGAATACTGACTAAAACAAGATAGGACTTTTAACCACAAGTCGATTCTCGAGTGAGAAAAGACGAAATACTCGGTATATTCAATCGCGATTATTCCGAGTGAAGATGGACTCGTAATAAAGAACCAGCTTTTCGAGTAGCTTGCAGATAAGCAATAAATATACTAAGTAAGAACTGTGTCACTTAGAGAAGATACGATTTTACTCACATAAGTTTCTAAGACAAAGAGAATGCCTTGGAATCAAAACTCTACATGTATGAAATTGTTATACCCGATTCCTTTTATATAACTCAAAAGAGTATTGAGCAGATGTATCGAGTCTTCACCGAGCAATAAGGAAATCTTTCCCCTTGGTTTTTATAAAGAGAGTCTTGTCGATCTGACCTCTTCTAAAGTCATTTTGAACCAAGAAATTGCTTAGTCTTTCATACCAAGCTCCGGGAGCTTGTTTAAGACCATAAAGAGCCTTTTGAAGTTTGAAAACATGATTTGGAAATTCTGAGTTTTCAAATCCAGGGGCTGCTCAACACAGATTTCCTCTTCGATAAAACCATTGAGAAAAGCACACTTAACATCCATTTGATATAATTTGATATTCATGCTAGATGCAAATGCTAACAGGATTCTAATGGCTTCGATTCGGCAACAGGTGCAAAGGTTTCCCCACAATCAATCCCTTCTTCCTGATTGTAACCTTGAGCCACAAGTCTAGCCTTGTTTCTGACTACCAACCCACCTTCATCCAGTTTGTTCTTGAAAACCCATTTGGTTCCTATGACTGGGTGGTCAGAAGATCGTTTGGTCGGAGTCCGGACTTGGTTTCTTTCGAATTGATTGAGTTCCTCTTGCATGACCTCTACCCATTCAGGTTCATTTAGGGCCTCTAGTGCAGTTTTAGGTTCGAGTTAATGAAATAAATGCAGTGAATGCACATAGATTCCGAAGAGAGGAACGAGTTCTTACCCCACTTGTTGATATCGAGATAATATGTTTTCTAATGGATGACTAGAAGCATATTTGAATGCTCTACCTGTTCTCCGATTCACCAGATCTGTAGGCTGAATTGGTTGATCTTCAGAAGTTTGTTCCGAGTGAGCTTGTTCATTAGTTTGTCCTTCATCATTCTGAGTAGGTTCTTGAGTGGTTTAATTCCGAGTCACTTCGTTATGAGTGACTTCATTCCGAGCTGGTTGGGTTTGATTCTGATAGGCTCACTTTTGTCAAGGTCATCATCTCTGCTGAGCTTCAGATCCGAGAATGATGATTCACTTGGCTTTTCCTGTTCAAGCTCATCAAACACAACGTGGACACTTTCTTCCACTTTGTTAGTTCTCTTATTAAAAATGCGATAAGCTTTACTATGAGAGGAATAACCCAGAAAAATACCTTCATCTGACCGAGCATCAAACTTGGTCAGGTGATCCTTACCATTGTTGTGAACAAAACACTTACATCCAAAGGGTTTGAAATATGAAATATTGGGTTTCTTCCCTTTATAGAGCTCGTAAGGTGTTTTCTTCAGAATGGGTCCGATGAGGCATCTGTTCAAAGTGTAGTTGGCTGTGTTGATTGCCTCGGCCCAGAAATAGTAGGGTAAATTGTGCTCAATCATCATTGTCCTAGCTATTTCTTCAAGAGTTTTCTTCTTTCTCTCCACTACTCCATTCTGTTGAGGAGTTCTTGATGCTGAGAAGTTGTGAGAGATACCATTCTTGTCGCAAAACTCTAAGAATTCCGAGTAGTCGAACTCTCTTCCATGGTTAGTTTGAATTCTCTGGATTTGAGTCCGAGACTCAACTTGGATTTTTCTGCAGAGCTTGCTGAACTCCTTGAATGCTTCATTTTTGTGCTTGAGAAAACACACCCAGGTAAATCGTGAGTGATCATCAATAATAACAATTACATATGATTTACCTCCGAGGCTCTTAACAGGGATTTCACCACATAAGTCCATATGTAGCAGTTCAAGCACCTTGGATGTGGAAACTGTCTTCAGGGATTTGAATGATGATCTGACTTGTTTCCCTCTTGTGCAAGCTTCACAAACTTTGTCTATCATGAAAGCACAATTGGACAATCCTTTGACTAAACCATGAGATGCCAATTTCTTAATAGTATGCATGCTAACATGGCCTAATCTACGATGCCATTTCCATGAGTCATTATGAAGTGATGCTTTTAAACAAGATAAATTTTGACTCGGGTCAGAAAGAGGAATAATATAAGTGTTACCTGATCTCTTACCTGAGAGTTTGATCTCCTTGGTAGTGTCATTAGAAATGTAACGGTTGGTTTGAGTGAATCTTACCTCTTGACCTTTATCACATAATTGAGAGATGCTAAGCAGGTTGTACTTTAATCCTTTGACAAGGTAAATTGGGCTGACCAGATTGCTTCCCTTTCCAATCTTGCCTATCCCAATTATCTTGCCTTTGCTGTCATCTCCAAAAGCGACTTTTCCTCCTTTATACTCTTCTAACTCAGAAAAGAGTCCCGAGTCTCCTGACATATGTCGTGAGCATCCACTGTCAAGGTACCAATGCCCTTTTGATCTTTTTTGAGTAGCCTGCAAAACAGAAACAAACTAACCCTTCTCACTTCCTCTAACGAACCCAGTAACACTCTTTACTGTGGTCCTTTTTGAGGAAGAAGGTTTTTCGGAACTCAGATTTGAATGACTTTGGGTTTAGTTTGATTCTAAGTCTTCCGTTTAGAGAACTGAGTCTGTGTCTCTTTCTTTTGAAAGGATTTTCTTTTGGAAAACGGTGGAGATGGTTTTCTCCTAAAAATTGGTCCGGGCTCAGTCCTTCTTTCATTTTTATGAATGGGACCGTGCTTAACTTTCCTAAACTTTATAGTTCTTGAATCCTTTTTGAAAAGCTCTAAGTAGGAATTGGATTCCTCCCCTTTATTAAAACCAAGACCTTCTTTTATGAAGGAGACAGATTGAGATCCCAAGAGCATGTCAAGGTTTTTCTGACCTTGAGTAAACTTTAAAACAAGATCTTGAGACTCATTGAGCTTTTGCTTTAGCTGCTCATTTTCTCTTCGAGTGACTCGGACTCGGTCTCATTGATTTGAGCACTAGTCTTGAGTTTTCTGAGTGTAAGTCTCAGCTTTTCCAACTCATCTTTTGAAGAAATGCTCTCAGAGGAAATTGACTCAAGTTGTTCTTTAAAGTGAGAAGAATTTGAGAAAGTATTGGATTACCTCTTGAGGATTTGCTTCCTCATTGTCTCGATTGATTTGAGTCCGACTCTGTTTTCGCTTCGAGTCGAAAGTGTCATCGGACACTTTGAGTCATCCGAGTCCTCGTCACTCCATGTGGCCATCATAGCCTTTTTCTTCCTTCTGTCCCTTTTTCTCTTGGGACAATCCTTGACTATGTGTTCCTCCCTGCCACATTCAAAACACCTAGAGTTCTTAGTCAAAGATAACTTTGAATGGGAAGAGTGTTTACCTTTTCTATCCTTCTTGTCTTTCTTATAGAACTCTTCTTTTGGCTTCTTATCCCATCTCTTGTGCTTCATCATTCTCTTGAAGCCTCTAGCAATAAGTGCCACGGGGATCCTCTTCCGAGTCGGAAGAACTCAGATCCGCTTCTCTGGTTTCTAAGGCTTTCAGCGCAATGTTCTTTTTGGTGCTGACCTCTGTGTCCTCCTCTTCCAGGTGCATCTCATAGGTGAGAAGCTTCCCAATGAGTTCGTCCGGCTTCAGTAGAGACAAGTTATTGGCCTCTTCGATAGCTGTCACCTTGGGACCCCATCTTTTCTTGGGTAGGCTTCGAGTATCTTTCTGCACATTTCCTCATGGGTAGACCTGGGCAACGGGCCGGGCTGGGCCCGCCCACTTACTTAACGGGCTGGGCTGGGCAGCAACTTTTTTAAATGGGTCGGGCCGGGTCATGGGTCAAATGGCCCTGACCACCCAAGGCCCACCCAATTTGAGCCATTATCACCCACCACGGATGCCCCCACAGGCTGTGGGGCAGGCTGTGGTGGCCAGCAGCGATTTATTTAACCCAAAATACCCACCATGGGTGCCCCCAAAGGCTGTGGGGCAGGTCGTGGTGGCCAGCAGCAGTTTATTTAACCCAAAATACCCACCGCGGGTGCCCCCACAGGCTGTGGGGTAGGCCGTGGTGGCCAGCAGCGATTTATTTAACCCAAAATACCCACCGCGGGTGCTCCCACAGGCCGTGGGAAGGTCAGTAGAGACCTCCAAAGCAATTTTGGATTCCCACAACCTGAGGGCTTTGTCCCGTGATGCTTGTAAACCTTGTATGTTATGTCGAGAAGAAAGTTTAAGAATTTAAGTATGACTTTGGGCCTCATGAAGCAATTTACTAAATACATATGTGAAGAAATAATAGAGATAACAACCATAACGTTAGATGGGAAGTTGATTCCTAGATTACGAGTCCTTTCGGGTAGTAAACTTGGGTATATGCGCGAATCATAAGATTAGTCTCCTAACTATACAATATAGGAGTTGGTAAAGGTGACACATACCACACAAGTCCTGCCATCCTTCAAAAACCCTTGTGTTCTAACTATACAATCTAGTACGTCCAGAGTCATATGCAACTTTCAATTAGTCTCCCAAAGTGAATCATAAGATGTTTAGTAAAATTATCAATGTAATAGTCGAAATGAATGGCACCAATAAGAATTGATATAACAGGCAGATTTAAAATATATCCCCGAAACCATGCATGGCTAGCAACTTAACTCGGGTTGCAGTAACGAAGCTATAAGTAGATCAAAGACGACGTTTGAGTTATTTTTCCGTTTTATGATGCTAAAATATAGCTAAAATAGCAGTAATATTGAATTATGATCTTCCAAATTATTCAATATAATTAATAGCCTCTCAGATACTGGCTTTGATTTCGTTCCTATAAAATTGTCAAATTTTAAGTTACAAACAATATTTATTAAAGGTCTGTTTGACTTTACATGGAAAACAGAATTTATTTATATTTTATATTTATTTCTATTTATATTTTTATTTACAAGCAATATTCATTAAGAGTTTGTTTGAATTTACATTAAAAATAGATTGTATTTTTATTTGATATTCGTTTTTATTTATATTTTTATTTATATATATTTTATATTTTTATTTTTATTTATGTACAAATGTTTGAAAAGACTTAAACCCAAAAATTACTTGAAGGCCGATTTTGGGTCCATTTACCCTACATTTTTTGGCCGTCCTCAAACCCCCTCTCTCTCTCTCTATCTCTAACAAGGGTAAAAGTTGCAATGGCATAGGAGGGGCATGTGCCGCCCTCGACGACTTTTTCCAATATTGGCCCTCACTTTTCCAACTCATTGACACCTCCAATTCCGGAAAAGCTTTCGCGGACACAGAGCAGCAAAACCATGGTGGCCCGGTACCCGCCTAGTCCAGGCCCAAAAGTCACTTAATGGGTGACCCATTTCATGCCCAGTCCATTTAACTTATCAAATGGGTTTTGACCCTATTTTTCAGCCCACCCAATTCAACCCACTGGACACCCTGTCCAATGCCCAGGTCTACTCATGGGAGATCTTTTTACCCAGAGATTTGAAATTGTTGGTAATCTTTGTAAATTGAATGAACATCTGAGCGATGTTTTCTTCTGGCTCCATCTTGAACAGCTCATATTTATGAAGATATTGGCTTATCTTCGCTTGTCCGACCTGACTTGTACATTCATAAGTGTTGACCAGTGTGTCCCACACTTCTTTGGCTGTGTCACAGGTCGACACTCGGTTGTATTCTTATGAGCTGATGGCGCACATCAGAATGTTCATTGCCTTGAAGTTCTTTCTGAACTTCTCTGCTTCCTCGGTGGTGTACTCTGCCTTGATCTTGGGCACGAGTCTTGTTTCTACTGTCTTCATGGGAAGATAGTTTCCTTCTTGTATGATGTTCCAGACATCTTCATCATGATCCAGAAGGAAACATTCCATGAGTTTCTTCCAAGTGCACAAAGTTAAATCCTTTGAACTTTGGTGGCCTGCTGGAAGACCTTCCTTCATCGAACTCTCCGTTGTTCCGAGCCATTTGATCTTTAGACCTTTGGATGGTTAGATCCTTTTCTGAAAGGCTAGGCTTTGATACCAATTGAAGGTTTGCTCAGGGAGAGGCTAAGTCACCCTAGAGGGGGTAAATAGGGTGATGATGAAATTTGCTTCAAATTTAAAATAGATATGAATCTGATGTGAGCGAGAGTCGGAGATGAGCTCACAAAAGCATTAACTCGAAATCAGTGAAGAGTGAAGAAACAGATTAAGCAGAAACTTTAAACCTGTCTCGAGTCTAAAATGCACTCAGAAAGTACGTGGAAACCCTCCTGGGGCAGAAAACCACGGACCGTGCTAATCCAAGCACGAAGTCAAATCCACTATTTTGAGTCCACAAAATACAGTATACTCGACTTGACCTGAGTTGCTCCCTTAGACAACTCTTTACAAGTTTCTCCTAGATTCAGAAATTTCCTTATCTGATTTAGTACTTCCTAATTGAGATCACCCTTACAGTTAGGGACAATTAAGCAGTTTGAAAGCAATTATCAAGAATCATACTCAAGCATTGTTTCGTGTAAACATTTAGACACTTTTCAAAACTAACTTTTGAACATCCTTTGGAATCAAGTTGCCTTACAAACCAAGCATCTCTATGTTAAGATTCAACATCCAAAGCTAGCATATTTATCTCAAGGATTCACCCAAGGATCTAGCCTCTACTCATTTTCATCTCGTATTCTATTCAAGTACAAATCTCTTACTCTTATATGGATAATTCTCGTCTCACTTCGTGTTCAAAGCCACAGTCAATCCATCTAGTTTCATACTCCCTTAATACTCTAAATTTCCGCTCCTTTTCTATAATTCAACGTTTCTTTCTCCTTAACTTAATTCACTTTCAAGCCTCACAAATTCAGGAATTTAAAACTCCTCTCGAGCCACACTAACCAGAAGTAGTCGCCACTTAACCCAAAAGGTCCCAACTTCTCATAAGTTGTTATCTTTACCTCAATTCTCATATTACGTCTCCATATTGTTAATCAATTCTCTTTCTCGCCCATGCTCCGCCATATAACTCTTAATTTCACTTCACTACTCAATTTGCCTTAGCTCTGCTTATCTTCAAGTTTAGTTCAATCTCAAGGATTTAGATATGCTTTAAACTCCATTAACCTAAAAATTACCCGCTTACCCCTTCCCTGCCTCAATTGTGCATCAATCAATTTGAACTCATACTTCCCCTTACACTCCAGTCATTGTTTCCCAACATTAGCAGTTACCCCTCCCTACCGCAATTCCAAGAAATACCTAAGGGTTCAATATGAAATGTTAGCTTCTAATTCGTACCCAAATTATAACTTCTTCATCCTCAATTTCTAATTGAAATCTCCATATCACCCATCAAACCTTAGCAACTAATTCTGTTAGAATTTCTAAGTTCCCGAATCCACCCTAACAACCTCAATTAGATTTTCTTATGCCTTAATTTAGCCTTGGCTACTTCCTAAATTCAATCTATAGCACAATCATTCAATATTCACAATAAACATTCAAAATTCACAACAAAATTCAATTGGGTTTCGAAATTACTATTAATTTAGAGTATAAAACTACCCACCTCGAATTAGGGATTGAAGATTACCGCATTTCAAATTAGCCCAGGTCAGTCTCTTATATAACTACCTAACCCAAAATTACATGTCTTAAAGCAACATAAGCCAGTAAACCACAAAGAACTCTCACCGCCACTTAAATAGCCTTTTGCCTTGGGTCTGCCCACAAATCCCCTTTTCTTTCGAACTATCCAAGAGTCGGGCCTAGCCTTTAGAGATTGTGGAGTCCCATGATGTGTGCTGGGAAATTCCAAGTACAGAATACCGCATTCTACTTTTATCCAAGTCAAACAAGGATTTGAAGACCCAACGACGACATTAAAGCCTTGCATTTCATGATCGGGAGCATCAAAGTGTTGCGTTTTAAGCTTCACAAGACAGCCCACACGAGGCTAGAAGCTTTCCCTCTAAACGATGTCGTGGCTGGTGCCCGCCTTCTAGAAGCATGGTGGAACGTTGCGTTTTGAGCTTGGAGAGTCCTCGGAGCACAACTAGGGCATGAAACCCTAGGAGGGTCTGGTTGGCTGGTGCCCGCCTCCTCTCTTTTAATCGATTATATCATCTTCTAATTCGGTTCTATCTCTTAAGGAATGACACAGCTTCTATTTTAGCTGTTTGGATGGCTGAATGGAGGCAAACCCTAGGTCATTTGTGACCTAGGTCATCTCTTATAAATAGAGAGCCTTGACTCTCATTCCCACAGGGCTTCCCGCCTTAGATTCATGCCTGCAGAAAGCTAACCGGAATACTCTCATCTAAACGTTACTCCGCCAAAATTAATCTTAAATATTCATCTTTCACCGTTGAATCCGTGCAAAGAGCTAAAGAATATTTGATTATTTTGATCTCTAGGCACTCATTCAATTGATCATTGTCATAACCTAAACACAATTCGCAAAACTAGCCCTTTTCTTTGGATTGTCACCATTACATCGAGATATCCGGCGAGGAGATCCAGATCAGCAAGATGGGACAACTTGAGGGCCATATTTCAGCCTTCAAACGGTTATATTTATTTTAGTTTTATTTGCTTTCCGTATTGTGGTTTAAGAGATGTAATCGCTTTAATTTCCTTCCCGAATGATGTGATCTTGTATTTCCCGCTTTTCTTTCTTTTATCGCTTTCTTTATCGCTTTTCTTTAATGTTTTCCTTGTTATGTTTTGGTTGCTTTAATTTTATTTTGCATGTTGTATGCTTGTTTTCTTACATCTTTATTAACATACTACTCGAACTAGTAATGGTCATCTTAGGACGGGTAGAAAGGAGGGATTTATCCCTACGTTTCGTACCCTTGCCCCCGAATCCGATTCTCGAATAAAGATCGATGGAGTCATCTTTTAGTCTATTTCAATCTTAGTTTTCTCATACTAAAATTGGAAGAGAAAATTTTGTTTTTGTTAGTTTTTCTTTCCTAAAAATTGACTACCGACTCCCTTTTATTTATTTCTTCTAAATCTACATCCCCGGTTGTAGGATAAAAAATATTAAGATTTTGGATCTCGCTAACCGGGTAGAGGCCAAGGCTAACTCCGTCAGCCTCGCCTCGGCCGGCGCCCGCCATCGCCGGAAATAGGCTGCTGCTCGTGTCCGGTGGTCAGCAGGGAGGCTTCGGTCTAGATTGGTGTTTTCACACCAATCTGGCCCTAAAGCCTCTCGGCAGAATCTTAACCCTAATCTCACTTATACTTTAATTAGTAAACAATATCCTGGGACTTCTAAAAATAATTGCTAAAATAAATTGATTAATAAAACCGCCAATCAATCTGATTTAATTCATTTCAACTTGATTTAATAAAATGTTCATCCCCACATTATAAAATCGACTTTCTAAAACCATCTTCAAAATCAATCTTTCAAAAAGAGAGACCCTGCAGAAGTGGGAAGCTCGGTGGGCCTCGGCCCGGCCGTGGTTGCTACAAGTGTGGTAGTCCTTGGCTCAAAAAGTGGTCCATCCCTCTGGTTGTGACTTAATTCCGAGGTGGAAATAACCATTGGACACAAAGTTGAAGTTTACCTGATTTGGAAACAAACAACCCTAACACGGTGCCCGAGCCATGTCTAGAAATGGTTGATTTCGTCCGATGGTGTTTACCAGCTAGAAACCAATTGCTTTTACTTTTCAAAAATAGATTAGGCTTACTTAATCTGCAAAAGCAAATCAAAGTGGTACTCAAAGTATAAAAATACTTTGATCTAAGGTTAGACAAAGATAATAATTAATTTGAAGTAATTAAGCACTTAATTATCTTCAGCTCTAAAAGAATGGAATTTTCTGAGTCTAATATACATTAGGTGCAAATTCCATCTTGAGGCATTCCTAGAAAGTGGAATTAACGCTATAATTCATTTTTCACTTTGAACATCAAGTCGAGTGCCCGTAATGAAAGTGTTGGTTAAATTATTTACTCATACTATTGTTCGAATGGTGTCTAAGTGGGTCGAAACATAGTTAAGAATGTCATGCTTGATGAAATGGTTTCTGAGTGGGTTAGAAAATAATGAGAACTTAGATATGAGTTTCTTAAACACTTAGAATGACTTAGAATCAAAACTATAGAGAGATAGAGAGTTATACCCGAGGCTTCAATCTCCCCTTTTGATGAAAGACATTCCATACTTAAGATAAAAACCAATCAGTTCGTAGAGTTACATTTTCATTGAGAGTTGATCGAGTAAGAAAAATAATGATGAATATTTAATTGCTCAACTCGGATCAAAGATAACTCCGAACATGCTTTGTAAAATAATAAGAGCATACTTGTTAAAAAAAAATATATCGGAGTAAGTATGAAGTCTACTCGTAAACAAATTGGCTTAGAAATAAGTAAGTTTCATTCATTGAAGCAATTGTACCAAGACTTAAGCAAGCTAAGAAAACAACTAAGGGAAAACTCCCCTAAGCCAAACATCTATATTTTCTATCTTTTCTCTCCCCTATGCATTTCAACAAAAACAACGAAGAGAAGAGGGAGGAAGCAACCAAGTACAACAGATGTTGGAGAAAAAAAGTTTTTGAAATGAAGACGGGGAGCAGCCTGGAGAGAAGTAGAAGAGCGAGGGTTGCACCTGCGCTTGTATCCTTGAGTAGAAACAGATGGGCGAGGTGGTAACAGCGAAGTGGTCGATCCGGTAGTGGGATGATCCTTCGCGAGTCGAGGTAGATCTTCCTCGGGTTCTTCTTCTTTCTTAGCAAAAGCTGCCGGAGGCCGAGATTCCGAGGCAGGGGCCTTAGACTAGCCTACATCACCAGCCTCTTCCGAGGCAAACCGAGTGTGATAAGAAGAGATCACCTCAAGTTCTTTGTTGCCCTTGTCCTCAGGTGGAACTACTTCAGCCTCTTTATCCCTTTCTTCCTCAGCTACCCCTTCAGCCTCACCTTGTCCTTCTCTTGCTTTTTCTTCGACTTCTTCGACTCGGACTCGTAAGAACCGGAGGACTCCGAAGATTGTGCTTCTTCGATTTTAAGTCCTGTGCCGCCTTTGACCTTCTCTCTTGGAGGTGATGGATCTGATCATGTTGATGCTTGATAACCTCCTTCAGCTTAGTAATCAAGGTCCGACTCTGCTGAATCCGAGTATAAGCCCGACTTTTCATCTTGGGCAGTAATTGGTATGAAAGCTTGGAAGGCTCCAACAGCTTGTTTGCAACTCTTTAGTCGGAGAGACAAGTTGATTAGCCACCTTCGAAGAAGTTTAATAGAAGGAGCCGGCAGAGAAGTGGATGGTCCAAGAGTAAGAAGTGGAACCTCAAGACCAGTCCGAGTCCGAGGTGGAGGAGGAGGAGGTGTCAATTCGGAGGAATGAACCCGGACACCAGGTTGGAGTTCCCGATATCCAAGGTTAATAATTTTTCTCTCGCCAAAACAAACGGCAGTGTTCGAGGCACTTGTTTGGGTCGAAGGAATATCAACCTCAAATTGAGTAAAAACAGCTTATAAGAAGAGCTCCAAAAGGATAAGGAGTCTTCTTCCGGTCGATGGAATAGAGGCAATATGTTCCAGTAATAAAAGGAAAGAGGTCAACTTCATATCCTTCCATAATGTCAAAAAGGACCTTGAGAACTTTGCTATTGGGGTTCTCTTTTGATGGATAGTAGGAGAAAAAGGTTCCGATAAGAATGTAGCACACAGAGCTCATCCGAGTCATTGAAAAGTTCTTTCCGGACTGAGGAACTTCTTTAACATACTTAATAAAGAAGTCATCCGTGACTTCATGGAAGGGAATGGGGTTGGAATTTAGAAATAGACACTTCACATCAAAGAGTTTGTGAAGTAGAGAAAGGTTGATACGAACCACCTTTCCTTGAACGACGTAAGAGATCACGTGATCTCTAGTTATCATGTGGGAATAGAACTCGAGAACGAGTTCCGGATAGATGTACTCACAAAAGCATAGATAATTGAAAGGACCATTTTTTATGATGGGTTTCATCCAAGAAAAAGAAGTTTTTAGAAAGAATTTGTCATCATGAAAGAAGTGCTCGAGCGACAAGTACCTTTGATTCTTCTAAGGAAGGGGCTTTTCCCTTTGTTTGGGCAGCTTCGAATGAGTGGATTTGGTTCCGGCCTTCTTTGTGGCTGAATTTCCCTCCATGGCTGATCCTCTCTTAGGCATGATGAAGAAGATAGAGAGTGTTTGAGAGTAAAGAGAGAGAGAAAGAGAGAGTAGAGAGCATAGATGATTAAGAAACAGAGAGAGAGAGAGTTTAAGTGCGAGAGTGATTGAATTCGAGAGCAAAGAGAGCGAGAGTATGAGCAATAAGTAGGCAAAGTGAGTGGGTGAAAATGAAGCGGTGCTATTTATAGAGAGCTTTTTAACTCGGCCTACTAAGCAACGGTTATCGGACCGCTCACCCTCCTTGCGAGTAATGACTAGTTTTCCAATCATCTTTCTTCCAACGAGTAGTTCTTCCGACTCATCGCGTGACACGAGAGAGAGAGAGAAGAAAGGATGTTTCGAAAACATTTATGAGATTCTCCATTTATCTAGAGATGATCACAAAATTTTGATGTCCATTTTTCTAATAATCTGAGTTTGACTTAAGTGACGCATAATGCATTCAGAAAAATTTATAACTCATAGCTTAGTCTCATTCTCGTGTCAACCGATCCATTAGTTATTCACACAAAGCATATAACAATCAATCATAAATACAATAACTCATGCATTAACTCGGATAATCATGCATTTAGCATGCTAAGCTCATTCCTAATAAAGAACAACCGATCTTCACTCGGAGGCTTAGTAAAAATATCAGCTAATTAAAATTTTGTAGGAATAAACTCAAGTTCAATATCACCTTTCTCGAATGGTCTCTTAGAAAATGATACCTGACCTTAATGTGTTTTATCTTTGAGTGTTGAACTGGATTCTTAGTGATGTGGATTGCACTTTGATTATCACGCTTGATTGGAATAGATGTGAATAATAGTCCAAGATCCTTCAAGTGTTGCTTGACCCGGAGAATCTGAGCATAGCAAGCTCCAGCTGTAATGAACTCATCCTCAGCAGCTTGATAGAGCAACCGAGTTTTGCTTCTTTGAATGCCAGGAGATGAGAGATTAACCCTCAAATTGGGATGCTCTTGATGTGCTCTTTTTATCAACTTTGTATCCAACATAGTCAGCATTTGAGTATCCAAGTGAGGGTCGATCTCGAGTCCTTTGAATTTACCGTAAATCGAGTGTCCGAGTCCTTGTAAGATATCCAAAGATTCTGCAGTGAGATGTGATTCCTTAGGATTAGCTTGAAATCTTGTACAAAGGCAAACACTAAACATGATATCTAGCCTACTAGATGTGAGATAAAGTAGAGATCTAATCATACCTTTGTAGAGTTTCGATCTACAGCTTTACCTTTCTCATCCGAGTCCAATTTTGTACTCGCAACTCATCGGTGTTGCTGCATACTTCACATCTTGTAGCTTATATTTCTTCAATAACTCATTGGTGTACTTTGATTGATGGACATAGATGTCATCCTTTTCTTGCTTGATTTGCAGTCTAAGGAAGAAATTTAGTTCTCCCATCATACTTATTTGGAACTCCTGTCTTATTAACTCGGAAAATTCTTGGCATAGAGCTTCATTAGCAGCTCTAAATATAATATCATCAACATAGATATGAATAATAAGAAAATAATTCCCCTTGGTTTTTGTAAAGAGAGTTTTGTCAATCTGACCACTTTTGAAATCATTTTCAACCAAGAAATTGCTTAGTCTTTCATACCAAGCTCTAGGAGCTTGTTTCGCGATCATATAAAGCCTTTTGCAACTTGAAACATGATTTGGAAATTGAGAGTTTTCAAATCCAGGGGTTGCTTAACATAAACTTCTTCTTGAATATAACCATTAAGAAATGCATGCTTGACATCCATTTGATAAAGTTTGATGTTCATGTTAGATGCAAATGCTAAGAGAATTCTCGATTGCCTTAATCATAGCAACACGTGTAAAGGTTTCCCTATAAACAATTCCCTGTTCTTGGTTATATCCCTAAGTAACTAGTCCGGCCTTATTTCGACTACCAAACCTTCCTCATCCAGTTTGCTCTTGAAAACCCATTTGGTTCCTATTAGTGAGTGGTCGAAGGTCGTTTAGTCGAGTCCGGACTTGGTTTCTTTCAAATTGATTTAATTCTTCTTGCATGACATATACCCATTCCAGTTCAAGTAAGGCTTCTAGTGCATTTTTAGGTTCAATTAATGATATAAATGCTGAAAAATGGCCTAATCTTCTAGTGCAAAGAAGAAGGAGTTCTTACCCCACCGTTGATATCGGAAAGTATATTCTTAGGTGGGTGACTTGATGCATATTTCAAAGCTCTACCTGTCCTCCGGTTTACCAAGTTTGTTGGTTGCATGGCTTGATCTTCAGTTGGTTGCTCTTGCTGAACTTCGCATTGGTTTGTTCTTCAACGATTCCGAGCTGGCTCTTGAACTTGCTCATTCTAAGTCACTTCATTCCGAGTTGGCTCATTCTAAGTTACCTCGCTTATTTTGTTTTGACTCATTCTCGAGTTTAGCTTCAAGCAATGTCATCTTCATCTCTCGTTAAGCTTGAGATCTAAGAAAGTGGATTCATTTATTCTACTATGGTCAATCTCATCAAAGACAACATTCTTTCACTTTGTTAGTTCTTTTGCTATAAAATTCTATAAGCCTTACTATGAGATGAGTAACCCGTAAATATACTTTCATCTAACCTTGCATCAAACTCAGTTAGATGTTCCTTACCATTGTTACTCACATAGCATTTACATCCGAATGGTTTGAAGTAGGAAACTTTGGGCTTTTTTCCGCTGTATAGCTCATAGGGTGTCTTTTTCGAATGGGTCCGATAAGGCATCTATTGAGTGTATAGTTTGCTCGTGTTGATCGCCTTAGCCCAAAAATAGTAAGGTAGATCATTTTCAATCATCATTCTCCTTCCTATTTCTTCAAGAGTTATGTTCTTTCTCTCTAATACTCATTTTTGTTGAGGAGTTCTTGGTGCTGAAAAGTTGTGGGAAATGCCATTTTTGTCAAAGAACTCTGCAAATTTTGAGTAATCGAACTCCCGTCCATGGTGAGTTTGAATTCTTATGATCCGAGTCTTAGACTCCACTTGAATTTTCCTGCAGATCTTAGTGAACTCTTTGAAGGCTTCATTCTAGTTCTTTAGAAAACACACCTAGGTAAATCATGAATAATCAATAATAACCAAGCACATATGATTTACCTCCTAAGCTTTCACAGAATTTCACCACGTAAATCCATATGAATCAATTCAAGTACTTTGGATGTAGATACAGCTTTGAGTGGTTTGAAAGATGATATGATTTGTTTTCCTTTTATGCATGCTTTATAGATTTTATCTTTCTTAAATGCACAGTTAGGTAAACCCTTAACTAATCCATGAGATACAAGTTTCTTGATGGTATGCATGCTGATATGACCTAGTCTACGATGTCATGTCCATAAACATCATTCGGAGATGCTTTTAAACATGATAAATTTTAACTAGAATCTCTTAGAGGAATGGTATAGGTGTTAGCTGACCTTATACCCGAGAGATTTGTCTCTTTGGTGACTGCATAAAAATGAAGCAGTTGGTCCGATTGAATCTTACCTCTTGACCTTTATCACATAATTGAGAGATGCTCGGAACATTGTACTTGAGCCCTTTTACAAGGTAGACCGGACTGACTAAGTTGTCTCTCTTACCAATCTTGTCAATCCCAACTATCTTGCCTTTGCTATTGTCTCAAAATGTGATTTTTCCTCCCTTCATATCTTCTAATTCGGAGAAGAGTTTTGACTCTCCGGACATATGGCGTGAGCAGCCACCGCCCAAGTACCAGTGAACCTTTCGTTTCTAAGTCACCCGCAAAACGTAAACAAACCAACCCTTTTCACTTCCTCTTATAAACCCAAGTAACAATCTTTACTCGTGGTTCTTTTATGAGGAAGAAAACTTTTAGGAACCCAGATTTGAATAATTTTGGGTTTGGTCCGATTCTCGAGTCTTCCTTTTAGAAAACCGAGTATGTGTGTCTTTTCTTTGAAAACCTTTCTTTTTGTAAACAAGGTTGAGAAGGCTTTTTCTTGTAAACTGGTATGTGCTCAATTCCTTTTCTATATGAGTGAATAGGACCATGCTCAGCCTTCCTAAACTTAACAGATTATGGAATTAGTTTTAAAAGATTATTCTAAGAGTTATCCTTCTCATCAGCATTATAACTAAGACTTTCTTTTCTAAATGAGAAACACTAAGAACCAAGTAAAAGATCATGGTTTTTCTAACCTTGAGTGAGTTTTAAAACCAACTCTTGAGACTCATTGAGCTTCGTTTCAGTTGCTCATTCTCCGCTCCGAGGCACTCACATTCGGTCTCATTGTCTTGAGCACTCGGTCTTAAGTACTTTCAGATTTTGTCTCTAGTTTTCTAACTCCTGTTTAAAAACAATACTCTCACTAGTAAGAGACTCTTCTTTCAAAGTAAAGATATATTTAGCAAGATCAAGTTTGGAAAACTTGAGGAATTAGTTAATCACCTCCTAAGGATCTGTCTCCTCACCATCTCGAACCATCATTGTTTGACTCGGATTCAGCTTCTAAGTCCGTCGGTGCCATCCGACACTTTGAGTCATCGAATAATCATCCCCGGAGGAGTCATCATCACTTGATGTAGCCACCATAGCCTTTTTCTTCTTTCTATCCTTCTTTCTCTTTGGACAATCCTTGACTTTGTGCTCCTTGCTACCACACTCAAAACAGCCATAGTTCTTAGTTAAAGACAAATTGGAAGAGGATGGGTATTTACCTTTATTGTCTTTCTTGTAGAACTCCTACTTTGGCCTCTTTTGCCACGTTTTGTACTTCATCATCTTCTTGAAACCTCAGGCAATGAGTTCCATGGGATCCTCTTTTGAGTATAAGGAGCTTAACTTTGTCATATGCTTTATGAGGCTTTAATTGCAATGTTCCTTTGGTGCTGGCCTCTGCTTTCTCTTCTTCTAGGTGCAGCTCATGAGTGAGAAGCTTCCCAATAAGCTCATCTGGTTTCAGCTTGGAAAGATCTTGAGCTTCTTCAATTGCTGTCACCTTGGGACCCCATCTTCTCTTTGGTAGACTTCTCATAATTTTTTAACAACATCTTCGTGAGATATCTTTCTACCCAGAGATTTGAGATTGTTGACAATCTTAGTGAACCGAATGTGTATCCTCGGGCTCCATTTTAAACAAGTCATACTTGTGAAGAAACTGACTGACTTTAGCTTGCTTCACCTGGCTGGTTCCTTCATAGGTGTTAACCAATGTATCCCACACCTCTTTGCCTCGAGTCATAGGCTGACACTCTATTATATTCTTCTAAGTTTATAGCGCACATTACAATGTTCATGGCTTTAAAGTTCTTCCTAAACGTTTCATTTTCTTCAATAGTGTACTTTGAGTTTTCTTTGGGTACAACTCTTGCTCCTTCTATCTTTGTAGGAATGTAGTTTCCATGCTTGATGATGTTCCGGACATCCTCATCACAGATCCTAGAGGAAGCATTACATTATCTTCTCCCGAGTGTGTAATGTTTGATCCTTGAACTTGGGTGGTCCGGTGGAAGATCTTCCTTTCTCGAACTCTCCATTGTTCCGAGCTATATGATCTTCAAAGATCCTCTTGAAAGGCTAGGATCTTATACCAATTTAAGGTTAGTTCTTGGAGAGACTAAGTCACCCTAGAGAGGGGTGAATACGGTGATGAAAGATTTTTAGAAAAATACAAACTATTTTACACATAACATACTTAGAAAGTAATTCTGAGTCTAGAATGAACTCAAAATGTGCAGTACACAGAGAAATATATGGAAACCCTCTTGGGGAAGAAAATCACGGACAATGCTAGTTCAAGCATCAAGTCAAATTCACTATTTTGAATCCATAAAATACAAGGACTCGACTCCTTACAGAATTGCTCCCTTAGACAATTCAATTAAAAGTTTTCTTAGGCTCAAAAGTTCCCTTATCTAATATAGTACTTCCTAATTGAGGTACCCTTTACGATTAGGCACATCCGAGCTGAGTTAAACCTTACAGCTCAGTAAAGAGACTTAGGAAGAAAGTAAAATAGTAAAAGTGATTACAAGACTTTCTTTATAACTCGGAAAGTAAGATTTATAGAATTGGAGTTGTAAGCTGAAGATTAAGTAAGAATGCACTATGTAAGTGTTAAACAATGTGTTCGGAAATTTTCAAGTCTTGTGGAGTGGCTTCTATTTATACACGTGAGGGCAGATTAGTCTGTTGAGACTTATTCTGGATTGGTGAGTTTCAATAGCTATTGTAACGGCTAGTCCGAGTCACACGTAAAAGGATCCGTTGAAATGTGAACGTTTTGTGGTGGTCCTAGGCACAAAAAGTGGTCCATCCCTCTCGTTGTGACTGAATTATGGGATGGAAACAACCATTGGACACGAAGTTGAAGTTTATCGGATTTGGAAAAAAACCTAACGCGATTGTCCGAGCCATATCCAGAAATGGCTGATTTACATCCGCTAGTGTTTAATGATTAGAAACCAGTTGCTTTTACTTTTCCAAAATCGATTAGGCTTGTTTAATCAACCGGCAAAAGTGAATCAAAGAGGTACTCAAAGTATAAAAATACTTTGGTTCAAGATTAGGCAATGATAATAATTAATTTAAAATAATTAAGTACTTAATTATCTTCAGCCTAAAAGAATGGAATTTTCCGAGTCTCCATCTTGAGTCAATGTTTAAAATGATCAAGTTACTAAGAATAAAGAATCGGAATACATAAACTTGATCAAGTAAATAATTTCAATAAATAAACTAATTTAGAAAGTGGAATTAACGTTGTAATTCATTTTTCACTTAGAACATCAAGTCAATGCTCGGAAAGAAAGTGACAAGTAAAATTATTTACTCATGCTATTGTTACGAGTGATGTTTGAGTGGGTCGAAACACAGCTTAAGAATGTCATGCTTGATGAAATGATATCCGAGTGGGTCGGAAAATAATAAAAACTTAGATATGAGTTTCTTAAACGTTTAGAATGACTTAGAATCAAAACTATAGAGAGATGGAGAGTTATACCTAAATCTTTAATATATATATATATATATATATATATATATATATATATATATATATATATATATATATATATATATATATATATATATATATATATATATATATATATATATTTATTAGTTTTTAGAATAATAAAAAATTTAAAATTCATTCAAGATTTTCTCAAGTATATCACTTCAAACACGAGAAATATATTGGAGAATTATATTATAAAAATATAATTAAGTCAATTATAAAAGCTTGTCATTTTTATATTTTGTAAATGATATTTTGAATAAAATTTTATAATCATGTGATATTGTTAGTGTTATCTCGAGTTTACATAGTTAAAATGTCGAGGTAATAGGTTTTTTTCCACTCAACCTAATATTTTATTAAAAATATTAATAATTAATTTTATCTAAATAAAAACATATAAAATTCTTTAAAAAATAATATGGTCTAAAAATAAAATAATTTTTTATTTTTATTTTCAAATGTTAAAATATTATTTTTTTCCACTCAACCTAATGTATACCTTTGGTATCTCTTTTTTATTTTTAAAATCCAAAATATAGTGGGAGTAGGTTACCTTAACTGGTCAAGTCCTAAGACTTAGGGTTCAAATTTTGTATATACCACACTTTCTGTTTCATTCAAAGCCAAAAATATTTATATTTGATTATGGTGACTCATAATTTGATAAATACTTTTAGACCACTTAGAATTCATAAATAAATTTAGGATAATATTCATAAGTAATAATCGATTGTTTTATTTGAAAATTCATTCATATTAAAAGACACTCTAATTGATCACCCCAATCAAGAAAAGAGATAATAAAAAAATTTTGTACTTTACTTTGAGCTGAGATCCTATCCCTATTATTTTGCTGCTTAAAATTCAAAATGCACGTTGCCAAATGGCCGATTTAAGGCATGTCATCTCCACGGTTCCATACATTGTTGATCACACTCCACGCTATATGGACGTGAACACATGCATTGATGAATTAAATTATGGAGTAAAACTAAAATTGCATGTAAAGGAATATATAATGGTACCTTAAAAATAAGAAAAATAAATAATAAAAATCAATTTTAAAATATTAAATAATTTTATCATTGAAAAATTTTTAGAAAACTATCTATAATATAAATATTTAATTTTTAGCTAAAAAATATATAATTGTTTATAAAATAATATAATTTAAAAAGAAATAAATATTTATTTTAATTTTAAAATATATTTTTAAAAAAATATATAAAGGAAGATCAGAAAGAGAGGAAAGGAGGAGAACGGGAGTGATTGAGAAAAGGGGAGGAGAGAGGGGGAGAGGGGGAGGACAGAGAAAAATGACTGAGAAAGGGTAGGAGAGAGAGAGGTTGTGAAAGGGGAGGAGAGAGAGAGAGTCTGATAGAGGAAGAGAGAGGAAGGGGAGGGAGAGAGAGAGAGACTGATAGAAGAATTAATAGGGGAGGAGAAGGGGAGAGAGAGAGGGAGAGGGCGTGTGAAAGAGACTCAAAGAGGAGAGAGAGAATTTGATACAAAGCAACACTTAGTGGCAATTGATACTCGCAAGTCCGAAGCAAATTTAAACATATATTGATCAATATCTCCCTTTAATTTCTATTTTCCTAATGCCATACTTCCAAGCTTGGTGAAGAGAGAAAAGACATGCATTAGCTTCTTCGACTTCGACACCTCCAAAGTTAATACCTTGGTCTACTGCTGCAAAGGTGATTCTCCCATTTGAATCATGGCCAAAATGTAGGCCATTCGTCATCGATTAGTTATTACTATACTGGTTTTTTTATATACTCCATAAATTTATGGAAACACCATTATATATATATATATATCTTTTGTCTCCCTCCCGCTAGTGCACTCTCGCCTCTCGCCTTTCGTTCCTCACCTACTCTTTTATCGCTCGCTCGGTCGCCTCTCTTTACCTTTTCTACTCAGTCACCATGGATTCAACCCAGCTCGTCGGCCTTACCAGCGCAACCCAGGCCAGTTGTCGTCCTACCCCAGCCAGCCTCATTCCTCTCTTGCGTCCTCCTCCACCTCTAGGAACCCTAATTAGTAATTTTCATGAATTTCTTTTTATTGTTGGATTTTTTTGGTGAGTGCAAATTCAATGCTATTGAAATCAGATTACACAAAATTTATTTAATTTAAAACATCACAACTCAATGTTTGTGGAGTTGACAATTAAAATTTTCATGAATCTCACCTTTTTTCCGCTTAGTATGAGTAATTAAAATTACATTTTGATTCGGGTATTTCCGGGTAGTTCCAGCTCAACCGACACGTCACCGGCCGACTGGGCCTAATCAATTGGACCAGGATGGAATCGGCCCAAGACGATCCTTAACGGGCCGAGTAAAGCCCCAAAGCCCACTAGGGCTAGGGTTTCCCTAAACCACGGTAAAAGTACCATTTTACCCCTTTAAAATCTCCTATAAATACTCCCCTTTTCACACATCCCAAGGCATGTTAGGCTTTTATGCTCATTTGACAAGACATCTCATTGGAAGATAATCACTCAAGCTTCGAGCTCCCAATTCTCATTCATAACGTTCATCGGTGTTCATCGACACACATTCATCCCCGAGAACTTCCATCTTTGGTAATCTCCTCGTCTCCCAAGGAACCCCTCACGCACATCGAGGAAGATCTCCTCGATCCTTTCAATCAAATCGGATACTAACTCGAGCGTCGGAGGGGCGTTCCCGGATCCACCACCCGGGCTTCGCCTTTGCGGGTTCAGGCGGTCATCACTCGGCTTCGGATCGCTCGTGTCACGTCCTCGGAACCGAAGCGAGAAATCCTTCCTCTCTCCGAATCATCATCCACCTCATCAACTCGGATTTCTCCGGAAACAGCTTGGCGCCGTCCGTGGGGAGGAAGGTAGCATATGGTTGCTAGTGGCACTCGATCTCGATCCAAGATGACTCGCGACACAAACAACCCACCGAGTCCCACACCCTAATCGCTCAATGCCTACGGGGCCAATCCCGAGACGTTCCTCAAGCCGAGGACGCAGAGTCGTCTCACCGAACCGCCGGCAACCGTCACACCCAACTGGAGGGGTACGTCACCCTAGGGGCTCTCCGTAACCTAATCGAGACCCTTAAACGACCGTTGCACAACAAGTGCAAGAACAAGTACGAGCCACTATGGAACAGACGCATGCCAATCATGCCCTTCCATTATACTCCCACTCCCGGTATGGCGCAACCCCCGGGAGGTCAGCCTGTTGGCCACTTCTCGGTGGGATGCCTTCCCACGTGGCTCCAAAGCACAGCCCACCGAGGCCCCGACGACATTTATTCCCGAACAGCCTAACGTCCCGCCCACGAGGCACTATGAGGAGGGAGACGCTAGGGGCATCATCGAAGCCAAGAGAGCTCTTCATAGAGCCAACGAAAATGTCGCAACATCCCATACGGCTTCAACCCCTACGCCACTCCACAGCAGGCGCTCCGCCTGGTTTGAAGGCCATGCTCCAAGCACCGAGAGCAGGGGCCGAGCCCCAAGGGAGTCGAAGGACGGCCAGCCCCGGGCGATCGGCTACCCATGGTCATGAATCCCAACGAGCCTATGACGCTCACAAACACGACCAAGGACGATCCGTCGCTCGAGAGCGCGAGCGCTCGAGGGAGAGGCACCCGTGGCAATCGGCTATGAGAGGTCCCGAGAAGTCGAGAGGACCAGGCGCACTCCACCCTGGTCCGAGAGAAGGAAGAGTCCTTCCCCGGTGGAGGTTCCGCGTCATCAACCCCGCGCCGTCCCCATTTCTCGGCTCCGACTCGAGGCCGACCCAAAGATACTTTTAACACTCCCTTCTCGAAGAAAATTATGAATGAGCCTAGGATGAAGAAAGTAAAGGTCCCGAGTGTCGAACCATACGACGGCACTACCGATCCCGAGGACCACCTCGGCTCGCTACAAGTCTCACATGTATGTGCAGGACGGAGACGATGCAACCTACCGCCGATTCTTCCCCGCCACACTAAAGGGGGTCGCGCAAAAATGGTTCAACGGCCTCCCTCAAGGAAGCATCTCTTCCTTTGAAGAACTCTGTGAGAAGTTTGTGGCGCAATTCATCGCCAGCTGCAAACAAAAGAGGACCAGATCCACCTCTCCAAGATCAAGCAGGGGAGGAATGAAACTCTTAAGGATTACGTGCGGCGGTTCCATGGGGAAGCCGTCCTCATCCCCGACCTCCAAGACGGAGTTGCCTACACCTCCTTCTTAAATGGACTCAGGAGCGGAAGATTCAAATTTTCCCTCGCTGAGCAAAAGTGACCACCCTTGCGAAGCTCTCCTGAAGGCGGCCGACTTCATCCAGGCCACGGAGATCCGCGCAGAGGAGGGGGAGGAGGCAAGAAGAAAAGGAGGGGAAGGAAAGTTCAATCCCCGAAATGAAAAGAAGCCCCGCGAGAATGAGGTGAACCACCGCTTCAACACCGATCCTCGGAGCATTTTGATGGAGATCAAGGGGCACCCTATGCTCAAAAAGCCGCCTCCCATGTCCACTCCCGCCAAGGCACGAGCCTCGAACAAATATTGTGAGTTCCATGAACAAACGGGGCACAACACTCGCTGAGTGTCGGGCCTTGAAGAAAGCACTCGGGGAGTTGGCCGACAATGGGCAGATAGACCGTTTCCTTAAAAAGGACGCCCACGGGATCAAGGGAGGCTCCTCAAGGCAAGGGGAAAAGAGCTACGAAGATGATGAGACTACCGTAATCGTAGCCACCATCGCTGGGGCTTGGCCGGGGCATGACCCCTCCTCTTGGAAAGCTCACTTGAGGAGTGCGCAACAAGTGCCGATCACCGGCAACCTCCACCCTCGAAGGTACCCGCGATGACCTTTGGAGAGAAGGACCCGAGAGGACTGGCCACCCCGCATGACGACCCCATGGTCATCACGTTGAAAATCTCGTACGCTATCGTCCGGAGGGTCCTAGTAGATACTGGCAGCTCGGTGGACATCATCACCACGTAATGTTTGAACCAGTTGAAGTACAATCCCCGTAACCTCATCCCCTTGTAAATCCAATCCTTGGATTTGGGGGCAGATACGCATCCCCTTGGCATGATCCGCCCGCCGATCAGATCGGAGACAAGGCCCGAGGACTGAACATGGAAGTAAACCTTTTGGTGGTCGACGTGCCCTCCGCGTACAACGTCATCATCTGGACGTCCCACCCTCAACCAAAGCAAAGCAATCATCGCTCCATATCTTCTTCTCATGAAGTATGAGCTTGATGACGGATCCGTAGGCGAGATCTACTGAGATCAAAAACAAGCAAGGGAGTGTTATGTCGTAAGCCTTCGACCCCTAATGGCGAAGCGGCATCAAGAAGAAAAGACCAAGGATGACCCCAAGGGCAAGAAACCGAAAGTGGAACTCCCCGCCAAGATCCCCGAAACGATGATGGTTTGCTTTGCCACCACCGAGGACCATGGCAGGGACCGACCTACACCCTCGTAAGATGTCGAGCTCATCCCTCCGGAGGAAACCCACCCCGATCGTTCCGTACAAGTGGGCAGGAACCTCCGTAAAGGGATCAAGGACGGCCTTATCCGACTCTTGAGAGAATTCAAAGATGTCTTCGCCTTTGGGCCCAAAGAAATGCCCGGGTTGAGCCCTAAGGTCCTCGAGCACAAGTTGAATGTCGACCCCTCCTACAAGCCCGTCATCCAAAAACGAAGACATCTCGGGGCGTAACGCAGCAAAGCAAGAGTCGAGGAGGTCGAGAAGTTACTAGAGGCGGGATTTATCCGGGAATGCCACTACCCCAAGTGGATCGCCAATGTCGTTTTGGTGAAAAAATCGAACGGTGCATGGAGAATGTGCGTCGATTTCACCGACCTCAACAAAGCGTGCCCAAAAGACAGCTATCCTCTCGCCAAAAATCGACAAACTTGTCGATGCTACGGCCGGCCACGCCCTCCTCGCTTCATGGACGCTTTTCAGTGGTACCATCGGATACCATTGTGCAAGGAAGACCAGGAGAGAACCGCCTTCATCACCGACTCAAGGGCTGTATTGTTACAACGTGATGCCCTTCGGATTAAAAACGCCGGAGCCACCTACCAAAGGTCTGGTCAACATGGTCTTCGCCCACCTCATTGGGAAGACCATGGAGGTATATGTGGACGACATGATCGTCAAGAGCAAGTAGGACTTTGATCACATCTCCAACCTTCGGAGGACGTTCGAAGTCCTACGAAAGTATGGGATGAAGTCGAATCCCAAGAAGTGCACATTTGGAGTCAAGGCTGGAAAATTCCTAGGCTTCATGATCAATCACGAGAGGGATAGAAGCAAACCCCGACAAAGTGCAAGTCTGTGCTCGACATGAAGTCCCCAAGGACTATTAAGGAGGTTCAAAATTAACGAGGTGCGTGGCCGCCTCGGACGATTCATGTCAAGGTCCGCGGACAAATGCCAACCCTTTTTTAAGGTGCTCAAAAAGAGAGTCAAGTTCGAGTGGGACGTCGAAGCGTAAGAAGCATTCTCCCAATTGAAGACGTATTTGGCCCAGCTTCCAAAATCGCCAGTCCCACTCCGGGGAGCCCCTACTCATTTACCTTGCCGTCTCGGATCAAGCAATAAGTGCAGTATCGCCGAAAGGTCAAAGAAGCGGCAGGATCGGCTCCAAGCACTTCGAAATCCTTCATGTGCCCCGCTCGGAGAATAGACAAGCCGATGCCCTCTCCAAACTTGCCAGCTCCTTGGTCGACGGACAGCCAAAGAAGATCCAATGGGAGATCCTTGGAGAAAGAAGCATTGATGTTAAAGAAACCATGTGGCTGGACAGGAGCAACACTTGGATGGATCCCCTCATCAACTACCTCTCAAAAGGGGAACTTCCGCAAGACACCAAAGAGGCGTAACATGTCAAAAGAGAGCTGAATGGTTCGTTTACTACGAAGGGACACTCTATAAGAAGGCACACTCCCAACCCCTCGCTCCGCTGCATTCCGCCGGAAATGGGTCGAAAGTTCTCGAAGAAATCCATGAAGGGGTGTGTAGCTCGCATATAGGCGGAAGGGCGCTCGCAACAAAGGCCCTACGAACCGGATACTATTGGCCATCCTTGCGAGAAGACTCGATGGACTTGGTGAGAAAATGCGACAAATGCCAAAAGTTTGCTCCCGTGCCAAAGCGGCCGCCTACCGAGTTGACTCCCATCCAATCGCCCCTTCCGTTTGCAAGATGGGGGATGGATATCCCGGGACCATTCCCAAAAGCCACGGGTCAGTCGCAAATATTTGTTCGTAGCGGTGGATTATTTCACTAAATGGATAGAAGAGGAAGCCGTTGCCTCGATCACCGAGAAAGAAGTGCGCAAATTCATTTGGAAGAACATAATCACCCGATTTGGCGTTCCTAGGGCAATGATATTCGACAACGGGCGGCAGTTCGACACCGACAAGGTGCGGGATTACCTCGCCCAGTATGGTTGCCGAGCCCGCTTCACGGCCGTAGCCCATCCCCAGGCCAACGGTCGGCCGAGTCAGCCAACAAGGTCATACCGAACGGCCTTAAGAAGAGGCTAGACGACGCTAAGGGAAAGTGGGCGGAGGAGTTGCCAGCAGCTTTATGGTCTATCGGGACCACAGAGAAGTCGCCCACCGGAGAAACGCCCTTCATGCTGGTATATGGATCGGAAGCCGTCCTCCCCGTCGAAGTAGCCCTTCACACTCACCGCCTCACAAGCTTTCGGGAGGAGTCTAACAATGTGACTCTCCGGGAGGCCCTTGACTTGCTCCCGATGGTTCGAGGAGATAGCTATCTCCGTGAGGCCATAACCAAACTGAAAATGGCTAGAGCCTACAACAGTAAGGGTGAAAGGGAGAGATCTCGAAGTCGGTGACCTGGTTTTGAGAAAACCGAAGCTATAGGGAAGGCGGCGAACACGGCAAGCTCACAGCCTAACCGGGAAGGGCCGTACATCATTCATGAGGTAGTCCACCTAGTGGACCTACAGGTTGGCCACCCTTGAAGGAGCAGACATTCCCCGAGCATGGCATAGCAACGAACTCGAAGAAGTACTTCGTCTAAGTACTGGGAAGCGACCTTTGTATGCAGTAAAAGCTACCGGTTGGCGTGGGGGCCTTTCTTTAAAGACCCACCCAGCCCGGGTCCCAACAAATGTTGTAAAGGAATCGACCACGATTGACGCGACTTTTCCGAAAGCGCTCAACGGGGGCACACATTCCCTCTCTCTCTCTCTCTCCCTCTCTCTTGTAACGAAATTCGATCTTCTATGTTAATACAATGAGCACATTTTCTGCAACTTTGCGACTCGTGTCTTATTTTAAGTCGATTTTGGAAAGTGAATAGGGGCTAATACGATCCCCTAGTAACAACTAAATTTTCAATCTCTCTTGTTGTATATCTTACCTTAACCGAAGTTGGGGGCATCACTAGGAGCTAATTCGAACCCCTAAGGCCTCCAACCTTTCGGTCCCTCTTGTTGTATTCTCTCGAACTTAGTTAAAGTTAGAGAAAAGAGTAGGGATGGTTGTTAATTCCGATGACAACCACATTGTAAAATTCTACTCTTGTATGTTTTGCTTGTACCGATTTTGGGGGCAACACTAGGGGCTAATGCAATCCCTTAAGATAGCCAAAAATTGCCAAAGTCAAAAGATGATCATATACAAGAAACGACAAGGAAAATCGGCAACAACCAAAAGAGACAACGAAGCAAGCATCAAACAAAGCGCCGAATAGGCATCCAAGCGAGCATCAAATAAACATAAAGCAAGCATACAAGCAAGGCGTCAAGCAAGGAATACCCAAGAAAGAAAGTTCAAGGCAAAACAAACCCAAAGTAGCGAAGTATCAAGCTATACTAGCACGCAGCCATCCAAAAACACATGGCATGCAAGCCATCAAAAGCAATCCTAAGGATTGGAAAAGGGAAAGGGAATGGAGGCTACTCCTCGTGGCCGCCCGGCCCGGTCATCAGCTCCGTCCGCGGGAGGAATCTCACCGTCCTCTGGAGTGCCCTCGGTCGGAGAGTTCGATCGTGAGGCAAAGGCCTCGGAGTAAAGGAGATTGGCATAGGCTATCCATCGCTCTAGCCCCTCCGCCTCCTCACTCAAAGCCGGGGAAACCAACACAAGAAGTTTCCGAAGAGACGCGTCCCTAGCTGCGGCGTCTATCTCCTGTGCGGACTCAAAGCGGGACCTCCAACTACGAGCCTTCTCGCGGGCAGCTCCAACGCGAGCCTCGAGGTCTCGCTCTTTCCTTGAGTGACCTCCAACTCAGCCTTCGTGGTCTCGAGTTGTGCCTTCAGATCCCTCTCGCGTCCCCGGAAGCCCCCAACTGGGCCTTTAACTTGCTCACTTCCCCCGGAATCGATCAGCCTCATCCTTCTTCTCCTTCGAGAGCTTCCTCAAAGAGCCCCGAAGAGAAGATACTTCCTCCCGAAGACTTGATGAGGAGGACTCGAGACTCTATAGCCTCCATAACCTTGATGAGAGCTCGTGGAACAAAAGAGTTAGAATCCAAAAGGCAAAGAAAATACAAGTATAGGGAAGGTTATGCATTACCTCAGCCGCAGATGGATCGATGCCGCGAAACCGGAGAAGCGAGCGTTCTTACGAGAACCGTCTCCGTATGTCCTCGTAAGGTTGCTCGCCAAGAGGGCCTTGGTCTCCGGGTCAGCATGAAGAAAACGGCGAGACCGGAGGCCTAGGCACACCTCCTTGCCGCTTGTGCTAGGAGTCACTCCTCGGGGAGGAGAGGTCCGAAGCATCCCTCGAGCGCTTGCCCGAGTTAGATGACCCGCGCACCACCCGACCTCCCACCTTAATGCCGAATCGAGGCGACGACCGACTTTTCTCGGCCGAGGAGGACAAGCCTATGACAACAATATGATGTTAGCACGAGATCAAAGGTTCGATATAAAGGATCCGATAAGGAGTATAAGGCTCACCGTGGGGGTCTACCGCCGCTCCCCTTGAAGACGCCGACCTTCGGGACATCGACAGCCGAGGAACGCGGCTCCGATGCTTTCCCCTTGCCTTTGTCTCGTGGCGTCTTTGCTCGGGGAGAAGGACCCGTATCCCGATCACCCCGCGGTCGTGAGGAGTTCCCGCCATGGCCTTGGACAAGAGAGCCCTTGCTTGATCTACAAAAACAAATCAAAGTCAGTCGGTTCGAACATGAACAAAAACAAGCATGAGGTGGGACAAGTACCCTGTGGAAGTTTCGGATCGAGGGCTAGTCCCGCGGCAACAAGGAACAAGTGCTTCTTGAAATACTCCCTCTTGGGAAGCCGGTGGGAAGGAAGCCTTTCTTTCCTTCCTTCAATCGTTGGATGGGGTACCTCTCGGGTGCGAAAGTACTCCGCTGCGGCGTACACTTCGAACGATAAACCGCACGGAGAGAACCAGGCATTTTGACGATTTCCTCCTCATCACTCCAAGCGAGGACATCCCATTCCCCGTCCAACTTTTCTACAAAGAGAAATTCATACTTCCACCTATGGATCGATGAAGTCCTACCCAAGGCAGCTCATGTATCCTCTCTCGTTTGGAAAGCCGTACCACCCTCGCTCACCATCTAAAGAGACGCTCTTTTGAAAGCCATGAAGGAGGGAGAACAATTCTAAGCTACAGGGAGGTCTTTTATTTCACATGTGGCGATAAACGAACAAATCGAGCGCCACGAGTTGGGGACAATCTGGCTGGGGCCAGGTTGAACTTATTGCATATTAATACAACTAGGGGATGGAGCGGAAACCGCACCCCACCATCGAGCGTCGCTTTATAAAAGGCACGACACCCGGGAGAGGGGACTCGACCGTGTCCCGCTCCAACGGAACCAGGATCCTATAGCTATCGTGGATGCGATATTGACCAAAGAGCCTCGACGCCTGTACCATTTCATTCGCAAAGCGGGATCGATGAAGTGAGAACCTGGACCATCACTAGGGTCCGACCTCTCGTGCAACGACTCAACTAAGTCCTCCGCCCCTGAAGTGGTGTAAAAGACGAGATGGCCTCGTCATCTAAAGAAATGTCTAAGGATGGGGAGTTACCTTTGGAGTACCCATCCCGCAAGAGCTCATCCATGGACTTGGGTGTATAGGTGGTCTTAATCCTAGCCATGGTCCCGCTATCGGAATCCTACAAGGCACAACCCGTAAATGTCACCTGTCCTCGAAGACCATGATTTCTTTTAACCTCCCAGCGATAAACCACCTCACGGGAACAGACTATTGAGACTCGGGAGTGGGGACCTTTCATAAACGGAATCGGAAGTCGCGGGTAGCATAGCCAAAGGGATGGCCTCCGCAACTCGCGCTAGGCGCCAAGACTTGCCGCCACGGCACGCGACTAGCTACGATTAACTCTCGGGAGGCTACATCAGGGTAACTATCAAGGTTTGCGGAAACCTCTAAGTCGACAGACGCAACTACTCCTAGAGACTCCCCCTACAGCACCATCATAACTACACCTATCCGCGGAGCACGACGAGTCTCTATCCGAGGCACAATTACCCGACAAACTCTCATAATGGCTCGCAACAGTATCCTTGGAGCTACCCATTATCCTAAGGCATGCATCTACTTGAATATTCAAACTACAAGTGGGTTATTCGAAGATATACCTCAAAATTCAAGTGAAGGTGATGAATGCCCGAGTCTAGCTTGAAGGCTCCTCCCAAGCGCTCTCTACCTCACTTTGAGAATGGTTTTGTGAATAATGAAGAGAAACTCCAAAAGACGAGTTATATAGAGCTCCCTTCCCGATCAGTCGGAATCAGCCACAATCGCACTGTCTCCCTGCACAAGGCCGAATTTAAAAATTCGAAATTCAAAATTCGAGTTAACAAATTCCCGGTTTCCCGCTCAAGCGACTAATAAATAAAAGTAAACAACTTAAATTCCGAGGGTTGGGGGTTAGGGTAGGGTTTCTAGGGTTTTAGGGTTTTTAGGGTTTTTGGGTTTTGTTAGGCTAAGGGTTCGGGTAGGGTTCGGAGTCAGGGGTCGGTCTCTTCGACACCGAGTCCGAGTAGGAGAGAGGGGAGGGGCCGGTTTTGGGATAAGGGGTGAGGGGTGAGGGGTCGGTCTCGGCAGGACCGAGCCCGAGCGAGGGAGCAGCAGAGCGCCGAGAGAGCGAGGGAGGGGAGGGGAGGGTCGGTCTCTTCGAGACCGAGTCCCAGTGCTCGGGAGAGCGAGAGAGAGGGGTGAGGGGTCGGTCTCGGCAGGACCGACCCCGAGCGAGGAAGAGCAGCGCCGAGAGAGCGAGGGAGGGGTCGGTCTCTTCGAGACCGAGTCCCAGCTGCGAGAGAGCGGGAGAGAGGGGTGAGGGGTCGGTCTCGGCAGGACCGACCCCGAGCGAGGGAGAGCAGAGCGCCGAGAGAGCGAGGGGGTCGGTCTCTTCGAGACCGAGTCCCAGTGCCGAGAGAGCGGGAGAGAGGGGTGAGGGGTCGGTCTCGCGGGACCGACCCGAGCGAGGGAGAGCAGAGCGCCGAGAGAGCGAGAGGGGGCCGGTCTCTTCGAGACCGAGTCCCAGTCTTAGAGAGCGGGAGAGAGGGGTGAGGGGTCGGTCTCGCAGGACCGACCCGAGCGAGGGAGAGCAGAGCGCCGAGAGAGCGAGGGGAGGGGTCGGTCTCTTCGAGACCGAGTCCCAGCCCGAGAGCGGAGCGCCGAGAGAGCGAGGGGAGGGGTCGGTCTCTTCGAGACCGAATCCAGGCGCGAGAGAGAGCGTGGGACGAGAGAGAGCTAGCGTGCGAGGGGGTCGAGAGGGGTCGGTTCCGGGCCGGGCAAGCGCTTGGTCCCGGGAGTCGGGTTAGGCGGTCGGTCCAGGGGTAGGGGCTCCGACCAAGTGCGGTGTGGGGGTGGGGGTAGCCGCAAAACAGGGGGCCGAGGGAGGGGCAGTAAGTGAGAGCGAGGGGGAGGGCGGGGCCGGGAAGGGGGTGCCGAGAGTGGGGGAGGGGGTGTACCAGGGTCGGTGGCGAGATGCAGCAGCTGGAGGAGGGAGAGTAGAGCAGGAGCAGCAGCAACGAAGCGAGAGGAGAGGGGGCGACGAAGCGGCGCAGCGAGGGGCTAGGGCGAGGAGAGAGAGGGAGAGGCGGGAGGGGGAGTTTGAAAGGTTGGGCCGAGAGAGAGAGCCCGGCGGGAGAGGGAAGGCAAGCGTGAGGGAGAGAGTTGGGCCGAGGGAGAGATCGGGCCCGGGAGGGGAGAGAGCTGCAGGAGTGGGAGAAGAGAGGTGGGCCGAGGGGAGGGCCCAACGCGCGGCAGAGGGAGAGTGAGTGGGCTGAGAGAGTGGGCTGGGCCGAGGCGAGCATCGGCGAGCAGTAGTGGTTAGTGATAGGTCTCGGGGGTCGGTATGAGAGGTCGGGTTTGGGAGTCATCAAAAAAAAAAAAAAAAAAAGCATCACCCTCACAAAAATTGCAAGAGTTGCAAAACAACACGAGCATGGCCCAAACGCTCATCATGCAACGACTTAGCCTCCGGCGGCTAACAAGTCAAATCTATGCCTTCACAAGGGGCTATCCTTTGGGGTTCAAAGTCAGTTTGCTCTCGGCGACAACTTGGCCTCCGGGAGCCGAAAATCGCGCTCTTAGCCCCATAAGGTGATACCCTTCAAGAAGCTATCTCTCAAGCACTTTCAAGCCTCCGGAGGCTGAAAGGTCGCGCAAAGACCCATTCCGTCATGGGCACTTGCACTCCCAACAGAAGGTTGGGGGTCGCGTTCTCCGTGGGACGTTCCCTAGCGAGACTCACGCACTTTCGAACTTTCGAGAATCGAAAGGTCGCGCAAAGACCCATTCCGTCATGGGCACTTATACTCCTAACTGAAAGTTAGGAGGTCGTGTTTCCGTGGGATGTCTCCTAGCGAGATACCCATATTCAAGCACTTTCAAGCCTCCGAGAGCTGAAAGGTTACTCAAAAATTACTCTCTAAGTCCAAGGGGCTATGTAAAAACCATTCTTCACGACGTAACGTCAACGACAAGACAGAAGCGAAGAAGAGCATAGTTAACAAAGCGAACTTCATTCATTCATTCATTCATTACAACAAGGGCGCGCAACGCGCTATTACAAGGAAAGGAAAGCGTCTAAAGATAAAGATATTACGCTACAACACCACGGCTACGAGTACTACGCTACGGTTATGTCACCCCGATGAAAGGACAAAGCAACGACCGCCATCTCACTTCTCCTTCGGAAGGCTCCTCTTCTTCTCCGCCGGGAGGTTCCTCTTTTCTCCGATGGAAGGTTCCTCCTCTTCTCCGCCGGGAGGTCCCTCTTCTTCTCTGCCGGAAGCTCCCTTCTCTTCTCCACCGGAAGATCCCCCTTCTTCCCCGCCGGAGGACCCTCCCCTTCTCCTTAGGCAAGTCCTGCCGGCCATGGTGAAGAGAAGTAAGAGGGCCACCTACCGACTCTTCACTCTCCAAGGGAGGATCGGATGACGAGCCAACGCCAAGAGCAGCTCCATCTCCGTTGGCGAGTTCGCCAAAAATAAAGGCTCGCCGGTTGACGCTCGATGATGCGATCGTAGTTGCACTCCACCCAAGCCTCAAGTATACCCCACTCGGAGCGAAGCGCAGCTTGAAGTAACTTGAGACCCTCGGCGCGATCGTCGATCAAATCCATCTTCACAGCGTCATCGATAAGGAGTCGGTAGAACATCTCCAAGACAAAGGACGGCTGGCAGTACTCGATCGCTGCCTCCTCGACCTCCGCTCGGTTGAAGCCGGGGCACAACTTCTCGTACCCAATAGGAAGCTCTCCGGCAGTCATTGTTTCGAATTACAAGAGAGGAGAGAAATGAGGAAGTGAAGATGGGCAATCCTTCTCAAGGCTCACCCCTTATTTATAAGAACTTGGGGTCATAAAGGCATCTCGGAATGGGCTCCACATTCCACCTACCTACCTTGGGAGGCGTGCGGGCGAACGTGAGGGGCTAAATGATTCGGGTATTTCCCGGGTAGTTCCAGCTCAACCGACACGTCACCGGCCGACCGGGCTAATCAATTGGACCAGGGTGGAATCGGCCCAAGACGATCCTTAACGGGCCGGTAAAAGCCCCAAAGCCCACTAGGGCTACGGTTTCCCTAAACCACGGTAAAAGTACCATTTTACCCCTTTAAAATCTCCTATAAATACTCCCCTTTTCACACATCCCAAGGCATGTTAGGCTTTTATGCTCATTTGACAAGACATCTCATTGGAAGATAATCACTCAAGCTTCGAGCTCCCAATTCTCATTCATAACGTTCATCGGTGTTCATCGACACACATTCATCCCCGAGAACTTCCATCTTTGGAAATCTCCTCGTCTCCCAAGGAACCCCCTCACGCACATCGAGGAAGATCTCCTCGATCCTTTCAATCAAATCGGATACTAACTTGAGCGTCGGAGGGCGTTCCCGGGATCCACCACCCGGGCTTCGCCTTTTGCGGGTTCAGGCGGTCATCACTCGGCCTGGATCGCTCGTGTCACGTCCTCGGAACCGAAGCAGTAAATCCTTCCTCTCTCCGAATCATCATCCACCTCATCAACTCAGATTTCTCCGGAAACACATTTGAATGAAAATGATGAAGTCAAAGTAGAATTAGGGAAACTAAAGAATGGAAAAACTATTGATTAGGATAAATTGTTCTAGCAAGAATGAAGCCGAGTACAACACGAATAAAAATGAAGGGAATGAATAAAAGGAGAATGATTTTGTATTGAGTATAGTGGAAAAGACTTGTGATAAATGGAGAATGAGGTACTGAACTTAACTTACCTATGCAATTGAATTTGTGTTGGAATTGAGTCCATTGTGCGATTAGTTGGAACTTTTCTTTGCTATCGATATCTTGTAGGCCATCACTTGGAGACTCGGTTGTTTTGATGTTTAGAAGACAAAATCTATGCTTATTGATAGTCTTAGAAATGTTGAAGATATCATTCCTTAATCGATTGGTTGCTAGGTTAGTCCCTTGGTCTTTTAAATTGCGGTACCTTTGTGTAATTGCCTTGCCTTTTACGGAGTCCAAGATATTGTGAGAGAACGAGGAGGGGATTGTTTTTCCCTTAACCCCTCGAGAGAAAAGGGTTGATCATGACATAATTGCACTACTTCAGTAGGGTAGAAAATTTGATGAGAGTTCAAATAACAATAACAAGCTTGAGTCTTTCCACCAGGCTGAATCCAAAGCTGGGCATTATGTCCTCCTAAACGACTCTTTGAGCAAGCTGGTGCGGTTGAATTTTTGTGAAATTGATATGTCCACTTTTTCGAGTAATGTTTTTTTTTCATTTTGTGAATTCAAAGTTGAGTTTTTTGTCTGATTCTCTAGGCAAGTGATCTACTTGAGTTTGGAGGGTCATTATGTTAAATTGTTTATGGTTTTGGGTAGAATGTTCTGAATTTGTAAGTATGAAATTTGGGTTTTTGTGTGATGTTATGTCTTTTTGAGGATATCTGAGTGATTCTCTAAATGTTGTGAGTTTGTTTAGTTGGGTTTCCTTTAACTTACAATCGATTGTTGTTTTATCCTCATAGAATGAGCCATGACCTATTTCTCTGGCATAGTTTAATGTCAACCCAGCTTGGAAGTAGCACACATGGTTCTCTGGCATAGCTTGCTTAATGTCGGCATGGTATAGAATAACTAATGTCATTCTATTTGCCATAAGATTCTTTAATGTATGTTATTATTAGCCTAATAGCTCAATGGTAGAGCAACATGCAATAGCATGAAGATGTGGGTTTAAATCCCACTTAGGCTATTTTTTCAATTGGAGTAAATGACAATCACATGAGATGACTAATAAGACTATAACATATGCAAATACTTAATTATATCTTCAACTAGCAGGGCAGCAAATAAGCAAAATATATGCAAGTGAAAAGAATGGGAAAACCAATTTGCAAAACATTAAGTGATGCTTGATTTAATTCCCCAATCTTGGCACAAAACATGTAGATACCAAGCTTCTCAACGACAACAGTGATCATAATCACTCTAATGTTAAACATCATCACTCTAATGTGAAATTTTTGGTTAAAAAATAAAAATTATACAGCCTATGTGGCACTTGAATCCATATCCTTTGTTTATTGCATAAATTTTGTCCCATATTGAGCTAATAGGCTTATGATCAAGATTTTACAGGCTCTATGAAACAAGAAAAGAGGAGAAGAGTTTGCACAGCCAAGAAGAGGCATTAAAAAATGGCACATACCCTACCAAGTAAATTCGGAGATAAACTACTGAATCTAATCCTCCATGCTTAATTAGCTCAGCTTCAGGCATTCTTATAGCATCTGGCATCCAATTTACAAACTTTAAATATGAGTTGAAGTCCAAGTTGACAAACTTGCTTACGAAAGCACCCGTGTGCATTTTGTCTCCTCAGGTACCATTTTGAAAAGTAAACTCTATCATTGAAAGGTTAAATCTCAGTAAAGCAAATGCCAACAAGAAGACAAATGCACTCAGAAGATTGAAAGTAGCAGAAACCGCAATACCTTTTAATGTAGCCATCTTTTAGGAATTTTGTCTCCTCCAAGCACTTTGCCTATGAAAGACTCGGAAAATTTTAAGATACGAACTATCCTAATTGGGTTTTGAACATATTGGGACATTAAACGACACAAAAACCATAACAATCCAATCTGTAACTACTTTATATATAGAAAATATATCAAAAAAGGTATACAACAAAAAGAAGAGCATAATCTAGGTTCAGTTTGGACCCATTTTGTGAATAATTATAGATACTACTCCCTGGCAGAAATAAATTTGTCTTTATCTCTATATATGGGAATTCAATCTGGGACTAAAAAGCAACAAATCACAAACAAAATGAAAGTGTGAGAAGAGATTAGACCATCAATATCACACACAGAAACCCACTTGCATCATATAATAAACAACTTACACAAAATTTTTAGTGAAACATACAAAAACTCTTCTTCCTATCGCCAAAGTTTCCGCACCCAAGAAAAAAAAATGTAATTCATCAATAAGTTACCAAATCCGGTGCAGCAGAACGATCATTTCCAAAAAGGGAGCAGGGATGGAGAGAGAAGATCCCTTAACCCATCTTTACAGCAACCAAAAACCCCTAATTTATTCATTTTTGGCTGGGATGGCTGATTCCATGGTAGAGGGAAGAACGAGCGAGTAGAGGTAGAGGGACGAACGAGCAAGCATAGGGACAGGGACAAACGAGAGAGGATGCCAGCATGAGGGGAGAGCTCCGACGAGAGGGAGAGAGAGAGAGGCCTGGGAAATGTGAGAATCAAATGGGCAGTAAAGGGTTGAGACCCCTTCCCCGGCAAAAAAATTAATTTTCTTTTTTTTTTTAAATTATAATTTTGCCTTTTAATCTTAACCTTTGATTTAAAATTGATTGGTCTAGATTTGGTGTGTTCACCTAATGAGTGGGCACACCTAAAGGGAGGACTCAATTGAATCTTATATATATACTGAGACTTTAACTCGTGCGTACTTCTAAAATATTTTTTAAACTTATAAGATAGAATACATAAAAAATATAACTAATACTTATAATTTACAACTATTTAATAAAAATAAAACTATAAATGAGCATTTTTAATTAGTAAATCATACCTAAAGTTTATAAATTATGTTTCCAGAAAGAAAACTACAATTTCTAATTCTTTTATTTCTTGGTTATCGGTTTTCGCTTTTTCTAAATTCATACACTTTATCTTTAATATACTTCCTTTATCTTTTTTATTATATAGTTTTTGGTAAACACTCTATTATGAAGCTCAATAGTTCTATCTATGTATTAAATTTCTTCCTCCATTTTTATTTGTTATCAAACATGAATGAAATAAACAATGATTTACTACTATTATCTTTATATATAGTTGCAAAATTCAAGTCCAATATTTATATGGATTGACCTTTATATCTCGAGATAAGTATGTTACTATATTATGCCAATGGGATCCCGGACTTAGTTCCCCATTCTCACTCCATCAATAACATTTGAGAGAAAATCCAATTATAATAATTAAATAAGGTCATCATTGATACTTATTACAACACTTATATAAAATTGTCCAATAAACTTGTAACACTCAATCTTTTGTCGCCTGAGATAAAGGAAAAAATAATGTATGGCATTCTAACAAAATGGTAATATTTTGCTAAATGGAAAGCTCAAAAGAGAATGAGATGAGGAAAAAAAGAGATTCATAAAATTATAAAGGAAAAAACCTTCAAATTGAGATGCATTATCCTAATTTGCCTACTAGTTATTATATTTAAAAACGCAACACCAACACAAAGTAAGAAAAAGAGGAGAGCATGCCCAGACCTTCAATTCCATTCTTAAATTCGTAAATAAATAAAGCAATACATTTTATTTTATTGGTAATAAACCAAGAAGGAAGGAGAAGAGAGGGACAAAATAAAATATAGACTACATTGTTACTCCTCCCTCCCATCCAATTTGCCTTGCTTTTATACCCATCAATTAGAAAAGGAAGGTACAAAGATAAGTTAAGTGAAACGGTTGAAATTAGATGCTTTTAATTGTCATCTTCAACTCTTCCTCCTTTAAATACTCTATTAATGGTAAAGGATATTTATTTTTAGATAAATTAGGATGAAAATCAGTGAGTGTAATGCTAATGAAGATGATAAGATACTCAATATCTCAGCGTATTTAGCTTATATGTTTAAATATATTAATTTATTCTACCAAAAAATTATATATATTAATTTCTTTATTTATTTTAATATACATTTATAAAATTCTTAATTCATTATTTAACTTTACGCACTATTTTTTCTAAAAGTACACAAAGTTTATATCAACAAAAAGTTACTAATTTTATAAAAAGATATAATAATAATAATAATAATAATAATAATAATAATAATAATAATAATAATAATAATATATTTATATTTATATTAGTATTAATATACACAAATAATTACATCTTAACAATAAATACATCACTTTAATACCACAAAAAACCTATGAATTAATGACTTACCTTGCCACGTGTTGCGACCACAGCAATTGCACTTACTTTTATATATATACTAGTGTGAATCCCATGTTTTGCACGGGTATATACTATTATTTAAATAGTTAATATATTTTATATTTAGATATATTTTATAAATTTTTGATGAAAAAAAGCAAGGGATTAATTATAATTTCTTTTTATGCCATATGGTGTAATTTTTACCCTTTTATAAAATAAATAATAAGACTTTAAATAAATATACTCAATAAACATGACATGGGTAATAGTTTTGATCGAAATTATTCATCATAATAGCAAAACACGTTAAATCCTACAACTTGATAGATAACCATATATCTTAAAAAATAGACAAAAATTATCATACAACTACCTAATCAAATGTAAGTAAGAAGTTAAGAAACTACATAATCTAATTTCGATTCATCCTAAAATAAAATAAGAAATAAGAAAGATTGAAAAAGAAGATGAAATTAATTTTAGGAGGCAGAAAAATAATTAAATTTAAAATTAGTGTAGGTATATGTTGCAAAGCTCTTACTCCCTTTTTTATAGCATACAAAATCCTCTTATTTCCATATTTAATTTTTTTAAGTTATTAATTTAGTCTTTTCATTTGCTTCGTGTCAATTACTACTTTGCTTCTTATCAGTTAGAGTAGAAATCAAAGCTCTTAATTAATTTGCTTTTAATTCATAGAGATGTTACGTTTTTGCTTAATATCGGTTAGGAAAATAATGCAACTTTTTTAATGGGATGAAAATGAAGTTTAATGTCTTTATTGCTAATTTATTTAGATAAATATCATTAAGTTACATGCATATTTATATTTCATTAATAAACAACAATTAATGTCTTTCTTTTGCAAATACATGGGCTAATGAAAAACAGCCAACTCAGCTTTATTATGCCAACTAAGCCGACACATATTAAGCCCACAGACAAAGCACTCAATTTTAAATATATATATATATATATATATATATATATATACACACCTGCTCCACGGGTGAGTCTTACAGTCAAGCTTCCTTCTGTCTTTGTACTTGAGGGCCAATATTCGTCTTGCCCGAGGAAACCTTTGCACGCCTCCCTTATCTTTTTGGAGGCATATGCCCCATAGAAACTGTCTACCTAAAACTTTCCGTTGGCCTATAGGTCCCGACACAAGGTTATAAGCCGTGGCCCTGAATCAACCTTCACATAAGTTCTCTCTCTTACCGATTCTCGAAGTTGGTTGCCGAAAAAATCATCTGATGGTCGGCAACCCCAAATCGAGGCTTACCTTCTATCGGTGAGACACTGGACAGATGGTACAATGAGCGGGTGATTGGGTAGGTCATCGGGAGTGGAGGAGAGAGAAAGGGTTGTGAAGGCTACTTGAGGTTTTTTTGGTGCAAAAGATTAGATTTAGAATGAGTGATGATGTAGCATTATCTAAACTGTTAGGGTTAAAAACGCGTGATTCAAATTATAAGTTCCTACTTCTCACCAAACCTTTAGTTCTCAGTGGATATCTTTTATATATATATATACATATATATATATATATATATACATATACATATATATATATATATATATATATATACATACATATATATATATGTATGTATGTATATATATATGTATATATATATATATATATATGTATATATATATATATATATATGTATATATATATATATATATATGTATATATATATATATATATATGTATATATATATATATATATATGTATGTATATATATATGTATGTATATATATATATATATATATATATATATATATATATATGTATGTATATATATATATATATATATATATATATATATATATATATATATATATATATATATATATATATATATATATATATATATATATATATACATATATATATCTTTAATCCTTATACATCATTTATCATTGTTTATATAGATGATGTGTTAGTTTTCTCAAAAACAATTGAACAACATTTCAAACATTTACAAATTTTTCTGCATGTAGTTAACAAAAATGGTTTAGCGGTTTACGCTTCTAAAATGATTTTATTCCAAACAAAAATAAGGTTTTTAGGACATGATATTTACCAAGGAACCTTAAAACCTATAATGAGATCTATTCTGTTTGCTTGATAAATTTCCAGATGAAATTAAAGACAAGAAGCAATTACAAAGATTTTTGGGATGTTTAAACTATGTTTCGATTTTTCCCTAATCTTCGTCATTCTTGTGCCCCTCTATTCAAAAGACTTAGAAAGACTCCAGTCCCATGGACTGATGAACATACTTCTATTATTAGACAAATCAAAGAAAAGGTCAAAGCTTTACCTTGCCTTTGTATACCACATCCAAATGCATTTATGATAGTTGAGACAGATGCATCGGATATAGGATATGGAGGTATACTTAAGCAAAGATTACCTAATACACCGAACGAGTTAGTTAGATTTCATTCAGGTCTTTGGTTAGGACCACAACAAAACTATTCTACCATTAAAAAGAAATTTTAGCAATCGTCCTTTGTATTTCAAAATTTCAAGATGATTTATATTTTAAAAATTTTCTCCTACGTATAGATCGTAAGGCAGCTAAAAATATTCTTCAAAAGGATGTTAAAAATTTGGTTTCAAAACAAATCTTTGCAAGATGGCAAGCTATTCTGTCTTCTTTTGACTTTGAAATAGAATTTATAAAAGGAGAAAACAATTCTTTACCTGATTTTCTTACGAGGAATTCTTGCAAGGAAAGAGTGACATAAAAGAAAATCTTTTGCGAGAACATGAATAAAGATCATGGCAAAGGAGTACAAAAAGCATCCGACTATACCATACCTACAAAAATACCTTTGAGTCTCTTTTCCCTCCTCTTACCTACAAAAATGTGACTACAAATCCTACCAATCCTCAAAAAGATACCTATATTATTACCCATACTCGAACACCTTTTCCTCACCTCATTCAAAACACAACCACAAAATATACCTATTAGAAGCATTATTGAACGAGTCTTCAACACGGACTTCCATTTTGCTTCTAACAATTTCCTTAAAACTCGTAAATTTTACGAGTTGATCCTTATTGACACAAAGTCGGTTGACATCTCCCATACCTTTGACAATACCAACAAAAGCTACATTCACTACTCCAAATGCATTATTAAAAATGTATTAGGAAGTAAAGAATGGAGCAAACCTAGCGATGAAAAACAATTCTCTGTATCTTTCACTCCTTCTACCTTTAACTATTTTGATTATAAATTCGCACGGTTCGTCGTATTTCTCTTCGGACCGGACACTCATTCATGGTTTTTCAATTTTCATGACAAATGTCGGACAACCTTTCCCGTATGGTTCTATCATTGGTGGACCATGTTTGGACCTACCTCTTCTATTCTCCCATCCGATGTTCATAATGGCTGGGAATTTTGGCTTAAGCATTCCCCTAATTATGAATCTTATCAAAAGGGAGTTGGATTTTTCCGAACCTTTAATGTAGCCTGGATTTTCTGTTGGGAATATAAACTACAACCTTATCTTCCCATTCAGTTTCCCCTATCCATGGTTCGAATTTACAAAAGCCGATGGTGGCAGAATACAACACTCGGCTTTGTTCCCTTGAAAATGTTGAGCACTTCGTTCGAACCAAGACAAAGAAGTATACATATTTTAATTTAAAGAAGGCAACATGTTGCTCCTCTCAAGATCAAAGACACTTGGACCATCTACTCCAGCAAAAAGGAGTCTAGCCCTACTTCATCACGTTCGCAAAAGGAAAAGGAAAGTTTCGACCAAAAAACAAAAGGATTTACTTGATTATCTCAAGGATGATCCCGAACAAAGAAAGCTTTTTCTACAAAAATCATGACCCAAGCAATGGAATCCGATGATGATGAGGACTCTGCTAGTGATGAAGGATCCTCTACAAATGACCCATTTGGTGGACCTTGTTCACAAGATCCATTTGAATTATAAAAAAAAAAAAAAAAAAAAAAAAAAAAAAACTTTTGCTTGAAATTATTCAGGACAACATCATGACAAACATCTCTACCGACAATATTATTTACTTTTGACAAAAGTAATCTGGACAAAATGTTCACTATTTACTTTTGACAAATTTGGCAAAAGAAGACAAAAGCGGACGCAACTTTTGACTAAAGACAGCAGATCATAATTTGCTCTTGAAAAAGGTTACCGCCTACAACTTTTGACTTATAAAGAAGATCATTATGACAAATGAAGAAAAAGACTGAGGTCGATCTCTATATAAGGAAGAACTCACAATGAAGAAGGGGCACCGAGAAATCTCCGAGCATTCCAGTTTTCTCGGATCTCCCTCTAAATTTTCTCAAATTCTCTTGTATTTTAGTTTCTTCGATCAACCTTTTCTTTTACAAATTTGTAAGTATCTCTTTACAAATTGTATCTTTTATCAATATATATTTCCTTTCTATTTCGATCCTCTCAACTCGGTATCGAGCCGGAGACTTTAGTTTTGAAGTGCTCGTCACCGTGTTACTTGTTTATTTTAGACTGTTGATATTGTAGTTGTGTTTACGTTGGTGTAGGCGTTGGTCGGCCGTGAATCCGTTGGTCAGCCTGTTAGGTGGTCCCGGTAGGTGGTCCCGTCGGTCCAGTAAGCTCAATTTTAGTTTCGACTGTCTGTAATATGCATTAACAATGGCGTCAAAACTTAGAAGACTGATGTCTTTTGGTGCGAGATAGCCAACCCAACATAATTAACAGATACGAAACCCGGATTGGACCTTTAATTAAGGCTCCAAGTCCAAATGAATATCATAGTTGGACCATACCTAAAATAAAACCCGAAACAATTTACAAAATAGGAACCTTTGATTTTTCAATTGCATATTCTGTTAAAACTCATGAAGAAATCATTAGTCTTCGGAATGGTTTACAAACTATTCCTCTCTTGAACCAAGGTTCTATAGAGAGTCATCTAAGGGCTAAATATAGATTTATGCATATAGGATTAGTACAAGTTGCTTGTTAAACCTCTTCTTAGAAAAGGCATTAACGCACCCATTTTCATGGCTGTCCGTGATAAAAGATTAAAGAAATACAAATCTTCTTTACTAGCTATGGTTAATACAAATATTTGTAATGGACCTGTGTTCTTTAACTCGTTATCCTGATTTTCCTGTTGATTTAACATGTCCAATGACAATTCAAGCTTTACAACTTGATGTGTTTGTCCGAGGAGACGAATTCCATGATTTTAAAAATTTTGTCTGTCATGTACAGAGTCTATTTTAGATTAATGTCTTCTAATCTAAATACCAAATATATATCTCCTCTTCCATCAAATTCTAAAGATACGAGTCCTTTTAACTATAAGCGATGAAAAACCATCGGTTTTTACCCCAAAACTTCTTAAACAAAATGAAATCACTATTCCTTTTGAATTAGAACTAGAAAATGAACAAAATTCTACTCATTTAGAAGAATCTAAGGTTGACCAAATTATAGAAGAACCCGATGGTAGAGTTTTCATTAGATTCAAATCCTTTAGAGAAAATTCTTCTAGATCGGAAGCTACTAATTCTAGAAGATCTTTCTCGGAATATACATTTCACAATGATTACGCAACAAGCTCCCAAAGATACAAATTCTTAGATGCCCTACCCTTAGTGACTATCGTTGGTATAAAGATATGTTCTTAATTAATGTCCTGAAAAGAGAAGATGGAAATGCACAATTTTGGAAAGAAAGATTTATAGCAGGATTACCAAGACTCTTTGGAGAAAGAATTCTTGGGAAACTTAGGCAAAACTTTAATTCGGATGAAATACCATATCATCTTTTTACCTTTGGTCAATTATTTGGGATAGTTAAAAATGAAGGATTAGCTCTTTGTAATGAGCTTAAAATTCAAGCCAAATACGGAAAAGATAAATTTCAATCTAGAAAAGAAATGGGAACCTTTTGTGAAGCCTTTGGTTTTTAAAAATTGAAGCTCCTTCCGCAAAAAATAAAAGAATTAATAAAAACTTTCGTAAGAATAAGCCGAGTAAAAAATCTTTTATTCCCAAATCAACCCCTTCTAAATCTCATCCTTCTAAACAAAAGACAGTTAAAAATAAGAAAAAGATAGTTTGCTATAAATGCGGAAAACCTGGACATAAAGCATACCAATGTAAAGCGAGAAAAAATTAATGAATTATTTTCGGAAGAACCGAGAACTCCAAAAGAAACTTCTAGCTATTCTTACTCAAAATGCATCCGATTACGAAGGAGCTGAGGATTATTTTCCTAGCTCCGACGAAGAAGATAACTATGAATATGAATCTTCTCCTATCAAACAACTTAATGTTATTACGAGATAGAAATCAAAAGGAATTTTTACTAGATCTAATAGGCCAAATATCAGATTCGGAGTTAAAGAAAGACTATCTTGAAAAACTAAAGAATCTCATTCTTGAAGAAGAAAAGAATCCTACTCCGCCGGACCTCCCTTCATTCAATCTCTCTAAACTTCATGAAAAATTTCCTACTCCTAACCCTTTCCGAGCAAGTTACAACTAGAGAATTACAAGCTGAAGTTAACGGTTTGAAAAATCGAGTCGAGAATTCTCAAACAAGATATTCTTAATTTAAAAACCAAAGATTTAGAATTAGAAACCAAACTAACCCTTCTCAAGAAAGACGAGGCTTCTACTTGAGAACCCTATGAAATTCCAAGAACGTTTGATTTCTCTCCAATTGATCAAGGTAATAATGATCAATTCATTTCGACCATTTCTAGAATCACTTTTCAGAAATGGTATTCAATTGTTAAACTAGTTGTTGATGACTTCTCTACTTGCAGAGTTGCACTAATAGACAGCGGTGCGGATCAAAGCTGTATCAAAAGAGGAATTTTACCTACTAAGTATTGCGAAAGATCGTCCGAATCTTTGTGCGGTGCTAATGGAGAACCTTTAATCATAAAATACAAACTTAACAAAGGATACATAGAAAATGATAATTATTGTTTCAAAAGTATTTTCCTAATTGTTGAAAATATTACTAATGATATTATTCTTGGAACTCCTTTCCTTACACAAATTTATCCATTCTATGTCAATGAGACTGGAGTTCATACAAAAATCTTAAACAAAACAATTTCTTTTAAATTTCTTACTTCAAGCAAGACAAAAGGATGTTGCCCTTTTGCAATCATCTTCTATTTTCGGACAAATAAATTGTTTACATTACAAACAATCCTCTATAGCCCATCTTCGGGAAGAAATATCTTTCAAAAAAATTGAAGAACAGACTTCAGGTCCTCGCAAACCAAAAGAAGATTTTAGAACTTGAAGAAGTCATAAAGAAACAAATCTGTTCTAATGTTCCCAATGCTTTACGGGGACGAAAGAGGCATGTTGTTTCTCTTCCCTATATTAAAGACTTTAACGAAAAAAATATTCCTACCAAGGCTCGTCCAACCCGGATGAATGCTTGAGTATCTTGAACTCTGTAAAAAGAAATCCAATCTCTTCTAGACAAAAAGCTTATCGAGACCTTCCAAATCACCTTGGAGTTGTGCGGCTTTCTATGTTAATAACGCGACGAGAGAAGGAACGAGGGGTTCCTAGGCTGGTTATTAACTATAAACCTCTTAACAAAGTCCTTCAATGGATTAGATATCCTATTCCAATCAAAAGAGATTTCTTGAATAGACTCTATGAAGCAAAAGTATTTTCAAAGTTTGACATGAAATCGGGATTTTGGCAAATTCAGATTTACGAACCGATCGTTACAAAACCGCTTTCACGAGTACCCTTTGGCCATTACGAATGGAACGTAATGCCATTTGGACTTAAAAATGCACCTTCGAGTTCCGAACATAATGAATGATATCTTTAATCCTTATACATCATTTATCATTGTTTATATAGATGATGTGTTAGTTTTCTCAAAAACAATTGAACAACATTTCAAACATTTACAAATTTTTCTGCATGTAGTTAACAAAAATGGTTTAGCAGTTTACGCTTCTAAAATGATTTTATTCCAAACAAAAATAAGGTTTTTAGGACATGATATTTACCAAGGAACCTTAAAACCTATAATGAGATCTATTCTGTTTGCTGATAAATTTCCGGATGAAATTAAAGACAAGAAGCAATTACAAAGATTTTTGGGATGTTTAAACTATGTTTCGATTTTTCCCTAATCTTCGTCATTCTTGTGCCCCTCTATTCAAAAGACTTAGAAAGACTCCGAGTCCCATGGACTGATGAACATACTTCTATTATTAGACAAATCAAAGAAAAGGTCAAAGCTTTACCTTGCCTTTGTATACCACATCCAAATGCATTTATGATAGTTGAGACAGATGCATCGGATATAGGATATGGAGGTATACTTAAGCAAAGATTACCTAATACACCGAACAGTTAGTTAGATTTCATTCGGGTCTTTGGTTAGGACCACAACAAAACTATTCTACCATTAAAAAAGAAATTTTAGCAATCGTCCTTTGTATTTCAAAATTTCAAGATGATTTATATTTTAAAAATTTTCTCCTACGTATAGGTCGTAAGGCGGCTAAAAATATTCTTCAAAAGGATGTTAAAAATTTGGTTTCAAAACAAATCTTTGCAAGATGGCAAGCTATTCTGTCTTCTTTTGACTTTGAAATAGAATTTATAAAAGGAGAAAACAATTCTTTACCCGATTTTCTTACGAGGGAATTCTTGCAAGGAAAGAGTGACATAAAAGAAAATCTTTTGCGAGAACATGAATAAAGATCATGGCAAAGGAGTACAAAAAGCATCCGACTATACCATACCTACAAAAATACCTTTGAGTCTCTTTTCCCTCCTCTTACCTACAAAAATGTGACTACAAATCCTACCAATCCTCAAAAAGATACCTATATTATTACCCATACTCGAACACCTTTTCCTCACCTCATTCAAAACACAACCACAAAATATACCTATTAGAAGCATTATTGAACGAGTCTTCAACACGGACTTCCATTTTGCTTCTAACAATTTCCTTAAAACTCGTAAATTTTACGAGTTGATCCTTATTGACACAAAGTCGGTTGACATCTCCCATACCTTTGACAATACCAACAAAAGCTACATTCACTACTCCAAATGCATTATTAAAAATGTATTAGGAAGTAAAGAATGGAGCAAACCTAGCGATGAAAAACAATTCTCTGTATCTTTCACTCCTTCTACCTTTAACTATTTTGATTATAAATTCGCTCGGTTCGTCGTATTTCTCTTCGGACCAGACACTCATTCATGGTTTTTCAATTTTCATGACAAATGTCGGACAACCTTTCCCGTATGGTTCTATCATTGGTGGACCATGTTTGGACCTACCTCTTCTATTCTCCCATCCGATGTTCATAATGGTCGGGAATTTTGGCTTAAGCATTCCCTAATTATGAATCTTATCAAAAGGGAGTTGGATTTTTCCGAACCTTTAATGTAGCTCTGGATTTTCTGTTGGGAATATAAACTACAACCTTATCTTCCCATTCAGTTTCCCTATCCATGGTTCGAATTTACAAAAGCCGATGGTGGCCAGAATACAACACTCGGCTTTGTTCCCTTGAAAATGTTGAGCACTTCGTTCGAACCAAGACAAAGAAGTATACATATTTTAATTTAAAGAAGGCAACAGCTGCTCCTCTCAAGATCAAAGACACTGGACCATCTACTCCAGCAAAAAGGAGTCTAGCCCTACTTCATCACGTTCGCAAAAGGAAAAGGAAAGTTTCGACCAAAAAACAAAAGGATTTACTTGATTATCTCAAGGATGATCCCGAACAAAGAAAGCTTTTTCTACAAAAATCATGACCCAAGCAATGGAATCTGATGATGATGAGGACTCTGCTAGTGATGAAGGATCCTCTACAAATGACCCATTTGGTGGACCTTGTTCACAAGATCCATTTGAATTATAAAAAAAAAAAAAAAAAAAAAAAAAAAACTTTTGCTTGAAATTATTCAGGACAACATCATGACAAACATCTCTACCGACAATATTATTTACTTTTGACAAAAGTAATCTGGACAAAATGTTCACTATTTACTTTTGACAAATTTGGCAAAAGAAGACAAAAGCGGACGCAACTTTTGACTAAAGACAGCAGATCATAATTTGCTCTTGAAAAAGGTTACCGCCTACAACTTTTGACTTATAAAGAAGATCATTATGACAAATGAAGAAAAAGACTGAGGTCGATCTCTATATAAGGAAGAACTCACAATGAAGAAGGGGCACCGAGAAATCTCCGAGCATTCCAGTTTTCTCGGATCTCCCTCTAAATTTTCTCAAATTCTCTTGTATTTTAGTTTCTTCGATCAACCTTTTCTTTTACAAATTTGTAAGTATCTCTTTACAAATTGTATCTTTTATCAATATATATTTCCTTTCTATTTCGATCCTCTCAACCCGGTATCGAGCCGAGACTTTAGTTTTGAAGTGCTCGTCACCGTGTTACTTGTTTATTTTAGACTGTTGATATTGTAGTTGTGTTTACGTTGGTGTAGGCGTTGGTCGGCCGTGAATCCGTTGGTCAGCCTGTTAGGTGGTCCCGGTAGGTGGTCCCGTCGGTCCCGTAAGCTCAATTTTAGTTTCGATCTGTCCGTAATATGCATTAACAATGGCGTCAAAACTTAGAAGATCGATGTCTTTTGGTGCGAGATAGCCAACCCAACATAATTAACAGATGCGAAACCCGGATCTGGACCTTTAATTAAGGCTCCAAGTCCAAATGAATATCATAGTTGGACCATACCTAAAATAAAACCCGAAACAATTTACAAAATAGGAACCTTTGATTTTTCAATCGCATATTCTGTTAAAACTCATGAAGAAATCATTAGTCTTCAGAATGGTTTACAAACTATTCCTCTCTTGAACCAAGGTTCTATAGAGAGTCATCTAAGGGCTAAATATAGATTTATGCATATAGGATTAGTACAAGTTGCTGTTAAACCTCTTCTTAGAAAAGGCATTAACGCACCCATTTTCATGGCTGTCCGTGATAAAAGATTAAAGAAATACAAATCTTCTTTACTAGCTATGGTTAATACAAATATTTGTAATGGACCTGTGTTCTTTAACTCGTTATCCTGATTTTCCTGTTGATTTAACATGTCCAATGACAATTCAAGCTTTACAACTTGATGTGTTTGTCCAGGGAGACGAATTCCATGATTTTAAAAATTTTGTCTGTCATGTACGAGTCTATTTTAGATTAATGTCTTCTAATCTAAATACCAAATATATATCTCCTCTTCCATCAAATTCTAAAGATACGAGTCCTTTTAACTATAATCGATGAAAAACCATCGGTTTTACCCCAAAACTTCTTAAACAAAATGAAATCACTATTCCTTTTGAATTAGAACTAGAAAATGAACAAAATTCTACTCATTTAGAAGAATCTAAGGTTGACCAAATTATAGAAGAACCCGATGGTAGAGTTTTCATTAGATTCAAATCCTTTAGAGAAAATTCTTCTAGATCGGAAGCTACTAATTCTAGAAGATCTTTCTCGGAATATACATTTCACAATGATTCCGCAACAAGCTCCCAAAGATACAAATTCTTAGATGCCCTACCCTTAGTGACTATCGTTGGTATAAAGATATGTTCTTAATTAATGTCCTGAAAAGAGAAGATGGAAATGCACAATTTTGGAAAGAAAGATTTATAGCAGGATTACCAAGACTCTTTGGAGAAAGAATTCTTGGGAAACTTAGGCAAAACTTTAATTCGGATGAAATACCATATCATCTTTTTACCTTTGGTCAATTATTTGGGATAGTTAAAAATGAAGGATTAGCTCTTTGTAATGAGCTTAAAATTCAAGCCAAATACGGAAAAGATAAATTTCAATCTAGAAAAGAAATGGGAACCTTTTGTGAAGCCTTTGGTTTTTAAAAATTGAAGCTCCTTCCGCAAAAAATAAAAGAATTAATAAAAACTTTCGTAAGAATAAGCCGAGTAAAAAATCTTTTATTCCCAAATCAACCCCTTCTAAATCTCATCCTTCTAAACAAAAGACAGTTAAAAATAAGAAAAAGATAGTTTGCTATAAATGCGGAAAACCTGGACATAAAGCATACCAATGTAAAGCGAGAAAAAATTAATGAATTATTTTCGGAAGAACCAGAACTCCAAAAGAAACTTCTAGCTATTCTTACTCAAAATGCATCCGATTCTGAAGGAACCGAGGATTATTTTCCTAGCTCCGACGAAGAAGATAACTATGAATATGAATCTTCTCCTATCAAACAACTTAATGTTATTACGGATAGAAATCAAAAGGAATTTTTACTAGATCTAATAGGCCAAATATCAGATTCGGAGTTAAAGAAAGACTATCTTGAAAAACTAAAGAATCTCATTCTTGAAGAAGAAAAGAATCCTACTCCGCCGGACCTCCCTTCATTCAATCTCTCTAAACTTCATGAAAAATTTCCTACTCCTAACCCTTTCCAGACAAGTTACAACTAGAGAATTACAAGCCGAAGTTAACAGTTTGAAAAATCGAGTCAGAATTCTCAAACAAGATATTCTTAATTTAAAAACCAAAGATTTAGAATTAGAAACCAAACTAACCCTTCTCAAGAAAGACGAGGCTTCTACTTGAGAACCCTATGAAATTCCAAGAACGTTTGATTTCTCTCCAATTGATCAAGGTAATAATGATCAATTCATTTCGACCATTTCTAGAATCACTTTTCAGAAATGGTATTCAATTGTTAAACTAGTTGTTGATGACTTCTCTACTTGCGAGTTGCACTAATAGACAGCGGTGCGGATCAAAAGCTGTATCAAAAGAGGAATTTTACCTACTAAGTATTGCGAAAGATCGTCCGAATCTTTGTGCGAGTGCTAATGGAGAACCTTTAATCATAAAATACAAACTTAACAAAGGATACATAGAAAATGATAATTATTGTTTCAAAAGTATTTTCCTAATTGTTGAAAATATTACTAATGATATTATTCTTGGAACTCCTTTCCTTACACAAATTTATCCATTCTATGTCAATGAGACTGGAGTTCATACAAAAATCTTAAACAAAACAATTTCTTTTAAATTTCTTACTTCAACGAAGACAAAAGGATGTTGCCCTTTTGCAATCATCTTCTATTTTCGGACAAATAAATTGTTTACATTACAAACAATCCTCTATAGCCCATCTTCAGGAAGAAATATCTTTCAAAAAAATTGAAGAACAGACTTGAGTCCTCGCAAACCAAAAGAAGATTTTAGAACTTGAAGAAGTCATAAAGAAACAAATCTGTTCTAATGTTCCCAATGCTTTACGGGGACGAAAGAGGCATGTTGTTTCTCTTCCCTATATTAAAGACTTTAACGAAAAAAATATTCCTACCAAGGCTCGTCCAACCCGGATGAATGCTTGAGTATCTTGAACTCTGTAAAAAGAAATCCAATCTCTTCTAGACAAAAAGCTTATCGGACCTTCCAAATCACCTTGGAGTTGTGCGGCTTTCTATGTTAATAACGCAGCGAGAGAAGGAACGAGGGGTTCCTAGGCTGGTTATTAACTATAAACCTCTTAACAAAGTCCTTCAATGGATTAGATATCCTATTCCAATCAAAAGAGATTTGCTGAATAGACTCTATGAAGCAAAAGTATTTTCAAAGTTTGACATGAAATCGGGATTTTGGCAAATTCAGATTTCGAAACCGATCGTTACAAAACCGCTTTCACAAGTACCCTTTGGCCATTACGAATGGAACGTAATGCCATTTGGACTTAAAAATGCACCTTCGAGTTCCGAACATAATGAATGATATCTTTAATCCTTATACATCATTTATCATTGTTTATATAGATGATGTGTTAGTTTTCTCAAAAACAATTGAACAACATTTCAAACATTTACAAATTTTTCTGCATGTAGTTAACAAAAATGGTTTAGCGGTTTACGCTTCTAAAATGATTTTATTCCAAACAAAAATAAGGTTTTTAGGACATGATATTTACCAAGGAACCTTAAAACCTATAATGAGATCTATTCTGTTTGCTGATAAATTTCCGGATGAAATTAAAGACAAGAAGCAATTACAAAGATTTTTGGGATGTTTAAACTATGTTTCGATTTTTCCCTAATCTTCGTCATTCTTGTGCCCCTCTATTCAAAAGACTTAGAAAGACTCCAGTCCCATGGACTGATGAACATACTTCTATTATTAGACAAATCAAAGAAAAGGTCAAAGCTTTACCTTGCCTTTGTATACCACATCCAAATGCATTTATGATAGTTGAGACAGATGCATCGGATATAGGATATGGAGGTATACTTAAGCAAAGATTACCTAATACACCGAACAGTTAGTTAGATTTCATTCAGGTCTTTGGTTAGGACCACAACAAAACTATTCTACCATTAAAAAGAAATTTTAGCAATCGTCCTTTGTATTTCAAAATTTCAAGATGATTTATATTTTAAAAATTTTCTCCTACGTATAGGCTGTAAGGCGGCTAAAAATATTCTTCAAAAGGATGTTAAAAATTTGGTTTCAAAACAAATCTTTGCAAGATGGCAAGCTATTCTGTCTTCTTTTGACTTTGAAATAGAATTTATAAAAGGAGAAAACAATTCTTTACCCGATTTTCTTACGAGGGAATTCTTGCAAGGAAAGAGTGACATAAAAGAAAATCTTTTGCGAGAACATGAATAAAGATCATGGCAAAGGAGTACAAAAAGCATCCGACTATACCATACCTACAAAAATACCTTTGAGTCTCTTTTCCCTCCTCTTACCTACAAAAATGTGACTACAAATCCTACCAATCCTCAAAAAGATACCTATATTATTACCCATACTGAACACCTTTTCCTCACCTCATTCAAAACACAACCACAAAATATACCTATTAGAAGCATTATTGAACGAGTCTTCAACACGGACTTCCATTTTGCTTCTAACAATTTCCTTAAAACTCGTAAATTTTACGAGTTGATCCTTATTGACACAAAGTCAGTTGACATCTCCCATACCTTTGACAATACCAACAAAAGCTACATTCACTACTCCAAATGCATTATTAAAAATGTATTAGGAAGTAAAGAATGGAGCAAACCTAGCGATGAAAAACAATTCTCTGTATCTTTCACTCCTTCTACCTTTAACTATTTTGATTATAAATTCGCCCGGTTCGTCGTATTTCTCTTCGGACCAGACACTCATTCATGGTTTTTCAATTTTCATGACAAATGTCGGACAACCTTTCCCGTATGGTTCTATCATTGGTGGACCATGTTTGGACCTACCTCTTCTATTCTCCCATCCGATGTTCATAATGGCTGGGAATTTTGGCTTAAGCATTCCCCTAATTATGAATCTTATCAAAAGGGAGTTGGATTTTTCCGAACCTTTAATGTAGCTCTGGATTTTCTGTTGGGAATATAAACTACAACCTTATCTTCCCATTCAGTTTCCCTATCCATGGTTCGAATTTACAAAAGCCGATGGTGGCCAGAATACAACACTCGGCTTTGTTCCCTTGAAAATGTTGAGCACTTCGTTCGAACCAAGACAAAGAAGTATACATATTTTAATTTAAAGAAGGCAACAGCTGCTCCTCTCAAGATCAAAGACACTGGACCATCTACTCCAGCAAAAAGGAGTCTAGCCCTACTTCATCACGTTCGCAAAAGGAAAAGGAAAGTTTCGACCAAAAAACAAAAGGATTTACTTGATTATCTCAAGGATGATCCCGAACAAAGAAAGCTTTTTCTACAAAAATCATGACCCAAGCAATGGAATCTGATGATGATGAGGACTCTGCTAGTGATGAAGGATCCTCTACAAATGACCCATTTGGTGGACCTTGTTCACAAGATCCATTTGAATTATAAAAAAAAAAAAAAAAAAAAAAAAAAAACTTTTGCTTGAAATTATTCAGGACAACATCATGACAAACATCTCTACCGACAATATTATTTACTTTTGACAAAAGTAATCTGGACAAAATGTTCACTATTTACTTTTGACAAATTTGGCAAAAGAAGACAAAAGCGGACGCAACTTTTGACTAAAGACAAGCAGTCATAATTTGCTCTTGAAAAAGGTTACCGCCTACAACTTTTGACTTATAAAGAAGATCATTATGACAAATGAAGAAAAAGACTGAGGTCGATCTCTATATAAGGAAGAACTCACAATGAAGAAGGGGCACCGAGAAATCTCCGAGCATTCCAGTTTTCTCGGATCTCCCTCTAAATTTTCTCAAATTCTCTTGTATTTTAGTTTCTTCGATCAACCTTTTCTTTTACAAATTTGTAAGTATCTCTTTACAAATTGTATCTTTTATCAATATATATTTCCTTTCTATTTCGATCCTCTCAACCTCGGTATCGGAGCCGAGACTTTAGTTTTGAAGTGCTCGTCACCGTGTTACTTGTTTATTTTAGACTCGTTGATATTGTAGTTGTGTTTACGTTGGTGTAGGCGTTGGTCAGCCGTGAATCCGTTGGTCAGCCTGTTAGGTGGTCCCGGTAGGTGGTCCCGTCGGTCCCGTAAGCTCAATTTTAGTTTCGACTGTCTGTAATATGCATTAACAATGGCGTCAAAACTTAGAAGACTGATGTCTTTTGGTGCGGATAGCCAACCCAACATAATTAACAAGATACGAAACCCGGATCTGGACCTTTAATTAAGGCTCCAAGTCCAAATGAATATCATAGTTGGACCATACCTAAAATAAAACCCGAAACAATTTACAAAATAGGAACCTTTGATTTTTCAACCGCATATTCTGTTAAAACTCATGAAGAAATCATTAGTCTTCGTAATGGTTTACAAACTATTCCTCTCTTGAACCAAGGTTCTATAGAGAGTCATCTAAGGGCTAAATATAGATTTATGCATATAGGATTAGTACAAGTTGCTGTTAAACCTCTTCTTAGAAAAGGCATTAACGCACCCATTTTCATGGCTGTCCGTGATAAAAGATTAAAGAAATACAAATCTTCTTTACTAGCTATGGTTAATACAAATATTTGTAATGGACCTGTGTTCTTTAACTCGTTATCCTGATTTTCCTGTTGATTTAACATGTCCAATGACAATTCAAGCTTTACAACTTGATGTGTTTGTCCGAGGAGACGAATTCCATGATTTTAAAAATTTTGTCTGTCATGTACGAGTCTATTTTAGATTAATGTCTTCTAATCTAAATACCAAATATATATCTCCTCTTCCATCAAATTCTAAAGATACAGTCCTTTTAACTATAATCGATGAAAAACCATCGGCTTTTACCCCAAAACTTCTTAAACAAAATGAAATCACTATTCCTTTTGAATTAGAACTAGAAAATGAACAAAATTCTACTCATTTAGAAGAATCTAAGGTTGACCAAATTATAGAAGAACCCGATGGTAGAGTTTTCATTAGATTCAAATCCTTTAGAGAAAATTCTTCTAGATCGGAAGCTACTAATTCTAGAAGATCTTTCTCGGAATATACATTTCACAATGATTCCGCAACAAGCTCCCAAAGATACAAATTCTTAGATGCCCTACCCTTAGTGACTATCGTTGGTATAAAGATATGTTCTTAATTAATGTCCTGAAAAGAGAAGATGGAAATGCACAATTTTGGAAAGAAAGATTTATAGCAGGATTACCAAGACTCTTTGGAGAAAGAATTCTTGGGAAACTTAGGCAAAACTTTAATTCGGATGAAATACCATATCATCTTTTTACCTTTGGTCAATTATTTGGGATAGTTAAAAATGAAGGATTAGCTCTTTGTAATGAGCTTAAAATTCAAGCCAAATACGGAAAAGATAAATTTCAATCTAGAAAAGAAATGGGAACCTTTTGTGAAGCCTTTGGTTTTTAAAAATTGAAGCTCCTTCCGCAAAAATAAAAGAATTAATAAAAACTTTCGTAAGAATAAGCCGATAAAAAAATCTTTTATTCCCAAATCAACCCCTTCTAAATCTCATCCTTCTAAACAAAAGACAGTTAAAAATAAGAAAAAGATAGTTTGCTATAAATGCGGAAAACCTGGACATAAAGCATACCAATGTAAAGCGAGAAAAAATTAATGAATTATTTTCGAAGAACCGGAACTCCAAAAGAAACTTCTAGCTATTCTTACTCAAAATGCATCCGATTCTGAAGGAGCCGAGGATTATTTTCCTAGCTCCGACGAAGAAGATAACTATGAATATGAATCTTCTCCTATCAAACAACTTAATGTTATTACGGATAGAAATCAAAAGGAATTTTTACTAGATCTAATAGGCCAAATATCAGATTCGGAGTTAAAGAAAGACTATCTTGAAAAACTAAAGAATCTCATTCTTGAAGAAGAAAAGAATCCTACTCCGCCGGACCTCCCTTCATTCAATCTCTCTAAACTTCATGAAAAATTTCCTACTCCTAACCCTTTCCAGCAAGTTACAACTAGAGAATTACAAGCTGAAGTTAACAGTTTGAAAAATCGAGTCGAGAATTCTCAAACAAGATATTCTTAATTTAAAAACCAAAGATTTAGAATTAGAAACCAAACTAACCCTTCTCAAGAAAGACGAGGCTTCTACTTCAGAACCCTATGAAATTCCAAGAACGTTTGATTTCTCTCCAATTGATCAAGGTAATAATGATCAATTCATTTCGACCATTTCTAGAATCACTTTTCAGAAATGGTATTCAATTGTTAAACTAGTTGTTGATGACTTCTCTACTTGCAGAGTTGCACTAATAGACAGCGGTGCGGATCAAAGCTGTATCAAAAGAGGAATTTTACCTACTAAGTATTGCGAAAGATCGTCTGAATCTTTGTGCGGTGCTAATGGAGAACCTTTAATCATAAAATACAAACTTAACAAAGGATACATAGAAAATGATAATTATTGTTTCAAAAGTATTTTCCTAATTGTTGAAAATATTACTAATGATATTATTCTTGGAACTCCTTTCCTTACACAAATTTATCCATTCTATGTCAATGAGACTGGAGTTCATACAAAAATCTTAAACAAAACAATTTCTTTTAAATTTCTTACTTCAGCAAGACAAAAGGATGTTGCCCTTTTGCAATCATCTTCTATTTTCGGACAAATAAATTGTTTACATTACAAACAATCCTCTATAGCCCATCTTCAGGAAGAAATATCTTTCAAAAAAATTGAAGAACGACTTCAGGTCCTCGCAAACCAAAAGAAGATTTTAGAACTTGAAGAAGTCATAAAGAAACAAATCTGTTCTAATGTTCCCAATGCTTTCTCGGGGACGAAAGAGGCATGTTGTTTCTCTTCCCTATATTAAAGACTTTAACGAAAAAAATATTCCTACCAAGGCTCGTCCAACCCGGATGAATGCTTGAGTATCTTGAACTCTGTAAAAAGAAATCCAATCTCTTCTAGACAAAAAGCTTATCGGACCTTCCAAATCACCTTGGAGTTGTGCGGCTTTCTATGTTAATAACGCAGCGAGAGAAGGAACGAGGGGTTCCTAGACTGGTTATTAACTATAAACCTCTTAACAAAGTCCTTCAATGGATTAGATATCCTATTCCAATCAAAAGAGATTTGCTTGAATAGACTCTATGAAGCAAAAGTATTTTCAAAGTTTGACATGAAATCGGGATTTTGGCAAATTCGATTTCGAAGCGATCGTTACAAAACCGCTTTCACAGGTACCCTTTGGCCATTACGAATGGAACGTAATGCCATTTGGACTTAAAAATGCACCTTCCGAGTTCCGAACATAATGAATGATATCTTTAATCCTTATACATCATTTATCATTGTTTATATAGATGATGTGTTAGTTTTCTCAAAAACAATTGAACAACATTTCAAACATTTACAAATTTTTCTGCATGTAGTTAACAAAAATGGTTTAGCGGTTTACGCTTCTAAAATGATTTTATTCCAAACAAAAATAAGGTTTTTAGGACATGATATTTACCAAGGAACCTTAAAACCTATAATGAGATCTATTCTGTTTGCTTGATAAATTTCCGAGATGAAATTAAAGACAAGAAGCAATTACAAAGATTTTTGGGATGTTTAAACTATGTTTCGATTTTTCCCTAATCTTCGTCATTCTTGTGCCCCTCTATTCAAAAGACTTAGAAAGACTCCAGTCCCATGGACTGATGAACATACTTCTATTATTAGACAAATCAAAGAAAAGGTCAAAGCTTTACCTTGCCTTTGTATACCACATCCAAATGCATTTATGATAGTTGAGACAGATGCATCGGATATAGGATATGGAGGTATACTTAAGCAAAGATTACCTAATACACCGGAACAGTTAGTTAGATTTCATTCAGGTCTTTGGTTAGGACCACAACAAAACTATTCTACCATTAAAAAAGAAATTTTAGCAATCGTCCTTTGTATTTCAAAATTTCAAGATGATTTATATTTTAAAAATTTTCTCCTACGTATAGACTGTAAGGCGGCTAAAAATATTCTTCAAAAGGATGTTAAAAATTTGGTTTCAAAACAAATCTTTGCAAGATGGCAAGCTATTCTGTCTTCTTTTGACTTTGAAATAGAATTTATAAAAGGAGAAAACAATTCTTTACCCGATTTTCTTACGAGGGAATTCTTGCAAGGAAAGAGTGACATAAAAGAAAATCTTTTGCAGGAACATGAATAAAGATCATGGCAAAGGAGTACAAAAAGCATCTGACTATACCATACCTACAAAAATACCTTTGAGTCTCTTTTCCCTCCTCTTACCTACAAAAATGTGACTACAAATCCTACCAATCCTCAAAAAGATACCTATATTATTACCCATACTGAACACCTTTTCCTCACCTCATTCAAAACACAACCACAAAATATACCTATTAGAAGCATTATTGAACGAGTCTTCAACACGGACTTCCATTTTGCTTCTAACAATTTCCTTAAAACTCGTAAATTTTACGAGTTGATCCTTATTGACACAAAGTCAGTTGACATCTCCCATACCTTTGACAATACCAACAAAAGCTACATTCACTACTCCAAATGCATTATTAAAAATGTATTAGGAAGTAAAGAATGGAGCAAACCTAGCGATGAAAAACAATTCTCTCGTATCTTTCACTCCTTCTACCTTTAACTATTTTGATTATAAATTCGCACTGGTTCGTCGTATTTCTCTTCGGACCAGACACTCATTCATGGTTTTTCAATTTTCATGACAAATGTCGGACAACCTTTCCCGTATGGTTCTATCATTGGTGGACCATGTTTGGACCTACCTCTTCTATTCTCCCATCCGATGTTCATAATGGCTGGGAATTACGGCTTAAGCATTCCCTAATTATGAATCTTATCAAAAGGGAGTTGGATTTTTCCGAACCTTTAATGTAGCCTGGATTTTCTGTTGGGAATATAAACTACAACCTTATCTTCCCATTCAGTTTCCCCTATCCATGGTTCGAATTTACAAAAGCCGATGGTGGCAGAATACAACACTCGGCTTTGTTCCCTTGAAAATGTTGAGCACTTCGTTCGAACCAAGACAAAGAAGTATACATATTTTAATTTAAAGAAGGCAGCAGCTACTCCTCTCAAGATCAAAGACACTTGGACCATCTACTCCAGCAAAAAGGAGTCCAGCCCTACTTCATCACGTTACGCAAAAGGAAAAGGAAAGTTTCGACCAAAAAACAAAAGGATTTACTTGATTATCTCAAGGATGATCCCGAACAAAGAAAGCTTTTTCTACAAAAATCATGACCCAAGCAATGGAATCGATGATGATGAGGACTCTGCTAGTGATGAAGGATCCTCTACAAATGACCCATTTGGTGGACCTTGTTCACAAGATCCATTTGAATTATAAAAAAATTAAAAAAAAAAAAAAAAAAAAACTTTTGCTTGAAATTATTCAGGACAACATCATGACAAACATCTCTACCGACAATATTATTTACTTTTGACAAAAGTAATCTGGACAAAATGTTCACTATTTACTTTTGACAAATTTGGCAAAAGAAGACAAAAGCGGACGCAACTTTTGACTAAAGACAGCGAGTCATAATTTGCTCTTGAAAAAGGTTACCGCCTACAACTTTTGACTTATAAAGAAGATCATTATGACAAATGAAGAAAAAGACTGAGGTCGATCTCTATATAAGGAAGAACTCACAATGAAGAAGGGGTACCGAGAAATCTCCGAGCATTCCAGTTTTCTCGAGATCTCCCTCTAAATTTTCTCAAATTCTCTTGTATTTTAGTTTCTTCGATCAACCTTTTCTTTTACAAAATTTGTACGTATCTCTTTACAAATTGTATCTTTTATCAATATATATTTCCTTTCTATATATATACATACATATATATATATATATATATATAGACATATATATATATATATACATATATACATATATATATATATATATATGTATATATATATATATATATATATATACATATATACATATATATATATATATATATGTATATATATATATATATATATGTATATATATGTATATATATATATATATATATATGTATATATATGTATATATATATATATATATATGTATATATATGTATATATATATATATATATATATATATGTATATATATATATATATATATATATATATATATATATATGTATATATATATGTATATATACATATACATATATATATATATATACATATACATATATATATATATATACATATACATATATATATATATATACATATACATATATATATATATATACATATACATATATATATATATATACATATACATATATATACATATACATATATATATATATATACATATACATATATATATATATATACATATACATATATATATATATATACATATACATATATATATATATATACATATACATATATATATATATATACATATACATATATATATATATATACATATACATATATATATATATATACATATACATATATATATATATATATACATATACATATATATATATATATACATATACATATATATATATATATACATATACATATATATATATATATATATATATATATATATATGTAGGGACGAAGCTCGGAGTACTTGTTTGTGGTTGAGTAGCGGGGAAGTAGGGTGACAAATTAATTTAACAAATTGATTTTTCTAAAACAAAAGATGAAAACAGAGCGATTGAAAACAATTAAATGAAAGTAATTGAAATTGAGAAAAGGATAATGAATCAAAACTTACTTTGATTGATAATTGAAAATTGATACAAGAATTGGATAAAGCTCTCGGGGAGAGGTTGGATACACTGAGTGTTTTGAGAGTAGGTGATTGCAAGTGAAAGGAAAGTGATATTTTGTGATGCTAAGTTCTGCCTTTCAAATGGAAGATGAATACATATTTATAGGAAACAAAATCAATAGTCGTCGCACACTTGGATGGTTGAGAGTCTTGATTGAAATGGAATCTTGATCTTCAAAATATCTTCCGACAATATTGAATTATTGGAACAGTCTTGATTAGACCAAAAGTATAAATAGTGATTGACGAATTATCTTATCTTGAACAGTCTTGAACAGTTCTTGCCAGGTAGAAAGCTTGAACAAGTAGCAAAGATTCTCCGACAAAAACTTTGAGTGAATAGTATTTTGATTGAATAGTAAAACCCATTATCACATGGTTTTACTATTGCTGCTTGATAAAATGGTCACGTATATCTTTTGATTGGCAAATTGCAATTCCACTAATAAATGTCTCCGGAGTGTCTCTCTAGAACAGTGTCCCTGAATAGTAAGTGAATAGTAATATCCACTTCCTTTCCGGGGCATTTTGAGAGGTGAAATAAAGAATTTCATCGAAGCAAAATTTTGAAAGACCTGCATAAAAACGTTAGAGATAAATTTTTATTATTATTATTATTTTTTTGAATACCCTTTATGGACTAAACATCATATGGATCCTGGGCACATGGCCCATCAAAAGGATCATAATCAGATTGAATTTCTTCATCGGAACCAATACTTGGTTCTTGGAGAAGCAGATTGTTGGTGCTTGCTTCTTAAGTAACATAATTTCCTTCTTGAGTAGTTGAATCTCTTCTTCTTGAACCTTTTCTTTTCCTTTTGAACTTGTCTCTTTCTTTTGTGGAGTAGGAGGTGCTTGGTTGAGTTGGTGGAGCTGTCTTTATTCCCAAGGCAGCTTTGAAATTAAATCTTTCCCACCATTTAATCTTGAATTCACGAACCAATGAGTAAGATGCTTGGAGGCTTGTAATATTGAGCTATTGAAAAGGACCAACAAAGGATCCAAGGGAATCCATATTTCTTGTGAAATAGGATTTCCTTAAGGTCTGGACTCGCTACTAGAGATAGTTGAATAACCGACGAAGTGTTGTTTAACTTCTTCGAGCCGGATATCTTGAAGAGACCTCATGGTTATCCACCATTCATAAAACCAGATGGGGAATTGGATATCGATCTTCGTATCAAAGCAGTATAAACCAAGAATGATTGAATGGTCCGTAGAGAAATGTGTTGTACCAGGCTCTTTCGTAATCAACATAATTATAACCTGGTGGGTTGAATGGTTGGGAAAAGGATTTGATAGTATATTTGTCACCAAATTCTTTAATAGTGAGGATTTTGAGGATACGTAACTTGGAATAAGCTATTTGATTTTTATTGGTTTTGTCCGGAACATGCTCAATAAGAGCAGATTTTGAATCAACAAGAATGAATTCATAAAAAGTTCTAGTTTTGAGTGGGTTATCGTTAATAAAGAAACATTCAGGTAAAAATGTATTTTTGACTAACTCATTGAGTGTAGAAAGATTTTGTGGTTGCCTAAACTTAGTGTAGGCAACATGTTCCTTGTTTAGTTTTGAAAAATATTTGGAATCAAAAGAAGGACTCAAAATTGATGGTTTTTGATATTTTGAAGAAACTTGTGCATACGAAAGGGGAGGAAAATCTTGTCTTTGTATAACTTGAAATGTGTTGGTTGTTGGAATCGAGATTTGAGAAGGAGTAATAGGTTTGATCGCGTAATGATGAGGAGTTTGAATTTTTCTTTCTTTGTCTTGACTCATATTGATAACTCGAAAAGAAAGAATCTTTATTAAGAAGCATATTAATAAAAGAATGCTTTTTAAAAGATAATTCTTTTGAAAGCATAGAAGATATAAATTTGAATGAAATACATTTTCCATGAATTTGTGTATGAATACCAAATTGATCAACTTGAAAGGGATAAATCTGGGTAATTAATGGGGTACCTAATATGACTTCTTGTTCTATATCCCTGACTAAGACAAAGGTGTTCTTGAAATAATATCCTTGGTTACGAGACATAAACATTTGATAATTTGTGTTTAATTTGTAATGCCGTTCCATTAGCACTATGGAGTTTTTCTTTAGTTTGGAGTGAACACAAATTTTGATTAATCTCTTTAATCTGTTCTTTAAGATTATTAATTTCCATTTTCAAATCTTGAATATTAACTACCTTTAAAATATTTGGAGTATTATATTCAATAAATTTTATTGATAGAAAAAAGCAGCAAGTTAGTTTCCTTCAAAAAGAAATTACTTATAAACGAATTGAGGAAAGATTACAACAACCTTCTATCCAAAAATATTTTGAATGATAAACTCTTGAGGAATAGTGATTTCATTCCACTTTAATAATTTAGGAGTAAAACTTGAAGTATTATCCGATTCAATTTTTAATAATATTGTTTCATCTAAAGATTGCTTTAATAAGCATTTTGGATTTAATTGAGAAGATAAAAGCTTGAAGTAAACTCTATAAGTAATAGCGAAATTTCTTGATAATTCTCTAAACAATACTTTTGAGTCATTTTGCATATGAATATCTAAAATTAAGGTGTCCATGATCCAGGGATCATTTAGATCTACTGAGAAATTTGGACAACCATTGAAATAAATTGGACCATTACATGTATTAGTTTGAATCATAGATAATAAAGAATCTTGATATCTAATTAATCTATTGTCTCTTAAGGCCATGAATATAGGACAATCTAATCCTAGTCTTGTTAATGGCTTAAGTGCTATTTGAATCATACCAAAATGAATATATCTATATTTTTCTTTATATTTGTTAATAGAAATATTGGATAATAATTTGATAGTTTGAAACTCTTCATCTAAGCTGAAGGTTTCTTCATGATCTTTAATGGAAAAAGCAGTATTGAAATCAAACTTGCCTATTTGATAGGTGGTCTCTATCTTTTGTTTTGGAATAGACCAATTTGAGAAATCAACTTGGCAGCTAACTTCTCTGCTATTGACCACATTAGTACTCTTGCTACTTCCTAAACCTAGATGATCTCGTAACCAAGAGGCCATCATAGCTTAAGCTTGACTATTCTGTCGATAATTACGCACACACACTACCGGGACCACCCTCTACCGGGACCACCTCACATGGCTGACCAACGGATAACATGGGGCTGACCAACGGCTGACCAACGCTAGGCCTTACGGTGCAACAACAAAATAGACAAACTTGGCTCGATACCAATTATAATCTTCTAGTCCGGAGCATCTTAGATTTGTTAAGAGGATTTCTTGACCACTTAACATATCTTTTGGAGTTCCTAGAAGATTAACAACTATTGTGTGGACTAGTGTGTAAACAGACTTCTTTGTGATTTTTAATACTCGGACATTCTTCGTCTGTCATGTAGTTTTCCCACCAAGACTTCAATGACCCGGTGAAGCCTGAAATTAATAAATCAAAGGCTTGAATTTCTGGAGCTCCTTTGGATGTATAGGCAGCATATGCCATCATCATCCTATGGAGAATAATTAATGCCTCGTGCTCGGATTTTCCATCTAGATTCCATTCATAGATGGAGCCACCATCAAAGGCTTCTGTAACTATTGTTTTAATTGATTCTAGTTGAAGATCCGGAGGGGTACTTCTGGAATAATAAGGAAATTCTTTTTTATTTGAGATTTTATGAATATTGGTAGCTTCTTGTTCTTCTTGAGAAATATCTAAAACATTTAGAGTATTACTTGAAGTAGAAGCTTGATTAAGTTTTTCATCAATTCTTTTAATTAATGGGCTATCGGGAATTTCTAATTTTTTGTTCTTATTAAATTTAATAAGAGGAGAAGAAATATCATTGAGAAATATTGGTTTCTTTGAATCTCTATTTAAGTCTAGATTTTCTAATTTTTTGGATAATAGATCAATATCTTCTTTTTAGATATTGCCTCTATTTGAGTGGAAACCATATTAACTCTGTTGAGAAACTGTATGTAATACTTCATTAGTATAATTATTTTGATGATAAATCTTTTTAATATCGTCTAACTCTACTTGAGAGTTATCCGGATTAGTTCTTCCTATATTCATGGCCTTAAGAGACAATAGATTAATTAGATATCAAGATTCTTTATTAGTAATGATTCAAACTAATACATGTAATGGTCCAATTTATTTCAATGGTTGTCCAAATTTCTCAGTAGATCTAAATGATCCCTGGATCATGGACACCTTAATTTTAGATATTCATATGCAAAATGACTCAAAAGTATTGTTTAGAGAATTATCAAGAAATTTCGCTATTACTTATAGAGTTTATTTCAAGCTTTTATCTTCTCAATTAAATCCAAAATGCTTATTAAAGCCATCTTTAGATGAAACAATATTATTAAAAATTGAATCAGATAATACTTCAAGTTTTACTCCTAAATTATTAAAGTGGAATGAAATCACTATTCCTCAAGAGTTTATCATTCAAAATATTTTTGGATAGAAGGTTGTTATAATCTTTCCTCAATTCGTTTATAAGTAATTTCTTTTTGAAGGAAACTAACTTGCTGCTTTTTTCTATCAATAAAATTTATTTGTTTAATTATGGTAGACTCTTGGAGTAAAGATAGATCTTTTGCACGAATAGGAGAGATAAATTTGAAAGAAATAATTCTTCCTAATATTTCTGTATGTATACCAATTTGATCAACTTTAAAAGGATAAATTTGAGTAATAAAAGGAGTACCTAAAATGACTTCTTGACCTATGTCTTTAACAAGGATAAAAGTATTTTTAAAACAATAACCTTGATTACAAATATAAACATTTGATAATTTATATTTAATTTGTAGTGTCATTCCATTAGCACTATGGAGTCGCTCTTTAGTTTTCTCATAATAAATTGATGGAATTAGACCTTCTTTGATACAATTTTGATATGCTCCACTATCAAGTAAAGCAATAGTATTGAACTCATAGTTATCATTAATTTTTAAAGTAATATGGATATATCATTTTTGATATTTAATATGATTAATTGTTGAAATAAATAGTTGATTAGAAGTACTTGGAGTATTTTAATTAATAATTGGACTGCTTGATTTATTTTCTATTAATGATAGTCTTGTTTCTAACTCTAAATCTTTAGTTTGGAGTGAACACAAATTTTGATTAATCTCTTTAATCTGTTCTTTAAGATTATTAATTTTCATTTTCAAATCTTGAATATTAACTACCTGTTTCAAGTGTGGCAAGCCAGGACACTATGCAAAGAATTGCAAAATAAAAGAGAAATTAAATGAAATCGTGAAGATAATCAAGATATTAAAGAGAAAATTATTTCTTTATTTGAACTCAAAGATACTCCAGTTAATTCAAATAATTCATCTTCCGACTCTGAAGATAATAATCTTTATGAGTTAGAAAGTGATTCAAGTGATTATTCATCGGGTAATGAATCTTCAAGAATTTGTTACAAATGTATTAACATGATCAACACTACTAAAAATGAAAAAGAATTTTTACTAGATTTGATTGAACAAATTCAAGATCCTGAATTAAGGAAAGAATATTTAGAAAAACTCAAAGGTATTTTAATTAAAGAAGATTTATTAAAAACTTCTCCTCCAGATTTAAATATCAATAAAATATTTGAAAAATATGATATGTATGTATATATATATATATATATATATATATATATATATATATATATATATATATATATACATACATACATACATATATATATATATACATACATATATATACATATATATACATATATATACATATATATACATATATATACATATATATACATATATATATATATATATATATATATATATGTATAAGTACTACCTTATTCTTTTATTCAAGTCAATATTAATGCAGTTTAATTTATATAAGTAGATGTGCATACCTGAGATATGAACTTATACATATCTAATCGATATTTTTCAATGAAATCTAGATTATCATGCTTATAAAAGCATATAATGCGCATACTTTAATACAAGTTATTTATCCGCACTTCTAATTTTTTTCTCTGTATTTCATTTTATATATCATATTTATTAAATTATTTCGTAGTAATTTTGTCTAATTTATCAAAAAAGAAATCTCTTTATATTTTACTTATGGAAGTAGTTCTCCATTATTTTATTCAAGCAAATCTATTTTTAATTTAGATAATTAGATACGCATAAAAGAGATATGATTTTTTTCGGTAGAAATGAGATATGAATTTGTACATCTCTAATCAATACTTTTTAATGAAATTTATTATATATACATAAAATTGTGCATATATGAAAAGTTCATGTATGAATGACACGTATGATTGTCATACAGATGAAAATTAATAATTGTGTAAACTAAAAAAAAAATATAGTTTGTCATAAAAAAGAATATTAATATAATAAATTATTAATTGTATTAAAGAAACTATGCAACTAAGGAAACTATACAATATTACTATAATAATTATTTATATGTCATAAATAAGTAATTAAGCAAATTATTATTAAAAAGTATACAAATTTCTAAAAATAAACAATTCTAATTATAATGAGACCAATGGATTTAGGATTATTTTAAACAAAGAAATTCCCATATTTTACTTGTCTATGACTATCCCCTTTGATATAAAAAAAATATACTTAGTTATAGTTGTCAAATAACTGCTCATAAAAAAAATTCATCTAGTAACAATTGAGTTGAAAATAATGAAAATTTTTAAATGTTATTATTATATTTTGAAATTCTATATGAAAATATCAATAAAAATAGACAGAAAAAAGTTTACCTAAAATCCTTGTAAAGCAAGGGGTCTAATCCTAGTATATATAAAATGTAGAAACATTATACGATTGACACATAATAGACTTAGTTGGCATGCTACATAATGGAAGGTGCATATAATTAGGGCTTGATATTAAGGAATTAGTGATGTATTCAATTCATCAAATGTTGATTTATAAATTGGTCAAATTTTATATCATTAATCACTCTATTGGATTGTATTTTTAAAAGCTGGAAAAAAATTATTTTATGGAATATGCTATAAATTGTTATTTTGGACCCATATATAATTTAAAGTCTTTATACATTTTTTATTTTTATTTTATATGTAAAAATATAAAGAGAAGGGGAAAGATAAAATGACTCATAAAAAAATTTATTTTGTAAAATATGATATTATGTTATTTTTGACCCATACATAATTCAAAGACTTTACAAATTTACTTAGTCAAATGAAAGAAAATAAAATTATAATGAAATCAAAAAATGGTTTATACTGAAATTCATTTTTTTAGTCTTCATCTTGTACAACTGATTTCATTTAATTTTGTTATATATAGTGGTCAAACATTTTATCTTGATATTTATTTTGAAACAAAATACTTTCTTTTAATTTTTTGTTAAATAATATGGAACAAATCCCATTTCAGTGAAAATATCACCTTCAGGTGATTAAAAAAAAAAAGCTTTCAAACATTTTTCCGTGAAAAATACACATTTACTAATAATTCAATTTATTGCATTAAAATCTTATCACCATCCTAATCAAATTACCTTCTTTGTAACACCTCATCTTCTCAAACTACTTTAGAGAAAATTAATAGTATTGGAGTATGTGAAGGTTCACTTAGAGAGTCTACGTTACCCTAGAGGGGGAGGGGAAGGTTGTAAATAGGGTGATGACGGGAAAATGCGGAAATATGAAATTTTGTGAAAATAGAGAACTAACTTAGAAAGTACAAGTGAGTCTAGATTGACTAAGATAGAGATGGACAAAAATTTTACGTGGAAACCCTCCACGGAAAGAAAATCATGGTCGGTGCTAATCCAAGCACTAAGCCAAATCCACTATTTGAATCCACAAATATAGTTAGTTGACGACCGAATTTCTCTCTTAGATAATTATGATACAAGTTTTCCTAGTCACAGAAATTACCTTATCTACACTAGTACTTCCAAACTGAGTTACCCTTTATCGTTAACGACAAATGAGTTGAGTTAACCCTTACAACTAAGTCAAGGGATAAACTAGAAAAGTGTTTGAGAAAACAATAGAGATTACAAGACTTTTCTTTACAAGATGTTACAACCCATAAAGTTGTGATTGAATGAATAAGAGTTGTAAGGTAGAAGAGATAATACGAGAGTTGCGTTCTTAGTTCCAGAAATCTTGTAAGTCTTGAATCGAGGCTTCTATTTATATGCAGCAATGTATAAAGTCATTGTGCCTTGAGATGGAGTTTCTAGGTCATTTAGTCTGTTACAACGGATAGTTTGAGTCCTTAGAAAAAGAACCGTTGAAGATGTATTCATTGGTCATAGCTTATAGCCTCCAAAAGCGGTTCTACCAACTTGGTGTATCCGAGAAATAAGGTAGAAACAATCATTAGACTCAAAAGCTGGAAGTTACCACAAATAGAAACAAACGGTTCTCACACGGTTGTGCGAGTCTTCCTTTACAATATAAGTTACAATACTAAGTTAAGATGTATTCTTGTACCCGAATATCGTTCCATATGTTGTCCTTAATGGAATCAGGGATGTCAACCCATTTTCGAAATTGATGTTCACATGGTAGCCAGGTTGCCTTACCAACGTAGCTCATAAAGGTAGATTTATTCCCACCTAAAACATTTACGTGGCTATTAAAATCAACCTCGTGTAAGGAGAGTTGGATCGTCTCTATCTTAAATTGCAAGCAATTATATAACTCTTGATAAATAAACATGTACAACAATTTTTGGACGTAAATAGATAAGTTGGGCCAGGCAGCAGCCAACACGGGCTGACCGTCTAGTCCGGCGCGACCCGTGCCGGCTACCCGTAACCCCGGTCCTCAATTTTGGTCATTTTTTGTCTCTTGTCTTATTTTTATATTATATCCATTCACATTCCTCAAATATAAGATTAAATTTCTGCATGTAATAACATACAAGTTAAACAACCTAAAATCAAGATGAAACAACCATGAAACAACCAAATTAACAAATTCTTAGATGCATAAATCCACTTAATCAAACACACAACATCAAGTGTCCAGAAATTCAAATAATTTATCCAAATGAATCCAAAAACGCTTGAATCCAAATTAAACCCTAAAACCCTAGCTTCGGACATATGAGAAGGGGACGGACTACAAAAGGGGGAGAGAGAGAGAGATAGATAGATTTACAGAATGAAAGAACGCATGCGAGAGATGAGCACGAGGAGAGCAAGGAGAAAAGACCCCGAGGAGAAGCGAGAGCTCGGTTAAGGTGAGTGAAAGTGAAAGGAAAGGGGCTCCGAGGAGGCCTTTCTTAATGCCGAAAAAAAAACTTAGGCGAAGAAGAACGTCGGTGGAGGAGAGGCAAGCCCGAGAGGAAAGAGCGACCGAGTAAACGGTGAGAGGGGGACTGAATTCACTCGGTTTAGGCCGGTGAAAGTGAGAGGAAAGGGGCTCCGAGGAGAAGAACTCAAGCACGAGAAAACTAAGGCGGAGAAGAAAGCCGGTAGAGGAGAAAAGGAGAGCTTAAGAGGAGATAAGCGAAGCGAGATGGAGGGAATGGAGCTGCAAGGGGTCTATCAAGGGAAAACGTTTACACTAGATCCATTGTCCACTAGGGTAAGAGGGATAAACTTGTTGATGCTAGTTACAATAAAATAGAAGGCATTATTTTGTGCAATGCCTTCTTCGAGTAGGTAGTTCTTGCCAAATATGATGAGTCCATCCCTATTGTTGACCAATCCTACCACCTCCTCAAGCGTAATTTCGAGAGAGACCTCAATCTTACTAAGTGCCAATTAAGGCATGTCTATGCATTTGGAAGGTAAATATAAGTTATCGGATGCACACGTCGGCCTCGAGTTTTTAAAGTCGTTTTAGGACTCGGGTCTTCTCCGTTTACAACTTCTTTTTCTTTTCGGGCTTGTTCGATCTGTTGTCGACCCGTCGACGTATTGTGTCATCCAAATCTGGTAAAGAACTAGATTTCAGGACTCTTTGGTTCTCCTGAAACATCATCTTATTCTTCTAATGGTGGTGTGCCCGAAGTTATCATCATTGTCGTCTTTAGTCTCGTAGACATCTTCTTCGTTACTTACCTACAATCCATGGACTTCTAGGTCTAAAGAGGGTAAGTTAACAAGTGGTTTAGGCTCATTGATGTGTTGAATGAAGACAGAGGGATCCCACTAACCTGGAATGGGTTACGAGAAGATGGCTAAGGTACCGTTGAATGGGTGTTTGCTATTATTGGGTTTCGTGGTTTCGATTTCTCTCTTATAGATGGTAGCTCAATTTTCCCTTTTGACAAGAGGCTATCAATGGCTTGAGTGTCGGATCAAGAAAGAATCAAGCTTCAGCAAATTACCGAGCTTCAGGACTCGGATCAAGCCAAGCTCGGGACTCGCCCTAGCCGATTTCGGAATGCATATCGTAATTAGGTTGAGGCCCATTTCATTGGAGTTTAAGTCAAGAAGTGGCCAACTTTGAACCTCTCACATCACTTGGCGTCCGAAGTGGCACTAGGAAAAATGAGATAAGTACCCTTTATTGTTTACTTGAACCCTTTATGTTTTCGACTTGGTCAAAGTAGGGCATAATCGTAGATACCTAAAACGTGTCATCCTTATGTTTTTATTTATACTATTTATTTTTGTTGGCTCGATGATGAAATTCCAGTCCTATTTACAAGCTGGGATCATGATCCGATTGAAATCGGCGTGACGGAAGTCGAGTAAACCACAAAAACTCGTTAGTGCAACAAAATCGGTTTTTTTTCTTGGGCCGGCCCACAAACCATTTTTTTCTCTGAATCAACCCAAGTGCGGACTCACAACAGGATCCGAATCGACATCACAACAGGATCCGAATCGACATCGGTTAGGATACGCTTGTGTAAAACACAGCGTTTCATCTTTTTCAATGACCAAACGTGCCACGCATCTCGAACGTCCATAAGATGACGTTTTAGTCGGCTTGGGCCGGCCCACAAACCATTTTTTTCTCTGAATCAACCCAAGTGCGGACTCACAACAGGATCCGAATCGACATCGGTTAGGCTACGCTTGTGTAAAACACAGACGTTTCATCTTTTTCAACGACCAAACGTGCCACGCATCTCGAACGTCCATAAGATGACGTTTTAGTCGGCACCGGTTTTCGGGACTCTACAAACAATGTCGTTTTGGCCAATCGAATATCTGGTTTATTTCTTTATCCATTTTCAGTATTCTCGAGGCTCGATTTAAGTCAAACTCGACGGTTGAGTGGATCTTAAGGTTTCATTATGACCTAAAAATCTTTTATAAATAAGGGACTCCCCCTCCCCTTTTGTTTGCTACACCATTTTCAGTTGGAAAAACTCCCTATGCTAAAAATCTCTCCCACTCATTCTCTCACACTCTCTTCTCTCCATCTCTCATTAATACCACTCAATTCCCCATTTCTTCACCCACACAATAGGCCTTCTTTGCAACTCATTTAAGCTCATTGTCCGTTGTTATGCTCTTGAAATCCGTCCATGATTCAAGATCAGCGGGTGGGACAACTAGAGGGAGCCAGATTCACTTTTCAAGTTTTCTTTTACAATTTTATTTTAATTTCGGTTATTGAATCGCTTTCAGTATTGTGGTTTGAAGTCTGTATTGTATTTAATTCCTCCCCGCCGGATGTAATTTTTTTATTTTATTTTCGCTTTCTTTATTGCTTTATTTCCTGTTTATTTATCACTTTCTAAGCATGTTGGGTGTTTTAATTCTACATATTGCATGTTGATTGCCCGATTGATTAAACACAATTTAAACTCACAATCTAGATTAGTAAAGGTCGAAATGAAGAGTGTCGCTCTTCGTTTTGTACCTTCGCCTCCAAACACCGAATTCTTAGTTAAAACCAATGGAGTCTCTTTTAAAACCTTTTCTAAGTTTAGTTTTTCCATATTGAATTCAGAGGAGTAATTTTTTTATTTTACTTTCTATATTTTTATTAGTTTTTATCTCCTAAAACAGATTGGTGACTCCTTACTTTTTATCTTTTACTCTCAAATGGCATCTCGACATTTCGGGCCAAAAAAGTAAAAAACCTTGGGATCATTTTGATAACTAAAGCTATATCATTAAGAATAATTGCTCGGTCCCGACCATATAGCTAGCACCGATTACCAATCGGCGCAGGCTGACGCCAGCACCGACTAGTAACCGGGCTCAGTTCTCGACCCAAGCATATTTTTCTGTTTGGTCCGAAACTCTACTGGCAAGATGTATTCTTTGTTTTTCTATTTCTTTACCTTTTTAAAATAATATCCCGGGACTTCCCTAAAATTAATTTCAAAAGGAAAATAACTAATAAAAATAGTCAATCGCATCTTCACTTAAAATTATTTCAAAAAGATCTAATTCTAAAATCATCTTGATGAGAGACGCACCCCACTCTCAAAGTAACAATCAACTTTTAAAAATCAAAAAATCTTAACAAACAAAAGAGAGAGAGCCAACATTCATGGGGAAATGTGATCTGCTTCCCTTTGGGGACGAGTCGTGTTTCCTAAACATCCAACCAAAACAGATACAAGAAAACTAAGTGACAAACCAAATCATACTCAAGATTGTTATTGCATATACTATAAGGATCAATCTTCAACAATTTAAAATTCATCCCCGGATCTTTCGGTTCTCAAATATCCCAACAAAGAAACAGACTCGAGTAAATGAGGCAACCAAAAGATGCAATGCCAATAAGGGGAAAAAGGTATAAACGGGAAACAAAAAACAATAGGGCACTCACAACTAAAAATAATCTACTTACACTAGAAAAGGTACCTTCATATAATGTAGCAAAACCCATCAAAGAAGAAGTCAATCATCTCTAAACTGAGAATAACATTGAGAGTGGGCATTCCACACATTTAACAAGTTATAAACCAGCTATGCAAATTAATTTCAACGTTGATTATGTCAATCCAAGCCATTATGTAGTTCAACTAGGTCATAAAAAACTCAGAATTAAAATACAACAGGAGAAGGGAGAGGAAAAGCAAAAGCATACTGAAAAGTCCCGAGAGGGTCGGATACGGCCTAGAGGCAAGTAAATAGGGTATTTTAAAATTTTTAGTCGTTTAACTTGACCAAGAGGTCGGATATATAAAAACAAACAAATAGAAAAGTCAATGAGACAATGCAAGTTTTTTTGTTCATGATCTTGGCCTAGATGCAAATATCTAGGTTAGTGACAGACCTAAGGTTTCTTGGCTTAGTATTATCTCCTACTTTTCTTATTCCTCTTATAGTCGGATGAGTTCTTCACTTAACTCAATGAATCGACCTTTAGAGTACACTCGACTCTCGAAGCCCACTGTTCGCACTTCTCACAAGTGTTACAACTCACAAAGTAGTCTTTGTCAAGACTCTTTGCTTTAGCTCACAAAATATCTAACCCTTACACTTTGCTACAAGAATGATTTTAGTAAGCACGATTATAAGAGATTAAGATGAAATATGAAGTATACTCTCTTGCTTTATTGATTCACGGTCTTGGCTTATATCTGTAGACACCTAAAAAGTGTCGTCCCTTATCTCCTTTAATTCCGTATTTTACGGTGTTGGCCCGATGATGAAATCCCGAGTCATGTTTGAAGATTTGGATCACGGACTGAGTCCGATTCGTGCAATGGAAGCTAGTAAACCATAAAGTACCCGCAGCACCACATAAATAGCCTTTTGCCTTGGGTCGGTATAAATATCCCTTTTCTTTCGGACGGCCCAAGCCCGAGCCAAGCCTCCGGAGTCAACGGAGTCCAGTGTTGCGTACTAGGAAATTCCAGGCTCGAGAATTCTACATTTCACTTTTGACCAATCATACATGGAGTGAAGACCTCAAGACGGTGTTAGACGTTGCATTTCATGCTCACAAGTATCAAAGTATTGCGTTTAAGCTCCAAGACAGTTTGCTCGAGACTAACAACTTCGTCCCTCAAGACGACGTCATATGGTCGGTGCCCCTTAGCAAGATTCTTTAAGTAAAACACCACTTTTTGTCTAGCGAGACTCCCTTTTCAGCACGGAAGGGCAAAAACCCTAGGCATCCCTAGGTGGCGGGCTGGCGCCCCCAACGGGGATTCTAACCAGTTTTATCGAGTCTTATCACTTCGTTTGGCCCAATTTTTGTTGCCATTTTTGTTCGGCTTTGGACGGCTAACCGAGGGCAAACCCAAGGTCATTTATAACCTAGACCTCTCCCTATAAATAGAGAGTCTTGGCTCTCATTGTACAACTTTCTCCTATACGTTATGCTGCATGAAAGCTAACCGAGAGAATCTATTCTTAACCTTGCACTTGTTGAAATTTGACTAAGAGCTACTAAATAGTCTCTTCTATATTCTGATCTCTTGGCCCCTTTTAGCTTATTTCCACTCTACTCTTCATCCTTACCACATCCGAACCGGAATACTACATCATTGATCTTCTACCTAAACTCAAAATTCACAAAAAGCTCTTTTCCTTGATTCACCATCTGTCGCATCATCGGATCCGAGTACAAAGTTCCGGATCAGCAGGTGAGACAACTCGAGGGCGTCAATTTGGCCTTCAAACGGTTAGTTATCTTTATGCTTTTTCATCATTTTCCGTATTGTGGAAAAGAGTTGTATCGCTTTTATTTCCTCCATACCCGATGTAATCCTTAAGTTTCTCGCTTTCTTTTCTTTCTCGCTTTTTCTTTTCTTTAGTTTTTATTTTTCTTTACCGCTTTCCTTTTATTTACTTTTTATCGCTTTCATTCACGTTTTAGTTGCTTTAATTTTGTTTATCATGTTGTTTGCTTGTGTTTAGTACATTATTTTAATTCACTACTCAAACTAGTAATGACCGTCTTTGGACGGGTGTAACGGAAGGGTTTATCCCTACGTTTTGTACCCTTGCCCTCGAATCCGATTCACGGTTTTAGACTGATGGAGTCAATTTTAGCCTATTTCGATCTTAGTTTTCCCATACTAATATTGGAAGAATAAATTTTATTTATTTTATTTTTGTTCGTTTTTCTTTCCTAAAAACTAACTCGCGATTCCTCTTTTTGCTTTATTTCTATTCAAATTCCATCTCAACCTTTTCCGATTGCAGGTAAACAATTTAGGATTTTTGAATCTGTCCGCCACATCAAAGGCCAAGGTTGATTCCTTCAGCCGTAGCTCTGTGGCCGACAGCCACGACCTCCGAGTGCTGGCTGCGGCTAGCACCAAGTGGTCAATGGTCGTGGTAGGGGTCTTCACGACAAATCTAAAACCCTAGTTTCTTTATTTATGTTAAGAAATAATATCCCGAGACTTCAGAAAATTATTTCTAAAATAAAATAATTAATAAAATCCCCAATCAATCAGATTTAATTAATCCTTAATTCAACTTAATAAATTTTGGAACTCTAAATAAGAGGTCAATCCCCACTTTTAAAAATCATTTCCAAAATCCTTAACGAATTTCTTTAAAGCATACTAAAACTTACGCCATGCGATCGTGGGGAAGCTTGCTCCGGTCCGACCCGGTTCGGGACAGATGTCGTGGTTCCTACAGTGGAGACTACACTGGGAATAATCACTTGTTAAGAGTGTGAAAGTTAAAATTTTAAGTAGTGATTTTTAATAATGTATTTGCATTAGGCATCATGCATTTAGCAACCTTTGAATGTAGTTTATTATCGTTGTTGGACCATAGGTTTTTTACCCCTTGTTAACCACTTCTTGTAAGAAACGAATCCGCTCTCTTTTGTCACAAAGACGGTTTAAGGCAAGGAAGAGAGAACCCAGCCCAACATGGTGCATGACATCTTCCAGAGGATAATGCATCTTCCTACAAGTCTCCATGAATTTAGGTATTGCTCCACTACTTTGAATCGAAATTTTCTGCAAGACAAAGATCCAACAAGATTTTTAGTAGAAGAACTACACTAAGTAACCAAAAGTAGAAGCTTAAGCCAACTAGCTTACCGAAGGAGTAATGGCAAGTGAATAAACATGATTCTCGATCTGATTCCATTCTTTGTGAGGACGCCATTCCCGTTCCAGGAAGTTATCTTGGACTAATTTCTCAACCGTTGTCCTCCCGGTAGGATAAGCCTTTCTCCTGGACATTTTTGAAGCGAAGCTTTTAGAAACCAACTAGCTTTCAACAAGAGCAAAGCAAGAATGCACAAGAGCAAAGCTAGGAAGCAAGAGAGAAGTAAGAGGAGTGTGCAAAATGAACACACTAAGCACCCTTTTATAGACCCATTTGGTCGAGCCAAGCTAAACATACAAGACAAGAGTCAAAAAGGCAAGGGAGACTAGGGGAATCCGGAAGAAGCACGTCGTGGCTAAGCTCGCCGAAGGCTAGCCGACGCCGGCCACAAGGTGAGGTGATGTCCCTTCAGGGCAGCCTTGCAGCCCTAGATGAGAGAGTAGCTTATAAAGCCTTATCAAGCATAGTAAGTGGATGTTTGGCACCATATGCATTCAAGTGAGAGCTTTTGGACCCACCAAATCGGCTTTTTCATATCAAATTTTCAATTTATTTTCGATTGGATTACTCAGGTAAAACACTAAACTTTTGTCAATATGATTATCCACTAACAAGCATGTTAGAACCGCAGATTATCGAGGCCAAGCTTCGGATAAAAAACGATTGAAGTTTTAGTATCAAACTTTACTAAGATTTAGGCTCGATCAAGCCCGACTTAGGATTACGTTACTCGACCTCGAACGCATGCATCGCGATCAATTAAAGGTCCCATCTTGGAGTTCAAGTTCGACAGACAACCAATTCAAGACATTACACAACAATCAATATTAAAATCACCACATAGAATCGAGGTAAGTATCCTTTAGTGTCTAATTTGACCCTTCGTCCGTCAAACTCGGTCAAAAGTGGGGCTGACTGTAGACACCTAAAAAGTGCCATCCCTTATCTCCTTTAATTCCGTATTTTATATTGTTGGCCTGATTATGAAATCCCAAGTCTTGTTTGAGGATTTGGATCACAAACTAAGTCCGATTGGTGCAACGAAGCTAGTAAACCATAAATAACCCCAAGCACCATGTAAATAGCCTTTTTTCCTTATATTGGTTCAAAAATTCCTTTTGTTTCGGATAAACCAAGCCCAGGCCAAGACTCTAGAGTCAATGGAGTCCGAGTGCCACGTACCAGGAAATTCTAGGCTCATAATTCTACATTTCACTTTCGTCCAATCAAACACGAGCGAAAGACCTCAAGACGACGTTAGACATTGCGTTTCATGATCATAATTATCAAAGTGCTACGTTTAAGCTCCAAGACAGTCCGCCTAAGAATAGGAGCTTCCTCCCTCAAGACGACATCGTATGGACAATGCCCCTTACCTAGATTCTTTATGTGAAACGCCACGTTTTGGCTAGAATACTCCCTTTTCAGCACGGAGGGCCACAAAACCCTAGGCATCCCCAGGTGCCGGGACCCCGATCGGGATTCTATCCATTTTTATCCGGTCTCATCACTTCATTTTGGCCCGGTTTTTGTTGCCATTTATGTTCGGATTTGGACGGCTGACCGAGGGCAAAACCTAGGTCATTTATAGGTCCGCCTAAGAATAGGAGCTTCCTCCCTCAAGACGACATCGTATGGACGATGCCCCTTACCTAGATTCTTTATGTGAAACGCCACGTTTTGGCTAGGATACTCCCTTTTCAGCACGGAAGGCCACAAAACCCTAGGCATCCCCAGGTGCCCGGCACCCCGATCGGGATTCTATCTATTTTTATCCGGTCTCATCACTTCATTTTGGCCCGATTTTTGTTGCCATTTATGTTCGGATTTGGACGGCTGACCGAGGGCAAAACCTAGGTCATTTATGACCTAAACCTCTCCATATAAATAGAGAGCCTTTGCTCTCATTTCTATACTGGCTTTCTCCTATGCGTTATACTGTAGAAAGCTAACCGGAAAACCTATTCCTAACGTTACGCTGCTGAAATTCGACTAAGAGCTACTGAATACTCTCTTTTATAATCTGATCTCCTGGCCCCTTTTCAGACTTATTTCCCGTCTACTCTTCATCATTACCACATCTAAGCCAGAATACTCCATCATCGACTTTCTACCTATTCTCAAAATTCATAAAAAGTCCATTTCCTTGATTCACCACTGTCACATAACCGGATCTAATGCGAGGTCTAGATCAGTAGGTGGGACAACATGAGGGCGTCAATTCGGCCTTCAAACGGTTATTTATTTTTATGCTTTTTATCGTTTTCTATATTGTGGAAAAGAGTTGTATCGCTTTTATTTCTTCCCCACTCGATGTAACCCTTTAAGTTTCTCGCTTTTTTTTCTTACTCGCTTTTTCTTTTCTTTCGTTTTTGTTTTTCTTTACCACTTTCCTTTTATTTTCTTTTTGTCGCTTTCATACATGTTTTGGTTGCTTTAATTCTTTTTAGCATATTGTTTGCTTGTGTTTAGTATGTTATTTTAATTCACTACTCGAACTAGTAATGGCCGTCTTTGGATGGGCGGAATGGAAGGGTTTATCCCTACATTTTGTACCCTCGCCGCTGAGTCCGATTCTTGATTTTGAGACCAATGGAGTCAATTTGAGCCTCTTTTAGTTTTAGTTTTCCCATACTAATAATGAAAGAGAAAATTTTATTTATTTTATTTTTGTTAGTTTTTCTTTCCTAAAAACTAACTCGGCAACTCCTCTTTTTCTTCATTTCTATTCAAATTTCTTCTCGCCTTTTTCTAACTATATGTATTTAGATTAAACTAATGTCGGCTATTTATGATTTCTACTAGTTTAATTATGATAATGTCGTTAATTTCATAATGTTTGAAAATTGTTATAATGCTTACGTTTTATCATGTTCAAATGTAAAATGGATGACGAAGAGAAAGCCATTTGCATTATATTAGGCCATAGTCTACAAGCTTTACTATCATTACTAGCATCGATTCCAAGATTGCCAACACTATGACGTGAGCAAGGTGGTGAAAGTGGAGGAGAATTCATACATAGAATATTATTTGATCAACCTGAAGTATGTAAGGAGCAATTTCATCTACGGCCTAGTGCTCTCACACATCCGGTAAACATAACGTTCGAAAGGGATTATTTAAAGGATGGAAACAAAGTAAAAGTAGCAGAACAAGTCGGCATATGTTTATGGCTATTGGCTAGAGGAGCCGATTATCAAGGCGCAAAAGATAATTTCAAACATGGCATAGTGGTTATCCATCATTACCACACTAAGGTCTTGGATGCTTTGGTGAAATTGTGAGTGGATGTCATTACGCCATATGAAAATTTAAATGAAATCCCTGAAAAGATTTCCAGTGCCATCCGGGTTATTATTGGTCGTACTTTAAGGTAAGCATATTCGTTACTTTGTTTAATTTTTTAGGATTCCAAAGGAGCGTTAGATGGCTCGCATATTTAAGTAATGATATCCAAAATGGGGGATGCCCATCGGTCACGTACGAGGTTAAAACACTTGGAATGTTTTGGTTGTGGTATCATTTGATAAAATGTTCACTTATTTGAATGTCGATTGGGAGGGAAGTGCACATGATATCATAGTATTGCGACATAGTTTGCTTACACGTAACTTCAATTTTCCTCATCCTCCTCCAAGTACAAGCTTATATATTTTATTTTTCCCAATTGGTGTCCCTGAATTGAAGTTTAATATTCTAATACATTTTTTGTAAATATTTAGGAAAATACTATTTGGTTGACTCGGCATATCCAAATACTATTGGATATTTAGCTCCTTACATAGAAAAGGAAACTCGTTGTCATGTCCCTCAATTTATGGTCCTCCGGAAGGCGTGAAAGAGGAATTTAACCACCGATATTCATTTTTACGGATGACAATTGAGAGAACATTTGGAATCCTTAAGGAAAGATGGAAAATTTTGGCGGACAAGATGCCTCAAATGGGACTACAAGAACAACTTCAAATTATTGTTGCCACTTGTAAACTTCACAATTTTATTCATTTGCATCAAAAAGGATAGCAATACGCCATCGGGAGCCAAATATTGCCGAACCACCTAAAGTTTTGTTCAATGAAAGCAACAAACATGAAATAAATCAACTTAGGGATGAAATAGCTCAAATGATTTGATGATACTTTTTGCAATTTATTGAATTTATTAGTTCAATTTATTTGTCAATTTCTTAAGACAAAAATTAAAATTAAGGTGTTCTAACAAAAAAATTCACCAACGAAAAATTTTTCACTAATGATAAAAAATAAATTCACAACAAAAGTGAAAAATAATGTATGTAGCTGTAAGGAGCTGTAAGGAGATGTAAGGAATTATAAGAAGCCGTAAGGAGTTGTAAGAAGTTGTAAGGAGTTGTAAGAAATTGTGAGAAGTTGCGAGAGCTGTAAGAAGTCTGTAATGAGCGAGTAGAAGCTATAAAGAAAGTCGTAAGCAGCTGTAAAGCTATAAGTTAAAGTTAAATGAAACAGGGTCGAAGTCTCACCGCTTCTTTCCTTAGTGAACTTCAATCCAATCGAGGTACCAAGGTTAGATGTTGTATAATTGATCGTGCATCACTCAAATTAGGACATGAGTACCTAAGAGAGGGTCTCCCCCTCAATTGTTGGAATCTAACATACCTAATTCTCTTCTAATGAAACAAAATTGATCTTCACTTAAAGGTTTGGTGAAGATATCAGCTAATTGATATTGAGTAGGAATAAACTTAAGAACGATGTCACCTTTTCAAGCATGATCCCTAATGAAGTGATGTCCGACCGCAATGTTTTTTGTCTTGGAATGTTGAATCAGATTTTTGGTGATACTTATAGCGCTCCGATTGCCACATTTAATCAACACCTTTGAGTAATCTATCCCAAGGTCTCTCATTTATTGCATGATCCATAAGAGTTGAGCACAACATGCACCGATAGCTATATATTCCGCCTCAGCCATGGATAAGGCAATTGAGGTTTGTTTCTTGGAGCGCCAAGATATGAGAGACTCGACCAAGGGATTGACATGCACCGGAGGTGCTCTTTCGATCTACCTTGTAACCAGCGTAATCGGCATCTATATATCCGGTCGGATCAAAGTCTTACTCCTTAGGGAACCATAAGCCGAGAGTCAAAGTTCCTGGTAAATATCTAAAAATCCTTTTCAAGGTAGTTAGATGAGATTCTTTATTACATGACTGAAAATGGGCACATAAACACACACTAAACATTATATCCAACCGACTGGCGATCAGATAGAGAAGGGAATCAATCATACCTCTATAAATCTTTTCATTAACCGACCTACCTTCGGGATCCGAGTCTATCTTAGTACTGGTAGTTGTAGAAACCACGGCCTCGGGACCCCAGGACCGATCTTCCCCACGAATGTCGGGTCTTTTTGGTTTTTGAAGATTCTTTTTGAAAGAGGATTTAGAAAGTGGGGATGTGTCTCTTGAAATTTTCGATTTTTGTAATATGATTTTTATAGGGCGATTGGTAATTTTTTTAATCTTTTATTTTAGAAATTAATTTTAGAAGTCTCGAGATATTATTTCATAATTTAACAAAATAGAAAAATTCGGATCAACTTTTTGTTGCAAGGCTTCCGGCCAAAAAGATGAACCGAATCGGTTTGGACCGAGAGCCAACCCGGCCATCGGCCGGTGCAGTGAGAGCCAGCACTAACCGATGTCCGGCGCCAACCATAGGCTGAGACTTATAGCCTCGGTTGCAAGAAAATAAATTAAACTTTTTCATTTTTAAATCAAAAATGATGAGATGCTTTTAGGAGAAATAAAATAGGAAAAAGGGAGTCACTAGTTAGTTTTAGGACAAAAACTAACAAAAATAAAAGAAATACTCTTCCAACCTTAGTATGGGAAAATGGAACGTGAAAGAGGTTCTAAAATGACTCCATAGTTCTAGAACCGAGAATCTAGATTCCGGGGTGAAGGTACGAAAGGTAAGGATAAGCCTTTCCGTTCCGCCCGTCAATAGATGACCTTTATCGATTCGAGAAGCGAGTTTAGGTAATGTGTTACATGTAAGAATACAAACGTATCGGATGCAAAATAAAATCAACCAAAACATGCTAGAAAGCAAGTAAAAGCATGAATGAAAATAAAAGCGATAAAAGAAGGCGAAAGAAAAAGTGAAAGAAAACAAAAAGGAAATAAAAGATTACATCGAGCGAGGAGGAATTAAAAGCGATTATATCTCGAATCCATAATACTGAAAATAATAAATAACATAAATAAATAAACCGTAAGAAAGCTTGAAAGCAGATCCGGCACCCTTAGGTTGCCCCACCTACCGATCTCGAGTCTCGAACCGAATCGAAAGCGTGATGGTGGTGAATTGTAAGGGGCTTATTTTGTGACTTTTGAGTATTGGTATGGAGAATGTTGTATGCAATTAATGGAGGATTAGGGTTTAAATGTAGGAAGTAGGGGAAAGATTAGTCGAAATAAGACCAAGAGATCGGAATATGTTAATATTCGGTAGCTCTTCCTCAAACTTTAGCATCATGACGCATAGGGAAAAGCCATATACAAAATGAGAGCCTAAGCTCTTTATTTATAAGAGACAATTAGGTCACAAAATGAGCGAGGGTTCAGCTTAATGCAGCTCGTCCAAAGTAAGCGGAAAACCGGCCAACAAAATAAAAAAAAGGACCAAAAACAAGATTAAATCGGATCCCGGAATCACTCCGTGGTGCGCGGCGCCGGCCTCGGGACGATATCATTTGGAAATCTCGGTTTTTGTGCTTTGGTTAAAAACTAGAGCAAAATGCAACACTTTCGCAGAATTGACCTTGAAGCGTGGTGTCGACCTTGTACGGCATTATTTAGTAAAGTTTGACTTCCGTGTCTCGCTTGGTCGCTGAGTGAAACAATGCCTTTTTTCCCAAAATAGAAGTGACCGCACCGAGTCTTAGAAGCTTTCCAAAAGTGGAAAGTTTTTATTTTTAGCGAGTTTTATATTTCTTGCGAGTTTAAGCTTCCTGGTTGGGAGCCCGACCCGGATTTGGTCCGACGTAAAGAAAATGGGTTTATGGGCCAGCCCAAAGCAAAGAAAGCTACTTTTTGTGATGCTAAGGGGTTATTTGTGGTTTACTAACTTTCGTCACACCAATTAGACACCAACCGTGATCCGAATCCATAAACGGGACTAGGATTTCATCATCGGACCAACAAATAAATAAAAGAAAAAAGGTATGACACTTTCTAGGTGTCTACAGTTAGCTCCGACTTTGACCGAGTCCGAAAGACGAAGGTCAAAGTAGACGATAAAGGGTACTTACATGTTGCTTTGAATGCAGATTTGAATCTATGCGTCTAGCAGTAGTTGTCTCTTGACTGAAACTCTAACAAGGGAGGTCTGTACTTGACTAACGGAGTTTGAAGTCCGGGTGGCTAATTCCCGAATGTGGCTAATTAAAGACCTGAAGCTTGGATTGTTGTGCCTAAACTTGACCACGTACTTAGTCCAAAGCTTGGCGAGGAGCTTGAACTTGACTCGGGTAGTAAAGTCCGAAGTCCAACTAGGGGTGCTCGAACTTGACCACTCCCTAGCTAGAGTGTCTAGAAACTCTTAGCCAAAGAGTTGAACAGAGAAGTTAATTGCTCAAATCTCTTAGCAGAGGGCCATGGATGAGATGGTCCAGGGGTTAGAAGAAGAAGAGATGGAGAAGGAGGGGTGGCTGGACAATTTAAGAAGAATGAGTCCAGATTCCGGTAAGGTCCCGTGGTAGCCTAGACCCACCAAGTCCACTTTGCCAATAGAAACGCTAGGAGCAAAGAATTTTAGCTCGAGCAAGTCAAGCTTGAAATGAGCAAACACTACTGTATATATGACTTTTTATTACCGACGATTTATGACACTTAAAAACAAAATTCGTCATAAAAAATGAAGAAGTGGCATTTTTTAAATAAGCGAGTCTTTTACTACACCTATAACTATGATTCTTTTACTGAACCATCATAATATGTGGATGTCCCCTTTTCACTACGGTTCGGTGAAAGAATCGTAGAAATAGGTATTTTATTATTACAATTCTTTCATTGAATTGTAATCAAAAGTCTGTTAGAAACAAAACAAAAAACCACTACTAGTCCGGTTTTCCACCTTCACTCTATACTCTCTACTCTCACTCTCACTCTCACTCTTACTCTAGTCTCTATGCTCTTTGCTCTCTCCTCATCATCGTCGATGTCGTCACTACTCTCTCCTTGTCATTTTCGCCGCTCTGCTCACTACTCTACTCTCGTCTGTTGCTCTAGCCTCTCGTCGTCGTCATTGTTGTTCTATCTAGCCATCGTCGCTCTAGCCGGTATGCAACTTTTAGCTCCCTCTCTTATTTTTTACTTTAATTTATTTTCTTTTATAGCTTAGGTATCACTACTCTACTGCCCTCGCTCACTGTCTCTTGTAGTTTAGGGTTTACTATTTAAAGAAATTGGAAAATACGGTTTAAGGTTTTAATAGCAGCATGCTAAATAGGGTTTAGGGTTTGGGATTTCAATAGTAGCACGCTAAATTTTATATTATTGTGTAATTTTATGTACATAATTTAGGGTTTCAACTTATATACTGTGTACAAATGCTAAATTGTATACTACATAGTACCATGCTCTTTTCTTCTTTGCTCTTTTCTTTTAAGTATAATTTCTTGTTGTAACTTATATACTATTTAGATTTGAAGAAAAATTTTATACTATTGTGCAAAATGTGTTGTGATGATGAGGGAAGACTATTGTGCAATTTAATTATTAAAGACCTCTAGTAGATAAATTTACTCCGGCGTGTGGTCCTTAAGTAATTAGTTATTATTTGTTTTTGTTGTTTCGGATGAGGGCCGTTATCTCGGAAAAATGTCTATCTTCAAAGGGGAACTCTGTCCAATTTTCTCTAAGATTCTTGATATTTTAAATTGTCTCTCAATGTCTAGAACTAGAATTATTCCTTGGCCTTTTGGTTTTGCAACTTTTATTGTGATAACTGTGTTATTCTAATAAAACTGTTTTATTCCAATTATGTTATTCTAATTAAGTTGTCTTATTGTAATTAAACTGCGGCAAGTATAAAATGGATACCTCCCAAGTTACAAAGAAGTCGAGGGGACAAACAAAGATGAACAAGGAGAAGTTGGCATGGAGCATAAATGATCCAACTTTACCCTAGTCCAATTCGACAGGCACCATAACCCGATAGGTGAGCACGCAGCTCGCTTTATGAGCTATGTTGGTGCAACGAACCCACACACATGGGAACACAACTATAGAAGTTGGAGCACGAGTCTCGCATTCAATTTACGAAAACCTTTGGAATGATATACAAGTAAATGCACTACATCTCAGCTTAAAATTGCAACTTATTGTACATGGTTATGTAGACATCTAAAAAGTGTCATCCCTTATCTCCTTTAATTTCAGTATTATTTATTTGTTGGCCCAATGATGAAATCCCGAGTCCTATTTGAGGATTCAGATCATGGACTTAATCTAATTGGTACGACGAAAGCTAGTAAACCGGAAAGAACACCCAACATCACATAAATAGCCTTGTGCCTTGGCCTCGATCCAAAAATCCCTTTTCTTTCGGACAATCCAAGCTCGAGCTAAGCCTCCAGAGACAACGGCTCCGAATTCCGTATTTCACTTTTGTCCCATCAAACATGGCGCTGAAGACCTCAAGACAGCATTAAATGTTGCATTTCATGATTACCATAATCAAAGTGTTGCGTTTAAGCTCCAAGACCATCTCGCCCGAGACTAGGAGCTTCCTCCCTCAAGACGACATCGTATAGCCGGCACCCCCTACCTGCATCCTTAAGTGAAACGCTGCATTTTTGGCTTGAAGACTCCCTTTTCAAGCACGCTAGGGCACGAAACCCTAGGTATCTCTAAGTGGTTGACACCCCGACCGAGATCCTATCCGAGTTATATCCGGTCTTATCTCTTTGGTTTTGGTCCAGTTTTTGTTGCCATTTCTGCTCGACTTTAGATAGCTAGACGAGGGCAAACCCTAGATCATTTGTGACCTAGGTCTCTCCGATAAATAGAAAGCCCCGGCTCTCATTTTAGCACAACTTTCTCCAATGCCTTATGCTATAGGAAGCTAACCACAAATTCCCTTTCCTAAAACATTACTCGTAGACACCTAAAAAGTGTCGGCCTTTATCTCTTTATTTATGTTTTTGTTTTGTTGGCCCACCGATGACTCGAAGGTTTGCTCGTGGAGAGTTTAAGTCACCCTAGAGGGGGTGAATAGGGTGATAAAAAAATTAAACAATTTTTGCATCAATACACTCCAACGAGTAGATTTTAAGTCTAGATTGGACTCGTAAAGGCAATAATACGGATATACGTGAAAATCCTCCTGGAGCACAAAACCACGAGATAATGCTAATCCAAGCACCAAGTCAAATCCACTATTTCAAATCCACAAAATACAAAGGACTAACTCAACCAGAATTGCTCCCTTAAACAATTCCTTACAATGTTTTCCTAGACTTAAAAGTTACCTTATCCGATCTAGTACGTCCTAACCGAGGTAACCTTTACAATAAGGGACAACCGAGCTGAGTTAGCTCTTATAGCTCAGTCAAGGGAAAATACGATGAAAGTAAGAAGAAAATGTAACTAATTACAAGACTTTGTTTACAACTTAGAAAATATTAAATACAAACTTGGAGTTGTAAATAGAAGATTTAATAAGAATAAGAATAGCAATTTGTTCAACAATGAATTCCATTCCAAGCAATCTTCTAGTCTTGTGAAGTGGCTTCTATTTATAGTCAACCAAGCAGAATGACCGTTGAGTCTTGATTCTGGACTAAAATCTTCACTAACCGTCAGTAACGGCTATTCCGAGTCGCTCGAAAAGATCCGTTGGGATGTGAACATTGTGCAACGGTTCTTGGCTTCAAAAGATGCTCCAATCACTTGGTGGTGACTAAAAGTTGTGGTGAAAAAAACCATTAAGCCTAGAGTTGGAGTTTTCCGGTTTTGGAAACAAACAACCCCGACACGATGGTCCGAGCCATATCCGAAGTAGCTAAAACTTGTCTCGCTAGTAGTTATCGGCTAGAAACCCGTTGCTTTTGAAATTAAAAAGATAGGTAAGCCTCGTTTAAATATCTTACAAAAGCAAACCACATTGGTTCTCAAAATATAAAATACTTTGGTTCAAAATTAGGCATAGAAAATAATTAAATTAGAGAAATTATGTGCTTAATTATCCTTGGCATAAAAGAATGAAATTTTCTGGGCCTATTACTCAATATACTCAAATTCCATATTGAGTCAATCAAAGATGATCAAGTTAAAAGAGTAGAACATCGGAGTATAACAACTTGATCTCGGTCAAATGATTCTTAAGGAAATAAGTCGACTAAGAATAAAGAATTAATGTTGTAATTCTCTTTGCGTTGAAAAACACAATCGAGTGCTCGGAATAAAAGTGTAAGAGAGATTTTTAAGCATGCAATAGTTCTGAGTGATATCTAAGTGAGTTAGAAACACCAAGTGTAGGAGATATGCATTAAGGCACTTTTTGAGTCAATCAAAACAGAAAGAAAACTTAGATAAGAGTTTTTATAGTGCTCAGAATAACTTGAAATCAAAAATTAAGAGAGATAGGATTTATATCCGAGTCTTCATGTAATACTCGGAATGACTTAGAGTTAAAAACTGAGTCTTCAATCTCCCCTTTTTGATGAAAGGCATTCCATACTTAAGATAGAAACTTGCTAGTGTGAAACATGAGTTTTCATTTTCAAATATCGAACAGGAAGTAATGTTCTCTTAAATATCACAACAAAGAGTGACGGATGATACTTATAAAATGCAGTTTAGATCATATCATAACTCGGAATAGTTATGTGGATACTAAAATAGAGCAAAGAAATGAACAGATCGTACTGGATCGTAAAAGCAAAAGAAATAGCAGAGTTAAATATTTGAGCATCAAGGCAACAATATAACTCTGAAACATATAACTCGAAACAAATTATGTTCGAAAAAAAAATTCATTCATTGCTCGGAAAGATTGTGAACTCCCCTAAACTAAACATCGGGTTTTCTATATTTTCTCCCCTAGCATTTCATCAAAAAGGAGGAAAGAAAATAGCAATATAGTACAACCGATCATTGGACAAAAAATATATAAATTAAGAGGAGGGTGCTTGCTGTCGAGAGGAGGAGGGATAGACATTGCGCATGTGGTGATAAGCTTGGGACAAGGTGGATGATCGCAGCGGCAGCAGCACGGGGATGTCCGTGAAGTTGCTCTGCTTCGGTTCTTCGAGCCAGGGGCATATCTTCCTCAGGTTCATCCTCCCGAAAGACAACAGAGGGTGGTGCTTCGAGCTAGCACCTTTGGACTGACCAACGTCCCCGGGTTCTTCCGACTCACTCGAGCATGATCCGAGGAGATCAACTATGGTTCGAGTTCTATTGCACCTAGGCCCTTAGGTGGGGCAACCTCTTCTTTTTCTTTCTCTGCTTCTCTCTTCTCTTCTTCCTTCTCCTCTTTAGGCTGAGCTGCTTTTTCTTCACTGCTGCTTCAGCCTTCTTCTTCCACCTTAGCCGAGGTAGACTTGGTTGGGCTGGAGGACTCCTCGAAGTACCTACGAGTGTCCGAGTCCTGAGCAGACCTTAGTCCTGCGTTCGTGGAGAAGTTGAAGTTGCTGGCGTTGCTTGTTTATAATGGCCTTGAACTCAAGCATAAGGGTCCGACATTCCTTGATCCGAGACTAGCCGACCTTCCGGTTGATCTCCAGTGCCTTGATAGATGGGTTTGAGAGAGTGGATAGTGTTCTGAAGTTGCTCGCACACGGAGCCGACCTTTTCTACCATTTCGGTAAGAGTTGCAATAGAGGGAGGAGGAGGTGGTACAGAAGTAAAGGGACGAGCGAGAGGGAGGTGGAAGTGCTGGTGCTTTCCGAGTTGGTGGAGGAGAGGGAGGTAAAAGCTCGGATGAATGAACCCGGACACCAGTGTTTTACCTCCTGTTTTCCATAGCCCGAAGTTCTTTTCTACCAAAAATCATGGCAGACTCGAAATGGCTTTAAGATCTAAGGGAAGAGTAATCTTGAACTGTTTAAAGACAAACGTCAAGAGAGCTCTAAAGAGAAAAGAAGCGGACTTTTGGACCGAGCCGGCACGGAGGCCATCTCGCTCGATAATGAAAGGGAAGAGGTCTACTTCATAGCCCTCCATGATATCAAAGAGCACTTTAAGAATCTTAGAATTAGGATTCTCCTTGCTCGAGTGATGAGTGAAGAAAGTTCTCATCGGAATGAAGCAGAGTAATCCGACTTCACTTCTCATCCGATTCATGGAAAAATTCTTTCGTTGCTCGAGAATTTCTTTGGCAAACTTCTTAAAGAAGTCATCAGCAATCTCCATAAAAGGTAAGGGATTAGAGTTGAGAAAGAGAGAAGAAACTTTGAAAAGTTTCCGTAGAAGAGGGAGGTTAATGCGAACAACCTTCCCTTCAACTTTAGAGGTGATGACACCTTCAAAATGGGACATGTTAGCACAGTAACTCGGTGACGAGTTCCGGATAGATGAAATCACTGAAGCACAAGTAGTTGTAGACTCCACTGTCTTGGATGTGCTTTAACCACGAAAAGGATGTGGTTTGGAAGAACTTGTCATCCAACGTACGGTGTTGGGCAACAAAAATTTTTGAGGGGTTTCTTCCACTTTGTTAGTTCTCTTGTTAAAAATACGATAAGCTTTGTTATAAGATGAGTAACCCGTAAATATACCTTCATCCGACCTAACATCAAACTTAGTTAGATGTTCCTTACCATTGTTGTGGACAAAGCATTTACATACAAATGGTCCGAAATAGGAGATGTTGGGTTTCTTTCCATTATAAAGGTCGTAAGGAGTTTTCTTCAAGATGGGTCCGATGAGGCATCTCGTTGAGTGTGTAATTTCGTTGTGTTGATCGCCTTGGCCCGGACATAGTAAGGTAGGTCATTTTCAATCATCATAGTCCTTCCTATTTCTTCAAGAGTTCTATTCTTTCTCTCTACTACTCCATTCTATTGAGGAATTCTTAGTGCAGAGAAGTTGTGAGAGATGTCATTCTTGTCACGAAGTCCGCAAATCCGAGTAGTCGAACTTCCTTCAATGGTCAATTCGAATCCTCCCGATCCGAGTTTGAGACTCTACTTGAATTTTCGTGCATAACTTAGTGAACTCTTTGAAGGCTTCATTCTTGTTCTTGAGAAAACATACCTAAGTAAATTGTGAGAAATCATCAACAATAACAAGTACATACAATTTACCTCTAAGACTTTTCACAAGAATTTCACCACATAAATCCATATGAAGCAATTCAAGGACTTTGGATGTAGACACGGTTTTGAGTGGTTTAAAAGATGATTTGACCTGCTTATCTTTTGTGCATGCTTCACTGATTTTATCTTTCTTAAATGCACAATTGGGTAGATCCCTAACCAATCCATGAGATGTAAGTTTCTTGATAGTATGCATTCTAATATGACCTATCTACGAAGCCAAGTCCATGAATCATCATTCACGGATACTTTCTAACAAGAAAAATTATGGTTTGAATCGGAGAGAGGAATAGTGTAGGTGTTACCTGACCTCGGACCTAAGAGCTTAGTCTCTTTGGAGACTGCATCGAAATGGAACAATTGGTCCGGGTGAACATTACCTCTAGACCTTTGTCACACAGACTAAGAAATGCTAAGGAGATTGTACTTGAGTCCTTTGACAAGGTAGACTAGGCTAATCGTGTTGTTTCCTTCACCAATTTTGCATATCCCTACTATCTTCCCTTTATCGCTATCTCCAAATGTGACTTTTCCTCCTTTTAGATCTTCTAGCTTAGAGAAGAGTCTTGAATCTCCTAACATGTGGCATGAGCAACCACCGTATAAGTACCAATGACCTTTCTTCTTCTTCTTAATTATCTGCAAGACAGAAATAAATTAACCCTTCTCACTTCTTCTTACGAACCTAGTAACTCCTTCACTGTGGTTCTTTTTTAAGGAAGAGCACTTTTGGGAACTCGGATTTGACTAATTTTAGATTTAGTCCGATTCCGAGTCTTCCTTACAGAGAATTGAGTTTGTGTCTCTTTCTTTTAAAAATCTTTTCTTTTGTAAACAGGAGGAGAAGGCCTCTTCCTCGTAAGCTGGTATGGGCTTAGTCCTCTATTCATTTGTATGAATGGGACCATGCTTAGCCTTCCTGAACTTTAAAGTTTTGGAATCAGTTTTGAAAAGATTAAAATAGGATTTTGATTCCTCTTCTTCATTGAAACCAAGTCCTTCTTTCCTGAAGGAGACACACCGAGAGCTTAATAGCATATCAATGTTTTTCCGACCTTAAGTGAATTTCAAAACAAGCTCTTGAGACTCATTGAGCTTTCTTTTCAGTTGCTCATTCTCTATTCCGATTTACTCAAACACAGTCTCATTTGCTTGAGTACTGGTCTTAAGTTCTTTCGGATTTTGTCTCAGCTTTTCTAACTCATTTTTCAAAACATTGCTCTCATCGGTGAGAGACTCAAGTTGTTCTTTGAACTGGAACAAGTCGAATTGGAATTTTCTTCCAAAGTGAAAATATATCATGTTAGATCAACTTTTAAGAATTTGAGAAAGTATTTAACTACCTTATCAATATCCGAGTTCTCGTTTCGACTCGGATTCAGCTTTCGAGTCTATAAGTGCCATAAGACACTTTGAGTCATCAAAATCATCTTCTTCAAATGAGTCGTCATCACTCCGGTATTCATCATAGCCTTCTTCTTTCTTTCCTTCTTTCTCTTGGGACAATCTTTGACTATATGCTCCTTGCTGCCACATTCAAAGCAACCGGAGTTCTTACATAAAGATAACTTTGAAGGGGATGAATATTTACCTTTTCTCGCCCTTCTTATCCTTCTTGTAAAACTCATCCTTTGGCCTCTTTTCCCACTTTTTGTATTTCATTATTTTCTTGAAGTCTCGGGCTATGAGTGCCATAGGATCCTCTTTTGATTTTGAGGAGCTCGGATCGTCATGTCTCGCTTTCTAAGGCCTTCAGCGCAATATTCCTTTTGGTGCCGACCTCGATATCCTCTTCTTCAAAATAAATCTCGTGGGTAAGTAACTTCCCGATAAGCTCGTCTCGGTCTTAGTTGAGAGAGGTTCTGAGCTTCTTCAATGGTTATCACTTTGGGACCCTATCTCTTCTTTGGTAGACTTCTCATAATCTTTCCGGACATTTCTTCGTGAGAAATCTTTCTACCCGGAGATTTGAGATTATTGATAATCTCGGTGAACCGAACATACATCTAAGTGATGTTTTCTTCTAGCTCCATCTTGAACAACTCATACTTATGAACATATTGACTTATCTTTGCCTGCTTCACTTGGCTTATTCCTTTATAGGTGTTGACAAGAGTGTCCCACACCACTTTGGCCGTGTCACAGCCGAGACTCGTTGTATTCTCCTGTTCTAATGGCACACATCGGTGTGTTCATACCTTTGAAGTTCTTTTTAAACTTATCAGTCTCTTCGAGTGGTGAACTCAGATTTGGCTTTTAGCACAGTAGTTCCATTCTCCATCTTCATTGGAATGAAGTTGCTCGCTTGGATTATGTTCCAAATATCTTCATCGTTGTCCATCAGGAAACACTCCATCATCTTCTTGTGCAAAGTTTGATCCTTTGAACTTTGGTGGTATGGTGGATGACCTTCCTTCATCGAACTCTCCATTGTTCTCGAGCCATATGATCTTTATACCTTTCATTGTGAAATCCTTTTGAAAGGCTAGGTTGTGATACCAATTGAAGGTTTGCTCATGGAGAGTGTAAGTCACCCTAGAGGGGGTGAATAGGGTGATGAAGAAAATTAAACAATTTTTGCGTCAATACACTCCAACAGCAGATTCTAAGTCTAGATTGGACTCGTAAAGGCAATAACATAGATATACATGGAAACCCTCCTGGGGCGGAACACCACGGACGGTGCTCATCTAAGCACCGAGGTCAAATCCACTATTTTGAATCCACAAAATACAAAGGACTCGACTCAACCAAAATTGCTCCCTTAAACAATTCCTTACAATGTTATCCTACACTCGAAGTTCCCTTGTCCGATCTAGTACTTCCTGACCGAGGTAACCTTTATAATAAGGGACAACCGAGCTGAGTTAGCCCTTACAGCTCGATCACAGGAAATTACTATGAAAGTAAGAAGAAAATGTAACTAATTACACGACTTTCTTTACAACTCAAAAATATTAAATACAAACTTGGAGTTGTAAATAGAAGATTTAGTAAGAATGAAAATAACAATTTGTTCAACAATGAATTACATTCCAGCAATCTTCTAGTCTTGTAAATTGGCTTCTATTTATAGTCAACCAGGCGTAATGACCGTTGAGTCTTGATTCTGGACTGAAATCTTCACTAGCCGTTGAACGGCTATTCTAAGTTACTCGTAAAAGATTCGTTAGGATGTGAACGTTATGCAACAGCACTTGGCTCCAAAAGGTGGTCCAATCACTTGGTGGTGACTAAAAGTTGTGGTGAAAACGACCATTTAGCCTAGAGTGGGAGTTTTCTAATTTTGGAAACAAACAACCTTGACAAGATGTGTGAGCCGTGTCCGTAAGTAGCTAAAACTTGTCTACTAGTGGTTAACGGATAGAAACCGGTTGCTTTTGAAATTCAAAAGATAGGTTAGCCTCGTCTATATAACCTACGAAAGCAAACCACATTGATTCTTAAAGTATAAAATACTTTTGTCCAAGATTATGCATAGATAATAATTAAATAGAGAAATTAAGTGCTTAATTATCATTTGCCTAAAAGAATGTAATTTTCTGAGTCTAATATTCAATATACTTAAATTTCATCTTGAGTCAATCCTAAAGATGATCAAGTTAAAAGAGTAGAACATCAAAGTATAACAACTTGATCTCGGTCAAATAATTCTCAAGGAAATAAGTTGAATAAGAATAGAGAATTAATGTTGTAATTCTCTTTGCATTGAAAAACACAATCAGTGCTCGGAATAAAAGTGTAACGTAGATTATTTGAGCATGCAATAGTTTTGAGAGATGTTTGAGTGAGTAAAAACACCGAGTATAAAAGATATGCAATAACGTGCTTTCGAGTCAGTCAAAACAGAAAGAAAACCTAGATAAGAGTTTCTATAGTGCTCGGAATGACTTGAAATCAAAACTTAAGAGAGATAGGATTTATACCGAGTCTTCTACTCGAATGACTTAGAGTTAAAAACAGAGTCTTCAATGATAATCTTGAGTCCAATTTGTGGATTTGGATCTCGGATTGTGATCGATTGGTGCAATATAAGCCGAGAAACGACAAAGAACCTTCAGCACCAAATAAATAGCCTTTTGTCTTGGGTTGGTTCACAAATCCTCTTTTCTTTCGAACGTCCAAGAACCGGGTCGAGCCTTTAGAGATTGTGGGGTCCCATCTTGTGTTCCGGGAAATTCCAAGTACATAATATCGCATTCTAGTTTTGTTCAAATCATACAAGGAGTTGAAGACCTGAAGACGACGTTAAAGCGTTGCATTTCATGATCGGGAGCATCAAAGTGCTGCGTTTTAAGCTTCACGAGACAACCCACATGAGGCTAGAAGCTTTTACCCTACAATGACATCGTGGCCGACACCCCCTTCAAGAAGCATGGTTGAACACTACATTTTGAGCTTGGTGAGTCCTTGGAGACACAACTACGGCACGAAACCCTAGGAGCGCCCGGTTGGCCGGCGCCCGCCTTCCTTTTTATCCGATTCTATCTAGTTCTATCTCTTAGGATTTGGCCGAGTTTTATTTCAACTGTTTGGACAGCTGATAAGAGGCAAACCCTAGGTCATTTGTGACCTAGGTCCCCTCCTATAAATAGAGACATATGGCTCTAATTCCCATACTGGCTTCCTCGCCTTAACATTATGCTGCTGAAAAAGCCAATCTAAATACTCTCACCTAAACGTCACTCTACTGAAATTTGTATAAGCATTGATCCTTCACCGTTGAATCCGTGCAAAGAGATAAAGACTATTCAATTATTCTCGATCTCTCGGGCACTCATTCAATTGATCATTACTACACCCTATGCACCATTCACAAAACTAGCCCTTTTTCTTCGGTTTGTCACCATTTCATAAAGAGATCCAATGTGAAGATCCGGATCGGTAAGATGGGACAACCCGAGGGCCGTAATTCAGCCTTAGAACAATTATATTTATTTCTGTCTTTATTGCTTTCCGTATTATGGTTTAAGAGATGTAATTGCTTTAAATTCCTCCCCGACAGATGTAATTTTTCTATTTCTCGCTTTTTCTTTATCGCTTTCTTTGCTTTCGCCTTTATCACGTTCTTTATTGTTTTCTTGGTTATGTTTTGGTTTCTTTAATTTTTTTAGCATGTCGATGTATGCTTGTTTTCTCACATTATTCTAATACACTCGCTCGAAATAGTAATGGTCGTCTTCGGACGCACAAAATGGAAAGGTTTATCCCTACGTTTCATACCCTCGCCCCTAAATCCGATTCTCGGTGCAAAGACCGATGGAGTCATTTCTAGTGAAAAATTGGAAGAGCAAATTTTTACTTTTGTTTTTGTTAGTTTTTCTTTCCTAAAACCGATCGGCGACTCCTCATTTGCTTTATTTCTATTGCATTGCATCTTGGTTTTTCTCACTACTCGGATAAAAGAAAGAAGGGATTTTAGATCCGCGACCAGGCCGAAGCCGAGGCTAAATTAATTAAGCCACGACCACTAGCCGGCACCGCTCATCTGTATGGCGTTGGCTCGGGCCGAGGCCGGACAGCCGATAGGTGAGGCTTCAGTCCATGTTGGTGTTTTCACACCGATTTGGCCCTAAAGCCTCACAGCAGATTTGAAGCCCTAATTTCGTATTTGTTCGGTTAAGAAATAACATCCTGGGACTTCTTAAAATAATTACTAAAATAAAATAATTAATAAAACCGCCATTCAAACTTTGCCTAAATCAAATTTAACAAAATTCGAAATCTTAATGAAAGGTTCATCCCAACATTCTAAAATCAACTTTCTAACACCATCTTCAAAATCAATCTTAAAAAGAGAGAACCAACACGAGTGGGTAACCTCGGCGGGCTCCGGCAGGTCGTGGTTCCTACAGATGGCGACTCCACTGGGGATAAATCATTTATTAAGAGGGCAAAACTTGAAAATTTGAGAAGTGTGTTTTAACGATGTGCTTGCATTAGGCATCCCGCATCTAGCAACCTATGAACCAGTTTAAATATTGTTGTTTTGGACCCCGAGAAAACTTTGTTGTACCCACTGTTTAACCCTTTCTCGGATAGAGGCTCCCATTGGTTCCTTTAGGCGGGCCCAACTAGGCTTGATTGCCCGAGGAAATGGTACCTCCCCCTCATAGCACGCACTCTTGGGCTAAACCCTTTGGTTCACCAAGAGGCACCGGAATTCTAGTTGGTATCCTTATCTCGTGCAACCCATGGGGGACCAAATTCTCGGATTACGTGTCACAATGTGTCCAAACTTTTGAACTCTTGGGCCATAGAACTTTTGGACTTTTAGGTGCCACTCGGACATCATGTGCATGCTTGAACGAGTGTGTGTGTTTTTAGATTTAATCATTTGTTTGTGAGCCTTTAGGAATAGGTGAGGAGTACTAATCAGACCCTTGCATAGGTGAAAATAAAATACTTTAAACTTCCTATAAGTCTGTTCGTTATGTGCATTTAGCCAAAAGTCAAAATATCCATTTTTCCTATTACGGTTGGTCCATTGTTTGCGCTTTCCGTGTCATCCTAAAATTATCCTCTTAGTAGCCTAAATAGTTGTTTTATAAAAGGGTCTTACGGGAAGTTACCTTTTCTTATTGCCTAGTCCTTTTATTTCTTTTGCATTTCCACAGTCAATTTGCATTAGCTAAATAAAATCATCTCATAATAGGTGAGTCCCTTTAGCATTATCCAAATAAAATCATCTCATATTAGGTGAGTCCATTTGCATTAGCCAAACAAAAATCATGTCATATAAGGTGAGTCCATTTGCATTAGCCAAATAAAATCATCTCATATTAGATGAGTCCATTTTGCATTAGCCAAATAAAATCATCTCATATTAGGTGAGTCCCTTTTGCATTAGCCAAACAAATATCATCTCATATAAGGTGAGTCCATTTGCATTAGCCAAATAAAATCATCTCATATTAGATGAGTCCATTTTGCATTAGCCAAATGAAATCATCTCATACTAGGTGAGTCCCTTTTGCATTAGCCAAATAAAATCACCTCATATTAGGTGAGTCCATTTGCATTAGCCAAACAAAAATCATCTCATATAAGGTGAGTCCATTTGCATTAGCCAAATAAAATCACCTATCTCATATAAGGTGAGTCTATTTGCATTAGCAAAATAAAATCATCTCATATTAGGTGAGTCCATTTTGCATTAGCCAAATAAAATCATCTCATATTAGGTAAGTCCATTTGCATTAGCCAAGTAAAATCATTTCATATTAAAATAGGTGAGTTTGTCCTTTTCATTTTGCATTTAGTCTAGAATTCATCTCAAATAAGGAAATGCATTATCATATAGGAAACATCTTTTCTCTAAGGATGATGTGCAATCAAGTCATTCATCGTATCATAATTGCATCCTTTATGTGCATCCAAATAAAAAGCATCCTTAGTCTCTTCAGGTCTTGCGCTTGAGTCCCTTGCTCTTAAAAGTTATCTTCTCTCACATGGTCCTAAACCATATCCTTTCGGTTGTAGAATAGGGAAGTCTACGGCAACCGAGTATCGTCGGAATCCAAGCTCTAAAAGATTAGAACGTCTTACCAAGGAGTCCGGCACATCGACATTTCTTTCTACTCCATAGTCTACATTGATGCGACAAGTTTCAGTGCATACTACACCATCACAATCCACTCCTTGTTCTAAGACAAGTACCTAAAAAGAGTTCCCTTCTAATGGATCCCAATCCCGACCAATATCTTAATCTCGGTATGCTTAATGAGAATATAGCTAAGGTGGAAACTAGGTTGAGTGATCAGGAGGAACAGATATCATCTATATCAAGAGACCTTAAGGAAATATAAGGGCTATTGAGGCTAGTAAGAGAGACAAGGAAGTTGAATGTTTGAGAAGGATAGAGGTCGACGACGCTGAACGTGTGAAGAGAGAAATGGCTTTGGTTATACCACCTCCACCTATCCAATCTCCTCTAAGTAGTCCCAAACATAATCCCCTAAGCCTAAATATAAATCTCGGTCCGATTCTTGTATAGATCAGATAGAACCGACGTTGAGAGAGTCATCCATTTTCAGCAATCATTATTTCGATCATAAGGGATTCACTTCAATTCCTAAGGGTAAACTACCTCCTAAGTTTACTATGCCCGATATTAAGTTCAAAGGTTCCGAAAATTCCCATCATCATGTATGCAACTTCTTGAGAGCAATGATTCTTAAGAACATTCCCGAAGACACTTACCGCATCATCTTCCCCTGGACATTTGATAGTGACGTTATGAAGTGGTACAACACGGTTGACCTACGCAAGGTTGCCAATTGGACGTATCTATGCAAGGAGTTCCTCCATGAATACTCCTATAACACTCGATCTACCTGTCACTCTTAGAGACTTGGAATTAATCAAGCAAGGCAAGAAGGAGAGCTTCATTGTAAAGAACCTTCAACCTCAATTATAACCAAGTACCTCAAATTATTTCCCATGTCAAACTTTTCAACCCTTAGAGATGCTCGGTTTGCTCGATAGAAGAAGAACCGTCCACTCGTGACCACAAAAGTCGCAACCGGATACAAAGGTAATTATCATTCCAAAGATAAGAAAACCTCTAATGCCGGCAATGCTACCAGGGGTACAGATGTCAATGCCCTCAACAGGTATAATGACTACACTCCTCTTGATACCACTTATGCCCAACCCCTTGACCTTCTCTTAGAAAAAGGGAAGATAGAATTGTCACCTATTAGAGCAGAATTAAAAACCGCGAAACAATTTAAGAATTGGGACGCAGGAAAATTTTGCAAATACCATCGTGCACGAGGACATGATACGTAACGGTGTTGGACATTTAAGAACAAACTAGAAGACATGTTTTGAAATGCCTAACTACCCTTGCCTAAGGCTGCCTAGAAACCAAGCAATAATAAAAGCCCTTTTATCCACACCAAGTTAGTGGGATCCTCCCATTTTTATTCCGGATGTTAACGCGTCAAAACCACTTCTTAACTTACCTTCATTAGATCTAGAAGTCCAGGGGCTATGGGTAAGTCATGAAGAAGATGTCTACGAAACAAAAGGTGATAGCAATAATAATAATGGTGACTTCGGGGCACACCATCCTTAGAAGAAGAATTTTGGGGAGACACTAAGAGCCATGTTGTTTAGTTTCTTACTAGATCAGGATCGGCATAACGTGCCCTTGGGTCCACAACGGACTCGAGAAGCCCCAAAAGAGCCTCGAAGCTATAAAGGAAGAAGACCCAATTCTTAAGAAACTCCGAAACTAAAAGCCATCATTTTAGTTTGACAATTGATATGTGCTTCCTAGAAACATAGGCAAGCCTTGATCGATGGACTCAACAAGATTGAAGTTTCTCCCGACACCATGCTAGAGGAAGTAGTATGATTGGTTAACGAGTGGGGATGGAACTACTACTTTCGATCGAAGGATCTCCTAGAAGAAGGCGTTGCACAAAACAATACCTTTTATTTAATTGTAACTTGCATCAACAAGTTTGTATCCTTAACCTTGATAGACAATAGATCAATAGTAAACACATGTTCTTGGAGAACTGCTAAGAGGTTAAGAATAAGGGAGCAACAACTCTCTAAGCAGATTGTTCATCTCCGAGCTTATGATAATTCTAGGAAAATTGTCTTGGGAACAAGTGACCTTGCCAATCAATATAAGGCCAATAGAGAGGAATATCAAATTCTAAGTCTTAGATATCCCAGCCGCTTTCAATCTACTTCTAGGACGCCCTTGGTTGCACGATCATCGAGCAATGGCCTCTACACCGCATCGAAGGTCAAAATTACTATTAAAGGTCGGTCATAATCGTAAACAGAGATAATCTTTATGCTACTATCACTTCCAAAGAGTTCGTAGTGGAGATCGAACACAATGCTAATGATGAAGAACTTTACGAATTTGAAACCATTGCTGCCTTAAAAGGGATGAAGCACCCTAACATCCAATTGATGCTTAGGAAGAAGGGGTATTTTCCAGTGTCTTGCTGCAAGCCAAAGGGAATACCACCCTTTTTCCACCCCTTGAACCCACTGATAATTACAATTTTGGGCTAGGCTATCAACCTACTACTAAGGAAATAGCTCAAGCCAAGTGGGAAATCCAAGTGAAAAGGATTGCACTACACATAGTCCGTTCTATTAAGCCCTTTCGTTATATTCTGAATGGACAATTTCGAGAGAGGGAGACAACTTTCCTTATTATGGTTTTTTAGCCCTATTATATCAAGGAGAGGGGTATCCTAGTACCAAGTCTAGAGATCTTCAGATGACTGCTATATTCTGGAAAAGGCGCCACCTCACCTCCTCAAAGAGGGACAGTCCATAACAAATTAGACCAAGCTTGCTGGAAATAATCTTTTCGGTCTCTTATTCGGACAAGAGGGTAATCTAAAAGGGAACTCGGTCTTGGTACTGTCGCGAGCCATGTCGCGCGCACGCTCGATCCATCCAAGTTCATCACCGCTGATATAGAAGGGTCCAAGCATGTTAGTTGGATTGATACCGAGGAAGGCCAAGAGTTTGTCTGTTAACCTAGGAGCTCATCCTCTTTCGAGTCTAGTACTAGGGCTTGTACTTCTTCTTGTTTTGTTGTTTCTAGTTTAATTCTCTCATTTTTAATTTTATTTCGTAGTCTGAAGTACTCGTTTCCTCATTCAATAAAGTGAACCTTTTCGCTTACTCTTTGCCTCCTCTTGCTCTTAACTGTTTTTCCTCTAATGATGAACAAGAAATTCCTAAAGAACTAATAAAAGCTATGGAAGATCATGAAAATCACTCACCAACAATAAAGGAAACAATAACAATTAATCTAGGGTCGGTTGATCAACTCCAAGAAGTTAAGATTGGGAAAACCTGATCCGGAATAGCGTAAGCAATTCCCTTCACTCCTTACGAAATTTATCGATGTCTTTGTATGGTCTTACAAAGACATGCCGAGTATAGATCCAAGTATAGTAGAACATAAAATTCCACTTTATGAGGATGCTAAGCCGGTTAAGTAGAAGTTGAGGAGGATGAAACTAGAATGGGCCTTGAAGAATAAGGAAGAAGTTTAGAAACAGCTTAGAAGTTGGGTTCATTAAGGTAGTTCACTATCCTTAGTGGGTAGCAAATATAGTTCCAATCTCGAAGAAAGATGGCAGAGTTCGTATGTGCGTCGACTTCAGTGGATCTAAACAAGCCCGAGTCCTAAAGATGATTTCTCATTGCCTCATATCGATCTTTTAGTAGATAATACAGTGGGTCATGCTTTACTCTGGTTCATGGATGGTTATGCTGGATATAATCAAGTGAAGATGGCTGAAAAAGATATGGAGAAGATGACCTTCATCACTTAATGGGGAACTTACTGTTATGTGGTGATGCCATTTGGGCTTAAAAATGTTGATGCAACGTATCGGAGGACAACAACGACAATACTACATGATATGATCCATAAAGAAGCTGAAGTATTTGTAGATGATATGATCATAAAATCCAAAGACACTGCGTGGTGAGTAGTCGACAGAGAAGAGGGGGCAGCCAAGGCTGGTGATGGCCAGCTGTGGGTAGCAAGTCGTAGGTTTTTTATGATGATAATTGATATATATATGATGAAGGAGGTGAAGGAGCTAGGTTATTCCACTTTATTCTCTTCCAAGTTTTCTTTTCTCTTCAAATTAAGATTTTATAAAATATTATAAAATAAATATTTTATGATATATTATTTTTATGGACCGACTTCATATCTTTTGTTGGATGCTTGTCAGTAGCTAAAAATCCGCTTTTAACATCTTTTCTTTTCTTCCCCACTTTATTCGATAATTACCTATAAATGGACAAAATATAATAAATTAGATAAAACAAACTATATAATATAAACTAAATAACTACTAAAGGTACGTATAAAATATAACTTAACACTTAGCCACGCTTCATATCAAAAAATGATCGAAGTTTCAGCACCGGAATATGCCAACCTTCAAGCTCTAATCAAGCCAAGCTTAGGATCCTTTTACCGAACTTTAAAACGCATGCATCGCGATCAAGTTCAGGTCCTACTCGGAGTTCGGGTTTGATTACAACCAATTCCAGTGCATCACACAATATTTTATAAAAATCGAGATAAGTACCCTTTATTGTCTACTTTGACCGTTTGTTTTTTTAGACTCGGTCAAAGTGGGGGCTAACTCGTATACACCTAAAAATTGTTGTCCTTTATCTCTTTATTTATGTTTTTGTCTTGTTGCCCCGATGATGATAATCCCGAGTCCGGTTTATGGATTTGGATCTCGAACCGTGATCGATTGGTGCAATATAAGCCGATAAACCACAAAGAACCCCCAACACCAAATAAATAGCCTTTTGTCTTAGTTCGGTCCACAAATCCTATTTTCTTTCAGACTCGTCCAAGAACCGGGCCGAACCTTTAGAGATTGTGGGGTCCCATGCTGTATGCCTGGAAACTCCAAGTACATAATACTCGCATTCTAATTTTGTCCAAATCGGACAAGGAGCTAAATACTCGAAGACAACGTTAAACCATTGCATTTCATGATTAGGAGCATCAAAGTGTTGCGTTTTAAGCTTCACGAGACAACCGACACGAGGTTAGAAGTTTTTACCCTCCAAATGACGTCGTGGTCGGCGCTCGCCTTCTAGAAGCATGGTGGAATGCTGCGTTTACACAACTAGGGCACGAAACCCTAGGAGCGTCGGTTGGCCAACGACCACCTTCCTCTTTTATTCGATTCTATCCGATTTTATCCTTTAGCTAATCCTGGTTCTATCTCTTAGGATTTGGCCCTGTTTTATTTTAGCTATTTGGACTGGCTAATAAGAAGCAAACCCTAGGTCATTTGTGACCTAGGTCCTCTCTTATAAATAGAGACATATGGCTCTCATTGCCATACGGCTTCCTGCCTTAACATTACGCTGTTGAAAGCCAATATAAATACTCTCACCTAAACGTCAATCTACTGAAATTTCTATAAGCATTCATCTTTCACCGTTGAATCCGTGCAAAGAGCTAAAGAATATTCGATTATTCTGATCTATGGGCACTCATTCAACTAATCATTAACTACACCCTATACACCATTCACAAACTAGCCCTTTTCTTCGGATTGTCACCATTGCATCAAGAGATCCAAGTATGAAGATCCGGATCGGCAAGGTGGGACAACTCGAAGGCCATAATTCAGCCTTCGAACAGTTATATTTATTTCTATCTTTATCGCTTCAGTATTGTGGTTTAAGAGATGTAATCGCTTTAAATTCCTCCCCAACCAATGTAATTTTTCTATTTCCCACTTTTTCTTTATCGCTTTCTTTACTTTTGCCTTTACTCGCTTTCTTTATTGTTTTCCTCGTTATGTTTTGATTGCTTTAATATCGTTTAGCAAGTCTATGTATGCTTGCTTTCTCACATCATTCTAATACACTACTCGAACTATTAATGGCCATCATTGGACGGGGCGGAATGGAAGGGTTTATCCCTACGTTTCATACCCTCGACCCCGAATCCGATTCACGGTTCAAAGACCGATGGAGTCATTTCTAGCCTCTTCTTGTCTTAGTTTTCCCATACTAAGATTGGAAGAGTACATACTAAGATTGGAAGAGTAAATTTTTACTTTTGTTTTTCTTTGTTTTTCTTTCCTAAAAACCGAATGGCGACTCCTCTTTTGCTTTATTTCTATTCCATTGCATCTTGGTTTTTCTTAGTGTAGGATAAAAGAAAAAAGGGATTCTGGATCTACTAGCCGGGCCGAAGCCAAGGCTGAATTACTTCGATCCACGGCCACCGGTCGACGCCGCTCACCGTATGGCGTTGGCTATGGCCGGCGCCGAATAGCTAGTGGGTGAGGCTTCGGTGCAGATTGGTGTTTTCACACCGATCTATCCCTAAAGCCTCATGGAAAATTTGAAACCCTAATTTATGTATTTTGTTCGGTTAAGAAATAACATCCTGGGACTTCTTAAAATATTTATTAAAATTAATTAATTAATAAAACCGCCATTCAAACTTTCCCTAAATCAGATTTAATAAAATTCAAAAATCTGAATAGAAGGTTCATCCCCACATTCCAAAATCGACTTTCTAAAACCATCTTCAAAATCAATCTTAAAAAGAGAGACCCGCCACGAGCAGGGAAGCTCGGCGGGCCCGACCGACCGTGGTGCCTACAGCTACTCTGCTGAAAAGTAACTTCAAACACTCCTTTTCATAAACATCGTCACTAAATCCTTGCTAAGAGGTAATGAATATTCAGTTATTCCCAATCTCTTGCCATTCATTCAGCTGATCTTTCCTATTCCTCATAAATTTCCTCTCACAAAACTCATAAAAAGCATCTATTTTTGATTCACCGTCATCGCATCAAGAGATCTAGTGTGGAGATCCGGATCGGCAGGTGGGACAACCCGAGGGCATCAATTCAACATTCAAACAGCTTATTTATTTCATGCTTTTTACCGCTTTCCGTATTGTGGATTATAAAGTTGTATCGCTTTTTATTTCCTCCCCGCCCAATGTGACCTTTAAAGTTTCTTGCTTTTCTTTTTCTTTCGCTTTTGTTTTCCTTTACTCGCTTTCCTTTTTATTTGCTTTTATTGCTTTCATTCATGCTTTGATTGCTTTAATTTTGTTTAATATGTTGTGTTCATGTGTTTAGTACGCTATTTTAATACACTACTCAAACTAGTAATGGTCTGTCTTCTGACTGTCGGAACAAAAGGGTTTTCCCTACGTTTCGTACCCTTGCCCCCGAATCCGATTCTCGGCTCTAAGACCGATGGAGTCACTTTTAGCCTTTTTCGATCTTAGTTTTCCAATAGTAAGATTGGAAGAGTAAATTTTCATTTTTTGCTTTTATTAGTTTTTCTTTCCTAAAAACCGATCGGCGACTCCTCTTTTTGTAATTAATTTCTATTCAAATTGCATCTCGATTTTTCTCGATCGTAGGTACAAAATTTAGGGCTTCCAAATCTTCCCGCTAGGCCTAAGGCCAAGGCTAATTTGTTCAGCCATGGCCCGTGGCCGGCACCCTCGACCACCGGGTGTTGGCTTCGGCCAAGACCGAGTGGTAAGTGGTCGTGGCTTCGATCCATATTGGTGTTTTCACACTAATCTGTCCTTAAAGCCTCACCGCGAGACATGAATCCCTAGTTTTTTTTATTTTGTTCGGTTAAGAAGTAACATCCCGAGAATCTGAAAATAATCTCTAAAATAAATAATTAATAAAACCGCCATTCAATTTAGTTTAACTCGTCTTTAACTTGATTTAACAAAATTTGGAACTCTAAATAAGAGATCGATCCCCACTTTCTAAAAGTCATTTCCAAAACTCTAAAATCATTCTTTAAAAACATTCTAAAAACTCGACGCCAAACCCAAATCGTAGGGATGCACGGTTCAGTCCGGTCCAGCTCTAGTTCGAGGTAGCCACCGGCCGTGGTTCCTACAGAGTTAATACTAATGCATGTCGTTCTTATGTTTCAGAAAACATTCATTTGGACGTTAAAGAACCAGATGTCCCATTAGTGAGACACAAGACCCTCGTGTCGGCGACAGAGAAATTTAGAAATTTTAAGTCTCAGTATTATCGTTGTCCGGGTCTATAAGACAAGGGATATCAAGGCAAAAGATAGATCCTAGGAGGTCTACAACTTCATAATCGAGGAGCACTCGGAAGACTTTTGCAAGATATGTCTCCTCTCCCGAATACAAGAATTTAACATTTGTTCTCTTTTTTCTATAAGTCTTATTTACTCGATATTTTTTAGAGTTAATTTCTCTAAAATTTCTTTATAATTTAACATTTCTAGTGTTATTTACAAAAATTTTATTGTCTTGATTACTTGTGTAGATATGAGGTGATGCCACACGTAAGGGGGATTAAGAGCAATGTGTATCCCCATACGATATCCCATGAGGGATACGCAAAGGTGGAGGAGAAGTTGTACAAGAAGAAGCTTCAACAACTTCAAAGCGGATTCAATAAAGGTGCCATCACGGATCATTTTCAGCTCATTATCGAGAGGGACGAGTTGTGGGTCGAAGGAAGAAAGAAGAAAGATGACACCTTCACTACAACCGACGTACAATCTATTGTGCAATGACTCATAAGTATTTTTACTATGTCTATTTATTTTGAGAACTTATTAATTTTAAGTATATGAATTGCCCAATGATAATTTATTTCTTTCTTACAAGAGTCTTTGTCGTAGACCTCAACTTTAAAAGTCGTTCACACCACTAGGAGAAGGGACAAGTTAGCCTTGGCCTTAGATAGAGATGAGCATCCCGGTCGTGTTCGAGCCATGGTGGCAGGTGGGGATACTTTAGCACTTCGGGGCTAGAAAAAGCACCCCGTCTCTTCCAGTCAAGCGGATATGGAGGCAATAATGTCTCAAATGAAGTCTCGATTGTCCACCCAAATGGAGTCCTACGTGGAGGCCCAAGTGGAGTCTCGATTGGCAGCACAAATGGCAGAGATGAATGCGCAGATGAATGCCCGCCGCACGACGTACTTCACCAAGATGGGTATCCTGCCACCCAACTTAAAAGAGTTACGTCAATTCTCACCCCGACACCAGCGAGCATGAACACGAGCTCATCCGTCGACCAATTCGAATATATGGTCGATGTAATTAAGATTTTTCTACCTAATTAGAATGCATGTTTTTATTCGATTAATTATTGGTGTATACTTGTTGAATTATTGTTGTATATACTTTGGTTGTTGTGGAACTCCGGTGTGTGGCCATTGAGTAATAGTTGTTGTTTGTTTTTGTTGTGTCGGATGAGGGTTGTTATCCCGAGAAAATGTCTACTTTTAAGCGGGAACTCATTCCATTTTTTCTAGTAAAATTGCATTGATCGACTATCATCTTAAATTCTATTAATGTAAACTCGGAGTATTGTGTGCATAATAATAGTAGTACACTCAAGTTAACAAAAAGAAGATGAATAGTCTACACAGTTTGACAATTATATATCATTTACATCCTAAAAGCTCTTGAATTACTTGCAATAAAGGTCATCTTAAATTAAATTACATATTCAAATAATACGTCATTAACATACATTACATATGTATGGATATATTATCACACAAAACACAAAAAGTGATATCCAATTCATAAAATATGATTTTATATGACACAATAACCTTTGACGTCAAAAGATTACTTTTATAAATATTTAATTTAATCAACACATAAAGAACTGTTTGTCTTACTATATAAGTGTTTGTCTTATTAATTATTGGTGTATTCTAATTCTTATTTAGTAGATGCAATGCAAGCTAGCTTCTCATCACTTTCCCCGGATCACATTGTGGCAACGGTTTTGTTTACCCTATGCAGCCGAGTGTTATCGTTCATAGGGTACTGCTTTTACTTGATCGGGTGAAGGTGAGTGTGAGAAAAGCTATGCAAGGGAAAGGTACTGTGAGTTTCCGATCCAGATCACTCGGATCTCCACACTCGTTGATGACACGGTCAACAGCTTTGTTAAGAGTTTGGTCATCCTCTCTATGGTATTTTATTTTGATGATATTAGATTATTGGTTGTTAATATCATGTATATATATATTTCTAATTCTTCTATTATGGTCCTCCCTAAACTAGGATGTCATGGCCAAAGCCGAGAGTGGGAGGAAGGGCACTCCCATGTCCTTAGTTGGCACCAACAAGTTTTCAGCAGCGCTCGATCGTCATCTAGAGCAGTCCCCTCTCCAACCCATTCAGGATTGGTGTTCTCTTCTACAAAGTTTTGTGAAGACTTTTCCAGAAGACACAACGTTCAAAATTAAAGCGCCAAATCACGTGTTTGGAGTATTAGACAAGGATGATGATGAGATGACCATGCATGTTTTCTTAGACGACATAATGTAATTTTTGTAGATGCAAAAGATCAAGCATAACCGCTACTATGCTTCGCATTATATGAGTTACTATATATATAAGTTAATTGAAGTGTTAATTTTTATTTCTAACTATATGTGTACAATTAATATGTAATAGGTGGCTCACAAGATAGGAATCGAGTCTATTCAGTTTATCAATCGTCATGCCATTCAAGCAATAGGATACACAATTGATCTCCGATCCAATTTTATCTTGAAAGGCATGCAAAAACATGTAGAAAAATATTACTTGGCGTTGTTCATTGAGGGGTAAGTGTACAAATAACTTAAATGGAGTTTTAATGGTTTTAATAATTACATATTTGTGTCGGTGTACCCAACATTGGACGCTTGCTGCCATATATCCGAGGAGTAATGTCCCGTCATCGACTCGATCCTCCGAGTCATCCCGTGAGGAAAGATATCAAAAAAATCCTAGACTCATGAGTTCATAACTTACTCATTTTATACTTATTTGTTAAGTATTCTTTTCAATTGTATATTAATTTGAATTTTATTTTCATCCGAATGAAAAATAGTACTTTCGGAATGTATTATTATTTGGAAGGCTCGAGATCCCCACATGCAAAATTAAACCCAACTATTGTCTCCGTAAAGGTGAGGTTCTCTTACTTAGAGTTAAATTAGTTTTCATTTAAAATTACTTGCTACATAACTACTAACTAATTCTCCATGTGATGGGAATTTTTGATTTATTGTAGCGCCACAAACAAACGAGTAACGTGGAGTGTGGCTTCTACATTCTGCAGTACATGAAAGAGATTGTGACCCAGCTTGCATTTCGATGATCATGAATCCAATCCCAAAGAGGTACTTGCACTTGCACTTGCAGTTGTACTTGTATTTGTTTATGAAAATCTAATTTATATTATAATGTTCTTTTCATCTTAATTAATACTTGCACTTGACGTAATTATATTACTTTTACAGCATTGGTCACAGTATTTCTCGGAAAAGATGCCCCCACCTCACTATATACAAGCTGTGTTGGACAACTTAAGACAGGGTTGGGCGGAATTTGTGTATAGCCATATAAAGACACTTACATAGGTATATATGTACATGATTTTTTTCTTTATTAGTTGATTGCTAAATATTGTGATTTTTTAATTGTATAGCATTAATACTATTGTGTCAAACATATGAGAGGATTGTATATATTGTGGAATAATATCTCCGATTGTATATATTTTGAATAAGTTTATGTATGTTGTGTAATTGGTTGTATATATATTCTAGTTAATTTTATAATAGTACAGGGGTACAAAAATAAAAAAATAATTATTTAAAAAATTCAAACCTTTTGGTACGGTTCTTACCAAAAACCATAGTAATAGGTCTATAAAACCATAGTAAAAAGGATGCCCATCTACCACTACGCCCACATACACAACACCCAATAACCGTAAAAAAGGTCGTTTTGAACTATAGTAAAAGGTGGTTCCTATAGTAATGAAAAAACCCGATAGAGTAGTGCTCCAAAGGGAAGACCAAGGTTCTTCGTGTCCAGATGGACAAAGGCAATTTTCTCAATTATGATGGGGAAGAGATTAACATCATAGCCTTCCATGATGCCATAGATAACCTTGAGAACCTTGTTCTTTGAGTTCGCTCTTTGGAAGGATAGAATGAGAATGGAGTTCTCTTGAGGAAGAAATAGAGAAGTCTAAGCTTAGACTTTAGGTATGTGATGGAAAAGTCGTTGCTAACGATAGTTTTGACTCGGCATACTCGTAATAGAAGTCATCACCAATGTTAGAGAATTTCGAGTGTTGCAATCAAGAAACAGGACTTTCAATATTGAAAATCCTGTGAAAAAGAGCGAGATTGATGACAATCTTCTTGCCTTGAACTAAGGACTTAAGAATGGTGTTTGAGGAGGAGAGATTTTGATAGAATTCTATAACCAAATCTAGGTAGACGTAGTCATAAAAACTTAGTAGATCAAGAAACTTTGTTTTCTGGAGTTTGTGAACCCAAGTAATTTTCCTGGTCAAGAAAAATTTGTCATCCAGGCAATAGTGTTGGGCCACAAAGGGAGTTTTTAATTCCTCCAGTTTGAGGGAAGAACCAGCTTTAGTTTTTGAGGCCTCTTTCCGAGGAGCCTCGGGCTTAGAAGTGAAGGGGATGAGCCTAGAAGATGTTATAGGCCTTTTCTTAGTTACCGAAGCAACCTCAACCTCGAAATTCTCTTAGTCATTTTTTACTTTGAAAATAAGATGAAGAAAGAAAGAAGTTCAAGTTCAAGTTGAAGAGAATGAAATAAACACTTAGAAATAATGATTGACAGAGAACTTGAGTCCGAGAAGATAAAGAGTATAAATCTAAGGTAGAGAGTTGAGTTCGAGTGAGCGTAGAATGAAATTTGAATTAGTGAGAGCAAGAGAGCAATGTGTGGAATAAATGAAAATGAATGGTCTTTATAGAATCTATGTTATTGAGTCAGCATTTTCCTAACGGCTAGTTTTGTAATCAAAACACGTGGGAAAAAGAGAGAAAGAGTTTGTAAAAACTTTATCCAAGATTATGTATTAATTAGAGATGACCTCAAATATTTGAATGTCCATATTAATTTCAACTAATTTTGACTTAGTGAGCCATCTGAGTGCTAAAAACAACTCATATTACCAACTACAAGGGCTCGGCTTCATGAATTTTCAGCTAAACATCCAATCAATCATATTTTTCACAATGAAAACATGCTCAAACAAAATAAAAACATAATAAATCTTGTCATTTAAGCATATAATCAAGCATTAACATACCAAGCTCATTTCTTATGAAGCAAACCTAATCTTCACTTAGAGGTTTAGTGAAAATATCAGTCAATTGAAGCTTAATAAGAATATACTCTAACTCAATATCACCCTTTTCATAATGGTCTCTCGGAAAATGATATCTCGACCTCAATATGCTTAGTTTTGGGGTGTTGAACTGGGTTCTTAGTGATACTTATTGTACTTTGGTTGTCGCACTTGATAGGTATTGCTTAGAAGGTTAGTCCCAAATCCTTCAATGTTGCTTGATCCACAAGCAATCGAGCACAACAAGCTCCTACTACTATGTACTCAGCTTCGACTATTGATAAGGCGACTTAGTTCTTCTTCTTTGAGTGCCAATGGATTAATCATTGACCAAGAAATTGGCATGCTTCGAGATACTCTTCCTATTAACCTTGTACCCAGCATAGTTAGCATCCGAGCAATCACCGAGGGTTAGACTCGAGTCTTTTGAGTACCAGAGACCTAGTGTATAAGTGCCTCGTAAGATATCTAAAAATTCTCTTCACCATAGCAAAATATAACTCTTTTGGATTATCTTGAAATCTTTCACAAAGGCAAACACTAAACATATTATCTGCTCTACTAGAAGTTAAGTATAGTAGAGATTCAATCATACCGCTGTAGATTTTCTAATCTACCGACTCGCCCTTCTCATCCGAGTCTAGTTTTGTACTACTTTCCATAGGAGTTGTAGCTGGTTTAACATCTTGAAGCTTGTACTTCTTGAGAAACTCCTTAATACAGTTGGATTGGTGAACATAAGTTCCATCATTCTCTTGTTTGATTTGTAATCCGAGGAAGAAATTTAGTACTCGCTCTTTTGAAATTCCCGCCTCATCAACTCGGAAAATTTTTGACAGAGAATTTTACTAGTATCACCAAAAATAATATCATCAACATATATTTGAATGATAAGAAAATCTTTCCCCTTAATTTTAGTAAATAAGATTTCTTCAATCAATCCTCTTTTAAATCCACTTTCAACTAAGAAACTACTCAATCTTTCATACCAAGCTCTAGGAGCTTGTTTCAAACCATCAAGAGCTTTTTGTAATTTAAAAGCATGGTTTGATAAATTAGGATTTTCAAATCTAGGGGTTGCTCCACATAAACTTCTTCTTGAATGTAACCATTAAGAAATGCACACTTGACATCCATTTGATAAAGCTTTATATTCATGCTAGATGCAAATGCAAGAAAAATTCTACTAGATTTAATCCTAGCAACTAGTGCAAAGGTTTCCTCACAATCAATTCCTTCTTCTTGATTATACTCTTGGGTGACTAGTCTGGCCTTATTTCTTATTACCAAACCCTCCTCATTGAGTTTGTTCTTAAAAACCGATTTGGTTCCTAAGTGGGTGGTTAGTTGGTCGGTTGGTCAAGGTCCAAACTTATTTTCTTTCAAATTGTGATAATTCTTCTTGCATGGTTTCTACCTACCCAGGTTCAAGTAGGGATTCTATTACATTTTTAGGTTCAACCATTGAGATTGCAAAGAATAGCGAGTTTGCACACTTGAGTTGATATCTCGATATGATGTTCTCGGGAGGATGGCTAGAAATATATTTGAAAACTGTACTCGACCTTTTATTCACCAGGTTTGAGTCTTGAATGTTTGCTTCCTTAGTTGTGTCTCAATCACTTCCTAAACTACCGTAGTCTAAGTCGAGTCCGGAACTCGGGTTGGTTGGTTCCTTTGTTCTCTTGTTTTCTAACATTGTGAGGGCAACTTCAACTATCTCATCATCATCTCTACTCATTTTGAAGTTTGAGAAGGTAAACTCACTTACCTGCCATTATCAATCTCATCAAAGACAATGTGGATACTTTCTTCCACTTTGTTAGTTCTTTTATTGAAAATGCGATAAGTTTTTCTATGTATTGAATAACCAAGAAATATACCTTCATCCGACCTTGCATCAAACTTAGTTAAGTGATCCTTACCATTATTGTGTACAAAGCACTTACACCCACAAGGCTTGAAGCAGGAGATGTTGGGTTTCTTTCCTTTGTAAAGCTCATAGGGTGTTTTCTTTAGGATTGGGTGAATAAGGCATCCGTTCAGTGTGTAGTTTGCAGTGTTGATCGCCTTGGCTCAAAAATAGTGGTATAGATTATTTTCTATCATCATTGTCCTACCTATTTCTTCAAGAATTTAGTTGTTTCTTTCCATTACTCCATTTTGTTGAGGTGTTCTCGGTGCCGAGAAATTGTGAAAGATCCCGGACTTGTCGTAAAAATCAGCAAAGTTAGAGTTATCAAACTCCCTTCCATGATCGGTTCCGACTCTCACAATCTAAGTCCCAAATTTCACTTGAATTTGTTTGCATACTCTAGAGACCTCCTTGAAAGCGTCCTTCTTACTTTTGAGAAAATATACTCGGATAAATGTTAAATAATCATCATTAATCACAAGCACATAAGATTTAATTCCCAAGCTTTTTATAGGAATTTCTCCGGACAAATCCATGTGAATTAATTCTAACTTTTTAAGGTGAAAACAGTTTGAAGTGGTTTGAATGAAGATCTAAATTGTTTCCCTTTTGTACATACATAACAGTTTTTATCTTTGTTAAAAGCACATTTAGGGAGTCCTCATACTAACCCTTGTGATGATAATTTCTTAATGGTATACATGCTAATATGGCCTAATCTATTATATCATGTCCAAGAGTCATTAGTAACTATAGCTTTTAAATAGGCTAAATTCTAAGTTGAATCACTAAGAGGGTTAATGCAAATATGACTCTATGAGCTTTGTTTCCTTTAAAGTTGCGTCGGATGTAAAGCAATTGGTTTGAGTGAATTTTACATCTTGTCCCTTGTCACTTAGTTGAGAGATACCCAAAATATTGTATTTTAGACCTTTGACAAGATAAACTAGGCCGACCGAGTTGTCACCGTGGCCAACTCTACCAATTCCCACAATTTTCCTTTACTATTGTCTCCAAATGTGACTTTCCCTCCGTCCATCTTTTTCTAGCTTAGAAAGAGCCTTGAATTTCCCGTCATGTGTGTGGAACACCCATTGTCATGGTATTAGTGGTTTTTCTTCTTGGCTTGTGGTGCTTGCAAAATACAAACACGCTAACCTTTTTCACTTCCTCTTACAAACCTAGTAACCTGTCTTTAGTGAGGTCAGCTTTTGAGGAAGAAGACTTATGAGAACCTAGATTTGGATAATTTTAGGCTTGGTCGATTCTCGACTCTTCTTCTTCGTAACTAAGTCTCATTTTATGAAAAAACTTTCATTCTTTTGATAAACTTTTATGGGCTCGGTCCCTTTCCTTATTGGATGAATGGGACCATGCTCAGCTTTTCCAAAATGAATTTTTCTTGAATCATTTTTGAAAAGACTCTTGTAGGAGTTATCCTCCTTTTCATAGTTAAAATCGAGTCCTTCCTTTCGAAGGAAATACACCGAAAATCGAGTAACAAATCAAGGTGTTTCGACCTTGTGTAAGTTTTAGAACAAAATTATGAGACTCTATGAGCTTTTTCTTCAATAGCTCATTTTCAATTCCGAGGCACTCGGACTCACTCATTCTCCCGTGAGCTAGTCTTAAGTACCTTTAAGTAGAGTCTTAGTTTTTCTAAATCAATTTTCAAAACTTTGTTATCGATTTTAGAGACTCGAGTTTTTCTTCAAATAAAGAAGAATGAGAATTGGACTTTTCTTCTAAAGTAAAAATGTATTTAACTAAGTCATGCTTATAAAATTTGAGAAAATAGTCAATTACCTCTTGAGGGTCGGTTCCCCACAATCGGATGCTTCTATTTCGACTTAGACTATACTTCTGCGTTAGTGATAGCCATTAGACACTTGGACTCATCCTCAATGTCTTCATCATCATCTGAATCATCTTCGCTCCATGTTGACACCATAGCTTTTTTTTTTTTCCTTATAGTACTTCATCCTCTTTGGACATTCCTTGAATATGTGTTCCTTGCTGCCACACTCAAAGCAGCCAAATTTTTTAGTGAAAGAAGAATTTGAAGAGAAAGGAAATTGACATTTCTTCTCTTTCTTGTAGATCTTATTTCGAGCTTCTTCTACCATTTGTTATACTTCATCATGCGTTTGAAGCCCATGGCCAAAAGCGTCATGGGATCTTCTTCCGAGTCCGAGGAGCTCATACAGGGACCAGCCTTCTTCGAGGCCCTTAGAGTAATGTTCTTTTTGGTGCTCGACCTCATATTCTTCTTCATCAAGATGTAACTTATGGGTGAGAAGTTTCCTAATGAGCTCATCTAGCTTGAGTTTGCTAAGGTCTTGGGCCTCTTCAATATCTATCACCTAAGGACCCTATTTCTTCTTTGGAAGACACCTTAGAAGCTTTCGAACAACTTCTTCATTAGACATCTTTTTTCCTAAGAGATTTGAGATTGTTCATAATCTCGATGAAACCGTATGTACATTTGAATGATATTCTCATCAGCCTCCATCTTGAATAGCTTGTATTTGTGCAAGTACTAATTGATCTTGGTTTGTCTCGCTTAGCTTATGCCTTCATATGTGGTTATCATGGTGTCCCATACCTCTTTTGCCCTAACACAAGCCGAGACTCTGTTGTACTCAAGGCATACATAAAAATGTTCATCACTCTATAAAGTTTTTCTTGTGCATTTCCTTCTTTTCGGTTGTGAATTCCGACTTCAACTTTGCCATAGTTTGGTTCCCAACTTGCTTCAGTGAATGTAATTTCCATCGGTGATAACCTCCCACACTTCTTCATCAAGATCTTGGATGAATCATTGCATCAGCTTCTTCTAGTGGGCAAAGTTGGATCCTTTGAATTTCGGTGGTCTAGTGAATGACCTTCCTTCATCAAACTCTCCATTTTGATATAGACTAGGCTCTTATACCAATTTAAAGTTCAATTACAGAGTCTAATCACCCTAGAGAGGGGGTGAATATGGTGATAAAAGGAACTTGTAGAAATTTGAAGTTCTTTGAAGAATAGAATGAACTCGAAACAACAACTCGATCTGAGTGAATCATACAGGAAGAATTGAATGAGATACGTATTTTTACGTGGAAACACTCCTAGGGTAGAAAACCACGGACAGTGCTAATCCAAACACTAAGTCAAATTCACTATTTGAATCCTCACATACAATAAAGTGACTTTTCTTATCTACCCTACTACTTCCAAACTAAGGTACCCTTTACAGTTTGGGGCAACTCAATCCAGCTAACCTTTACAACTCAGTCAAGAGATAACTAAGAAAAATGTTTAAAGTAAAAAGAGAGATTACAAGATTTTTCTTTACAAGATTTTACAACTCGTAAAGTTATGAATGTATGAGCAAGAGTTGTAAGTCAGTAAGAGAGGATAAGAGTGTTAAGTTCTTGGTTCCAAGCAATCTTGTAAGTCTTGAATGAAGGCTTCAATTTATAAGTCTGCATTGAAAAGAGTCGTTGTGTCTAAGGCTGGAAGCACTAGGTCGCCTAATCATTGCAACGGATAGTATGAGGACTTAGTTTTAGGGCCGTTGGAGATTTAGTCATTGAGCTGAGGTCCTAGCTTCCAAAGCAATTCTACCAGCTTGTTGTATTTGAAAAACAAGGTAGAAAAAGCCTTTAGACTCGTAAACCAAAAGTTACCTAAAATGTCAACAAACAGGCCCGACAACCTAGTCCGAGTCCGCCGTAATTTTTGGCTTTTCTATCTACAGTCTTTAGACATTAAAGAAGCCGTTGTTTTTGCTTCAAACTAAGATTAATCAGCTTTAATATACCTGCCAAAACAAATTAGAAATCTTACTCAAAGTATAAAAATACTTTGGCCCAAGGTTAGATAAGGATTAGTTAAAATAAAATATTTAACGATTAAAATTCCTTAATCTATTAAAATAGAATTTTTCAAGTCCAATATTCAATATGATTAAATTTCATATGTGCTTTAACTCAAAGAATAAATTGGGTAGAAATAGGTTTGAAGAGTTAAATAAACATATTTCAAGTATTTGTCAAAGTGATTAGATTCAACTTAATAAATCTAATTAAAATAGAATTAACACTAGTAATTCTAGTTCAATTAATAAAGTAAGACAATTAAAAAGATGAGTTAAAAATGTGAAAATATTTAGGTAAACTTTTTAGTCTAAGTCATACTAAGTTGGTTAGTCTCTAGAGCCGAGTGACTCGACTCAATGTCGGGTTTCATTGATTGGGTCGGCTTCTACTTTTCTCGATCGCTCGCTCTATGGTATGTAAACCAACTCGCCAAAAAGTAGAAACCGAGGCATTAGACTTTAAGAGATAATCTTTTAGATCCAAAGTCTTAGGTCGGCTTATCTTTTAGTCATTATCTTGTGAATTTTATTTTAGAATGCATTAAATCAAAATCAATTAAAGAGTTGGTTCATACATGAGTCTTCAAGCAGTATAAGCTTTAACCCTATTTAACGAGAGCAAAACACTATTGAATTGAAGGGGCCGAGACTTGTCTGAGAGATAAGCCTAGCAAGTGCGTCCACTGATTTGGAGAGGGAGGGTTCCCTTTTTAATTCAATTTAGCTTTGAGTCTTATAAGTGTCAAGCGGGTAATTGAAAACTACCAAACAGTAATTCAATTAATTTAATTTAATCATATTGTAAGATATATATTTGGATTTTAAAACCTATTTTAAAATTTAATTAAAAGTGAAAAAATAAATGGTTGTGATCAAATCAGTACACATGTACGATCAAGATTGATTTATTTTACAATGTTTGTCGTGGTTGTAGTATAGCGACAACCATTATAATTTTTTACTTATATTAGTGGATTGGGAATACAAACGTGTCCCTAATATAAGGGTCATTTGATTAAAGGTATTCAGAGTTCTAATGTAATTAAAATAGCATAGTTTATTATATTGTAACATATGGTTAGAAAAAGACTTCTGTAATCAAACTTAATTTACAATTACAATAACATAATAACATAGATAGGTGTAGATGGAATAAAATGGGTCTCTTTAAACAATTTCAACTATCCCATTCAATGTAATCAAATTTTCGCCCACTGCAACCAAAACACGACGCCCCCCCAAAGCAGCCCATTCAATAGAAACCTAACACTCCTCTCTCTCTCACTCACGGAAGCCATGGCTCTCACGAGGAGCTCTCTCTCGCTCTTCTACCTCTCTCCTCTTCCACTCTCACAGAAGACATGGCCTCATTTTCCTTATATTTGTTCTGACGATTTGTTGTTTTGCTCGCTACGAATTCTCTCTCTTCTACCTTAGCTCTCATCTACTATTCACAGTCTTTGAAGTTTGATTTGCAGTTCTTGAGAGTTTAACTAAAGTTAGCTTTCTTTTTTTTTTTCTGTATTGTTTTGAATTTCAAAATTGATCTTTTCTCTCATAATTCGAGCAAACTCATCTTTGTTTCTCTCTCCTCTCTAGTAAGCTCTTCATTGTTTGTCCCTCAAGGGATCTTTATACCCTTTTAGGATACCTTGGGAGAGTCATTTTATTCTTATTTCATTTCTCATGGAATATTCTTGTTAATTCTTACGTATAAAAGCTTTATTTGATTCTAAAAAATTCTTGCATATTAAGGCTTTATTTAATTTTAAAAAATAGGTTAAAAAAATTTAAATGAAAAGAAAGTTAAGAGGAAAAAAATGAAAAGAAAATTTTTTTTTCTTGTGTTTGTTTCAAAGAAAAATATCGGAAAAAAATTATAATTATTTTCCAACTTCTTACCCATCCATCACATTTTCATGGAGAGGAAAGAGAAAATACTCAATATTATAGATTAATTGATAAGAGAGAAAAATTTTAATGATCTTTCTTAATATAAGTCTCTATCTTTTCTCCATTTCTCTCTCTTTGTAAATTTTTTCTTCCATTTTCCTCTCATTTATAGAAGGAAAATATGAGTGACCAAATTGACAAAATTTTCCATGAGTTTTTTTATCAAACTTTTTTCTCTCCTTTTTTCTTCAATTCAAACAAGGGAAAGATACTTATTTTTCACATTTTTTTCTTTCCTTCTAATTTTCATTGAATCAAATGGAGCCTAAAAGAGTTTGTCCAATAATTTTAGTATTTGTTTTGAGTTATTTGAAAGGACCTAACTCAGATTTCTCCACTGAAGGTAAGAATTGAACTTTGATATAGCTTCATTTTGCTGCTACATTGTTAAGATGATAAGTTGCTAAGATGGTAACTTGTCGCGCTTCAGAATTGGATCATATATGGGTTTAATAAAATTTTAGGGCTTAATTGTTCTTTGGTTATGAAGTTGTTATTATTGGATTTGGTTTGAGAGATGAAGGAAGAATTTGAAACGAGTTTGATTTTGGACGTTACTGTTGACTATTTTAATCTGTAATTAATCTAGAATATATGTTGGCACTTTGATTGAAAACTGCAAACAAATGTCATGAATATGCTCATCATAAGAAAACAATGGAGATCCCTTATCTTTTTATCTTTTTTCCCCTATCGGTCTATGCTCTGATAGTAATCAGTTAAAACTAAAATTCTTTTATAAATCAAGTGCATCAATTTAGTTTCTCAATCTTTTGTAAATCAGTCACTTCCCACCCAAACATCAGCGAAAGCAGAGCTTGAAACAGACTTGCCATTTTAGAAAGTGCTTTCAAGAATAAGAGCCTTTTGTTTGCATACTTGTGCCACTAAAACAAATGCAATAAAAATATACTTAACGACTTGTACCTATCAGTATTACATTAACCGGCATCAGCTCAAGCATTTGAAGACATTCACATCCCAACATGACTATTTTGCTAACTAAGCAATATCCTTAAGCATAATAGCTGATGCTAAGGCAAAAACTTGTTTAAGACCTTACTAGTGTTAAAGAAGTCTTAGTAGCTTTGCAATATCTTGACCTATAATGCTCTAAGTTTGCTTGAAAAGTGAATTCCATGCTCATTTTGATTCTTGCTGCTATGAATAGGGATCTTTTCCTTCTTTATTTCCTTATCTGAAGGTCTCATCATGTGCTGTCTATTTTGGTCATTGAGAGAGTTTGATTTTGCCTCCTAACAAGAGTTGAATTGCATTATATTTTCTATTTCTTTTTGTTTTTGTTTTTGTTTATTTTTTGTTCTAAAGGAAAGCTTCTATATTCTTACACATAGCTGGTTTGTGATTTTTAGTAAATACAAAGGTTGCATTAGTTTTCCTCCATTGTTTTTTTAGTAAATAAAAAGATTCAGTCTTGGACATAATTGTCACGTTACTCAGCTAGTGTATGCCCCCATTTTTCTTTTTTTGTTTTAACCATTCTATTTTCATATATGTTTTTTAAAATATCATATGGTAAATTACGTATCTTATGAACTTTTTTAGTTTGCAATCATAGCTTGTTTAAACTTGGCCATGATGAAAACAAAGAAGAGAAAGCAATATGCAAGCTTGGTCTTATTTTGATTGGAAGTTTTGAACTTCATTGATTTGTTTTTCTGAATTATGTCTCACATCTTAAAGTACCACAAAGACAAGTACTTTGTAAAGAAGTCATACTCTTTATTAGAGCATACAAATTGGAGAATTGATTATGTAAATTGCTTCATTCGTGAGAGTGATAGGAAATATTCTTACCTACAATACAAAGAATCGGATTGTTCATAATGCATTTAGGAGATTGGGGTGGACTATCACTGAATATTTTAACAAGTTGTTGAAGGGTGTTATAAGATTGCAAAGCGTATTACTAAAAGAATCCAGAGCCCATTGAAGAGAACTCTAAAGATGAAAGATGGAAATGGTTCAAAGTATAAACTATATCTAGTAATGCTTTGATAACTCTAAAGATGAAAGATGGAAATGGTTCAAATTATAAACTACAGCCAGTAATGCTTTGACAATTATTTTCTTATGATATATTTTTTCTTGAGTGTATTCATAGTCGAGTTAGGTAAGACGCACTCGAAATTAAATTGAGTTAACCAAGTCGGAGTTTATGACAATGGAGAGGCATTGAACAACACGACATATTTTATCTAAACCTCATACTATAGATGTATATTTTTTGTAGCTCGATGTCGAAAGAAAAAGAGTGGGTGCAAGCTCTTATCCAAGGAAACATTTAAATTTTGTAAATCAATTAGTTATCCAATTTTAAATAAAGTCACTTTTTGTTGATCTTGTTGCCCTCCTCTATTAATGGTTTTTATTTTACGGTTTGGTATAATAACAAAATATTAAAAAATTATGTAGTTGAAAGTCCAAATAATTTCAAAGTTTAACCCATTTTGAAGAGGATAGGTTCTTTTTATTTTTATTACTTTATTATAATGACAATATATTTTGCACATTTGCAAAGAGTGTATGGTTTATCTATTATATATTACGTAGAATGATAGGCACAGAAAGGAAGAGATTGATAATGACAAATTATTTTTCTTTATTAAAAAATAAAGAAAAAAATTGTGAAATTATATTAAGTTGTCTTATTTTCAAAATTAATTTTAGTCTCCTTTACGTATTGTAAATAAAATAAATCAAACTTAGCAATGGAATGATGATTACATTACCTTATGTAATTAGTCAATAGCTAATCAAACATGGCTATGCAATCAAAGTTGCATTACTTTCCACTTACATGACATCACATTGTTGATAGCACTACAACCTAATTAAATTACATCCAACCAAACACAATTAGGTGTTCAATATATGGTATTGTAAGACTGCAGGAGAGCAGCCAACAAGATAATCACTCAACTGCTCATTGGCTAAAAGGACAAGGTAATCCAAAGAGAGTAATAGATTCCTTATATGATACAGTGAGGCACAAAGAAGGGCGTTCGGGTTTAGAACGAATACAAGGTAGAAGTGAAAATCAAACGGGAATCCAGGCAAACGCCTACAAAAGACTGATATATTTTCAGAAAAATGGTGCAAATTTCACGAATAAATGCATTCACATCTCTAGATCCAATTACAATAGCCATGCCAACAGCTGCAGTTATCGGTCCTACTATTGTACAAAGCTGGATCAGTCAGAGGAAAAAAGAGCCGAAGAACAGCCACAGTTCCAGCCATGAAAGCCAGACTTACCAAAATCCCTGAAGGAAGCAACAAATCATGTTAAGTTTGATGCTAGTCCAAACTCTCTCCTCTCTCTCTCTCTCTGCGTGGGTGAGTGTGCGCGCACGGACCTGACCACATGACATGCTAAAGTCAAGCCCCCCTTCTTACCTTCTTCCGTCCACTGTTACCAACAAACAATATTTACGGGTAAGCATAAACAATCAACAATGGAGCCAATAATGAATTTGTTTCAAGGTTTGGTAGGCTAGACATGATGCCATTTCTTTAACCATTATGTAAGTTAGATTTGAAATTTGAAAGGTTCAAACAGGAAAGGCCATGATTTTTGGAGTTACATCCACAGGATGGCAGTCTCACAACTCTGCAACAGATGACATTACTGCTCTTTAGTTCCATGATGTCACCTAAACCAATTGCAGATATTTGTGTAAAGCTACCATGACGTTCAACAGAATCCAAGATTCCAATCATCATGGAAAATCCTAGTATTGTTGGGCTCGTCCTTGCATGGAAATTCTTTATTTGCATCGTGGAAAATTTTTTCACACAAACTGGTATTATGTTGGTCAACTGAACATCTACTTGAATTATTGGCTTGCTGACGTTCAGGCTTGGCAGTTAACAAGAATGCTATTCTTAATGAGGCATAATGGTTGTTTGGAAGTCAAAATTAATTGATCCTGAGGAGTTGGAACCCTAGAGTGAAGCTCAATTAGCAGGCTGCTAGGACTCTGCTAGTTTGGTCATGCATCATGTTACGTTTCCACTTTTGGTTTTCCTAAATGCTGAATAAATTGGTAGCATGACAGGAAGTACGGAAATCACATTTTGCAGATAAACAAAATGCTAATAAGAGGACCTCTTCATGCAACATTTTGAAATAGGAATTAATAGAAGAAAAAGTTCAGAAAATCACTGCATGGAAAGTATTCTGATTTGTACCTTTTCTTCCAGAATATAATGCAGGCAGCCCCATGAAATTGCAGACAATATGTGCGACTAATGGAGCTAATAGATGGCCTGTCAAAGGGTAGATTATGTTGAGCAACGATGTTAAAAACTCTCAAGGAAGCAGCTTGCTTTTTTGTTTTTTTTTTTTATCATAAGGAAGCAGCTTGCTGATAACACAATAAGAACTGTATATTGACGACAATGCTTCAAGCACACTTGTAAAAATTATAACCATGAACATCTTACTCAAACACATTACACAGGTTATTTCAGGATTCTCATCAAATGAAATTAATTCGGAAAGAGGGGAGGGGAGAAAAATCCTTAGCATATTAGTTACAGATTAACACAGATGCATACACCAAGTTCCCACTGTTGCAAGTTGCATGGTCGAAACGATAAGCAGGTGAAGTGGCGTCAATGTTGTATTAGTCTAAGATCTAATATTGCCTAAAGAATTGCATGATATATGGAAGAACAAAGCAAATTGCAACAACCAAAGAGACCAAAGCGATCACAGATTCTCAGCTTCCTCAAAAATTGACATCTACGAACAAAAATACCACAGGAGAACTTGGTATTCTGACACAATGGACCTGAGTCAAGACCTTATACAAAGGCCGCAGCTCAAATTATTTATACTAAACAATGATACCAAAGCAAGTCTCTTGGAATTAGTCTCTCTACTTGCATATGTGTCCAGGCTCCTTCTCAATGGGATCCACATTAGGCGTTTGCTGTAAATGATAACAAAGCAACTCTTTCATGAATCATGAAGGAGTTGCAATGGCCTCAGTAATTAGTTAGACTGAATGTCAATCTATCCTGTCGATTGTGAGAGGGAATATGCCTACGTGGATTGAAGCTGGATCTAGCTTTAAAGAGTCGTTGAAATAGGACAGAGGAAAGAGGAAATTTGCACAGAAGTCCTTCTAAGCAGGTGGGAAACAGGCCTATTGTGCATCCCTTCACTGAGGAAGTGTGGAATAATAACAGATTGAAGCATCAATGATGAGAATTCAACTTGCCAAAAGAATGCGATGCTAGGCATGCATCCTACAAAGAGTCAACTGCCTCTCAATAGATTGAAGTCAATGAGCAAAAACTTAGAAAGGCACATTTTTGTTAACTAAGCTCATTTCTCAAGGCAGGAGAAAGCTGTCAAGGAGAAACAAATCTCCAGTCAAAATCTGATCCAAACTTCACATGAATATTGTCAGTTGATAGATCAGGAGAGGAATGTTCTTACTTATTATCCTCTGAAACAGAGAGCATATATGGTTTTCATATGGAAGAATCATAGTTTTAGAACCGGAAATTGGTGATGTATGTTTTCCGCAATTTCCTGCTTCGATAAGACACAGGAATTATGAATAAAAGTAACTTAAATTGGTATGAAGCAACTATTCTTTCTTAATTATTTTTTCTTCCAGGGAGGGGAGTGGCTGTAGTCAACGGAGGATACAAAAAATTTTACGAAATTATCCCATTTTAAACTTTTTAAAAATTATATAATACCAATTAATTTTCATGGTGGTACCTTCTGGAATTTTCAAGAACTTTTATACAGAATTTTAAATAGTTGAAGGCAAATGGTGAGAACCTCAATGTTGGTGAGAAGAGAATACGCATAGGAAGCACATAAAAGAGAGGAAGAACCTCAATGCCCTTCAAGAAGAACATGCAAGAGAGGAAGAACCTCAACTCTGGAGAGAAAAGATTAAACCCAATAGCTTAAAAAGAAAACCAGAGTCGTCCAATTGTAGAACTCAAGCAGGGTATGCAACAATCAAGTACAAACACTAGCAAATGGATCACCGGTAGGGATGGAAATGAGATGAGCTAGCATAGCTCAGCAGGAAACTTGAGAAGCTCGACTCAAGAAGAGCTTGATTAAGCTCAGGCTCGAGCACATCTTACAAATGAACCAAGCCAGGCACAGTGAAGCTCAAACTTGGTTGCCTCGCCCGTGGGAAAAAATTGATAATCTAGAGCTTTAACCTATTATTTATCCCATTAAAAAAATAAATCATGCATTAACATAGGTAAGAACGTACTTTATAACTAAATTATTTTTTGGTCCATCATGCATCCAAACATTGAGCACCATGTATACTATCTTTATCCCCACCCTCAAAAAATCATGTCTTGTACATGCCACTATGTATATTGATATTGATCATTATATGGTTAAGTATTGATACATACTTTTCGTCTTAATCTTTAAAACTCATTTTAACTTTAATCTTCTCAATATTCAACTTGGATTTCGATTGCTCATATTAATAATACAAGCTAGTGAGAAAAGGAAATACTAGACTCATTTCAACCAACCGAAGAGAGTCCAAAACCAGAAATTTCTCCAACCACTTTCCATCAAAAAGTTGGCAACAATGAGGAATTTGAGAACTAAAGCACCAACAAGCAGCAAAAAGGTTTGTGCAAACTATGACAGGATTGAGGGCCACACCACATAGGGCTAAACAAAGCCATACGTAAGATGAAAAAATTGTCCGGCATACAGTAACAGACCGCCCAAGAAGCAGAGAGGCACGACCGATAGCTCCCAAAGGCCTACCTCCAATGACCTAGGTCATGATCGAGCACAGCCTCAACGGCTTCTCACGTCCACAAATATTGATGCTCTTGAACAGTCCTCAAACATTCTCAAACGCATGGAAAAATTGCGCTTTGTTGTTGAAAATTGTAGGTTGCTTACACCGAGCAATTTGTCGTTGTTCCTATCCAAACAAACCCTCTCCAAGGCTAAAAGCAAACGAAGAATGTAAACACAAAAACAATTAAAAAATGTTCATCTCGTAAGCATCCATTACATGTGTTGCAACCTTAGATTAAAAAGCCCAAGGCGCAAAAAGCGCACAGGTCTTGGAGCACAGTGCACGGGCTTCGAGGCAAAGGCGCGGGCTTTTGGAGCAAGACGCACTTTTACATAAAAATACTTAAAATTCATTCCCAACCTATATTTTTTGATAAATAAGTAAGATAGCACATTAAAACAATGTTTAGACAACATTTTACCCATTAAAAGAACCACATAATCTTCGTAACCGAAATCGACATTCAAATATCTCAAAACACATTTGAAAGTCTAAAAACAAACAAGCAAGCATAGTCACAACACACAAAGCATAGTTTGTAAGCCCCTCCCCCATAGCTAATTAAGTGTTCTTTGCCTCCCTTGATCCTTTTTGCCGTTCACATTGGTCGGTTTAGGAGTAAAGTACATATCCATTGGACCTTTTTGCTTTGGTGTCTTATGAGGCATGCTATTACTTCCCTTCTTTGCCCCATTCCCACCACTTCTAGGATTCATCTCAATACATTCATCATCTTCATCATCATCATCGTAGCTTTGTTGCATTTTCCTCGACATTTCAAAACTCTCTTTCAATGATTTCTTTTTATCCATGCCATGAATTCTTGAATTTCTTCCCTAACATGCTCGGGGACCTTCTTACAACCTAATGTATTTCGATATCCACCAACCAAATGTCTGTTTAAGTCGAAACACTCCCCCATGGTCTTAACTCCACAAAAGTTGCAAAAAACTATTTTTATTGCTCTCATCTTGTGTACCATACTTTCTTCCGTGGTCTAACGATCTAGAGGTGATTGAACCCGAACCCGAACGTGCATTGGGTTGATCCTCCATTCAAATGACAATAATGAACACAATTCACTCACTACAAACAATTATAATCAGTTTCCGGAGAAAACCGAGTTGATGATGTGGATTGATGATTCGGAGAGAGGAAGGATTTACCGCTCCGGTTCCGAGGACGTGGCACGATCGATCCGAGTCCGAGTGGCGACCGCTTGAACCCGCAAAAAGACGAAGCCCCGGGTGGTGGATCCCGGGAACGCCCTCCGATGCTCAAGTTAGTAGTGAACTAAGTTTGAATGGATCGAGGAGATCTTCCTCGATGTGCTCGGGGATTCCTTGGGAGACGAGAAGATTTCCAAAGATGGAAGTTCTCGGGATGAGTGTGGATGAACTTTGATGAACGTTTGATGAACGTTTGATGAATGTGGATGAGTGTTGAGAGCTTAGGAGCTTGAGAGCTTGGGAGCTTAAGTGATTATCCTCCAAGTGGGATTTCTTGTCAAGTGAACATAACATGCCTTGGGATTGGGAAATGATGAGTATTTATAGGAGATTTTAAAGGGGTAAAACGGTATTTTACCATGGTTTAGGGAAAACCCTAGCCCTAGTGGGCTTTGGGCTTTTACCCGACCCGTTAAGGGTTACCTTGGGCCAATTCCTCCCATATCCGACCGATTAGGCTCGGTTGGTCGGTGACGTGGCGAGTGAGCTGGAACCTGTCCGGAAAATACCCGAATCAATAACAATGAAAAACAATTAAAATCTAACACAAAAACACCTAGAATTTTAAGGCTGAAAAAAAAAAAAAAATTGGAGTCAGTAAGGTCTTACCGACCTGCAGCAGATAAGAGGAAGAGGAAAACAGTGAAAAAGAAAAAAATTTGGAGTGGACCTGCCTTATATTATAAGGCTGGAAAAGGTAAAAAACAGAGAGGAGTGAAACCAGAGGAAGAAAGAGCGAGAGCAGAAGGAAGGGGAAAAAAGGAGGAAGAGGAAAACGGAACCGTAAGAAGAGAAGAAGAGAAGAAGGAAAAGGAAAGAAGAAGGAAAAGGAAAAAGGAAGAAGAAGAAGAAGGAAACGTACCTGGTAGTCGGCGGAAGGGTGGAGCAAGAAGTCACCGGAAAACACCAAGCTTGGTGTCGGAAATGTCCAAGAAGTCACCGGGAAGGGTGCAGGTGGAGCGAGAGGGAGGGAGGGCGAAACAGCGAGAGCTAGGGTTTTTGGAAGGAAGTATCGGGCTTCCATTCACACGGTTCCCCAGCAGTAAGTGAACGTTTTTTTTTTTTTTTTTAAAAAAATTTATTTTTATTTTTTTAAAGCCATATCCAGAAAGCGCGCCGGAAAAGCGCGCGAGGTACGCGCTTTCTGGGCTTTTGGAGGGCCTGCGCCTGACCCTCCAAAAAGCCCAGAGGGGTGCGCCCGGGCTTTTATGCACCTAGGCACGCTCGTATTTCATATCAATGTGAATGCTTCTTAGCCAAGGAGAGTGGAAAAGATCATGACAATATGAGAGACTAGAAAATGAACAAAGAAAGAGAAGAGGTAAGATCACCATAAAGTCATCGAAGAATGGAAAGCTTCGATGAACAAGGACGATGGCCTTATGTTGCACCATAGCAGGAGCGAGAGAGGGAAAAGAAGGCTCTTTCACCCACAAAAAGAAGAAACTATAGGAAGGCCATAAACAATCTGCTTCTGAGTTTGAGGATTGCTAGTGTTCAACTGGGAAGTGGGCCTAGTTAATGTAGCAGAGGCTCAGAAACTGTTACTAAGTACTGTCACCAATGTAAATTTTAAGCTAGCCTTTTCCATCTATGGATGTCATAAAGTGCCAGGTCCAGATTGATTTAATGCATTTTTCATTATGAAAGGGCTGGTCCATCATGGAAGAAGAGGTCCCTGAAGCTGTAAAAGATTTATCGTGAATAGTCAGTATCTTCAACTCAGTGCAATGACGACATGGTAGTACCTAACTGCAAAAATCATACCTTCAAAAAGGATTTCAGACTTGTCTTCTGCAATGTTTTTTAAGCAGGTGTGCTCAATAATCAAGAAGTGAAGTGTTCAAACATCACAAGTGAGACAAAAACAATATTTTGGATTTAGATCAATATTTCTAAGCATGTTGTGATTTAAAATTTCAGTCAAAAAATCTTGATTGTCATTAGAGGAATTGCCCATGTGCCAGTAGCATGGAACAATAAACTACTAACAGAAACACAATCTTTACATCCCTACAGTCCCAAGAAAACACACCCCTAAAACTTTAAGCTGAAAACATCAAATTTTCTCAGGTAAGATAATTAAACAAAATGTCAGGGAAACATCACACCAAATATGACTCAATGAACTAGAACTTACCGGTTCTAACAAAGAGAAAAGATGCATATGAGCCAAAAACCATTGTATACACAAGCTGGGTACCTAGAACAAAGTTACAGCAACATAAGTGCTATCACGTGCCCAAAAGAAAAGATCTATTATACAAAAGTCAAACTGAAAGGAGCTGATTATCTTTCATAAAATTGTTTAGCTGAAGAAAAGAAAAGAGAGAACATTGAGAACACTGTACCAACTTCTGTATCAGTGCATGTTAAAGTTTCTCATTATTTGTAGCTCTTATGTAAATCTCAAGTCCTTAACTTGTAACCAATAGATAATTCCCCTGCTCAGTGATGCATGAGATCATTGACAGCATCAAACCTAAGCTTCAAAATTTTCTCCCCAAATACACTATAATAGATTACAATTCATGTCAGAGCAGAAAGGACCAACTTGATGCCCCCCTCTTCCATTCCCAAGTTCCATTTTCATTAAAATTCTTTAGAATCTGTAGAAACTAACAAAATGATACAAAAATTAAACTCAGTAGAAAACTGGAAAAATTCATAGAAACCTGTAATGTGGAGAAATCTATGAAGTTTAGAAATTTATAGGAATCTGTACAAATATGTAGAAATCTGGATAAATCTGAGATAAGTCTAAATCTGAAGTCTGTAGAAAATAATGACAAAGACCAAATAACAGGCCACTATTAAGACTCAGAGTGTCAGAACGGTACCAAGTAATGTAAACAATGCTTCTAACCCAGGGGTTAAATGTCCCCTGCAGTAATGACTGCGCCACAACAACCCCTTCAGATTAATTTCATTTAAAACAAAATGCACCATTTCCCAATTACCCCACACCCAGTGCTTTGAAACCATAAAACACATGAAAATGTATACACGAAGAGCAATGGCCTTGCACGGAAGTACAGCACATAGAGTATTTTTTATGTATCAACTCTACATCAGATGGAAGGAAAAGAATACCAGGAAGGAACCCATAACACCAGGTTAAGTTGGATTTAGAACAATCCAATCTGACCACAACATGAATGGTCAACCAAAGCAAAAAGCATGTCATCTGACTCTTCTAAATGGTCAACAAGCCCATCTCTAATTATGCACAATGTAAATCAAAGGAGTTCAAAGAAGCACATACCAACAGCCACAGAGGCTTTCAGAAGGCTGTAGTTCTTCCTGATGTATAACTCGAACAAATGGTTCAAATGGGCTGCATATAGAAAGAAACGCAAGTGGTGGATAAATCAAACCAACTACGCATAGAGAAAATTTGCAATACACACAAAATCGATTGTTACAATAATCATCCAAAATAGCAAGAAATTACAATAGCAGGTAGGATGCTCTTTGTAAAACAAGTCGCTAAATCACACGTGAGGACATTTTAAAAGCCTGTTAATATTACAACCTGAAGTAAGAAAAGGTTTATGATGACGAGGAGAAATAGGTGACAAGAAACAACAACTGCAATATGGACTACAGCTTCTTAAGGAACGTTAGCTAGAGCGATTCTAGGAAGACAAGTTCCATGAAATAGTCTTCACATATTGGCTTAAACGCATTACTTACAGACTTATTATTGCCATGGTATCATATCCATAATATTAGAATCAAATTAATCAAGCACAAGAAAAGGCAAAAACTGAAACTTGACTGCTACATGGTAAGATATCAGATATTCGCCTTTAATCTCAACTTAAGCACTGACTTATTATCTTATAGATGATATGCTTTAGTTAGCTTTTTAATTGAGTCACTGTTAATGTTAGTTTGGTTATTTGGTTCACCACACGGATTCAGAATGTGGCCGTTCCTTGACGAAACAGCCGCATCGGAAAGGTTTTCAAGTTGACCAAACCACGTTTTCCCCAGCGATAACTGTGATATGAAACACGATTGCTAGTTTTGTGTAACATGACCGAAACCGAAATTGCGACCGAATCTGCGACTGAAACAGCATTTTGAATCCCTGGTTCACCAAAGGTGGAGTTGAATGGAATGGGGTTGTTTGGTTCACCAAAGATGAAATGGAATAGAATGGGACTTGAAACCTGGGACCAATCCAATGGAACTTGACTCCTTGATATCATGTGTTTGGTTCATAAAAAGAATGGAACTGGTATCATTCTTGGTGTTTGGTTTAATTATGAAATGGAATCGAAAATTTTTAATTTCAATACTATCTTTTTAAATCCATAAAAATCAAGGTACTTTTAATGAAGACCCTTAGATCTAAAAATAAATGGACATGATTAAAAGTTATCCTCCTCACATTCTCTTAGATCTAAAAATAAATGGACATGATCAAAAGTTATCCTCCCTCACATTCTCTTTCCTCCTTTCTCCCTCTTACCTTTACTTCCTCGCTACTCAAAGAACGAGGCAACCAGCATGCTCCACACTTTCCGGCAGCCAACAGCTATGATTCTCAAGGTTCCTCAATTGCTTGGCCTCGCCCCTACGTTTCTAGACACAGATCTGACAAATCGCCACCAAAGTATTCACGGCAATATCTCCCTCCCCAGTGGTGGCCCTTAATCCAAAAACAAAAAACAAATGCCAGTCTCGTCTAGTTCTTGTAACATAGATGAAGATGTGCTTATAGCTAACGCAGTTCACATGACATGGATAGAGGAAAATCAGCGCAGTGCTGCTCAAGCATTATTGAGAAAGATTCTTTCGAATGTCACTTGTAGGGGGCAAACAAGCCTTATATGCATACAGAGAGAAAATGTAATGCTATAAGTTGTAAATTAGAGTTTGCACATCATGACGCCTTCAATATGCCCTTCCTAAAAGCGGCAGTAGCCACATGCAGTTGAGTCCTGAAATTTTAATTGGATTGAGTAATTTTCAGAGAGTCTGTATCACATGCTCAATTTTGGAAATTGAATAATTTCCCAACCAAATAAAAAGAAGGGAGACCATAAACAGAAGAAAAACACAAATCCGATGAGTTACTACTTACCCAAGCTGAAGAAGCTGGGGCAGATAAAAATAACAGTTTGTGGTTTAAATCCTCCACAGAGAAGTAAAGGTACCATACAAGCCCGGAATACTAATTCCTCAGTAATCGGTGCCTGTTCAATCATGTAAGAAATTGATAACATAAGAATCATAATCAATCACATTTTTTAAAACAAAAAAGCACAGATAAACATCAAAATAAATTGTGAAACATTGCAACTGGAAACTAAGCTCATGTTTCTCTTAGAACAGCTCTTAAGGAATATATATACACTATAATAAAGCTGAGCATCATATTTCATCTCAAGTTTCACAACTGTTACAGCAACTTAGTAAGTGCAACCAAATACTTTGTTCAAATGTAAAGAAAATGAAAAATACACGTCTTCTTGAAATATCAATTCAGAGATTAAGCATGTACGCTCATTGCAGGCAGATATCAAAAACACCAAGCTTCAGGACACGCATGGAGGAATTAGTGACCAGCAAACTTCATTAAATGGCTCGAATAAGGTACAAGAAATGTGTCAGAAGATGCATGCCAATCAATGGTTCTAAGTACTAGAACAATAGCCCCGTTCTTTTTAGCTTTCACTTACACACTTAGAGCATCTTAAACTTTTAGCTTTTTAAACCTAACCTTACAACTATCTTATAGTTCCTTACGGCTACTTACAACTTCCTATAGCCTTACAACTCATTAGAGTTCAAAAGAACAAGGAGAACTGCCTGAACAAAAAGAGGCTCGAACAGTTACTGCATAATTGTTTAGAGCCAAGAATAAATATGAAGTCTTTCCAAGTCTCAAGAATGAATATGGTTCAAATTGGCTGGAAAAGGCTTCGTTTTCCTCCAGCATACATGACTATTGATGCCTTCCACCTCAGTTACCATAATGAGGTTGAACAAAAAGAGGCTTGACCATTTACTAGCAAGGAAAACTCCTCTAGCATACAAAAGATGTATACCCTAGCCCTAAATTTCCAGAAATTCCTATCAAGCCATGTCCTCCATTGGTCGCAAATGTGCCATCAAGATGATTGTGTAAAGCCTCAATGGATCTGAAGATTTTTTAAGAAAAGAGTCACTGCTAAGAATAAAATAAAATAAAATAAACCCCCATCCCATTGTCAAAACATATATTTTCATAATTCCATGATGTTGTCAAAGTTTCATTTCCAAGAACTCATTAGTGTAGTGATTGGTTGAAAAATCCATTTCAACCATTTATTAAGCAAGGGTATTTAATGCTTCTTTTGTGAATTTCCAAGATCTGACTACTGCTAAGCAATGGAGGGAGTACATACTATAACTCATAAGGTAAATGGCCTGGGACAAAACAGCAATATAAGATGCACAAAACCATTTTCGAGTATAGGGCTTAAAACTATTATTGCTAGTGTTGTCTTTGGGGGCTAATTTTTTAGGAAGATAATAAAAGAACAGCTCTATTTTAGTCATGAATAACTTCTAATTTCTAGTAAGTGGCTTGACAAAAGAAATCATCTCTAACCCCAGTACAATACAGTCATTCCCACTTTATAAAGAAAGTAATAGATTCTATAAGGTTATTGAACTTGCTGGGACTCTTACCATAAACTAAACTAAAACATCAATTCACAGTCTTTTTATATTGACATAAACAGGCATGTGTACTGTTTCAATTATCCTTAATTCAAGCCACAGAATGCTATTGTCATTCATCAACTAGTATACTCACAGCAGAAAGATAGAACGAAATGATGGTAAAATACAACCATAGTGATAAAGAGGCCATACACCAAAGACATAAAGTCCAAACACCAAAGATACAGGTAGAAGTAGCAAAAACAAACTTACCACAACAAGATTACGCCAAGCTGTAATGTTGGAGGCATAGGATATCATCAAGTAATATATCTTGTGAAATGCAGTATAGATACAGTTGACTGCATTGCTTTCACACCCATCTCCATTCCATGAATCCAATGACAATATAGATTTCACCAGAGATCCCATATACATAAGCGAAGTCAATGAAAATGGAAAGACCAGAGCACACCACTGTTTCATACATACAATTGCAATTGAGCAGGCAAATTTATCAGTCACTGTTTCCTTATCTGCAGAGAATCGAATTGTGTAGTATGATAACCATATACTCTAAATATCCAGCCCATTAAGACAAGAATTGCCCAAAAGCTTAAAACAACCTGATATACTTACAATATGATCAGCTCGAACACCATAGAGTGCTAATATACTGGATATATTCCATCTATGAATCTGCATAAGTTGAACATGACAATCACACCATGAGAAATAATATGGAAAAGGGACAAATATATTAAATAAAAGGGGAAATTCCAGTTAACAGGGGATAATGCTTCTCTACATAGGTTTTTATAGAGAAGAAATGAGGTGCATGAAACAACACAAGATTAATCATCTATTTACTCAAGCTCTCTGAGTCTTCAAGGGAGCTAGTCAGGTTCAAATTCAGGCTGCAACATTTTTATTAATTTAGGGTAAGTCATCTCTGACTTGCTCCTAAACCAAACAACTAATGCTCCAATTAGAGGCAAAAATGAGACTATGATTTAAAAGAAGGCAAAGGTCAAGCCTCAAGAGCAAGGATATGTTCTGCCAACACAGCCATTCTAAATCTAACATCTACCAGGTAATTAATGGTTTTTCTGATGTAAGGGAGTAAGACACAGGGCGACAGAGATGTTTAGGATGCAGGTCAATGAACCCAGCCGTCCATAATCAGTATGCAAGCCCAGTCTGCACTCTGCAGCTCTGGCACCTTCTTTGCAGAAAAAAAAAATTATTACAGCAGATAAATGGAGGATAGTACTGCCAATTCCTCTTACATGATAAAGTTTACAGTATCATTTTAGTTCACAGGATATCCAGCTCTGCTGAGCCTAAATCACTCTATTTTGGAGATGGAGATTACAGCTGGGTGGAGTTAATCTAAAACAATGATTTAATTTAACATGGAAATAGGCTTCTCGTGTGTCTACAATTTGAACCATTGATTTTCAATGCAATCATATTTTTGTGTTGCCAGGAAACAATGTGGTTATGGAAAATGGGATTGCAGAAAGCAAAAACGGGAATTCCAGTAGATGCAAAGTAAAGGCAATAAAAATGACATCATAATAGAATGGCACATAAGAGGATGGTTCAAAGGGATTTTGGACTGCTTACTCCCCTGTTGAACATGAATAGGAAAAAGAAGAATAAGCTCAATCGCGACTAACTTTTGTTGATTTAATGGAGGAAGGAGTCAAAGGACTAAGGCCACTTTTTAGGACACCATTGCAAGAAAAACATGACCAGTGAGCTGTCTAAGAACTCCAATCTCGAACGGAGAGCTGACTGCATCAGAGAAGCAGCTGCCCACCAACTCAACTACCTGGAGAACTCTGTTGTCCAACTGAAAATAACACCAGCTGTCCTCTGTTCTGAACATGCAGGAGTATTTCCTTTTTCCAATAATAAAAGCCAAAGAAATAAGATGGATCATGTGATTTCTCTGTAAAGTGTAACCTACAAGACTGTTGGAAGAACCAAAAACCTTGGTTAAATATCAAGTTTTCTCTCCATAATCCAATTTGATACGGTTCAGAGTGTTGGGTGTGGAGTCTAATGAAAATAAGGCTCAGAAATCGCCTATTGCAAGTATCGCAGCCAGCACGAGCCGTTCCCAAGCACAGCACCCATGTTCATTGAGCAAAAATGCAGCCGGAACGACCAGCATTGGACACGGCCAGTCCTCTGACACGGGCCATCCCTGCAACACGGGCAGCCCATGTTGCTTGGAATGGGCCGTCCCGGTTCTTGCCGGTTGATCTTCGTCTTCTTTGGCCGTTTTTGCTCGGTTTTAAGCTTATTTATGCGTATCAAAGTGCATTGACGTGAGGTTTGGCTATATATTCAGAGACCTCCCATTGTTGCATCCCTCAAAACACAAAGCTTCCTCTTGTAAAAGAAAGTCATCTAGTGAATTGTCGTGGTTTTTCCCGATTTGTGTTTTTCCACGTTAAAAATCTCGTGTCCCAAATTTCTCTCTTTCTCTTTGCCCTTGTTTTTCTGTTTGGTTGAGGCTCTAGATCCTAACAACTAGTATCGAGCTCTAAGGTTAGAAGTCACAACAAAAATGGAGGGCGGAAAGGCTAAAATTGAGAGGTTCGATAGGAAAGATTTTGCATTTTGGAAAGTGCAAATTGAAGATTTATTGTACCAGAAGGAACTTTATCAACCTCTTGGAGAGAAACCGGCCGAGATGGAGCAAAAAGTTTGGGAAGTGCTTGATCGACAAGCGTTGGCGACAATTCGGTTGACGTTGGCAAGGAATGTGGCTTTCAACGTCATGGAGCAAACAACAACGAAGGCTTTGCTAGGCTACCATATAAATGACTTGAACATGATTATCTCTAAACTTTTTCGGTTAAAATTAATTTTGAAGATGAGGTTAAGGCTTTAATTTTGTTATCTTCACGTGATTCATAGGACACCATTATATGTGTTGTGAGTAGTGCTAGGGGTGCAAATGCTTTAAAATATGATAAAATCCGTGGTGTTATTATGAGTGAAAGTATTCGCAAAAAGGATTCGGGTGATTCATCGGGGAGTGTATTGCATGTGAGAGGTAAAGGGAAATAAAAGGAATATAACAAGTCTAAAGGTCCGTCTAAATCAAAGGTTAGGGGTCGGTTTCAAAACCCAAAAGAGACGGTGTGTTGGGGCTGTGGTGAAAATACGAGAAAAATTGACCTAAACCTAAGAATAAGGGGAGGGGCAATAGTGGTGATGCCCATATTTTGAGTGTTGATAGTCCAATAGAGTCTTAGATTGTAGACTCGGGTGCCTCGTTTCATTATTCACGTAGAGACCTTTTCCACAACTTTGTGAGTGGCAATTTGGTATGGTGTATCTTGCCAATGATAAGTATTTAGATATTTTAGGAAGAGGTGATGTCAACATTAAACTTTCTAATGGAGGGCATTGGAAGTTAGAGGATGTTCGATATATGCCGAGTTTGACTAAGAATCTAATTTCGTGAGTCAACAAGATGAAACGGCTATTCTACTCAATTAGGGAATGAGCGTTCGAAAATTGTCAAAGGGGCATTAGTGGTTGCAAAGGGGTAAAATCTAGGACTTTGTACTCTACGATTGAGTGCACTAATTTGCTTACTAATGTCGATAACAAATCCTCTAGTTCTATTTTGTGGCACAATAGACTCGGTTATATGAGTGAAAAAGGGATGAAAATCATGGCTACTAGGGGTGCTTTGAAGGGAAAATGTTGAAATGGGACTTTGCGAGAGTTGTTTGCTTGGAAAACAAAGACGGGTTAGTTTCTCCAAGGTTAGTAGGGAACCCAAGGCAAACAAACTAAAGTTGGTTCACACCGATATTTAAGGTCCTTCTCCCACTTGATCTTTGGGCGGTGCAATACTACGTCACTTTTATTGATGATCACGAGTAGGAAAGTGGGTTTATTTTCCGAAAAATAAATCGATGATGACGATAATACATCCCATTGATGATCTTCAAACCAAACAGGCTTAAAGAACAAATGCTTGAGGTCCGACAATGATGATGAGTATGAGAAGGATGAATTCAAGAAATTGTGTGCCCAAGAATAAATTTGATTGACAAGAACGGTTCCGGGAAGAGCAAGGCATAATGGCATAACCGATCGGACGCTCAATGAGAGAGCTAGGAGCATGCGTATTCATGTCGGGTTGCCCAATTTTCTATGGGCGATTAACACAACCACCTATTGATCAATAAGGGTCCATCCGTACCTTTGGGTAACAAGATACCGGAAGAAGTTTGCGAGTGGTAAAGATGTCAATTTGTCCCATCTTCGCATTTTTTTTATGTTGCATATGTTATGGTTATGTTATGGTTGAGCTCGTTAAGAGGGATAGGTTTGATGCTAAGTCCAAGAAATGTTATTTTCTGGGGTATGGTAATGACATGTTTAGCTATAGAGTTTGGGACAGGAAGAAAGTTGTTAGACATTGTGACATTGTCTTTAATGAGTCTGTTTTGTACAAAGACAGAGTTGGTTGGTTAAGAACTTGGTTGATAAGGAGCTAGTGGGAACTTATACGGGAGACAAAGATGTTGAGATCTCCTTAAATGGGAGAAAAATCGAGGCTAGGGATCCACAAATCGAAGAATTGGTTGTTGAACCAGTTCTTGAACCAGAAACTCCTATTGAGGATAAACCTCAAACTCCTCCCACTTTGAGAAGATCACAACGGTCAACAAGAGATATACCGGCTATGCAAGTTAGTAATTGGTCCAAGGGGAGCAAGCAATGGATGAGGAAATTGCCTCCTTGGATAAGAACAACACTTGGGTATTGATCGAGTTACCGGTTGGTAAGAAAGTTTTACTAAATAAGTGGGTGTATAGGATTAAGAATTAGCATAGTGGTCATACTAGGTACAAGGTTCGGTTGGTGGTTAAGGGGTTTTCACAAAAGAAGAGCATTGATTACACCGAAGTTTTTCTCCTATTGTGAAACTAACCACCATAAGAATTGTTTTGAGATTGGTTGCTAATGACATTTTCTTGAAACAAATGGATGTGAAAACGGCATTTTTGCATTGGGATTTGGAGGAAGATGTTCATATGCTACAACCGGAGGGCTATCGATTCCGGGAATGAACATTTGGTTTGTAGGCTCACAAAGAGCCTATATGGTATGAGGCAAGCGCCAAGGCAATGGTATCCCAAGTTCGACACTTTCATATGCAACAACGGGTTCCAAATGAGTGATAAAGATCAAGTATTGCTATTTCAAAAACATCACAGACTTCTTATGTGATTTTACTTCTCTACGTGGATGATATGTTGATTGCATGGCTGAAATTAACAAGTTGAAGGAAGAGATGTCAAAAGAGTTTGAGATGAAGGACTTGGCCCGACAAAACATATTCTTGGCGTGAGAATTCCAAGAGATAGGCCCAAAGGTCCCTTGAACACCGGTGATGCCAAGCTAAGAGGAAACACTTTGCTTGCAAACCATATCAAGCCGACCAAGGAGCAATCTCCCAACACAAGTGAGGAAAAAGAATACATGTCCAAGGTTCTATTCCATATGCTTCTGCAGTTAGGAGCCTTATGTATGCAAAGGTGTGCACTACACCGGACATAGCCTTTGTAGTGGGAGTTGTGGCAAAATTCATGTCTAATCCTAGAGAAGCACATTGGGACGCCATGAAGTGGCTTCTAAGATACTTGAAGGGAACATCTAGTACATCACTAGTGTTCCAAGAGAGTGAACTAAAACTTGAAGGTTTCGTGGATGCTCGATTTGAGTGGCGATTTTGACACAACCAAGAGTACAATGGTTTATGTCTTCACACTTGGAGGCACAGCTCGTGAGTTGGATGTTAAGACTCCAAAAGTGCATTGCAATGTTCACAACCGAGTCCGAGTATGTGGCCATGTCGGAAGTTGGAAAAGAGAAAGTGTAGTTCGAAGACTTCTTGGAGGTTTTGGGCCAAAACCAAGTGAATGGAGTACTCTATTGCGATAGTCAAAGTGCAATCCAGTTGAGCAAGAATCTAGTTTTGCATTCAAGAACGAAGTATATCCAGCGCAAGTAACACTTCATTCGAAGCTTGGTGGAGAGTAGAAACTTACACCTAGAGAAGATTTTGGGTAGCAAAAATCCGATAGATGTGCTAATCAAAGGAGATGATGTCGGGAAATTGAGGTTGTGCACAACCTCAATTGGCCTTGGCCTTTCTTTTTGAAGCTAAGGCTCGTTTTTAATTTGCTAGATGTGTTCAAAGAGGAAGTGGTTCATTAGTCTCCAAATGGGAGATATTGGGTATGGAGTCTAATGAAAGAAAGGCTTGAAAATCGCCTATCGCAAGTATCGCAGCCAGCATTGGCTGTTTCCCAAGCACAGCACCCGTGTTTATTAAGCAAAAGTGGAGCCGGAATGACCGGACGGGCAGCCCGTGTTGCTTGGCCTGGGCCGTGCCCGTTGTTGCCGGTTGATCTTTGTCTTCTTTGGCCATTTTTTGCTTGGTTTTAAGTGTATTTATGCGTATCGAAGTGCATTGACGCTCCATTGTTGTATCCCTCAAAACACAAAGCTTCCTCTTGTAAAAGAAAGTCATCTAGTGAATTGTCATGGTTTTTTTCCGGTTTGGGTTTTTCCACGTTAAAAATGTCGTGTCCCAAATTTCTCTCTTTCTCTTTGCTCTTGTTGTTCTATTTGGTTATGGCTCTAGATCCTAACACACGGAGATATTACTTTTCAAAGGTGGAATATAATAGACTAAATTGAATTCCTCACCCAACCATCTTTCGTTGCTTCTTTGTTGTGAGGTAAGATACTAGTTAATATTTTTCCAATTGTTAACACATTGAGGATAGACCATCCACCATCGTATGGCTAAGTAATGCATATTTACTGGTGAATATTTTTCCAATCATTAACCCTTTAAGGACAGACTCTCCACCGTTGGATGGGTAAGTAATGCATATTTAAAGCCCCCTCCTCAAACCCACTTAAGACAGGAACTGCACATGTTATGATGATGACAAACATTGTTCCACTTCCTGATAAGCACAAGCAGGACTCCAATAGGAAATCAGAAACTTTGAAGGAAATAGAGAACATCAAAGAGGTTTTAGCTTAATACCTCAAACAATCACATAAAATTAAGCAACTTCTTCAATGCTATTCAACACTCAAAAAGCCACACGGACAGCAGAAGTGATGAAGGAAATTAAAATGATTTGCTCGAGCAGGTCAAAGCTACTGATAAGTGACAACACAAACCACTCAGACACTGTTTGTCCTCATTCCTGAAGGCAACGAGCAAGTTAGCAAGAACCAGCTAGATTCAACTTATTGCTAACATAATCCTCAAATTCACACGTGGGCAGCAATAACACAAACTGTTCCAACTTCAACAACCTATGTCATTTAATTGGGACTTTGATGAGGTTAATAAACTGTTCCTCACCTATTCCCCAAACACCATCATTGTCCTTTAGGCCTTTGATGAAGTACCTCTTTCGCTTTTTCGAGGCTTTGTGGTGAAAAGAATTGGTATTTTTGTCATTGTGTTCAAGCTCCATTATTCTGAACAGAGATACCAATATGTCCAAATTTCTGGCTAAAGCTTCTCAGGTTCGTAGGTCGCTAATTTGTTGCCTTCTTTCATGGGTTCGGTGCCTCCCACAGGATTTTAAGATCTTTCTCCCTTGCTCAACTGTACCTGAGAGTTTCCCAAAGATCTCAAAGCTACAAGCTTTACGATGTCCACAGCAATTCCTATTTTATCTGTGGGATTGGCCCCTGGAGTATGGGTACACAACAACTTCATCAACTCTTCACACTCTGAATTTGAGATGCAAAAGGCCTCAAATTTAAAAGGTGTTTCATCATCCCACTGTCACTTGCTGCATCATGAATCAGTACATAGAGATGGGCAGTGATGTGAAGTGAAACAAGCCTTGTGGGCCACTTTGGAGTCCAGGAAACTATTGCACCAAAGAGAACCAGCTATGAACCTGTCAAGTTGTTCCCTTATCAACATTTGCCACCTCTTCCCTTCTTCCCACGCAAACATGTCCCTTGTGAATTCCAGGTGTAGGGGTTGAAGTTTGTCATCACCTTTTAAATTCTCCAATCTGTTTCTCTCCCTGTTAGAGTCACCATATGTTTTGGTGCTGGTGCTTTAGTGACATGATAATCATTAGTTGTCCGATCATTAATCCATAAAAACAAACTCACATAGTATTGATGAGGAATATTCTCCCCCTTCCCATTAAGCACTTCAAGGACTCAAATTGGAAAATAAGTTCCAAACAAAACAGAGAAGGTTTCAGTTTAATACTTCAAACAGGTACATAAACTGAAGCAATTTTCCTCAATGCTATTCAGCAATCAAAAGGCCTTCCCGAGTAGTTGGAGAGATGTTGGACATTCAATTCAACTCAACAGGCTTGGCTCAAGCAGGTCGGACCTATTGACAAGTGATAACACGGATGGTTCAAGAACTATTCTCCTCATTCCTGAAGGTATAGAGCTTATTAATAAGAACCAACCTAGTCCACTCATTGCCCACATATTCCTCAAAATCACACCTGTGTAGCAACACCACAAAATGTACCCAACTTCCACAGCCTACGTTACTCAATTAGGATCTAGAATTCGGAAGTGCCCATTCATGAAGAAATGGTATCAACAGCTTCCTCCATTCCTCAAAAAGCTTCCCCAATGACACCATCCTTGAGAAGCGAACCCCAAATAAACACTGAAGAATCCCAATATTCTAACATCCTTCTTATCATTAATACATTCAGGTAATTATCTCACAACTTACAAATTCATAACATATCAATAGTCCCTTCAGCAGTAAAGTATCATTAAACACAAACCCACAAACCAAACTCATTACAATTGCAAAACCATAATATAACAAGACGAAATTATGAGCTAAACAGCGAATACCTAATCGAGTAATAAAGGGGATGGGGGTGAGATAGATAGAGAGAGGGGGCTTACAGGGAGAAGGAGGGAAGAGGAGACGAGGAGAGAGAGAATAGAGGAAACAGCGGCGCAGAAGAAGCGACGAATCATGAACTGCTTGTAGGAAGTTGGGGGAGCGAAACGGAGGATCAACGTCGGAGCGTAGAGGATTGCAACATACAGCAGAGTCATGGCGGCGCAGGCCATTACAGCCATTGATTTCGACACAATCGCAGTGTTCATCATCTGCCATTCTACTTCCATTTCCATTTTTATGTTTCACAAATCGAAGGAGCGATCAATCGATCGATTTCGATCGATCAGCTCGGAAATATTCGGTTTGGCGAGAGAGAGAGAGAGAAGTGTGTTCTAATCGTTGTCGACGGCACAGTCAACAGGAAATCTCCAGCCTTGACTAGCAGAGACTAGTTAGAATCTTTTTGAGTGAGGTTTATGTAAGACCCTCTCTTTATTTTTATTCAAGGCGTGCATGATCTACATTAATTGTACATTAATTACTTTATAGACAGTAGATTAATATTTTGAGAAAATTGAAGATAGATGGATGACAGAAGAACAGAGCAATTCAACAAGTGTTTTTAATTTCTTTTGTATTAGTGGACTGATATTATTTGAGAGAAAATTTTCAAATATAATGTAGTTAGTTGTGTCTTATAATTATCATAAAATTTTTATCATTTTGATGAACATGGAGTCTCGTACCTATATTTTAGTATAAAATATTAAAAAAAATTTGTTGGTATAAGAGGAATGCGCTTGTTAACGTATGTAGGAACCACGGCCCCATCCCCGTAAGGGAAGCGGATTGGAGGACCGAGCTTCCCCATGAATGTCTTGTTTCTTTTTTAATATTCTTTTTGAAAACGATTTTCGAAAGTTTATTGGAAATGGGGATGCACCTCTTATTGAGATTTTCCATTTTTGTAATTTAATTTCGAACATTTAAATCAAAGCTTGATCGACGATTTTATTAATCATTTATTTTACAAATTAATTTTAGAAGGTCTCGGAATTTTATTTTATAATTTAGGAAAATATAAATGCCAAGATGCGATTAAAAAGAAATAAAATAGGAAAAAGGGAGTAGCCGATCAGTTTGAGGAATAAAAATTAACAAAAATAAAAAGAATATTATTCCAATCTTAGTATGGAAAAACTAAGCTTGAAAGACATTTAAAAGTGACTTCATCGGTTTAGAACCGAGAATGCGTATGTCAACCGAGCGGTGTTTATTAATTCGAATTGTGAGTTAAAGAAATGTGTTAAAACAATCAAGCATACAACATGAAAAATGCGTAAATTAAATCAACCAAGGCATATTAGGAAAACAATAAAGAAAGTGACAAAATAAAGCGAGAAATTAAAGTTACGAGTGGGTAGGAAGGAACTAAAAGCGATTACATCTTTCTCCAAAATACAAAAAGCGATAAACGAGCATAAATAAAAATAAACCGTAAAAGATTGAAAGCGGATCCGGCGACCTCGGGTTGTCTCACCTGCCGATCTTGAATCACGAATGGATCTAGAAGCGTGACGGTGGATGAACAAAAGCGAAGAAGGCTTTTGTGGAATTTGTGGTAGAAGAGTAGTGTAGGAGAATGATGAGATGCTTGTTGGAGTAATAATTAGCTGAAAATGAGCCAAGAGATCGGAATACCGATATAACATTTAATAGCTCTTAGCCTAATTTCAGCAACATGTAGCTAGGTTAATGACATCTACCAAAGTGAGGGGTTAGGCCCTCTATTTATAAAGCAAAGGTAGGTCACAAAAATGACCTAAAAGTTCAACAAGCAGCCAGTCCAATATAGCTGAACCGGACTCGTCCACGGCGGGGATCAAGGAAAAAGCTGAACAAAATCCCATCGAACCGTGGAATCCCGCATAGGGAGGCGAGAAGCGCGGCGCTGTCACCAACGATGTCGTATGGGCGTTTACGGGGTTCCATGCTTCGAGATGACCTATGGGAACAAAAGGGAGCGTTTTGGCAAGTTGAGCCCGAAAGCACGACATCGGTCACAAACGGTGTCGTTTGGTGAAGTTTGACTTCCGTGTCAAGCGGCTTTCCGTTTTGGGAACTTTTTATTTTTGGAAAGTTTCTATTTTTGACGAGTTTCTATCTTTGGTAGGTTTTATTTTGGCGGGGTTTGGGTTTCCTAGTTGAGAGCCCGACCTAGGCTTGAGTCGACCGAAAGAAAATGGGTTTGAGGGCCACCCAAAGCAAAGCAAATTGATTTTTGTGGTGCTAAGGGGTTCTTTGTGGTTTCATCGGCTTCCGTCACGCCAATTAGACTCCAACCGTAATCCGAATCCACAAGCAGGGTTGGGATTTCATCACCGGGCTTAAAAATAAATAAAAAAAGAAGGGATGACACTTTTTAGGTGTCTACAATTAGCCCCCACTTTAACCGAGTCTACTAAAGGGTACTTACTCGTAGCTTCGGATGCCCATTGAATCGATACGTCCGGAATTAATGGTCTCTTAACTTGAACTCTAACAAGGGAGCTTGGACTTGACTAACTGAGTCTCGAAGTCCGGGTGGCTGATTCTCGAACTTGGATAATTAAGGACCTAAAGCTCGTATTAGTATGCCTAAACTTGACCACGTAGTTAGTCTAAAGCTTGGCGGGAGCTTGAACTTAACTCGAGTAGTAAAGTCTCGAAGTCTAGCAGGGTACCTAAACTTGACCACTTCTTGTCTCCGAAGTTCGACTGGGTATCCCGAGCTTGGCTCGATCAATGTCCTAAAGCTCGGACGATGGGCCTAAACTTGACTATTCTTGGTTTGAAACTTAGCTAAAAGTTTCTACACTAATAGTTTTGTTAGCTAATAATCGAATGTAAATAGTTTCAAGTGTTACCTCAAAAATGATTTGTTAGTAGATCATGTTTCAAATGTGCTTCCTTGACTTAGCGATGGGGAGGTCCTGAAGTCTTGGCGTGGTGTCCGAACCTTTGACTCGTTATTGGGTCTTGTAATACCTGTAATTTTATTTTGAGGTAGTTATATGAGTTTAATTAATTAATTAATTTTAATTAAATAAATTAGGTCGAATAACTAAAACATATACGTGGATATATTCGTAATCTTATTTAAGAGAATTATTATTAGTTTGCGTAGATAGAGTTAGTGAAACATATTAATTTCTTTCTCTTAATTTTTCACTCGGACCAGCTAAATAAAAACCCGAGGCAGACTTGTGATTAACTATATCTATTTTACATAAGATAATCCTTACCAAAAAAAAAAAAAAGAAAAGGAGAAGGATTAAAGGGAGGGGGCAGGTGTTGGAATTAGGAGAATTAGAAAAAAAACGGGGATTAGTGGGTGGCCTTCTTTGATGAAGCCACGAAGATAGAGAGAGAGACAAAGAGGAATCGAGGAATGGGAAAAGGGAGGTAGCAAGAAGAAAAGCGGGAGCAAAAAGGAAAGAAGAGGAAGTAGAACAGAGGGAAAAGAAGAAGAGGACCGAGAGGGCGAGAGAGTTGAGTGACCGAGAGCCCGAGTGACAGGAAGAACGGGGAAGAGGAGGAACGCCTGATAGTGAGATTAGAGGCGGGGCCTGCGATGAGTGAGGTTGAGGCTGCGAGGTTGAGACCGAGAGTTGAGAATGAGAAACACAATAGAGGAAGCGAGAGGCGGTGAGACCGGGCCGAGAGAGACAGAGACCGAGAGGAGGAAGGCAAGGAAGCCCAAATCGATTCCAAACTCTAGAATTCAAGGTGGTTAATTCTAATTCATGAATTTATGGAAATATAGAACTTGAATGAATTGTTGTTAAATTATCTAATATAGTACGAGAGTTTAACTTTATGGATTCCCGAGATTGTTGTTTTGTGATTAAATTTTAATTAAAGTTGTTTAGTGTTTGATTATGTGAAATTGTGGATTTAGTTAACCTTTGAAGTGACTAAGAATTGAGAAATGGAAGTAGTGCATCAATTGAGTTAAACGGAATTGAGGGAATTGAGTCGAATTTAATGTTTTGTGATGAGTTGTGACTCTTTGAGTTAAAATTGTGACTATTTGTGGCTTGTGTAACTAATTGGTGAATTGGAAGGATAGGGAGATACATTATGTAAGTTCGAATCGAATATGGAAGTTTGTGACGAGTTGTGACAGTTAGGCTAAATTATAATTGTTCGTAATTATGTGTGGTTTTGAGACTTGTAGTTATTGTGGCTCGGGGCGTTTTGGGCCCTGAGTTTGTCATGCTTGTAATCGAATCAATTTTAAGGGAAACCGATGTTTGGAGTATAAGAAGGGAGCGTGAATTAGAGTGTAGAGGTTCAAAATGAATTTTGGAACCTCGGGACATTGTGGTGGTAATTATGTGGTGTTTAATGTGTGATTTAAAATCCTGTTGATGATACTTGGCATAGTTTGGGGAAAACGCGCTGAATCACTAAACCGAATGAAAACTATGAATGAAACTTGGGCTTGAGGTGCACCTTCTTGAAATGAGCTAAATGTTGTGGAGTTTAACCATCTATGTCAAATAATGGGCATTTTGCATAAGTGAGAGCTTACTACGTATATATAGTGTACATGCTCGAGTCAAAGGTGAATTATAACTAAAAGGACTATAATACGAAATATAAAGGAAAGGGAAGTTAAATAATCGAGTTATGTAAGCATTTAGTGCGTTATAGTCGCCAATCCAATTGTTTTCATACGAATACGCGGAAGAATGTGCTACTCGTGAACTAATGGGCTTAATGGTGATTCTAAATGACTTTTAATTAAACTCGATTTGAAAACAAGAATTTTTGTGGTTAGTTTGAAAAGAGTATTAGTTGTTTACGCAAAATGATCCTCGAGTGTGATTTACCGATGTCTGCTTTTAAAATTCTAAAAAGTAAAACCGATTAAGAAATTGAATTTAGAGGGGGTGGCAAGTGGTGTTATGCCTTCTTATGTGTTAAACCGATTTGAGAATGCTTGTCCGAAATAACTTAATGAATGTTTTACATTTGTCGGAATCAAGTGGGTTAGGATCGTTTAGCAATGGGAAGGGTTCTAACTAGGGTCCTTGCGTGTTAGGATCCCCTACTAGAGACTTCCATGGAAGGGTTCTAACCGGGGTCCTCGTGTATCGGGATGCCCGACCGGGGACTTCCTAGAGATAGGTCCCGGGAGCCTAAGTTAGGGATCGCACCCCAAAGAAAATGTATGGTGCTAGTTCGTGTCTATAGCCTAGAACGTTGATTCAACATCAATGAGTTATTTATGATTTTGAAACTTTGTGATAGAAATGTTTATAATTATAAGTTGTAGGGGATTTCTTTGAAAGAGACTCGTATGTTTCGAGTGATTATTAACAAGTACGGAACCTTGTTTGAGAAAATGTGGAAATGTGATTTCAATGTTAAACTACGCGAACTAGTGTGCGTATTGAATAACTAAGGTTTTACTTGTCTCGATAAGGGTCAACTCATTTAGTAATTTGTGTGGAAATATGAGAAATGGTTATTCGAATAATATGTGGAACACGTGAAATGTTAAACTGGAGATTGAAAATACGGAATGAAAGTACAATGTGGTTGATGGACCTTGTTATTACTGCTTCTGTGGTTTGTCATATGTTATAATGTACAATTGGGTGATTTTGGGATATGATTACCCACTGAGCTTGTGGTTTTATCTCTTTGCGATTGCAGGTACTTGTTAAGGTGAATTGCCTCGTATCTCTAGCTTACCTTAGATTTATGTGCATGATGCGATTGCTGAATAACACAAGTTACTAATATGTGTATTCTATGTGCTTCTATTTGTTGCAACTTATAACTAAGTGCATATAGTTATGTAAGTTGAATCTTAGGCCATTTAGGTTGTTTTAAAGTTTTAAATGCATACTCGGTTGGACTTCGGTGTGTGGCCGTTGAATTACGTACTCCGAGCATGTGGCTGGTTGAGTTATGTTGTAATTTTTATGCAGGGTTTTAAGGCTTTAAGCCTAGGGGATAAGTCATATTACAAATGGAACTCGCCAAAATTTTCGAACACTTCTCAAGAAAAGTGTAAAACCACCTTCGTCATCATTAAGTTGGAATTAGAAAACTAAACCGACACCTAAATAGCCTTAAGGGTTCCTCGCAGGGAATCTTGTCAATATAGTACTTCTATGGTGGGGTTCGGGGTGTTACATTTATGGTATCAAAGCATAGATTTTGGTGACATTAAGTTTGCATTGCATATAGTTGTCTAGGATCCTTTGTTATATGATAATGTGCTTTATTTGTGACAAATATACGTGTCAAATTAAGTGTAACCTTTTGACTCGTAGGCGTTTACCTAGTCAACTTAGTTAAATTAGTTTATTGTAAAGGCCTATTAAGGTGATATGTTAATTACTTATGTGTGCTAAGTGTGAGATTGTGTATGGTTGAATTTTATTTCCGCTCCGTTTCATTTGCTTTGTGATAGGGCTTCTAGGTTAACCGAACTAGAGACCTCTATTTATAAGAAGCATACAAGTATTCAATTATTTATTGGTTGTACATATATTTATTTCTAAGGAGCTTATAGAATGCGTAATTGATCTTAGGCGAGAAAAGAAAAGACATACGGTACACTAGCATAAGTAAAGCATTTATTAGATACTCATGGTCCTGTTTGTTAATTAAGGTATGGAGATTGTCTTTTGGGAGTTGTCACTAAAGAACAAATCAAAATGTCACATTGTTGATTAGCATAGTGCTAAGCAACCCGAGTATTGAGGGATACTTGTATATATTTACAAAGATGCTCATAGATGAGTACTTTTGGAAGTTATAAATGAAAAAAAATGCAGAGCTATGGAAGGAAATTTGTGGGAAATACAGACTTGGAAGAATTGTTATATCATTGATTGATTGACTACTCCAGATTGGGAGTCTTTTCATATTTATCCCCAAAGGAGGACAATGGAATTTACTACTAGCTTCTTATGAGATTAAATATAGTTTCATATTTATTGATGGCGGTAATAGTTGAAGTGATAATGCTCAGGAATTCTTCCTTCTCTTGACTTGTGAACCTTGTGGCGGACAACGATAAATCGAGTTCTTATTATTTGGAGTCTTATTTTTAGTGACACCAGACCATGATGCCTTATTAATTTGGTTTAGAACTTATATGTGTTATTTTAAAGGATTCTTGCCATGATTCAGTTTAGCTAAAATCTCTTTATTTTGGGAAGTTTTTGTTTGTAGGGAGGAGTAATTTTCGAAGATTGCACTCAAGTTTCTACGAGTATGAGGTATGCTGAGTTTAGGAAGCATTACGAGGGTGGATGCTTGTAAAGTGTAATATCAATCAGTTGATTAATCTTTAGAGTTGTGAGGGATACCTCTTTTTCGTCACGAGTGTAAGGGGATCAAGATTTTTAAGCTGTCCCATTCTTTTGAACAATAAGAATATTTCTTAAACGTTTCTAACCTTTTCCAAGTTACTTGACTGAAAGCCTTTCTATAGGAGTTGATGTCTTCTTTAAATAGAAAATTAGATTATGCTAAAGCACTATAAAATCGCCTTGTAGGCATTTCTTTGGGTTTTGGATTAGGTAACCGTACATATTTCTTGATAATAATATTTGGGACTATAAGAGAAGATTTCAAACTTGGTGTTTTACCTATAGTTGCAAGTTTGTTCGGTCGGTTGTGCGGTAGGATCTTCCCTACTTTCTACCAGAATTTTTGAGGAATGTTGAGCTAATTAAGACATCAATAGAGTCTGTTCATAGAGTAGAGTGAAAATACTCCCTTTGAGCTAAAATGTGTACTTGATGTATATGGTTGTGTTGTATAATATCTTTTGATTGCATTTGGGAGCCATTTTGGAGGAACAGTTGATTTAGGGATTTTTGTATTTCCACCTGAGCTTTTACATTGACCAAACATAGGATGCATTAGTTATAGAAAGCCCTATACAAGTTCTAATTTGAGAGGCTTGCAAGAAAGGTCTAAAATAAGCCAAGTATGAAACCGAAAAGAGCTAATTGATTCACATTGAAGGTTGTGTTTTCCACCATCTTGAGTTCCTTTGACTTAACTATCTCATCAAGAGGAGTTAATTAATGAATGTTGAAATCATTCTCCCCACCATTTTGAGTTTATAGGTGGCGATTCTTTGTTAGTGCTTTAAATGTCGAAATCTTTTAGAGGTAGTTTCTTCCGGTTCTTTATGAACCTTGGGCGTTGATAAAAAAATCCTAAATGTTGAGGGCCTCATTTACAAATGAATTCTGGAAGTTGTCCTATCACTTGCGTACTTCATTTGGATTTCATTTGTGTTTCTTGGTGCTAATTGGAGTTAGTTATAAGATACTTGGGAATTAGATATGCTTAAGTTTAAAGATCCGAAGCTGAAACTTAACTTCCATAAGGAAGAGGGAAATGACATAAGAACCTCATATTACCTATTCTAGCTATTATAAGTTGCTAAGCATTCTTATTGGTTATCCTCACGCCACTCGGATAATAAATGAATAATAGTTTTACTATATTCTTCCTGTCTAATTTATAAATGAATTGAAATGCATGCGCTAAAAAAAAAAATTATCTTCACTTAATTATTTACGAGTACATGGATAAGCGTGCTGAGTTTCGGCTCATTATTTCAAAATGTTTTCTCTGTTTAGTTTAAAGTAAGGCTAATGAAGAAGGAAATAGGAAGTATGCTATCTGTTGGTCGAAGTGACTTAGGGGCTCATAGTGGTAATGACATGTTGTGTCTTGGAGTCGTCCTTATAATGGTCAATAAGTCATTACCATGTTGGCACGTTATTTAATTTCTCTACTCATGTTATTCTATATTGGATGCTTTTACTATTCGAACCTAAAACCTATTAAGTAATATATGTAACCTATTTTGAATGTTGCCTTGTTCCATATTTGGAATAGCGGTAACGCCTCTAACCTTACTTTCCGCTGCACTAATTACTAGTTAATTAATCGTTATGATTAACTTGGTGATTATTTGGTTTAGGGGCGTTACACTAGCTGAAAAAGTAGCAACCACGGAATGAGGGGTAAGCCCTCTATTTATAGAAGAAAAATAGGTCACAAAAATAACCTAAAATTGCAATTTAGCCTTCGAAGCAGCTAAACCGAGCCAAGTTTGTCGACAGCTTGTGTGCTTGCTTGTCGTGAACATGGGTAGCAAGAAGGGTGACGAGAGAGAGCAAGTAAGTACCGGCGTGAAATAGTTGCTGGCGTGAGAAGGAGAGATAGAGAGGTAATGATCAAAACTAGTGATGACGAGAGATAGGTTGAGATAGGTGATGATTGTGAAGAGGCTTGGGCGACAAGGAATTAGATAATATGGAGAGTCGCTTGATGATTGTGAAGAGGATGATGACGATGGTGATGGGTGATGAGGAGATGGCGTGAGCAAGCTGGAGGTGACGAGAGATAGGTTGAGAGGAAGAAAGTTGTGGCATCCCCTCTTCACCTTGCTGCCCAAGCCTTCTCTTTTAATGTAACTTAAAAGGAGGAATCTTAGAGTTTAGGAGTGGGATTATTTCTCTTCCTTGTCGCCCAAGCCTCTTCAAAAGAGGACTTCTTAAAATAAATCCTCATAAAATAAATATTTTATGAGTCATTATTTTTTTGGACCGAGTTTAAATATTATCTTGAAGCTTGCCGGTAATAAAAATCCCGCTTTTTACATCTTTTCTTATGTTTTCCACTTTATTCGACAATTACCTAAAAATAAACAAACTAAGATAAATTAGATAAATAAATTATATATTATAATATAAATAACAACTAAAAATATGCATAATTTATGACTTAACAAATTCCCCCACACTTAGACATTCGACGTTCTCATGCAAAGAAATCTAAGACTCAACCTAAAATTACGCATTCTTATGAAAACACACACATAAAACACAAAATATATACTAGGTTTGTCTTGCTTCAAAAACAATTTGATGAAAAATTCTCTTTCCCAAGCAAGTGAAAAACCTAAACATTAAATTGTCATAACAGAGTTTATTCATAAGCCTCACAATATCTTTTTAGTAAGCAATAAAATCAAAAATTATACATCTTTATTCAACACATGCATTTACGGATTAAGAGGTCTAAAGAGTTTTAAGATGAGAAAAATTAAGGTGCAATATGGTTATAAAGACAATTGAATTAGGAGAAATAACTCACTTAAAAATTAATAGTAAACTTGTCTTGCAAACTTTCATTTCAACTTATTTTATTATTATTTTTTTAATTTTTTTTCTAAACTCCATTTAACCACATATTCGAAACCCATATAGGGTCTTAAAAAATATAACACTCCATGTCTCGTACTCACTCAAATAAAGGTGCTGGAGTTAATATTTTATACCTTTTTTCTCTCGTTAGTATGGTTCAAGCCATTGATCCGTTCAAGAGGGGCATGACTTTTCCAACATGAGTTACTCCATTCATAAAAGCTCAACTTGAGACCTAAACTTAAGGGGAAATGTTGTCGAGCCACCAATTTCAACCCATGTTGGTAAACTAACATTTTTTTAAAAAAAATTATTGTTGGCATGTTTCGAGTTGTAAACGGCCCAAAAGGGGTTAACTCTTCCAACACGAGGTCTTTTCCATTCACAAGCCACTTAAGGAAGCAAGTGTCGTACCACCGGAACCAACCTGTGTTGGTAAACCAACATATTCGACTCTTTATTAGGAAAGACAAGAAAAATTACAATTCAAATGAGTTATTCTATTTCAAATGAGTTATTCTATTAAATTCGACAGTCTAAGTAAACAGTTTAAGTTATTTTGTTGCCTCTATCACAGTCATAAAACATGATCAAATAAAAATAAAAAAACCATTATTGTTACTAATTGAAGAGATATGTGAGGATCAACTCGAACAATTCTGAATGACAATTAACATGCTTCTCACTTACAAAGGGAAAAAACCATAAACAGAAAAATTTAAGCAAGTTAACCTAGCATACATTCATGTTCATGCATTACTTCATATAAAAGACACTAAATTTTTTTTTCAAAAAATAAGGTAAAAATAAATGCATCAAATTAAAATGCAGGATGTATTCCCCCACACTTAATTCATGCATTGTCCCTAATGCATGCAAAATGAAATAAAAAGTAAAAATAATAGAGATAACATAAACTTCCCTGAAAAACGTTGGGTTGCCTCTCAACTAGTGCCTTTGTTTACTCGTCTTTGGCTCGACACCTCTGTAGCTCAAGGAACATTTAATTGGATTTCCCACACTAAACAAATCTGATCTCCTGCATACTTGCAATTAGGGGAAATTTCTTTTGAAAAACAACAGATGCATACTCCCCATACTTATCTTTTTATTCCTTTTAAATTTTAATTTGTTCGTGAATAGCTCTTTAATGAACTTAGCATAACAAGGTTCCCATTTCATGGCATCTAGAATATGAATGTTGATTTCTGCCGTCCTAAATATTTCTATGATATCTTCAACTGCCTCATCTATCTTAGGAGCCTTGCTTATTAGTTTACTAGGAAAAGGTGGCACCGACTTGTAAGATCCACGATAAATTGCACCTATTTCCTTAGCATTAGATGTGTTATCTTTATTTTGGTCGAGTTCAAATTCCTTGACCTTTAATTCTGGTTCTACCTTTATGTTTTTCCTAGGTTCCTCTAATTATTTTCCAATTTTAGGTATATGACACTCTTATTTTCTTTTGGATTCCGGAAAGGTTGAGATTACATTTGAGCTTGCGAGTTGCTAATTATAGTATCATTGACAGTATGTCTCTCTTGAACCTTCTTAATGGTCATTTCTAAAATTTAGAACCTAGGGCCAGTTTCCTTTTCTCGGCCATCCATCTTCTTAATGATTTGCTCTAAAAGATAATTAGTTCTATCCTGGGCAACAGATTGATATAAATCTAGGGGTTTTCTTCAAATTCATACCTAAGGTTAGAGTAGTCACTCCATTCTTCATAATTGTTGGAGAATGGGTCGTAGTTCATTTGAACTTGGTTGGAAAAAATAACATTCACATACTCGCTTCATTAAGTAGGGCATGCATTAGTAGGGTGCCCTTCTAAACAACAAATTGTACAAACTCATCGCTTCTCCTTTATTGACCAGTTTGTTCAAGCATAACGAGTAACTTGGGATAATTGGGTCTCTACAGATGGACCTAAATTGAACCCATTAACTTTTCTAAATTTGGTATCTCCAATTCCAAATTGTTGAGTATTTTAGGCCATAATATTAAACAGTTCTCTAGCTCGAGCTAGAGTCTTATTAAACAACCCCCCACTAGCGACGTCTACCAGATTTACTGTCTATTGGAAATAAACGTTCACAAAAAATATTGAATCAATAAATGCTAAAAATTTGATGTTGGGGACAACTAGCACATAATTTATTAAAACAATAACAATATTCATGAAACGTTCCCCAATCATCTATTTAATGTCACAAATTTTCTTTCTAATGAACCCAATCCTAGATGTAGGAAACAATTTCTCTAAAAATGCTTTATGAACTTAGGTTCATGTAGTGAATGTTGCAAGGGGTATGTAGTAGAACTAATCTTTAGCCTTATCCTACAAGTGAAAAGGGAAAGGCTCTCAAGTTAACTTTGAAGACCGAAACTAGATCATTTTGAGTACTACCTAAGGACTCAGTGTACAAACCTCATTCTTCCTAAGTTTTGATTACAAGTCATTCCGAGTGTTATAGAAACTCCTGCATAAGTTTTCATTCGATTCGACTGACTCGAAATCACATTATTGTTAATCCTCTCACATTGACATTTTTGAGTCACTTAGACATCACTCAGATTTATTGCATGATCAAATAATCTATCTAAACACTCTTTATCCGAGTTACGATTGCATATCTTGGAGTAAAGTGAATTATAGTGTTAATTCATCTTTCTAAGTCAATATGTTTGATTGAGAGTTCTCTATCCAGATCAAGTCCGTATACTTTGATGTTTTCACTCTTATAACTTTATCTTTCTTAGGACTGACTTTGATGAAATTTGAGTATAATGAATATTAGACTCAGAAAATTCCACTCTTTTAGGCATGAGATAATTATGCACTTAATTATCGTAATTAAATTATTATATGTGCTTAATCTTAGACCAGAGTATTTTATACTTTGAGAACCAAAATGATTTACTTTTGTAGGTTATCCAAATGAGGTTATCTTATTTTTGAATTACAAAAGTAATTGGCTTCAAGTCGTCAATCACCGACAGACAAGGCTTTTCTACTTCGAACAAGGCCCGGACGTCGTGTCGGGGTTGTCTGTTTCCAAAATTGGAAAACTTCAACGCTAAGATCAACGGTGGTTTCCACCTTATTTTTCGAACACCACCAGCTGATTGGAGCACCTTTAGGAGCCAAGAGCCGTTACAACGTTCACAACTTAAAGAATCCTTTCGAGCGACTCGGAAGAACCGTTACAACGGTCACAAAGGACTTCTATTCGAAATTAGTGACAACGACTAACCCGCTTGGTCATCTATAAATAGAAGCCAACTCTCAAGGCTTGAAGATTGCTGAATACATTACTGAAACTATATCTCTTAGTACAATACTCATTCAATCTTCTTCTTACAACTATAAGTCTATACTTAAAACTTTTCCGAGTTATAAAGTCTTGTAATCGGTTACATACTCTTTCTTTCTTTACGAGTAAGGTCCCTTGACTCAGCTGTAAGGGTTAACTCAGCTTAGTTGTCTCTAACTTTAAAGGTTACCTTAGTTAGGAAGTATTAGATCGAGATAAGGGAATTTTGAGTCTAGGAAAACTTTGTAAGGAATTGTTTAAGGGAGCAATTCGGTTGAGTCGATCTGTCTGTATTTTGTGGATTCAAAATAGTGGATTTGACTTGGTACTTGGATTGTCCGGTTTTCTACCCCAGGATGGTTTCCACGTATATCTATGTTTACACTTTTCCGAGTCCAATCTAAACTCGGATTGTGCTGGTTCATTCTCTTCAAAGCTTAAATCTTCCAAGTTTGTTAAAATTTCCTCATCACCCTATTCACCCCCTTCTAGGGCGACTAAGACTCTCTAAGAAAAAACCTTCAATTGGTATCGAGCCTAGCCTTTCGGAAAGGGTCTAACAACCTAAAGGTCTAAAGATCGGATGGCTCGGAACAATGGAGAGTTCGATGAAGGAAGATCTTCCAACAGACCACCTAAGTTCAAAGGATCAAATTTCGTGCACTTTGGAAGAAGCTAATGGAATGCTTTCTATTGGACAACGATGAAGATGTCCGGAACATCATACAAGAAGGTAATTATATTCCAATGAAGATGGAAGACACACGACCTATGCCTAAAGCAAAGTTCAAGTGCACCACTTAAGAGGCAGAAAAGTTTAGAAAGAACTTTAAAGCAATGAACATTCGATGTGCGCCATCGGCTCGGAAGAATACAACAGAATGTCGGCCGTGACACGGCTAAAGATGTGTGCGACACTCTTGTTAACACATATGAAGGAACAAGCGAAGTAAGACAAGTGAAGATAAGTCAATATCTTCACAAATATGAGTTGTTCAAGATGGAGCCAGAAGAAAACATCACTCGGATTTTTATACGCTTCACTAATATTACAAACAATCTCAAATCTCTGGGTAGAAAGATTTCCCCGAAGAAATGTGCAGAAAATTTCTAAGAAGTCTACCCAAGAGAAGATGGGGTCCCAAGGTGACAGCCATTGAGGAAGCTCGGAATCTCTTTCAACTAAAGCTAGATGAACTGATTGGGAAGTTACTGACCCATGAAATCCATCCGGAAGAAGAGGATGCCGAGGTTAGCACCAAAAAGAATATTGCACCGAAAGCCTCGGAAAACGAGAGGAGAAAATCCGAGTTCCTCATATTCGAAGAAGATCTCATGGCACTCATTGCTCGAGGCTTCAAAAGAATGATGAAGCATAAGAAATGAGATCGAGAGGCCAAGGGAAGAGTTCTACAAGAAAGATAAGAAGGATAGAAAGGGTAAACATTCCTCCCCTTCAAAGTTATCTTTAATCGAGACTCTAGTCTGTTTTGAATGTGGCAGAGAAAGATCACATAGTCAAAGACTGTCCAACGAGAAAAAGGGATAGAAAGAAGAAAAAGGCTATGATGGCCACATGGAGTGATGAAGACACATCTGAAGAAGATGAAGATTCCGGTGACTCAAAGTGTCCGATGGCATTAACGGACTCGAAGTCTGGATCTTAGTAAGATTCGACAACTCGGACACTCGAGGAGACAAATCCTTAAGAGGTAATTAAATACTTTCTTAAGTTCTCCAAAGTTGATTTAGCAAAATATATTTATACTTTGGAAGAAAAGTCCAATTCGATTCTTTTCAATTTAAAGAGAAACTTGAGTCTCTTACTTATGAGAGTATTGGTTTGAAAAATGAATTGGAAAAGCTGAGACTTACTCTAAGAGAACTCAAGACTAGTACTCAAGCTAATGAGACTGAGTCCGAGTGACTCGAAGAGAAAATGAGCATCCGAAACAATAGCTCAATGAGTCTCAAGAACTTGTTTTGAAATTTACTCAAGGTCGAGAAAACCTTGACATGCTTTTAGGCTCTCAATGTGTCTCCTTCAAGAAAGAAGGACTTGGTTTTAATGAGGAAAAGGAATCTAATTCATACTCAAACCCTTTTAAAAAGGATTCCGAACTGTGAAGTTTAGGAAGGTTGAGCATGGTCCTATTCATAAAAATGAAAGGAGGACTGAGCCCGGAACAGTTTATAGGAGAAAACCTTTTCCACTCGTTTATAAAAGAAAAGATTTTCAAAAGAAAGAGACACGGACTCGGTTTTCTAAAAGGAAGACTCATAATCGGACCAAACCCAAAGTAATTCAAATCTGGGTTCCCAAGAGTCTTCTTCCTCACAAAAGGACCACGAGTAAAGGGAGTTACTTGGGTTCGTTAGAGGAAGTGAGAAGGGTTAGTGTGTTTCGACTTGCGGGTAACTCAAAAAAGACAAAAGATCATTGGTACCTAGACAGTGGATGCTCACGCCACATGTCGGGAGATTCAAGACTCTTTTATGAGTTAGAAGATTACAAAGGAGGCAAAGTCACTTTTGGAGATGACGAGTAAGGGCAAGATAGTTGGAATAGGCAAGATTGGGAAAGGAGATAACTTGGTCAGCCCAGTCTATCTTGTCAAGGGATTATAATTGGGTTGAAGGTTCTTCACAATAATGAGGACTTGATCTTTCTCGGAGGGTCGGTCAACATGTGGGCTGCCGTTGCTCTCCATCCGGTCAAGAAATCGGTGAAGTTCTCCTTCTCACCTTGCTTGATTAATTCCAAGTCTCTAAGAGTAACAGGTAGATCTATGTTATAGGAGTATTGATGGAGGAACTCCTTACACAAATCTGTCCAATTGGTAACATTGCGTTGGTCGACCGTGTTATACCATTTCATGACATCGGTATCAAATGTCCAGGGAAGATGATGTGGTAAGTGTCTTCAGGAATGTTCTTAAGAGTCATTGCTCCCAAGAAGTTGGGTATGTGATGATGGGGATTCTCGAAACCTTTGAACTTTATATTGGGCATGGTAAACTTAGGAGGTAATTTATGTTTAGGAATTGAAGTGAATCCCTTATGATCGAAATAATGATTGCTGAACATGGATGACTCCCTCAAAATCTGCTTTATCCGATCTATACCAGAATTAGACCGAGTTTTGGAGTTAGGTTGAGGAGATTCAGGTTTAGGATTATCTGGAGAAGATTGGATGGGTAGAGGTGGTATAACCATAGCCATTTCCCTTTGCACACGCTCGGCTTCTTCGACCTCTTCCCTTCTCATACATTCAGCTTCCTCATCTCTTTGACTATCTTTCATAGCCCTTATAATGGTCTTAAGATCTCTTGATATAGAGGTGAAGACTCGGACTCGAAACTATACCATTCCGAGTACTACCAAAGACAGTACAAACCTCATCCTTCCTAGGTTTTGATTACAAGTCATTCCGAGTACTATAGAAACAATTGCATGTGTTTTCATTTGATTCTAACCGACTCGGAAAACACATTCTTCTCTATGAACTTGCATTGATATTTCGAGTCACTTGGACACCACTCGGATTTGTCGCATGTTCAAATAATCTCTCGAACACTTCATATCCGAGTTACGACTGCATATTTAAAAGCAAAGTGAATTACGGGGTTAATTCCTATTTTTAAGTCAGGATGTTTGTTTGAGAGTTATTTGTTTAGATCAAGTACTTATACTCGATATTTTCTCACTCTTATAACTTGATCTTTCTTAAGACTAACTCGATGGAATTTGAGTATAATGAATAACTCGGAAAATTCCATTCTTCTAGGCCTAAGATAATTCCGCACTTAATTATCTTAATTAAATTATTATATGTGCCTAATTATAGACTAAAGTATTTTATACTTTGAGAACCAAAATTATTTACTTTTGTAAGTTATCTAAACGAGGTTATCTCATTTTTGAAATACAAAAGTAACCAGACTTCAAGTTGTCAATCATCGGCGAAAAGGCTTTTCTACTTCGAACAAGGCCCAAACGTCGTGTCGGGATTGTCTGTTTGCAAAACTGGAAAACTTCAATGCTAAGCTCAACGGTGGTTTCCACCCTACTTTTCGGACAACACCGGTTGATTGGAATACCCTTAGGAGTCAATAGCCATTGCACAACGTTCACATCTCAACGGATCTTTTACGAGTCACTCGGAAGAATCGTTACAACGGTCACAAAGGACTTACGTTAAGAAACTAGTCACAACGGCTAATTTGCTTGGTCATCTATAAATAGAAGCCCACTCTCAAGACTTGAAGATTAATGGAATTATTGTCGATACACATTACTTAAGCAAAGTGATTGTATTCATACTCAATTTTCTACTTACAACTCCCAGACTTATAATTCATACTTTACGAGTTGTAAAGTCTTGTAATCGGTTACATACTCTTTCTTACTCTCTAAGCAAGGTCCCTTGACTGAGGCTGTAAGGGTTAACTCAGCTCGGTTGTCCCTAGCTGTAAAGGTTACCTCGGTTAGGAAGTACTAGATCGAGAGAAGGGAATTTCTAAGTCTAGGAAAACTCTGTAAGGAATTGTTTAAAGGAGCAATTCTAGTTGAGTCGATCTACTGTATTTTGTGGATTCAAAATAGTGGATTTGACTTAGTGCTTGGACTAGCACTGGTCGTGGTTTTCTGCCCCGGGAGGGTTTCCACGTAAATCTTAGTTCATACTTTTCCGAGTCCAATCTAGACTCGGACTGTCTTCATTATTCTTTTCAAGCTTAAATCTTCCAAGTTTGTTAAAATTTCCTCATCACCCTATTCACCCCCTCTAGAGTGACCAAGACTCTCCAAGAGCAAACCTTCAATTGATATCGAGCTTAGCCTTTCGGAAAGGGTCTAATGTACCTAAAGGTCTAAAGATTAGATGGCTCGGAACAATGGAGAGTTCGATGAAGGAAGATCTTCCAGCGAGACCACCTAAGTTCAAATGATCAAATTTCATGCACTCTGGAAGAAGCTAATGGAATGTTTTCCGAAGACTCGGACTTTTACCTACTCGTTTCGAGTTCCATCACGGAATCAGGTATAAGACTTCATCTCTTATAGGGTTTTGACTTTAAGTCATTCCATGCCTCTTAGAAACTTTTACGAGTGATATAACATTTTTTCGAGTGTTATAGAAACTATTATCTTTGTTTCGCCGACTTTGATTGACTCGGAAAGCATACTTCTATATGCTACTTCTCACTCGGTTCGAGTCACTCAACACTCGGATATATCGCATGATTCAAACACTATCTTTTCCGCGCTCTAACTCAGGTCCGACTTCATGTTTCAAACAATACATTGTTCCAAGTCGGCATATTTTAGTTTGAATTTCTGTTTAGTCTAGATTAAGTCTGTTTACTCGATATTCTTTATCCGACTTGATTGCCTACTAGACCGACTAAGACGGAATTTTGAGTTTCATGGATATTAGACTCAGAAAATTCCTTTTCTTTTCTCACCTAGATAATTTTCTCTTAATTATCTTAATTATAATATTATCTCGTGTCTAATCTTGGACCAAAGTAGTTTATACTTTGAGAACCAAATTAATTTACTTTTGTAGGTTATTCAAACGAGGCTATCCTAATTTGAAATACAAAAGTAACCGGCTTCAAAACGTCAAATCACCAGCGAGACAAGGCTTTCTCCGCATCCGACATAGCCCCGGACACTCGTGTCGGGGTTGTCTGTTTCCAAAGCTGGAAATCCGCAACACAAGCTCAACGGTGGCTTCAACCTTATTTTTCAAGACACCACCAGTGGTTTTGGGACTTCCAAGGGAGTCAAGAACCGTTGCCCAACATTCATATCTCAACGGATATTTTCCGAGTTACTCAAAAAATCATCTACAACGGTCTAAAAGGATTTCCAGTCGGAAGATGGACACAACGGCTATGCTGCTTGGTCATCTATAAATAGAAGCCAACTTTCAAGACTTGAAGATTGCCGAACCTATTGTTAATATACATACTTGATCAAAAGTCATTGTATTCATTCTCAATCTTCTACTTACAACTCCAACTCGTATTTCATAACTTTCCGAGTTGTAAGGTCTTGTACTTAGTAACAAACACTCTCTTTCTTACTTTCTAAGTAAGGTCCCTTGACTTAGCTGTAAGGGTTAACTCAGCTCAGTTGTCCCTAACTATAAGGGTTATCTCGGTTAGGAAGTACTAGATCGGATAAGGGAATTTCTGAGTCTAGGAAAAACCTGTAAGAAGTTGTTTAAGGGAGCAACTTCGGTCAAGTCGATCTACTGTATTTTGTGGACTCAAAATAGTGGATTTGACTTCGTGCTTGGATTAGCACGGTATGTGGTTTTCTCGCCCCAGGAGGGTTTCCATGTACTTTCTGTGTTATTATTTTTCTGAGTGCATTCTAGACTCGAGACGAGTTCAAAGTTTCTGTTTAATCTGTTTCTTCATTCTTCACTGAATTCCGAGTTAGTACATTTCGAGCTCATCCACGACTCTTACTCACCTCGGATTCACATCTATATTAAATTTCAAGCAAATTTCATCATCACCCTATTCACCCCCTCTAGGGTAACTTAGCCTCTCCCCGAGCAAACCTTCAATTAGTATCGAGCCTAGCCTTTCGGAAAAGGATCTAACCATCCAAAGGTCTAAAGATCAAATGGCTCGGAACAACAAAGAGTTCGATGAAGGAAGATCTTCCAAGTAGACCACCAAAGTTCAAAGGATCCAACTTCGTGCACTAGAAGAAACTCATGGAATGTTTCCTCCTGGATCATGATGAAGATGTCTAGAACATCATACAAGAAGGAAACTACCTTCCCATGAAGACGTAAGAAACAAGAATTGTGCCCAAAACAAGGGCTGAGTTCACAGCTGATGAAGCTGAAAAGTTCGAAAGAACTTCAAGGCAATGAACATTCTTATGTGCGCCATCAGCTCGGAAGAATACAACCGAGTGTCCGCATGCGATACAGCCAAAGAAGTGTGGGACACCCCGGTCAACACTTATGAAGGTACAAGCCAAGTCGGATAAGCGAAGATAAGCCAATATCTTCATAAATATGAGCTATTCAAGATGGAGCCGAAGAAAACATCACTAAGATGTTCATTCGATTTACAGAGATTACCAATAATCTCAAATCTCTGGGTAAAAAGATTTCCCACGAGGAAATGTGCAAAAAGATACTCGAAGCTTACCCAAGAAAAGATGGGGTCCCAAGGTGACAGCTATCGAAGAGGCTCGGAACTTGTCTCTACTGAAGCCGGACGAACTTATTGGGAAGCTTCTCACCTATGAGATCCACCTGGATGAGGAGGATGCAGAGGTCGAGCACCAAAAAGAACGTTGTACTTGAAAGCCTCGAAAACCAGAGAAGCGGATCCGAGTTCATCCGACTTAGAAGAGGATCCCATGGCACTTATTGCTAGAGGCTTCAAAAGAATGATGAAGCACAAGAGATGGGATAAGAAGCCAAAAGAAGAGTTCTATAAGAAAGACAAGAAGGATAGAAAAGGTAAATACTCTTCTCCTTCAAAGTCATCCTTGACTAAGAACTTTGGATGCTTTGAATGTGGCGAGCAAGGAACACATAGTCAAAGACTCGTCCAAAGAGAAGAAGGGACAGAAAGAAGAAAAAGGCTATGATGGCCACATGGAGTGATGAGGACTCATCGGAAGATGACGAGGACTTAGATGACTCAAAGTGTCCGATGGCACTTTCCGACTCGAAGCGGAGCGAGTCGGACTCGGATCAATCGAACAATGAGGAAGCTAATCCTCAAGAAGTAATTGAGTACTTTCTCAAATTCTCCAAAGCCGACTTAGCGAAGTATATTTTCACTTTGGAAGAAAAGTCCAATTCGATTCTTCTCACTTTAAAAAACAACTTGAGTCAATTTCCACTGAGAGCATTTCTTTAAAAATGAGATGGAAAAACCGAGACTCACACTCGGAGAACTCAAGACTAGTGCTCAAATCAATGAGATGAGTCTAAGTTACTCGAGAAAAGTAAATGAGCAGCTAAAGCAAAAGCTCAATGAGTCTCAAGATCTTGTTTTAAAATTTACTCAAGGTCGAAAAACCTTGACATGCTCTTGGGATCTCAATGTGTCTCCTTGAGAAAGGAAGGTCTTGGTTTTAACAAAGAGGAAGAATCCAATTCCTACTCGAGCTTTTCAAAAGGATTCCGAACTATAAAGTTCAGGAAAGTTGAGCACAGTCCCACTCATAAAAATGAGAGAAGGACTGAGCCCGGACCAATTTATAGGAGAAAATCATCTCCATCGTTTTCCAAAAGAAAAACCTTTCAAAAGAAAGAGACACAGACTCATTTATCTAAACAGAAGACTCAAAATCGGACTAGACCCAAAGTCATTCAAATCTGGTTCTGAAAAACCTTCTTCCTCGAAAAGGACCAAAGTAAAGGGTGTTACTTGGGTTCGTTAGAGGAAGTGAGAAGGGTTAGTTTGTTTCTGTTTTGTAGGCTACTCAGAAAAGATCAAAAGGGCATTGGTACCTTGACAGTGGATGTTCACGCCATATGTCGGGAGACTTAGGACTCTTTTACGAGTTAGAAGAGTTCAAAGGAGGAAAAGTCACTTTTGGAGATGACAGCAAAGGCAAGATAATTGGGATAGGCAAGATTGGAAAGGGAAGCAATCTGGTCAGCCCGGTTTACCTTGTCAAAGGATTAAAGTACAACCTCGCTTAGTATCTTCTCTCTCTCGGGCGCTGTGATCGGACAACTAGCCGTTGAGAGATAAACCGCTGGAATTCTAACCGTTGAAGAGAGAACCGTCACACCGGTCGGAGGTGACTCGCTGAAAGAGTTGAGTCGGAATGGATACCGAAGGTCATTTATTTTCTTATAAATAGCACCTATTCTCCTTCATTTCTTTACTTTACTTCTCGCATACTCTCTCTCTCTCTCTCTCTCTCTCTCTCTCTCTCTCGTAATCAAATCCTCGTGATCAAGTGCTCTGTGATTAAAGCGACACCCTGTGTTCTCAAGCTTCGTGAAGATCATCTCAAGTAAGCTCCGTCGCTCTCAAACTCTTTTCTCTTCTACTTTTTCATCTTATCTTTCACTCTCTTCGAGTCTTCTACTCTCTCTAAAGTTTATCCTCTCTCTTTTCTTATCAAAAATGCTGAAAAGAGGTTCTCATCCTGACTTTCTTGGCTCTACCACAAAGAAACCCCGAACCAAAAGCCAAGAAGGCCCCTCAAATTCTAAACCTATTGTCACCCAAGCATCTTGCTGCTGGATCATAAGTTCTTCCCAACCACCAAATTTTCGTGGTTGCCTCACATCCAATCAATTGGGGTTTATAATTTTCTTTGTTTCAGCGAGTTCATCTACCCCGAACTCGTATCCGAGTTTTATACTCATCTCACCAGCTCCGAAGGTGTTCTAACCTCCGGGGTTCAGAACATAACAGTTCGCATAAATACTTCTCTTCTTCATCATTTGTTCAAGGTCTCTTCTCTCTTCTTGAACAAGCAATCCAATCCCCTTCACCGAGGTCACTGACGACTTCTTTAAAAAGTATGCCAAAGAGTTCCCCGGGTCACGCAAAAACTTTTCTATGACCCAACTAAAGTCAAAAGCTCGTCTTCTATGCTTCTTGCCGATGAGAACCTTCTTATCACAACACTCTAGTAAGGAGAACCCCAACTTTAAGCACCTCAAAGCACTCTTTGATATTCTAGAGGGCTATGAAGTAGACCTCTTTCCTGCCATAATTGAGCAAATGGCTGCTATGCCAGCTTAGACTCGTAACAAGAAGAACACCCCTCTTCCTTTCGGTGCTCTTCTCACCCTTGTCTTCAAATAATTCAAAGTTCCTCTTCCCTTAGATCTGACCGCAGTTTCGAGGCTGCCATTGTAGTGGGCAAAAAGGAACTTCGGGGTACGAGTACCAGGAAACCGAACCTAGTGTCCGGGTTCACAGGTTAGAGCCGAGGCCATCTTCTCCGCCTCGGACTCGGAAAGACACTCCTCTTTCTCTTCCTGCTCCACCTGGTGGTGCTTCCACCTCAGGTGCTTCTAAGACTCTCTCTTCCATTTTGTCCACTTGCTTTCATGGACAAAATCTCCTCTATGGCCTTGGAACTCAAGGACCTCCTCCGGTCATTCAAGACTGTCTTCCAGTCTATGACCATTAACCGAAAAACCACCCAATCTCAACTCCGAGAGCAACAGGATGTGCTCCTTGAGATGAAGGCTGCAGTGAAGGAGCAGAGGAGCCGATCGAGCTTCTTCGGGAGAGACGATCCAAAGCAGCTCAGGATCAAGAAGTCTCGGACACTTTTGAGGAATCCTCAAGCCCTCGCCAAGTCCTCCTCGGACAGAGGAGAGGATGAAGAAGAAGATTAAGAAGAAGCGAAGAGGCTGGTGTCGATGCAGCTCTTTCGAGCCTAGTGAGCCGAAAGCCAGGGCGACCAAGAAGGACAAGGAGTAATAGCTAAGGGGACAAGTGCTCCTAAAGCTCAACCAAAAGTGATAAGCTTAGACAACGAGTCTGAGTGGGTTAGAAAACCTTGCTGCATAAGGACGAGTCCGCGGTAGGTCAACTCGAGCACACCTCTCCAGTAGTTCGGGACGAACCTCTGGATCCCCTCGTTCCGGGTCGGCCACTCGGAACCGAGCCTTTGCTAGAGATCCCTGTCCTCCCTCCGCCGCGCTCAAGCACATCGTCAAGATCTTATCAGCGCCGGCGCTCCATTCGTCCTTCCTCCTCAACTCGAGATAAACCCATCCCCTCCTTATTTCTTAGGTTTTTTTTACGAGTGTTTTATTTTTTTTGTCCGGACATCTTGTACTTCTTGTTGTATTCTTCCCTTTTTTTTTTTTTTTGCTGAAAGGCAAGGGGGAGAATAGATAGAAAAATAGATAGATGACTTGTTTAGGGGAGTTTCTCTCACCCCTATGTAAATATTTTATGTGAAGTCAATGAGAATGCATTTCATTCCGATGTTTCTAAGTTCATTGCTTAATGCAAGTATTTCGAGTTTCCATCCAATATGTTTTCTTGCTTAGCACTGTCATTAAAATTAATGTATTTCATTAATAATTTCTGTATACCTGGACTCATTTCTTCTCTTACTCGTGAACTATGAAATCTTAAGTTTCTTTCCCGAGCAAGTTTACAAATTAATCTCTTATCACTAACAAAGTTTCTATCTAAGTATGGAATGCCTTTCATCGAAAGGGGAGATTGAAGACTCAGACTTTTACTTACTCGTTTCTGAGTTCCATCACGGAATCAGGTATAAGACTTCATCTCTTATAGGGTTTTGACTTCAAGTCATTCCATGCCTCTTAGAAACTTTTCTGAGTGATATAACATTTCTTCGAGTGTTATAGAAACTATTATCGTTGTTTTCGCTTGACTCGATTGACTCAGAAAGCATACTTCTATATGCTACTTCTCACTTAGTTCCGAGTCACTCAACACTTAGATATATCGCATGATTCAAACACTATCTTTTCCGCGCTCTAACTCGAGTCCGACTTCATGTTTCGGACAATACATTGTTTCAAGTCAGCATATTTTAGTTTGAATTTCTGTTTAGTCTAGATTAAGTCTGTTTACTCTGATATTCTTTATCCGACTTGATTGCCTACTAGACTCGACTAAGACGGAATTTTGAGTTTCATGGATATTAGACTCAAAAAATTCCTTTTCTTTTCTCACCTAGATAATTATCTCTTAATTATCTTAATTATAATATTATCTATATCTAATCTTGGACCAAAGTATTTTATGCTTTGAGAACCAAATTGATTTACTTTTGTAGGTTATTCAAACGAGGCTATCCTAATTTGAAATACAAAAGTAACCGGCTTCAAAACGTCAAATCACCAGCGAGACAAGGCTTTTTCCGCATCCGACCTAGCCCCGGACACTCGTGTCGGGGTTGTCCTGTTTCCAAAGCTGGAAATCTGCAACACAAGTTCAACGGTGGCTTCAACCTTATTTTTCAAGACACCACCGAGTGGTTTTGGGACTTCCAAAGGAGTCAAGAACCATTGCCCAACGTTCATATCTCAACCGATATTTTCCGAGTTACTTAGAAAATCATCTACAACGGTCTCAAAGGATTTCCAATTAGAAGATGGACACAATGGCTATGCTTGCTTGGTCGTCTATAAATAGAGGCCAACTTTCAAGACTTGAAGATTGCCGAACCTATTGTTAATATACATACTTGATCAAAAGTCATTGTATTCATTCTCAATCTTTTACTTACAACTTTCAACTCTGTATTTCATAACTTTCTGAGTTGTAAGGTCTTGTACTTAGTAACAAACACTCTCTTTCTTACTTTCTAAGTAGGGTCCCTTGACTTAGCTGTAAGGGTTAACTCAGCTCAGTTGTCCCTAACTCGTAAGGGTTATCTCGGTTAGGAAGTACTAGATCGAGATAAGGGAATTTCTGAGTCTAGGAAAAACCTGTAAGAAGTTGTTTAAGGGAACAACTTGGGTCAAGTCAGTCTACTGTATTTTGTGGACTCAAAATAGTGGATTTGACTTCGTGCTTGGATTAGCACGGTACGTGGTTTTCTGCCCGGGAGGGTTTCCACGTACTTTCTATGTTATTATTTTTCCGAGTGCATTCTAGACTCAGACAGGTTTAAAGTATCTATTTAATCTGTTTCTTCATTCTTCACTGAATTCCGAGTTAGTACATTTCGAGCTCATCCCGACTCTTACTCCCTCGGATTCACATCTATATTAAATTTCAAGCAAATTTCATCATCACCCTATTCACCCCTCTTTAGGGTGACTTAGCCTCTCCCCGAACAAACCTTCATTTTCTACTTGGACCATGATGAAGATGTATGGAACATCATATAAGAAGGCAATTACATTCCAATGAAGATGGAAGATACAAGACCTATGCCTTAGCAAAGTTCGAGTACACCACTGAAGAGGCAGAAAAGTTCGAAAGAACTTTAAAGCAATGAACATTCCGATGTTCGCCATCAGCTCGGAAGAATACAACGAGTGTCGGCCTGTGACATAGCTAAAGATGTGTGCGACACTCTTGTCAACACATATGAAGGAACAAGCCAAGTAAGACAAGCGAAGATAAGTCAATATCTTCACAAATATGAGCTGTTCAAGATGGAGCCGAAGAAAACATCACTCGGATGTTTATACGCTTCACTAATACTACAAACAATCTCGGATCTCTAGGTAGAAAGATTTCTCATGAAGAGATGTGCGGAAAAATCCTAAGAAGTCTACCCAAGAGAAGATGGGGTCCCAAGGTGACAGCCATCGAGGAAGCTCGTAACCTCTCACAACTAAAGCCGGACGAAGTTATTGGGAAGCTACTTATCCATGAAATCCATTTAGAAGAAGAGGATGCCGAGGTCGGCACTAAAAAGAACATTACGTCGAAGGTCTCAAAAGCAAAGCGGAAAATCCGAGTTCCTCAGATTCGGAAGAAGATCCCATGGCACTTATCACTCGAGGCTTCAAAAGAATGATGAAGTACAAGAAATGGGAGAAAAGGCCAAGAGAAGAGTTTTACAAGAAAGATAAGAAGGATAGAAAAGGTAAACACTCCTCCCCTTCAAAGTTATCCTTAACTAAGAACTTTGGAAGTTTTGAATACGGCAGACAAAGATCACATAGTCAAAGACTGTCCAAGAAGAAAGAGGGACAGAAAGAATGAGAAGGCTATGATGGCCACATGGAGTGATGAAGAGTCGGATGATTCAAAATGTTTGATGGCACTATCAGATTCGAAGCTGAATCCGAGTCAAACTCCGACAACTCGGATAATGAGGAGACCAATACATTTACACTCCGGAAGAAAAGTCCAATTCTGATTCTTCACAATACAAAGAACAACTCGAGTCTCTTACTTCGTGAGCACTTGGTTTAAAAAATGAATTGGAAAAGCTGAGACTTACTCAAGAGAACTCAAGACTAGTACTCAAGCTAATGAGATCGAGTCCGAGAAACTCAAAAGAGAAAACGAGCATTTAAAATAAAAGCTCAATGAGTCTCAAGAGCTTGTTTTGAAATTTACTCGGGGTTAGAAAAACCTTGACATGCTCTTAGGCTCTCAATGTGTCTCCTTCGAAAGGAAGGACTTGGTTTTAACAAAGAGGAGGAATCAAATTCCTACTCGGATCTTTTAAAAAGGATTCCGAAGCTGTGAAGTTTAGGAAGGCTGAGCATGGTCCTATTCATAAGAATGAAAGGAGGACCGAGCCTAAACCAGCTTACAGGAGAAAACCTTTTCCACCGGTTTATAAAAGAAAAGATTTTCAAACGAAAGAGACACAAACTTAGTTTTCTAAAATGAAGACTCAAAATCGGACAAAACCCAAAGTAATTCAAATCTGGATTCCCAAGAGTCTTCTTATTCATAAAAGAACCACGATAAAGGGAGTTACTTGGGTTCGTTAGAGGAAGTGAGAAGGGTTAGTGTTTCGACTTGCAGGTAACTCGAGAAAAGGACAAAAGGTCATTGGTACCTAGACAGTGGATGCTCACACCATATGTCGGGAGATTCAAGACTCTTTTCGAGTTAGAAGATTATAAAGGAGGCAAAGTCACTTTTGGAGATGACGAGTAAGGGCAAGTTAGTTGGAATAGGTAAGATTGGAAAAGGAGACAACCTGGTTAGCCCAAGTATATCTTGTCAAGGGATTAAAGTACAATCTACTCAAGCATATCTCGGTTGTGTGACAAAGGTCAAGAGGTAAGGTTCACTTAGACAAATTGCTATATTTGTGATGCAACCATCAAAGAGACTAAGCTCTCGGGTCGGAGATGAGGTAATACCTACACTATTCCGCTTTCGATCCAAGTCAAAATTTATCTTGTTTAAAAGCATCATTGCATGATGATTCTTGGACATGGCATTTTAGACTAGGTAATGTTAGCATGCATACTATCAAAAAACTTACATCTCATGGTTTAGTAAGAGATTTACCTAATCGTGCCTTTAACCAAGATAAAATCTATGAAGCATGCACAAAAGGGAAACAGGTTAGATCATCTTTCAAATCTCTCAAAACTGTTTCCACATCTAAAGTGCTTGAAATGTTGCATATGGATTTATGTGGTGAAATCCCTATAAAGAGTCTCGAGAGGTAAATCATATGTACTTGTGATTGTTGATGAATACTCACGATTTACCCGGGTTTGTTTTCTTAAGCACAAAAATGAAGCATTCAAAGAGTTCGAGCAAGCTCTACAGGAAAATTCAAGTAGAGTCTCGGACTCGGATCAGGAGAATTCGAACCGACCTTGGAAGGGAGTTTGATTACTCGGAATTTACAGAGTTGTGTGATAAGAATGGTATCTCTCACAACTTCTCAGCACCCGAACTCCTCAACGGAATGGAGTCGTGGAGAGAAAGAACAGAACCCTTAAAGAAATAGGAAGGACAATGATGATTGAACATGATCCGCCTTACTATTTCGGGCTGAGGGAGTCAACACAGACAAACTACACATTGAACATGTTCCTCATCAAACCCATTTTGAAGAAAACTCCATACGAGCTCTATAAGGGAAAGAAACCTAACATCTCATACTTTAAACCCTTCGGATGTAAGTGTTATGTTCATAACAATGGTAAGGATCACCTGACCAAGTTTGATACTCGATCAGATGAAGGTATCTTTCTTGGTTACTCATCTCATAGTAAAGCTTATCGCATTTTCAATAAAAGAACTAACAGAGTGGAAAAAAGCATCCATGTTATTTTTGATAAGATTGTTCAGGGAAAACCAAGTGAATCAACATTCACAAATCTGAAACTCAGTCGAGATAAAGATGATCTTGTTGAAGTTAAGCTCGGACAGAGTAAAAAAGCAGCTCGGAATATCATGACTCGGATCGAACTAGCTTAAGAGGCGGCTTAGAATGCTGAAGGTTAAATAGATGAGCAAGCTCAATCATATCGGATCACTGAAGATCAACCAGTTCAACCCACAAATATGGTGCACCAGAGAACAGGTAAAGCATTCAAATATGTTTCAAGCCACCCACTCGAGAACACATTGTCCGACATCAACGAGTGGGGTAAGAACTCGCTCTTCTTTGCAAAATCTATGTGCATTCACTGCATTCATATCATTAACTAAACTCAGAAATGCACTAGAGGCCTTAAATGAACCTGAATAGGTAGAGGCCATACAAGAGGAACTTAATCAATTTGAAAGAAACCAAGTCTCGGACTCGACCAAACTACCTTCGACCACCCAATCATAGGAACCAAATGGGTTTTCAAGAACTAACTGGATGAGGATGGCTTGGTAGTCAGAAATAAGGCTAGACTTGTGGCTCAAGGTTACAATCAAGAAGAAGGGATTGATTGTGGGGAAACCTTTACACCAGTTGCTAGGATTGAAGTAATTAGAATCCTATTGGCATTTGCCTCTAGCATGAATATTAAATTGTATAAAATGGATGTCAAATGTGCTTTTCTGAATAGTTTCATTCAAGAGGATTGAAGTCTATGTTGAGTAACCCCTGGATTTGAAAACTCATAATTTCCAAATCATGTTTTCAAGTTGCAAAAGGCTCTTTATGGTCTTAAACAAGCTCCCGGAGCTTGCTATGAAAGACTCGAGCAGTTTCTTGGTTGAAAATGATTTTAAAAGAGGTCGATTGACAAAACACGTTTTATAAAAACCAAGGGGAAAGACTTTCTTATTGTTCAGATTTATGTTAATGATATAATTTTGGAAAGCTACTAATGAAAATCTCTGTCAAGATTTTTCCGAGTTAATGAGACAGGAATTCCAAATGAGCATGATGGGAGAGCTCAATTTCTTTCTTAGTCTACAAATCGGAAAAGATAAAGATAACATCTATGTCCATCAATCTAAGTATACCAATGAGTTGCTGAAGAAGTACAAGCTTCAAGATGCAAAACATGCAGCAACACCAATGAGTAGCAGCATGAAACCGGACTCAAACGAAAAAGGTAAAGCGAGTAGATCGAAACTCTATCGAGGTATGATTGGATCTCTGCTATATCTCACATCTAGTAGGTCAGACATTATGTTTAGTGTATGTCCGTGTGCAAGATCCAAGTTAATCCAAAATAATCACATCTCACTGCGGTGAAGAGAATTTTTAGATATCTTACAGGAACTCGGAATCTAGGTCTATGGTTCTTAAGAGACTTCGAACCGACTCTCACTGGATAATCGGATGCTAACTATGCTGGATACAAGGTTGATAGAAAGAGCACCTTAGGAGCATACCAGTTTCGGGTCAATCCCTTATATCTTGGCACTCAAAGAAGTAGAACTTAGTTGCTTTATCAACTACTGAAGTTGATTACATTGCAGCTGGAGCATGTCTGTGCTCGGATTCTATGGATCAAGCAACACTTGAAAGACCTTGGACTTTCATTCAAATCAATTCCAATCAACTGTGATAATCGAGTGTAATCAACATCACTAAGAATCTAGTTCAGCGAGTCAAAGACAAAGCATATTGAGGTCGGGTATCATTTTCTAAGAGACATTATGAGAAAGGTGATATTGAACTTGAATTCATTCTTACAAAATTTCAATTAGCTGATATCTTTACTAAGGCACTTAGTGATGATCGATTTTGTTTTATTAGGAATGAACTTGGCATGATAAATGCATGATTATGTGTTCTTCTAAGTGAAATTATCTTGCATGATTATGTTTTACATGTACTTTTCTTTGTCTTAATAACAATTAGTTCGATTGACCCAGTGATACCAAGCTAGGAGTTATTATCTGTTCGTGTTTTGTGAGTCACTCGGAAATTTTGTTGAGTCGGACTCGGTTTTGAGAAAATTGGACTTTAAACTTCTTAAATCATCTCTAGATTAGTGGAGAATTTTAGAAATTTCTTTTAAAGTTTCTCTTTTCTCTCTCTCTACCGCGCGCATCGATCGAGTGAACTAGCTGTTGGGAGACAGGACACTAGAATTCTAACCGTTGGAGGTTTGGGTCGGAATGAATACCGAAGGACATTCCTTTTGCTATAAATAACATCCATTTTCCTTCATTTCGCTACTTTACTCTCTGCTAACCTAACCTCTCGCATACTCACTCTTGCAATCTAAGCTCTCAAGCATTCTTAACACTCTCGGTACTCTCTCTCTCTCTCTCGTTTCTTTGAAGTTCACTTTCTTTCTCTTAAACATCTCAACCATGCCTAAGAGAGGTTCTGCTCCGGACTTTCTAGGATCTGCAACTAAGAAGCCTAGAACCAAGAACCAAGAGGGTCCTTCTAACCCCTCCAAAATCCTAGTCACCTAACATCTTACGTTGTATGACAAGTTTTTCCAACCACAACCTTCTTGTGGTTGAAACACATCAAAAGCACTAGAGTTTACAACTTCCTATGCTTCGAGCAAATTCATATACCCAGAACTTGTTGCTTGAGTTCTATTCAAACCTTTCTTGCTCCGAGGGGATCATCACCTCAAGAGTTCGCAACACCTGTAGTTCATATAAATTTATCTCTCCTCCATCGACTTTTCAAAGTCTCTTCTATCTTTCTCAACAGCAACCCCATCACCTTCAATGAAGTTACGGATGAGTTCTTCGAAAAATATGTCAAAGAAGTCCTTGAGTCACACAAGAACTTTTTGTGACTCGGATGAAGACTTAGGCTAGACTTCGTGCTTCTTGCTAATGAGAACCTTCTTTTCTCATCATTCCAGCTAAGAGAATCCGAACTCAAAGATTCTCAAAGCTTTGTTCAACATTCTCGAGGGCTACGATGTAGACCTCTTTCCCGCTATCATCGAGCGGATGGTCACCGTGCCAGCTCGGACAAAGAAATCCACCCCTCTTCCTTTTGGAGACCTTATTACCCTTGTTTTTAAACAATTCAAGGTTCCGCTCCCCTCGGACCCAAATGAAGTGTCCGAGGCTGCCATAGTTGTTGGCGAAAAAGAGCTTCTTGGATACGGGTACCAGGAAACCCAACCCGGTGTCCGGGTCCATAGCTCGAACCGAGGTAACCTTCTCCTCCTCTTTAGACTCGGACTCATCTCTCACTCCCTTCTCCACCCGATGATGCTTCCACCTCAGGTCCTCCTCTCCAAGCAAGCTGTTGCTTTGTCTACCACACTGATAGACAAGCTCACTTCGTGTCCACGAAATTCGGGGACACTCTTCGCTCCTTCAAAATTGTTCTTCGAACATGACCATCAACCAAAAACCGGTCCAATCTCGGATTCGAGAGCAACAAGATGTGCTCCTCGAAATGAAGAATTTGGTTAAGGAGCAGCAGCGGATGCTTGAACTTCTCCGAGAGAGGCAATCGAAGGCCACTCAAAACCCGGACAACTCGGACATGTCCGACGAGTCCTCGAGCCTTGCCAAGTCTCCTTCCGGAGAGGCGAGCAAAAGAAGAAAAGGAATTTGCGGCTGAAGTAGTTCCTTCCGAGGAGAAGGAGGAAGAAGAGAAGAAAGAGGAGAAGGAGGAAGAACAAGCCGAGGGACAAGGTGCCGCTGTTCCTCAACCAGGACCGATAAGCTCGGATAGTAGTCCGAGTGAGTTAGAAGACCTTGCGGATGTTGGACAATCCGTAGCGGTCAAGCTAGAAGCGAGACCTTCCTTCAGTAACTTTCCAAGAGGATGAGCCTTTGGATGACCTAGTTATGGGTTAGCCACTCGGAGCTGAGCCACTTCCGGAGATACCACTTGTTGCCGCCGCCTGGATCTTCAACTTCATCACAAGCATACCGAGCGCAGGCGCACTGCAAGCTCATCCGCCTCAACTCGGACCGCCCCAAATCCACCATCTTAATTTCTTTTTCTCTTATTTTATTTTTTTGGTCCAGACATCAATTGTATCGACTTGATACATTCTTCCCTATTTTTATTTTTCTTTGAAAGGCAAGGGGAGAATATTAAGAAAAAAAAATTGTTGTCTTGTTTAGGGGAGTTTTCTCACCCTCTTTTTTTTTTTCTGTATTTTCCTTGTTTTTATTATATATATGAATGAAGTTTTACTTTTGAGCATACTTATTTCGAGTTCACTCTTTACGAGTTTGAATTTCTTATTATTTAGTCTTGCTTTGATATGCCAGCTTGCATTATTTTTTTCTCTCTATCTCGCTCCGATATAATCACTCGTGATTCTTAGTCTGTAAGGGTTATCTGCAGAAATATCCTAAGTACAAATCACTTCATTCATCACTTTATATTCTGAAATATTCTACTAAGTAAGAATGAAAACTCCTGTTTTGTTTACTAAAAAGTTTCTATCTAAGTATGGAATGCCTTTCATCAAAAAGGGGAGATTGAAGACTCGGACTACGAAACTAGATCATTTTGAGTACTACCTAAGGACTTAGGTACAAACCTCATCCTTCCTAAGTTTTTATTACAAGTCATTACGGGTGTTATAGAAACTCCTGCATAAGTTTTCATTCGATTCGACTCGACTTAGAAATCAAATTATTGTTTATCCTCTCACATTGACATTTTTGAGTCACTTAGACATCACTCAGATTTATTGCATGATCAAATAATCTCTCTAAACATTCTTTATCCGAGTTCGATCTGCATATCTTGGAGTAAAGTGAATTACAATGTTAATTCATCTTTCTAAGTCGGTATGTTTGATTAAGAGTCTGTCTATCCGGATCAAGTCCGTATACTCCGATGTTTTTACTACGATTACTTGATCTTTCTTAGGACTGACTTTGATGAAATTTGAGTATAATGAATATTAGACTCGAGAAAATTCTACTCTTCTAGGCCTGAGATAATTATGCACTTAATTATCTTAATTAAATTACTATCTCGTGCTTAATCTTAGACCAAAGTATTTTATAGTTTGAGAACCAAAATGATTTATTTTTGTAGGTTATCCAAACGAGGTTATCTTATTTTTGAATTATAAAAGTAACCTGGCTTCAAGTCGTCAATCACCAGCAGACAAGACTTTTCTACTTCGAACAAGGCCCAAACGTCGTGTCGGGGTTGTCTATTTCCAAAATTGGAAAACTTCAACGCTAAGCTCAACGGTGGTTTCCACCTTATTTTTAGACACCACCAGCTGATTAGAGCACCTTTAGGAGCCAAGAGCCGTTACACAACGTTCACATCTTAACGAATCCTTTCTAAGCGACTTAGAAGAACCGTTACAACGGTCACAAAGGACTTCGTTCAGAAATTAGTGACAACGACTAACCTGTTTGGTCATCTATAAATAGAAGCCAACTCTCAAGGCTTAAAGATTGCTTGAACACATTGCTTGAAACTATATTTCTTAGTACAATACTCATTCAATCTTCTTCTTACAACTATAAGTCTCGTACTTAATACTTTTCCGAGTTATAAAGTCTTGTAATCGATTACATACTCTTTCTTTCTTTCCGAGTAAGGCCCTTGATTGAGCTATAAGGGTTAACTCAGCTTAGTTGTCTCTAACTTTAAAGGTTACCTCGGTTGGGAAGTACTAGATCGGATAAAGGAATTTACGAGTCTAGGAAAACTCTGTAAGGAATTGTTTGAGGGAGCAATTCGGTTGAGTCGATCTACTGTATTTTGTGGATTCAAAATAGAGGAGTTGACTTGGTGCTTGTTTCTAACTTTAAAGGTTACCTCGGTTAGGAAGTACTAGATCGGATAAGGGAATTTCGAGTCTAGGAAAACTCTGTAAGGAATTGTTTGAGGGAGCAATTTTGGTTGAGTCGGTTCTGCTGTATTTTGTGGATTCAAAATAGAGGAGTCGACTTGGTGCTTGGACTAGCACTCGTCCGTGGTTTTCTGCCCCGGGAGGGTTTCCATGTATATCTCGTGTTTACACTTTTCCGAGTCCAATTTAGACTCAGATTGTCCAGTTCATTCTCTTCAAAGCTTAAATCTTCCAAGTTTGTGAAAATTTCCTAATCACCCGATTCACCCCCTCTAGGGTGACTAAGACTCTCCAAGAGCAAACCTTCAAATTTGGTCTTAGGTGATTCCCTCAAATTGCATGGTGGAACATGTAATAATAAAATCATTGATATGACAATATGAGTCCTTAACAGGAAGTCCATGAAATTTAGGTAATAAACATAAAAATTCGGTGTTCGGTTTTAATGGTTGGTCCAATGCGAGGATATGAAATAGGAAGAATTTGTGTATCCAAGTTAGGTGCAGCAAGTTCACGTAAAGTAGCCATCTCAATAATTTCATAACTTATAAAAGTAGAATCAAAATCACCGACTTAGCTTTCAATTTCATTAAAAGTCTGCTCCTTGACAAAAAAAATAAAAAGACACTAAAACAACATAAAACAAACTAGAAAAATAAAGTATCGAAGTCAAACTAAAATAGAAGAAGTAGCAAATCTAAATTATATAAGAACTAACAACCATTATTTTCTTTCCTCGGCAATGGAGCGGAAATTTGTTAACTTATCGTACAATAACAAATTAAACCACTACATATGCTGATAATAAACAATATAGCATAGGGAAGTAGGGATCGAATCCACGAGGAAAAATCTAATAATATGTAAGTTTTTATCTAATTAAATTTACCACTCTTTAAAACAAAATATAAAATATAAATAAGAAAATTAAATAAATAATAAACTGCTCTAAAATAATTATGAAAATAAAAACTAAAATTAACCAAAATATTAAGAATAATTTTCTAGACCTAACCAGACTGAAAAAATATAAAAATAAAATTTAAAATCAAAATTACGAATTTATTTAACTAAAAATTTATAGTAATTAAATTCAAGAATTAAATTTGAAAAATTATCAAATCACTTTAAAAAATTTTGAAATTTAATCATAACAAAATAGGACTATATAAACCCTAAAAATAGATAAACATGAAAAATAATAAAAGAAACTATTTTTAACCTAATTTCTAACAAAGCTGGCTCATAAATAACAAAAATTGACACAAAAATAATCTGAAATTAAAATAGATAAAGACTCAAAATTAAATAAAACTAAAAATTACTAAAACTAAAATTAGTAAGACTGATCTTGATGACGGTAAATGAATTTAATACGAAACGACTATAAAATTGCAAATTAAATAGACAAATTCAAGGAAACTACTAAAAAAGCAAATAAATAATTATCAAATATATCAAATTAATAAAAAGTGTTTAGTATAATTTATATCCCATGAAAATTATTATTTATCATCAACACACTAAGGGATCTTCCACATTTTCCCTTAGTTATTAGTTTACTTAAGCCTAACCCTAATATAAACCTTACTAATTTTGGTAACCCTAGCACTAGCACTAAATTTAATCAAATTAGAGTATTACGTATTAGAAAAACATCATTTGCCACATAGTAACCAATCTACTAGCAAATTGATTTAAAAAGGATGTATGATAATTTTCATATTAAAAAAGATGGGTATGAGGCATTCATGATTAACTAGGGTGATATTTGTGTTTAAAAGACCAAGAGATTACATACTTAAGCCTTTTAAACTATCATATGAATTTGTATAAAACTAATTAGCATGCACTCTAATTAATTAAACATAAAATTATAAACTTTAGAACAAATTATCATGAAATCATGGATAAACTCAATAAGACCATACGGATCGAAGTTTTGTTTCAAATTAAATAATTTAACATGGTTTCAAGTAGATTATACTAAGTATAAAAACTACTCACACATAATATAATCTAAACTAAATAAAAATAACATCTTTATTATTAAAGAGGAATAAAAATTGAACCTAAAATCATAATACTAATTAATACTGATATAAGTTTATTTGGACGCGAAACCATGACGAGCGATGATTTATAATCGACGGTGATGGACTAGCATGCACGGAACAAGCAGCAGCTTGTGTGCTTGCTTGACATGAACACGTGCAACAAGAGGGGTGGCGAGAGGGAGTAAGCAGGTGTTGGTGTGCAATAGGCTGTCGGCGTGAGAGGGAGAGATAAAGAGGTGATGATTAAAGTCGGCGGTGATAATTGAAGGTTTGCTCTAGGAGAGACTAAGTTACCCTAGAGGGGGTGAATAGGGTGATGAAGAAATATAAATAAAATTGAACTCTTTTTGCACATAACTTAGCAAAAACAGATTTTGAGTCTAGATTGGGCTCAAAAAGATAAACACACGAAGTACGCGGAAACCCTCCTGGGGCGAGAAAACCACGGACGAGTGCTAATCCAAGCACCAAGTTAAATCCACTAATTGAATCCTCAATTACACAAGACTGACTCTAACCAGAAATTCTCCCTTAGACAAATCCTTAAAGGATTTTCCTAGACTCGAAGTTCCCTTATTTTATCTAATACTTCCTGACTGAGTTAACCTTTACAATCAAGTACAATTGAGCTTCAGTCAAGGAACTTACAGAGAAAGTAAGAAAAGAATATAACTGATTACAAGACTTTCTTTACAACTCAAAAAATATGATATACAGAGTTGGAGTTGTAAGTAGAAGATTGAGTGAGTATAAGACCAGGAATTGGTTCTACAATAAATTTGGCAACCTTCAAGTCTTGCCAAGTGACCTCTATTTATAAACATCCAGGCGAGAATAACTGTTGAGTCTTGTTTCTAGATTGAAATCTTCACTAGCTATTGTACTTGGTTATTACGAGTCACTCAAAAGAGATCCATTGGGATGTGAACGTTGTGCAACGACTTTTGGCTCCATAAGATGGTCCAATTAACTGGTGATGATTGAAAGCCGAGGTGGAAACAACTGTTAGACCTAGAGTTGGAGTTTTCCAGTTTTGGAAACAAACAACCTTGACACGGTTTCTAAGTCATGTCCGAAGTAGCTAAATTTTGTCTGTTGGTGTTTAACGGTTAGAAACTGGTTGCTTTGGTATTTTAAAAGTAGATTAGCTTTGTTTGAATAACCTACAAAAGCAAACCACATTGGTTCTCCAAGTATAAAATACTTTGGTCTAAGATTAGGCACATATAATAATTAAATCAAAGTAATTAAGTGCTAAATTATCTTTGGCCTAAAAGAATGGAATTTTCCGAGTCTAATATCCATTAATACCAGATTCCATCTTGAGTCAATCCTTAAAAATATCAAGTTTGAAAATAAATCAGTAATAAGCATGAACTTGATTTAATCAAATAATTTTCCAAGAAATAAATTGACTTAGAACAAAGAATTAACGTTGTAATTCATTTTAACTTGAAGTGCAAAGTCGAGTGCTCGGAATAAATGAGTTAGAGAAATTATTTGAACATGTGACCATTTTGAGTGATGTCTAAGTGGATTAGAAGCGTAAATAAAAGATATGCAATGAGGTGCTTTCGAGCCAGTCGGAATAGAATGAAAACTTAGATACGAGTTTCTATAAGGCTTAGAATGACTTAGAATCAAAACCTAAGAGAGATAGAAAGTTATACACGAGTCTTCAATCTCCTCCTTTTTGATAAAAGGCATTCCATTCTTAAGATAGAAACTTGTTAGTTCAAAAGTACATATCGAATGGATTAGAGCAAAAGAAATATATTCTTAAGGGAACCTTATAACATGCAACTTAGATCATAACATAACTCGAACAGGATTGTTGATAATGGATCGAGCAAGAATTGTAATCGGAGCGAGATATGTTAAAGAGTCAAGTATCGGAGATGTTAAAAAAAATGTAACTCAAAAACAAATATGCTCATAAAAGAAAATTCATTCATTGCTCGAAACATATATACACAAAACAAATAAAATAGATAAACTTAGACAGAAGGGAAAAGAACTCCCCTAAACCAAACATCCAAGTTTTTATTTCTTTCCCCTATGCATTTCATCAAAAATAGGGAGAAAGTAACGAAACGTACATCGGATGTTGGACAAAATAAAATTAAGAAGACTAAGAAGTAGGAGTAGGTTGTATAGAGGAGCGAGGGACGAGCGGTGCGGCTTCACCTGTAAGCTTGCGTTGGCCGACATGAACGAGGGGTCGTAGAGCCGAGATGTCGGGAATTTAAGCGATCCTAATTCTAGGAACCAAAGCTATATGATCCTCAACTTCTTCATCTTCCTCAAAGACAGTTGCTAGCTATGCTTTTGAGGCAAGGGCCTTTAACTAACCTACATCGCCGACCTCTTCGAGTCACTCGGAGCATGATCGGAAGAGATCGGCTCGAGGTTCTTTTGCGCCCTGGCCCTCGGGTTGAGCGACCATTTCTCCTTGTTTGTCTTCTTTCTCCTCGGCTTCTCCTTCATTGGCCTTGGCTTCTTCCTCGGCTTCTTCTTCAACTTCAGTTGAAGTTGACTTAGCTGAGCTAGAGGAGTCCTTAGAAGTATCAAACGTTTTTGTGCCCTCGGTAGCTTTGGATCTGCGCTCTTGGAGGTGGAAAATCTGATCACGTTATTCTTGGATGATCCCCTTGAGCTTAGATATCAGTTCTTAGTTCTCCCAAATATGAGACTATGCGGTTTTGTGGAGCACAACCAAGTTTGGAATAAAGGATTTGAAGAGTTTCGAGTTGCTTGAAAATCCTCGGTCAAAGAAGCAAATTTGTTTACCATTTCGGTAAACACTTCAGCAAAGGGAGGAGGTCGAGAAGTAGAAGGTCTAGTAGTAAGAAGTGGTGCCACTGGAGGAGTCCGAGTAGGAGGAGGAGTTAGCTCGGATGCATGAATCCGGACATCGGGCTTGACTTCCCGATATCCAAGATCTGAAAGCTCGGTCCTGCCTGGACAAACAACAAGTTCCAAGCAAGCTTTGGGCTTGGAGGGAAGAGGGACCTTGAACTGCTTGAAGACGAGTAGTCGGAAGAGCCTCGAAAGAAAAAGGAGCTGACTTCTTAGAATGAGCGAGGCACATTTGCCATTTTCTCGAGAATAGGAGGAAAGAGGTCTACTTTGTGGCCCTCAAGAATGTCAAAAAGAGCTTTGAGAATCTTGGAATTGGGATTCTCCTTGCTAGAATGATGAGAAAAGAAGGTTCTTATCGGAATCAAGCAAAGAAGTCTTGCTTCGATTTCATCCGAGTCACGGAGAAGTTTTTGTGTGACTTAGGGACTTCTTTAGCATACTTATCAAAGAAATCATCAACGATTTCTATGAAGGGTACGGGGTTGGAATTGAGAAATAGTTTTGACATCGAAAAGCTTGTAGAGAAGAGCAACATTGATTCGAACAACCTTCTCTTGAACGACGGAAGATATAACACCTTTGGTGGCTATCATATTAGAGTAGAATTCGGACACGAGTTCTGAATAAATGTACTCACAAAAACACAAGTAGTTGTACACACCAGTGTTCCTAATGTGTGGCAACCAAGAAAGAGAAGTAGAAGAAAAGAATTTGTCATCCAATGTGAAGTGTTGGGTGACAAAGCACTTAGGGAATCCGAGGTACCTTCTTGAGTAGCCTCAGTCTTTGATTTTGTTTGAGCCTTTTTGTGGCTGACCCTCTTTCTTGAGCGGTTCCTCTCTTCGGCATTTTCGAGAGAATGGAGAATGAGAGAGAATGAAAAGAGATCGAGTAGAGAAAAGAGAACAAAGAGAATTGAGAATTCGAGAGAGAGAGAGAGAGAGAGAGAGAGAAAGAGCGCAAGTGAGTAGTAGTGTTCGGAGCAAAGAGAGCAAGTAAGCGATGGGTAAAGTGAAGAAAAGAAAGTAAAGGGGTGACATTTATAGCGAAAAAGAGATTTTCAACCTTCTTTCTAACCTCGAATACCAAGCAACGGTCTCGGATCGTTGTGTCGTTCTGCACTCTAACGGCTAGTTTTTCAATAGCTTTCTTTTGACGGCTAGTTTCTTCTAATTGAAACGCATGACGAGAGAGAGAGAGAGAGAGAGAGAGAGAAGAAAGAGTTTTCGAAAACATTTATGAGATTCCCCATTTATGTAGAGATGACCTTAGAATTTTGATGTCCATTTTGCTCATAAATTGAGTCGACTCGAGTATCTTTTACGAGTGACTAAGAACACTCGAAAGCTAATAACTCATAGCTCAGTCTCATTTTGATTCAACTGATCTAGACATTATTCAAATAAAATACATAATCATGTAAGAATAATTTATGCAATAAATCACACAATCATGCATTAATCATACCAAGCTCATTTCTAATAAAACAAAACTGATCCTCAATAAGAGGCTTAGTGAAAATATCATCTAATTGAAACTTAGTAGGAATAAATTCAAGCTCAATATCACCTTTCTCATAATGGTCTCTCAGAAAATGATACCTAACCTCAATGTGCTTAGTCTTTGAGTGCTGAATCGGAGTCTTAGTGATATTGATTGCACTCTTATTGTCATACTTGATTGGGATAGATGTGAATGATAATCAAAGATCCTTCAAGTGCTGCTTGATTTAGAGAATCTTAGCACAACAAGCTCCAGCTGCAATATAGTTGATAGAGCAACCGAGTTTTGTTTCTTTGAATGCCGGGAGATGAAGGATTGACTCGGAAATTGACATGCTCCTGATGTGCTCTTTCTATCAACCTTGTATCCAAGCATACTCAGCATCCGAGTATCCAGGTGAGAGTCGAGTTCTAAGTCTATTGAAAACCATACACTAAGATTCTAAGTCCCTGTAAGATATCTAAAAATTCTCTTCACCGTAATGAGATGTGATTCTTTTGGATTAGCTTAAAATCTCACACGAAGGCGGACATCGAATATGATATCCGGCCTACTAGATGTGAGATAGAGTAGAGATCTAATCATACCTCTGTAGAGTTTTTGATCTACAACTTTACCTTTCTCGTCCGAGTCCAGTTTTAAACTACTACTCATAGGTGTTGCTGCATGCTTTACATCTTGTAGTTTGTATTTCTTCGATAACTCATTGGTATAGGTAGATTGATAAACATAGAAGCCATCCTTGTCTTGTTTGATTTGTAGACTAAGAAAGAATTTGAGTTCTCCCATCATACTCATTTGGAACTCTTGTCTTATTAACTCGGAAAACTCTTGGCATAGAGTTTCATTAGTGGCTCCAAAAATGATATCATCAACATAAATCTGAATGATAAGAAAATCATTCCCCTTGGTTTTTGTGAAAAGAGTTTTGCTAATTTGACCTCTTTTGAAACCATTTTCAACCAAGAAATTGGTTAGTCTTTCATACCATGCTTTGGGAGCTTGTTTAAGGCCATATAAAGCCTTTTGCAACTTGAAAACATGATTTGGAAATTCTGAGTTTTCAAATCCAGGGGTTGCTCAACATAAACTTCTTCTTGAATTAAACCATTCAGAAAAGCACATTTGACATCCATTTGATAAAGCTTGATGTTCATGCTAGATGCAAATGCTAAGAGAATTCTGATTGCCTCAATCCTAGCAACAGGTGCAAAGGTTTCCCCACAATCAATTCCTTCCTCTTGGTTGTAACCCTTAGCAACAAGTCCAGCCTTATTTCGACTACCAACCCTTCTTTATCGAGTTTGTTCTTGAAAATCCATTTGGTTCATATTACTTGGGTGGTTAGAAGGTTGTTTGGTCAAAGTCCGGACTTGGTTCCTTTCAAATTGATTAAACTCTTCTTGTATGGCCTCTACTCATTTAGGTTTATTTGAGACCTCTAGTGCATTTTTGGGTTACGTTAATGAAATGAATGCAGAAAATGCATACAAATTTTGCAAAGAAGAACGAGTTCTTTCCCCACTGTTGATATCGGAAAGTATGTTTTCAGGTTGGTGACTTGGATGCATATTTGAATGCTCTACTTGTCCTCCGATTAACCAAGTTTGTTGGTTGAATATCTTGATCTTAAGTTGGGTGATCTTATCGAGTCTCTACATTAGCTTGCTCTTCAGACATTCTGAGTTGGCTCTTGATTTTGTTCATTCCGAGTCACAACATTTTGAGTTGGTTTGTTCCGAGTTGTCTCGATCCGAGTTTCCTTAGTTCTTCTGTTTTGGCTCATTATAAGCTCAATTTTAGCAAGGTCGTCTTCATCTCTGTTAAGCTTGAGATCCGAGAATGTGGATTCACTTCTTTTACCAAGATCAATCTCATCAAAGACAACTTGGATACTTTCTTCCACTTTTTAGTCCTTTTGTTAAACACATGATAAGCTTTACTATCGGATGAGTAATCTAAAAATATACCTTCATCTAATCTAGCATTAAACTTAGTCGGATGATCCTTACCATTGTTATGCACAAAGCATTTACATCCAAATGGTCTGAAGTAGGAGATGTTGGGTTTCTTTCCCTTGTATAACTCATAAAATGTTTTCTTCAAAATAGGTCCGATGAGCCATCTGTTGAGTGCATAATTTGCTTGTGTTGGTCGACTCAACCCGGAAATAGTAAGGTAGATCATTTTCAATCATCATGGTCCTTCCTATTTCTCTAAGAGTTATGTTCTTCCTCTCTCCACTACTCCATTTTATTAAGGAGTTCTTGGTGCAAAAAGTTGTGAGAGATGTCATTCTTGTTACGTAAGTCCGTAAATTCTAAGTAGTCGAACTCCCTTCCATGGCCGGTTCAAATTTTTCTAATCTGAATCCGAGACTCCGCTTGAATTTTCCTTCGGATCTTAGTGAACTCTTTGAAAGCTTCATTCTTATTCTTCAGAAAGCACATCTAGGTAAATCGTGAGAAATCATCAACAATGACAAGCACATAAGATTTACCTCTAAGGCTTTTCACAAGAATTTCACCACACAAATCCATATGAACTAATTCAAGTACTCTAGATGTAGACACAATTTTGAGTGGTTTGAAAGATGATTTGACTTGCTTCCCTTTTGTGTGCATGCTTCACGATTTTATCTTTCTTAAATGCACGGTTAGGTGATCCCGTAACCAATCCATGAGATGCAAGTTTCTTGATTGTATGCATGCTAATATGACCTAGTTTATGAGGCCAAGTCAATGAATTATCATTCAAAGATGCTTTTAAGCAAGATAAGTTCGACTAGAATTTGAAAGAGGAACGGTATAAGTATTACCTAACCTCGGACACTGAGAGCTTAATCTCTTTGGTGACTCGCATCATAAATGTAGCAATTGGTCCGAGTGAAAGTTACCTCTTGGCCTTTGTCATATAGCTGAGAAATGCTGAGGAGATTGTAGTTCAGCCCTTTGACAAGGTAGATTGGACTAAGCTGAGTTGTTTCCTTTACCAATCTTGCCAATCCCCACTATCTTGCCTTTGCTATTGTCTCCAAATGTGTCTTTGCTTCCTTTAAGATCTTCTAATTCGGAAAAGAGTCTTGAATCACCGGACATGTGGCATGAGCATCCATTGTCTAAGTACTAGTAACCCTTCTTCTTCGAGTTACCTCCAAGATACAAACAAACTAATCCTTCTCACTTCCTCCGACAAACCCAGTAACTCCCTTTACTGTGGTCTTTTCTCGAGGAAGAGCACCTTTGGGAACCCAAATTTTAATGATTTTAGGTTTGGTATGATTCTGAATCTTCTTTCTAGAAAACTAAGTCTCGTGTCTCTTTCTTTTGAAAATCTTTTGTTTTGTAAATAGGTGGAGAAGACCTTTTCCTGTAAATAGGACCATGCTCAGCCTTCCTCAACTTTGCGGTTCTCGAATCGGTTTTGAAAAGATTGGAATAGGAATTAGATTCCTCTTCAGCATTGTAGCCAAGCCCTTCTTTCCTGAATGAGACACACTGAGAGCCGTGTAAAAGATCAAGGTTTTTTGACCTTGAGTGAGTTTCAAAACAAGCTCTTGAGACTCATTGAGCTTTCTTTTCGGTTGCTCATTCTCTGTTCTAAGTGACTCGGACTCAATCTCATTGTTTTGAGCACATGTCTTAAGTACTTTTAGATTTTGTCTCAAGTTTTCTAACTCAGCTTTTAAAACATTACTCTCAGTGAGTAAGAGACTCAAGTTGTTCTTTGAACTGTGAAGAGTCGAATTGGAATTTTCTTCTAAAGTATAAATATATCTAGCTAAATCAATTTTGGAGGACTTGAGAAAGTATTCAATTACCCCCTCAATATCCGAGTTCTCATTGTCTAACTTAGATTTAGCTTCGGAGTCTATTAGTGCCATAAGACAGTTTGAGTCATCGAGTCATTTTCTTCGGATGAATCATCATCACTCTAGATAGCAATCATAGCCTTCTTCTTTCTGTCCTTTCTTTTGGGACAATCTTTGACTATGTGCTCCTTGTGCCACATTAAAAACAACCAGAGTTCTTAGTTAAAGATAACTTTGAAGGAGATAAGTATTTATCTTTCCTATCCTTCTTATCTTTCTTGTAGAACTCTTCCTTTGGCCTCTTTTGCCACTTCTTGTACTTCATCATGTTTTTGAAGCCTCGAGCAATGAGTGCCATGGAATCCTCTTTTGATTATGAGGAGCTCGGACTTTCACGTCTATTTTCCGAGGCCTTTAGTGCAATGTTTCTTTTGGTCCCGACCTCAACATCCTCTTCTTCCGAGATGAATCTCATGAGTGAGCGAGCTTCCCTCCGAGCCTCTTCTATGGCTGTCACCTTTAGACCCCATCTTCTCTTAGGTAGACTTCTCGGAATTTTTATGACCATTTCCTCGTGTGAAATCTTTATACCCAGAGATTTGAGAGTACTAGTAATCTCTCGTGAATCGAGCATACATCCGAGAGATGTTCTCTTCTAGCTCCATCTTGAACAACTCGTATTTGTGAAGATACTGACTTATCTTTGCCTCGCTTCACTTGACTTGTTCCTTCATAGGTGTTGACAAGTGTGTCCCACACCTCTTTGGCTGTGTCACGAGGCTAACACTCTATTATATTCTTCGGAGTTGATGGCGCACATCAGTGTGTTCATTGCTTTGAAGTTCTTTCCGAACTTCTCAATTTCCTCGGTTGTGTACTCAGATTTGTCTTTAGGCACATATCTTACGCCTTCTATCTTCGTTGGAATGTAGTTCCTATTCTGGATAATATTGTAGACATCTTCATCGTTATCCATCAGGAAACACTCCATCATCTTCTTCCAATGTGCAAAGTTTGACCCCTTGAACTTAAGTGGTCTGGTAGATGATCTTCCTTCATCAAACTCTCCATTGTTATGAGCCATTTGATCTTTAGACCTTTGGATTGTGAGATCCTCTGGAAAGGCTAGGCTCGATACCAATTGAAGGTTTGCTCTTGGAGAGGCTAAGTCACCCTAGAGGGGGTGAATAGGATGATAAAGAAATTTAAATAAAATTGAACTCTTTTTACACAAAACTTAGCAAAAACATATTCCGAGTCTAGATTGAACTCAGAAAGATAAACACACGAAGTACGTGGAAACCCTCCTAGGGTAGAAAACCACGGACAGTGCTAATCCAAGCACCAAGTCAAATCCACTAATTGAATCCTCAATTACATAGGACTTACTCTAACCAGAATTACTCCCTTAGACAATTCCTTACAAGATTTTCCTAGACTCGAAGCTCCCTTATCTGATTTAGTACTTCCTGACTGAGTTAACCTTTATAATCAGGGAGAACTGAGCTGAGTTAACCCTTGCAGCTCAGTCAAGGGACTTATAAAGAAAGTAAGAAAAGAATTTAAATGGTTACAAAACTTTCTTTACAACTCAGAAAATATGATACACGAGTTGGAGTTATAAGTAGAAGATTAAGTGAGTATAAGACCAACAATTGGTTCTACAATAAATTCGGCAACCTTCAAATCTTGTAGAGTGACTTCTATTTATAAACATCTAGGAAGAATGACCATTGAGTCTTGTTTCTGGACTGAAATCTTCACTAGCCTTTGTAATGGCTATTATGAGAATCGAAGAGATCTGTTAGGATGTGAACATTGTACAATGGCTCTTGGCTCCAAAAGATGGTCCTAATCAACTGGTGGTGATTGAAAACTAAGATGGAAACAACCATTAGACCTAGAGTTGGAGTTTTCCAGTTTTGGAAACAAACAACCCTAACACCGTGTCCGAGCCATGTCCAAAAGTAGCTAAATTTTGTCTGCTAGTGTTTAACGACTCAAAGCCGGTTGCTTTTGTATTTCAAAAGTAGATTAGCCTTGTTTGAATAACCTACAAAAGCAAACTACATTGGTTCTCAAAGTATAAAATACTTTGGTCCAAGATTAGGCACAGATAATAATTAAATCAAAGTAATTAAGTGCTTAATTATCTTTTACCTAAAAGAATGGAATTTTCTGAGTATAATATCCACTAGGACCAGATTCCATCTTGAGTCAATTTAAAAGATCAAGTTTGAAAATAAATCAGCAATAAGCATGAACTTGATTCAATCAAATAATTCTCCAAGAAATAAACTAACTTAGAACAAAAAATTAACGCTCGTAAATCATTTTAACTTGAAGTGCAAAGTTAGTACTAAGAATAAATGAGTTAGAGAAATTATTTAAACATGCGACGATTTTGAGTGATGTCCGAGTGGGTCAAAAGCATAAATAATAGATATCCAATGAGGTGCTTTGTACGTTAGTTAGAACCGAATGAAAACCTAGATACAAGTTTCTATAAGGCTCGGAATGACTTAGAATCAAAACCTAAGAGAGATAAAGAGTTATACTTGAGTCTTCAATAATGATAATGCGGAGGTTCGCTTGATGATTGTGACGAGGATGATGATGATGGTGATGGTTGATGAGGTGATGGCATGAGAAAGCTAGAGGTGGCCAGAGATAAGCTGTGAGTAAGAGACGAAAAGGCCGAGAGAAAGAGAGTTGTGGTGTCCCCTCTTCACTTTGCTGCCAAGCCTTCTCTTTTTCATAAAAAGGACTCCTAGGGTTTCAAGTAGGATTATTTCTCTTCGTTGCCGCCCAAGCCTCTTCAAAAGAAGAGAGTTGTAGCGTCCCCTCCTCACTTTGTTGCCCAAGCCTTCTCTTTTAAATGTAACTTAAAAGGAGGAGTCCTGGGGTTTAGGATTAGGATTATTTCTCTTTCTTGCCATTCAAGCCTCTTGAAAATAGGACTTCCTAAAATAAATCCTCATAAAATAAATACTTTATGAGTCATTATTGTTTTTGGACCGACTTTAATATTATCCCGAAGCTTGTTGCTAATAAAAATACCGTTTTTTACGTCTTTTCTTCTATTTTTCACTTTATTCGACAATTACCTAAAAATAAACAAAATAAGATAAATTAGATAAAATAAACTATATATTATAATATAAATAATAACTAAAAATATACATAATTTACGAGTTAACAGTTGTCCCACCTATCGATCTTGAATCATGAACCAGACACTGGAAGCATGACGGTGGATGAACAAGACCGAATTAGGCTATTTGTGGAATTTGTGAAGATATAGTAGTGTAGGAAAATGATGAAGGCACTTGGTAAAGTAATGATTAGTTGAAAATGATCCAAGAGATCATAAGACCAATGTAGCATTCAAGTAGCTCTTAGCCTAAATTAAGTAGTTTGTATCTAGAGTACTGATTAAAAGGTAAAAATGTTGCAGACATTCAACAGCAAAAAATGAGAATAAACTCCTAAATTTGTAGCAGTAGGGTTAAGTCACAAAAAATGACCTCAAAGCAAGCGGTCAGCTGTCAAACAACCGAACCAAACCGACCAGTAATCCAGGAAAAATCGGATAAAATCCAACAGGACTGGAAATCCCATGGGAGGTGCCGAGAAGCGCGACACCGGCCTCAAAACAACGTCGTTTGGTAAACTAACTTTCGTGTTTCAGCTGGTCTCCGGAGCAAAACGTAGCGCTTTGGCGTGAAGAGTCATGAAGCATGGTGGCAGCCTCAAATGGCGTCATTTGGGTGAACTTGACTGTCGTGCCTCGGTTGGACGCTTGGAGCAAAACGCGAGCACTTTGGCATAGAAAGTAATAGAGCATGGTGTCAGCCTAAATAATGTGCTATGGCTAAAAGAAACTGGGTATGTAGGCCGGTCCAAACAAAAAGCTTATTTATGTGGTGCTAATGGGTTTTTGTGGTTTCATCAGCTTCCGTCACACCAATCGGACTTCGACCATGATTCGAGTCCGCAAACAAGACTGGGATTTCATCACCGGACTAACAAAATAAATAACTAAAAATAGATGATACTTTGTGGGTGTCTACAAGTGGTCAAGGTTCGGACAACCTCGTTGAATTTCAGGCCCAACAGCGATCAAAGTTTAGATATCTTCGTTGAGCTTCAAGACCAATAGTTGTCAAGGTTCACACACCATGCCAAGACTTCGGGACCTCCTCCTGGCCATGTCAAGGAAGCATGTTTGATCATGATCTCGGTTACAAATCATTTTCGGGTAACACTTGAAACTATTTACATTTGATTATCAGCTAACAAAACTGTTAGTACAAAACATTTTAGCCAAGGCTCAAACCAAGAAACGATCTAGTTTAGGCCTCTCATCCGAGCTTTAGGAGATTGATCGAGTAAAGCTCAGGATACTCGTGCCAAACTTCGGATCCAAGAGTGGTCAAGTTCAGGAACCCCACTTGGACTTAAGACTTTACTACCCTAGTCAAGTTCAAGCTCCTCGCTAAGTTTCGGACTAAATACGTGGTCAAGTTTAGGCACACAAATTCGATCTTCAGGACTTTAATTAGCCAAGTTCGGGAATTAGCCACCGGACTTTAGACTCAGTTAGTTAAGTCCGAGCTCCCTATTAGAGTTCAAGTCAAAAGACAACTAATTTTTAGACACATTGATTCAATCGGCATCCAAAGCAACAGGCAAGTACCCTTTAGTGTCTACTTTGACCTTCGTCTTTCGGACTCGGTCAAACTGGGGCTAATCGTAGACACCTAAAAGTGTCATCCCTTTTTTATTTATTTTATTTGTTTTTGTTTGCCAGGTGATGAAATCCCGATCCTGTTTACAAACTCGAATCGTGGTCGGAGTCTAATTGGCATGATGGAAGCTAGTAAGCCATAAAGAACTTAACACCACAAAATTAGCCTTTTTACTTGAGCCGCCCACAAACCCATGTTCTTTCAACCAAACCATGCCCGGATTAGGCTCCTAATCGGGAAATAAGGTTGGTGTTGCATTTCAACCAAACTCGCGGATTAAATGCAACATTTTACTCTTAGCGTTCCGAGTGTAACATGGAGCTAAAGTGTCCGTACAACATCATTTTACCGGCACCGCATTTCATTGCTTACATCTGCTAAAACGTTGTGTTTTGTCCCTCTAGTGACCAACAAAGGCACAAAACTCCAAGGCATCCATAGGACACCATTTTGGCCGACGCCGCATTTTATGGCCTACATTGCCAAAATGTTGCATTTTGTTCTAATGCCCGAGGCATGGAAGTCAAGATCTCCACATGGTGTCGTTGGGAGGCCGACGTCGCATATCTCAGCCCCATCCATGGGATTTCTAGTCTAGCCTCGATTTGGTCCGGATTTTCTCCTTGATTCTCGCCCTTGGAAGTTAGGAGCTCCTTGGATGGCTAGTTTGCCCTTTTTAGGTCATTTTTGTGACCTAGCTTCGCTTCTATAAATATAAAACCATCCTCCATTTTTTTGTTGTTCTAACCTAGAAGGCTTATTCCTAAGCTACATGCTGCTGAATTTGAGTTAAGAGCTATTGAATGCTAAACCTATATTCCGATCTCTTGGCTAATTTTCAGCTAATCACTACTACACTCTCAAACTCTCTTACTATTCTATTCCATTTCCTAATCCTTTCATTTTCACTATACTCGTTACTCACATTTCAAGCTATCTTACCCCACAAATTCCATAAAATAGCCTCCCTTGATCTCGATTGTTTGTCGTCTCGTTTCCATATTCGGTTCGTGAACAAAGTCGCGAGTGGGACAACCTGAAGGCGTCCGATCAACCTTTGCTTTTTTACGGTTTTATTTATTTCATGCTTTTAATGCTTTCCTTATTATGGATCAAAATCTAATCGATTTTAATTCCTCTCCACTTGCTGTAATTTTTATTTTTCTCACTTTCCTTTTCGCTTTCTTTTATCGATTTCCTTATCACTTTCCTATATGCTTTTACTCGCTTTCTTCGCATGTTTTGAATGATTTAATTTTCCGCATTCTCATGATGTATGCTTGATCGAAAACACATTATTTTTTACTCATAACTCAAATTAGTAAAGGTCATCTCGTTGACGGAAGGAATGGAGGGCTTATCCCTACATTTCGTACCTTCATCCCCGAACATTGGATTCTATATTCTAGACCGATGGAGTCACTTTTTAAACCTTTTTCAAGCTTAGTTGTACCATAAAAAGTTTGGAAGAGTTTTTTTTTTTTTTTTTAGATTTTCTTCCTAAAGCCGACTCGCGACTCTCCCTTTTCTATTTTTATTTCTCCTAATCGCATCTCGGCATTTCCGATTTAAAAATGGACAAAAATTGATTTATTTTCTAATAGCCGAGGCTATAAACCGAGACTCGACCCTTAATCTCGACCTTTAGCCGGCGACGTTGGCTCTCGTTGGCACTGGGTAATGACCGAGCTAGGCTCTTGGCCTAAACCGATGTTATTCACCTTTTTGGACCAAAAGCTTTACGGAAGAAGGCAAATTATATTTTTTCCATTTTCCTAAATTATGAAATAGTATCCCGAGAGCTTATAATATTAATTTCTAAAAATAAATGATCAATAAAATTGCCAATCACCCTTTCACTCAAATTATTTCAAAATCATATTTTATGAAATAATCTTAATAAGAGGCGTGCCTCACTTTCCAAATCCATGTTCAAAAATCAACTTTCAAAAACCAAAGAGAGCCGACATTCGTTGGGAAACTTGATCTCGTTGGTTCCCTTACAGGGGATGGGTCGTGGTTCCTACACGGAGATGTAGGTCGTGAGGTGCCCGGTCTAGCAGTGCTACTAGATGACATTTGAGGTTGACTAGTTGTATGGGCACGAATGCTAGAACCTCCAAGGAAACTTCCTAGAGGGAAGACCTAGAGCGGCAATCCCGAAATTCAAAAGAGTGATTAGCACATGGACTAAGAACTCATGAGTTAGCATTTTAACTAGTCTGGGCTTACCCGAAACGGATCGGAATGCACGACCGAGTAAATAAGTCCTTGAACACGTGAAGGGCATATTGGAATATGATCGACATCTTCCGAAACCGCTCCAGATCATACTAAAACTTCATCATGTTAGGAAAGACATTTTAGCATACAACTAAAACTAAAGAGCGTAGTACCTTTACCCCTTTCCAATTCTTCAGGAATGGATGCCCTATACACTCCGACCCTAGAAGCTCCGGAATTTTGACAATATTTAGGGGCTTGCAGACACCTAAAAAGTGTCATGCCTTTTCTATTTTATTAATTTGTTGACCCGATGATGAGATCCCAAGTCCTATTTGTGGGTTTGGATCATAGTCGGTATTTGACTGGTGTGATGGAAGCCGTGAAACCACAAAGAACCCCGAGCACCAAATAAATATCCTTTTGCCTTGGGTCAATCCAAAAATCCCTTTTCTTTCGGACAATCTAAGCCCGAGCCAAGCCTCCGGAGTCAACGAAGTCCGAGTGTCGCGTACGGGAAATTCCAGGCTTAGAATTCTACTTTTTATTTTTCTGTCCGACCGGACACGGAGCTGAAATCTCAAGACGACATTAAGCGCTACATTTCATGATCACATGCATCAAAATGTTGCGTTCTACTCTAAGATAGTCCGCCCGAGACTAGGAGCACACCATCCCTAGATGACGTCACTTGGTGGCTGGCGCCCCTACCAATTATTTTCACTCAAAGCACTATGTTTTGGCCAAGACTCCTGTTATAGCACGAAAGGGCACAAAACCCTAGAAAAGCCCTTGGTGGTCGGCACCCCCTACCATTTTTCCTCACCTTGAAACGTTGTGTTTTGGGCTAAGGAGTCCTGTTACAACACGGAAAGCTCAAAACCCTAGAAAAATCCATTGTGGCCGGCGCCCCTACACCTTTTTTATCCTGTTTTATCCGGTTCAACCTTCACATTATCTTGGCCCGATTTCGCAACTAATTCCGGACGGTTGACCGAGAGTAACCTTAAAGCTTAGGCTCTCATTTCAGCACGACTTTTTCCTTAGCGCTACTTAACCTCATACGGCTCATCCCTTAGCATCACGCTGTTGAAACCCGCCTAAGAGTTACCGAATACTCCCTTTTGTATTTTGATCTCTTGGTCTCTTTTCAGCCTCGCTCATATTCTACTCCCTTCCAACCGACACTTGAATCCAAGAACTCTATCACTCACCTTTCTACCTACCTATCTACACATAAAACTCATAAAAAGCCCCCTTCAATTCACCACTGTCGCATCACCGGATCTACATTCGAGATCCGGATCAGCAGGTGAGATAACCCGAGGGTATAGATTCAACCTTCACAACGGTTTACTTATTTATTTTGTACTTTTATCGCTTTCGTATTATGGAGAGAAATTTGTATCGCTTTTAATTCCTCCCCGCTCAATGTAATCCTTTTAATTTTCTCGATTTTCTTTTCTTTTCGCTTTCACTTTCTTTACCGCTTTCTTTTTATTTGCCTTTATCACTTTCCTTCATTCATGTTCCGGTTGCTTTAATTTCGGCATGTTGTGTTCTTATGTTTGATATATTATTCTAATTCACTACTCGAACTAGTAATGGTTGTCGTTTGACGGGCGAACGGAAGGGCTTATGCCTACGTTTCGTACCCTCACCCCCAAATCCGATTCTCGCTTCAAAGACCGATGGAATCATTTTTAATCTTTTCAGTCTTAGTTTCTCTCATACTAAGATTAGAAAAGTAAACTTTATGTTATTTTTGTTAGTTTTTCTCTCCTAAAAACTCACTAGGGACTCCCTTTTGATTTATTTCTTCTAGATCTCGCTTCCGGCTATTTCGATTGAACAATAAGAAAAAAGGTTGTGGATCCGCTAAGCCAGAGCCATAGGCCAAGGCTGAATGTCTCAGCCTTGGTCCTCGGCCGGTGTCGGCCCACCGGGTGCGGCTGCCGCCTACACCGAGTGGTCGGTAGGCGAGGCTCGGGTCCAAACCGGTGTTTTCGCACCAGCTTTGCCCTAGAGCCTCACGGCAGAAATAGAAACCCTAATCTTATTTATCGTTACGTTAGGAAATAATATCTTGGGACTTCGAAAATAATTTCTAAAATAAAACGATTAATAAAACTGCCATTCAAACTTTGCCTAATTTATTTTAAATCAAATTTAATAAAATTCGGAAACCTTAATAAGAGGTTCATCCCCATTTTTTAATAAAATTCCAAAACCATCTTTAAAAAACCATTCTTTAAAAAAAGACTCGAAATTCGTGGAAAAACTCCGTCGATCCCGCCGACCGTACTTCCTATAGGGCTCTCCGGCAAAGATACATCAATCTCAAGGCTGGGAATGTGGTGTCACCCAGGAGTAACTATATTACCACAAGGTTAATTTTCATACCAGATATAAAGCCAAGTAAATGAGCGATCAAGCTTACCATTCAGGTTATAATCCTCCCTAAATACAAAGGATAAGACGAACTTGCATCCAAGAAATGTGCGCAGGGGTGCCCGATGATCATCTCCTCTTACTCTTCGGGGGTAATCAAGCAAAGATTGAACATGGTCCATGGAGGGTCTTGAGGAACAAAAGGCGGCCATGTGTTGTGACGAATGTGGGATGTAACCCGCTCACCTAGGTACCAATAGAAACTAAACGGGCCTTTCAATAGGACTCCTCTCTTATTCAAGTCTCTTGCAACCCCGAACCATGAAAGAAGTTGACTCCGGGATTAGGGCTGAAAGTTGGCCTATTCCAACACATAACCCACAAGACAACAAAGCCAAATTAGCTTGAAAAAGTTGTTAAACATAGCCTATAACCAGCACCGAGTTCACCACGGCCTAGGGCACGGTCCACACCGGACCATGGTCAGGCGGAATTAAGTGCATTTTTATAAGACCCGTAATTTTGGGTTAGGTAGTTATATGAGTTAAATTAATTATTTAGCCTTAATTAGTTAAAGTGGGTCGAGTAACTAGGATATCTCGCGTGGTTAGATATTCGCAAAGTTATTTGAGCGAATTGTTATCAATTCGCATAACCATAATTAGTAAAATATATTAATTCCTTCCTTTTTGTTTTCCGCCCGGACTAGCTAAATAAAAACCCAAGACCACTTATGCTACTTATTTGGGTCTACTCTAAATATTGCTTAGCAAAAAGGAAAAGGACAGACTAAGAAGAATAGAAAGAGAATTAAGTGTTAGGTTTCAAAGTAGATTAGTGTAAAGTGGAAGGGGGCAATTAGGTGTTAAGTAGGGGAAGGAGATTAGTGTCAAAAGGAAACGTGTGGCCTTTTCCGATGACGCCATAAAGAGAGAGAGAGAGAAAGAGAGGAAGGGAAGCGAGGATCGTGGTTACCGAAAACAAAAGCAAGCCCACGTCCATCGACCAACTACGAAATGTTTAAGTACTTGTATATATGTATATATATATATACCTTCATCTTTTGATTCAAATCGATAATGCATAACATCGCGTAAGTATCATTGCATGGCCTAAATCAACTACTTTAATGAGTATGTGCTATAATTAAGATTTAAACGGAGTTAGCACAATAGAGTTGAGTAGTAAAAATCTTAGTTCAATCGATTACTTAGTAAATAAAGAAAATGAAACAAATTGCCAAAAATTAAACGAATTCAATTATCGAAACTCTAGAGAAATGTTATTAGCAATAAAAATCTATTTGAAATAGAATTGAGGGCACTTCGTTGTCGGGTAGCTGGTAACTTAAATTTCTTTAAAAAGGAGATAGGCAAAGGTTTTCAATCCAGTACGTGCATTGCTCGTGCCTTACGAAAACTCATATGTTTTCGACAAATCACAATGTTTCTTGCATATAAATATATAACTAATAGTGAATCATTTGCAAATCAAGTTTTGTCACCTAATTAAGTGGTCTCCGATCAATCATCAATTATCGTGGCTTATGCCCCCATATTCCACCTGCGCGGCTTCAACTCGGGTTCTCGGTTGGCCCGGTGGTGTGCACCTTACTAAGATCACATCAATTATACAAGGGGTACCACTTTTAGATAATAACCGGCAAGCAAGTTTAGTCATATTCTCTCCCCCGATTTCAAACTAAAATGAATTAAAATGCGCGCGCTCAATCAAGATGTTTCAAAACTATTTATTGTGCAGAGATGTTTAGTACCGAGTTTCGACTCATTTTTTGAATTGTTTTCACTGTTTTTGTTTTTAGGAAAAGCATCCGTGAACAGTCCCTTGCCTAAGAAGCTCGACGGGAGCAAAACCTAGCTGGATATGTCGTTATCATTATGCTATGATGGGACTAGATGCTCACGAGTGATTCACCTCCTCGTTAAATTTTGGGTTTGACTTTGGAATGCAATTAAATCTTGCGTATTTCGTATAGTAGACTCGTTGTATTGGCATGGTTAATATATAAAGATATAGTAGGACTCGCTTTGGGATTGGTTATTTAGGTTGCCGGGCTTGGCTCCTCGCAACATAACGTTTAGTGCTTTCAAAATACTTTTCCACGCATAACCGATAAACATAGATTGTTTAGCATTTTATCTTAGCCTGGTCCTATTATTAGGGCGGCGTAACGCCTTCGTCGCGTCAAGCGGATGTGATGAATGATTAAGTGCAAATTGTTTTGAATCGACCGGTTAAGGATCATTTAGCATATCGAAGGGTTCGAATCGGGGTCCTCATTTGTAAGGATGCCCAAGTAGAAACTTCGAGGGAAGAGTTCTAACACGGGGTCCTCGCGGTATCGGGATGCCCCGATCCGAGACTTCCTAGAAGATATGTCCCAGGAGCCTTTTATTCGGGGTCCTGCTTTGGAAACTATGAAGTGCTAGTTCGAATCCCCGAAAGCCCGGAAAGTTGATTCAGTTCTAAAAGAATTGCTAATGATTGCGAAATCATGCTTTTAAATGATTGAAATGTTATGATCTTTACGTTGCGAACAATTTCGGGATATTTTATTGAAAAGTATCTAGATTTGTATTATGTCATTATGCTTTCGCCGATTTCATTATTATGAGTAGTATGTGTAAAGAACTTCCATTTTAAGGGTGTAGAACTTTCCGGTGAGCTCGTGGTTCGCTCACCCCCACAAATTTCCCCTTTTCCCTCCCCAGTGTTGCGGTACACTCTCGAAGGTGTGATCTACACTTACCATATTCTGGACTCTTGCTGATTGCTAATTGCTCGAAGTGACTCAAGTTGTCGACGTGCATTTCACTACAAGAAAATCGCCATATAGCGACGGAAACATGTGACGGAAAAACGTAATTTAGCGACTGAATTTCACAATTAACGACTGAATTAGTGACGGAAAAATTTCGTCGCTGATTTTCACATAGCTAAAAATTAGCGACGGAATTTCTTGTTCCGTCGCTGATTCATCGCCAATTTTTTAAAAAATTAATAGTTTTCTGTATTTATGAGTGTTTAATACAAAAATCTTGAACGAAATACAAATTCAATAATCCTAGCAAGCATAACAACCTCAAATTCAACTTCAATTCAAACACAAAAATCATATACAAACACAAAAGTCATAAATAATCCAACTTCAATTCACCAACATCCATAAAACTAATTGAAAAAAAAAAACAAGAGTATTACATTATTTACAAACACAAGTTATGTTCTTCATCTTCCTTTTCCTCTTCTTCTTCCTCGTTTCTCATTATGTTCACCTTCTACCTCATTTTCATTCCAACCATACCTATCAAAATAAATTATATCAAATCCTCTAAAATCTGAAATTTTATAGTGAACAAAGTAAATTATAAATACAACAATGAGGGAGGATGGAGAAAACATACCTACAAGATGTTAAAGGTGGTTAGTTGGCGGCGGTGGCGGTGGCGGTGGTGGCCTCTTGCTCTCTCACACTCTCACTTCTCTCTAATTCTCAATCTATCTCCTTATGATTTTACCGAGCCTCGTTGAAGTCGGGCTTTTATTTGCAACATAACGACGGATCGGCGACGGACACGATCCGTCGCTAATTAAAAAATTTACTTAGCGACGTAATTAACTCGGAGAAAATTTAATAGCTCGCCAACCTAAAATTTTTCAAATTTTGAGTTAGCAACGGAATTAGCGACGGATCTGGTCCGTCACTAACTAAAAATTTGAAAAATTTTATGTATTTGAAAAATGAAACTAGGCGGCACATTTAAATTTTGAAAATTTTGGATTAGCTGACTGAATTTTCCGTCGCAATTTAAATTTGAAATTTTTTATATTTTTTCAAATTAAAATAGGCGGAAAATTAAAAAGTTTTAAAATTTTGAATTACCGACGAAATTAGTGACGTAATAATTCCGTAGCTAATTAAAAAAAATTAAAAATTAGATTTAGCGACTGACTCGATTCCGTCGCTAAGTAAAAATAAAAAATAAAAAATAGATTTAGCGACGAAACCAGACGTCGGATTGATTCTGTCGCTAAATAAAAAAATAAAAAATTAATTTCAAAAATCCGTCGCTATTTTTCCATTTCCGCGGTTAGGTCGAGCCGCTAATAAGTAAAATAGCGACGAAATTTTTTCCGTCGCTAAGTTAATTTTATCCGACAAATGTCAGCTTCCATCATCTGTTTCCATCGCTAATTAGAGATGAACTCATATTCCATCGCTAATTTCCGTCGCTATATAACGTTTTTGTAGTAGTGTTTCTTATATTTCTAAGTAGTGTAGTTTGTAATGTAGTTCATATAGTTTGTACAAAATGTATAGTGAACCATTTAGTTTGTTTTAAGTTCTAATGCATGATTGATTGGACTTCGGTGTATGGCCGTTGAGCTGTATACTCGAGTGAGTGGCTCGTTGAGTTCTATTATAATTTTTATGCAGGATTTTAACGCTTTAAGCCTATGGGATAGTCCACATTACAAACGGAACTCGCCAAAATTTTTAGAAAATTTTCAAACTCCTTTGGGAAACTACCATTATTACCTTAAGTTAGAATTAGAAAGCCAAACCAACACCTGAAAGAGCCTTGGGAGTTTCTCTAAAGAACTTTGGCGATGTAATACTCCTAGGGGGTGCTTTGGAGTGTTACACTTTTGGTTATGCAAGGCAGATTTTCGTCCATGCCACCGTTGCTCGGGAAAGACAGTGACTTGTTGAACCAAGTAAAACCGAGGAAAATATTCATACAACCACGGTTGCAAATTTACCATACAAGTAAATCCTTTATCTCTAAAGAATAAATATTAAAGGCTAAGAGGAATAAGAGCATACCTCGATAATCCGCCATAGGCCGCATAGAGGCGTGAAGTTATCCGAATCCATTTTTGGAGTAGTATGCCTAACCGCAGAGACGTAAACCCCTTTTCAAGCAAGTATACGCAAGCACTTCCCAGCTTAAGGTCCTTTATTTGGTCTAAATCCACCAAGTTGGCTAAATAGTGGACTTAAACCTTGGACCCTTGGTCGAAAAGATAGACATGCATAGCATAAGAGCAATCATGATATGAGCTTGTTACTCGCAGGTTATGTCCAACACACAACTCGACATTTTCAAAGGCATCGGGGAGAATGGAATATTTAAAGTGTTTCACCTAGGGAAATCAAGAAGTAATAGGACTCGAAAAGGTGACGTAGATAGTCATGGTTTCTACACAAATTTCGGTCATATACTAGAGCTTTCCCCAAGAAACCCAGACACTGTAAGAATGTAAAGTCTAAAGGAGTAATAGTCATCTCCCCAAACGGGAAATGAAAAGTGTTAGTAGTGTCCCAAAACCATTCGCTAATGGCACAAGTGATACCCCGGTCCATACGGTCATATAAATGACTCAAAATAATGTAAAACAAACCAAACCTCGACATTATTTAAGATCTTCTCGAACGGGTAGTTCCACTCTCTAAAAATGGTGAAGAACTTCCCGATAGCATCGCTACCGTAGACAAGTGTCTCGCTACAAAGAATGGAAATTTAAAATGCCTTAGTTAAAATGCCACACTAGCATATAATAGAAGAAATTCAAGTCAAGACATTTACCATAGCGGATATCGTTAGTGAAGAGACGTAACTCTCGGTCTCCACCAAGAGGTCACTTGGGCTTTATTCCTGATCGGGACACCATTCTCTCTCCAGTACAAGTTCTACGTCAAACTTTCAGCTTTTTTCCTCTCGAGATGGGCACGCCTTCAAGACATATTTGTAGGAATTTCTATGGAAACCACACTAGTTTTCTCAAAGAAAGAAATAAGCAAGCTCAAGAGCCAGCAAGAAGAAGTAAGAGGACTTGTGAAGATGTGAAAATGAGCTTCCAAGTCCCTCTTTTTATAGAAAAACCGAAAGGGATTTCAAATTCAAAACAAGGATCAAGCCTTAGTGTGATTGGTCGAATGCACGCTCCACGAAAGCAGCCTGCTCAAGACATAGCCGGCATCGGGTTCGAAGACCCGACTAGAGTTAGTCATATGCATTATCTTTGCAGTAGGTGTGGCCCACAATCGGCGCCATGCTCAATAAGCATGGTCGACCATTTCATTAGGTCGTGCAAGCAAGTGGGCTTCTAGGGCCCACCGTTTTAACTTTGTTTAATTTGCTTTTCAAACTTATTTGACTTAATTATTCGAGTAAAATACTAAACTTTTGTGTATCTAATTATTTACTAGCAATATGCTATTACAAAGAAAATTATTCAAGAAAGCTTTAGATCAAGAAATGATCAAGCTTCAAAGAAAATTATTGAGCTTCAAGACTTTGATCAAGCCAAGCTCAAGTCTACCTTAACCAGATTTCAAAATGCATGCCGTGATCAAGTCCATGCCCACTTTATCGAAGTTCAAGTTTAGAAGTGGCCAATTCCAAACATATCAAATTATTCAAGCATCCGAAGCGATGCCAAAAAAATGAGATAAGTACTCTTTAATGTCTACTTTAACCCTTCGTCTTTCAAACTTGGTCAAAGTGGTGGCTAACTATAGACATCGAAAACATGTCATCCTTATCTTTTTATTCCAGCTTATTTATTTTTTTGGCTCGGTGATGAAATCTCGGTCCTGTTTATGAACTCGGATCATGATCGAATTGAAATCGATGTAACGAAAGCCGATAAACCACAAAAATACTCATTAGCATCACAAAATCAACCTTTTTTGCTTAGGCTGACCTACAAACCATTTTCTTCGATCGAACCAAGCAAGGTTCGGACTCCCAACCAGAATTCAAACCAGTGCCATTTTACTCAAACCTCGTGCAAAAATGTAGTGTTTTGTTTTGCTTCAGCTGCCAAGCGAGGCACGCATCCCGAAGTGTCTATACGACGTCGTTTAAACCATCACCGCTTTTCTAGACTCTACAAATGGTGTCGTTTGGTCCAAGTGAATATCCGATTTTCTGAATTTAAATCCGAAAATTTCAAGTCCGATTCAAGCCTAACCCGATGGCTGGTTAGCTTTTTAGGGTTTCATTTTAACCCTAACTTTTACTATAAATAGAGGGCTTCCCCTTTATTTTGCAAAGCACTATTTTCAGCTGAAAACACCCGGAAAGCTAAAAATACTTCCTCTTATTCTCTCCCACACTCTATTCTCTCGACTTTCACATACTCGTCACCTCCTTCTCCATTTCTTAAACCACATAAAAGGCCATCTTTACTTCTCATTTGAGCTCGTTGCCCTGGAATTACACTACCGTGAATCCGTTTGTGATTCAAGATCGGCAGTGGGACGACCCGAGGGCAGTAGATCTACTTTCAAGCTTGCTTTTTATGGTTCTTTTAATTTTAGTTATATATCGATTTCCGTATTGTGGTTTTGGAGAAATAATTGCTTTTAATTCATCCCTACCCGATGTTACTTTTAGTTTTCTTTTTCTCTCTTTTTCGCTTTCTTTATCGGTTTTTTTTGCTTTACTATTTGCTTGTTTGTCGCTTTTCTACCATGTTTTGTTTGCTTTAATTTCCGTCTATCACATGTTGATTGCTTGATTGTTTAAACATAATTTTTTAACTCAAAATTCTAATTAGTAAAGGTCGTCTATTGACAGGTGGAATGGAAAGCATCCCTCTTCATTTTGTACCTTCACCCCTAAACATCGGATTCTCGATTTATGACCGATGGAGTCTCTTTCAGATCCTCTTCTAAGTTTAGTCTTTCTATATTGAGATTGGAATAGTGTTTTCCGTATTTTTGTTAGTTTTATTTCCTAAAACCGATTGGTGACCCTCTTCTAAGTTTAGTCTTTCTATATTGAGATTGGAATAGTGTTTTACGTATTTTTGTTAGTCTTTATTTCCTAAAACCGATTGGTGACTCCTTGTTTTTGCTTTTTTTCGTCTTATTTGTTTCTCAAGCATTTCAAGGTAAAAAGATATAAAATTCCGGTTTCGTTTTGATAGCTCGAGGCTATAAGGTCGAGACCGAGTCCTCAATCATAGCCCTATAGCAAGCACTCGCTAGTAACCGTGCTCAACTCTTGGCCCACCCTGTTTTGTTTGGTCTAAGAGCTTTGCAGCAAAATGTAACTTTTATATCTTTTGTTTTCTTTACCCTTGAAATAATATCTCATGACTTCCCTAAAATTAATTTCTAAGAAAAATTATCAATAAAAATCGCCAATCACATCTTCACCTAAACTATTTCAAAATCATATTCTAAAAAGAAATAATATTAATAAAAGGCACACCCCACTTTCGAAATAAAATTTCAAAAATAAAAAATAATCTCAACAAAAATAATGAGAGCCGACATTCGTACGTAAACTCTAGTCCCGCGGTCCCTACGGGGACAGACTGTTGGTTCCTACACTAACCCCGACTTTTTTCTATGATTCTATCTTGGAACAAGTAGTTAAAAGTTAGTTTCTTTTTCTAGATTTTTACGAAAACTCTACCGTCTCATTTTTACTACGGTTTTCTTCATAACCGTTGTAAAAGGATCATAGTTAAAAGTCATTCTCGTAATAGTGGCTATAATAAACCTTCGCCAAAAATTCAAGTACATGTATTGTATTCAATGCAAATAATTAACTATTGCTACACCAAGGTAAAATATTCGTTAACCACATTCTACAAGCTATAAAAATGTTCTTTCATTTAAAAAATGTCATTTATTAATAAATTTATATATATGGTCATCTTAATATAATCAGATGTTGCATTACAGTTAAGTTTTAGGACACATCCGGATCAATAATGGCAATTATATCTAGACAAAAAGCTGAGAAATTGTTCAGCGTTATTGCAATGAGTTTGACGGATAGTGCAAAAGAGGTTTGCTTATATACATTTAACATTAATTCAATACCTACCCCTAATCTTTCTTTTGATAGAAAAATCCCGAATCTTTTTGCATTGCTTAAAATAATATCACAAATTTTTATCTGTTGCCTTATCTTTTAGTAGTTACCAACTACTTTTCTTACATTAATAAAAGCAAAATTTAATAAACTCCTAACAATTTCATTCATAAAAAAATTCATAAATTCTTAATTTCTTAATTAGCAGCACCGTCGACACACTGTATTTAGCATTTCATAGTAAATGTTTAAATAATTTCTCTTAAGAAATTAACATGAAAAAATAATTAATTTATTAAGAAAAATTTATTGCTTTAGCTTTCAATATCTGCCTACTAATTTTCATTGATGAAAACAAAATTCAATAAGTTCTTGATAAAAAAATTATAAATTCTTAATAATTGCCAAAATAGCAACATTGCTAACACACCTTATTTAACTATAAATACACCCTATTTAACATATTTCATATTAAAAATTGCTTTAGTTACTTCTTTCAAGAAATAAGAATTCTAATTGTTGAATGAATTTGACATTTAGATCACTTAACACAATACATTAACTTAGCCTGGTCGTCTATATTCAACATTTATATTCACTAATCAAACCATTTACTCATTCACTTCTGAGCTCATTAAATTGGACCTACAACACTAACTTTTGCGATTCACAAGGAAATACAGCTTTATTCTTGATCAAGAAAGAGATCAAAATCTCTAGATGAAATGGATATTTACTCAATACAATTCTTGGCTTTGCAACCACATACTTCTGATATTTTTGCAGAAGTAATCGATCTATCTATCGTGAGCCTGTCCTATTTTAGGTATGAAATTGCAAATTCTAAAATGATAAATTCTTATATGAAAATATTATCTTTCATTTACACTCCCAAATTACACACAAATATATATAAATGGTATATATTTCTATTTTATCAAATAATGTTAAAACTCAACATACATAAATTTTTAGCTACATATGATACGTGTAAATAAAATATCAAAAACATTAGAGCTATTTATTTGACTCTTGGTTTCATTACACTAACCCTCATAGAAAACACATAGGTAGTCATTTTAACAATGATGAATTTAATAATCATTCTAAACTTAAAATATTCTAAGATTCATTAACTTGTTGCTAAAATACATTTGAGTTTAAATAATTTATATTTTAGTATTTCTATAAGACTTATACTCTTCTTATTTATTCCTACAGGATGATCTTATCAACATAAAAACTTCGGCAACTTAACCATTGACAAAAAAGTGCATATTTACTGTATGAGCCCATCGTCATGAATACCAAAGCAACATGATTTTAAAGTATATCATCATCTCCTTTTCGGATGATAATGAAAAAAACTTAAGTAAAAGTTATATGACAGTTTGTGATAATGTATATATTTTGAAAGCCACATAATCTTTTTTTGTTGTGGGACTCACAAATAGGTGGCGTCTTAACCATACTCTTGGAGCATAAGCTTCTAACTAAGCAGCATGCTTTTTAAATATGGTCGTTACCGACTTCATAGACACTGTAAATATCAAGTTGCATGTTGATTGTTTTATTGTGTAAGCTTATGTATATAAATAGGGGACAAAGATAGTGATCATAGTCGACTCGCTATAGACAGGGGACAAAGATAAAAACAAGGTAACTACGTTGCCTGTAAAAAGAAGTGGTTGCAACTTGCAAAACAAATCTTATCCTTCTTGTCCTTTACTCATAGTTGCTTTTGTTCACACTACTGGTCTTAGTTTTGTCTTAGATAGCCTTAAGAATGCTTCATACCTACGTAAGTTCTTTACTCTATTTTTTTCAATGTTTTATATGATTCCAACATTTATTTTGTAATTTACTGATAACTTTTTTCATCATTACTGCCTAGTTCTTACTTTGGTTTTTTTCTTGTACCTCTCCAAATAGCATCCTCAATTTCTCTCATCAGGTACTCGTTTCTTATCTCTTTTCCTTTCAACACATCTTTTTTTTCCTTGCATTTTGATGTCACATTAGGAGACTGGAGTATTGGTATTTGTTTATATGTCGTTAGAGATAGGAAAATTTGAGTGACCTAATAACTATGCTTTATACTAAGGGTCTGCTAGTTTCAACAGTTAAAACTAACTGTCATAACGTTTATAATCGTTATGAGTTGTTATGAGCTGCTATGAACTGTTATGATATACTATAGTGGTTATAAGCTCGTTATATATAAGATTATATAATGGTAATAATAAAAAATATAATATTTTTTACAACAACAACAACAATAACAACAACAACAACAACAACAACAACAACAACAACAACAACAATAATAATAATAATAATAATAATAATAATAATAATAATAATAATAATAATATGAGGTTATGATTAGCAGTTATAGTGGGTATCTGTTATAGCTTTTACACTTGTTAAGAGTTGTTATGAGCTATTATAGCAGTTAAGAGATATTATGAGTGGTTAGTGGTTATAAACGCTTTTATAAATGCTAATTCGAGCATACCCTAAATGTTGTTAAAAGATGACATATATAAGTACTTGTTCAATCATATATCTTCTTAATATAAGAATTGCTTGTTTAAATGCATATATTGAAGTGCCCCAATTTTGTGTGGTTAAATTTTCTTAAAAGATATAGTCGGCGACTTCTTAAATTAAGTTTCTTATGTTTAACAAGGAGAGAAAAATAATTGAAAACTTCCTTACCAGAGGAATCATATATGTTATCTATTGATCTCTTTATCGGTACTGTTTTAAACTTGGGCTTGTTTACTTCATTCTTATTTGGCAATCGTTGTTGCTTTCCTGATTCTAAGATGCTCTTAGGCTAAGCATATCTTGCATATGAGTGTTTTAAGACTATGGAGAACAATAAACCAGAGATTGAGCAGCTCCGCTCTTGGTGCCAATATCGATGACTAATGTGTTTGCACTTTTTAAAACTAAATTCACTATCACATGTGAATCCCTAACGAATGATATTTAATTTTTTTCAAGTTTAGTGCCATTTATTGGTGTAATTTTCTTAGGATTTTAATTGCTATGCTGACTATATTTGAGAAAGTTGATGCAATTTTATTTTGTGATACGTTGGTTAGAAGGTTAGTGAGTTTTCTAGATTTTGTGCTTTATCTAAATTTTTGACGTTTTGGGTGATGTTGCATTTTTTTCTAGGGTTGCAATAGTGAGGCTAAATTGGCATTCATCATTTTGCTTTGATAGCATAAGACAAAGGTATTCATATCATGTATTTATATCTTTCGAATGTCAAACGGACTGGGTTAGTTGTCTTTATGTTTGTGCTCTTTTGTTTCTGAAATATGTTTAGCACTGCTTAAATTGAAGGTCAAGTAAGTTCTAGACATATGATTGTGGGAGGGAAGCAAGGGACCTGGGATGGGGAAAGAGTTGAAAACCCAAGCTATATAAGCAACCCATTTGTTGACATTGGTAAGAAAATGTAGCTTTAAGAGTTTCACTTAAAATACCTTAAATAAAAAGTGGTCTTCTGCTATAATTACTTCCTTTTTCTGTCTGCCTCATTGACATGATATATATTTACATAAAGGTGAGCTGATATATGACTTCTTAACCTAGATTAATAAAATTTCAGCTGGTTATGCTTCCTTAACCAACAATTCCTATTATGGCTGGTCCTGCAAACTTTTGCAAAACTAGTAAGATAGATTACCACCAAAGTCATTTGTTATTTGCTTTTCTAAAATGTCAACATAGTTGAGCATTTATACTGTATACATTGTTCTAGGTTTCTAAAATAATATTGAGTTACTTTTTAGTTCAGTATCAAAGTCAGGGTTTAGAGATATTTGGGTAGTACTCTGGTTGATTCAGTTCTTCCACATGAATCTTTTTCTTGTTCAATATTTTTCTTCCAATTGGAATGATTGAAGTTATAGTTTTTATGTGAAAGTGTTTGTTTAGCACACTAAAGATTTGGGATTTTACACAAAATGAGTTTGATTAATGTGGGGATTTGATTAAAAGATTGGGTGATGCATGAGAAGGCTTTCTCATAAGGACTCTACCGCAAAGGTGATTATTGGTTTTATCTATTTGACACGCTATTTGTTTTTGTTTTTTGTTTGATTGCAAAGAAAAGAAAGATTTTTGACGTTGGTGGGATAGTAGTTATGGAGCAACAATTCCAAATATAGAGTACTATAATGTGTGCTAACAATCCATCTTAAAACCGATTACATGTCTGATCAAAGGTCGAGCTATTACTGATTTTTATGATTCTGAGTTGTGGAATGATTCTCTCATGATCAAAGCTTCTTTACTCTTTTTTTTTTTTTTATCGTAGTATCCTCGTAAAATCAGGTAACTTTCCTTAAGTTTATCTCTATTCTCTCGCTTTTCAATATTTAGGCTACTGTTTTGTCATCAATAAGTCTACAATGACATTTCCCCATAATTTATTCATTTCATTCAAATTGGTTCAAAGGTTTTGGTTTTTATTAATAATTCTCTTCTAGTTAGTTTTTGGAGCAATTTGGTCTAGATAGTACTGTTCTCTCGTCTTAATCAACATTTGGAGGATACTAATTAATTGCTTTTAGGAACTGAATTTCGGCCTTGATTAGTAGAGGAGAATATGCTTTAGCTTTGGGTTTAACTTGTCATTAGCATATGAAAGTATTATCTTGTTTGAAGGTTCGGAATATAGAGTCTAAGTCACCCTAGAGGGGGTTGTGAATAGGGTGATGAGAAAATAATACGGAATTTGAAAAATCTTTGAGAAGGTCGAACTCAAAAAAATAATTGAGTCTAGACTAACTCAAAAAGAGATGAACAAATTATTTTACGTGGAAACCCTCTTGGGGCAGAAAACCACGAGATAGTGTCAATCTAGACACCAAGTCAAATTCACTTGTTTTGATCCTCAAAATACAATGGACTAACTTCCATAATTGCTCCCTTAGACAATTCTATTGCAGGTTCTTCCCGGGCACAAAAGTTACCTTATCTGTCCTAGTACTTCCAAACCGAGTTAACCCTTACAGTTTGGAACAATTGAGATGAGTTAACCTTTACAGCTCGATCAAAGGGAATAAGCATAAAAGTGTATCGAAAGAGTAGAGAGTACATGACTTTTCCGAACAAGAGATTACAACTCATAAAGTTGATATTTTAAGTACAAGAGTTGTAAGCAAGAAGTAAGAGTATGAGAGTTGAGTTCTTGGTTCCAACAATCTTGTAAGTTTTATATCAAAGCTTCAGTTTATAGGCAGCATGGTAAAAAGTCATTGTGCCTTGCGTTTGGACTTCTGGACCAGCTAGCCGTTACAACGAATAGTCCGAGTCCTGAGAAATAGAACCGTTATGGAAGTATCCATTGAACATATGTTCTAGCCTCAAAAGGCAGTCTTACCCATTTGTTGTATGTGAAAACCAAGGTAGAAACAACCGTTAGATGCAAAGATTGAAAGTTATCAAAATTGGAAACAAACGACCTTGACACGAGTGTTTGAGTCCGCCTAAAAGTAGTGGCTTTTACGTCCGCTATCTTGAAACGGTAAGAAGCCAGTTGGTTTTCTTTAAACCGAGATTATTGAGCTTTAACAAACCTACAAAAACAAATTACAAATGATACTTGAAGTATAAAAATACTTTAGTCCAAGATTAGATAAGGATTATCTTAAATAAATCAATTAACGATTAAAATTCCTTAATCTTTCAAAATGGAAATTTTTAAGTCCAATATTCAATACATTCAAATTTCATTTATGTCTATACTCAAAGAATGAATAAGATAGAGTTGAGTTCAAGAGTTATATAGACATATTTCAGGTGTTTGCCAATTTGATTAATTTCAAATTAATAACTTTGACAATTTTAGAATTAACATAGATAATTTTGTTTTGAAAAATGAAACAAGCCAGTTAAAAGGATAAGTTAAGAATATGAAATTACTTAGGCAGATTTTATGTCCGAGTCTTACTAAGTAGGTTAGATTCCTAGAACCGAGCCCTTAGTTAATGCTCAATAAATGCTTCTAAGTCGGTTGCTACTTGATTAAGTAGAATTGAGTTCTAAGACTAAAACAGATTATTTGGTTAAGGCTTAGAGTTTTAGGTGAATAAATAGCTCATCAAGAATCCAACGGATGTATCAAAATGTTATGGGATTCTTTCAAGATTATATTCATAAAGAATGTATCCGAGTTAAGAGAATATATCTAAGTTTTAGAAGAACTACTTGAATTCAAAATCATATAAAGGGTTAGTTCATGCCTCGAGTCTTCATTGTTGACATAGTTTTATCGGAATTTCAAAGCTACTCTTGTTCACTAGAAATTTATATAGCAGTTGACTAAAAAGTGTTCTTTTCTTATATTTTTTTATAATTGCTCTGAAACCATATCTTAAGTGAATTAATGGTTGCTTAATTGAAATCTTCATTTATATAGCATGATTCTAAAGAAATCACTCACAACCAATATTTCTAAAGAAGCCTTCGCTGCTTTATGTTTGATTGATGAAATATAAGGAATGGTAACTACCGAGGATAAGAGAAATTCATAGCGGGGTTTTTGCCCCTATGGGGTTTGCTATTGGGATTTATTTGACTACTTTGACCTTTCTTTTTATTGATAGATGAAATCATGAGTTATAAACTATTTTATTTTCTGATTGACAACCATTACTTCCAAATTGAACTTATAATTGACAATTTCTCTATATTTCCAATTCTTACATATTCATAAGAGTAGAATCGGAAAATTTAAGCTGTTCTTTTATATATTTCTCACTTTTATTTTGAAGCAAAAGGTTCAATTATTTTTTTATTAGAAGAAATATTACTAAAATTTTACGCAATTTAATTAAAAAAAACTAAAATATACAATAATATAATTTTTTTATTTTGTAAAAATCACCCGCATTGACAACTCGGTCATGTTCTCTAAAGTAAAAAGGCGGTTTTGCTTTTTGTGCCTTTTTGTTTACTACTTGTGTGCTAACTTTTTGTTTGCTACTTGTGGGTTTCCTAGAACACCGCTTGCTGGATATCCTTGGTGTCGGAGGAGGCGAGGAACCGAGGAAGAAGCTAGGCGAGTCGGCGAAGTTAATACAAACGTCGCTCCTTCCGCAAAGGGCTAAGGCGGCGACGTCGTAGGCTCGGACCGCCATCTCTGCTGTTGGGTAAGTCCCGAGCCAAATCATGAGCCATAAAGACAAACGAAGATCAAACAACAATAAACATCATCAAATTCGTCCCATAACATTAACTTAACAAATCATGAACAAACAATCAACCTCTCAAACTCCAAAACAAGGAGATTATTGACCTCATAATCTACTCATCGTATATGCTCACTACCAACACAAAATTAAACCAAACTTGATTCACAAGATCAATCAAATTATTGATTCTTTCACCTTCCCCCAATTTTGCCTCGAAGTTTAACCCTAAGAACTATCTCCATCTTCGCTGAACAATTTGATTCGACACATGTAGGAACCACGGCTCACCGGGGCCAACCAAGCTTCCCTACTTGTGTCGGGTCTCTCTTTTATGAAGGATTTTGAAGATGGTTTTAGAAAGTCAATTTTCTAATGTGGGGATGAACCTTTTATTAAGATTTTCGAATTTTATTAAACCAAGTTGAAATAAATTAAATTATATTTGATTAGCGATTTTATTAATAATTTTATTTTAGCAATTATTTTCAGAATTCCTGAGATCTTATTTTCTAATTAAGGAATAAATAACATTAGGGTTTTGGTTCTACCGTGAGGCTTTAGGGCCGTATTGGTGTAAAAATACCAATGCGGAACGAAGCCTTACCGATTGACCCTACGGTGCAGGCGAGTGGCCTCCACCTAGGGGTGGCCGGCGCCGGCTAGAGGCCGTGGCTGGTGGAACCAACCTCAATCTCTACCCAGTGGGCAGATCCAAAATCTAACATTACTGTTCCTACAACCGAGAAAACACCGAGATACTGATTTGTGTAGAATAAAGCATAAAACAAGGGAGTCGCCAGTCGGTTTTAGGGAAGAAAAACTAACAAAAACAAAATAAAAAAATTTTTCTCTTCCAATATTAGTCCGGAAAACTAAGACTAAAAGAGGCTAAAGTGTCTCTATCAATCTTTGAACCGAGAATAGGATTTGGGGGCGAGGGTACGAAACGGAGGGACAAACCCTTTCATTTCGCCCATCCGAAGACTGGCCATTACTAGTTTGAGTAGTGTATTAATAAAGATGTAAGAAAACAAGCATACAATAACATGCGAAGCAAAATTAAAGCAACCAAAACATAACTATAAAAACGGTAATAGAAAGTGAAAAACAAAGCGATAAAAGAAAGAAAAGCAAGAAATAAAGATTACATCGGTCGGGAGGAAATTAAATCGATTACATCTCTTGAACCACAATCCGGAAAATTAATAAAACAGAAATAAATATGACCGTTCGAAGGCTGAAATATGGCCCTCAGGCTGTCCCCACCTTGCTAATCTAGATCTCCTCGTCGGATCTCTAGATGCAATGGTGACAATCCGAAGAAAAGGGCTAGTTTTATGAATCGTGTCTAGGGTATTGGTAGCGATCGATTGAATGAGTGCCCGGATATCATAATAATTGAATATTCTTTAACTCTTTGCATGGATTCAACGATAGTAAGTAGGAAAGATGAATGTTCAAAATTAATTTTGGCAGAGTAACATTTAGATGAGAGTATTCCGATTAGCTTTCAGCAGCGTGATGCTAAGGTAGGAAGTCGTATGGGAATGAGAGCCATACGTCTCTATTTATAGGAGAGGACCTAGGTCATAAATGACCTAGGGTTTGCCTCCATTCGGTCGTCCAAACAGACTAAAAGAAAACCGGACCATTCCTTAAGAGATAGAATCGGATCGGAAGATGATAAAACCGGATAGAACCAGGTTAAAGTGGAGAAGGCGGGCATCGGACAACCAAACCCTCCTAGGGTTTCGTACCCTAATTGTGTCTTCGAGGACTCTCCAAGCTCAAAACGCAGCGTTCCACCAAGCTTCTAAAGGCGAGCGCCGACCTCACGACGTCGTTTAGAGAGGAAAAGCTTCTAGCCTCGTATAGGTTGTCTCGTGAAGCTCAAAATACAACACTTCAATGCTCCTAATTATGAAATGTAACACTTTAACGTCGTCTTCGTGTCTTTAGCTCCATGTCCGACTTGGACAAAAGTTGAATGTTGTATTCTCGCACTTGGAATTTCCCAACATACATCATGGGACTCCACAATCTCTAAAGACTCGGCCCGGCTCTTGGACGATCCGAAAGAAAAGGGAATTTGTGGACCAACCCAAGGAAAAAGGCTATTTAAGTGGTGTTATGGGTTCTTTGTGGTTTATTGGCTTATATTGTAGCAATCAATCACGATCTGGAATCCAAATCCACAAATAGGACTCGGGATTATCATCATCGGACCGATAAAACAAAACACGAAATAACGAGATAAAGGACGACACTTTTTAGGTGTCTTTAACCCCACTTGACCGAGTCCATAAAGACGAAGAGTCAAAGTAGACACTAAAGGGTACTTACCTAAATTTCTATAAGGCATTGTGTGAAGCTTGGAATTGGTTATAGTCAAACCTGAACCCCAAAGTAAGACATGAACTTGATCGCGATGCATGCGTTTTGAAGTTCGGTAAAGGGATCCTAAGCTTGGCTTGATCAAAGCCTAAAGCTTGACATATTTTGATGCTGAAACTTCGATCATATTTTGATCCGAAGCTTGGCTAAATAATCTTCCGTACTAGCATACTTTTTAGTGTATAATTGTATTGACAAAAGATCGGTGCTTTTACCTAAATAATTCGGTTGAAACAGATCGATAAAACTGTTCCGAAAACCCGATTGGTGGGCTCGGAAGTTCCCACTTGCATGCATAAGGGACGAAAATCACATGCTCCAAGAGGACAAAGCTACTCGGACTAGGGACGTGGGCTAGGCTGCAAAAGTTGTCACCGATTGGACTCCATGGCGCCTCATGACCGGAGCTGGCCAACTTTTGGCAGGCGTGGCCCGCGACGTGTCCGGCCGGATTCCTTCGGTTCCCCATTAATCTTTAGACTTTTGTTTTACATGCTTAGACCTCTTGACCGGTTTGTCTATAAAGGGGTGCATGGTGTGTTTCATTTTGCACACCAATTCTTCATCTTACTCTTGTTCTTCTCTTGCATTTCCTTGCTTTGCTTCTTCTTGAAAACTAGTTGGTTCTCAAGAATTCTTTGTTTTCAAAATGCCTAGAAGAAAGGCTCATCCTGTGGGAAGAACTAGAGCTGAAAGTCTTACTCAAGACTCCTTCCTTGAACGCGAATGGCGTCCACAAAATGAATGGGATCCAAGTGATCTTCTAGTTGAAGCTGAAAGCCATGTTTCCTCACCGGTGATCTCCTCTTCAATAAGCTAATTGGCTTAAACCTCTTCATTTGCTCATTTAGAGTAAAGTCCTAACCAAAATCTTGTTGGATTTTGTCTTACGTAAGGTTTGATTCGAAGCAATGGAGCCATCCCAAAGTTTATGGAGACCTACAAGAGAATGCACTTTCCTCTCGAGAACGTCATGTATAATGCGGGATTTGGACCTCTCTACATCGCCTTATGCCATCTCATTGATATGAGGGAAAGGGATACTATTAGAGCCATCGGTGAGCGGTTTTGGGATACCACCAACACGTTCAACCCCCTTTAGTGACATGACCATAACTCCTTTTGATCTTGTTGTATTATATGGTTTAGGCTTTTCGGGGAACCTTTAGCTTATGACCGAATTTTATACAAAACCCGTAACTACCTCCGTCACCTCTTCGGCCCATAGCTGACAAATTTCCACATAATAATCACTTCAAATACACCCTTCTTTGTGAGGCTTTTGAGGATGAAGTTTTCTGGCCTCAATATTCTCCTTAACAACAAGCAAGGGTCATGCTTGCTCTTCTCTTGAGCATGGTCCTCTTTTGAATCAGGCTACCAAGGTTCATGTTCACTATTTGGTGAACCTAGTGAATCTTGATAGAATAGAGGAGCTCAATCGGGGTACTCCTCATTAGGTGCCTCCGTGCCGGTGTGCGACATACAAGGCTAGAACGAGATTCTTCTACCAACTACCTTCCTTTAAACGGCTTATGGAAGATCATTGAGGTATGCTCAAATTTTTTTCTTTCTTCAATATTTACTTTTCATCTTGTGTGTATTAAAAGTTTTACTTGATTTGTCAAAATGTAGTCGTGATTGTACGAATACTTTCCACATCTCTCTCACGGATCAATGAATCAGCTCGCGTTCCCGGCGTCCGTATCATGGGCTAGAATAAATCTTGAGCGAGACTAAAATACATAAGATAAGCCTTTTGAGGTCGGCCCTCAACTGCTTTAATTCGGTATGTCACTTCTGCTCTAAAGTTTGCTCTAAAATAGGCCTAAATGAGCTTTTCAACACACTTTTGGCATTCTGGTCATGCCCATAGCCTGGACCACAGCCGGTGGGGCCACCCATAGTGCAGTCCAGCCTCTTATATCCACGATTTTTGTCTATTTTCTTGTTGTTTCTCATTCTTGCTTGCTAATTTCTCGACAATTCTTGTATGTAGGCCAACTTCCATCCTTGGGTCCAACTCTAACTTCCCTAAAATGTCCTTATGGCCTGGGAATTGAGTGAGAGAAGGATCTTGTTTGAAGGTCCTTTTAGATTTTGTTGATATCTTGGGAGAGAGTCAATCCTCAAGTTCGCGTTAACATATGGCCTCCATTTGTTCTGGTCGATCCTCCTTCGACCATGTTCTATTTTCGTTCTCTTTCTTTGGCCGAGCATGTGACGTCCATGGTGGGGTTTCCATTTACCTCACTTTTGAATTTACACACCTCCAATGCCTATCATGCATCTCACATCATGATCCAACTAGTAAGTGTGCAACTCCTTTAATATAACCTCGAATTTCTTGTACGGAAATTAATCGTCCTTTTTTTGTAGCTCACTCCTACCGATATTCACATCACGAGTCTCAATGTGGATGTTACTATGCCCGAGGGACCTCCTCGTTTCGTCACAATCCTTGAAGTAACGAAAGAGGAATGTGTTGGGCATCCCTTTCCTAGAAATTAGCTAAGAGTTATGTGCTCTTTTTCTTTCGAGTTATGTGCTAAAAGGATCTTCCTTGTGGATAATACCGAATAAACTTTACAAGTACAACCGGGAGCAATCTAGGACCATATCTATTAGATTTCAGTCGGCTCTTCGTGGAATCCAGAATTTCTTTACCGGACGATCTTTCTCTACTTCTCGAGTAAGTCCTCAATTAGTGTAGTGCTAAATTCTTTAAGCTTCTAGTGATATGTTAATCGCTTTCTTGATCTTGTAGAAACGCCGATCTAGAGCCACTTCTTCCAGGCAATCTACCCGGTGCGCCCAAGACGTCATCCCAAACTCATGAGCAACAAATGCCTTCTAGTAGTAATGCTAGACAAGGCTCGTCACAACGTTCTTCACGGCGTACTCATCATAAGAGTGCATCCAAGGCAGGACCTAGTGATTCTCGGGCCTAGTAACTCCGATGCGAGACAAGGTTTCTCCGAGGTGAGCTTGAATATCATACTCTTGCAAGCCTTTGATCAACACAGGAACCCTTTTTACTTCCCTCGGTCTTCTTATAGCGGACTATCACATGAGGCTTCTCGGTCTTGGGACCAAGGAGGCGGTCGATTCTCTATGTCTGTCTTGGATGACTTCGGGAATTATATCCTCGATAAGGACTCCGATGACGATGTGTAAATGACTCCTTGCTCGCTTCCACTCCTGCTGATTAATGGACCTCTTGTAGGGTGTTTATTTATATGTATTTATTATGTAATGAAGACTCTTATGCAATGAGATGAAGTGCAAGACTCGATTTTAAAAATGTGTTCTTTTATTTAATATGATGCACAAAACTTAGGGAAAATAATCAAAGACAAAATTAAAAAAAAAATTGGGAACTAGCCCCCATTCCCCCTAAAACAAAATAACAAAAAGAAAAATAAGAAATCTCAAGTGCATAGCCCAAGTGAGGTGCGCCTCACTAGGCTGGGACGAGAAATAAAATAACCAAGGATCTGCTCGGCCTGCAAGAAAACACAAAACAGGTCGGACTCGAGGTAAGGCAGCACGGCCAAGTACGAGTCCCACATGGACTCGTAGTGCCTTGTTTTTCTAATCGTAATAGGATTCAAAGAACTCTAGGAAAACGCTTATAAATACGATCGCTGAGCGCAACAAGAAATATACACACAAAAGCTTTCACCTAGCCACAAAATATCCTCCCCTGTAAATCATACATAAAACCATGGATTTCATGACCGAATTAACCGGTGAATACATGAGATGAGCAATATGGATAGGTCGGGGTTATCCAATTATGGGCTAAATGTCCTCTTTAGCATTCACCGGATGAAAATTTACTTGCCTTTCCTAAGGGCCGTTGTAACTTACTCGGGATCACCATCACCATGTTTTCGGGTTTGGGGATAAGGAACCGTGTCCCCGCCCAAAGAGTTTGATGCCATACTAGCCGACTTTAGGCGAACAAAACCAGTTATGCCCAAATCGTCACAAAATCTCCATTAAAAGTACCAATACCTTCTAAAACTAAGTAAAAAGCATCTAGGGTGGATCCTTATTGGGAATCGGGTTAGCTTAACCAATCTGATAAAGCATTACCGCAATGTGTATGCTTATGCTCGAGTCCATCATTATCCCGAGACGGTGAGTTATGATTATTTGTCCGATAGGAAGATTCTTGCTAGTAGGGGGTCACGAGGACTTGGTACTAGCGTTGCTACTAAGCCTAGTGGAATAGTTACGGGATTACTCGTTCCCTAACCCCACTAATAGTTGCTTGAAACAATAATCGGCTTGGACTGAGTTGAAGCCAATGTTGAAAAGAATTTTCGCAGTAGCCCCTGTTATTGTAGGTAAGCACTAAAACAGACGGAAGCAAACAACGGTAAACGAGGCGATAACGTTAGCCGAGGCCAAGGTGCCTTCGGCCTATTCCGAAAAACCTAACTTTTGTCCCTACTTTTGCTAACTATATTTTTTTTATTTCGATTTTGCTCCTGTTGGGCCTAAAAAACTTAGACTTTAACCGTGAAGGACACTAATTTTTGATTTTGCATCCGTGATGTGCGGATATGGCTAATGGAACATCCGAAACTCATCAAGGCTCCCCTAGCTTAGAAACGTACATAGCCACTCTCTTTTCCAAGTGTAAACGGACATCGGCGGTAGTCAACCGTCCGACTTCTCGATGGGAAGAATACCTCAAAAATCACAGCCATGATCTATTATGGTATGTTAAGCATTAAAAGGTATCTCAATTCAAAACGCATTTTGTGCAAGCATCCATACATTCGTCTATTGGGCCTGGAGGAGAGCACTTATTATTTTCCAAGCCGTGTGGTGCGGTAAATGGGTAGAGAACAAGTGATTCCATTAATGGATTGCATCCGGCCTGCTACTTTTGATTTGTTTTGAGGACACGGTAGCTCTAGACGGATTGGGTCATGGCCCGAGTATTGGAGAGGTCTTCCGAAACCGTTGACTCCTATGATCCTAAGGACACCTGACGGAGTTGCAAATACTGTTATTTCTCCCTATTATCTAGAGTGGATAGTAGAAGTCAACCCGAAGCAACGAAAAGTACTAAGACTTAGAGAGTTAAACCCCGAAGAAGCTATTCCTGTTGTTGTCCCTCTACGGATCCATGAAGTAAACCCTCGGATGATCGCACGCACTCGTCGAAAAGAGACTGAAGCTAAAGAAAATGAAGAGAAGAGAGCCCAACGAATCCAAGAGCTAAAGGAACGCACTCGAGACGAAGAAACCGAGTCTAGCGATTCTAAAGGAAAGAAAGTGAAAATAGACTAGGACTCGAATTCTTAGGAATTTGAGATAGAATAAAAAGAGGATTAGTTTTGCCTCTTTAGAACAATGTTTATTTATTTTTTATTTTACAAATAGTATGCTTGTAATTAAATTCCTTTCATTAGCTATGTATTTAGGTAAGTAGTAGGCTTACCCTTATTGAATAAAAGTGTTATGCTATACTTTTCATATTTGTATTGCTCACTTAGAGATAGAATAATAACAAGAAAGAAAAACCAACATACATATTGGATCTGTCTAGTTGGACTATCCAAGCAAATAAACAAACCAAAGAAAACCAGAAAAAGAAAAGGAAAACCATGGCCCAACCAGCCCACCATGGATCGAGTGGTGGCCGGCGCCTACCTTGGGCAAACCTGGTTGGGCTGGGCTCGGCCTACTACCTAGGGGTATGCTAGGTGTAGTACTTCTTCAACTCGATCCAAATTAGTATACTGAAAAATCTCTTATCCTTCGATATCGCTTAGTAAAATCTAATTAAGTATAAACTAGCCCCGCCGGTTGGGCTGAAATTTTCCTCGTGCATCCCGAATTGGAGCTCGACCTCTCTAAGGACCAAATCCCCAATTTGCAAGTTGCGAGGCTTAACCTTCTTATTGAAAGCCCTGGATATATGAGCTTGGTATATTTGGACATTATGCAAGGCATTGAGGCAGCTCTCATCCAAGCAACACTAATTCCTATGAGGTCTGCACTCTCTTCCATGAATTTCTTCCATGATGCGCTTTGCTTCGTTGATTGACACAAAGTAAGCCGATCCCCGAGTTAGTTTTCTTGAACAACCGAACTTGATTGAGGAAGAATTGTGCAACCAACATCCCGATGGCTCGTTGGGCTTTAGGTGTGGAGTCCAAAGTATATTCTTGCTTATCCAAATAATGATAAATATCATGATACCAAATGGTATGGTCGATATTAGATATTTCTAAGGCACAAAAATGTGTAGGCTTACTTCACCGCTCGATGTGAATAGGAATTGAGTGAATGCCAACAGGAATATTGATCATAGATGCTAGCTTAGCTAGTGCATCCGCAAATTGATTATCGTCCCTAGGAAAGTAAGTGAAGGAAATCTTTTCAAAGTATTTAGATAATTCTATCAAATATGCTTGGAAGGGTGCCAAGGCTTCACTACGTATCTTCAACCTTTGTAAAATTTAGTTGATGATCAAACTGGAATAACCGAAAACTCGATGTTCTTGACCCCGATCTCTATTGCAGCCTTCAAGTCCTGTGATGCAAGCTTCGTACTTTACAACATTATTAGTGACCTCGAAGTCTAGCTTAACCGAAATGGGAGTATGTGCTCCCTTCGGTGAGACTAAAAGAATCCTTACTCCAAAGCCCTTCCGATTGGAAGCGACGTCGAAGTACATTCTCCAAACATCCACCTCTACTTGTAAAATATCTTCATCCGGGAAGTCAAGGTGATCGGGTTGCAATTCAGCCATGGGTAGATTTGCCAAGAATTCTAATACTACTCTATCTTTAACCGCTTTTAAGGAACAAACTTGAGTTCAAATTCGACGAAGCATGATAGTCCATCGTGCTATCTTACTACCGATAGTCGGTTGCTCAAGTATGTACGTAATAGGATTCATGGGTGCTACCACATGTACCGTGTAGGTCAACATATAGTGTCCGAGCTTCTTGGTAGCCCAAACTAAAGCCAAAGATGTCTTCTTTAATGGTGTATATCTAGTCTCATAGTCCAAGAACTTCTTACTCGGATAGTAGATCGTGCGTTCTTCTTTTCCATCCTGTTGAGCTAACATGGATCCTATAGCTGCCAAGTGTTCCTTAACCTTCTCGAATGCTTGTTGGCACTCGACATCCCAAATGGGCTTAGATCCTTTCGTTAACTTCTTGAAAATGGGTTCACAAACCATAGTCAATTTTGATATGAAATGACCGATGTACTCGCAAACGTCCTAGGAAGCCCCTTATCTCGTTCTCCATACTTAGCGGAGGGATTTCCTTCATAGCCTTGATCTTGGATGGATCAACTTCAATTCCAAGACTAACAACATAGCATAATAGTTTACCGGAGGTTACCCCAAAGGCATATTTTTAGGGTTACTGGCGCATGTTGTACTTCCCGAGTCTATGGAAGAATTTTCTCAGTCGGGTAAGGGCCCCGCCCTATCTTTAGATTTTATGATCATATCATCTATGGATACTTCAACTTCCTTATAGATCATATCATGTAGTAGTGTTATTGTTGTCTTCCGATACGTTGCACCCGCATTTTTAGTCCAAATGGCATCATCACATAGCAATAAGTTCCCCATTGAGTGATGAAGGTTGTCTTTTCCATGTATTCCTCAACCATCTTCACTTGATTATACCCAAGATAACCATCCATAAATGAGAGTAGAGCATGACCCACATTATTATCTACCGGAAGATCGATATGAGGCAACGGGAAATCATCCTTAGGACTTGCCTTGTTTAAATCCTCGAAGTCGACACACATATGAACCCTACCATCTTTCTTCAGGATCGGAACTATATTTGCTACCCAATGAGGATAGTGTGAAGGTTTGCTCTTGAAGAGACTAAGTCACCTTAGAGGGGGTGAATAGGGTGATAAGGAAATTTGAACAAAGACTGGAAGACTAAATTCTAAAACCGACTTAGAAACAGATCCGAGTCTAGATTGGACTTAGAAAAGTGTTAACTCAAAAATATGTGGAAACCCTCCCGGGGCGAGAAAACCACGGTCGGTGTTAATCCAAGCACCAAGTCAAATCCACTAGTTTGAATCCACAAAATATAGTAGAAAGACTCAACCAGAATTGCTCCCTTAGACAATTCCTTACAAGATTTTCCTAGACTCGAAGTTCCCTTATCCGATCTAGTACTTCCTAACTAAGGAAACCTTTACGATTAGGGACAACCGAGCTGAGTTAACCCTTACAGCCTAAGTCAAGGGACCTTACTCGGAATGTAAGAATAAGTGTTTGTGACTCGATTACAAGACCTTACAACTCGGAAAGATGTTAAGTACGAGTTCGAGCTATAATTAGAAGATTGAAAGAGAATTATACAGAGAGAGATAATTTCAGCAATAGATTCAGTAATCTTCTTGTCTTGTGAAGTGGCTTCTATTTATAGATGACCGTGCAGATTAGCCGTTGTGACTATCTTCCGATTAGAAGTCCTTTGTGACCTTTACAATGGTTTTTCTAAGTGACTCGTAAAATATCCGTTGAGCTCGTGAACGTTGGGCAACGACTCTTGACTCCTTTGGATGTCCCAATCCATTGGTCGTGTCTCGAAAAGTAGGGTGTAAACCACCGTTGAGCTTGGCGTTGCGATTTCCAGCTTTGGAAATAGATAACCCTAACACGATTGTCCGGGCCTTGATCGAAGTAGAAAAGCCTTGTCTGCTGGTGATTGATAGCTCGAAGCCGGTTACTTTTGTATTTCAAAAATAGGATAACCTCGTTTAGATAACCTACAAAAGTAAATCAATTTGGTTCTCAAAGTATAAAATACTTTAGTCCAAGATTAGACACAGATAATAATTTAATTAAGATAATTAAGTGTATAATTATCTCGAGTCCCGAAAGAGTGAAATTTTTTGAGTCTAATATCCATTATACTCAAATTCCATATGAGTCGATCTAGAAGTAAAATAAGTCCGATAAAGAATAGTCCGATTCCTTGATGGTACTCAAAATGATATACTTGCAAAGTCCGAGTCTTCAATCTCCCCTTTTTGATGAAAGGCATTCCATACTTAGAAACTTTGTTAGTGATATAGTTCTAATTTTTCATTCTTTCTCAAGAAATAAGTCGAGAAACGAGTGCAAATAAGCTTAGTGATATAGATTGAGTTGAACTGATATAAGTGATTGAAACTTAGATTCTATCGGAGCAAGTAAGCTTAGATTGCATTAGTGCTAAAAAGTGAAGTATCGGAGCAATGATAGACTAAGTTGTTGAATCGGAGTAAAGAAAATTACTGAGCAAGAAATTGAAAACTCGTAAAGTAATAATCATGAAACTAAAACTTCATTAATATTCAAAATAAGTATATACACAAAAGAGGGTGAGAGAAACTCCCCTAAACAAGACAACAAATTTCTAAAGATTCTCCCCTTGCCTTTCAGAAAAAAACAAAAAGAGGAAGAATGTATTAAGAGGATAAAAATTTGTATGTCCGGACTAAAAAAATTTAAAAAAGAAAAAGAAAATTTCTAAGATGGAGGGGAGGGAGCAGTCTGAGTCGAGGATGGTGGACGGGCGAGTGCGCCTCGCCGATAAGATCATGAAGATGTAGACGAACGAGGCGGGGCAGCACCGGCATCTCCGAAATGGGCTCAGCTCCGAGTGGCTGACCCATAACTAAGTCGTCAAGAGGTTCATCCTCCAGGAACTTAACCGAGGGAGGTGTTGGCTCTGCTGCCGACCGACTATGGTCGGCAGGGTCTTCGACCCACTCGGACTCACTGTCCGAGCCGATCACTTCAGGTTGGAGTGCCTGGAGTACCTTGGCCCTCGGCGCTTCAGCCTCCTGTTTCTTCTTTCTTCTCCCCTTCTTCTTTCTCCTCGGAAGGAGCTGCCTCGATCGCAGGCTCCGCTTCTTCTCCTTCTTCTTCTTCTTCCCCTGCAGAGGGGATTTGCTTGGACTCGAGGATTCTTCCGATGTATTTGAGTCAACCGGATCCTGAGCCGCCTTGGAGCACCTTTACTAAAGGAGCTCAATCATCTCCCTTGCTCCTTAACCGGTGCTTTCATCTCGAGAAGCACGTCTTGCTGCTCTCGATTTAGGATTGAGTAGTTTTCTTATTGATGGTCAAAGATCGAAGAACAGTCTTGAATGACCGGAGGGTGTCCTTGAATTCGGTGGACACCGAGGAAAGCTTGTCCATCACCGTGGTGGACAAAGCGGAAGAAAGGATTTGAGAAACACCTGAAGTGGAGGCGCACTGGTGGAGGACGTAGAGGAAGAGGGGATGTCCGAGTCCGAGGCGAAAAGGGGGCCTCGGTTCCGAGCTATGGACTTAGACAACCGGTTGGGTCTCTTGGTATCCATACGCAAGAAGTTCCTTTTTCCAATAACAATAGTAGCCTTAGAAACCGCGTTAGGATTTGAGGGAAGAGGAACTTTGAATTGTTTAAAGATTAGGGTGAGAAGAGTCCCGAAAGGAAGTGGGGTTGACTTCTTGGTCCGAGTCCGACTGAGCACGGCCGCCATTTGCTCGACTATAGCAGAAAGAGGTCTACTTCATAGCCCTCAAGAATGTCATACAAGGCTTTGAGATGCTTGGAGTTGGGGTTCTCCTTGCTTGAATGCTCGAGAGAAGAAGGTCCTCATCGTCAGAAAGCACAGAAGACGAGCTTCGATTTGAGTTGAGTCACGGAGAAGTTTTTACGTGACCCAGGATACTCTTTGGCATATTTTTCGAAGAAATCATCGGCAACCTTGTTGAAAGGTATGGGGTTGCTGTTCAAGAAGAGAGATGATACTTTGAAGAGACGGTGAAGAAGAGAGGTGTTGATGCGAACCGTGATGTTTTGAACTCGGAGGTAAGAATACCCTCGAGCTTGAGAGATTGGTCTAAAACTCATAAATGAGTTCGGGTATATGAACTCGCTGAAACTAATGAAATTGTAAACCCTTGTTGATTTGATGTGAGCTAACCATGAAAACTTTGTGGTCGGGAAGAATTTGTCATCCAATGTTAGATGTTGGGTGACAACGATTTTTGAGGGATTGGAAGGGCCTTCCTAGCTTTTAGTTTGAGATTTCTTGGTTGCGGAACCAAGAAAATCAAGGTGGGAACCTTTTTCGGCGTGTTTGTATGAAAAGAGAGAGATGAACTTTTGAGAGAGGGAGAGAGAAAGATAGCTTGACGAAAGTGAGCGAGAGAAAAAAATGAAAGAGTAGACAGAGAGAGCCGAGAATGACAGATGCTTACTTGAGATTACTTTCACTTATCTTGACAATGATGAAATCTTCTTCGAACGTAGAGAGCTTGCTCGAGTTGAAGTAAGTGAGAGAGAGAGAATGGGTAGAGAGTAAAGTAGAGAAATGAAGGAAAACGAATGCTATTTATAGAGAAAGAAATATCCTTCGATGTTCGTTTTGACCCAGCTCTTCAACGGTCTCCTCGGACCGGTGTGACTGTTCCGCTCTCCAACGGTTAGAATTCTAGCAATTGTCTCCCAACGGCTAGTTGTCTCGATCGATACGCACGATAGATAGAGAGAAAAAGAGATATTTTAAAAGAAATTTCTGAACTCCACTCGATCTAGAGATGATTTCGAAGTTTGATGTCCATTTTTCTCAAAATCTAAGTCCGACTCGATGAAATTTCCGAGTGACTCAAAATAGCAAGCAAACAATAACTCATAGCTCGGTATCACCGGTTCAATCGAATTAATGGCTATTAAAGAGAGAAAGCATATAACATATAATCATGCAAAGTAATTTCACTCAAAAAAGCACATAATTATGCATTGATCATGCCAAGCTCATTCCTAATAAAGCAAAACCGATCCTCACTAAGTGGCTTGATCCATAAAATCTTAGCACAAAGCATGCTCCAAACTGCAATATACTCGACTTCGAAGTTGATAGAGATACTGAATTTTGCTTCTTTGAGTGCCAAGATATCGGGATTGACCTAGAAACCGGTAGGCTCGGAGGTGCTCTTTCTATCAACTTTGTATCCAACATAGTCGGCATCCGAGTATCCAGCGAGAGATAGTTCCGAGTCTCTAGAGTACCATGGACCTAGATTCCGAGTCCCTGCAAGATATCTCGAATATTCTCTTCACCACAGGTGAGATGTGATTTGAAGACTCGGACAATGCTCAATACTTTTCTCGAGTTATGTAAAAGGAATCGAGTATAACAATTTCATACATATAGAGTTTTGATTCCAAGGCATTCTCGGTATCGTAGAAACTTCTTTGAGTAAAATAGTATCTTCTCTCGAGTAATACGGTTTTCACTTAATGCATTTATTGCGTTTCCGTGAGCGACTCGTAAAACCGGTTCTTTGTTCCGAGTTCATCTTCACTCAGCTTTATCGCGTTTGAATTTACCAAGTATTCTGTCTCGTAATCCGACTTGTGGTTATACGTTCTATTTTGTTATCTTAGTTCATTTCATGATTAGTCTATATCAAGTTATCTCACTCGATATTCTTTATAGAACTTGCTCTATTGCTTAGACTAAGTCGGATGGAATTCCGAGTATCATGGATATTGGACTCGTAAAATTCCATTTCGTTTCCGACTCGGATAATCGGCTGCTTAATTATTATAATTATTTTATTATCTCGTGTCTAACCTTGGACCAAAGTATTTTATACTTTGAGAACCAAAATTCATTTACTTTTGTAGATTATTCATTCGAGGATACACCTTTTTTCAAACGACAAAAGTAACCGGCTTCGTAACGTCAAATCACCAGCCAGACATGGCTTTTCACCTTCCCCGCTCCGAGTCCCGTAAGATTGTGTCGAAGTCTGTCTGTTTCCATATCTGGAAAACTGAACGCCAAGCTTAACGGTGGTTTTCACCTCATTTTTCAAGACACTACCAATGGTTTTGGGACTTCCAAGAGAGCTAAACCGTTGTCCAACGCTCATATTTCAACGGATACTTTCCGAGTGACTCGGAAAGCCTCTATCAACAGATCACTGAAGACTCTTGGTCAGCAGATGAAGATAACGGCTACTCTGTCCGGTTATCTATAAATAGAAGCCACTTCACAAGACTTGAAGATTGCCGAATCTATTGTTAATACACATACTTGAGAAAAGTCATTGTATTTACTTTCAATCTTCTACTTACAACTCCCACTCGTAATTCATTACTTTCGAGTTGTAAGGTCTTGTACTCGCTACAAACTCTTTCTTACATTCTTTGTAAGGTCCCTTGACTAAGCCGTAAGGGTTAACTCAGCTTAGTTGTCCCTAGCTGTAAGGGTTATCTCAGCTAGGAAGTACTAGATCGGATAAGGGAATTTCGAGTCTAGGAAAACTTGTATAGAGTTTTCTAAGGGAGCAACTCGGGTTCGATCAGTTCACGGTATTTTGTGGACTCAAAATAGTGGATTTGACTTCGTGTCCGGATTGACACAAGTCGTGGTTTTCTCGCTCCAGGAGGGTTTCCACGTAAAATCTAAGTGTTATCTTTCCGAGTCCATTCTAGACTCGGACGACCTTATCACGCATCGCTCTTTTCGATTCATTGCTTTCGAGTCCAATCGTTTCTAACTCGGCTAATAGACTCGGAATCTTTCTTCCTTTCTACTTCGCGCAAAAGAGTGTGATTTCGCAGAGAATTTCCTATCACCCTATTCACCCCCTCTAGGGTGACTCGGACTCTCCCCGAGCAAACCTTCATTGTGAAGTGGCTTCTATTTATAGATGACGAGGCGGATTAGCCGTTGTAACTATCTTCCGATTAGAAGTCCTTTGTGACCTTTGCAATGGTTTTTCCGAGAGACTCGTAAAATATCCGTTGACTCGTGAACGTTGGGCAACGACCCTTGACTCCTTTGGATGTCCCAATCCACTCGGTGGTGTTTGAAAAGTAAGGTGGAAACCACCGTTGAGCTTGGCGTTGCAGATTTCCGCTTTAGAAACGGATAACCCCGACACGATTGTCCGGGCCTTGATCGAAGTAGAAAAGCCTTGTCTCGCTGGTGATTGATAGCTCGAAGCCGGTTACTTTTGTATTTCAAAAATAGGATAACCTCGTTTAGATAACCTACAAAAGTAAATCAATTTGGTTCTCAAAGTATAAAATACTTTGGTCCAAGATTAGATGCGAGATAATAATTTAATTAAGATAATTAAGTGTCTAATTATCCGAGTCCCGAAAGAGTGAAATTTTTTGAGTCTAATATCCACTATACTCAAATTTCATATGAGTCCGTCTAGAAGTAAAACAAGTCCGATAAAGAATATCGAGTAATGAAACTTGATCTAGACAAGCACAGTTCAAACAAAACATGCTGACTTAGAAGGATGAATTAAGAATGTAATTTAATCAAACTTAGAATACAAAGTCGGACCCGAGTTTATGCACATTAGAGCAAATATTTGAACATGCGATAAGTTCGAGTGTTGTCCGAGTGACTCGTAACTATGTGTGAAAAGATAAGCAAGAGTATGCTTTCCGAGTCGAGTCGGAATCAAGTTAAAACATATGCAATAGTTTACGTAACACTTAGAAAAGATTCTACATCACTCGGAAAAGTTTCTAAAGCACTTAGAATGACTTGTAATCAAAACTTACAAGAGATGAAGTCTCGTACTGATTATACCCGCAAAGTCCGAGTCTTCATAGTGAACTACCTTAATAAACCCAACTTCCAACTCGTTTCGAACATCCTCCTTAATCGTCAAGCACCATTCCTGTTTCATCCTTCTCAACTTCTGCTTAACTAGCTTAGCACCTTCATAAAGCGGAATTTTGTGTTCTGGTATACTTGGATCTATATTCGGCATGTCTTTATAGGACCATGCAAAGACATCCATGAACTCGGTGAATGGCTTCGCTCTTCTCGCGTCCAAAGTTTTCCCAATCTTAACTTCTTGGGGTTGATTGTTGACCCTAGATTAATTTTCATTGTTTCCTCGATTATTGGTGAGCAATTTTCATGATCTTCCATAACTTTTATTAATTATTTAGGAATTTTTTGTTCATCATTAGAGGCAAAATAATTAAGAATAAGAGGAGGCAGGGAGTAAGCGTAAAGATTCACTTTATTGAATGAGGAAACGAGTACATCGGACTCGAAACCGAATTGGAAAGAACAAAATTAGAACTAGAAACAATAGGAGAAGAGGAAGAAATAGAAGCCCTAACACTAGACTCGGGAGGAAGGTGTGCCCCTAGGCTAACAACAAATTCTTGGCCATCCTCAGCATCAATCCAAGTGATATGCTTGGACCCTTCCGTATCAACATCGGTGATGAACCCGGACGAATCGAATCTGCGGATGTGACATAGCTCGTGACAGATCGAGACGAGTTCCCTTCTAGATTACTCTCTTGAACGAACGGAAGACCGAAAAGATTATTTCGACAAGATTGGTCCAATCCGATGTGGATTGTCCCTTTTGAGAAGGTGAGGTGCCTCCTCTTCTAGAATATAGCGATCATCGAAGATTTCTAGACCAAGCACTAAGATACCCTTCTCCTTGATGTAATAGGGCTCAGGAAAACCATAATAAGGAAAATTATCTCTTTCTCTTAGAAATTGTCCATTCAAAGTATAAGGAAAGGGCTTAATAGAAGCGGATCGTGTGTGGTACAGTCCTCCTTACTTGGACCTCCCACTTGACTTGAGTTATTTCCTTAGTAGTAGGTTGATAGCCTAGCCCAAAGTTGTAGTTGTTAGTGGATTCAAGGGGTGGAAAAATAGGGTGGTGTGCCGTTCGGCCTGCGAGTAAGACCCGGAAAATACCCATTCTACCTAAGCATTGATTAGACACTAGGGTTGCCATAAGGGTTAAAGGTAAAAGGTGCTTCATCCCTTTTAAGGCAGCGATGGTTTCAAATTTGTATAATTCGTCATCATTAGCATCATGCTCGATCTCCACTACGAGACTCTTTGGAAGTGATAGTAGCACAAAGATTATCCCCGTAAACAATTATGACCTAACCTTTGATGATCATTTTGACCTTCCGATACGGTGTAGAGGGCACTACTCGATGACCGTGCAACCAAGGGCATCCTAGAAGCAGATTAAAAGTAACTGGGATATCTAAGACTTAGAATTCAATATTCCTCTCCACTGGCCCTATATTGATTGGTAAGGTCATTATTCCCAAGACTATTCTTCTAGAATTATCATATGCTCGGAGATGAACAATTTGCTTAGAGAGTTGTTGCTCCCTAATTCCTAACCTCTTAGCGAGTTTACCGGGGACACACGTTAACTGTTGATCCGTTGTCTACCAAGGTTAAGGGAACAAACCCGTTAATGCAAGTTACGGTTAAATAAAGAGCATTGTTGTGTGCAACGCCTTCTTCCGGGAGATCCTTCGATCAAAAGTAATGGTCCCATCCCCATATTGTTAACCAATCCTACTACTTCTTCCAGCGATACTTTCAAGAGAAACTTCAATCTTACTAAGTGCATCAATTAAGGCATGTCTATGTTTCGGGAAGCGGATATTAATTACCGAGATAGAAATGTCAACTTTTAATTTTTGGAGTTTCTTAAGGATTGGATCTTCTTCCTTTGTAGCTTCAGATTCTTTTGGGGCTTCCTAAGTCTATTGTGGACCCAAGGATGCATTATGCCATCCTAATCTAGTAAGAAACCGAACAACGGGGTTCTTAGTATTTCCCTAAAAGGTCTTCTTCTAAGGGTCGTGTGCCCCGAAGTTGTCACTATTATTGTCATCATCTCTCGTTTCGTAGACATCTTCTTCATCACTTACCCCACAGCCCTGGACTTCTAAATCCAATGACGATAAACTAAGAAGCAATTGTGACTCATTAACATCTTAAATAAAGATAGAAGGATCCTACCGACTCGGTGTGGGTTCGAGTAAAGATGGCTAAGGTGTCGCTAAAAGGGTTTTTGTTATTGCTTGGTTTTGGGCAGCCTTAGGTAGGGGTAATTGGTCATTTTGAAACATATCTTCCAGTTTGTCTTTGAATGTCCAACACCGTTTAGTATGGTGTCTTCGTGCACGATGGTATTTGCAAAATTTTCTCGCATCCTAATTCTTAGACTGTTTCGCGGTTTCGATTCTACTCTAATACGTGACAACTCTATCTTCCCTTTCTCCAAGAGACGGTCAAGGGCTTGAGCATAGGTAATATCCATAGGAGTGTAGTCGGTATACCTGTTAAGGGCATTGACATCTCGCACCCCTGGTAGCATTGGCGTATTGGAGGTTTTCTTCTCTTTGGAATGATAATTACCTCTATATTCGGTTATAATTTTTGTGGTCGCGGTGGACAATTCTTCTATCAGTAAGTCCGGCATCTCCGAGGGTCAAAAAGTTCATCATGGGTAAGAATTTAAGATGCCGATTATAATTGGGTTGAAGGTTCTTCACAATAATGCGGACTTGATCTTTCTCGGAGGGTCTGGTCAACCATGTGGGCTGCCTTTGCTCTCCATCCGGTCAGGAAATCAGTGAAGCTCTCCTTCTTACCTTTCTTGATTAATTCCAATAATAGGTAGATCCGTGTTGTGATGGAGGAACTCCTTACACAAATCTGTCCAATTGGTAACATTGCGTTGGTCGACCATGTTATACCATTTCGGACATCGGTATCAAATGTCCAGGGAAGATGATGTGGTAAGTGTCTTTAGGATTGTTCTTAAGAGTCATTGCTCCCAAGAAGTTGCGTATGTGATGATGGGGATTCTCGGAACTTTTGAACTTTATATCGGGCATGGTAAACTTAGGAGGTAATTTACCCTTAGGAATTGAAGTGAATCCCTTACGATCGAAATAAATTGTTGAACATGGATGACTCCCTCAAAATCTGCTCTATCCGATCTATACAAGAATTAGACCAAGTTTTGGATTCAGCTGAGGAGATTCAGGTTTAGGATTATCCGGAGAAGATTGGATGGGTGGAGGTGGTATAACCATAGCCATTTCCCTTTGCACACGCTCGCCTTCTTCGACCTCTTCCCTTCTCCTACATTCATCTTCCTCATCTCTTTGACTATCTTTCATAGCCCTTATAATGGTCTTAAGATCTCTTGATATACAGGTGAAGACTCGGACTCGAAACTATACCATTCCGAGTACTACCAAAGACAGTACAAACCTCATCCTTCCTCGGTTTTGATTACAAGTCATTCCGAGTACTATAGAAACAATTGCTAATGTTTTCATTCGATTCCGATCGACTCGTAAAACACATTCTTCTCTATCAACTTGCATTGATGTTTCTCAGTCACTTAGACACCACTCAGATTTATCGCATGTTCAAATAATCTCTCGAACACTTCATATCCGAGTTCGACTGCATATTTCAAAGCAAAGTGAATTACGGGGTTAATTCCTATTTTTAAGTCAAGCATGTTTATTTGAGAGTTATTTGTCTAGGTCAAGTACTTATACTCGATATTTTCTCACTATTATAACTTGATCTTTCTTAAGATCGACTCGATGGAATTTGAGTATAATGAATATTAGACTCAGAAAATTCCATTCTTCTAGGCCTCGGATAATTGTGCACTTAATTATCTTAATTAAATTATTATCTATGCCTAATTATAGACTAAAGTATTTTATACTTTGAGAACCAAAATTGTTTACTTTTGTAGGTTATCTAAACGAGGTTATCTCATTTTTGAAATACAAAAGTAACCAGACTTCAAGTTGTCAATCACCAGCGAGACAAGGCTTTTCTACTTACGAACAAGGCCCGGACGTTGTGTTAAGGTTGTCTGTTTCCAAAACTGGAAAACTTCAACGTTAAGCTCAATGGTGGTTTCCACCCTACTTTTCGGACAACACCAGTTGATTGGAATACCCTTAGGAGTCAAGAGCCATTGCACAACGTTCACATCTCAACGGATCTTTTCGAGTCACTCGAAGAACCGTTACAACGGTCATAAAGGACTTCGTTAAGAAACTAGTCACAACGGCTAATCTGCTTGGTCATCTATAAATAAAAGCCAACTCTCAAGACTTGAAGATTAATGGAATTATTGTCGATACACATTACTTAAGCAAAGTTATTGTATTCATACTCAATCTTTTACTTACAACTCCCAGACTTATAATTCATACTTTCTGAGTCGTAAAGTCTTGTAATTAGTTACATACTCTTTCTTACTCTCTAAGTAAGGTCCCTTGACTGAGTTATAAGGGTTAACTCAGCTCAATTGTCCGTAGTTGTAAAGGTTACCTCAGTTAGGAAGTACTAGATCGAAAAGGGAATTTCGAGTCTAGGAAAACTCTGTAAGGAATTGTTTAAGGGAACAATTCTAGTTAAGTAAGTCTGTTGTATTTTATGGATTCAAAATAGTGGATGTGAGTTGGTGCTTGGCCTAGCACTGGTCGTGGTTTTCTACCCCATGAGGGTTTCCATGTAAATCTTAGTTCATACTTTTCTTAGTCCAATCTACACTCGACTGTCTTGATTATTCTTTTCAAGCTTAAATCTTCCAAGTTTGTTAAAATTTCCTCATCACCCTATTTACCCCCTCTAGAGTGACCAAGACTCTCCGAGAGCAAACCTTCAATTGCTATCGAGCCTAGCCTTTCAGTAAAGGGTCTAACGAGCCTAAAGGTCTAAAGATCAGATGGCTCACAACAATGGAGAGTTCGATGAAGGAAAATCTTCCAACGGACCACCTAAGTTCAAAGGATCAAATTTCGTGCACTAGAAGAAGCTAATGGAATGTTTTCTACTTGGACCACGATGAAAATGTATGGAACATCATACAAGAAGGTGATTACATTCCAATGAAGATGGAAGATACAAGACTTGTGCCTAAGCAAAGTTCAAGTACACCACTGAAGAGGCGTAAAAGTTCGGAAAGAACTTTAAAGCAATGAACATTCCGATGTGCGCCATTAGCTCGGAAGAATACAACAAAGTGTCAGCCGTGACACAGCTAAAGATGTGTGCGACACTCTTGTCAACACATATGAAGGAACAAGCCAAGTAAGACAAGCGAAGATAAGTCAATATCTTCACAAATATGAGCTGTTCAAGATGGAGCTCGAAGAAAACATTACTCGGATGTTTATACGCTTCACTAATACTACAAACAATCTTAAATCTCTGGGTAGAAAGATTTCCCATGAAGAGATGTGCGAAAAATCCTAAGAAGTCTATCGAAGAGAAGATGGGGTCCCAAGGTGACAGCCATCGAGGAAGCTCGGAACCTCTCACAACTAAAGCCGACGAAGTTATTGAGAAGCTACTTACCCATGAAATCCATCCGAAAGAAGAGGATGCCGAGGTTAGCACTAAAAAGAACATTACGCTGAAGGTCTCAAAAAGCAAAGGAGAAAATTTGAGTTCCTCAGATTCGAAGAAGATCCCATGGCACTTATCGCTCGAGGCTTCAAAAGAATGATGAAGTACAAGAAATGGGAGAAAAGGCCAAGAGAAGAGTTTTACAAGAAAGATAAGAAGGATAGAAAAGGTAAACACTCCTTGAAGACTCGGACTTTTACTTACTCGTTTCGAGTTCCATCAAGGAATCAGGTATAAGACTTCATCTCTTATAGGGTTTTGACTTCAAGTCATTCCATGCCTCTTAGAAACTTTTCCGAGTGATATAACATTTCTTCTAAGTGTTATAGAAACTATTATGCTTGTTTTCACCTAACTCGATTGACTCGGAAAGCATACTTCTATATGCTACTTCTCACTCGGTTCCGAGTCACTCAACACTCGGATATATCGCATGATTCAAACACTATCTTTTCCGCGCTCTAACTCAGGTCTAACTTCATGTTTCGGACAATACATTGTTCCAAGTCAGCATATTTTAGTTTGAATTTCTGTTTAGTCTAGATCAACTCTGTTTACTCGATATTCTTTATCTAATTTGATTTCCTACCAGATCGACTAAGATGGAATTTTGAGTTTCATGGATATTAGACTTAGAAATTTCCATTCCTTTTCCGACTCAGATAATTAGTCACTTAATTATCTTAATTATAATATTATCTCGTGTCTAATCTTGAACCAAAGTATTTTATACTTTGAGAACCAAATTGATTTACTTTTGTAGGTTATTCAAACGAGGCTATCCTAATTCGAAATAGAAAAGTAACCGGCTTCAAAACGTCAAATCACCAGCAGACAAGGCTTTTTCCGCGTCCGACCTAGCCTCGAACACTATGTCGGGTTGTCTGTTTCCAAAACTGGAAATCTGCAACACTAAGCTCAACGGTGGCTTCCACCTTATTTTTCAAGACACCACTAGTGGTTTTGGGACTTCCAAAGGAGTCAAGAACCGCTGCCCAACGTTCATATCTCAACGGATATTTTCCGAGTGACTCGGAAAATCATCTACAATGGTCTCAAAGGATTTCCACTCGGAAGATGGACACAACGGTTATGCTTGCTTGGTCATCTATAAATAGAAGCCAACTTTCAAGACTTGAAGATTGTTGAACCTATTGTTAATATACATACTTGATCAAAAGTCATTGTATTCATTCTCAATCTTCTACTTACAACTCCAACTCTGTATTTCATAACTTTCCGAGTTGTAAGGTCTTTTACTTAGTAACAAACACTCTCTTTCTTACTTTCTAAGTAAGGTCCCTTGACTGAGCTGTAAGGGTTAACTCAGCTCGCTTGTCCCTAACTCGTAAGGGTTATCTCGGTTAGGAAGTACTAGATCAAATAAGGGAATTTCGAGTCTAGGAAAACCTCGTAAGAAGTTGTTTAAGGGAGTAACTTAGGTCAAGTCAGTCTACCGTATTTTGTGGACTCAAAATAGTAGATTTGACTTCGTGCTTGGATTAGCACGGTTCGTGGTTTTCTACCCCATGAGGGTTTCCACGTACTTTACGTGTTATTATTTTTCTGAGTGCATTCTAAACTCGGACATGTTCAAAGTTTCGTTTAATTTGTTTCTTCATTCTTCACTCGAATTCGAGTTAGTACATTTCGAGCTCATCCCTAACTCTTACTCACCTCGGATTCACATCTATATTAAATTTCAAGCAAATTTCATAATCACCCTATTCACCCCCTCTAGGGTGACTTAGCCTCTCCTTGAGAAAACCTTCACTCCTCCCCTTCAAAGTTATCTTTAACTAAGTACTCGTCTGCTTTTGAATGTGGCGAGCAAAGATCACATAGTCAAAGACTATCCAAGAAGAAAGAGGGATGGAAAGAAGAAGAAGGCGAAGGATATGATGGCCACATGGAGTGATGAAGATTCATCTCGAAGAAGATGAAGACTCCGACAATTCAAAATGTCCGATGGCACTATCGGACTCGGAAGCTGAATCCGAGTCGGACTCCGACAACTCGGACAATGAGGAGACAAATCCTCGGGAGATAATATAATACTTTCTTAAGTTCTCTAAAGTTAATTTAGCTAAATACATTTACACTCGGGAAGAAAAGTCCAATTCGATTCTTCACAATACAAAGAACAACTCGAGTCTCTTACTTCTAAGAGCATTGGTTTGAAAAATAAATTGGAAAAACCGAGACTTACTCTAAGAGAATTCAAGACTACTACTCAAGCTAATGAGACCGAGTCCGAGAAACTTAGAAGAGAAAACGAGCATTTAAAACAAAAGCTCAATGAGTCTCAAGAGCTTGTTTTGAAATTTACTAGGGTTAGAAAAACCTTGACATGCTCTTAGAGTCTCAATGTGTCTCCTTCGAAAGGAAGGACTTGGTTTTAACAAATAGGAGGAATCGAATTCCTACTCGGATCTTTACAAAAAGGATTCCAGAACTGTGAAGTTTAGGAAGGCTAAGCATGGTCCTATTCATAAGAATGAAAGGAGGACTGAGCCTAGACAGACTTACAAGAGAAAACCTTTTCCACCTAGGTTTATAAAAGAAAAGATTTTCAAACAAAAGAGACAGACTCAATTTTCTAAAATGAAGACTCAAAATCGACAAAACCCAAAGTAATTCAAATCGGGTTCCCAAGAGTCTTCTTCCTCATAAAAGAAGCACAGTAAAGGGAGTTACTGGGTTCATTAGAGGAAGTAAGAAGGGTTAGTGTTTCGACTTGCGAGTAACTCGTAAAAGGACAAAAGGTCATTAGTACCTAGACGGCGGATGCTCACGCCACATGTAAGGAGATTCAAGACTCTTTTCCGAGTTGGAAGATTATAAAGGAGGCAAAGTCACTTTTGGAGATGACAGTAAGGGCAAGTTAGTTGGAATAGTAAAGATTGGAAAAGGAGATAACCTGGGCAACCCAGTCTCTACTCAAGCATCTCTCAATCGTGTGACGAAGGTCAAGAGGTAAGATTCACTCGGACCAATTGCTATATTTCTAATACAACTACCAAGGAGACTAAGCTCTCAGGTAAGAGATCAAATAATACTTATACTATTCCTCTTTCTGATCCAAGTCGAACTTATCTTGCTTAAAAGCATCTCTGCATGATGATTCTTGAACATGGCATCATAGACTAGGTCATGTTAGCATGCATACTATCAAAAAGCTTGCATCTCATGGTTTAGTCGAGGTTTGCCTAACTATGCATTTAAGAAAGATAAAATTTGTGAAGCATGCACAAAAGGGAACAGGTCGGATCTTCTTTCAAATCTCTCAAAACTGTTTCCACATCCAAAGTGCTTGAAATGTTACGTATGGATTTATGTGGAGAAATTCCTGTAAAGAGTCTCGGAGGTAAATCATATGTACCGGTGATTGTTGATAACTATTCACGATTTACCTGGATTTGTTTTCTTAAGCACAAAAATGAAACCTTCAAAGAGTTCAACAAGCTCTGCAGGAAAATTCAAGTAGAGTCCGAGACTCATATCGAAGAATTCAAACCGACCATGGAAGGGAGTTCGATCTGCTCGGAATTTGTAGAGCTCGCGACAAGAATGGTATCTCCCACAACTTCTCAGCACCCGAACTCCTCAACAGAATGGGGTAGTGGAGAGAAAGAACATAACTCTTGAAGAAATAGGAAGGACAATGATGATTGAACACGATCCGCCTTACTATTTACGGGCTAAGGCGATCAACATAGCAAACAACACACTCGAATAGATGCCTCATCGGACCTATTTTGAAGAAAACTCCATGTGAGCTCTACAAGGGAAAGAAACCTAACATCTTATACTTCAAACCCTTCGGATGTAAGTGCTATGTTCACAATAATGGTAAGGATCACCTAACCAAGTTTGATGCTCAAGTGATATGAAGGTATTTTTCATGGTTATTCATCTCATAGTAAAGCATATTGCATTTTCAATAAAAGAACTAACAAAGCGGAAGAAAGCATCCACGTTATTTTTAATGAGATTGATCAGGGAAAACCAAGTGAGTCAACATTCTCAGATCCGAAACTCGGTTGAGATGAAGATAATCTTACTAAAGATGAGCTCGGACAGAGTCAAGAAAAAGCAACTCAGATTGAGGCAGCTCAAAATATCATGACTCGGACCGAACCAGCTCTAAAGCCAGCTCGAGAATGCTAAAGGTCAAACAAATGAGCAAGCTCAATCGGATCGGATCACTAAAGATCAACCAGTTCAACCCACAAATCTGGTAAACCATAGAACAGGTAGAGCATTCAAATATGCGTCGAGTCACCCACTCGAAAACATCTTGTCCGACATCAACAGTGGGGTAAGAACTCGCTCTTCTTTGCAAAATCTATGTGCATTCACTGCATTCATATCATTAACTGAACCTAGAAATGCACTAGAGGTCCTAAATGAACCTGAATGGGTAAAGGCCATGCAAGAAGAACTTAATCAATTTCAAAGAAAGCAAGTCTAGACTTTAACCAAATGACCTTCTAACCACCCAATCATAGGAACCAAATGAGTTTTCAAGAACAAACTGGATGAGGATGGGCTGGTAGTTAGAAATAAGGTTAGACTTGTGGCTTAAGGTTACAATCAAGAAGAAGGAATTTATTATGCGGAAACCTTTGCACCGGTTGCTACGATTGAAGTAATTAGAATCCTATTGGCATTTACATCAAGCATAAATATTAAATTATATCAAATGAATGTCAAATGTGCCTTTCTGAATGGTTTCATTCAAGAGGAAGTCTATGTCGAGCAACCCCTTGGATTGGAAAACTCGGAATTTCCAAATCATGTTTTCAAGTTACAAAAAGCTCTTTATGGTCTTAAACAAGCTCGAGAGCTTGGTATGAAAGACTGAGCAGCTTCTTGGTTGAAAATAATTCCAAAAGAGGTGAGATTGACAAAACTCTTTTCATAAAAACCAAGGGGAAAGACTTTCTTATTGCTCGGATCTATGTTGATGACATAATTTTTGGAGTTACTAATGAAAATCTCTGTCGAGATTTTTCTGAGTTAATGAGACAAGAATTCCAAATGAGCATGATGGGAGAGTTCAATTTTTTTCTTGGTCTACAAATCAAGCAAGACAAAGATGGCATCTATGTCCATCAATCAAAGTATACCAAGGAGTTGTTGAAGAAGTACAAGCTTCAAGATGCAAAACATGCAGCAACACCAATGAGTAGCGAGCATAAAACCGGACTCGGATCGAAAAAGGTAAAGCAAGAGATTAGAAACTCTATCGAGGTATGATTGGATCTCTGTTATATCTCACATCCGAGTAGGCCGGACATAATGTTTAGTTATGTCTATGTGCAAGATTTCAAGCTAATCCAAAAAATCACATCTCACTGCGGTGAAGAGAATCTTTAGATATCTTACGAGGATTCGGAATCTAGGTCTATGGTTTTCAAGAGACTTAGAACTTACCCTCACTTGGATACTCGGATGCTCGACTATGCTGGATACAAAGCTAATACAAAGAGCACCTTAGGAGCATGTCGGTTTTGAGTCAATCCCTTATATCTTGGCACTCAAAGAAGTATAACTCGGTTGCTCTATCAACTGCTGAAGCTGAGTACATTGCGTACTGGAGCATGCCGTGCTCGGATTCTATGGATCAAGCAACACTTGAAAGACCTTAGACTAACATTCAAATCAATTCCAATCAAGTGTGACAATCATAGTGCAATCATCATCTCTAAGAATCTAGTTCAGCGCTCAAGGACAAAGAATATTGAGGTCAGGTATCTTTTCTAAGAGACCATTCTGAGAAAGGTTATATTGAACTTGAATTCATTCCTACAAAATTTCAATTAGCTGATATCTTTACTAAGCCACTTAGTGAGGATCAGTTTTGCTTCATTAGGAATGAACTTGGCATGATAAATGCATGATTATGTGTATTTCTATGTGAAATTCTCTTGCATGATTATGTGTTACATGTTTCTTTTCTTTGTCTTAATAACAATTAGCTCAGTTGACCTAGTGATAATGCAAATGGACTCATCTAATGAGATGATTTTATTTGGCTAATGCAAATGGAATCATATAATGAGATAATGCAACATGAAATATAATAATGCAAAAAGAAAGTAAAAGGACTGAACAATAAGAAAATGGAGCTTCCGGTAAGACCCTTTCACAAATAGCGACTACTTAAACTATTAGAAAGATAATTTTGGAATAACACGGAAAAAATGCAAACAAAGGACCGATCTAATTAGGGAAAAAGGCATTTTGACTTTTGGCTAAATGCACATAATGGATCGACTCTAGGAAATTTTATTAAAGTGTTTTATTCTCACCCATGCAAGGGTCTAAATCAAGCACTCTCGACCTATTCCTAAAGGTTCACGAGTAGAAGATTAAATCTAAAACAAACACATTCATTAAAGCATGCACATGAAGTCCGAGGGAAAACCTAGAAGTCTAAAAAGTTCTATGGCCCAAGAGTTCAAGAGTCCGGATACATGGTGACACGTAGTTCGAAATTTGGTCCCCCATGGGTTGCACGGATATGGATACCAACTAGAATTTCGTTGACTCTTGGTGAACCAAATGATTTAGCCTAAGAGTGTGTGCTACGCAGGAGGAGGTACATTTCCTTTGCAAATCAAGTCTAGTTGGGCCCGCCGAGGAAACAAGTGGGAGCCTCTCTCCAAAAAGGGTTAAATAGTGGGTACAATAAAGTTTTCCTAGTGGTCTAAAACAATATTTATACTAATTCAAATGTTGCTAAATGCGGGATGTCTAATGCAAGCATATCATTAAAAACACACTACTTAAATTTTCAAGTTTCGCCCTCTTAATAAAAAGTTTATCCCAAGTGGAGTCACCATCTGTAGGAACCACGGCCGGTTGGGGCCCTCCGAGCTTCCCCACTTGTGTCGGGTCTCTCTTTTATAAAGGATTTTGAAGATGGTTTTAGAAAGTCAATTTTATAATGTGGGAATGAACCTTTTGTTAATATTTCCGAATTTTATTAAACCAAGTTGAAATGAATCAAATCATATTTGATTGGCGATTTTATCAATCATTTTATTTTAGCAATTATTTTCAGAATTCCGGGATCTTATTTTCTAATTAAGGAATAAATAACATTAGGGTTTTGGTTCTGCAGTGAGGCTTTAGGGCCATATTGGTGTAAAAACACCAATCTAGACTGAGCCTTATCGGCTTACCCCACGACCCGAGGCCACATATTGTTTCATTTTCTCTCTCTTTCTTCCTACTTATGGTTGAGGCCCAAAACCCCGTAAGAAAAGATTCGTTCAAAGGCGTCGAGAATGCTCAAATCCATGATGTTTGTTCTTAGTTGAATTCCGACCAAATTTCTCTCACTTGTATGGGTAAACTTATTTTTCATTCATTTGATGTTGATTCTTTTTTAATTATTTTTACTTCAATTGGTTTCATTGCACGTAATCATTTGAATTAGAGTGAAAAATCATCAATAAAATAATATTTCGGGTTTAATGTATGATTCTATGGGTTTTTTGAGATTTGAAAGTCTGGAGTTCGCGTATGATTTTGATAATTTCATGAAAATTTGATGAAAGCAGACCTTTTTCATTTTTTTGGTTATTTGTGGTTGATTACCTAAATTTGTAGGATTGATCCAACATAAAGTTGAAATAGGGTATAGTTAAGGTTAACTAATTAACTGTAAATGGTTTTGTATGGATATTATTTTTGAATCTAGAAAAGTGGGTTAGCTTTTCTTTCTACTTTGTAGTGGACTCTATTCAATATTCAATATTCAATATTTAATATTCAATATTTTTGTTTTCATTAGACATATAAATATGTATATCAATTGGTTTTATTTTACAATTTCCGATATTATGCATTTAGGTTTTGTTTTACAATTTCTTGATATTATGCATTTAGGTTTTGTTTTATAATTTCTTGATATTATGCATTTAGGGTTTTGGTTGATTTGATTTGATTTTCCCATTTTAAAAAAATGATATGCAATTTGGTTTTCTCGCTATATTTCCTTTAATTTGTAATATGTTTTATGTTTTCTGAAATTTGGTTATATAGTTGTTTTAATCCATTTATTTATTACCTTCATTTAACTACTATGTTTGGTGCTATAAAAAAATTACTACATATGTTTGGTGTCCGAGTTTTTGATAGTTTAGTTATGTCGATTTTGAATTTATGGCGTACAATTTGGCGGAAGGTGAGTTGTGGGAAAAAGGCATTACTATTTAGGTTATCCCTCGTAATGACTATTGATATCACGAGATGTGTACGAGGAGAATATGGTATTACCCGACATTCGAGTGTTTGATTTGAATTGAAGAATGCATGTTGTTGAGCCGCATGTTACGAATCTTGAGTCTATTTCTTTGAGATCTTCCAGCTATTGTTAATTTCTTACGGTTTGTATCCATTTGATTAGTTCTTCGACAAGACTAGTCGAAATCATACTTCTTTGATAAGGTTTCTCACCTTTAGGGATGGAGGTGGTATTAATACAATGTAGTGTTGCAATTGATCTTGACCTTTTTGTGTGGGCTTTTTTATATGAATGAAATTTAGGTTGGTGTTTGTGGCATTGAAAGAAAAAAATTAATGTGCTAGAAACTTGAAAACTTATTTCGTCTATTTCTTTGTGCGACAGATGATCTTATCTCAAGAGAAACCATTCGGACACTAAATGAGCTTGTACAGAGTCTTCAAGAAGAGTTATCATAATGTAAAAATAATAATGGCACTATAAGTAGCAACTTAAGCAATTTGACAAAAAGCATCATAGAGCTCGAGAGAACAATTTATGGAAGATTAAATAAGACTCTTGTAACTCTACTCAATATTATCGAACATGGACTAATCTTTATAAAATCAAGGGTCCATATGCTCGTTTCTTAAATTATAACTCATCTTATTTGAACTGAAAATATGAAGTTCCAGTAGTGTACCAAGTGAGTGTTACCCTAGTGGTAAGCACTCCACACTTCCATCATCTCCACTAGGGTTCGAACCTTGGTAAAGACAATTTCCTTGCTAGGTGTATAGGAAGTTAGGATGTATTTTGGGCTTGGGCTTTGAGTTTGGGCTTGGTATCCTTACCCCTTCCCTTGGGCGTTTAAGCCTAACTGGGTTTAACCCTGAGATAGGGGCCCAGTTGGATGGGCCATAATTACCATGTAAAAAAATATAGTTTTGTAGTGTGAATACTACTATGTATCTAAATTTATTGGGTATACACCTAGAAATGTTATGAAGAAGAGTAAATTTTCTGAATTTGATGGAGGTTGTATCATATCTTCTAACAAGATTATCACTTGGATGCTTTTGCACTATTTAAGGTAATACTTTTCACAGCTTAAATTTTAATAATTAGGTGCCAATGAACATATTATTGGTGGGTATTATGAAAGTAATTTTTAACAACATCAAGTTGGAGCAATTTTCACTATATTTTGAGAAATTAAAATTTAAAGTGTGAAAGTTTTGGTTCTAAAAGATCAATTGTTAATAATTTCATTTACGAGAAAAGAGTAAGGCATGGATGACTGAAATCAATAGACGATTGATTATGAAAATGAACGAATGAAAAACAATATTAGTTACGAATTATTAGAGCAATTATAAAAATGGTTGAAATTTGGTTTGAATTGAATGGTATTTTTTGTAGTTAATTTTGTTCGATTATGTCGATTCTAAACTTGTGGCATACAATTTGATGGGAGGTGAGTTGTGGGGCAAATGATGGTGCATTACTATTTAGGTTATTCCTCGTAATGGGTGCTGATATCGCGGGATGTGTATGAGGGGAATATGGTATTATCTAAAATTTAGTATTTGATTTGCATTAAAGAATGCATGTAGTTAAGCCATATGTTTTGCATTGTACATGGCCATAAGTTTGGCTATGTTTTGCCATTTAGTTATCCTAAAGCATTGTTATTGATATCCCGAGATGTTTACTTTGCACTTACGGTATTACCTGTTATAGTAGGTGTTATTATGCTCGGTTGGTTATGCTTTTTTAAGGTTTGGTTAAAACATGGGTTTTTTTATTATAATTTATATGCATAACTATAATTGTTATCGTTTGTGTGTTAGTAGTTTATATTGAGGTTATGGGTAGTGGATTTAACTATGATTTTTATTATGATTGTAGATGAAAGTTGAAATTGCTAGTGGAACACTTCACAAATCGAAAGAGTTACTTATATATGTGTCGGTGGATAGATACTTAGAATATCGAGTGAGCATCTTTTGTTCGTGTTATGCCCTTTTTAAAAAAGTCAATTGCAATATTTGTGTCCAACTTACATAATATAAGTATTGTTTTTACCATAGTGTACAATATTTTTAGTTATCAATCACTTGTATGGTGGGTTAAACGTAAATACTAAAAATCGTTATAAGTAAATCGTGTTAACTAACAATGACAACGTCAATAACTTCTCCTTTCTCGTGCGTAACAAAAATGTGGTCTACATCCCGGAATGGCAACTCCGGACTAGTGCATGATTAAGCTCGTATATGATCGTAGCAATACTATACAAATGTGCTCGATACGCACGAGACATTTACAACGAGTCCTAGACATTCGGACAGGGTGAATATTTCCAATCATAATCAATTTCAAATATCTATAATCACAACTAGAATAATGGCAATATAGTGTGCTTCTAATTTTGTTGTCATCCTTGTTAATGGAAGTGGGCGATTTTCCCATTAAGGAAGGTTGAGGAGGATCTTGTCACGAAAACGTCCGACGTCCTTATCATCGAAATATGGGAACCATGTTGCTCAAATTGTTGTGATGGTCAAAAAACAAAATGCATTTCACGGTCATATTCTCTTTCCGTCCTTAACATGCTTAACAATACAAAAGCTCCTCTCAACCCAAAGGGAGGGCTAATACCAAAGCTCATGGATGATTTACTTCCTCAAAAATATCATCATAGATGACATTGGTAATGCTTGCTTGCCGTGTGACACAAAAGTTTCATAAGTTTTAGTGTCTCATACAAGTAGACTTTAGTCGAAGCAATAATTTTTATACATCTATTCTAAACTACTAAACAAAAAATGAGGTTCGTGTAACTATGCAAGATAAAAGGCAATTTTATCAAAAGGGGGAATACAAATATTAGTTGCACATTTGTGCTCTTTATACGATCGGACTCACTTTATTAACTCACTTTATTAACTTTGCTCATTTCGTCTCGATCGAATGTTTTTTACTGTGAACTTTCCATAAAATTTTTAAAATTTTCGGGTGAAAACATTCTAATCACTTGTAATGGTCCAAGATGATATGAGCTTTAATATCTTTTCTTTATCAATGGATGAAGATAACATCATAGTGAACATAATAACTTCGTAAATTTGTTCCGAGAAAGAGATATTTTCAACCATCTCATATCAAAGTTATTTGTTTCCTTTGATACATGACAAGTTGATAAGAAATAGCATGTAAGTACTTTAGGAATATCCCTAAGGTATTTTGCTTACTAGCTTGAGTGCTTGATTGGTACTATTAAATTTAATAGAGTGAATTTAAGATTAACCTACCGAGTAGTACCCGAGTTAATACTGTATGTGGCAATTGTTCTTCAACAAATCTCCTATGGAGATGCTCCTCTATGAAATCAACTCGCAATAAAAAGAAAAAGCAAATGGGCGAACACACCATCCGTGTAACTTTAGGATATTCATATTATGTAACAATGTCGAGAAGTCAATACTTAAGATACAAAGCCCTTTCAACGAGCAATACGATTAATTAAAGACGATAGTGTCGATTAATATAAAGAATATTAGGAGCTTACTCTATCATGAAATCTCCATATAGATTTATAGGAAAGGATATAAATATTTAAAAAATGCTTCAGCTTAATGTCACCGGCGTAACTTTTGATGCTTGATTCAAAGAAAAATGCTTCACCAAGTTTTATTTGAAGCATTTGGTCATTCTCGCCATCTCAAGTGTTTGGGGAGGACTAGTCCGAGGCTAAGAAGGTGAACTTGATGAACTAGGCACCGATGAGCAGCTTCCGATTCGATGAGCTCCCATAACCACGCCGAATTAAAATCCGAGTCATTGTTGTTCCCTTATATTATTGAAAACCGTAAACACAAACCCCACAAAATTTTCCTCACAATATTGTCCCAATCCTCTCGATTCCCACCATTATTAGAGCTTAAAAACCTTAATTGCTTGGTCTATTCCGGGTCCTAACATTCGGCACAAGAACGACAATGCCACGATGGAATTACCTAGTACGAGCAGGGCTTTATTGCCTTGTGGTATTTTTCAATGCAAATCGATCTCTACATCCCCCTAAGAATTCTCATGAGACCCGGATCTCAAAATTATTCTCCTTTCGTTTTCCCCAAGAATACACAAAGGAAATAAACACTTTAAAGAAGGCGAATTCCAAGGTCCGAAATTACCACCATAACCGCAAGAACCCACAATCTATAATCAAATCAATTAGTGCCCATTACAAACCATATGAAATGATCAAATCATTTCCTCTTTCCCCATTCCAAATTGCAATTTGAATCCATTTTTAAAAATATTTCACATAATATCAAATCAAAAGATCCAATCCCAACGAAAGTCCGACCCATTAGTCACCAAATCAATAAGAAAGATTGAAAAGAAATCATAAAGGACCCAAAAATAAAATAAAATTAAAAAAAGGAAGTGGGGCTTAGAGGGCAAGACTAACCTCAAGAAGAAGTTGGAGATCAGTCGCGACCAAGACAAGGAAAGGTAGAGATAAGGACTAGGGTTTCTTAGAAATGGCGAAATGGAAGAAAACAAATGAAATTTAGCAGTGAAGGAGAGAGTAGTGTCTGTGGTGGAGAGGGAGGGGTTCTGCCTTCCCAAGTGCTACAAATGAGTAAGAGTATAATAGTTATTCACTCTTATCAAGTGCGGGGCATGTGTTTTAATAAAAATAACACTTAAATATAAAATTAATATAAAATTGACTCAACGCTCCGAGCTCAATTTTCCTATTTTTAATGGGGATGGTCTGTGTGCAAGTTGATTTTTACTGTTTTTAATTTAATTTAATTACATTTAGTCGCTCCAATCTGTAAATGTGGAAGTGTCTTTTCTCCGCCCTTTCACTTTCCGGTGTTCTAACACCCCCTGCTGCCCAACTGCTCTGTCATCTCTCTCCTTCCTTCCCCAAAAATTCTCTGCGTTCTTCTGCATTTCCATTGCCGCCCCCTTCCCCGGATACCCCTTATCCAGTCCAATCAACTCGCCGATGACTCACACAGCAGTTCCTGGTCGCCCAAACTATCTCTTTCTTTGCAGCGATATTATTCCCCATCAACGGTAAAATTTCTTTGTGCTGCATGATATATTTAAATTATTATTTGCAATTTTCCAGATCCATTGAGTAGGTTCGTAATGCAGAATATTGCAACAAATTTAGGTTGTTTTATTGGGATCTAATTCAATCGAAGCTAGTTTCGTTGTCTGGGCTTCAATCCAGGGTTAGGGTTTTAGGAGAGAGGAGAACAGCTGGGAGAGAGAGAGAGTGAGAGAGAGAGAGAGAGAGAGAGAGAGGCAAGATGTTCAATAAAATCATTAAACGGGGTAGTCGGAAGGGGTCGAAAGCTGATGATTTAACTTTTCCCCCTGGTAATAATCAGGGCTCAAGTGTAGTCGTTAATCATGCCTCGCGTGTTGTCGCCCCTAATTCGGGTTCAGGTGGTGTCATTGCGCCTGTTCTCTCGCCTTTGGGCACCATCGAATCTTTGCCTTTGTTTAAGGATGTTCCCGCCTCAGAGCGTCAAGCTTTGTTTTTGCTTAAGGTCCAAATCTGTTCTTATGTTTTGGATTTTACGGACACTTTGAAATCTGTTAGGGAGAAGGAAATTAAGCGGCAAACTTTGATGGAGCTTATCGAGTTTATCCAATCTGGGTCAGGAAAAATTCATGAGAGTGTACAGGAAGAGATGATTAAGATGGTGTCTGTAAATATATTCCGGTGCTTGCCCCCATTTTCCCATGAAAATACTGGTGTTGAGGCCACTGATCCAGAGGAAGAAGAGCCATATCTTGAGCCCTCCTGGCCTCATCTACAGCTTGTTTTTGAGCTTCTGTTGAGATATGTTGTGTCACAAGATACAGACACTAAGGTCGCCAAGCGCTATATTGATCATTCTTTCGTGCTGAAGCTGCTGGATTTATTTGATACAGAGGATCCAAGGGAGAGGGAGTATTTGAAAACTATTCTTCATAGGATTTATGGGAAGTTTATGGTACACCGGCCTTTTATTAGGAAAGCAATCAATAATGTGTTTTATCGGTTTATATATGAGACAGAAAGACACAACGGGATTGGTGAGCTTTTGGAGATTCTAGGAAGTATAATTAACGGGTTTGCTCTTCCAATGAAAGAGGAGCACAAGTTGTTTCTTGTTCGGGCGTTGATCCCCCTCCATAAACCAAAGCTTGTAGGGTTGTATCACCAGCAGCTCGCATACTGTATTACTCAGTTTGTTGAAAAAGATTACAAATTGGCTGATACGGTAGTAAGGGGATTGTTGAAATGTTGGCCTGTAACTAACTGCCAAAAAGAAGTGCTTTTTCTTGGGGAATTAGAAGAAGTGCTAGAAGCAACACAGGCTGCCGAATTCCAGCGCTGTATGGTTCCCCTATTTAGGCAGATAGCCCGCTGTTTGAACAGTCCTCATTTCCAGGTATGTGAAGCATCTTCTATTTTTTGTACTTCTTCCCAATTCCCTGAAGAAGTTGCATGCTGTTAGCATCAGTCTTTCAGTTATCATATATATGCCAATGTTGAATTCTAGCTTTTAAAAATTTTTCTTTTAAACCATAAAATTTGCTTCTGAATTGTTTGCACAATAGTCTAGCATGGTCTTCGTGTTTACTTTCTGTCGATGGAAATTAAATTTTAGATAATGGTAAACCTAGCACCCAGTCATGACTCATGATAAAGGATTATTGCACCCTTTGTTTGTTTGATCGCCAGATAGCCTTCTTAGTTATGTTTTTGTGATACAATATAACCTATTTCTTTTTCTTTGCTCTTGATTCATTTTTCTTTTAAACTACCAGGGCCTCAATCTTAACTAGTTGGCAAAGATCTTATTGGCTCATTTGGTCTATTTTGAATATGAACCTGCCTTGACATGTATGTAACAAAATACAACTATGTATGCAAGTCAACCAATGTCAAAATTTGGATATACCAATTGTGGTTTTGACTATGCGGGTCTAGTTCTAGGTACAAGCCCATGCAAGATGCTAAAGAATGAACCCTAAGTGCCTAGGTGCCAAAAAGAGAGCAAGAACAAGAAACCTTCTTGAAGGTCTATGACTTTAATTTTAGACCTTAAAAAGTTCCCATCGAGGCTATGTTCTTCGTGAGTTGCTATTGGATTGAACCAAAAAGTTCTCGCCGTCCGCCATTGATGGCGTTGAAGCTATCGTCGAAGATGAAGTTGTTAGTATTGCCGATGGAGGTTTTGATAGAGGTTTTGAGCGCTTTTAGTTTGCTTGGAAAGGCCGTCCTCGATCGGATAACTCATGGGTTAGTGAAGTATCGTCATGAAAACTCTCCTGTGGTGAGTTTTTCATAGCTAGGAAGAATGATGGATTTACAAAATTTTATTTTAGGAAAAAGTTTAAAAATAATAATTAGGAAATTTATGTGGTTTAGATGTGTTGCTTGGGGAAGGAGTTTTGCTTTTGTTGCTTGGGAAAGGAGTTTAAGTTTTTTGTCTTACTTGATTTAAGTCCCCAAGTTTTTGTATTTTGTATTTGTATTAAGGTGCCCTAGCTCGCTTGCTATAAAGTAGGAATGTTAGTCTTGTTAACAACATTGAATATGCAATGAATGTGTGAGATGCTAGTTTCCTTCTGTCTTCTCCTCTAAATATTCCTCTTTCCCTCTCAAATCCTTCTTTCTCCTCTAAATTCCCTCTTCTCCCTTTGTCCTTTCCCGTTCTCTATCAAATAGTCTTAAGAATCGGAATCTAACATTAAAGTATCTCAAAACACAGATAGTACTTATTAATAGAATTTTAAAACTAACATTAAAAAATCTCAAAACACTCACTTAAGATAGTACTGAGTAGTATAAGTCTAAAACAAAACAAGCAAGTATAGTCATAGAAAATATATATTTGGTGAGTGATTGAGATCGAGACCAAAAAAAAAAAAAAAAAAAAAGAGACAGAAAAGAAAAAGAAAAAGACACTTACAAAGTTATAAATAGTAAAAAAAGAAGAAAAAAGGAAACTGAAAACATGAAAAAAAAGAAGACAGAAAATGAAGAAAACGAAGAAGCCACAGGAGGAAGAAGCTAAAGAAGAAAAATAAGAACCCGAAACCGAGAGGAAGAAAGAAGAAAGAAATTCGAGAAGAAGAACAAAGAAGAAAAAAGAAGAAGGAAGAAAGAAAAGAGGTAGACCGAGTCGAAGGAAGAGGAAAAAAGAAGAAGAAGAAGAAGAAGAAGGAAGAGGAAAAAGGAAAAAGGAAAAAAAAGAAGAAAGGAGGAGCATACTAGGGCGTATGGGTTGCACGTCGGCGCCCGAAAACACAACCTGACCGAAAGGGTGGAATCGAGGAGGAGGATGAAGGAGGTAGGTCCTACGCGCGTTTGAAACTTAAGGTTTCTTTCTTCTTCTCACGAGAGTGTCACAGGTCTCACACAATGCACTCAAGCATGCATTTTTGAGTTAAGTATTGGTCCTTTTTTGGTTTTTAAAATGAACCAAATGGTACTCTTGGTACCTGGCATGTCTAGTCGCCTTTTGCACCCCTATAAAAAGAGCGCCTCGGTGGGGGGCTTTTGGAGGGGTTGAGCTTGACCCTCAAATAACTTTCTTGCGGCCCGGCGCACTTTTGTAAACTAAGGTTGGAGTAGCTGGGAGCACTCGAGTCTAGAGTTCCTTCTTCTCACTAGTGTCGCGGGTCTCAACTTTTTCCGAGCCATGTGTGTCCGAGCCATGTGGAAAGGTCATTTTTTTATTTTTTTAAAAAATAGGCGAAGTGTACTGTTGGCACCCAAAAAGCTTGCCCCCGCTTGCTTTTGCGCTCGATAAAAAGCCCAAAAGCGAACAATTCGATGGGCTTTTTGGAGGGGCTGCCCTTGACCCTAAACTAAGTGCTAGGTTATGGGGCTTTCTTGTGCCTAGGGCAAGAGAAGGTGAAGAAAACTGAAATTAGAGGGAAGGCAAGAGAAGAGAATAGTAATCGTAGGCTGGTTGCTAACTCCGATTGAGCAACCGACTACAAGATGTGGCCAATTGTGAACCAGCGGAGGAAGTGTATAGAGAAAGAGGGAGGAGATAGAGTGGGAGAGAGATTAGCACAAAAATTAATAATAAAGCTAACTACTCAAGATCTACCATCCTAAAAGTACTTCCTAAAATTAAATCTTAACATTACATTAAATTGTCAAAATACAATTATTTACTAAACCTAATAGATTCATGTTGTACATCATAAGCCTGCTGTTTCTTTTTCTTGTAACTGTCATCAATTATTTTAGTTATAATTTTTGGTCTTGATGGGCTTGGTTGTGCGGACCTTACTATGTGTCGCTTCTTTCTTTAGTCTACAACAATATTTTAAGCTTCCTGGATTAAACTGTGTGATATTTGTATAATTTTTTCCAAAAACGTTTTGGACCTAAATTATATTGTAGACACTAATATTTCTTTGTTACGTGTGAAGGAAGCGCTAATAGTGCTGATAGTGTTAAAGTGTTTATTTTGTTAACCTATGTTTGATTGTGCATGAATGGGAGAGTGATGCTATTTAACCAAAGAGACTTGGGTTTGCTTTTCCCTAAGTGTGTTAAAACTGAAAAGCTTGTGTGATTACTTTCTAGATATTTTATTTTTGTTTTTCGTTTTTTTTGGGGTGGGGGGGACTGCATGAGGAGCCTATAATATTATTCAATTCCGTTCACTGCTAATCTTCACTTTTGAGGAAAATACACTTACAAAGTTTTTTATGTCAACTAAATTAGTTGTTACATTTGCCACTACATAATGTGCAATTCTTTTTCTCCCTAGTAAACTTTATTTATTATGTAGAGAGAGAACTCATACGGTTATAATTTACCATTGCACATGATTGGTTATAATGTTTTTTTTTTTTTCCAAAGAAAAACCTAATCTGCTATGAAATAATGGGGGAAGATAAATTTTTAGGACTAAAGTTAAAGGCAACTAGGAAGGTCAGTTTTTTTTATGGATTTTCTCTGACAGAATATGTTATCCTTTGTCAGAGAAGCTTCCAGATAACTACTGTATAGAAGCAATTGCTTCTTTTTCATATCCACATGCTTAGTTTGATTTAGTACAGTGCTAATGTTAAAGGGGTTAAAAAAAGATCTTTGATAAATTTCTGTATTATTTATTTGTCAAACAGTGCTTCCTGCAACCTTCTGTTGACGGTCATATAGACATTGGGTTGTACCAATGCTCTGATCTTCTAGAATTCAGATGTGCACTGTTTTGGTAACGTTAAAAATGGAATCGAAGTTCCCCTTGTTCTCTTCTATTCTCTGCCTGGTCATTGAATTTGTTGAATTTGCTCAAGCGAAGTGAAAACCGTAGTACTTTTCACCAATAATAAAGAAAACACCTGGAGATGGGGTGCCCCATGAAATGGTCAAAGTGACTTGGTGGGATTACTGTTTAGCCAAACTTTTCTGGTCAGCTACAGCATTTTGCACAACAATGCTGATTGTCAAACTCTTCTTTAATGTCAAGGCAATTACAGAATTTCAACTGGGGAACAGAATTTGCAGTTCTGGTTTGCTTTCAACTGTGTCATTGTCAACCAGAAGATGGCTAAACTACACAAGGAATTATATTAATTTTTCCTAGTTTAGCTCGGACATTGTTGTGAACATAAGCTGTTCTCTTAGCTGCTTTCTCTTGTGTAGCATCGTACCAGATGTGATGCTTATTATGCTACTGTTTGTTGCAGTCTTTTGGACATTGTGTGGTTGGGCATTACCTGAAGCAGAGTCACTCTTATCTGCTTAGAAACTTGATGAGTCTCAAATTTTAGTAGATCTTTAAAATTGTAAATTTTTAGTAATGAATATTTCAGGAGCTGTATTTTATGTGGGGAGGCTGGAGAGACTTACAACAAGGTAGGAAACTTTTAATGGGTCCTAATTTGTCATGAAGCTTTATGTCTTTTGTTTTGAGCTCAAGCGTTTATAATGGATTTCTCAATTAGCATTGAAACTGTCATGGACAAATGAAATGAATATAGCCAATACCTTTGTCCGTTATTGTCTTGGGTTGGTTGCTCATGGGGGACATTGATGGGTATAGCCAATACCTTGGCCAGTTAATTGACATCATTTTGTATACAAAATAATGTTTGTAACTCAGTGATCGTCCTCTGCATGAAGTACTAGGATAACTTACACTACAACCCTCTTCTTTTTAGCTTTAGCTTACAGGACTAAGCTTACAACTTCTTGGGGCTAACCTTATAACTATCTTACAGCTCTTTACAACCTCTCCTTACAGCTAAAAAGAACAAGAACAATTACTCCCAAATTTTGGAGTTTGAGGAATTTCATTAGGGATGGCAACGAGGCGGGGATTCGTCGTTCCAAAATTCTTACATCTTAAAAGAACAAGATCAATTACTCCCAAATTTTGGAGTTTGAGGAATTTCAATTAGGGATGGCAATGAGGCAGGGATTCGTCGTTCCAAAATTTTATCACCGCTGGGACGAGGACAAGGACATGGAGGGGAATTTTTGGCGTCGTTCCCCATCTCGGTCTCCCTTTTCTTAGTATACTCTACTTGGGAACTGTCTCAGAATTTTATGCTACTCAAACCCTAAATATAAAAGTGAAGATGAGTATTACTTTTTCCCCACCCACCTTTCGTCCCTTTCTCGTCCTCTTTCCCCTCTCTTATCTTCTCTCTCTCTCTCTCTCTAGCTTTTGGAAGGAAGAATTTGGAAGCCAAGAACATCATACCTCCCTTCATCATCTTGGCCAAGCTATTCTAGTCATCAATGTCTCACAAAGGTAGTGGTAGAACTGCCCATCCGGCTGTCACATCTCATCCCGCTTTGCAGCTTCTCCCTCACCACCACCCACAGTGGCACAATCTCGAGGATAAAGTCTGCTGCTCTAAACTTTTGTTTTTTCTTTTTGTGGTACTTTTCCTGATTTGTGGAGATTTAAAGATATATTGTCTATTTTTGCCTTTTTGCTATGAATTGTAAATGAGAAAGGTTCATTTTTTAGATTTATGCGTCTTTATGAGTATTTTGGATCTTAGATTCAATACAAGAATGCAGTCGTAGCTAACTTTATTTTTCGAAGCAAAAGACATTTAGCGACAAAACAGTATCAAAAAAGTTTGATGCTAAAGCTATGGTTGCAACTGAAATCGGCAACAAAAAATAAGTCGTTGCTATCTGCTATGAAACTATCTGAAACGAAAAATATGTCGTAGCTATTAGGTACAATATTTGTTGCAGATAGCAACCAAATCTAAGACGAAAATAGTTTCATCTCTATATGAGACGAAACATGTTTCATAGTTATACTATATTTTTCGTAGCTGATATCAACAAATCTGTAGACCAAAATGTTTTGTATGAATTGAAGTACAAACAATTATTTTTCTTTCATTAATATTAAAAAAAGGTGACCAATGTTTTTGACTCTTTTTTCTTAATTTCCATTTATTTGTAATTATGTATGTCCCATGCATAGATATGAGGGCTATAAAATTACATACAACCATTTAAGAAACTACCACAAATATGTTTTTAATAACCAAATGTCAAATTACACAACCAGGGCGGAGCCCTTCATGTGCCAAGGGTGGCCCAAAAAAATTTTAGATAATAGTTTATTTTAGAGTGAAAATTTTAAATTATTAGTGATTGGACACCCTTTAATTTGATCCAAAAGACATTGGACACCCTTGTTTCGAATTCCTGGCTCCGCCACTCGTAGACAACCAACTAATGAATCTCAATTTTGGCAATTGAGATCTTATTCCCCCAAAAAAAAAAAAGCTTTCACCCCAACAACAAATTTTTAAATATAATCTGATTAAGTGTAGGGGTGGGAAAGGCTTGCATCTGCTCTCTTTTGTTCGCTCTTCCTTCAGAGCTTGGAGCTCATCTAATTTTTATTCAAGTGAGCCTCTATTTGACAAATGATGAATGGTGTGTTCGATGTAGACAGCTCCCTTGTTCACACATTAAGCAACTTGAAAAAATGCTCATAATCATCTACTTTAGTTCCTGACTGGGAGACATTGAGCTTCAACTGATACCGATCCTGTAAGTAGATAGTTAAAAGGAAAAGGACAAATTTCAGAAGCTACCAATGTTCCCAGGAATGTTATCGAACATTACCACAATCCATATGTTCATCTTGCAATTGGATAAGTGTAATGTTTAGTGACCATAGACTAGGAATGTCAACGAAGGCATCACTGTGTTCAAGACTTCAAAGATCCACAACAAAACTCTGAGAATGCCAACACTAAAATTAGAGACTCATCTTACAATCAGATCAGTGATCGTCACACCAATTGGTAATCTATAATGAAAAATTTAAATGTGTATCACCTGAATCTTTACTTGTGTAGGGTAACGCTATGTAGAACGGGACCTTTTCGGATCTTATTCCAACACGATCTGCAAGGCTCCAACCTACACTAGCTGTCAATTAAAAATCTAGAAAATTAACTCAGCATCTACAATGGAGTCCTCACACATATTAAAAATCAATGATAAAAATCATCTTGCTAATCATTCTTTCTTTTTGTATATCTTACCCCTTAGTTAATGATAGCAATATCACCAATTCCAAAGCAAATCCAAACCGATCTAGTTTAGCTTGATTGGGTTTGATGTGAATCTATCAAATTCAGGTTAAACTAAACTTGATTTGAATCGAGATATTCTTCAGGCTCCAGCATAAGTAATCAAATATCCAAGCTTGCGTATATTCTCTAAAAAATGGAAAGATTCGTGTGGTTGCTCATATCTTTCTATAAGCCAGTGAAGCCTATCTCTCTAGACACCTATCTTTCTATATGCCCTGGCTGGATTGAAATTCACAAAGAGGGATACAGAAACTATCAAAATTAATCAAATTAAAAGCAAAGTTCACAAAATTCATCACATTTACACAACCACTAACCTGTGCACCAAAAAAGTAAAAACAAAAACCTAAATTCTGCTTGAATTTCCATCGGCACCAATTAAACTGATAATCTCTCTTGTCATCCAAAGGAACCCTAATGTCTCTCCTCATTCAACCCTCCGCTGTCTAGAAATCAATTCGACAGCCCAAATTCAGAACAGTTACTCAATTTCACAGCAGTTAATATTAATGTTAATCAGGCTGATTTTGATTCAATTAACCAAAAACATTCAAGAACATTAACCCTTAAGAGAGCGAAATGCATCAGATTCATAAATGAACTAAGGACATCACCTTAAGTGTCTTCTAACACCAATGAAACGCTTGAAACTTGGCCATAGCATAGTAAACCGAAGGAACGCTGTTTTACACACACACACACACACACAGACACAGAGTGAGAGAGGGAGGGAGAGAGGTGCACATTGAAGCCATACCTTTGTGCTGGAGATGTTGTTGGAGCTCCGATTGAAGCCCGAGCAACGATGAGAGAATCTAGGGTTTCAGCCTTTTCACCCAAGCGGGAAGAGAGTAGTAGTAGATGATGCAAAATGGAATGGCGAATACCGCGAGCCCTCAGATCTGATTTATGGCTCTGGGACTCTGCTATGAAAACTTGAAACCAATTGAATTATTCTTCACTAACTCAAACAAAAGTTAGAGACGAACTGCCCGAGTGTTTCTAACGGAGACGAATTTTTGGATTCGACTCCAAACTGGCCGGAGCGTTTCTAATAGAGACGAATTTTTGGCTTTAACTCCAAATTGGTCTCCACTTGAGACATACATTTCATTGCGTCGCAAAATGAATTGAGTCGAAACCTTAAATTCATTGCATATATCCATAGCTATATGTGTGCTTTTTGTAGTGATTGGCCAATTTAAAATTGGTTCAATATGTATACGTCGGGGATCAGGGACCCACCGGGGCAGAACCAGGAACGGGGGTGGGGAAGGCACTCTGCGGCCCCAACCTACCCCATTGCCATCCCTAACTTCAACTTGCATAGGCTGATGCAATGCACATAGGCAGGTGCACTACTAACTGCCCACAATTTTGTTATTGTTTCCGTGACTGTTTTTGCCTTATACCCAAAAGGATGGGGTTGCCATCCCTAACTTCAACTTGCATAGGCTGATGCAATGCACATAGGCAGGTGCACTACTAACTGCCCACAATTTTGTTATTGTTTCCGTGACTGTTTTTGCCTTATACCCAAAAGGATGGGGAATGATATTTACTTAACGCTTTGTTTTCACACTTGAGAGCTTCCCTTGGGGCCACCATAGGTATGATGTCACATAAAAGGCTTCTGATGTCTGCTGTCTATCAAACTACAAATATAGCTGGCTTATTTGTTTCCAAATATAATATTTAGTCCTGTTCACTTTTGATTTTGTGACTATGAACATGCAACTAGCACACAGGAGTAATTGTATTTGTATACTAGCAATCGAAGTTCTATGGCCTGTGATTGATTGTCATGGCTTTCTGAGTCCAGGTTTATGGTTTCTGAGGAAGTTCACTTGGGCAAGAATTGATTGTGGAAGATGGCTTAATCTTCTTTCCTTAGGTGTAGTCTGTCTACATGTATATGTGGAGTTTGTAGTCTCCTTGCTAATAGCTTTCTGAATGAGAGTTCTTATTCTTCCATCTATCTTTTGTTGGGTTTATTAAAAATTTTAAGCATGTTTATTCTTCCTTGGAGACATGTGCATTCTTTCATTTGTTTACCTGAAAAAGAGAAAAGGTTGGTGAACTTGTCTGCAGGAGGGAGGATCTCAGTAAGCCTGTGATTTTGCAAGTTCACTGAATTAATGTTTGATTGGGGATATGACTGCCCTTTTGGTGATTGCCAAGGGAGAGCATGCTTACCCTATTTATTTGTCACAGGACTGTGGTGCAGCGTGAGTGCACAAGTGCTTCTGATTTATGCCTGCCTTGTTTGCTTCTTTTCAACCTCCCATCTCCCGGTGACAGGCACATTGATAGTGAAGGACCTGATTACTGTTCTCTAGTTCATGATGACGTCGACAGTATAGCTGTTTCTGATAGAGAACAAACTCTCGTCAGTGTTGAATGTTCTATATAATGTGATATTTGGATTGCAGGTTGCAGAACGGGCACTCTTCTTGTGGAACAATGAGCACATTGTCAGCTTAATAGCCCAGAACCGTAGTGTGATTCTGCCAATAATTTTTGAGGCATTGGAGAAGAATATTCAGTCACATTGGAACCAGGCTGTTCATGGCCTCACTGTTAATGTTCGAAAAATGTTCTTGGAAATGAATGTCGAGCTCTTTGAGCAGTGTCAAAGGGATCATCTAGAGAAACAAGCCAGAGCTAAACAGGTAGAAGAGCAGCGCCAATTAATGTGGAAGAGACTTGCCAAAGTGGCTGGAGAGGATATGGTTGCTGCTTGAAAGTGTAATTTATTGTGGTGGTATTTCTTTCTTTCCTTCTCTTCGTCAAATTTTTTGTCTTGCCTTTCTGATTTTTTATATTTCATTCTGACCACCGAATTGCGAGGAAAGTAGTGAAAAATGTAACTTGTAATCAAAAATTTGCAGATGAGAATGATATGGTGCATGTCGCTATGGAAAAAATGTTCTTTCTTCATTCCTTTTTTTGGAAGTTTTATTTGATTAAAGATATGATAAGCCCAATGGCTTGTTTAATCGCCATGGAATGTAATTAATCTTTTAATTCAGGTTGCTAAGTAATTTTAATCGCCATGGAATGTAATTTTGTTTACTCGTTATGTTCAATGACAATTTTGATTGCATCGACTCCAAGACAATATTCAGAGAAATGATCCAGTAATTTACTTGGTCATCGGACTATTTGGATTACGATTGGACTATGTTACGAGCAAAGACTAGCTAGCCTGACCGGCCAGTTGGATGAATAAACTGGAGTAAGATTCCAATAGTTCAATGGTCAAACGGTAGGGTCTGACATCAGCTCAACCAAGTGATTTATTGTGAGATAAGATTTTTAGTGTTGGTACAGAAAAAGGGAAACAACTCAGATTGGCGGGTCTGACATCAGCTCAACCAAGTGATTCATGGTAAGATAAGATTTTTAGTGTTGGTACAAAAAGGGAAACAACACAGATTGGCAGCTCCATCCTGCCGCTAAAACCTCTTTGGTTCTGACGAATGTTACGAAAACCAGACTTGATCAGCCGATTGAATCGATTGGATCGGAATCGGTCATTAGTCCGGTTCGAGAAAAGCATAAACTCTTTTGTGCTATTGAACCGGGAAAACCTAGTTGACTCGAGGAATCGTTTGACCCGATGAAACCATGGTCCGATAGGAAATTCCCTTCTTTTCTTTGCTGATTGCTTTCTTTCATTGGCTTCTCTGGTTAACCTTTATTGTAGGTCCGATCGGTTGGCTCTAGGGTTATCCATTTTGGGAATTCACATCATCGGGGTTGTTGGAAACCCTAGAAATGTGGTCGGGAGGAAGAAGTCGATTCAAGTTTACATGGATGACTCGCTTTTACATAATGCATGACCCTTGGAGTGCTCTCTGTCAAGCTCGAGCTCTTGGAGGCCAATTGATTGTGATGTAGTGTGAAGGTTCGAGTTGGAGAGTCTAAATAATCCTAAAGAGAGAGGGGCGGGATAGGGTGATGAATGGAAATTGCATAAATTTGAAGTTCTTACAAAGGAAATTGAATTTAGGAACCGTAACCGAGTCTAGAGTGACTCGGATAGAGAGAAATAAAAATTTTACATGGAAACCCTCGTGGGGTAAAAATCATAGTCATTGCTAATTCAAGCACTAAGTCAAATCCATTATTTGAATCCATAAATACAATGATTAACTACCCGAATTGCTTCCATAGACAATGTTAATACAAGTTTTCCTAGGCACGAAATTAACTTATCTATCCTATTACTTACAAACCGAGGTACCCTTTAGAGTTTGGGAAAATTGAGTTGAGTTAACCCTTAATACTCAATAAAGGGATAAAATAGAAAAGTATTTGAGAAAAGAGTAGAGATTGCAAGACTTTTTTTACAAAATCTTTACAGCTCGGAAAATTGTGATTGAATGAACAAGAGTTATAAAATAGAAGAGAGTATATGAGTGATGAGTTCTTAGTTCTAACAATCTTGTAAGTCTTGAATGAAGACTTCTATTTATAAGCAACAAGGAAGAAAGTCGTTGTGCCTTGGGCTGGAGCTTTTGGGTTAGCTAGCCATTACAACGGATAGTCTTAAGTCCTCGTAAATAGAACCGTTTAGGATATAGATGTTGAACATAGGTCCTAACCTCCAAAAGCGAGTTCTACCAACTTCTTGGACATGAGAAACACGATAGAAACAACCGTTGGATTTAAAAACCAGAAGTTACCACAAATGGAAACAAATAGGTTGTAACGCCTCCAAACTCCATAATTAGCAAGTTAACCATAAAGATTGATTAACTAGTAATTAGCGCAACGAAAAGAAAGGTTGGAGGTGTTAGCGCTGCTCCAAATAAGGAACAAGGCAATATCCAAATAGGTTACATACAATATTTAATAAGGTTTAGGTTCGAAGGTAAATGTCTAATAAAAAACAATGTAAGTAAAGAGAATTAATTAAATACATGCCAACGAGGGTAATGAATTAATGATAACAACCAAAACGACTCAAGACATGACGAGTCACCACCACTCGTGAGTCCCTAAGACACTTCGGCCAGCGAGATAGCCTACTTCTTGCTCCCTTCTAGAGTAGCTTTACCTAAAACAAAAATAGAGAAAATATTTCCAAATAATGAGGCGAAGCTCAGCGAGCTTATCCAAGTACTGTAAATGATTAAGTGAAGATTTATGATTTGAGCGCATACATTTCAATTCATTTATAAATCGGACGAGGAGAATATAGTAAAAAAATTATTCATTTATTATTTGAGTGGCTCCTTACGATCGTTGATTTCCCTAAATATACACATACCCGGACCGATCGGAAAGTCGGGTTGATAATGGCCAAATATATATGGTGTGATCACAAATCCGATCACGCTATGATATGATTGATATGGGGGCGGTCACGTAATTAGGTGACAAATAATATTTGAAATGGTTCATTTCATTAAGAAAACCATTTGATATTGTTAGATATAAACATATGGATTTTCTTAAGGTACAAGTAATAAACATACCTTAAATCACGGTAATATCCTTTCTGTTCCCGTCCGGAGTTGCTGACTCGGATGAACGACGTGGATGCCTTAACAAAATAAAGTATCTCATTAATAGATTCAATACTTTTAGTACCCAAATTAACTATCGTTATCATTATTATCGTTATTATTATTACTACTGTTTTTTACTTATATTATTTTCTTTTTGTAACTACCCATGTCTAGATGAATTTATACAAGCAAAACTTTGTAGTTTACGAAACCGATGGTTTCATCTTAATAGGTTGAAATTTTAAATAATAATCGTACCTTAAATCAACCCCTCATGTCATGCAATATCATCGTAATGTTCACTTGCCCGTTTCTCCATAAAACACCTAACGTGATAATCGGTCCCTTCTTAAATTGAGTCTATTACTCATCTAGTTGTTTAATCCTCCAACATTGCTTAATTCTTCACTTGAATACCTAACCCAAATATTATATATCGCCTTAGTTAACCTATTTCTTTAATTTCTTCAAATCATCAAATTTGCCAATTTCCTTTAACTCTTTAAATCATCAAATTTGCTAATTTCCTTTTATTCTTAGAATCACCAAATTTGCTTCTTTTCTTTACTACCACAATCACTTATTTACTTATTTCCTTCAAGCGACCAAAATTTCTTATTTTCTTTAAACCCTCAAAATGACTTATTTTTTTAAACTTCCCAAAATTACTTATTTGCTTTAACTTCTTAAAATCATCAAAATTGCCTATTTTCTTTAATTTACATTTTTGATACACATACTACTAATGCCACATGTATGCTCATTTTTTTCTTAAATACTCACATAATGTCATATTTCTTCGAGTTTCATTTTAGCTTTACATGCATGTCCATTTTAGTTAATCTCCTCCTCTAAAATTTTCTAATAAACTTTGAATCATCACAAAAATCAAATTTCCTTCCCAAAATTTATAACCGATAATCATCTAACCAAAATCCTAGTACAACATATTCATGAAATTAAAATAATTCTCACAAATTCAATTTTCCTTTTTCCATGAACATCCAACCACCTAATTCAATGCCTTTTTATTTCTTTCACCAATAAAACCTCATAAAATCTGATTTTACATAAGAATCCCTTGCATGCAACATCTAACTAATTATTTTTAAAAAATTAAGGCTCTATTTGATTCTAAGAAAATTAGAAGGAAAGAAAAAAATGTGGAAAATGAATTTCTTTCCCATGTTTGAATTGAAGAAAAAGGAGAGAAAAAAAGTTTGATGGAAAAACTCATGGCAAATTTTATCAATTTGGTCAATGATATTTTCCTTCCAAAGTTGAGAGGAAAATGGAAGAAAAAATTCACAAAGAGAGAGAATGGAGAAAGAGAGAGAATTCTATTAAGAAAGGTCATTAAGAATTTTCTCTCTCCTCTCAATTAATCAATGTTATTGAGTATTTTCTCTCTCCTTTTCATGACAATGTAATGATTGGTAAAAAGTTGGAAAATGATTATACTTTTTTCCCTCTATTTTTCCTTGAACCAAATACAAGAAAAAAATTAATTTTCCCTTAACTTTTTTTCCTCATTACTTTTTTTCCATTAAAATTTTCTTTCCAACCTATTTTCTTCAAATCAAATAGAGCCTAAAGGAATTGATTAGTTGAAGGTTGAGGTTTTTACCTAAAACCCACAAGAAAAATGAGGTTTTTATGGTGAAAGGGGTGGCTGGACGGAGCTCCGGTGATTGGCGGTGGTTGGCGGCGACGGTGGTTGGGCTAGCGGTAGCAGCAGGACAGGAGCAAAAACCCGCGGTGGCTGGCGTTACCGGTGATGGCAACTGGTGGCTCCAGTGATGGCGACGGCGGCGCTGGTGGTGGTGGTCGCGAGTAGCCTAGGCTGTGTAGTAGAGAGGAGGTTGAGTGAGGGAGTTAAGTTTCTTTGGGAAGGGAAGCAAATGACGAAGGTGGGGTTTTTGAGATTTTTGGAGTTTAAATAGGCAAATTTTGAATCTGAAAATTCTCTCTCAATCTGAAATCCATCTCCCTTTTTTTAATTTTTTAATTTTATTTTTCTGGTTATTGGGCCCTCCATTCTCTACAAGCCTAAATATCCTAATAGCAATACCCAAGTTAAAAAGGATGTCGGTTTTAGGAATTCTCGACTCGAGTAATTATTTACAAACTTTAGGCGTATGAATTATTATTATTATTATTATTATTATTATTATTATTATTATTATTATTATTATTATTATTATTATTATTATTCCTTAAATTATCACAAAGCATAATTTATTTGTTCATTTATTTATTTATTTATTTTTGGTCATGCATTTTTATCATCATCCGAGTCCTGCAACACATAATATGGTTACTTCCATAAGTACATAATATACATGATAATGCGAAATGAAAGTGTGAAATGAAAGTGTACGCGCTCATTAATTCTTGTTGATGTATTGGATTAAGGTCGGGGCATTACACGAGTCGAGACAGTCTTTGTCCGAGTTTGTTCGAAATTTCCGCCTTTTTCTTTGCTTGTCTTTGAACGGTAATGAAGCCATTGTTTTTGCTTTAAACTGAGATTATTTAGATGTAATAAACTTGCAAAAACAAATTACAAATGGTACTCAAAGTATAAAAATACTTTGGTCCAAGTTTAGATAAGGTTTCGTCTAAATAAATCATTTAACGACTAAAATTCCTTCATCTATTAAAATGGAAAATTTCAAGTGTAATATTCAATTTGTTCAAATTTCACATATGTCTAAACTGAAAGAATAAATATGATAAAAATAGGCTCAAAGAGTTAAGTAAACATAATTTAGTATCTCGCCAATGTAATTAAATTCAATTTATTAAATACGGCTAAATTAGAATAAACATTAGTAATTATGATTCAAATTATGAAGTGAGTCGAGTTAAAAACATGAATTAAAATTGTGAAATTATTTAAGCATACACTTCGATCGAGCTATATTGAGAGTGGGTCGGTTCTAGAACTGAGTGGTTCAATTATAACTCGGTTTATTGATCGAGTCGGTTCTACTTTTCTAAATAGAACAGAGTCCTTCGACTTTAAGAGATACACATTAAGACCCAAAGTATTAGGCCAATCATCATCAAGAGTCCAAAGCATGAGTCAATGTTTCTAAGTTTTGGATGAATGACTTGAAATCAAAATCAAATAAGGGGTTAGTTCATACCGAGTCTTCAATCTCCCGCTTTTTATGAAAGGCATTCAAAACTTAGAGAAATGCAGAGTTATATTTATCAAGAATATCGAGCAATATTTGCAATATATATTAGAGCAAGTATATTAGAACAATATATCAGAGCATAAGTATGAAATATATATCTCGGAGTATGAAAGTATAAACTCGGAAAGAATTGTATCGGAGCTTGGAAAGAGTTATATTAGATCGGAAGCGAGTAGCTGACAAAAATAATACAGAGTGTTAGAGAAAATATTGAATAAATGAGATAAAGAAGTATCAAAACAAAATCAAATAAGTATCGAGCAAATATGATAGAGAAATATCATAGCAGAAAATTTCATGAAGTAGCAAAGATTGATACACAATATAAAAAAATAAGATTGCTCCCTTAAAATAGTGAACTCTCCCAAAGTCCACCAAAAACAACCCTAAGTTTTTTCTCCCCAATGCATTTGATAACAAAATACAAAGAGAAAGAAAAAATGTTGGACAAAAGTGTGGGAAAGGAAAATAGAGAAAATACAATGTTAAGGGGAGGACGTTCGAGTGTGCTAAGAAGAGGATGCCCGCTTGGAAGTTTGAATTCATTTGCGACGAACTAGCCGAGGTGATCCTACTTCTCCGATTTTTAAGCCCTCGGCCTCAGCTGGCTGACTAGGTCTGTTGAGATAGGGGTGGAGGTGGCTTTTCGGAGGTTCCAACCTCTTCGATTTTTCGAATTAGTTTCCCTGAGGAGGATTCTTCTTCTCATGACTCTCCTTCTTGTGAGGAAGACCCTTCCGCCGACTCTTCTTCATCTGCTGCTCGTTGGCTACTTTGAAGCTTGAGGAAGTCGTTAGCTTCTTGCCTCTTGAGCATATCTTGGTGCTCATTAATAAGAGTATTACTCCGATTAATTTGCTGCTAAGTAATGGCCTACATCTTGATGAGCTCGGGGATGAATTTTGCAAAGTAAATGAGAGTACCTCCGAACTCTTTAGCTAGAGAAGCAAAGTAATAAGCTAAATACTTAAAGGACTAAGTAGAGGGTAATGGTTGGGTTGAAGGGCCAAGGGTTAGAAGAAGTATGGATGGACAAAGAAAAGGAGGAGGTGGTTGAACAATCTTGGACAAATGAGTCCAAATTTCAAGTGAAGTTTCCTGGTAGCCCGGACCCACTAACTCCTCTTTGTCGATAGAGACAACAGGAGTCAAAAACTATTTTTGGGGAGCTCAAGTTTGAAATGAGCAAAAACTCGAGAAAGTAGTACTCCGAAGGGAAGAGGGGGATTCTTGGTGTCCAGGAGGGACAAAAGCAACCTGTTCGATGAAGAATGGAAAGAGATCGGCATCATGCCTTCCATGATGTCATAGATGACCTTAATTACCTTATTGTTAGGGTTCTCTTTGGATGGATAGAATGAGAACATAGTTCTCATAAGAAAGAAATAGAGAAGTCTGAGCTCAAACTTCAATTAAGTGATAGAAAACTTCATTCGAACATTGGGTTTGACTCGGCATATTTGGAGTAGAAATCATCGGTAGTTTTAGAGAATTTTTGGGTGTTGAAATCTAGAAACAAGCTTTCAATGTTGAAAATTATGTGAAGAAAGGTGAGAGTGATAACAATCTTTTTGCCCTGAACCGAGGAGATGAGGATCTTGTCCGAGGAAGACAAGTTTTGATAGAATTCAATGACTAATTCGGGTAGACATAGTCATAGAAACAAAGAAGTTCGAGAAAGTGTGTCTTCTTGAGTTTATGAACCCACGAAATTTTTGTGGGTAAGAAAAATTTGTCCTCCAAGCAGTAGTGCTGGGTGACTGAGGGAGTTTTTATTCTTCTAGTTTGAGGGAAGAATCATCTTTGGTTTCAAAGGCCTCATTATGAAGATCCTTAGGTTTTGAAGTTAAAAGGGTGAGTCCGGAAGAGGTCCTAGACTTTTTCTTTGTTACTGAAGCTGCCTCAAGCTCACATTATAGGGAAACTCTTAGTCATTTTCCATTTTGAGAGTAAAAGAGAGAATTAAAAAGAATTAGGAGTAGAAATAGAAGTAGAAGAAATCAAGACCGAGAAAGAGAGACAGAGTGAGAACCCGAGTCCGAAAACGTAGAGTAATGAATCTAAGTGAGAGTGAAAGCTGAGTTCGAGTGAGTGAGAGTGAAATAGAAAAGTAATAGAATGAATGAAAATGAGTGCTATGTATAGAGAAAATTCTCTCAAGGATAGGAAATCAAAGCTAAGTTTCGGATGCAATCCGACGGCTAGTTCCCAATGGCTATATTCTAGTGGTTTCTTGAGTTAGTATCTCCAACGGCTAGTTTTCCGATCAAAAACCATTGGAAGAGAGAGAGAGAGAGAATTTGTAAAAATTTTATTCAAGATTCGCTATTAATTAGAAATGACCTCATACATTTGAATGTCCATTTAATTTTAACTAAATATGACTTAATTATTCGTCCGAGCTAGAAATGACTCGGATAATCAATGACTAGAGCTCAATTTCATGAATTTTCAACTGAATTTCTGGTTAATCAGATTTCTCTCAAGGAAAACGTGTTTAAATAATATAAGCACATAATAACTTATGCAATTAAACATGTAATCAAGTATTTAACATACCAAGCTCATTTCTTGTAAAGAAAAACTGATCACCTAGTGGTTTAGTGAAACTATGAATCAATTGAAGGTTAGTAGAAATGAATTCTAACTCTATATCACCCTTTTTAGAATCGTCTTTCGGAAAGTGATATTTGACCTTAATATGCTTAGTTTTTGAGTGCTGAACTGGGTTCATAGTGATGTTGATTACACTTTGGTTGTTACACTTGATAGGAATTGTTGAGAAGGTCAGTCCCAATTCCTTCAAATGTTACTTGATCCACAGACAAGTGAGCACAACAAGCTCTTCGTTGTTATATACTCAGCCTTAGCTGTTGATAAGGTGATTGAGTTCTACTTCTTTGAGTTACGAGAAAATAAATGATTGAGCAAGAATTGGCATGCTACTGAAGTACTCTTCCTATCAACCTTGTACTCAGCATGGTTAGGATCCGAGTAGCCACCGAGAGTCGGATCCGAGTACCGGACACCAAGTCTCCGAGTGCTTGTAAGATATCCAAAAATTCTCTTCACCACAATGTGATGAGAGTCTTTTGGATTAGCTTGAAATATTGCACGAAGGTAGACATTAAACATAATATTTGGCCCACTAGAAGTTAAGTATAGTGGAGATCGAATTATACCTCTATAGATTTTTTGATATACTAACTTACCCTTCTCGTCCGAGTCCTATTTTGTATTGCTTCCCATAGGAGTTGCTGCCAGTTTAGCATCTTAAAGTTTGTACTTCTTGAGTAACTCCTTGACACACTTAGATTGGTGAACATGAATTCCTTCTTTCTATTGTTTGATTTGTAATCCAAGGAAGAAATTCAACTCTCCCATCATGCTCATTTGGAATTCCTTCCACATTAACTCAAAAATTTTTAACAGAGAATTTCATTAGTAGCACTGGAAATAATATCATCAACATAAATTTTATTAATAAGAAAATCTTTCCCCTTGATTTTAGTAAATAAGGTTTTTCCAATCAAACCTCTTTTAAATCCATTCTTAACCAAGAAGCTTCTCAATCTTTTAGACCAAGCTCTAAGAGCTTGTTTTAAACCATAAAGAGCTTTTTGCAATTGAAAAACGTGGTTTGAAAAATGAGGATTTTCAAATCCAGGGGGTTGCTATATATAAACTTATTCTTGAATGTAACCATTTAAAAAGGCACAATTAACATCCATTTGATAAAGTTTAATGTTCCTGTTAGGTGCAAATGCAAGTAGAATTCTAATTGCTTCAACTGGTGCAAAAGTTTCCCCACAATCAATTCCTTCTTCTTAGTTATACCCTTAGGTTACGAGTCCGGCCTTATTTCTAACTACCGACCATTCCTCATCCAGTTTGTTCTTTAAAACCCACTTGGTTCCTATAGTTGGGTGGTAAGTAAGTCATTTGGTTAAGGTCCAAACTTGGTTTCTTTTAAATTGTGATAATTCTTCTTACATGGCCTCTACATATTTAACTTCAAGTACGACTCCTATTAAATTTTTAGGTTCAATTATCAAATAAATGTAGAAAATGCACATAGATTAAATAAAGAAGAATGAGTTTGCATACTTGAGTTGATATCTCGAGATGATGTTCTCAGGTGGATGACTAGAAGCTTATTTGAAAGCTTTACCCGACCTTTGATTTACCATACCCGCTTCTTTAGCTGGTTGAGTCTTAGTCACTTCCCGAGTTGTTGTAGTCCGATTTGAACTGGGTTAGTTGTTTCTTCGATAATCTTGTTATCTAATATTCCGAGATAAGTTTCAACTATGTCATCATCATTTTTGATCAGTTTGAAAAGTATGAGAAGGTAGACTCTCTTAACTTGCCACTCGTCAATCTCATCAAAGATGACGTGGATACTCTCCATTTGTTAGTCCTCTTATTGAAAATGCCATAAGCTTTGCTATGTAAGGAATAATCAAGGAATATACTGTCTTTTGACCTTGCATCAAATTTAGTTAAGTGATCCTTACCGTTGTTGTGTACAAAGTACTTACACCCAAAAGGCTTAAAGTAAGAGATGTTGGGTTTCTTCTCTTTCTATAACTCATAGGGTGTTTTCTTCGAGTGTATAGTGTCCTGTGTTCATTGCCTCATCCCGGAAATAGTACGGTAGATCGTTTTTAATCATAATTGTCCTTCCTATTTCTTCAAGAGTTTTGTTCTTCCTTCCACCACTTTATTTTTTTGGGGCATTGTAGGAGTAGAGCAGTTGTGGAAGATACTAGATTTTTCACGTAAGTCAACAAATTCTAAGTAGTCAAACTCCCTTCTATGGTCGGTTCGGCTCTTGCAATCTAAGTTCTATATTCCACTTGAATTTGCCTGCAGAATCTGGTGAACTCCTTGAAAGCTTTCTTCTTATTTTTCAGAAAACATACCAAGGAAATCTTAAACAGTCATCATTAACGGAAGTTTTTAAACATGATAAATTCCGAGTTGAATCACTAAGAGGGATAATGTAAATGTTACCTAACATCATACCCGAGAGCTTTGTCTTCTTTGAACTTGCGTCAGCTATAAAGCAATTAGTATGAGTGAATCTTACCTCTTGTCCCTTGTCACATTATTGGGAGATGCTTACAAGATTGTATTTAAGACCTTTGACAAGATAAACTAGGCTGACTAAGTTGTCACCGCGACCAACTCTACCATAATCTTCCCTTCACTATTGTCTCCGAATGTGACTTTCTCTCCATCTATCTTTTCTAGCTTAGAAAAGAGTATTGAATTTCCCGACATGTGTCCGAACATCCACTCGTCGAGATACTAGTGGTCTTTCTTCTTGCCTTGAGGTGCCCGCAAATTACAAGCACACTAACCCTTCTCACTTCCTCTTACAAACCCAATAACTCGTCCTTACTGAGGTTAGTTTTGGAGAAAGAGCACTATTAGGAACCCATATTTAATAATTTTGGGCTTGGTCCGAGTCTAACTCTTCTTCTTTGGAAACTAAGTCTCCTTTCTATGAAAAACTTTCTTTTGTTAAAACATTGAGGAGATTTCTTTTGATAAACCTTTTTGGGCTCAGTCCCTTTCCTTATTAGATAGATGGGACTTTTTGAAAATGAATTTTCTTGAATCATTCTTGAAAAGACTCTTGTAGGAGTTGTCCCCTTCTTTTTAGAGTTAAAACCAAGCCCCTCCTCTCTAAAGGAAACATACCGAGAACCAAGTAGCGGATCAAGGTTTTTCCGACCTTGAGTAAGTTTCAAAACAAGGTTCTAAGACTCGATAAGCTTTTTCTTTAGTTACTTATAAGACACTCGACTCACTCTCATTATCTTGCGTGGTGGTCTCAAGTTCCTTCAAGCTAAGTCTCAGTTTTTCTAAATCAACTTTTAAAACATTGTTCTAAGATTTTAAAGACTCAAGGTTTCTTTTTTTTCAAATATAGAAGAATCGAATTGGACTTTTCCTCCAAAGTAAAAATATATTTAGCTAAGTCATGCTTGGAGAACTTAAAAAATAGTTGATTACCTCTTAAATATCGGTTTCCTCAGTATCGGATGCCTCTTAATTTGACTCGGACTCGCTTCTAAGTCGGTTATAGCCATTAGACATTTAGACTCATCCTTAATGTCTTTAACATTATTTGACTCATCTTCGCCTCGGTAGCCACCACAGATTTCTTTTTCTTGTAACCCTTCTTCCTATTTGGGCAATCCTTTACTATACGTTCCTTGCTGCCACACTCAAAGCAACCAGAATTTTTAGTGAAAGAGGAATTTCTTGAGGATGGAAATTTACCTTTCTTCTCTTTCTTGTAGATCTCATTTTTTGGATTTTTCTGCCATTTCTTGTACTTCATCATGCAATTAAAGGCTCGGCCGAAGTACCACAAGATCTTCTTCCGAGTTTGAGGAGCTCAGATTGGGACCATCTTTTTATGAGGCTTTGAAAGCAGGTTCTTTTCGGTATTGGCCTCAAATTTTTCTTACTCGAGATGTAACTTATGAGTGAGAAGTTTTCCAATGAGCTCATATGGCTTGAGTTTGCTTGAGGTCTAGAGCCTCTTCAATAAATGTCACCTTTGGACCCTATTTTTTCTTTGGAAGACTTCTTAAAAGTTTTCTGACTACTTCTTCATTGGACATCTTCTTTCCAAGTGACTTGAGATTGTTCACAATCTAACTAAACCGTCCATACATATGAGTGATGCTTTCGTTAGTTTCCATCTTGAATAGCTTGTACTTGTGCATGTATTGACTTATCTTAGTTTGTCATACTTGGCTTGTGCCTTCGTTGGTGGTAACCATAGTGTCCTACACTTCTTTTGATGAGTCACAAGATGAGACTTTGTTGTACTCGGATGCATCTAAGGCACACATAAGGATGTTCATAGCTCTGAAGTTCTTGTGCCTATTGTTCTTTTCAGCTGTGAATTTCGATTTTAGCTTTCCCACGGTCCGGTTGCCAACTTTTTCATGGGAATATAGTTTCCATCAGTGGTGATTTCCATACATCTTCATCTAGATCTTGGATGAAAGTCTCCATTAATTTCTTCCAATGGGCAAAGTTGGAGCCTTTAAACTTCGGTAGTCTAGTGAATAACCTTCCTTCATTGATCTCTCGATTATATTGAGCTATTTGATCTTTGGACCTTTTGATTGTGTTATCCTTTTTAGAAAGGTTAGGCTTTAATACTAATTGGAGGTTAAGTTAGAGAGTCTAAATCACCCTAGAGGGATGGGGGAAGGGGGTTGACTAGGGTGAAGGAAATTGAACTCTAAAACACTCGAGACAGGTATAAATAGAAATTTTACATGGAAACCCTCCTGGGTTAGAAAACCACTTGTCGGTGTTAATCCAAGCACTAAATCAAATCCACTATTTGAATCCTCAAAATACAATTGACTACTCGAATTGCTCCCTTAGACAATTCTAATATAAGTTTTCCCAGACATAGTTCTTATCTTATCCGCCCTAATACTTCCAAACTAAGGTACGCTTTAGAGTTTGCTTACGGTTCCCCATCCGGATCTTTACAACATCCAGTGGCTTACTCAAGAAGAAGGTATTCCAATCGGTTCTAGATGCCTCATTTCTTTGTCCATTGGCAAATCATATAGAGATGAGATTTGGTGTGATGTGGTACCAATGGATGTTTTTCATGTAATCTTAGGGAGACCTTAGGGTGACTGAGTTGAGTTAACTCTTACAACTCAGCCAAGGGATAAAATAAAAAAGTGTTTGAGAAAAGAGTAGATATTACAATACTTCTCTTTACATGACTTTTACAACTCATAAAGTTGTGATTGAATGAATAAGAGTTGTAAACTAGAAAAGAGTATATGAGTGATGAGTTATTAGTTTCAGCAATCTTGTATGTCTTGAATCAAGACTTCTATTTATAGGAAGTAATGAAGAAAGTCGTTGTACCTTGGCTTGGAGCTTCTAGATCATAGTCCGAGTCCTCAAAAATTGAACTGTTAAGGATGTAGACGTTGAACATAAGTCCTAGCCTCCAAAAGAAGTTCTACCATGTTGTTGTATATGAGAAATAAGGTAGAAACAACCTTTAGACTTAAAAACCGAAGTTACCACAAATGGGAACAAACGAGTCCGACACTATTGTCCGAGTCCGCCCGAAATTTTCGACTTTTCGTTTCGTTGTCTTTGAATGATAATGAAGCTGTTGTTTTTGCTTTAAGCTGAGATTATTCAGTTGTAATAAACCTGCAAAAATAAATCACAAATGATACTTAAATTATAAAAATACTTTCGTCCAAGCTTAGATAAGGATTAGTCTACATAAATCATTTAATGACTAAAATTCTTTAATCTATTAAAATGGAAATTTTCAAGTCCAATATCAATATGTTCAAATTCCATATATGTCTAAACTCAACGAATTAATATGATAGAAATAGGTTCGACCCTGTTTAGTTGAGGAAAACTAGAATGGAACTTGAATTCTTTGGTTTCAAGTTCTTTTTTGAGTTGTTTGGTTGGAGCATGTTGAAGGTAGAACTTGAAATTTAAAGGCTTCAAGTTCCTCTCAAAATAAGGGAATTTAATCCCCCAAATAGGAGGGGATTAATTCTCTATCCCTTAGGGATCAGTTTGTGATTATTAAAAAAAAAGAAGAAAGATTAGCCTAATATTAAAAATTTTACTATTACTATTATTATTATTATTATTATTATTATTATTATTATTATTATTATTATTATTATTATTATAATTATTATTATTATTAGGTGGGGGTATGTATGTATGTATTATTGTTATTATTATTATTATTATTATTATTATTATTATTATTATTGTTGTTGTTGTTATTATTATTATTATTATTATTATTATTATTATTATTATTGTTATTATTATTATTATTATTATTATTATTCATTTTTATTTTTGTATATAATTTTTTTATCATATTGTTTGATAAAAATATTATACTTTGAAAATAGTTTTACTAAAAATTATAAATAAAATTTATTAATCATTGAAAAAATTACAACATAGTTAATTAAAAAAATAAAATAAATATAAAACTCAATCATCAGCAAATATGATAATGAGCTTAAACTTTGATTGGATCAAATGATGATGATGATAATAATAATAATAATAATAATAATAATAATAATAATAATAATAATAATAATAATAATAATAATAATAATAATAATAATAATAATAATAATAATAATAATAATAATAATAATAATAATAATAATAATAAAAACAACAACAAAAACAACAAAAACAAAAACAAAAACAACAATTTACTGACATAAAATAATTTAAAAAATAAAACAATTTTGATTTCATTCTATGGTTAAAACCATACAACAAAAACTGGAACTTGATTCAATTTCTTTTCTCTACCAAACACTTGAAGAAAATATTCAAATTCCATACCTAACCTCTCGAGTATCATTCCTCGATTTCATTCCATTCCAATTTTCCATGTCAAACACGGCCTCAAAGAGTTGAGTAGACATAATCTAATGTAGTTAAATTCAACAATAAATATAACCAAATTAGAATAAACAATAATAATTTTAATTCAAATTATAAAGTGAGTTAGTTAAAAAGATGAGTTAAACTTCGAAATTATTTAAGTGTGTAAGTTTCCGGAACCGAGTGGCTCAATCGGTGCTCAATTTTATTGATCGATTCAGTTTCTACTTTTTTAAATAGAACTAAGTCCTTAGACTTTAAGAGATGTACATTGAAAAGCAAAGTCTTAGGTTAGTCATCATCAAGAATCTAAAGCATGAGCCAATATTTCTAAGTTTTGGATGAATGACTTGAAATCAAAATCAAGTAAGGGGTTAGTTCATACCTGAGTTTTTATAGAGAAGAGGGAGATAGGGATTGGGGAGGATAGAGAAATTGGGGTGGGTGATGATGGGGATTGAGGAGAGAAAAATGGGGGATGGATAGGTGATGCGAGATAAGAGAAAAGGGAGATGGGGGTTTAGGAGGAGAGAAAAATTATGGAAAGGACGTGAGAAATGAGGGTGAGATTTGGGGTTTTGTGTATTTATTTATTTATTTATCTATTTAAGGGTTAAGGGTAGAATATTATTTGTGGACTAAAATTTGGATATAAAATGTTGAATGGGACTTGGTTTCTTTTAATAATTTGTATGATAAACAATTTTTTTATCTTTTGATTTTTATTTTGGGAAATACAGAATTTATGTCTTTTATTTGAGATTTTGCATTAGTCGTGCATCATTTAGAAAGAGCATTTTGGCATTGGAGTAAGCATTAGTGTCTGCGTCAACTCTTAGTAAGGGAAATAAGCGAGAGTTTACACTAGTTAAAGGCATCAAAGGAAAAGGGTCATATGACCCTGAATCAACATCAAATGATCTTTAGAAAAACATAAAAAGTGGAGGCACATGACCCTATTCAGTTGGAAGTTTACATCAAGTGTCATCATAATCGAAATCTCGGACACGACGAAGTGGGGACATATGAGCCTCATCATTCATAGATGTTTGATTTACATGATTGCGAGTTTATCCTCGGCAAAGCACACCGACAAAAATGAGTGGCACATAAACCTGGCCAACCGTCAATGATCTTCATAGTTGCATTAGCAATGGTCGTGCACAACATCCATACTTTGACCATCACCTCATTCAAGCTCATTCAAAGTGAGGGATAGACCCTCGGTTCAAGCTCACGTGCAGCCATGTTCGAGCACTTCAACATCCCTCCATAGTCACATACCTAGAAAAGTCAAGCTTCAAGTTCTAAAGCGGCCAGGTCCTTACACCATGTTGAACTTCAAATCCAAGAGTGGTCAAGTTCAAGCACCCGACCGAGCTTCGGACTTTCAGGCAAGTCAAGTTCAAGTGTTTCCCTAGAGTTCAAGTCATCAAGCGACTTAGTCTAGGCCAAAAGACATCAAGCACTGTTTGAATTCCGACGAAAGTGGATAGATTTGTTGAGACTTCATGTCCTCTCAACGGCTAAGTCAAGGAAAAACCTTTAAATGGGATTTGGCAACAAAGCTTCAAGTTTCATGTCATCAAGTTCACAAGGATCCGGCTATGGATCATCGAGCTCAACCATTACTAAACTTACAAAGATCCGGCCATAGATCATCGGGTTTAACCGCCATGAAACTTACAAAGGTCCGGCTACAAATTATTAGGCGTGGACACCATCCATTTCACACGGATCCGGCTATAGATCATCAAGCTCAAATGCCAGCAACCTTACAAAGATATGGCTAAAGATTTTAGGCTTCTATGAAGTTCACGCGGATCCGGTTTAGCTACGGTTCGATATTTAAGTAAAATAGAAATTTATTAATGTTTGATTATTAGCTAACAAATATGTTAGTGCAGGATATGTTTTTTTTTTTCACTAAGCTTCGGATCGAGCAAACGATCAAGTTTAGGTGTAAATCGAGCTTTTGGCCACTTATTGGCTCCGGAAATAAGTTAGTCTATTTGACTTCACTATTTGAGTCAAGTTTAGGCCTATCGCTAAGGTTTAGATTGAGAAAATGGTCTAGTTTACGTACATGTATATGAGCTTTAGGTCTTTCATTAGTCAAGCTCCAGAATAAGCTAGTCGGATTTCGGACTTCATACCTCAAATCTAGTGGAGTTCTACCACCGGGGTTTAGGTCATCCCAAGGGACTAGTTCTCGCCATTCATTCTCACACTATATACAACTGGTCTCTAAAGCGATGCCTATAAACTTATAAGTATTTCTTAGTGTCTACTTCAACCTTCATCTTATGCAAACTCGAGTCAAAGTCCGTAGACACCTAAAAGTGTCTTGATTTTGAGTTCTTCACTACTACAAGAACCATTTTTAATGACGAGTCTTTAACGATGGTTAAAAGGACAAACTGTCATAGAAAATGGATTGGTGACATTTTTGTAAATAATAGGCATTGTGTAACACATATAACGATGATTCTTTCAAAGAACGGTCGTCATATGTCTCGCCGAAAACATTTGACGATGGTTCTCTCGAAAGAATCGTCATCAAATGTCTTTCACATACAATCTAAAAATCCCGAGAACATACCCGTTGTTTCTATACCCACTTCATCTGCTCTCTACTCTCGGTCTTATCGCTCTCCACAGTTCACTCTCGTCCACTACTACTCGGATCTAGATCCGCTCGGAGTAATACTTGTCGTCGGTAAGTTATCCTTGCCATTGATCCTCTTGTTGTTCAATGTTTCATTCACTCACTATATCCTCTCGTCTCTCCTCTTTCTTGTAGCTATTTTCTCTTGCTTTATATTTGCGTCGGTGGCTGTCTCGTGTCTCGCCGTGAATCCTCTCGCTCAATCTCGCCGTTGTTTTTCTCATTCGTATGAATCTCTATCCTTTCTTATTTTTCACTTTAAGTTATTTACAAGAAAGTTAAATGTTGAATGTATTTGGGGGTAATTACATGAATGTTGAGAATGTGGGTAATGTTTGAGATTGTTGAAATGTTGAATCGTTTATTGAGAATGTGGGTAACATTTGTTTAGTTTATTAAGTTGAAAATTGGTGAAATGTTTGAGATTTTGAGAAATGGGTTTAGGAGTTTAGGATTCAATTAATGTAGGCCTAGGGAAATAGAATGATAGTTAGGATGGTAAATCGAAGGAGTGTATACAAATTTGTTTATGGTTAAAAAATAGAAAGATAATTTGGATATAAGGTCATCCCCAAAAGACTTGTCATAAAGATAAATTTATATCCAAATTTGTTTATTTTGAGGAGGTGATGTTGGGGTGAACTCATTTATCCAATTATCGAAATTGGTATCCAAATATGGTTAGAGTTTAGAGAAATAAAAATATTTATGGTTTAGGGTTTGGGGAAATAGAAAAATTGTGGTTTAGGGTGTAAGGATCAAAAGGGAGAAAATATAAAGGTGAAAATGTAAAAAATTGGAAAGGTATTTGGATATAGGGATTTCCCCAAATACTTATCATAAAGATAAATTTGTGATTAAATTTATTTATTTTGATGAGTTGATGTTGGGGTGGACTAATTTATCCAATTATCTAAATTTTCGGTTTCCTTTTTGGTTGCAAGTTTGTTGTATTATACATGATCGTAAACTAGAGTACATGATTTTTTTGAAGTTTACGTAATGTATAAGACAATATAATGAATATGAAAGAAATGTTGAGGCCATCCATTTATTTTGCTTTAACTACCCCAAGACATAACTAGAACTGGAGCTCACACAACCGTTTTTGACTTTAGCCATGAGATCGAATTCACTTAGCAAGATATAGAGTCTATGTGCGGTGTGTGTCAAGTACACGAAGAAAGGGAAAAGGGATAAAAACTTTATTGTAGAAAAAGGTAGTAAACAGTAGGGAATTATTACTAGTTTTGTGATTGTTTACCACCTTTTTCTCCGATAGAGCTTTTATCCTTTTTCCCTTTCTTCGTGTACTTGACCCACACTGTACATACACTCTATGTCTTGCCTTGTGAACCCGATCTTATTGTTAAAGACAACAAGGGTTATGGGAACTCCGGTTGTAGTTATGTCTTGGGAGTCGTTAAAGCGAATTAAAGGGATCGCCTCAACATTTTATTCATATTAATTTGTCATATGCATTATGTAAAACTTCAACAAAAATCATCTCTAATTTATGATAATGTATAATACATCAAAATTGGAAGCAAAGAGGAAACTATATATATATATATATATATATATATATATATATATATATATATATATTGTAACACCCCTAGACCCACCCTAGGAGTATTACATGCCGGGGTTCCCGAGAGGAACCCCTAAGGCTGCTTAGGGTCTCAACTTGGGGTTAATAACCCTTTATTGGATTGGCGGAAGCGTAATTCTAGGTTTTCAAAGGGTTTTCGGAAATTTCGGCAGAGTTTCCTCTGTAAACTGCCTAAACCCATAGGCTTAAAGCCTTAACCCCGCACGAAACACAATCTAAAACTCAACGAGCCACACGCTCGGAGAAACACAACACGACTTAACGAGTCACACGCTCGGAGTATTCACATAGGGCTTTTACATATTATACAAAGGTAAAACTTAAGTTCAAGTACAACTGGTCTTGACAAACATCTTCTGCAGACAAAAGACAGAAAAACAAACAAGTAAGTCCAGCATCTCCTATTCGTCTGTTATTTCCAAAAGCCAAAGGCAACTCCTGCCGGTCTTAACTTCGTACCTGAAATGTTGGTGATGTCATGAGCTCACTAGCCCGATGAATAATCCAAACCCAACCCCGGTTACACTTTGCACATTAGTTCATTAACAAACACACGTAAGTTCACAATTCATTCGTAACATGCAATTTAGAACATACACGCTTAAGACATGCGAGATTCTAACTTACCAACTTACCGAGAAGTACAAGGACATCATTTATTCATGAATTCAATCAAACATGCTTCATTCGTCTTTCTACGCAAGTAAATCATATAATCATTCATCATGCAAATCATTCGTCACGTAAATCACATCTTAGTTCTTATGGCACACATTCCTTATGAAAACAGGGTCCGATCTTCTTCTTATTCTTTTTCTTGAGTTCAATCATGCATTTCATAAATCATTGGTTCTTTCTTTCTTATTCGATATGCACGATCATTCGTTCCTTCATATCATAGTCCTTAAATATTCTTAGTTTCGAATGGAAAGAAGATTTATGCACTGCTCTAAAGACCTAGTTCTTGGAGCCAAAACAATTCGTGGGCTCGGTTCACGGAGGCATACAATTCGTGGCCTCGAGGCATAACAATTCGTGGCCTCGAGGCAGCCTCCCATCCCCGAAGGACGCATACTCGTCAATTCTTAGTGGAAGCAATTCAATTCGTGGCTTCGGGTTGACGAGACACTTCTATGGCCATAGCTTCGAGAGGGTTCTTTAATTCGTGGGGTCTTAGATCAATAACACAATCCTTTCTCCCTTCTTTAGTTCTTTAAGTTTCTTATCTTCTTATTACTTATACATAAGATATACTTAATTCATATAATTCATGCTCAATGCGTTCATGCGTAACTTCTTCAAAACAAGCAATTCACATAAGCAAGTTCCGACTCCAACACAATCCATTCATAGCACATACGCATGCTTATGTCATTTATCACCGATGTAATTCAAGATAAGCACATAATCACATAAACATGCCAACTAGGATCTCCATCCATGAATTCATCGTTTTCATGATCGCGTATTATCGTGTATAAGTGGTATATGGTTCTATAACTTTCCTTAATCGATGAATATCTTTTAATCCAGCCACAAAGCTTCTTAAATCTCAGTTCTTAATTCAGTTACTCACTTATATGCGATTTAGCCCAAAACAGAACATTTTCACTTAATATTGCATATCTCCCAATCTACTCATCCAATGCATACGAAATTTTACAGGAATTTCTCATAAATCATCAGGAAGCTGCAGTAAAAGTTTCAGGAAATTTGAGCTACACATGACTTCGCAACAATTCGAGACAGCATGCTTAATTCATAAAAATCTACACATAAATCATGAAATTCAATTTCCTGATTTTTCTCAATAATTCGGTTCAAGCTTAACTTCACTAAATTCTCAATCACACAGCTCAATAATCATGCTCAACAATGCTCAAATATCATTAAATTCATGAACTAGGCATAAATCGCAACATGCTTTTCAATTCGTGAGTTGCTAGTTTCGTGAATTTAGGCCTCTAGCTTCTTCAATTAACTTAGGGTTTCCAATTTCATGCATCAATTTCCAAGTTTCATCCACCTAATTCATTTTATTCTAGAGGATGAATTCAGATTACTCACCTTAAATTCTTAGAGGTTCTAAGAATTCGGTTCTACAGGGTTTCGGATTGGGTTTCGATTTCTCTTACGCCTTTCAATTTCTAGTCAAACTCCTGCTCTTTCAACCCTTCTTCTTCCCTCACCCTCTCGCTTCTTCCCTCGCTGCCTCGGTCCCGGTCTCCGACTTCCCTGTTTCGGTCCGATTCAGGTCCCCTTCGTCCCCTCCTCGCGCTCACCGGCCGTCGGCCGCTGTTCCGTGCCCACCGACCGCCTTCCTCGGCCCTCGCGTTCGCTGGCCGCGGAACCCCTTCGGTCCCCTCGTTCGCTCGGCCTCTCTGCTCTTCCCTTTCTTCGTTCGATCGGCCTCCCGAGCTCTTGTTCGCCCACCGCGGCGGTGTCCTCGCCGTTCGGTAGCCACCGACCCCGGGCCTCTTGGCTCTTGCCTCCCTCTCGCTCGGTCTCTCTACTCTCCTCTATCTTCGCTCTCGTTATGCTTCCTCTTTGCTCTGCTTCTTTCCCGTCCCTTTTTCTTTCCTTGCTTCGCTTCTTCGTTCCTCTTCTAATGTCTCAGCCCCTTCTCTCTCCTCTTCTCCTAATTACACACAATGGGCTTGTTGCCTAATTCCAATTGGACCCCCTCTCTCTCTTTGCTTAATCTTGACAGCTCCTCCTCACCGCCAAGCAATCCCCATTCTCATTCCCTTTTTCTTTTTTTTTTTTTATTTGGGCCCAACTAGCTTCTCAAGGCCCAATAAGCTAGCCCATGCTCGGTTTCGGTTCTCGGGTTTCTAATTCCGACTCGGAAAAATTCTAATAATTCACTACCGAGCAAGCGCCTGAAATTTCGGGTCTCACATACATATATATATATATATATATATATATATATATATATATATATATATATATATATATATATATATATAGGGTTTAAGGATCAATAGGGAGAAAATATAAATATGAAAATGTAAAAAATTAGAAAGGTATTTGGATATAGGGATCTCCCTAAATACTTGTCATAAAGATAAATTTGTTATTAAATTTATTTATTTTGATGAATTATCCAATTATCTAAATTTCCGATTTCTTTTTTGGTTGCAAGTTGTTGTGTTATACATGATCGTAAATTAGAGGCCATGATTTTTTTGAAATTTACTTAACTCATAAGATAATAATGAAATATGAATGAAATATTGAGGCCATCCATTTAGTTTGCTTTAACGATCGAACACATAACAGGAACCAGAATTCCCTTGTTGTGATTAACAATGAGGTCGGTTTTACAAGACAAAATATGAAGTGTACATGCAACATAGGCCGATCCAAAAAGAAGGGTAGAAGGTCGAGGAGTCAAATGGAAACAAAATGGAAAAGGTGATAAAGAATGACTATTGTTTATGACCTTTTGTTTCCATTTGACTCCTCGATCCTTCTATCCTTATTTATTGATCGACTTATGTTGCATGTACACTCCATGTTTTGTCTTGTAAATTCAACCTCATTGTTAATCACAACAAGGAAATTCCGGTTCTAATTATGTCTTGGGTTGTTAAAGGAAATTAAAACAATGGCCTCAACATTTTATTCATATTTAATTGTCTTATGCATTATGTAAAACTTCAAAAAAGAATCATGTCTAGTTTATGATAAATGTATAATACATCAAAATTTAAAGCAAAAAGGAAACCATATATTATATATACATACTTTTTTGTATTTTCAAAAATGAGAAATTTAACCACTACAAAAAAATAACAAGTTACAACAATGTTCCGTATTAGGAATATATACTAAGTAACATCATCTTTTTTGTTTTTCATATAATTTGATTAATGACATGCTTTATTAAATTATCGTATGCATTTCATAAGTTTAGAGAACCCGTTCAAAAATCTATACATAACAAGTTATCCTAGGTCGTGGTAAGTGCATAAATGTGCGTGTAGTGCTTAGGATATTAGCTTGGTATGTATAGGTTTTCGAATTGTACGTGTTGGACAGTTTGAGAATAATATGATAATAGGTTGTATGGCTATTATTATCTTATCAAAAATTTGACAAGATATCATGGTGCTCATTTCCCTCTCGTTCTTCGGGTACAATTATGAATGTGTGTATCTTTACTTATGTTACCATACAATTAATTTAGGATATACACATTAGCCACTTTGTTTTCGTATGTTGTACTTGAAGGACTAAGAGGAAATGTCTGTCGGAATTTTGTCAAATGTATGATAAGATTTTGCTACACGGTCTAGGGTCATATTATTCTTGAATGGGTTTATTAGGACCATCTATCCTTATAGAAGGATCTTAGGCTCATGTAATATTATTTGTGCGTAAGTACATATTTCTCGACCCATATGTGGTGAATTGCCTCTCGTGTTTATGGGTAAGCTATGGATCGAGCTTGGGTTTATAGCGATAAGAGGAGTGTAGAATATCATGATGGTGTTAACAAATTTTTAGAGATTGCCTCAAACATGCCACCAAATTCGGAGAACTGTCCATATTCTATCTACGTTTGAGGTGTTTTAACTCCTCAAGATTGCCCCTAAGGTTGTAAAAGGTCACCTATATCGGCATGGGTTTGACACAACTTATAAGGTGTGGGTATGGCATGGGGAAGAGGAGTCGTCCGTGAATAATAGCGTACGACGGGAAGATGAAGGGTATGATGAAAATGAAGCCAGTAGTACTATGGAATTAGAAGATCGGCTCGAAGATCTAATTCGTGGAGTAGAATGTGATTTAGTCGATCAACCACACGTATCGGAGTAATTGTTAGCCGATTCGGAGAAGCCTCTTTACCCGAGGTGTGATAAATATACCCGTTTATTCGCTTTGTTGAGGTTGATGAACTTGAAAACGGCTAATGGTTGGAGTGACAAAAGTTTCATGGACTCGCTGGGTGTGGTTAAAGATACATGCATGCCCCAATGATTGCATATTGTACTAAAAAGAACATGCACATAGACATGAATGTCCTAAATATGGTGTACTTTGATACAAAATAAAAAACATCGATGGAGAGAGTGTTGAGGGACCTCCTGTAAAGGTGTTACGGTACTTGCCGATAGTATTGAGGTTTAAGCGCTTATTTTCAAGTGTAACCGATGCCAAGAACTTGACGTGGCATGCCGACGGAAGAGTCCGTGATGATAAGCTATGTCACTTTGCCAATTCTCCTCAATGGAAGAAGATCAATTCATTGTTCTCGAAATTTGGTGGGGAAGTATGAAATCTATGTCCGGGTCTTTGTACGGACAGAATAAACCCCATGATGACCTCAGTAGCAAACACAACAGTTGGACCGTCCTTTTAGTTATTTACAACCTACCATTGTCGTTGTGTATGAAGCGAAAGTACATTATATTGTCAATGCTCATTTACGGGCCTAAACAGTTGGGAAATAATATAGATGTGTACTTGGCACCTCTTGTCAAAGATTTTAAGCTTTTGTGGGATGAAGGTGTTTCGGTTTACGATGCATACCGTTAAGAGCAATTTACATTGCGAGCTATGATCTTCACCATAATAAATGACTTCCCGCCAACGGAACTTGTCCAGATACACTGTCAAAGGCCATAAGGCATGCCCCATTTGTGTAGAGGGTACTTGCTCCTATCAACTTAAGCACAGAAAAAGGATGGCCTATCTCGGACACCGAAAGTTTGTTCCCTTTTCCCATCAATATCGCAAGAAAAATAATGATTACAATGGTAAAACCAAGATGGATTCTCGCTCCAACTCCATTAACAGGACATCAAATATATGAGCAAGTGAAGGATCTCGATGTAAAGTTCGGCAAGCCATACCGGCGTCAATCCAAGAATAGTGTGTGGAAAAAGAGATCAATATTTTTTGATCTTCCATATTGGAAAGAGTTGTATGTGAGACATAGTCTTGATGTAATGCATATAAAGAAAAACATTTATGAAAGTCTCATTGGTACTCTTCCGAACATTCCAAAAAAGATCAAGGACGGAGAGAAAGCATAACTCGATATGTGTGAAATGGGAACACAAGAGGAATTAGCACCACAACCAAAGAGTAAGAGAACATATTTTCCTCCGGTGTCTTACACATTGAGTAGAAGGGAAAAACAAAGTTTGTGTGAGACCTTGAAGAAACTCAAACTGCCACAGGGATATTCTACAAAACATTAGTAGACTCGTTTCAATGTCCGAGTATAAACTAATCAGTCTTAAATCTCATGATTGTCATGCTTTGATGCAATAAATACTGTGCGGCGTGATCACAAGAATTTGCTTCTTTTTAAATGCCATATGCAACAAAGTCGTTGATTTGGAGAAATTAGATGAACTGCAGGTGTAGCGTGATCATTACATTGTGCCGACTTGAGATGTAATTTCCACCTTTTTTGATATCATGGTGCACCTAGTTGTCCATTTGGTGAGAGAAGTGTGATTTTGTGGCCCGGTTTTTACCGATGGATGTACCCTTTTGAACATTTTATGAACATTCTTGAGGCATACACAGCTGAGGAGTGTGTCGAGTTTAGTCGTGAATATTACCCCGAAATGGAAGAGTTGGTATTCAAAACCATTGATATGTGTGGAAGATCGGTGGGTAGGGAAACTGGGGCAGATGGTTCTAATAATCAATTGGGATATGAGGGATCAAGCACATCTTTATATTCTACAAAACAGCGATGAAGTGCAGTCATTCATTGATGAGCATAAATCCCTAATAAGTAGACAATATCGAGGAAAAAATTAGACGTGGGTACTAATCCATCATAATCGCATATTTGTCAACCGGTTCGGAGATAGAGTGATCACTAGCCAATTAAAAGAATCACGAGAACATATCTCGCAAACATTAGTAAGCTTGGCTAGAAGGCCGCAGTTGGAAGTCATAGCTTACCATGGGTATGACATTAATGGATACTCTTTCTACACAAAGAGCCAGGACAATAGGAGCACCTCGCAAAATAGTGGGGTCACATTGGAGCCTCATGCATTTCATGTTTCCAACTCCAAGGACAAAAATCCTGTTGTAACTAAAGTGTCATATTACGGAGTCATTGAGGAGATATGAGAGCTTGACTATGTTGACTACCGTGAGCTCGTTTTCCGTTGCAAATGGGTTGACAATAACAACGGTGTCCCAGCTTGATGAGATGGGATTCATGATGGTCGATCGCACAAGAGAAAGGCCTGAAGGGGATCAATTCGTTATGGCATCCGAAGCAAGACAAGCTGTTCTACGTTGAGGACCCGGCCAATGATAAGTGATCTATTGTTCTTCAAGGGAAGAGGCATATTGCTGGTGGGGATGGTGAAAATGTGTGTGAGTTTGTTGAGGAGACCCCGCCCTTCTCCTTGGGAATGCTTGTCGAAAATAAAGATACTAATTTTGAAGATTTGTATTTAAGGGTTGACCATCAAGAGGGCATATATATTGAAGATAAGTCCAAAGGAGGGGGAAAAAGCCATAAACCATATATTTATATCAACTCAGTAATAATATTAATTTTATTTCGGATGATATACAATATTGTTGCTTGTTTTAGAAACTACAACTTGCTTTTCATTAATTTTGACTTGCAGTATTCATGTAACCGATCATTGTTCAATGAGGATCAAAATAAGGACTAAGTCTGTCTAATGGAAGGGTAGAAGATCATCATTCGATGAGGGCCATCATTCGAGTTAATGTTTCTTGTGGATAATTATTGCTTAACACTTTTCTCGGTTTTGGTTGCTAATCTCGGCTTTCGCTTTTCATGTTATCCACCTCTACCCTTGCACGAACTCCAAGCAAGGAAAATAAAGACTAAGCTCTCCAATGGAAGGCTAGAAGATCATCATTCAATGAGGGTGAGAAGGACTAAGCTCCTGAATGTTACCTTCGTCCCTGGTTTTCTCATTGCATTTTTCGACAGTTGAGATAGTTTGCCTTGGATGAGTAATGAGCTTACACTTGACAGGTTCTTAGGTGAGATCATTGAGTTTTTATGTTGTCCACCTCTACGCCTGTACGAACTCCAAGTAAGTTATACATAAGAGGAGCATCACTTTGAGACAATGATAAAAGAAATAGAGATTGCTGGTGATGTGACCTCTTATTCCTTTTTCGATACTTATGTCAAATAGTCCATCACTTTATCTTGAAATTTTGTGGTTTAAATGATTTCAGTATTTATGTCAAATGGTTCATCTCTATTTTTCTAAAGTGATGCTTTTTAATAGATTGAGTTATGTGCTTGTCTTTATGACTATATTGCTTGCTTGGAGTTCGTGCAGAGGTAGCATGTATAGCAAATATGATGTATATATGTTATCCAGGCTACCCCCGCAATAACTCCAAGCAAGTAATATCGTCACGAAGACAATCACATAACTAAATCTACTACAAAAGCATCACTTTGGGTAAATAGAGATTTTCCTTGAGGCAAAAACATTGAAATCAGTTTATACCACAAAGTTTCAATAGGAGAGATGAACTTTTTAGATTAAATACTTGAAAAAGAGTACTCTTTGTATTATATTTCACATTATTGTAATATATTCTTTGCTAGAACTTATTATGATATATGGAATTATGTTGTCAAACTTGTTCAATATGAAACTTTTGTTGTGGTTGTAGTAGGTGGAAAAGTTTTGTATATATTGGAAAAGTGAGGCCGTTGGTTGTTGCTATGTAAGTTGTGATGTATTTTGGAGTGTATTTTGTACAAGGGGAACGGAAAAACAAAAAAATATATAAAAAATACAGACCTATGACAATGGTTCTTACATTAGAACCGTCATCATATGCCTTGCCAAAACATGTTGGCATTTTTGTTCAGGATGTATGACGATGGTTCTAAGGTAAGAACTATCGTCATAGGTAACTATATGACGACGATTTTTTGAAAAACTGTCATCATCGAGTGACATATGACTACGGTTGTCCATCTGAACCGTCATCATAGGTAATCTTTTACTACGGTTTTTGAACCGTAGTAAAAGATGCTACATACAATGAGGACCATATATACAACGCCAGTTAACCATAGTTAAAGGTCATTTTTAACCGTAGTTAAAAGTGGTTCCTGTAGTAGTGTTTTGTTCATTTATTTTTTCATGTCGCCTATGATGAAGACATAGTTTTCATATGTATACTCGAAATGAGATTAGACTGAAATAGAGTAAAAATTCCTATTTAACCCCAAAAAAGAAGTCGAGTAGGAAGCCCACACCAAAAATCAAGCGAAATTGAGCCTAAAAGGTTGAATCCGGTCCTCCCCATTTAACTTCGGCAGGAATAAGCTAGGCTCGGGTTCCCGGACCTAAACCTAAACCGAGTGTCGATCTATAAATCACCGAAGCATGGTCATTTTGATATGTTCAAACCCCTAGATTTCGTGAATTTTTTAGGTAGATTTATTATGTTTATCTTTATCTTCTTCATCCAGTTTTGGAGGTTAGAGTAAGGGGACCCGAAACTTAAGAATTTCTATAAATAGGACTCTCTTTATACCCTCATTTCACACCTCAATCTGCCTTGTTTACTCCCACACTTTCTCTACTTCATACACTTCATTTTCTCCCTCACAAGTCCCACATTCTCTCTATACTCATCCATACTCTCAATTTCCAAATTCTTTAAAAAGAAACACCATTTCACCCATACAAAGACCTCATTTCGCATACCATTACTCTGTTGAAATCTAACCATGTTTCGAGTTCAACATGTAGGTCTACCTGAAGTCTCGAATATGTTTATTCCTCCATTTTTTTGCATTTTAGTTTATTTATTTCAATTTTTTGGTTTTAAAGTGGTGTAATTGCATTTAACTTTCTCCCCGCCTGATGTAATAATATAATTTAGATTTATTGCTTTCCTTTACCATTTTATTTATTGTTTTTTATATGCATGCTTTGATTGATTAATTTTTGTACTTCGCATGATGTTGGTTTGATTTCTTTTTAGTACAATTTTTTACTTCCCTTAATTAGTAGAGGCTTTTTTTTTAAAATGTGTAGAATGAGGAGAAACTCTTTTTATTTTGTACCTTCACATTGAACACAAAATCATTAGTTCAGTCAATGGAGTCCTTTTCAAAAACATTTCCCAATATGAGTTTATTTTTGTCCCTTACAGTTGTCCCTTCAATTTATGTTTAAATTATGAAAGTAATTTTTTCGGTTAATTTTTATTCAAAACTAACCAAAGCTTGAGCTGTTTGGTCTAGTGAACCTTGGTGCGATCTATTCGAACGGTTCTTTCTATTTTCCTATCTCGAGAATTTCTAAAACTTATTCAACAATAAAATGGTTTCTAAAACCGCCAACCAAAAAACTTAACAAAATCGGAGCCTTAATTCTTAATGAGCATATCTCCTTAAAATCGACATTCATGGGGAATGCGGATCGGGCCACATGGGTCGTGGTTCTTATACTAACATTAATTGATGTACTTTGAAGTCAAGCAACCAACATTGCTCTATATAGTATAACAATCAACAATAAATTGGAGGAACAATCTACCTCCACGAGTAAAATGTTAACTTCATTAACATAGGAATTACATCCTTAATATGTAGTACTAATAAACCTTCATGTCATTGCTATTTCTACTCGATCCTATAGCAAGACGAATTCTCGTGCTCTAACTATCTGTTCCATATCAAAGTGGGAGGGGATACTGTACAACCATATAAGAAGGATAAGTGCCATATTCATTAAAGTTTCCCTTCAATTTTGTTACCTATTTCTTTTGCACCCTCACCTCCTATTATAAGGGCCGTAGCTTTAGTAGTGGGTCTAAGATATTGTCCCCTTAGATGTGATTGAATTATCCGAATGCACATGTCATGTACAATGCCATTGTTGAGAATATCTCTAGCATTTATGAGAGTTTGTACATAGGGATTGTACTCATCTAACATGTGCTTCCAAGTCTTGTAAAATTGATTGATTAGCCCTAGTTGAAGTGTGGTGTTTGTTAAACACATTTTGCCAATTTCGAGACTCAAATTGAGTGTTATATAGAAGAGAAAGTTCAATACTGTATTAAGGGTTATTGATCATATATGGTGTTGAGCTGACATCACTAGATGGCATTGCTAGTGCTTGTATTGAGTTTTAGTCTTTTTTTATAATATTTTTGGTTAAGCATAGAGGTTTAACCATTGAACATGCAATAGATTTGAAATGGACATGTTCTATTAGCTTATCATCATACATTGTTATTGATTGATATTTTTAATGATGATGATATAAAACAACTGGTCTTTAGGATGGATGATAATAAAGCTTATGGCTTAATTGGTTCTCTCATAGCTGATTCAAGCACCATGGGAATATTGTGGGACAAGATATTTTGCACGGTTATTAGGGAGCTTTTCTAGAATGGTAAGCTTTTGAAAGAGCTTAACATACTCTTATTACTCTTGTGCCTAAAAACATTAAATGCTATAAAGGTTGTGAATTTTAAACTCATAGCTTTATGCTATGTGCTTTACAATATTCTTTCCAGACTATTAGTGTAAGAACCACGGCCTGTGTGCCGAGTCGGCTGATCGCGTTCCCCACGAATGTGGTTTTAAAGAGGGTGCTTATGAAAAAGTAAGTCTTTTGATTTTTCGAGTTAATTGTCGAGCTTTAGGAACCATTTTATTTTTTAAAACCGTTTTAGAATCGAAATAGTAAACGAAAATGATTTTAATTTCTATAAAAAATCCAAGGTGCTTATTGGAAAGAAAAAAATTTAACAAAAGGGAGTGCCAGTTAGTTTTGATCAATATTGACAAAATAAAGGCACTTTCCTAGTTTAGATGTTAAATCGAACGAGCAAATGAAAGGGACAAAAAAAGCTCAAAATTAAGGAAGGTTTTAAAAGGACTCCATTGGTCTAAACCAATGATCTCGGTGTTCGGAGGCAAAGGTACAAAATAAAGAGGGGCACTCCTCATTCTGCCCGTTATAAAAATGACCTTATGGACACCCAAAAAGTGTCGTCCTTATCTATGTTATTTATTTCCGTTAGCCTTGTGATGAAAACTCGATTTCATTTGTATGCACGGGCTGAGATCGGACTAAAGCAAAGTGAAAAAGACCCATTTCAGCTCAAAAAGGCCACCAACTTCAAAATAGCCCAAAGTGCGTCTCCTTGTGTCGAACCAGCCCACAATCAAATTTCTTGGTTGGTCCAAACCAGGTTTGGGCTCCAATCCTAGCTCCGAACCGGTGCCGACCTCCAATCCTATGGAAACTCAATGTTTTGACTTCTTTTAGCATCCAAGCTCAGTACGGTTCCCCGGACCACAAGTCATGCTTATTTTGGTCCGATGCCGACCCTGGGGTCTCTCTAAATGTTTATTTTTTACTACTTCACCTTTTTGGATATTTCTTTATCCATTTCCAAGAATCTCAACTCAGTTTATCCGTTTAACCGATGCATGGGGCTAACTTTAGGGTTTTCTAAACCCTAAATTTTTTATTTTATTTTATTTTATTTATAAATAGAGGGTCCCCCCATTTGGGATACCAATTCAGCTGCATATTCCGCCCCTACCCCTAGGCTGCTGAATTCTCTCCCTCGCTCTTCTCTTTTCTCTCTCTCACTAACACTCCAAAAATGTCTTTCACGAAACTCGATGAAAAGACTTCTTTTTGGTTCTATTACTTAGTACTTGATCTAGCAATACTTGTGCCACACTTCGGTTAAGGTCCGAGCCTAGCAGGTGAGGCTGTGAAAAAACGGGAACAACAAAATCGAACCATAAACTTGCCGAACCGAACCATTTTTTGGTTAACCAAATCGGTTAAATTTTTCGGTTAATCGAACCGGTGAATCGATAGCTTATCCGGTTTGGTTTCGATTCGGGATTTTGAAACCAATGGTTAACCAAAATCGAACCGATAATAATTTTTTTAAAATAAAAAATTATTATATGAAATATTTAAAAAAATTCAACCGATGCCTTTTTTTCACTAACAACAAGCCTCGCCCTCATTTCTTTTTTTTTTTCACTAGCAGCTGGGCCCAATAGCATAGTGACTGCTATTGGCCTAGTAGCTCTAGTCTGAGCCTAGTCGGTAGCAGCCAACTAGGCCCGATGAATCGCTGCTGGCCCGATAACCGCAAATTAGACTAGTAAAATCTCAAAAATTAATTCGTTATCTTTTCATTTTCGGTTCCGGTTAATCAATGAACCGAACCAAATAATCCGGTTAACCGATATCCGCTGTGGTTCCAATTTCGGTTCATATTTTCACAAACCGCTAAACCCGGTTGACCGGTTAAAAAATCGATTCGAAAAGAAACGAACCAAACCGTGCCGTGAACACCACTACTACCGGATGGGTCAACCTAAGTGCATAATTCAGTTCATTCGGAGTTTTTTTTGTTCTTTATTTAAATTTAGTTCTCTTGCTTTCTTGTTTTGGTTTTGTAATGTAATTTTATTTCATTTCTCCCCGCCCAATATAATATTTTCTTTTTGCTTTCCATTAATTTCTTTCTCACTTTCATTTATTGCTTCACATAATGTTTTGGATGCCTTTATTTTCGAGACAACCATGTTGATTTGTTTGTGTTCTTTTAATGCAATTTTTACTCACTTATTTAATTATGGGTGGAGTCCTTTTAAAACCTTTCTTAATTTTGAGTTTTTGTTCTTTCAGTTATCTCTTTGGTGAACTCAAAATTAGGAAACCGATTCTCTGTGTTTGTTAGTCTTTCTTTTAAAACTTACTAGAGACTCCTTCTTAATTTGTTTTATTCTTAAAACCGCATCTCAGTTCTTTTTTACAAAATTTGGTAAAGCGGGAATTCGATCGATGGTCTAACCTATTTGATCGCGATCGCCTTGGCAAGCCAAGCTAGATGGCCCATATCGGCCTGTAATTTTGGTAGGTCGGCCCCAACTTCAAGTTACTGACTTGTTCAACTCTTGGCCCAAGCAGTTTCGGTTGTCCGGTCTAGAGGAGCTTTCGGCAAGTTACTCGACTTGTTCAACTCTTGGCCCAAGCAGTTTTAGTTGTCCGGTCTAGAGGAGCTTTCGGCAGTCAATTTTCTATTTTGTTCTTTTTGTTTAAAAATGCATCATGAGAATTCTAAAACTACTTTCGAAAATAAATTGATTTCAAAAAGTAACCCCTTTAAAAATCAAAGCCTTATTCTCCGTAATAAGGGAACCTCTCATGAAACCGACATTCATGGAAAACTCAACGCGAGCCATTCCTACATACCTCTACTAATTAGAAAGGGAAGTTAAAATCATGTTAAAAAAACAAGCAACATACAAAAAGGCGGAATTTAAAACAAACAAATTATGAATAAAAGCATTAAAGAAAGCAATAAATGAAAGAAATAAATCTAAACTATTAGATCGAGTGGGGTGGAAATTAAATAAAATTACATTGCTTAAAACCACAATAACGAAATTAAAAGACTAAAATGAATGGACGAAATTAAAAGGCTTGGATGATTCGGTTGGCGCACTCAGGTAGGCCCACATATAGAACTTGAGTCTTGATTAGAATCCAACATAGTAATGGTAGGTTGGAGATGGAAATCTGAGTAGGAAATGGAGAGCTTTTAATGCGAGGTTTTGGAAGAAGGAATGAAAGTTTTAGTGGGGAGATTAGAGAGGAAAGAGTGGGATGAAGATTCAACGAGTGAAGGCTCATTTTAGTTGAATTTGGTGTGTCAAAGTGAGGGGAAGGACCTTCTATTTTTAGAAGGTTTTAGGGTTAGGAAAACCCTAAACCTAGCCCCAAAATTGGCTTCGCTCAGAAATCTGTAATGGATAGAAGAAATTTCGGAAGGTTGAACCAGTGAAAACGGTTGCGCCTAGAAGATTCTAGGGATAGGATTCAACAGAGTGAAAGCCACGTTTAGCCTGGGAGTTTTAATTAGTCAAAACGTTTGAATTTTGATGGTTAGTTGACCGGATACGATTTGACTTCGGACTTAGGAGACCGAACCTGATTTAAATCGGCTGAATTATGATAAGGGCCCCAATTGCCTTTTTGGGTTATTTTTGTGTGGGCTTGCTTGTTAGCTTGATTTTTGAGCTGAAATTGATAATTACTACTCTTTCTTAGTCCAGTCTTGCCTCAAGCATACAAGTGAAGTTGGCTCTTCGTCACCAAGCAAACATAAAAAAATAAAATAAAGGAAAAGTCTGTGACACTTTTTAGGTGTCTATAGCTGGCAAATAAAATCCATTTAATCCTCCCTAATATTGTTAATTCTTCTTAGAGTGCTTTTATTAAAGAGAGGTCTTTAGCCGATAATATATTTTTGGCACATTAGCAAGTAAATCATTATGAAAGAAAAGGTATCTCATAAGGCTATGTTGAAAATAGATATTCATAAAGCATATGATACAATGAATTGAATATTTCTTGTATGAGACTTATTATGAATTGAAAAGGTATCTCCTAGGGCTATGCTCAAAATAGATATTCATAAAGCTCGCATTGATTTTCCTATTCCTTGTAAGAGACTTATTATGGTATGTGTAACTTCACCAATATACTCCATTAATGTGAATGAGGAACCAAAAGGTTATTTACCAGGATCTAAAGGATTGAGACAAGAGGACCCTCTCTCCCTTTATCTTTTTATTCTTTGTATGAGTCATTAGCTAAAGGATTATAAAGAGCTGCTAGAAGCCATGATTTTTACTTTCGTTCAAAGTATGTAAATATCAGACTTGTCAACTTATCCTTTACTAATGATGTCCTCTTATTTACTAGAGATGATATTGGTTTTAGTAAGGTGTTGTGGGATTGTATTCAGGAATTTTCTTTGATGTCCTGGATTGTTTGTTAGTTCTGAAAGTGTGAAGTTTTCTTTTCGGGAGTAATTGAGGAGACTAAGACCCTATTCTATTTACTCGTATATAGATGTAAGATTGAGAGATGTAAGTTGTAAGGAGCGATGTACTTGTAAGAAGTTGTAAATAGCACTAAAATGTTGTACATAACTTATAAAATATTTATAAGTATTAGTCATATACATTAAATAGAACAACATATATTATTTTATTTGTTTATGAACTTTACATAATTTAAATTATAAAGTTCATATGTTTGTAATGCCAAATACATTGTTTACTATTATGGTCATGTTTGATATTTTTTTATTTTACAAAAAGGAAAATTGTGTTTGATATTTATGAAAAAATTTTTTATAACTTGGATACAAAAATTATTTAATTAAAATAGAATATATATTTAGGTGTCAACATTGATTAATAGGGAGAAAAACAATAGTTCGTTGGAAAGAAATAATTTTCATAAAACAAAGTGATTGAGAATTTGAAGAGGATTATTTAAGGTAAAGAATTTGCAAAATGTTAGTTGATAACATGTTAATTTCAAACTTGTAAAATATTTCATTAACGATAGGAACATAAATTCACATCAAATTAATTTTCATATTTATGAAACAATTATTGTGACTATTGTGAATAAATATGGTTTTTAGGAGTGAAAAATATATGTAGCAATAAAGAGTTGTAAGTAGTTATAAATATAAGGAATATAAAATTTTATACTCATAAATATTAGAAGTATTAATGTTATGTGCATTAAAATAAAAGAACATATTTTATTTTATTTGTTTATGAATTTTAGTAAATTAAATTATAAAGTTCATATGATTGTAATGCGAATTGCATTGGTTATAATTGTGGTCATGTTTGCTGATTTTTTTCTTTTCGTTCAAAAGAAAAAAGAAATTATATTTGATATTTATGAATAAATTCAGCTTACACACATAAATTTTTTTATAAAAAGTAGAATATTTATTTGTGTCGATTCACAATGGTGAATAGGAAAAAATCAATAGTTTATTGGAGAGCAATTATTTTATTACAACCAAGCGACAAAGAATTTGAAGAAGAGTAAAAAAAAGGGTAAAGAATTTGTGAAATGATCATTGAGAACTTATTATTTTGAAACTCACAAAATGTTTAATTAACAGTAGAAAAATAAATTTACAAGAAATTAAATTTTTATATTTATAAAACAATTATGAAAACAATTGTGAACAAATATGATTTTTGAGAGTGGAAAATATATGTAACTATAAGGAGATGTAAAAAGTTATAAGCGGTTGTAACGTTGTAAGCTACAACTAGGGTCTAAGCATGCTATTTTATAGTTGACAAAGTTCAACAAAGGGTGTTTTTTTATTAGATACTTAGGCTCCCTCTATCATCTAGGAGATTATCTCATAAGTTGTGTTAGCCTCGTATTGACATGATAAGGCGGAAAATGAGTTCATAGGCTGTGAACAAGCTATATGATGCTTGGAACGAAAGTGAAGACTCAAGTATGAACTAAACCCTTAATTGATTTTGATTTAAAGTCATTCAATCTAAACTTAGGATTAAAAAGTCTAAGGGCTCATTTCTACTTAGAAAAGAAGAAATTGACCCAGTCAATAAAACTCAAGACTCGATCGAGTCACTCATTTATGGAAACTAACCAACTCAGTATGGCTCATACTAAAAGTATACCTAAATATTTTTACATCTTTAACTCATCTTTTAAAATGGATTACTTCATAAATAAAATCAGAATTACTTGTGTTAATTCTATTTTGGCCAAATTTATTGACTTGAATCTAATTACTTTGATGAACACTAAAATATGTCTAATTAACTTTTCGAACCTATTTCTACCCAATCTATTCTTTGAGTTAAGGCATATATGGAATTTGATCATATGGAATACTTGGACTTGAAAATTTTCATTTTATTAGATTCAGAATTTAGTCTTCAAATGATTTATTTAGACTAATCCATATCTAACCTTGGACCAAAGTATTTTTATACTTTGACTACCATTGGTTTCCTTATTTTTTCAGGTTTATAAAGTTGATTAATCCCAATGTAAAGCAAAAAAAATGGCTTTTTTTTCGTTGAAAGACTCGAGACGTAAAAAGTCGAAATCACGGGCAAACTTAGACTAGGTCAGTCAGGCATGTTTGTTACCATTTTCGGTAACTTCTGGTTTTTAAGTCTAATGGTTGGTTCTACTTTGTCTCTTAAATATAACAAGCTGCTAGACCTACTTTTGGAAGATATGACCTAAGCTCTACAACTAAATCTCCAACAATTCTAAACCCGAGTCCTCGGACTATTCGTTGCAACGGCTAACCGGCCTAGTGCTTCTAGCCCAAGACACAACAACTCTTTTCATTGCAACCTATAAATTGAAGCCTTGAGTCAAGACTTACAAGATTGCTGGAATCAAGAACTTAACACTCTTATTATCTCTTCTAGCTTATAGCTTTTATACATACGCTCCTAACTTTCTAAGTTATAAAATCTTGTAAAAAAGGTCTTGTAATATCTTCTCTTACTTCAAATGCTTTTCTTAGTTATACCTTGACTGAGTTGTAAAGGTTACCTCAATTCAATTGACCTAAACCGTAAAGGATACCTCAGTTTGGATGTATTAGAGCGGATAAGGGAATTTCTATGCCTGGGAAAAACTTGTATCTGAATTGTCTAAGGGAGCAATTTCGGTAGTCGATTCATTGTATTTGAGTATTCAAATAGTGTATTTGACTTAGTGCTTGGATTAGCACTGTCCGTGGTTTTCTTCCACAGGAGGGTTTCCACGTAAAAATATTTGTCTCATTTAATTCTTTATGTCCGAGTCACTCTAGACTCGGTTGCTATTTCTCAATTCATTATATTTGTCAAAGAACTTTAAATTTCTGCAAGGTGATCAAATATTTATCTCATGCAATTCTTTCTGCTCGAGTCACTCTAGACTCAGCTTGTTTATCAATTCATTATATTTGTTAAAGAACTTTAAATTTCTGCAAGTTCCCCTCATCACCCTATTCATCGCCCTATAAGGTGATTTAGACTTTCTAATTGAAATTTTAATTAGTATCGAGCCTAAACTTCACAAAAGGATCTCACATTCTAAAGGTCTAAAGATTAATAACTCAATATAATGGAGAGTTTGATGAAGTAAGGTCATTCACTAGACCATCGAAGTTGAAGGGATCCAACTTTGCTCACCTGGAAGAAGCTAATGTAATGCTTCATCCAAGATCTTAATGAATAAGTTTGAGATTTCATCACCAACGGAAACTACATTCCCATGAACTAAGTTGGCAACTAAACTGTGGCAAAGTTGAAGTCATATTTGAGGACTATAGAAAAGGAACGACACAAGAAAAACTTTAGAGCTATGAACATTTTTATTTTTACCCTGGATGTATCCGAGTACAATAAGATCTCAACTTGTGATATGGCAAAAGAGGCTTGAGACACCATAGTGACCACATATGAAGGCACAAACCAAGTAAGACAAACCCGGATCGGTTAGTACTTGTATAAATATGAGCTATTCAAGATGGACACCGACGAGAACATCACTCGGATGTATATATGGTTTCATCGTGATTGTGAAAAATCTCAAGTCACTTGGAAAGAAAATGTCTAATAAAGAAGTTGTCCAAAAGCTTCTAAGATGTCTAATAAAGAAGTTGTCCAAAAGTTTCTAAGATGTCTTCCAAAGAAGAAATGAAGTCCAATGATGACAACTATTTAAGAGGCACATGATCTCAAGCAAGCTCAAGCTAGATGACCTCATTGGGAAAATCCTCACCCATGAGTTACGTCTTCAAAAGCAAGAATATGAGGTCAACACCAAAAATAACATTGCTTTAAAGACCTCGAAGAGGCTGGTCCTAGCTTGAGCTCCTCGGACTTAGAAGAATATCCCATGGCACTTCTGGCCGAGGTTTCAAGAGCATGATAAGTAGAAGAAGGTCATAAAGAAGATCTACAAGAAAGAGAGGAAAGATAAATTTCCATCCTCTTCAAATTCATCTTTAACAAAAATTTCTGGTTCGTTTTGAGTGTGGCACCAAGAAACACATAGTGAAAGATTGCCCAAAGAGGAATAAGGATTACAAAAATAATAAAGCCATGGTGGCAACATGGAGTGAAGATGATTCAGACGATGATGAAGACACCGAGGATGAGTCCAAGTGTGTAATGACTATAACCGACTCGAAGTAAAGTCCGAGTCGAAGCGTAAACATTTGATTTGGAAAGAACTAACCCGCAAGAGGTAATTGACTATTTCCTCAAGTTTTCTAAGCATGAATTAGATAAATATATTTTTACTTTAGAGGAAAAGTCCAATTCTGATTCTTCTTTATTTGAAGAAAAACTTGAGTCTCGGAACTTTGTTTTGAAACTTACGCATGGTTAGAAAAACCTTTGTTTATTACTCGTTTCGAGTGTATTTCCTTTAGAAAGGAATGACTTGGTTTTAACTCTAAAAGGAGGATTTTGGAATTAATTTTTGATAGTGGAGTGTATCTCTTATTAAGATTTCTGAATTTTGCAATTTAATTTAAAATAGTCCAAGCAAAGTGGTGATCGTTTATTTTTAGTAATCATTTATTTTTAGAAATAATTTTAGAGCGTCTCGGGAAATTATTTCATAATTTAAGAAAATAGAAAAAATATAACTCATATTTTACTGATGGTTTGCTCGGGAGAGTCCGATTCACCCTAGAGGGGGTGAATAGGGTGATAGAAAATTCTTCGTGAAAATACACACTTTTACACGAAAAGAGGCAAAGACAGATTCCGAGTCTAACAACAGGGTCGAGAATAGATTGGACTCGAAAGCAATGAACTAGAAGAAGCAAGAGCGAGTAAAGCCGTCCGAGTCTAGAATGAACTCAGAAAATGAACACAGAGATTTTACGTGGAAACCCTCCCGGGGCAGAAAACCACGGCCCGTGTCAATCCGGACACGAAGTCAAATCCACTATTTTGAGTCCACAAAATACCGTGAACTTGACGGAACCCGAGTTGCTCCCTTAGACAACTCTATACAAGTTTTCCTAGACTCGAAGTTCCCTTATCTCGATCTAGTACTTCCTAGCTGAGATAACCCTTACGGCTAGGTACAACTAAGCTGAGTTAACCTTTACAGACTTAGTCAAGGGACCTTACAAAGAATGTAAGAAGAGTTTGTAACTAAGTACAAGACCTTACAACTCGAAAGTAATGAATTACGAGTGGGAGTTGTAAGTTGAAGATTGAGAGTAAGTACAATAACTTTGATCAAGTAAGTGTATAGACAATATATTCGGCAACCTTCAAGTCTTGTGAAGTGGCTTCTATTTATAGATAACCAAGCAGAGTAGCCGTTATCTTCATCTGGCGACCGAGAGTCTTCGTGACCGTTGGGAGAGACTTTACGAGTCACTCAGAAAGTGTCCGTTGAAATATGAACGTTGGACAACGGTTTAACTTTCTTGGAAGTCCCAAAACCATCGGTTGTGTCTTGAAAAATGAGGTGGAAACCACCGTTAGACTTAGCGTTCCGGTTTTCCGGATATGGAAGCGGACGGCTTCGACACAATCTTACGGGACTAAAGCGGGGAAGTTGAAAAGCCATATCTCGCTGGTGATTTGACGTTCGAAGCCGGCTACTTTTGTAGTTTGAAAAGATATCCTCGATTGGATAACCTACAAAAGTAAAACAACTTTGGTTCTCAAAGTATAAAATACTTTGGTCCAAGGTTAGACACGAGATAATAAAATAGTTATGGAAAATACGCGATTGACTATCCGAGTCGGAAAAGAAATGGAATTTTACGAGTCTAATATCCATGATACTCGGAATTCCATATAACTTAGTCTTAAGCAAAGGATCAAGTTCTATAACGAATATTAGAGTGGGAAAAACTTGATATAGACTAAGCATGAGAAGAACTACGAATACCGACTATGCAAACAATAGAATAGATAACCATAAGTCGATTCCGAGTGAGAAACGGCGGAATACTTGGTATATTCGAAATGCGATTAATCCGAGTGAGAGTGGACTCGGAATAAAGATGCAGTTTTCTAACTCGCTAAGCGAAAAGCGATAAAAGAGATAAGTGAGGGTCGAATCACTTAGAGAAAATACTATTTTACTCAAGTAAGTTTCTAAGACACGAGAGAATGCCTTGGAATCAAAACTCTACATGAATAACATCGGTATACCCGATTCCTTTTGCATGACTCGGAAAGATATTAAGCGAGTGTCCGAGTCTTCAATCTCCCCTTTTTGATGAAAGGCATTCCATACTTAAACAGAAACTTTGTTAGAGGAAAATAGATTGATTCCGAGTAGTTCGCTTATGAGAAAGGCATAGTGAGTAAATCGGAGCGAGTATATAATATATCGAGCAAAATGAAATACTCGTATGCTTTAACAATAACTCGGAAATATTAAAGAACTCGAGATTCATTAAAAAGAAATTTCAAGGGAATAAACTCCCTTAAACAAGACAACCGAGTTTCGACTACATTTCTCCCCCTTGCCTTTCAGCAAAAACAAGAAACAAAAAGAAGGGAGAAAAGTACAAGTAATACACATAAGTTGTCCGGACAAAAAGAAAATTTGAAAGAAGAAATTTTGGAGACCTGAGGAATTGTGACTCGGTGCATGGCTCCAACTAGGGAGGAGGGGATTTCGAGTGGAGGCGGAGGTGCGCCAGCACCGATACTATCTTGACGATGTGCTTGAGCGCGACGAAGGGAGACCCGGAATTATCCTCGGGGCTCGGCTCCGAGTGGCCGACCCGGAGAGAGTGGATCGAGGGGTTCTTCCCTTGGGACCTCGGGGCTGGAGGGGGCTGCTCTGGCTGACTCGCTGGAGGAGCGAGATCTTCGACCCACTCGGATCGCTGTCCGAGCCGAGTACAGCAATTTGAGCTTGGGGAGCAGGCTGACCCTCGGCGGTTGCCACGGCCTCTTCTTCCCTTGGCCCGGAAGGTCCTTCCTCGGCCGCGGGTTCCTCGAGCATCCTCTCGCTGCATTTGCAGCTTCTTCCTCTCGCTTCCTCGGCTTCCTCGCTGTCCGAGGAGGTCGATCCGAGGCTCGAAGACTCCTCGGAGGTGTTTGAGTCATCCGGGTCCTGAGCCGCCTTGGACCTTCTTTCTCCGAGGAGCTCGGCCAGCTCCTTCTGCTCCTTAACCAGCTCTCTCATCTCAAGAACGAGAGACTGCTGCTCTCGGATTTGGGACCGACCGGTCTTTTGGTTGATGGTCGGACCCCGAAGAATAGATTTGAAAGCCCCGAGCATGTCTCCGAGTTCGAAGACACGGAGCTGATCTTGTCCATGAAAACAGGGGATAAGAGGGCAAAGAGAGATTTGGAAGCACCCGAGGTGGAGGCACCACCAGGTGAAGAGGGAAGAGGGAGAGGGGTTGATTTCGAGTCCGAGGTGGAGAAGGAGGCCTCACCTCTAAGTTGTGAACCCGGACACCGGGGTTAGTTTCTGGTATCCGTACCCTCGGAGTTCCTTCTTGCCGACCACAATGGCCGCCTCGGACACCGCGTTAGGGTCGAGAGGAAGAGGAACTTGAAATTGTTTGAAGACAAGGGTGAGAAGAGCACCGAAAGGAAGGGAGGTGTTCTTCTTGGTTTGGAGTTGAGCTGGCACAGCGGCCATCCGCTCAATGATGGAGGGGAAGAGGTCGACTTCGTATCCCTCCAGGATATCGAAGAGGGCTTTGAGATGCTTGGAGTTGGGGTTCTCCTTGTCTGGAATGCTTGTGAGAAGAAGGTTCTCATCAACGGAAAACACGAAGCCTGGCTTCGACTTCAACCGAGTCATAGAAAAGTTCTTTCTGGACCCGGGGAATTCTTTAGCATACTTTTCAAAGAAGTCGTCGGCGACTTCGAGTGAAGGGAATAGGGTTATTGTTCAAGAAGAGAGAAGAAACTTTGAACAGTCGGTGAAGGAGGGAGGTGTTGATACGAACAGTAATGTTACGAACCCGAGAGGTTAGAACATTTTCGGAGTGGGAGAGATGAGTATAAAACTCGGAGACGAGTTCGGGATAAATGAACTCGCTGAAACACAAGAAAGGGTAGACTCCGGTGGTTTGGATGTTGGACAACCAGGAGAATTTGGTTGTTGGGAAGAACTTGTCGTCCAGCGTAAGGTGTTGGGTGACAATGGGTTTAGTGGGGGTTGAGCTTTACGGCTTATTGGTGCGGGGCTTTTGGAAGATGAAGAAACTTGAAAGTCGGGATGGTTTCCTCTTTTAGGCATGGTGAGAAAAGATGAAACTTTTCGAAAGAGAAAGAGAAGGAGGTGTAGAAGAGAAGATAACGAAAATGGTAGAAGAAAAAAAATGAGAGCGATCGAAACTTACGAGAGAGTGAGAGAGAGCTTCTTCAACGTTTGCGGACGATCGGGAACACTTGTTCACGTAGAGAGCTTCCGCGAGAAGATTTTCGTTTGAGAGGGAAGGAGTTTTAGAATATCGAGATGAAGATGGATAGTCGTTATTTATAGAGAATAAGCGCGCCCGTTCACTATCCGTTCAGTAACTCCGTTCTTACTCGGCTCGTCCATCGGTCATTAATGCCCGGTGTGACGGTTCTTCTTCAACGATTGAGATACCGGTGGTTTGAATTTCACGGCTAAGATCCGATCACGGCGCTCGAGAAAGAGAGAAAAAGATTTTAAAAAAATAATCCGAAACTCTCCACTTGTTCTAGAGATAGCTTCGGACAATTTGATGTCCAAGTTTTTCTACGTCCGAGTTTGACTCGAAAGGATTACGATTGACTCGAAACAAAGAAATAACTATCGAGTCTAGTATCACTGAATCAACTGAACTAATCGTTATTAACAGGTGAAAACATATAGCACAGAATTATGCAACAAAAGTAACACATAATTAAGCATTTAACATACCAAGTTCATTCCGAATAAAACAAAACTGATCCTCACCAAGAGGCTTAGTAAAGATATCAGCTAATTGAAGATTAGTAGGAATGAACTCAAGTGCAATATCACCCCTTTCGAATGATCGCGTAAGAAGTGATACCGACCTCAATATGCTTTGGTTTTGAGTCTTTGGACAGGATTCTTAGTGATGCGGTTGCGCTTTGATTGTCACACTTGATTGGGACCGAGTTGAGATAAAGTCCAAGATCCTTCAAGTGTTGTTTTATCCAAAGGATCCGAGCGCAACAAGCTCCAGCGGCAATGTATTCAGCTTCCGCGATTGATAGAGCTACTGAGTTTTGCTTCTTTGAGTGCCAGGATATTAATGATTGTCCCAGAAATTGGCAAGCTCCGGATGTGCTCTTTTGATCAACTTTGTATCCTGCATAGTGCTGCGTCCGAGTACCCGGTCGAGTCGGTTATGAGTCTACGGAGTACCACGAGTCCTAGATTACGAGTGCTCGCAAGATATCTGAATACTCTCTTCACCGCAGGTGAGATGTGATTCTTTTGGATTAGCTTGAAATCGTGCGCATAAGCAAACACTGAACATTATATCTGGCTCGCTTGAAGTAAGATATAGCAGTGAACCAATCATACCTCGATAGAGTTTCGATCTACTTGCTTTACCTTTCTCATCCGAGTCGAGCTTTATACTGCTTGCTCATAGGAGTAGATGCGTGCTTTGCATCTTGAAGTTTGTATTTCTTCAGCGGTTCCTTGGTGTATTTTGATTGATGAACAAAGATTCCATCTTTGTCTTGTTTGATTTGCAACCCAAGGAAGAAGTTGAGTTCTCCCATCATACTCATTTGGAACTCTTGACTCATCAACTCGAGAAAATTCTCGGCACAGAAATTCATTAGTAGCACCGAAAATAATATAATCAACATATATTTGAACAATGAGAAAATCTTTCCCTTTGGTCTTTATGAATAGAGTCTTGTCGATCCGACCTCTTTTGAAATCATTTTGAACCGGGAAGGCTGCTCGAGTCTTTCATACCAAGCTCTAGGGGCTTGCTTAAGACCATAGAGAGCCTTTTGAAGTTTGAAAACGTGATTTGGAAATTCCGAGTTTTCAAAACCAGGGAGGCTGCTCGACATAAACTTCTTCTTCAATAAAACCATTGAGAAAGGCACACTTAACATCCATTTGATATAATTTAATATGCATGCAGGATGCAAATGCCAACGATATTCTAATGGCTTCTATTCTAGCTACTGGTGCAAAGGTTTCCCCACAATCGATTCCTTCTTCTTGATTGTAACCTTGAGCTACAAGTCTAGCCTTGTTTCGACTACCACCCCACCCTCATCCAGTTTGTTCTTGAAAACCCATTTGGTTCCTATAAGCTGGGTGGTCGGAAGGTCGGTTGGTCGAGTCCGGACTTGGTTTCTTTCAAATTGATTCAGTTCTTCTTGCATGGCCTCTACCCATTCGGGTTCATTAAGGGCTTCTAGTGCATTTTGGGTTCGATTAATGAAATGAATGCGGTGAATGCACATAGATTATGAAGAGAAGAACGAGTTCTTACCCCACTGTTGATATCGAAATGATGTTTTCTTGGGGATGACTGGAAGTAAATTTGAATGCTTTACCAGTTCTTTGATTCACCAGGTTTGTGGGCTAAATCGCTTGATCTTCGAAGCTTGTTACGAGTGATCGTCTTCATTGACTTGCTCGTTCGAGCGAGCTCTTGAGCTGTCTCATTCCGAGCTTCCTCGTTACGAGTAGTCTCCTTCTGAGTCTTTGTAAGCTCATCTTCATCATCATCCTTTCTAAGCTTCGGTTCCGAGTATGAAGACTCACTTGGTTTCTCCTGTTCAAGCTCATCAAACACTACGTGGATACTTTCTTCCACTTTGTTAGTTCGCTTGTTGAAGATACGGTAAGCTTTGCTATGAGAGGAGTAACCTAGAAAAATACCTTCGTCCGACCGAGCATCAAACTTGGTCAGATGATCCTTATCATTGTTGTGGACAAAGCACTTACATCAGAAAGATCCGAAATAGGAAATATTTGGCTTTCTCCCTTTGTAGAGCTCATAAGGTGTTTTCTTCGAGAATGGGTCCGATGAGGCATCGATTGAGAGTGTAGTTGGCTGTGTTTACTGCCTCTGCCCAGAAATAGTGAGGCAAGTTGTGTTCAATCATCATCGTCCTTGCTATCTCTTCAAGGGTTCTGTTCTTTCTCTCAACTACTCCATTCTGCTGAGGAGTTCGGGTGCTGAGAAGTTGTGAGAAATTCCATTCTTGTCACAAAACTACGAGAATTCGAGTAATCGAACTCCCTTCCATGGTCGGTTCGAATCTTTTGAATCCGAGTCCGGGACTCCACTTGAATCTTTCTACAGAGCTTGCTGAACTCCTTGAAGGCTTCATTCTTATGCTTGAGAAAACACACCCAGGTACATCTTGAAAAATCATCAATGATAACAAGTATGTAAGATTTACCTCCGAGACTCTTCACAGGAATTTCACCACATAGGTCCATATGCAGTAATTCAAGCACGTTGGATGTGGAAGCTGTCTTCAGAGATTTGAATGAAGATCGACTTGTTTCCCTACGGTGCATGCTTCACATACTTTATCCTTCTCAAACGCACGGTTAGGTAATCCTCTAACCGAGATGATGAGATGCAAGCTTTTTGATAGTATGCATGCTAATATGACCTAATCTACGATGCCAAGTCCAAGAATCATCTTGAAGAGATGCTTTTAAACGAGGATAAGTTCGACTTGGGTCGAAAGAGGGATGATGTAGGTATTACCGACCTCTTACCGAGAGCTTTATCTCTTTGGTGGTCTCATCTGTGATGTAGCACTTGGATCGAGTGAATCTTACCTCTTGACCTTTGTCACATAGCTGGGAGATGCTAAGTAGGTTGTACTTTAGTCCTTTGACAAGGTAGACTGGGCTCACCAGATTGTTTTTATTACCAATCTTCCCAATGCCCACTATCTTGCCTTTCTTTGTCATCACCAAAAGTCACCTTTCTTTCCTTATATGACTCCAGCTCGAAAAAGAGTCCTTGGTCACCTGACATGTGTCGAGAACATCCGCTGTCCAGGTACCGGTGTCCTTTGATCTTTTCGAGAGACCTGCAAAACAGAGAGAATCTAACCCTTCTCACTTCCTCTAACGAACCCAGTAACATTCCTTCTTGTGGTTCTTTTACGAGGAAGAAGGTGCTTCGGAACCCGGATTTGAATGACTTTGGGCTTAGTCGATTCCGAGTCTCCTTCTCGAGAACCGAGTCTGTGTCTCTTTCCTTTTAAAAACCTTTCCTTTTGAAACAGAAGAAAATGGTTCCTTTTTGTAAATCGGTGCAGGTTTAGTCCTCCTTTCATTCTTGTGAATGGGACCATGCTCAGCCTTTTTAAACTTAACGGTTGTGGAATCCTTTTTGAACAATTCCGAGTAAGAATTAGATTCTTCCTCTTTGTTGAAACCAAGACCTTCTTTTCTAAAAGAGACACATTGTGATCCTAAGAGCATATCAAGGTTCTTCGACCTTGAGTAAACTTTAAAACCAGATCTTGAGACTCGGTGAGCTTCTGTTTCAGTTGCTCATTTTCTTTCCTGAGTAACTCGGACTCGGTCTCATTAGTTTGAGCACTTGTCTTGAGTTCTCCGAGTGTGAGCCTCGGTTTTCTAATTCGTTTTTCAAAGAAATGCTCTCGAGACGAGATTGACTCAAGTTGTTCTTTGAAATGAGAAGAATCGGAATTGGACTTTTCTTCCAAAGTAAAAATGTATTTAGCTAAATCAACTTTGGAGAATTTTAGGAAGTAGTTTATTACCTCTTGAGGATCGGTTCCCTCATTATCACGAGTACGTGTGTCGAGTCGACTCTTTTTCGGCTTCCGAGTCGGTGATTGCCATCGGACACTTTGAGTCATCCGAATCCTCATCGTCTTCGATGAGTCCTCATCACTCCATGTTGCCATCATGGCCTTTTTCTTCTTTCTGTCCCTTTTCCGTTTTGGACGAGTCCTTGACTATGTGGTCTTTGCTTGCCACATTCAAAACATCCGGAATTCTTAGACAAAGATAACTTTGAAGGAGAAGAAAACTTACCTTTTCTATCTCTCTTGTCTTTCTTGTAGAACTCTTCTTTTGGTCTTTTGTCCCATCTTTTATGCTTCATCATTTTCTTGAAGCCTCTTGCAATGAGTGCCATGGGATCATCTTCGATTCGGAGGAGCTCGGAATTGCTTCTTTGGATTCCGAGGCTTTAAGCGCAATGTTCCTTTTGGAAGTACCCTCAGCATCTTCTTCTTCCAAGTGTATCTCATGAGTCGAAGCTTTCCGATGAGCTCGTCCGGTTTCAAGAGTGAGAGGTTCCGAGCCTCTTCTATGGCGAGTCACCTTAGGACCCCATCGTCTCTTGGGTAGGCTTCGAGAATTTTTCGACACATTTCTTCATGGGAGATTTTCTTTCCCAGAGATTTGAGATTGTTGGTGATCTCGGTGAAGCGTATGAACATCCGAGTAATGTTCTCTTCTGGCTCCATTTTGAAAAGCTCATATTTGTGAAGATACTTGACTGATCTTCGCTTGTCTCACCCGACTTGTACCTTCGTAGGTGTTGACCGAGTGTCCCACACCTCTTTAGCGAGTCACAGGCAGAGACTCGATTATATTCTTCCGAGCTTATGGCACACATGAGGATGTTCATGGCTTTGAAGTTCTTTACGAACTTCTGCGCCTGCTGGCGTGAACTCGGCCTTTGTCTTGGGAAGGATTCTGAATTCATCTGTCTTTGTTGGAATGTAGTTTCCTTGTTGTATGATTTCCCATAGTTCTTCATCGTGATCCATGAGGAAACATTCCATAAGCTTCTTCCAGTGACCGAAGTTTGAACCTTTGAATTTTGGTGGCACTGTTGGAAGATCTACCTTCGTCGAACTCTCCGGTGTTCTAAGCCATCCGATCTTTAAACCTTTGGACTGTTAGATCCTTTACGAAAGGCTAAGCTCGATACCAATTGAAGGTTTGCTCGGGGAGAGTCCGATTCACCCTAGAGGGGGTGAATAGGGTGATAGAAAATTCTTCATGAAAATACACACTTTTACACGAGAAAAGAGGCGAAGACAGATTACGAGTCTAACAACGAGGTCGGAAAAGATTGGACTCGAAAGCAATGAACCGGAAGAAGCAAGAGCGAGTAAAGGCTATGCGAGTCTAGAATGAACTCGAGAAAATGAACACAAAGATTTTACGTGGAAACCCTCCTGGGGCAGAAAACCACGGCCCGTGTCAATCCGGACACGAAGTCAAATCCACTATTTTGAGTCCACAAAATACCGTGAACTTGACGGAACCCGAGTTGCTCCTTTAGACAACTCTATACAAGTTTTCCTAAATTCAAAAGTTCCCTTATCCGATCTAGTACTTCCTAGCTGAGATAACCCTTACAGCTAGGTACAACTAAGCTGAGTTAACCTTTACAGACTTAGTCAAGGGACCTTACAAAGAATGTAAGAAGAGTTTGTAACTAAGTACAAGACCTTACAACTCGAAAGTAATGAATTACAGAGTGGGAGTTGTAAGTTGAAGATTGGAGTAAGTACAACAACTTTGATCAAGTAAGTGTATAGACAATATATTCGGCAACCTGCAAGTCTTGTGAAGTGGCTTCTATTTATAGATAACCAAGCGAGTAGCCGTTATCTTCATCTGCTGACCGAGAGTCTTCCGTGACCGTTGGGAGAGACTTTCCGAGTCACTCGAAAGTATCCGTTGAAATATGAACGTTGGAAAACGGTTTAACTCTCTTGGAAGTCCCAAAACCATCGGTTGTGTCTTGAAAAATGAGGTGGAAACCACCGTTAGGCTTAGCGTTCCAGTTTTCCGGATATGGAAGCGGACGGCTTCGACACAATCTTCAGGACTAAAGCGCGGGAAGTTGAAAAGCCATATTTGCTTGGTGATTTGACGTTACGAAGCCAGCTACTTTTGTAGTTTGAAAAGATATCCTTGATTGGATAACCTACAAAAGTAAAACAACTTTGGTTCTCAAAGTATAAAATACTTTGGTCCAAGGTTAGACACGAGATAATAAAATAGTTATGGAAAATACGCAATTGACTATCCGAGTCGGAAAAGAAATGGAATTTTACGAGTCTAATATCCATGATACTCGAATTCCATATAACTTAGTCTTAAGCAAAGGATCAAGTTCTATAACGAATATCGAGTGGGAAAAACTTGATATAGACTAAGCATTGGAAGAACTACGAATACGACTACGCAAACAATAGAATAGATAACCATAAGTCGGATTACGAGTGAGAAACGGCGGAATACTTGGTATATTCGAAATGCGATTAATCTGAGTGAGAGTGGACTCGGAATAAAGATCCGGTTTTCGAGTCGCTAACTGAAAGCGATAAAAGAGATAAGTGAGGGCCGAATCACTTAGAGAAAATACTATTTTACTCAAGTAAGTTTCTAAGACACGAGAGAATGCCTTGGAATCAAAACTCTACATGAATAACATCGGTATACCTGATTCCTTTTGCATGACTCAGAAAGATATTGAGCAGATGTCCGAGTCTTCATTTACCGCAAGGCTTTTGGGCCAAAAAGATGTGATGACACCGGTTTGGACTAAGACCCAAGCCCGGCCACTGGCCGGTGCCGGCAAAAGCCCATCGCCCTCTAGTCATTAACTCCACCCATAGGCCGAGACTGAGTTTGTCGGTCTTGGGCTATGGCCTTGGATGTCAGAAAGTAGATAAATTTTGTCTACTTTTAAATTAGAAATGTCGAGATGCAATTTAAGAGAAACAAAATAGGAAAAAGGGAGTCGTCGGTTAGTTTTAGGAATAAAAACTAACAAAAATAAAAGCAAAACCTCTTCTAATCTTAGTATGGAAAAACTAAGCTTGAAAGAGGTTTTAAAAGATGACTTCATCGGTCTAGAATCGAGAAAATCCGGTGTTCGGGGCTGAAGGTACGAAATGTATGGATAAGCCCTCTCTTTCGCCCATCAACAAACGACCTCTACTAATTTGATTTGTGAGTTTAAATAGTATGTTTTCAATCAAGCATATAACATTCTAATACATAAAATTAAATCAATCAAAACATTCAAAGAAATCAGTAAAAGTAGTTAAGAAAGCGATAATATAAAGTGAAAAGGAAAGTGAGAAAAATAAAATTACAGCGGGCATGAAGGAATAAAAAGCGATTACATTTTGATTCGCAATACAAGAAGCATTAAAAGGATAAATTAAATAAACTATAAGTGGGACTGAAAGTAGATTGAGCGCCCTCGGGTTGTCCCACATGCTGACTTGGTTTACCAACTGGATTTAGAAGCGTGACGAGTAGGCAAGCGAGATCGAAGGTAATTTTATGGAATTTATAGAGGTAAGTAGTATGGGAAATGGATGAAGATGTTTGGTAATGTGGTGATAATCAACTAAAAAATTAACCAAGACATCAGAATACAACTAATGGCTTCAAAGATAACCAAATAGCCTAGCATTCGAGTAACTCTTAATTTAAATTTAGTAGGGAAAATTAGGAATTTGTTTAGCTTAATATGCAACAATCTAGGTTGGGATTCAGCCTAGGTTAACATTCAGCAGACCTAGCTCTAAAAGCAGACAACAAAATAGAGGAAATGATCCTCTATTTATAGAAGTGAGGCTAGGTCACACAAAATGACCTAAAAGCATACAAACGAGTTGTCAAGCAGTGAACAGGACCGGACCCGGCGTGAATACGGGAGAAATAAAATCAACCTAAATGGGGAATCTCATGGGAGAGGACGAGATACGCAGCGCCGACCTCCTAACGACGTCATGTGGAGAATTTGACTTCCGTGCCTCGGTTGGGCGATAGCGTAAAATGTAGCAATTTTGGTATTGTGAACAATGAAACATGATAGCGGTAAAAACGGTGTCGTACGAGAGGCCTTGAAGTTCTATGCCTTGGTTGGTCACTTGGAGGAACAAAATGTAGGATTTTGGCATTGTGAGATATGAAACACAACACGAGTCAAAACGTTGTCATACGGACACTTGAGCTCCGTTTTACGTTGGGACACTAAGCGTGAAATGCTCGTGTTTAGGGTATTGTTAAGCCTAGAATACAACGCCATCCTTCTCCTGATTGGGAGCCTGGCCGGGCTTGGTTCGACCAAAAGAAAAATGGATTTTGGGTTGGCCCAATAAAAAAAGCTGATTTTGTGGTGCTAATGGGCTTTTTGTGTTTTATCGGCTTCGATCATGCCAATCGAGACTCCGACCATGGTTCGAGTTTGCAAACATGACCGAGATTTCATCACTGGGCCTACAAAAAAAAAAAAAATAACGGAAATAAAAAGAGATAAGGGTGACATGTTTTTGGTGTCTACAGTTAGTCCCCACTTTAACCGAGTCCGAAAGACGAAGGGTCAAAGTAGACACTAAATGATATTTATCTCGCTTTTAGGCATTTCTTTAGATGCCGATCAATTTGAGATGTCTTAAATTGGCTGCTGTTGAACCTAAACTCCGGAACAGGGGTCTAGACTTGATCACGATTCATGCGTTCGAAATCAGGCTAAACGATCATGAGCTTGGCTTGATCAATGTCCCGAAGCTCGGTGATTTTTGCTAAAACTTTATCGTCTTTTGATCCGAAGCTTGGCTTAATATTTCTGCTGTACTAGCATATTCGTTAGTAGATAATTGTATTCCCAAAAGTTCGGTATTTTTGCTCGAATAATTCGATCGAAAATAGATCGAAGGATAAATTTAATACAATTAAAGTGGTGAGCTCCAAGGATCCACTTGCATACACAACACTCCAAAAGCATGCATCCACGCCCGATAGGACACCACACCGTCTAGACCCAGTCTACACTTGCAAGGCTGCCACCGAGCGGATGCTGATCGAGCCTCATGGCCGGCGCCGACCGAGGCTTTGGGCGGATCTGGTCTCGGCGCATGCATTTGGTCTTTCATGCTGGGTATCCTTTTGCTTTTTGAATTCTCGTCTCATGCATTTGTCAAGTTAGCCAAATTTTCCTGTAAAAGGGTAGCTTGGTGTCTAGACCCGAGTACACTGCAAGGTTACCGCCGAGCGGATACCGGTCGAGTCTCATGGTTGGTGCCGACCAGGCTTTGGGCGGATTTGGTCTCAGCGCATGCATTTCGTCTTTCATGCTTGGTATCCTTTTGCTTTTTGAATTTTGTCTCATGCATTTGTCAAGTTGGCCAAATTTTCCTATAAAAGGGGAGCTTGGTGTGTTCATTTTGCACACTCCATTTGCTCATCTCTTTGCTTCTTCTTGCTGGCTCTAACTTTCTTCCTTCTTGCTCTAGCTTACTTTCATCTTGCCTTGAGAAAACTAGATTGGTTTTCTTGCAAAATATCTACAAAAATGTCTCGGAGATGTGCTCATCCTATTAGGAGGACAGGAGCTAAGGGCCTAACTCAAGATAACTTCTTAGAGAGGGAGTGGCGCCCTCACCATGAATGGAACCCCAATGACCTCTTGGTGGAGGCTGAGAGCCATGTTTCTTCACTTTCCATATCCACTACGGTAAGCACCTTGACTTGAGTTTCTCCTTTTCATGTGTTAATGAGGCATCCTCAACTATGACTTTGGTTGAATTTCATTTTTGTAGAAGAGTACCATCACCAAGTTTTTGACACTTTTAAGGAGAAGAAGTACCCCAGGAGCAAATTATGACTGGTGCTTGGGTTTGGTCCTTTTTTATCTTACTTTAAACCACATGTGTGATCTGTTGAGTCCAAAAAGATGATATTTTTAGTACCTTTCTACGTCCTTATTTTATTCGTAATAATTATTGAATTAGGATTTTTAATGTAATTTATTTTATCTTTGTAGAAAATGTGGAACTATACGAGAAATAATAAAAAGAGCTGAAATTTGGAAGAAATGATCGATAATTCGAACATGGGCCCAGTTTGAGCCCAAACTCACCTTGCTTATTTCCCTTGCTCCAACCACCCCATTTCCTCCAACCAGCCCATTTCCTTATACTTAATTTAAATTTATTATTTTTAATTTAAAGTGATTATGGTAATAATAATAATAATAATAATAATAATAATAATAATAATAATAATAATAATAATAATAATAATAATAATAATAATAATAATAATAATAAATTTCCTTCTCCTCCCTTCCCTTTTTTTTTAATCCAAACAAGGGAGTATTGGGTAACGTTTATTCCCCTCCATTTCTTTTTTGTTGATCTTCAACGGGTAGGGGTGTTATTATAATAATTGATCCTCCACAAACATACACATATCGTTCGTTACCAAATCATGGACAAGATTTGGCCCTCCTTCCATCCATATCCTTTCGACGAAATCGATAGGCTGGAAATGAGCGATTGCGTGAGCAACCAAATTACAACCCCTACGAACAAAATTCCAAGAAATAAAATCAAACGATAAGCTTAAAGCAAGAATTTCGAAATGAAAAACCAAGAAGAGAGTTGGGGACATTTTTCTTCTTAATCTTCAAAATGAGCGATCGGGAGTCACCTTCAAGAATAACTCGCTAGAAGCCCCTTGCTGTAGCATGTCGGAGGGCGAAGATGCAAGCCCTTGCCTCTTCCAATCCGGCTCGTAAAATCCTAGGTTTTGGTGAACTCCAGCCGAAGTACTGTCTCGGACCATGAATCCCCACCCTCTCGCCGTTCTCTCCGATCTTCCCAGCGTAAAAGTTAACTTTAAGAAAACCCGGCTCCGGCGAAGACCAACAAATCCCCTAGCTTCCTGTTCTTCCGAGTCTCGTGAGTTCCCTTATAGTTTGAAAGCTAAGCACAAATGTCTCGGCTCTTCTTACAAGTCCTAACCTAGGTTACCCTCCTTCCTGCCGAATATAAATCGGTTCCGTGAGTTCCAACATTCCCACATGACAGTAAGGAAGATACCAAGTCGATCCGCGATCAACTTCTCCAAAGCATAAATTAGAGCTTCCATTGTTGAAGGGTGCCTTTCGTTCCACAAGTTTTCTTCAAAATCACTACCATTCCAGATTTCTCGAGCGAGAGGGCACAGGAACAAAGAGTGGACATCGATTCCTCGATGGCACCGCAAATGTTACATTTTATATTAAAGCTTGGGATACACTTAGCCAAGTTGTCCTTTGTTGCTAAAGCTCCAGCTCCTAACTTCCACCCAAAGAGCTTAATGCGGGGTGGGACATCTAGTTTCCACAACATCTTCCAATTGGGTCGATTTCCCACTCTGCTAGAGGAAGCCTGCTCCTTCACACTTGCTCTCACTATATAGTATGCCGATTTAACATAAAATTCTCCATTGGGGGTAAAGTGCCATATGAGTTTGTCATTAGACCACGTCAAGCAAAGGGGTAGTTTTAAAATAATTTCAGCATCGTAAGTAAGGAAGATGTCTCGGATTAGCTCCTCACGCCACACCCCATGGTCTCTATCAATAAGGTCGGCTACCCTCGGGTCCATATTTACCCCTTCTGGTGCTCTAATAGGTTTGAAGAGCCATGGTGCAGGCAACCACCTAGAGGTCCAGGCATGAACCTCCTCCCCGTTACCAATAACCCATTTGGACCCTATGCAGAGTGTTTTGCCCCCAAATACTTCGCCAAGTAAAGCTCGATTTGGTCCCCAGAGGTGCCTCCAAAATATCACAATTAGAGAAATAACGAGACTTTAGAATGCGAGCCACCAAAGAATTTGCATTTTGGACAAGTCTCCAAACTTGTTTAGTGAGCAAGGCCTCATTAAAAGCTTCTAGATCATGAAATCCTAGCCCACCATCGTCTTTGTTATCACACAAGAGGGAACAACTAACCTAGTGAATTTTCCTTCTTGAAGGATCATTGCTCCACCAAAATCGATTAATAATAAATTGAATAGAAACATTTAGTGCCTTAGGAAGCTTAAACACACTCATAGCATAAGTCGGGATAGCTTGGGCAACAACCTTTATCAGCACTTCCGACCCGCCCAAGAAACTAGTTTTTCCATCCAACTCGAAAGTCTCTTCGTGATTTTATCCTTTAGGAACAAGAAGGGTTTTTCTTAGACCAGCCGACATAGAAAGGGAGTCCTAAGTACTTTTCATGCGAGAGAACTTCTCTAATTTCGAGTATCATGACGATCGCCGCCCTCCTATGCGTGGGGATACCCTTTGCAAATACCACACTGGATTTATGAAAGTTAACTTCCTGACCCGAGGCCCGCTCATAGGAGCCTAAAATACTCTTAATCACCTCGGCTTGATCACATGTAGCCCACGGAAGAACATAGAGTCATCAGCAAACAAGAGATGTGAAACCAAGGGAGCCGTAGGACATATACGATGACCAGAAATTAGACCGCTACTCTCTGCGTTCCTTAACAAACCCATTAGGCCTTACGTCGCAAACAGGAATAAATAGGGAGAGATTGGGTCTCCTTAACGGAGTCCTTTAGAAGGCACGACCATCCCTTTTGGCGATCCATTAATCATAAAGCAAAAAAGTAGCAAATTCAACACAGCTTCATACGCTTTGCTCATATCCAACTTTAATGGCCATGGACCCATTAGTACTACACTGGTTATACATGGAATGGAACATTTCATATGACACTAAGACATTGTCGAGTAATAAGTCTCCCCAAGGTGAAAGCGCTTTGGTTTTCGAAACAATGAGGGGGAGAATTTTCTTCAATATATTTGTGATCACCTTAGTAGCCATTTTATAAATGACATTGCATAAACTAATGGGCCTAAAGTTAGCAAGATTCGTTAGGTGAGGTACCTTAGGGATCAAGATCATATCAGTATGGTTAAGCTTGTCGGGCAATGGCTTACCATTCAGAATATTCAGAATCACTCTGGAAACATCCGCCCCAACCACGTCCCGAACTGTTGAAAGAAGAGAGGGTTGAGTCCATTAGGGCCGGGGCCTTATCGGGATGCATCATTTTTAGAGCCCGAAAGATCTCGACTTCATTATACGGCATGCATAGAACCTCATTCATAGCTTTAGTGACTCGGTCGGGACAAAGGATAAGACCTCGTGCATTCCCCGGGTACCCGAGGATGAGAAGAGGTTGGAAAAAAATTAGTTGTGATGTGCTCTAGCTCCTCCTCTTCGTAGCTAGTGTTCCATCAGCTCTTTCTAATTGTGTTATAGTATTAGTTGCACGCCTAGCTCGTACCCGGGCGTGAAACCAACGTGAGTTTGAGTTGCCGAACTTCAAATAGTTAGCTTTTGCTCGCTGTGCCCACATGATTTCCTCATTTCTTCTCCATTCCCCTAGCTCCTTAAGCAAAGTGCGTCCGATATTGAGAGACTTTTCCTGTTTCACTTTCACTTCTAGCCTTCTAATGTTGGATTGCACATTTCCAAAAGTTTGCATATTCCATGACTTTAGAGCCTGTTCACAAGCACTAATTTTACCATCCAAATTTGCCCAATCATCCTTAGCAAATTGTTCACTCCAAGCCGACTTGATTGTATCCTTGCAAGAGGGATCATGTATCCACATATTTTCAAAACAGAACACGTTTGGGTCCTTCCGCCTCTTCATTGGAGTCTTTGGAGTTTGAGTAGTATAGGTAGATGATCCGACAGGCGATCGTCAATGTGGAGAACTTCGAGTCATGAAATAAAAGGGACCATTCCATAGTACCGCGGAATCGATCTAGTCGTTCTTCCACAACTTCTCCAGACTTCTCTTCTATTCTCCCAAGTATAGTCATAACCCGAATACCCCAAGTAAAATAGTCCACACTCTTGGAAGGTCTCACAAAAGAGTCAAGGATATTATGGTTCGAATCGACCCTCCTCGTTTTTCAAAATTGTAAAAATCTCATTGAGATCACCTCCTATTAACAAACGCAGCGAGGAGTGGGTTGATAAGTCACGTATCATATCACAAGTACGTAGTTTTTGGCCGCTTCATACCGCCCATAGATTCCCGTAAACCTCCAGGTATCGTTGACTCCGAGATTTTCAACTTGAACATCAACATGATGAAGGGATTTAAACAACCAGGTAACTTTGATTGACTTGTGCCACAACATAGCTAGTCCACCTGCACGCCACACACTATCTTCAAACACACCTTCGTAGTCTCTTAGCCGACTAAGGACTTCAAGCATGTCCTTTAATTTCAACGTCCGCATTACGTCTTTTAGACTTTAGTGGTGATGCACGGAGCCATGTCCCATACTGATGTGCGCTATCAACTCGGAAGAATACAATAGAGTGTCAACTCGTGACACAGCCAAAGAGGTGTGGGATAAATTAGTCAACACCTATGAAGGAACCAACCGGGTGAAGTAAGTTAAAGTCGGTCGGTTTCTTCACAAATATGAGTGGTTCAAAATGGAGCCTGAGGAGAACATCACTCGGATGTACATTCGGTTCACTAAGATTGATACCAATCTCAAATCTCTAGGTAGAAAGATCTCTCATGAAGAAGTTGTCGGAAAAATTCTAAGAAGACTACCAAAGAGAAAATGGGGTCCCAAGGTGATAACAATTGAAGAAGCTCAAGATCTTTCCAAGTCGGAATTAGATGAGCTTATTAGGAAACTTCTCACTCATGAGCTGCACTTGGAAGAAGAGAAAGAAGAGGTTAGCACCAAAAGGAACATTGCACTTAAGGCCTCGGAAAGTAGATGATAAATTCCGAGCTCTTCGGACTTAGAAGAGGATCCCATGGAACTAATTGCCCAGGCTTCAAGAAGATGATGAAGTACAAAAAGTGGCAAACCAAGCCAAAGCAGGAGTTATACAAGAAAGGTAAATACTCATCCTCTTCCAATTTGTCATTAACTAAGAACTCTGGCTATTTTGAGTGTGACAACAAGGAGCACATAGTCAAGGACTATCCAAAGAGAAAGAAGAAAAGAAAGAAGAACAAGGCTATGGTGGCTACATAGAGTGATGATGACTCCTTTGAGGATGATGATTCCGATGACTCAAAGTATCCGGTGGCACCGAGAGACTTGGAAGTTGAATCCGAGTTAGACAATGATGGTTCGGATGGTGAGGAGACAGACCCTTAGGAGGTAAATAACTACTTCCTCAAGTTTTCCAAACTTTATCTTGCTAGATATATCTTTACTTTAGAAGAAAAGTCCAATTCGACTCTTCCGATTTCAAAGAACAACTAGAGTCTCTTAGTACTGAGAGTACTATTTTAAAAAAGGAGTTAGAAAACTTGAGACAAAATATGAAAGTACTGGAGACCGAGTGCTAAAGACAATAAGACTGAGTCCGAATGCCTCGGAATAGAGAATGAGCAAGCTGAAGTAGAAGCTCAATGAGTCTTAAGAGTTGGTTTTACAACTCACTCAAGCTTAGAAAAACCTTGATCTTTTACTTAGCTCTCGGTGTGTCTCATTTATAAAAGAAAGTCTTGGTTAAAATGTTGAAGAGAAAGATAACTCTTACAACAATATTTTCAAAACTGATTCCGGAATTATTAAGTTCAGGAAGGTTGAGCATGGTCCCATTGACTCACATGGAAAAGGGACCAAGCATAGACTCAGTTCTGAGGAAAAAGCCTTCTCAACCTTGTTTACAAAAAGAAAGGTTTTTAAAGAAAAGAGACACAGACTCGGCTTTCTAAAAGGAAGACTCAGAATCAGACCAAATCTAAAATTATTCAAATTTGGGTTCCCAAAAGTGCTTTTCCTCGAGAAAAACCACGAGTAAGACTGTTACTAGGTTTGTAAGAGGAAGTGAGAAGGGGTAGTTTGTTTCTGTTTTGTAGGTGACTCATAAACGAAAGGGTTACTTGGTACTTAGATAGTGGTCGCTCACGCCATATGTCCGGAGACTCAAAGAACTTTTTGAGTTAGAAGATATGAAGGGAGGAAAAGTCACATTTGGAGGCAATAGCAAAGGCAAGATAGTTTGGATTGGCAAGATTGGTCAAGGAGACAATTCAGTCAGTCTAGTCTACCTTGTCAAAGGGCTCAAGTACAATCTTCCGAGCATCTCTCGGTTATGTGACAAAGGTAAAGAGGTAAGATTCACTCGGACCAACTACTTCATTTCGATGTAGTTACCAAAGAGACAAAGCTCTCGGGATCGAGGTTAGGTAACAACTATACCATTCCTCTCTAGGATTCTAGTCAAAATTTATCATGTTTAAAAGCATATTTGAATGATGATTCATGGACATGGCATCGTAGACTAAGTTATATCAGCATGCATACCATCAAGAAACTTGTATCTCATGGATTAGTTAGGGGTTTACCTAATGTGCATTTCAGAAAGATAAAATCTTTAAAGTATGCACAAAAGGAAAGCAAGTCGGATCATGTTTCAAACCACTTAAAACTATATCTATATCCAAAGTACTTGAATAGATTCATATGGATTTGTGTGGTGAAATCCCTATGAAAAGCTTAGGAGGTAAATCATATATGCTTGGTATTGTTGATGATTATTCACGATTTACTCGGGTGTGTTTTCTAAAGAACAAGAATGAAGCCTTCAAAAGGTTCACTAAGATCTGCATGAAAATTCAAGTGGAGTATGAGAATTAGATTAGAAGAATTCGAACCGACCATGGAAGGGACTTCGATTACACGGAATTTGCAAACTTCCCGACAAGAATGACATCTCCCACAACTTCTCAACACTAAGAACTCCTCAACAAAATGGAGTAGTGGATAGAAAGAACAAAACTCTTGAAGAAATAGGAAGGAAAATGATGATTGAAAATGATCTACCTTACTATTTACGAGTCAAGCGATCAACACAAGCAAATTATACACTCAATAGATGCCTCATTAGACCCATTCTGAACAAGACACCCAGTGAGTCTGTACAAGGGAAAAAAGCCCAACATTTCCTACTTCAAACCATTCGAATGTAAATGCTATGTGCGTAATAATGGTAAGGAACATCTGACTAAGTTTGATGCAACGTCGGATGAAGGTATATTTCTAGGTTACTCATCTCATGGTAAAGCTTATAGAATTTTTTACAAGATTACTAACAAAGTGGAAGAAAGTATTCACGTTGTCTTTGATGATATTAACCATGACAGGACAAGTGAATCCACTTTCTCATATCTCAAGCTTAACAGAGATGAAGATGATATTGCTGAAGCTAAACTCGGAATGAATCAAAACAAAAGAACCGAGGTAACTCAAAATGAAGTGACTCAAAATGAGCAAGTTTAAGAGCTAGCTCATAATGTCTGAAGAATAAGCCAATGCTGAAGTTCAACAAGAGCAACCAACTGAAGATTAGGCCATACAACCAATAAACTTGTTAAACCGAGAGGACATGTAGAGCTTTCAAATATGCATCAAATCACCAACCTAAGAATATACTTTACGATATCAACAGTGGGGTAAGAACTCACTCTTCTTTACAAAATCTGTGTGCATTTTTAGCATTCATATTATTAATTGAATCTAAAAATGCACTAGAAGCCTTAATTGAACCGGAATGGGTAGAGGCCATGCAAGAAGAATTAAATCAATTTGAAAGAAACCAAGTGTGGATTCCGACCAAACGACCTTCCGACCACCCAAGTAATAGGAACCAAATGGGTTTTCAAGAACAAACTGGATGAGGGAGATTTGGTAGTCGAAATAAGGCCGGACTAGTTGCTCAGGGATATAACCAAGAAGAGGGAATTGATTATGGGGAAACCTTTGTACCTATTGCTAGGATTGAGGCAATCAGAATTCTCTTAGCATTTGCATCCGGCATGAACATCAAGCTTTATCAAATGGATGTTAAGTGTGCATTTCATAATGGTTACATTCAAGAAGAAGTTTATATTGAGCAACCCCTAGATTTGAAAACTCTCAATTTCCAAATCCTATTTTCAAGTTGCAAAAGGCTTTATATGGTCCGAAACAAGCTCCTAAAGCTTGGTATGAAAGACTAAGCAATTTCTTGGTTAAAAATGATTTCAAAAGAGGTTAGATTGACAATACTCTATTTACAAAAACTAAGGGAATGATTTTCTTATCATTCAGATCTATGTTGATGATATTATATTTGGAGCTACTAATGAAGCTCTATGCCAAGATTTTTCTCACTTAATAAGACATGAGTTCGAAATGACTATGATGAGAGAACTCAATTTTCTTCCTTGGACTACGAATCAAGCAAGAAAAGGATGACATCTATGTCCATCAATCAAAGTATACCAAGGAGTTATTGAAGAAATCTAAGCTACAAGATGTGAAGTATACAGCGAACACGGATGAGTAGCGAGTACAAAACTTGAGTCGGATGAGAAAGGTAAAGCTGTAGATTAGAAACTCTACAGAGGTATGATTACATCTATACTTTATCTCACATCTAATAGGCCAGATATCATGTTTAGTGTTTGCCTTTGTGCAAGATTTTAAGATAACCATAAGGTATCACATCTCATCTGCGGTGAAGAGAATGTTTAGATATCTTGCAAGGACTTAAACACTTGGGTCTATGGTATTCAAAGGACTTAGATCTAACCTTCACTTGGATACTCGGATGCTGACTATGCTGGATACAAAGTTGATAGAAAGAGCACATCAGGAGCATGCCAATTTCTAGGTCAATCACTCATCTCCTAGCATTCAAAGAAGCAAAACTCGGTTATTCTATGAACTGTTGAGGCTAAGTACATTGCAATTAGAGCTTGCTGTGCTCAAATTGTCTAGGTCAAGCAACACTTGTATGATCTTGGACTGTCATTCACATCTATTCCAATCAAGTGTGATAATCAAAGTGCAATCAACATCACTAAAAGTCCAGTTTAGCACTCAAAGACAAAACACATTGAGGTCGGGTATCATTTTCTAAGAGACCATTCTGACAAAGTTGATATTGAACTTAATTTTATTCCTACAAAATTTCAATTAGTTGATATTTTCACTAAGCGTCCGAGTGAAGATTTGTTTTGCTTTATTAGGAATGAGCTTGACATGTTAAATGCATGATTATCTAAGTTAATGCATGAGTTATTATATTTATGATTGATTGTTATATGCTTTGTGTGGATAACTAATGGATCGGTTAGCATAGAATGAGACTGAGCTATGTGTTATAAATTTTTGTGAGTGCGCTCTAAGTCACTCGGACACTTTACTTGAGTCGGACTCGGATTATTAGCAAAATAGACATCAAAATTTTTGGATCATCTCTAAATAAATGGAGAATGTCGAAATGTTTTCAAAAGTCCTTTCTTCTCTCTGTCTCTCTCTCTATATCACATGACCGAGTAAGAAGAACTAGTCGTTGGAAGAAAGCCGATTGGAAAACTAGTCGTTACTTGGAGGGATACTCAACGGTCTAACAACCGTTGCTTGGTCGTCTCGAGTCGAAAGGCGGTTGAAAGCTTTTACTCGCTATAAATAGCACTCGCTTCGTTTTCACTTATTCACTTTGCCAACTTATTGCTCATACTCTCACTCTCTTTGCTCTCGAATTTAATCACTCTCGCACTCAAACTCTCTCTCTGTTTCTCAATCATCCGTGCTCTGTACTCTCTCTATCTCTCTCTGTCTCTTTCTCTCTCTCGGTCTCTTTACTCTAAAACACTCTCTATCTTTTTCGTCACGCCTAAGAGAGGATCAGCCATGGAGGGAGGTTCGGCCACAAAGAAGACCAGAACCAAATCCACTTATTTTGAGGCTGCTTAAACAAAGGGAAACGCCCTTGCCTCGGAAGAATCAAAGGTACTCGGTCGCTCAAGCACTTCTTTCTTGACGACAAATTCATTCCGAAACTTCTATTTCTTGGTTGAAACCCATCATCAAAACTTATGCTTTCAACTATGTAGGATTTTGTAAGTACATCTACGCAAAACTCATTATTGAGTTCTATTCCAACATGATAACTATAGATAACGTGATTTCTTCTATCGTTCAAGGAAAGGTGGTTCGTATTAACCTTTCTCTACTTCACAAACTCTCTGATGTGAAGTGTTTGTTTCTAAATTCCAACCCTATTCCCTTCAATGAAGTCGCGGATGACTTCTTTCGTAAGTATGCTAAAGAAGTTCCTTAGTCCCGAAAGAAGTTTAATGTGACTTAGATGACCTTTGAAGCCGGACTTATGTGTATCATTCTTATGAGAACCTTTTTCTCCTACTATCCATCAAAAGAGAACCCCAATAGTAAAGTTCTCAAGGTTATGTTTGACATTATGGAAGAATATGAGGTGGACCTCTTTCCTTTTATTCTAGAACAAATTGCCTTTGTTGCATCCGACTAGAAAAAGACTCGCTTATCCTTTCGAGCACTTCTTACAACTTGTTTTTACTCGGTTTGAGGTTGATATTCCTTCTAACCCAAAAAATGCCTAGAACCTGCGATTTGTTTTGGCAGAGATGAAATACTTAATCTTGGATATTAGGAAATCCAACTTGGTCTCTAGGTTCATTCCTCCGAATTGGCACCTCCTCCTCCTCCTCCTCCTCCACCTCGGACTCGGACTAGTATTGAGGTTCTACTTCTCACCGCCGGACCATCCACTTCTTTGTCCGCCCTTCGATTGAACTTCTTCGAAGGTGGCTAATACAGATTGTCTCTCTGGCTAAAGAGTTGCAAACAACTCTATGAGCCTTGAAGGCTTTCATATCAATTCCGACCGAGATGCAAAGCTAGGCTCGGACTTAGATTCAGGAGAGTCGGACCTTGATTACTGAGTGAAGGAGGTTATCAAGCATCAACATGATTAGGTCCGTCACTCGAAGACTCAAAATCTAAAACTATATCATTTTGAGTACAACCAAAAGACTCAGATGCAAACCTCATCCCTCCTAAGTTTTGATTACAAGTCATTCTAAGTGTTATAGAAACTAGTGCATATGTTTTCATTCGATTCCGATTGACTCGGAAAACACATTCTTGTCTATCTTCTCACATTGACGTTTCGAGTCACTCGGACATCACTTAGATTTATCGCATATTCAAATATTCTCTCTAATACTTCTTATCCGAATTGTGATCGCATATTCTGAAAAGAGTGAATTACCGAGTTAATTCAACTTTCTAAGTTAGCATATTTGTTTAAGAATCAAGCACCTATACTCCGATATTTTTCACTCTTATAACTTGATTTTTCTTAAGACCGACTCTGAAAGAATTTGAGAATAATGAATATTAGACTAAGAAAATTCCACTCTTTTAGGCCTAAGATAATAATGAACTTAATTGTCTTAATTAAATTATTATATGTGCCTAATCTTGGACCAAAGTAATTTATACTTTGAGAACAAAAGTGGTTTACTTTTGTAGGTTATCCAAACGAGGTTATCTCATTTTTGAATTAAAAAAGTAACCAGCTTCAAGTCGTCAATCATTAGCGAGACAAGGCTTTTCTACTTCGAACAAGGCCCGGATCTTGTGTTAGGGTTGTCGGTTTCCAAAACTGGAAAACTTCAACGCTAAGCTCAACGCTGGTTTCCACCTTACTTTTCAAACACCACCAGCTGATTGGAGCACCTTTAGGAGTTAAGAGCTGTTGCACAACGTTCACATCTCAACGGATCTTTTACGAGCGACTCGGAAGAACCGTTACAACGGTCACAAAGGACTTCGCTCAGAAACTAGTCACAACGGCTAATCTATTTGGTCATCTATAAATAGAGGCCAACTCTCAAGACTTGAAGATTGCTGGAATTATTGTCAATACACATTACTTAAGTAAAAGTCACTCGTATTCATACTCCATCTTCTACTTACAACTCCCACTCGTAATTCTTACTTTACGAGTTGTAAAGTCTTGTAATCGATTACATACTCTTTCTTACTTTTTGAGTAAGGTCTCTTAATTGAGCTATAAGGGTTAACTCAACTCAATTGTCCCTAGCTGTAAAGGTTACCTCGGTTAGGAAGTACTAGATTAGATAAGGGAATTTCGAGTCTAGGAAAACTCTATAAGGAATTGTTTAAGGGAGCAATTCGGTTGAGTCAATCTGCTGTATTTTGTGGATTCGAAATAGTGGATTTGACTTGGTGTTTGGACTAGCACTGTCCGTGGTTTTCTGCCCCGGGAGGGTTACCACGTAAATTTGAGTTTACACTTTTCCGAGTCCAATCTAGACTCGGATTATTTGGTTCATTATCTTCTAAGCTTAAATCTTCCAAGTTTGTTAAAATTTCCTCATCACCCTATTCATCCCCCTCTAGGGTGACTAAGACTCTCCAAGAGCAAACCTTCAATTGGTATCGAGCCTAGCCTTTCAGAAAGGATCTAACAATCCAAAGGTCTACGGATCAGATGGCTCGGAAGAATGGAGAGTTCGATGAAGGAAGATCTTCCAACGAGACACCTAAGTTCAAAGGATCAAATTTCGTGCACTTGGAAGAAGCTAATGGAATGATTTCCGGTGGACCACGATCAAGATGTATGGAACATCATACAAGAAGGCAATTACATTTCAATGGAGATGGAAGATACAAGACCCGTGCCTAAAGAAAAGTTCGAGTACACCACTGAAGAGGCGGAAAAGTTCAAAAAGAACTTTAAAGTAATGAACATTACGATGTGCGCCATCAGCCTGTGACATAGCTAAAGATGTGTGGGACACTCTTGTCAACACATGTGAAGGAACAAGCCAAGTAAGACAAGCGAAGATAAGTCAATATCTTCACAAATATGAGTCTGTTCAAGATGGAGCCGGAAGAAAACATCACTAAGATGTTTATACGCTTCACTAATATTACAAACAATCTCAAATCTCTTGGTAGAAAGATTTCCCATGAAGAATTGTGCAGAAAAATTCTAAGAATTCTAGAGAAGATGGGGTACCAAGGTGACAGCCATCGAGGAAGCTCGGAACCTCTCTCAACTAAAGCCGGACGAATTGATTGGGAAGCTACTTACCCACGAAATCCATCCGGAAGAAGAGGATGTTGAGGTCAGCACCAAAAAGAACATTGCACCGAAGGCCTCCGAAAGTAGAGGAGAAAATCTGAGTTCCTCATATTCGAACAAGATCCCATCACACTCATTGCTCGAGGCTTCAAAAGAATGATGAAGCACAAGAAATGGGAGAAAAGGCCAAGAGTTCTACAAGAAAGATAAGAAGGATAGAAAAGGTAAACACTCCTACCCTTCAAAGTTATCTTTAACTAAGAACTTTGGCTCGTTTTGAATATGGCAGACAAAGATCGCATAGTCAAAGACTGTCCAAGAAGAAAAAGGGACAAAAAGAAGAAGAAGGCTATGATGGCCACATGGATTGATGAAGATTCATCCGAAGAAGATGAAGACTCGGACGATTCAAAATATCCGATGGCACTATTAGACTCGGAAGTTGAATTTGAGTCGGACTCCGACAACTCGGACACCGAGGAGACAAATCCTCGGGAGGTAACAGAATACTTTCTTAAGTTCTCCAAAGTTGATTTAGCTAAATATATTTACACTTTGGAAGAAAGGTCCAATTCCGATTCTTCTCAATACAAAGAACAACTTGAGTCTCTTACTTCTAAGAGCATTGGTTTGAAAAATGAATTGAAAAAACTAAGACTTACCCTAAGAGAACTCAAGACTAGTACTTAAGCTAATGAGACCGAGACTGAGACACTCAGGAGAGAAAATGAGCAACTAAAACAAAAGCTCAATGAGTCTCAAGAGCTTGTTTTGAAATTTACTCCAGGTCAAAAAAACCTTAACATGCTTTCGGGCTCTTAGTGTGTCTCCCTGAGGAAAGAAGGACTTGATTTTAACGAGGAAGAGGAATCTAACTCCTACTCAAACCTTTTCAAAAATGGTTCCGGAACCGTGAAGTTTAGGAAGGCTGAGCATGGTCCTATTCATAAAAATGAAAGGAGGACTAAGCCCGGAACGAGTTTATAGGAGAAAACCTTCTGCACCCATTTATAAAAGAAAAGATTTTCAAAAGAAAGAGACACGGACTCGGTTTTGTAAAAGAAGACTCGGAATCGGACCAAACCCAAAGTAATTCAAATCTGGGTTCTCAAGAGCCTTCTTCCTTAGAAAAGGACCACGAGTAAAGGGAGTTACTGGGTTCGTTAGAGGAAGTGAGAAGGGTTAGTGTATTTCTAACTTGCGGGTAATTCGAAAAAGACAAAAGATCACTCGGTACCTAGACGGTGGATTCTCACGCCACATGTCAGGAGATTCAAGACTCTTTTTGAGTTGGAAGATTACAAAGGAGGCAAAGTCACTTTTGGAGATGACAAGTAAGGGCAAGATAGTTGGAATAGACAAGATTAGGAAAGGAGATAACCTGGTCAGCTCAGTCTATCTTGTTAAGGGATTAAAGTAGAATCTACTCAAGCATCTCTCAACTGTGTGACAAAAGTCAAGAGGTAAGATTCACTCGGACCAATTGCTATATTTCGATGCAACTACGAAGGAGACTAAGCTCTCGGGTAATACCTACACTATTCCTCTTTCGATCCAAGTCGAATATATCCCGTTTAAAAGCATCGGTGCTTGATGATTCTTGGATATGACATCATAGACTAGGTCATGTTAGTATGCATACTAACCAAAAGCTTGCATCTTATGGTTTAGTAAGAGGTTGACGTAATTGTACATTTAAGAAGGATAAAATTTATGAAGCATGCACAAAAGGGAAACAAGTCAAATCATCTTTCAAATCTCTCAAAACTGTTTCCACACCCAAAGTGCTTGAAATGTTGCATATGAATTTATGTGGTGAAATCCCTGTAAAGAGTCTCGGAGGTAAATCATATGTACTTGTAATTGTTGATGACTACTCACGATTTACCTGGGTGTGTTTTCTTAAGCACATAAATAAAGCTTATAAAGAGTTCGAGTAAGCTCTGCAGGAAAATTCAAGTAGAGTCTCGGACTCGGATCGGAAGAATTTGGATCGACCATATAAGGGAGTTCGATTACTCGGAATTTGCAGAGTTCTCCGATAAGAATATTATCTCCCACAATTTCGCAGCACCCAAAACTCCTCAACAGAATGGGGTAGTGGAGAGAAAGAATAGAACTCTTAAAGAAATAGGAAGAACAATGATGATTGAACACGATTTGCCTTACTATTTACGGGCTTAGGCAATCAACGCAAGCAAGCTACACTTTGAACAGATGCCTCATCATACCCATCTTGAAGAAAACTCCATACGAGCTCTACAAGGGAAAGAAACCCAACATTTCATACTTCAAACCCTTTGGATGTAAGTGCTATGTTCACAATAATGGTAAGGATCACCTGACCAAGTTTTATGCTCAATCGGATGAAGGTATCTTTCTTGGTTATTCATCTCATAGTAAAGCATATCGCATTTTCAATAAAAAAACTAGCAAAGTGGAAGAAAGCATCCACGTTGTTTTTGATGAGATTGATTAGGGAAAACCAAGTGAGTCAACATTCTCGGATCGAAAACTCGGTCGAGATGAAGATGATCTTACTGGAGGTGAGCTCGGACAGAGTCAAGGAAAAGCAACCCGGAATGAGGTAGCTCGGAATATCATGACTCGGATCGAATCAACTCAAGAGCCAGCTCAGAATGGTGAAAGTCAAATAGATGAGCAAGCTCAATTAGATCGGATCGGATCACTCGAAGATCAACCAGTTCAACCCACTAATCTTGTGAACCGGAGAACAGGTAAAGCATTCAAATATGCTTCGAGCCACGTACTCGAAAAAATCTTGTCTCGACATTAATAATGGAGTAAGAACTCGCTCTTCCTTACAAAATCTATGTGCATTCACTGCATCCATATCATTAACTGAGCCTAGAAATGCACTAGAGGCCCTAAATGAACCTGAATGGGTAAAGGCCATGCAAGAGGAATTTAATCAATTTGAGAGAAACCAAGTCCGGATTTTGACCAAACGACCTTCGACCACCTAGTCATAAGAACCAAATGGGTTTTCAAGAACAAACTGGATGAGGATGGGTTAGTAGTAAAATTTAAGGCTAGACTTGTGGCTCAAGGTTACAATCAAAAGGAAGGAATTGATTATGGGGAAACCTTTGCACCTGTTGCTACGATTGAAGCAATTAGAATCCTCTTGGCATTTGCATCAAGCATCAATATTAAATGTGCTTTTCTGAATGATTTTATTCAAGAGGAAGTCTATGTTGAGCAACCCCCTGATTTGAAAACTCAGAATATCCAAATCATGTTTTCAAGTTGCAAAAAGCTCTTTATGGTCTTAAACAAGCTCCCGGAGCTTGGTATGGAAGACCGAGCAGTTTCTTGGTTAAAAAGGATTTTAAAAGAGGTCAGATTGACAAAAATCTATTAATGAAAACCAAGGGGAAAGACTTTCTTATTGTTCATATTTATGTTAATGATATAATTTTGGAGTTACTAATGAAAATCTCTGTCGAGATTTTTATAAGTTAATGAGACGAGGAATTCCAAATGAGCATGATGGGAGAGCTCAATTTCTTTCCTGGTCTACAAATCAAACAAGACAAAGATGACATCTATGTCCATCAATCTAAGTATACCAAGGAATTGCTGAAGAAGTACAAGCTTCAAGATGCAAAACATGCAGCAACACCAATGAGTAGCGACCTAAAACTGGACTCGGACGAAAAAGGTAAAGCAGTAGATCGAAACTCTATCGAGGTATGATTGGATCACTGCTATATCTCACATCCAGTAGGCTAGACATCATGTTTAGTGTATGTCTGTGTGCAAGATTCCAAGCTAATCCAAAGAATCACATCTCACTACGAGTGAAGAGAATTTTTAGATATCTTGCAGGAACTCGGAATCTAGGTCTATGGTTCTCAACAGTACTCGAACCGCCTCTCATTGGATACTCGGATGCTGATTATGCTGGATATAGAAAGAACACCTCAGGAGCATGCCGGTTTCGGGTCAATCCCGTATATCTTGGCACTCAAAGAAGCGGAACTCGGTTGCTCTATTAACTGCTGAAGCTGAGTACATTACAGCTGGAGCATGCGGTGCTCGATTCTATGGATCAAGCAACACTTGAAAGACCTTGGACTTTCATTCAAATCAATTCCAATCAAGTGTGATAATCAGAGTGCAATCAGCATCACTAAGAATCCAGTTCAAGCACTCAAAGACAAAGCACATTGAGGTTAGGTATCATTTTCCGAGAGACCATTCTGAGAAAGGTGATATTGAACTTGAATTCATTCCTACAAAATTTCAGTTAGTCGATATCTTTACTAAGCCACTTAGCGAGGATCGGTTTTGTTTTATTAAGAATGAACTTGGCATGATAAATGCATGATTATGTGTCTTTCTAAGTGAAATTATTTTGCATGATTATGTGTTATATGTTTCTTTCCTTTGTCTTAATAACAATTGGCTCAGTTGATCCATTGATATTGAACTAAGAGTTATTATCTGTTTGCGCTTTTTGAGTCACTCGGAAACTTTGCTCGAGTCCGACTCGGTTTTGAGAAAATTAGACTTCAAACTTGTGAAATCAAGTCTAAATTAGTTGAGAATTTTAAAAATTCTTTAAAATTTCTCCTTTTCTCTCTCTCTACCGCGCGCTTTGATAAGTGAACTAGCCGTTGGGAGACAAACAATGGAATTCCGACCGTTGGAGATCGGAACAATCACACCGATCCGAGGCGACCTTTGGAGTTTGGGTCAAAACGGATCATCGAAGGACATTCTTTTCACTATAAATAGCATCCCTTTTCCTTCATTCCGCTACTTTACTCTCTCCTAACCTAAATTCTCTCTTACTCACTCTTGCAATCTAAGCTCTCAAGCTCTCAAGCACTCTCGGTACTCTCTCTCTCTCTCGTTTCTTCGAGTTAACTTACTTTCTTCTCAAACATCTCAACCATGCCTAAAAGAGGTTCCGTTCTAGACTTTCTAGGGTCTGCAACTGAAAAGCCTAGAACCAAGCACCAAGAGGGTCCTTCTAACCCCTCCGAAATCCCCGTCACCCAACATCTTACTTTGGATGACAAATTCTTTCCAATCACAACCTTTTCGTGGTTGAAACACATCAAAACTAGAGGTGTATACAACTTTCTTTATTTTAGTGAATTCATATACCCGGAGCTCGTTGCTTGAGTTATGTTCGAACCTTTCTTGCTTTGAGGGCATCATTACCTCAAGAGTTTGCAACACCGTGGTTCGTGTAAATCTCTCTCTCCTCCATCGTCTTTTTAAAGTTTCATCTATCTTCCTCAATAGCAACCCCATCCTTTTCAACGATGTTGCTTGATGAGTTCTTCAAGAAATATGCCAAGGAATTCCCGAGTCATGCAAGAATTTTTCCGTGACTCGGATGAAGACTGAGGCTAGGCTTCTTTGTTACTTGCTGATGAGAACTTTCTTCTCTCATCATTCGAGCAAAGAGAATTCCAACTCAAAGATTCTCAAAGTTTTATTCGACATTCCGAAGGGCTACGACGTAGACCTCTTTCCCGCTTGTCATCAAGCGGATGGCCACCGTGCCATCTCGGACTAAGAAATCCACCCCTCTTCCTTTCGAGCCCTTCTTACCCTTATCTTTAAACAATTTAAGGTTCTGTTCCCCTCGAGCCAAATGAAGTGTTTGAAGCCGCCATCGTCGTTGGCGAAAAGAGCTTCTTGGATACGGGTACCGGAAACCCAACCCGGTGTCCGGGTCCACAGCTCGAACCGAGGCAACCTTCTCCTCCGCCTCGGACTCGGACTCCTCTTTCACTCCCTTCTCCACCTGGCGGTGCTTCCACCTTAAGTCCTCCTCGTGAAGCCACTGCTGATTTGTCTACCGCACCGATAGACAAGCTTACTTTTGTCTTCTCAAAATCCGGGACACTCTTCGCTCTTTTAGGTCCGTGCTTCGATCCATGACCATTAACCAAAAGACGACACAATCTCAAATTCGAGAGCAATAAGATGCTTCCTCGAAATGAAGTCTCTGGTTAAGGAGCAACAGGAGATGCTTGAGCTCCTCGGATAAAGGTGCACCAAAGCTGCTCGGGACCCGGACGGCTCGGATACGTCCGAAGAGTCCTCGAGACCCGCCAAGTTTCCATCCGGAGAGGCAGTGAAGAAGAAGAAGAAGTTACGACTGAAGCATCTATTTTTGAGGAGGAGGAAGGAGAGAAGGAAGAAGAGAAAGAGCAAGAAGGAGAAGAGAAAGAAGAAGCCGAGGAACAAGATACTCCCGTTCCTCAACCAGGACCGATAAGCTCGGACAGCGAGTCCGAGTGAGTTAGTAGACCCTGTGGATGTTGGACAATCCGCAGAAATCAAGCTAGAGGAAGCACCCCCTTCAATAATGTTTCAAGAGGATGAGGCTCTGGACGACCTCGTTACGGGTCGACCACTCGAGCTAAGCCACTCCCGGAAATACCAGTGCTGCCGCCGCCCGGATCTTCAACATCCGCACAAGCATACCAGCAGCAGGCGCACTGCATGCTCTTCCGCATCAACTCGGACCATCCCAAATCCACCATCTTAATTTCTTTTTCTCTTTTTTTTATCTAGACATTAAATTGTATCGACTTGATACATTCTTCCCTATTTTTTTGTTTTTGCTTTGGAAGACAAGGGGAGAATACTAGAAAATTTGTTGTCTCTTTTAGGAGAAGTTTTTCTCACCCTCTTTTATGTACTTTCTGTGTTTTGTTTTTACGTATATATATATGAATGAAGTTCTTAGTTTCGAGCATACTGATTTCTAAGTTTGAATTTCTTATTTAAGTTTTGCTATGATATATCAGCTCATTCCTCTATCTTAGTCTAATATCATTACTCCCAACTTTTCGCCATATGAGTTATCTCGTAGAAATATTCTAAGTCAAAACACTTTGCTCATTACTCTCTACTCGAGATATTCTACTAAGTGAGAATGAAAACTCATGATTATTTCACTAACAAAGTTTCTATCTAAGTATGGAATGTCTTTGATAAAAACGGGGAGATTGAAGACTCGGACTCTAAAACTATATCATTCCGAGTACTACCAAAAGACTCAGGTACAAAACTCATCCCTCCTAAGTTTTGATTACAAGTCATTCTGAGTGTTATAGAAACTACCGTATATGTTTACATTCGATTCTAATTGACTCGGAAAACACATTCTTGTTTATCTTCTCACATTAATGTTTTTGAGCCACTCGGAGATCACTCAGATTTATCACATGTTCAAATATTCTCTCTAACACTTCTTATCCGAGTTGTGATTGCATATTCTGAAAAAGAGTGAATTACTACGTTAATTTAACTTTCTAAGTTAGCATATTTGTTTAAGAATCAAGCATGTATACTCGATATTTTTCACTCTTATAACTTGATCTTTCTTAAGATCGACTCCGAAGGAATTTGAGTATAATGAATATTAGACTCATAAAATTCCACTCTTTTAAGCCTAAGATAATTATGAACTTAATTATCTTAATTAAATTATTATACGTGCCTAATCTTGGACCAAAGTATTTTATACTTTGAGAACTAAAGTGGTTTACTTTTATAGGTTATCCAAACGAGGTTATCGCATTTTTGAATTACAAAAGTAATCGGCTTTAAGTCATCAATCACCAGTAGACAAGGCTTTTCTACTTCGAACAAGGCGTAGACGTTGTGCCAAGGTTGTCTATTTCCAAAATTGGAAAACTTCAATGCTAAGCACAACCGTGGTTTCCACCTTACTTTTCAAACACCACCAGCTGATTGGAGCACCTTTAGGAGTCAAGAGCCATTGCACAACGTTCACATCTCAACGGATCTTTTCTAAGCGACTCTAAAGAACCGTTACAGCGAGTCACAAAGGACTTCGTTCGAAACTAGTCACAACAGACTAATTTGCTTGGTCATCTATAAATAGAAGCCAACTCTCAAGACTTAAAGATTGTTGGAATTATTGTCGATACATATTACCTAAGCAAAAGTCATTGTATTTATACTCAATCTTCTACTTACAACTCCCAGATTGTAATTCTTACTTTCCGAGTTGTAAAGTCTTGTAATCAGTTACATACTCTTTCTTACTTTTTGAGTAAGTTCCCTTCACCGAGCTGTAAGGGTTAACTTAGCTCAATTGTCCCTAGCTGTAAAGGTTACCTCGGTTAGGAAGTACTTGGATCGGATAAGGGAATTTATGAGTCTAGGAAAACTTTTAAGGAATTGTTTAATGGAGCAATTCTAGTTGAGTCGAGTCTACTATATTTTGTGGATTCAAAATAATGGATTTGACTTGGTGCTTAGACTAGCACCGTCGGTGGTTTTCTCGCCCGGGAGGGTTTCCACGTATATTTGAGTTTGCACTTTTCCGAGTCCAATCTAGACTCAGATTGTCTAGTTCATTCTCTTTTAAGCTTAAATCTTCTAAGTTTGTTAAAATTTCCTCATCACCCTATTCACCCCCTTCTAAGGTGACTAAGACTCTCCAAGAGCAAACCTTTAGTCACCTCCAAGAGAGAAGGTCCAAGGCAACAGAGGACTCGAAATCGAAGAAGCATAATCTTTAGAGTCCTCAAGTTCCTCTAAGTCCGAGTCGAAGAAGCGGAAGAAAGACGAGGAGAGCCCGAAGAGGTAGCCGAGGAAGAAAGGGACAAGGAGGTCGAAGCGGTTCCTCTTAAGGAAGGGTAGCGAAGAACCCGAGGTGATCTCTTTTGATCACACTTAGTCTGTCTCGGAAGAGGCCGGTGATGTGCCCCGCCTAAGAATCTCAACTCGTAGTAGCTTTTGCCGAGGAAGAAGAAGAAGCTGAGGAAGTTCTTCCTCCGACTCGCAAAAGAATCATCCCACTGCCGGATCTACGATCGTCTGTTGCCATCTAGCCAAGCTGTTTTTATTCAAGGATACAAGCGCGAGTGCAACCCTCGCTATTTTACTTCTTGTTAGACTCGCTCGTCCCTCTTGATATCAAAAACTTTTTTTGTCCAACATCTGTTGTATTTAGTTGTTCTTTTCTCCCTCTTCTCTTTGTTATTTTTTGCTGAGATGCATAGGGGAGAGAAAAGATAGATAAAATAGATGTTTGATTTAGGGGAGTTTTCCCTTAGTTGTTTTCTTAGTTTGTTTAAGTCTTTGTACAAATGCTTCAATGTATGAAACACACATATTTCTAAGCATATATGTTTCGAGTAGACTTCATACTTACTCCGATATATTTTTTAACAAGTATGCTTTGATTATTTTACAAAGCATGTTCCGAGTTATATTTGATCCGAGTTGAGCTATTAAATATTCGTCATTATTTTTTCTTGCTCCGATCAACTCTTAATGAAAACTTAACTCTCTGAATTAATTAGTTTCTCTCTTAAGTGTGGAATGCCTTTCACCAAAAAGGGGAGATTGAAGACTTAGTTATGACTCTCTATCTCTCCATAATTTTGATTCTAAGTCATTCTAAGCGTTTAAGAAACTCATCTCTATGTTTTCATTATTTTCCGATCCACTCGTAAATCATTTCATCAAGCATGACATTCTTAAGCTGTGTTTCGACTCACTTAGACACCACTCGGAACAATAGCATGAGTAAATAATTGCACCAACACCTTCATTCCGAGCACTCGACTTGATGTTCTTAGTGAAAAATGAATTACAACGATAATTCCACTTTCTAAGTCGGTTTATTTATTAAAGTTACTTACTTGATAAAGTTTATGTATTACGATTCTTTATTCTTACTAACTTGATCATTTTAAAGATTGACTCAAGATGGAATTTGCAGCTAATGAATATTGGACTTAGAAAATTCCATTCTTTTAGGCTGAAGATAATTAAGTGCTTAATTACTTTAAATTAATTATTATCTTTGCTTAATCTTGGACCAATGTATTTTTATACTTTGAGTACCACTTTGATTTAATTTTGCAGGTTGATTAAACAAGCCTAATCTATTTTTTTAAAAGCAAAAGCAGTCGGTTTCTAGCTGTTAAACACCGATAGACATAAATCAGCCTATTTACGGACATTGGCTTAGACACCGTGTTAGGGTTGTTTGTTTCTAAATCTTGTAAATTTCAACTTTGTGTCCAACGGTTGTCTCCACCCCAAAATTTAGTCACAACAAGAGGGATGGACCACTTTTTGAACCAAGGACCACCACACAATGTTCACATTTCAATGCATCCTTTTCGAGTGACTCAAACTAGCCGTTACAACGACTATTGAAGTTCACCATGTCCAAAATAAGCCTCAATGGCCAATGTGCCCTGCTGTGTATAAACAAGTAGTCACTCCACAAGACTTAAAGATTGCTGAACACATTGCTTAACACTTACTTAGTGCATTCTTACTCAATCTTCAACTTACAACACCAATTCAGTAAATCTTACTTTCTAAGTCGTAAAGGAAGTCTTGTAATCATTTTTACTCTTTTACATTCTTTCTAAGTCCTTTGACCGAGCTGTAAGGGTTAACTCAACTCGGTTGTGCCTAACTGTAAAGGGTACCTCGGTTAGGAAGTACTAGATTAGATAAGGGAACTTCGAGTCTATGAAAACTTGTAATTGAATTATCTTCCGTAAAGAATCAGTCCTTGTATTTTTGGATTCAAAATAGTGGATTTGACTTGGTGCTTGCATTAGCATTGTCCATGGTTTTCTACCCTAGGATGATTTCCATGTATTTCTCGGTTCATTGCACTTTTTGAGTTCGTTCTAGGCTTCGAATTACTTTCTAAGTATGTTATGTACAAAACAGTTTGTCTTTTCCTAAAAATCTTGCATCACCCTATTCACTTCCCCTCTAGGGTGACTTAGTCTCTCCAAGAGCTAACCTTCAAATATTTTCCCCAATTTTCACCTGTTTGAGGAATTACTCTTCATTTCTAACTTTGGTGGCATGGACTAAAGTTCATCTCCGCAGACGAGAGCGCTTGGAATTGCCTCCTTGAGGTCCGCCCTTAACAAAGTGGCCATGATATGTCAATTTTATACCTAAAATTTCGAGCTAAAATGGTCTAAAATTTTCCTGCTTTGAAACTCAAATTTTCTACCCCATCCCACGGGCATGTGGTAGGCTCGTGGGCGTGGCCGTGGTGAGGTCGGCGCCGGCCAAATGGTAATATTTTACTGCCCAATTTTGTTGGTTTTGGCTTGTTATTTCATGGGTCTTGTATGTGCAGCCAACTACCACCCTTGGATCCAAAGTCAGCTCCCTCCAAGCCTTGGGATTGCGAGCGAGTTGAGCGAGAGACGAATTTTGTTTGAGGGTCTATTCGGTTTTTGTTGCTACCTGGGTGAGCAGAGTTACGCCTCAAATCTGCTACAATATGCTACCACCTTTTGTTCTCCAACATCCATTGCAGACCATGTTTTACTTCCACTCGATAACTCAAGAGGAGTAAGAGGAAATAACCAATGGGTACCTTATATGTAGTTCTTAGATGCGAGCTCGTCCTATACACAATATTTGGGACGAATCATGACCCAATTTGTAAATCTCAGTTTACTATGTCGTGTGATTATATTTCTCTTATGGAAACTAACCTTGTCATTATAGCTTCTCCCGGGTGATGTCCATATCCTAAGTCTTGAGGTTGACATGTCTTAGCTTGGAGAGCCCCGTGTATTATTCGAATTCTCGAACATCCTCAATCAAAATATGTGGGGCATATGCTCCTAAAGAACTGGAAAAGGGTAAGAGTATCATGCTCTGTTATTTTTAGTTTATTGCTAAAATGCCCATCCTAACATGATGAAATTACGTATAATTAGGAACAATGTCGGAAGATATTGAGCATTTAAGGACTTATTTACTCGGTCGGGGTGTTCCGATCTGTTTCAAGGTGAGTCGGTTAATAAAAGTGCTAACTCATGAGCTTTTAGTATATGTGCTAATTACTCTTTTACTCTTATAGGATCGTTGTTCTAGGTCCCCTACTTTAGGAGTTTTTCTTGGCAGCTCTAGGACTTATGCTCATGTTGCTGGTCATCGTCCGAGTAGTATTGCTAGAGTTGGTTCTTCACGACGTTCATCCCGGTGTTATCACGAGTCGTAGTGCTTCTAAAGTAGGGCCAAGCTCTTTTACACCCGGACCTAGTTCTTTTGACACTAGCATGGATGTTATTCCCTTAGAAACTCTCTTCCCTTATGGAAACCCGTATGAGTTTTGTCGGATGTCATAAAGTGGGCTTTATTATGAGGCCTCACAACCGACTTAGGACTCGTAAGGCTACCTCTTCATATGTGGCGGAAGACAGGCGGGTTTCAACATCAATCTTGGAGGATATCGGCAATTATGTCTTCGGTGATGTTCATGATGACAACATTGATGAGGATTGAATAACCACTTGTAGAGTTCTTAATAGTGTAGTATTAATGTATTTTGTACTATTTAACTTTAGGAAATAAGATGAATGCAAGGACTTGATTCTAAACAATGTTTTCATTATTTATATGATGAGAAAAAATTCAAAGACAAATTAAAAAAAATGCACATAGCCCCATTCCCCTAAAAGAAAATAATAAAAAATAAAATGGGAAATGGTCCGTTGCATGGTTCATTAGTAACTCGGGTTGGCGTAAATGGGCTTTGATAAAAAATTAGCCCACTTGTAGAAAGTGCTAGGAGAGCAAAAAAAAAAAAAATTGAACAGAGCCGAGTCTAGCCGGCGCCGATCTGGGCGCGGTCCGGGCTCGGCAGGCCATGGTGGCGTAACAAGGAGGATTGTGAGCCCGAATATAAGGGTTCGAGTCTTGCTAATGATATCTTCCCTTTTTTTTTTTTTTCAAAATCCAACTTTACACTCTCTTTTATTTGAACTCCGTTTCCCCTTCATTATTTTCCTTTTGCTCGACACTCTCACGCACCCGTGAGTTCTTCCGCCCACCACCATGGCCCATGGCGGCCACCCCTTACCCCGCCATCGCCAAACCAGCCGCCCTTCCAGGCCCAACCTCTCATGGCTTCTACTCACCCCCTCCCTCTCCCGCTCTCTCTCTCTCTCTCTCTCTCTCTCTCTCTCTCTCTCTCTCTCAACTGCCATTAACATGGCCATCTAGTGGCTGTCCTCCCCACTGAGCACCCCACCGTGCCACCGCCCACCACTGCCATTTCTAATGTACCTAGATCTCGTAAGTTTACTAAGTTCAAAAATTTTTCAATTTTATTTGAATTCAAGGTTCATTCATGTGATTTTAGGCGTAATTTATGTTATTTCATTACAAGTACTTCGTTCCATAAATTAATTTTACTATTTCAAGCTTAATTTATGAATTTTGGATTATGGAATTAGAATATACGAAAAAGAATTATGTTGTGTGAAGGTTGAAGTTATTGTGTTTGTTTTTCTTTTGTTGTTAAATTGCGTTTTGTAGTTATATTTGTGACTCGTGAGTGAGTTTAAATTTTGGCTTAATTATTATTATAGATAAAAAATGCTTAGATATTTAAAAAGATAAGCTACAGAATCCTCCATTCCTTTAAGTTTTAAATCTGAAAATTTACCATTGAATGAAGGAGATGATGCTAATTAAGAAAGATACATTGTTCTATGACCTCCCTAATTGTAGGTTTTTAGTTCTATTGCTAATTAGTCTTGTGATAGCCTCCTTATAGTTGTGTTCATTGCCTTTAAATAAAAAAATTAGTTATTGCATTATGTTTCTATCGTGTTTTGAAATCAAACCCTGCCTAGTTTAGTAGATTGTTTTAGAAGAGTATGGTGTGGGGCTGTGGGCATCAATTTACATTGTTGCTTTCCTAAACTTGAAGCCTTAGTAGGCATCTCTATGAAAGTTTGTGGTTTCTTTTAGGGGATGTCTTGGTTGCAGTGCGAGACTTCTACTAATAGTTGTCTTCAAGTTCTTTCATTTGTATCGAAAGATCCTATAGCTCCTCAATTTGTAAATTATGCAATATTATTCAGTTTCCTTAAAATCCTGGGTCCACCACTGATCCTTTTGTACGTTTGCTTAGATTCGAAGCCAGCACATACTATTTCCTAGATCGTGTAATGCGGTAAATGGGTTGAGTCGAGGATATTCCTTACCTGGATTTGTTCGTGCTTGCCTACTTTGATGCTTTCAGTAGTGCGAGGCGGGTACCTTTGTGGGTTGAATACTCGGATGAACCTGCCTTGGTTGTTGAAACCAAGTAGACAAACGATCCGCAATTGTCTCCATATTTTATCCGTAATGGATAAAGATGATCGATCCTAAAAGACGCAAAGCATTGAGGGCTCGAGAGTGCGATCCAAGAGGAGATGTCCTTGCAGCTGCACCCCTTCGATTTGAAAATTGGTCTTGCAAATTGATGAACATGCCCGCCTAAGAGAGACATGGGCAAAGGAGGAAGAAGACAAAAGGGCCTGTCAGATTGAAGAACCGAAAAAATGAACCTAGGGAGATGTAGCTGAGTCTAGCGGCTCAAAAGGGAAGAAAGTGAAGACGGGCTAGGGCTTAGAGTTGGGAAAGAATAAAATTTAACAAATTTTTTATTTTCCCTCTTTAGAACATTTTATTTTCTAAGTATTATGCTTGTCATTACCCTCTTTAGCTATGTATTTAGGTAACTAGTAGGCTTACCCTTTATTATTAATAAAGTAAAAAGTGAGTTTTATTCTCGGTTTATGCTTTATCAATTTTATTATTAATTTTTATTGCTCATCTAAAGGAATTAATTAATAATTACATTGGACTATCTAAAATGGATAGCCTTAAAAATAATTAAGCGCCGAAGAATAAATAGCGGCCGGATGGATTTTGACTCGGCCTTCCCACTATTAACCGGGCGATGGTCGAGCACGGCCAAGGCCGTGGTCTTATTGGGTCTGAAGTTGGAAAATGCTAAAACTGTTTAGTGTTATGCTAAATGTAATATTTCTTCAATTGATCCACATTATTGTATTGAAATACTTCTTCTCCATCTAAGTTGGTTAATTTGACTACTCCTATTGGTACTATTTGATCGAGTATGTATGGGCTCTACCAATTAGGCCCGAACATTCCTCTAGGGTCCTGAACTGGTGCTTTGATTTCCTTGAGAACCAAATCTACATCTTGTAAGTGACAAGGCTTGACTTTTTTGTTAAATGCCTTTGATATATGTGCTTGATATATTTGGACATTATGTAAAGCATGCAAACACCTTTCATTTAGTAACACTAACTCCTCATAATGCGCTTTGGCCCATTCCGATTTTGGAATCTTACTTTTTGCTATGATTCGCAAAGAGGAGATGACAATTTCTATTGAAGGACTACTTCCATGACATACACCAGGGAGCAAAGGATTGCTCCCGTTGAGGTTCTAATATAGGTTCGATAGCCCCATAAAGTGAATGGCAATTTGTGAGGTCAGTCCTAGTAGCCGATGGTCATTTTCTCTACTATCTTTTTGATGTTCTTGTTAGTGGCCTCAACTTCTCTATTGGTCTGAGGACGATAAGGAGAAGACTTACGATGCTTGATCTTGTACTTATCCAAGTAAATACCTCTTTCCTAAAGTGACTACAATGGTCACTAATCGGTTCATGTGGTACCCCATATCGATCGATGATATTATGAGTTATGAATTTGGCCACATGTTTTAATGCTATTGTTGCATAGGATGTCGCTTCCACCCACTTGGTGAAGTAGTTAATTGCTACTAACACAAATGCGTGACCACCCGTTCCTTTAGGGGTTACTTTATGGACGATGTCTACGCCCTAAACCGAGAATGGGCAGGGCGATGCAAGTGTAGTTAAAAGGATGATGGTTGGTGCTACAGGTTTGTGTAAAGTTTACACTTGTGACATCTTTTAACAAACTCATGACAATCTGCTGCCATGGTTGGCCAATAGTACCCCAATCGTTAAATTTTTGAGCTAACATTCTTCCGTTCATATGAGGTCCAAATTCTCCACCATGAACGTTGGTCATTATGCGCTCTACTTCATGTTGATTGACACAAAGTAAGTTAATTCCTATGTTGGTTTTTTCTTGTACAATTGTCTTTAATTTATAAAAAATTGTGCAGCTAACATACTGAGACAACTCATTGGGCTCTAGGTGTGGAGTTTGGTGAGTATTCCTGGTTTTCTAAGTATCGGTAAATGTCATGTTACCAAGTAGTTTGGTTGGTACTAGACTCCTTTAATGTGTAAATGTGCGCAAGTGGACTCCTTTGTTCTATATTAATAGGAAATAAATGAATGCCACTAGGGATATTGATCATGGACACTAATTTGGCTAAGGCATCTGCGAACCGATTGTCATCCTTAGGAAGGTAGGTGTATGATATGTTGCCGAAATGTTTTGCTACTTCCATCGGATGCGCTTGGTGGGGTGCCAAGGCCTAACTACGTACCTTCTATTTTTGTGAAATCTGATTGATGATAAGATTTGAGTCACCATAGACCTTGATGTTCTTGGCACCTATATGTATAACATCTTGTACTTCGGTGATACATGCCTTGTATTCTGCAGCGTTGTTAGTAACTTCGAAATCCAATTTGACTGAAATAGGAGAATATACTCCCTCCGACAAGACTAAAAGGATTCTACTCCAAAGCTCTTCTGATTGGAAGCGCCATCAAAGTATGTCATCCATACGTCGACTTCACTTGGAAGATTCCCTCATCGGGAAAATCGAAGTGTTCCAGTTGTGCTTCGATCATCAGCATATTAGCTAGGAATTGTGATACTACCCTCCTCTTAATTGCCTTTTATGGGACGTATTTGAGTTCAAACTCGATAACATGATTGTCCAAGTAGCTATCTTACTAATGATAGTTAGTTGTTCCGAATATACTTGATGGGGTTCAATGGAACTACGACATGTACCTTGTAGTCTAGCATTTATTGTCTAAGGTTCTTGGTGGCCCGGACTAAAGCCAATGATGTCTTCTCTAGGGGAGTATATTGGGTCTCATAATATAAGAATTTCTTGCTTAGATAATACATCGCATGTTCCTCTTTCCCACCTCGTTGAGCTAACATGGCTCCCATTGCAGTCTCTGTTTTGGTGCGATATAAGAGAAATGGTTTTTCGAGTTGTGGCTGAATAAGAACTAGTCGATTAGCCAAATAGTCCTTAACCGTTTTGATGCTCTATGGCACTCCTAATCCTAAATAGGCCTAGCTCCCTTTTCAGATTCTTAAAGATGGTTTATAAACCATAGTCATATTTAATATGAAATGTCTTATATACTCGCAAGCATCCTAAAAACCTCGTATTTCCTTCTCTATCTTTAGCGATGACATTTCTTAAATGGCGTTGATCTTAAATGGATAAACTTTAATTCCTCTAAGACTTACCACATAACCTAACAATTTGCTTGAGGTTACCCAAAAGGCACACTTTTGTGGGTTAAGGCACAAGACGTATTTCCGTAGTCTTTCGAAGAATTTTCTAAGGCAAGGTAGGTGCCCTGCCCTATCCTTATACTTGATGATCATGTCGTCGACGTAGACTTCGGCCACTTTGTGTATCATGTCATGTAACAATGTTATGGTTGTTCTCCGATACGTGGCTCCAACATTCTTGAGTCCAAAACACATCACAACATAGCAATTGTCCCCCATTGAGTGATGAAGGTCGTTTTTCTATGTCTTCCTTGGCCATCTTCACTTGGTTATATTCAGCATAACCGTCCATGAATGAGAGTAAGGCATGAACAAGCTGCGTTGTCAACTAAAATGTTTATATGAGGTAGTGGAAAGTCGTCATTGGGGCTTGCCTTATTTAGATCCCCGAACTCGTCGAACATTCTAATCCTTCTTTGGGATTGACACTATATTTGCTACCCATTGAGGGTAGCAAACTACTTTAATAAATTCGGCTTCTAATTGCTTCGAACCTCTTCTTTGATCTTCGGTGCCCACTCAGGTTTCATCCTCCTAATTTTTTGTTTAGCTAGCATAGCATCTTCACGGAGTGAAATTTTATGTTCCTCTATGCTTGGATCTATTCCCGGCATGTGTTTGTAGGACCAAGCAAAGACATCTATAAACTCTATAAGGAGCGAAGTAAATTGCTTCTACTTTTCTAGATTTATGGTTTTCCTAATCTTAACATCCCGGGGTTTATTTGTTGACCCTAAGTTAATAGTTATTGTTTCCTCTAAGTGGTGAGCTATTTTCATGTTCTTCCACAGCTTTTATTAGTTCTTTAGGAATTTCTTGTTAATTATTAAGGGCAAAACAATTAAGAACATGAAAAGGCAATGACTAAGCGGAAAAATTCATCTTATTGAATAAATAAAAAGGAGTACATCGGACTCAAAAGCTGAAATTGCAGAATTGGAAGACGAACTAACAGAATAAGTAAAATGAGCCCTAGCCCTAGATTCATAAATAAAGCTGCTCTCTTAAGATGACGACAAACTCTTGGCCCTCTTTAGCATCAATCCAAGTGATATGCTTGGACCCTTCTTCATTGACATTAGTGATGAACCTAGATGGGTCTAACTTTGGGTGCGATATGGCTTAGGATAGTATCGAAATTGAATTCCCCTCTTGACATATTTCTTTTCCAAACATCGGACCAAAGATATTTCTCTTTACCGAGTTCGTCCAATCTTGGGTGGACTGTTCCTTTTCGAGAAGGTAAGGTGCCTCCTTGTCTAGTACGTGGCGAGTCACCGAAGATTTTTAAACAAGGGACTAGGATTCCCTTCTTCTTCGAGATAATAGGGCTCAAGAAAACCATAGTAAAGAAAGTCATCTACTTCTTTCGAAATTGCTCGTTTAAGGTACGGGGATAGGGCTTAATAGAATGGACTGTGAGCAATGTAGTCTTCCTAGTTTGTGTTTCCCACTTGGCTTGTGCCACTTCCTTAGCAATTGGATGGTAACCTATGCCAAACTTGTAATTGTTGGTGGGTTTATTATGCCAAACTTGTAATTGTTGGTGGGTTTAAGGGGTGGAAAGATTGAGTGGTGCCTACGACTAAACCTCGGGAAATACCCCTTCTTCCTTCGCACCGAATGGACACTAGGATTAACATAAGGATTGGAGTTAAGAGGTGTTTTATCCTTTTCTACAGCAGCTACACTCTCAAATCCATAAAATTTTTCATCATCGCTGTTATGCTCGATTTCGGCGATAGACTCCTTAGAAGTGACAGATGGCGTAGAGATTGTCTTCCTTAATAGTTACTACCTAACCTTTAACAATCATTTTCACTTTCTAGTGTAGTGTGGAGGGCACTTGCCTGGTGGTCATGTAACCAAGGGCATCTTATAAGGAGATTAAAAGTTCTTTGGAATGTCTAGGACTTGGAAATCAATGTTCTTTACCATTGACTCGACATTGATTGGAAGAGTCACTCGTTCCCAAAACTATTCTTTTGGAATTGTCACAAGCTCAAAGGTGAACAGTTTGCTTGGAGAGTTGTTGCTCTTTAATGTCTAACCTTTTAACAGTTCTCCAAGGGCATAAATTTATAGCGGACTGTTGTCCACTAAGATCGGAGGGATAAACTTGTTGATGCAAGCTACGGTAAGATAAAGGGCATTATTATATGCAATGCCTTCTTCAGGTAGTTCCTTCTTGTCAAATGTAATGGTTACATCCCCGGTATTGACCAATCCTGCCACCTCTTCACACGTGACTTTGGGAGAGACCTCAATTTTACTAAGTGAATCAATTAAGGCTTGTGCATGTGCCTTTAGGAGGCGAGATATGAGTTTCCTGATGGAAATGTCATCTTTGAGTTTTGAAGTTGTTGAAGGATTAGGTCTTATTCTTTTCGTTGCTTCTTTTTTTTTTTTTTTTTTAGGCTTCCTGAATCTGTTGTGGACACTGCTTGTGCGTTATGTCTTCCGGGTTTGGTGAGGAACTGGATTTCAAAAGTTTTTGTTCCTCCCAAAAGTCATCATCTTCTAAGGGTGGTGTGCCCCATAAGTTGTCATCACTATCATCCTTGGTATCGTAAACGTCCTCTTCATCACTTACCCACAATCCATGGACTTCGGGGTCTAAGGAAGGTAAGCTAACTAGTGGCTTGAGTTCCTCGACATCTTAAATAAAGATAGAACGATCCTACTCGACCTGGAATGGGTTTAGAAAAGATGGCTAAGGTCCTACTAAATGGATTCTTGCTATTGTTGGGTTTTTGAGTGGCCTTAGGGAGAGGAATTTAACCATGCGAGAACATGCTCTGTAATTTTTATTGAAAGTCCAGCATTGTCCCGTATTGTGTCCTTGTGCACGATGGTACTTATGAAATTTTTTGCGTCCTAGTTTTTTTACTGTTTTGTAGTTTCTTGATTTTCTCTTATGGGCAGTAAATTGATTTTTCCCTTAGCTAATAATCTGTCAAGGGCTTAAGCGTAAGTAGTATCTATAGGAGTGTAGTCGGTATGCTTATTAAGGGCATTGACATCTGTGCTGGTGGTATTGCTCATGTTAGAGGTTTTCTTGTCTTTAGATTTGTAATTACCTCTATAACTAGCCTCGACTTTTGTGATCTCGGCGGACAACTCTTCGTCTATTAGGATACCCAAGTCTCTAAGAACCGTGAAGCTCATGAATGATAGAAACTTCAAATGTTAATTATAAGTGGGCCAAAGGCTCTTTACAATGATTCTGACTTGGTCCTTCTCGGAAGGTTGGTCTACCATAGGGGCAACCTTTGCTCTCCATCCGGTGAGGAAATCGGTGAAGCTTTCTTTATTGAATGTCCATGGGAAAGTAATGTGGTAAGGGTGACAGGTAGATAAGTGTTATAGGAATATTGATGTTAGGAATTCCTTGCATAAGTCAGCCCAATTAGTGACCTTATGTGGATCAACTGCATTATAACACTTCATCACATCATTATCGAATGTCCACGAGCAACCGATGTGGTAAGTAGCTTTAGGTGTATTCTTAAGAGTCATTGCTCCTATGAAGTTGTAAACATGATGATAAGGATTCTCGAAACCATGAAATTTAATATCCGGCATAGTAAATTTAAGAGGTACTTTCCAATTAGGGATTGAAGTGAACCCCGTGAGGTCAAAGTAGTGAATCTTGAACATGGAGGACTCTCTTAGCCTCCTCTCTATCCGATCTATACGTGGATTAGTCTTAGGTTCGGGATCGGTTTTGGAGGTGGCGGTGGAACTCCTTTTTCTTTTTCTTTTTCTTTTTCTTTCTCTCTCTCTTCATTTTTTTGTTTCTTTCTTTCATTCTTTTTATCCTAATTTTGCTATAGAGTTTTAGGATAAGGTCGAGAGCTTTGGACATGGTTTCGATTTCGATCTTGAGCCTTAATTCGGGCTTCCATTTTAGCCGAGGATTCGTTGAGCAAGGTACTGATAGGAGATGGATGTGGTTCTTCATCCATTCGAGGGTAATTGTTTTATGTACTATCCTAAGACGGAAGATTGATTGAATCGGTGTTGTGTGCACCGAAGCTGGTCACACTTGTGTAGATCGAGGTGTAGAGCGAGGGAAGCGATACTACACTCTTCACCGAAGCGCTCTAACCTTTTTGAGCTTGGATTTTGACGAAACACAATGGCGGCAGGCTTCTTTGTTCTGCAGCCTAGAGGATAACTGCTTAGGACTATATTAACAAAACCAACTTTTAGGGAGTCTAGGAACCACGGCCTGCCGGGGCCCGCTGAGCTTCCCCACTTGTGTCGAGTCTCTTTTTAAAGAATGATTTGAAGATGGTTTTAGAAAGTCAATTTTCAAATGTAGGGATGAACCTTTTATTAAGATTTTCGAATTTTATTAAATCTAATTTAAAGTAAATTAAGCAAATTTGAATGGAGGTTTTATTAACCTTTTTATTTTAATAATTATTTTAAGAAGTCTCGAGGATATTACTTCAAACAAAAAGATAAAGAAAATTAGGGTTTCGTTTCGATCGTGAGGCTTTAGGGCCGGACCGAGTGTGAAAACACCAGTATGAACCGAAGCCTCACCCATCGGCGTTTGGGCGCCGGCCAAAGGCAACATTGTACGGTGAGCGGCGTCGGCTAGTCGCCGTGGCTGAAGTAATTCAGCCTTAGCTTCGGCCTAGTTGACGGATCCAGAATCCCTTCTTTCTTTTATCCTGTAGTGAGAAAAACCGAGATGCAATGCAATAGGAATAAAGCAAAAGAGGAGTTGGCGATCGGTTTATAGGAGAGAAAAACTAACAAGAACAAAAGTAAAAACTTGCTCTTCCAATCTTAGTATGGGAAAACTAAGATTAAAAGAGGCTAAAAGTGACTCCATCAGCCTAACCGAGAATCGGATTCGGGCGAGGGTACGAAACGTACGGATAAACCCTTCCGTTCCGCCCATTTGAAGACGACCATTACTAGTTCGAGTAGTGAATTAAAATAATGTAAAACAAGCAAACAAGCAACAACATGCGAAAACTAAAGCAACCAGAACAGTAATAAAAGAAAGTGATAAAGGTGAAAGTAAAGGAAAACGGTAAACACGAAACGAAGAGAAAGCGAAAGAAAAGCAAAAGGGAAAAGAAAGCGAGAAATCTAAAAGATTACATCGGGCTTGAAGGAATTAAAAGCAATACATTGTTCGTCCACAATACGGGAAGCAATAAAGAAATCATAAAATAAAATAAACCATTGTAAAAAATGGATATGTGCCCTCGGGTTGTCCCACATGCTGATCCGGATCTTGGATCCGGATCTCTTGATGCGACAATGGTGAATTAAGGAAGGTTTTTGTGAGTTTTTGTGGAGATAGATAGGCAGATGTGTGATTAATAAATTTTTGAGATCGGATGTAGGGATTATGATAGATGTAGAGAAGGACTAGGCTAAAAAGGATCAAGAGATCGGAATACCAAAGAGAGTATGCAGTAGCTTTTATGCGAGTTTCGAGTAGCGTCATGCTAAGGCAGGAAGCCTTATGGGAATGAGAGCCAAGGCTCTCTATTTATAGGGAGAGGTTAGGTCAAGGAAGTGACCTAGGGTTAGCTCGGCCAGCTAGTAAAAAGCGACAGCAAGAAACCGAGCAGGATATTGTGATGATTGAACCGGATAACAAAAGTTACTGAGACCTAACCAACTAAGGAAGTGAACATGCAAGACTCAAACTTGGTGAACCAAAGGTGAAGTGAAGCTTTCAAATATATTTCTAGCCATCCACTTGAAAACATCATATCGGACATCACCTTAGGTGTGCAAACTTGCTTTTCTTTGGATAATTTATGTGGATTTTCTTCATTCATCTCATTGATTAAACCTAAAAATATAATAGAAGCCTACTTGAATCTGAATGGGTAAAGGCAATGCAATAAGAACTATCACAATTTGAAAGAAACCAAGTTTTGACCTTAACCAACAAACTAACTGATTACCCAGTTATAGAAACCAAATGGGTTTTTAAGGACAAACCGGATGAGGAGGGTTTGGTATTAAAAAATAAGGCCGGACTAGTAGCCCAAGGGTATAATCAAGAAGAATAAATTGATTGTTAGGAAACCTTTTGCAGCGGTTGCTAGGATTGAAGCAATTATAATTTTACTTGCATTTACATCTGGCATGAACATAAAGATTTATGAATTGGATGTCAAGTGTGCATTTCTAAATGGTTACATTCAAGAAGAAGTTTATGTGGAGAAACCCCATGGATTTGAAAATCCTCATTTTTGAAACCATATTTTTAAATTACAAAAAGCTCTTCTAGAGCTTGGTATGAATGATTGAGTAGTTTCTTGGTTAAAAATAGATTTAAAAGAGGTCCGATCGACAAAACCTTATGTACTAAAACCAAGGGGAAAGACATTCTTATCATTCAAATCTATATTGATGATATTATTATCGATGCTTGCTAATGAAATTCTCTGTCAATAATTTTCTAAGTTAATAAGGCAGGAATTTCAAATAAGCATGATGGGAGAACTAAATTTCTTCCTTGGATTACAAATCAAACAATACAAAGATGGAATTTATGTTCACAAATCCAAATATTTCAAGGAGTTACTCAAGAAATACAAGCTTCAAGATGCTAAGTGAGCAACAACTCCTATGGAAAGTAGCATAAAAATGGACTCGGACGAGAAGGGTAAGTCCGTAGATCAAAACATCTACAGAGGTATGATTGGATCTCTACTATACTTAACTTCTAGTAGGCATAGATATTATGTTTAGTGTCTATGTTTGTGCAAGATTTCAATCTAATCCAAAAGTTATAACTCATTGTCATGAAGAGAATTTTAAGATATCTTGCAAGCACTCGGACACTTGGTCTTTGAAATTCAAAAGACTTAGGTTTGACTCTTAATGGCTACTCAAACGCTCACTATGCTGCGTACAAGGTTGATCGGAAGAGTACCTCAGGAGCATGCCAATTTCTTGGACAATCATTAATCTCCTAGCGCTCAAAGAAGCATAACTCGGTTGCCTTATCAACATCTAAGACTAAGTACATAACAGCGGGAGCCTGGTGTGCTCGATTGCTTGTGAATCAAGCAACATTTAAAAAATTTGGGACTAACCTTCTCAGCTATACCTATTAAGTATGATAACCAAAGTGCAATTAGCATCATTAAGAACTGAGTTTAACACTCCAAAACTAAGCACATTAAGCTTAGATATAACTTTATAAGAGACTCTTCCGAAAAAGGTAATATTGAATTAGAATTCATTCCTACTAAACTTCAATTGGCTGATATTTTCACTAAACCACTAAGTGAAGATCAGTTTTGCTTTATAAGAAATGAGCTTGGTGAGTTAAATGCTTGATCACATATTTAATTGCATGATCTATTATGTGTTTATTTTTATTAAGCATATTTTCTTTGAGAGAAATCTAATTGACTGGAAGATCGGTTGAAAATTAATAAAACTAAGCCCTAGTCGTTAGTTATCCGAGTTATTTCGGAGCACTAAGACGGCTAACTATGTCGGAATTAGTTGAAATTAAATGCACATTCAAATATCCGAGGCCATATCAAATTAATAGATAATCTTGGATAAATGTTTTATAAACTCTCTCTCTCTGTCTCTCTTTCCCAAGTGTTTTGATTGGAAATATAGCTGTTGGGAAACTCGACTCAACAACTTGTTGGAATATAGCAATTGGAAAACTAGCCGTTGGTTGCATCTAGAACTCAGTTTTGATTTTCTATCCTTGGAAAGCATTTCTTCGGTAAATAGCACTCATTTTCATTCATTCCACACTTCGCTCTCTTGTTCTCACTTACTTAGACTTCATTCGGAGCTCATTGAAAACTCAACTCTCTCACTCTCTTTTAGTCTTTATTTCATGTTCTTTGACTTCTACTTCTTTCTTTCTTCATCTCATTCTCAAATTCAAAAATAACTAAGAGAGTTTTCGAGGTTGAGGTTGCTTCGGCAACGAAGCAAAGATTCAAAACCTCTTATAAGCTCCTCCCATCCACTTCTAAGACAAAGGCTCCTTAGAAAGAGGCCTCAGAAACCAAAGGTTGTTCTTCCCTCAAACTAGAGGAATCAAAGACTTCCTCATTTGCCTCACACTACTTGCTCGGACGATAAATTTTTCTTGACCACAAAAATTTCTTTGGTTCACAAACTCCGGAAAACAAAGTTTCTTAATCTTCTCTATTTTTATGACTACATCTATGCGGACATTGTCATAGAATTCTATCAGAACCTCTCCTCCTTAGTCAACATTCTCATCTCCTTTCAAGGCAAGAAGATTGTTATCAATCTCGCTACTCTTCATAGACTTTTCAACATTGAAAGTTTGTTTCTTGATTGTAACACTTGGAAATTCTCTAACATTGGCGTTGATTTTTATTCTACGTATGCCGATTCAAACCTAAAGTTCACAAGAACTTTTCCATCACACAGCTGAAGTTTGAGCCCGGACATTTCTATTTCTTTCTAATCGAACGATGTTCTCATTCTATCCTTCAAAAGAGAACCCAAACAACAAGGTTCTCAAGGTTGAAGGTTTGCTCTTGGAGAGGTTTAGTAACCCTAGAGGGGGAAGCGGTGAATAGGGTGATGGAATATTTTTTGCTAATTAACTAAGTTTTCTACAAAGTAAAGACTTAAAAAACAATTCCGAGTCTAGATTGGACTCGGAAAAATACAAGACACGAAGTTACGTGGAAACCCTCCAGGGCGGAAAACCATGGACGAGTGCTAATTCAAGCACTAAGTCAAATCCACTATTTTAAATCCATAAAATACAAGGATCGACTCCTTACAGAATTGCTACCTTATACAATTCAATACAAGTTTTTCCTAGACTCAGAAATTCCCTTATGTAATCTAGTACTTCCTAATTGAGATCACCCTTACACCTAGGGACAACCGAGATGAGTTAACCCTTACAACTAAATCAAGGGACTTACAAAGAATTAAAAAATGTAAGATTGATTCCAAGACTTTTCTCTTTACAACTCAGAAAGTAAGAATTTATGAAAGGAGTTGTAAATGCTAGAAGATTGAGAGTAAGTAGATTTCGGTAAGTTCCAACAATCTTCAAATCTTGTATAAAGGCTTCTATTTATACTCAGCAGGCGAGTAGTCGTTGTGACTTATTCTGGACTTGAGAGCTTCACTAGCCGTTGCAACGGATAGTTTGAGTCTATCAAAAAGGAGTCGTTGCAAAATGAACGTTGTGCTTGGGTCCTTGGCTCGAAAAGTAGTCCATCCCACTGGTTCCGATTGAAATCTAGGGTGGAAAAACCATTAGACTCAAAGTTGAAGTTTATCGGATTTAGTAACAAACCTAATATAGTGTCCGAACCTTCTCCGTAAAAGGTGTTTTTCCGTCCGCTGGTGGTTAATGGTTGGAAGCTGGTTGCTTTTGCTTTTTAAAATAAGATTAAAATACTTTAATCAACCTATAAAAGCAAATTTAAGTGGTACGAAAAGTATGAAAAATACTTTGGTGTAAGATTAGGAAAGGAAAATTATTAAATCATGACAAGTAAGAACTTAATTATCCTTAGCCGGAAGAATTGGAATTTTTGAGTCTAATATTCAATAGGTTTAAATTCCATCTCGAGTCTATGCTTTAAATGATCAAGGTAATAAGATTGAATAATCAATATGCATAAACTTGATCGGGTGAAAAGTTTCATTTAATAAACTAACTTACAAAAATGAATTAACGCACTAATTCATTGTCGGTTAGATTATTAAGTGAGTGCTCGGAATAAGATACGTTCGTGAAATTATTTACTCATAACAACTATCCGAGTTGTGTCCGATCTGGGTTAGAAACCTAGTGAAGTGTGTTCTACTTAAGAGATGCTTTCTAAGTAGGTCGGACAAGTATTAAAAACTCAAGGAAAAGCTTCTTAAAGACTTAGAATGATTTAAAATCAAAACCATAGAGACATAAAGAGTTATCCCTGAGTCTTCAAAGGTCATCTACAACATCATGGAAAAGTTATGATGTTGATCTTTTCCCATTCATAACCAAGAAAATCGCTTCGTCCCTCCGGAGACGAAGAACCTTCCTCTTTCCTTCGGAGCACTACTCTTTCGAGTTTTTGCTAATTTTCATCTCCAACTACCAAAGCTCAAATTCTTTACTCCTGCCATTTCTATCAAGCAAAAAGAGTTTGTGGGTCTAGGCTACCAGGAAACCTCCCATGGAATTTAGACTCATTCTTCCGAGATCGTCTAACCACCTCCTCGTTCTCCATCTACTCTTCTTCCGATCTTTGGACCATCTCAGCCATGGCCTTCTACTCAGTCCTTTGAGCAATTAGCTTTTCTCTAGCCAAAGAGTTTTGATATACTTTAGCCATCTTCCAGACATTTCATCCCCTTGCTCATCCAAATGCAGGCCACTACTCGAAGCGGATTGATCCAAGTAAGTCTTTGATTAATGAGTTCAACGAGATGCTTTGGAGAAAAGAAGTGATCATCCAACAACATCGACGTAGCTAGAAGCTTAACAAGAAGAAGAACCTAAGGAAGAATCTTCCTTAGAAGAAGTAGAAAAAGAAGGAGACCGTATAATCATCCACGAGAGGAAGAAGAATCGAAGAAGAATCTTCGAAGAAGAGTTTGGTACTTTTAAAAAGCAACCTCTACCCCCGTCTCCAAATCCTAGTTAGCTATCTCAGGTGAAGGCTCGAAGTCCTACAAGAAGGATCACCTCGGATAGTCTATCACAAATGAACTCAATCTTCCAAGCGGACGTCCTCTTCTCAACCTCCTCCCTCTTGATTTTTCTTCTATTTTGTCCAACATTTTCTTTCCCTCTGTATTTTGGATGAAATGCATAGAGGAGAGGAATCTTAGTTGTTTTTAGTGAACGTTTAAGAGTTTACTAATTTAGGGGACGTAATTTTAAATTTTTTGTGTATCATTCCCTGGTATTAATGAAATTATTTTTTTCACTCTAATACACTTCGTATTATTTGTACAATATTTGTTGTGATACTTAGTGTTTTGACTTGATGTAATTCTTTTTAGTTTTCTTATTGAGTATCAAAACCATACACACACACACACACACACACACACACACACACACACATATATATATATATATATATATATATATATATATATATATATATATATATATGCTCCGATATAGTTTACTTTGATTCTTAGAATTGCAAATATTGCAGCGTATTAATCATGTAAATATTAACTCTTTACTCTCATATTCAAGTACTTTTGATATCTTTAACTTGTTGAATTTCTCCAAGTTGTAAATGTCGTTCATAAAAAAGGTGAGATTGAAGACATAGGTATGAACTAACCCCTTAATTGATTTTAATTTAATGTCATTCATATCAACTTAGGATTAAAGAAGATGCATTCTACAATGAAATTCACAAGAGAATGACTAAAAGACGATTGATCTAAGACTTTGGATCTAAAAGTATATCGCTTAAAGTCTAAGAACTCGGTTCTACTTAGAAAAGTAGAAACCGACCTAGTCAATGAAATTGAGCACTGCTGTGTAGAAACAGTATGCTCTCTTCCTTCTTTAGTTGTATGCTAAAGATATCTCCTTTCGGATGACATTAATAAATTTTGTAGTACAATCGGGAACAATCAAGAGCCATGTCTATCGAGTTTCGGTTGGCTCTCCAGGGAATCCAAAACTTCTTGACTGGGAGATCTTTTTCTTCTTTCCAGGTAAATCCTTGATTATTGTAGTGTTAATTTCATTGAGCTTGTAGTGCTTTTAGTGATTTGCTAATCGCATCTTTTAATCTTGTAGAGGAGTCGATCTAGACCACCTCCTTCCGGTAATCTACCCGGTGCCCTTGAGACATTGTCGCAAGCTCCCGAATAACAAATGGCTTCTAGTAGTAATGATAGACAAGGCTCGTCACGGCATTCTTCATGATGTGCTCATTATAGGAGTGCATCCGAGGCGGGACCTAACACTTCCGGGCGTAGTACCTCCGATGCGGGACCTAGCTATTCGAAGAGAGTTTGAACATCCGGTCTTATCACTTTGAGCTTGGCCTGATTTTTGCTGCTAGTTTTGGACGGCTGGCCGAGACATAACCTAGGTCATTGCTTGACCTAACATCTCCTTATAAGTGGAGAGCCTTGGCTCTCATTCTCCCAATGGCTCAACCCTTAATGTTACTTTGCTTGAAATTCGCCCAAGAGCTACCAAATACTCCATTACGTATGTTGATGTCTTGGTCCCTTTTCAGCCTCTTCCTAGTTTACTTCCATCATACTCCTTACATCTGATCCTTAAACTTCATCAATCACACATCCGCTTACCTATCTCCACAAAAAGTCACAAAAAGCCTCTTTCAATTCACCACCATTGCATCAAAAGATCCGGATCCGAGATCTAAATCAGCGAGTGGACAACCCGAGGGCACAGATCTAGTTTTCAAAACAGTTTATTTTTTTATGCTTTTATTACTTTCCATATTGTAGATTCGAGATGTATCGCATTTAATTCCTCCCCGCTCGATGTAATCCTTTAGTTTTTCGCTTTTCTTTCGCTTTCACTTTTTGTTTCCGCCTTTACCACTTTCCTTTACTTTCACTTTTATCGCTTTCCTTAATTATGTCTTGGTTGCTTTAATTTCGCTTCGCATGTCACTTGCTTGCTTGTTTTACATCATTTTAATTTGCTACTCGAACTAGTAATGGTCGTTTTCAGGCGAGAGGAACGAAAGGGTTTGTCCCTACGTTTTGTATCCTTGCCCCGAATCCGATTCTCGATTCCAAGACCGATGGATTCATTTTTAGCCTTTTTCAGTCTTGGTTTCCCATACTAAGATTGGAAGAGCAAATTTGTACTTTTATTTTTGTTAGTTTTTTCTTTCCTAAAAGCCGATCGGCGACTCCTCTTTTACTTCACTTCCATTCAATTGCATCTCAGCCTTTTTCCGAGTGTAGGATAAAAATTTTAGGGCTCCCGATCTGCGAACCGTGGCGGAGACCGAGTCCGATTTCTCAACCCCGACCTTTGGCCGGCATCAACTTCCTCGGTATAGGCCACTCGCATGCACAAGTGGGATCAGCCATGGTGGCTTCGGTCCATATTGGTGTTTTCACACCAATCTGGCCCTAAAGCCTCATGGCAAATCTAGAACCCTAATTTATTTTATCTTTCAATTAGGAGATAATATCCTGGGACTTCTTAAAATAATTTCTAAAATAAAATAATGAATAAAACTGCCATTCAACTTCGCCTAATTTTCTTTAAATCAAATTTAATAAAATTCAAAAATCTTAATAAAAGGTTCATCCCCACATTCCAAAATCGACTTTCAAAACCATCTTTAAATTCAATCTTCAAACAAGAGACCCGACACAACAAGGGAAGCTCGGCAGGCCCGGCTTGCCATGGTTCGTACAACCGGCCACCCGAGGATGCCTTGGGTTTTATGCCTTTCTAAACTAAAAGGGAATCTCTGCGTCAAAACACGGTGTTTCACTTAAAGAATCCAGGTAAGGGCGCCGACCATACGATGACGTTTTGAGGGAGGAAGCTCCTACTCTCAAGCGGACTGTCTTGGAGCTTAAATGCAACACTTTGATATATATGATCATGAAATGCAACACTTAGCATCGTCTTGAGATCTTCAGCTCCATGTCCGATTGGACAAAAGTGAAATGTAGAATTCCGAGCCTGGAATTTCTTGGTACGCGGCACTTGGACTTTGTTGACTCTGGAAGCTTTGCACGGGCTTGGATCGTAAAAAAAAAGGGATTTTGGACCAACCCAACGCAAAGGCTATTTATTTTGTGCTTGGGGGTTCTTTGTGGTTTATCGGCTTCCGTCGCACCAATTCAAATTTAGTCCATGATCCAAATCCTCATACAGGACTTGGGATTTAACAATCGAGCCAACAATATAAAATGCGGAATTAAAGGAGATAAGAGACAACACATTTTAGGTGTCTATAATTAGCCCCCACTTTGATCATGTCTGAAAGACAAAGGGTCAAAGTAGACACTAAAGGATACTTACCTCGATTACGTGCGATGATTTTAATATTGATTGTTATTTAATGTTCGGAATTGGTTGTTGTCAAACTCGAACACCAAGACGGGCCTGGATTTGATCGTTATGCATGCATTCCGAAGTCCGGTAAGAGGGTCCTAAGCTTGGCTTGATCGGAGCCTAAAGCTTGGTAAAGTTTGATGGTAAAACTTTGATCGTCTTTGATCTTAAGGTTGGCCTAATAATCTCTTGTACTAACATGTTCGTTAGTGGATAATCATATTGATGAAAGTTTAGTGTTTTACTCGTATAATTCAGATCGAAAATATACTCGAAAATCTAATTTGAAAGAGCTGAATTGGTGTGTCTAAAAGCTCCCACTTGCATGCAGATGGTCCCAAACATCCACTTGCTATGCTTGATAAGACTTCACAAGCTACCCATCGGTTAGGGCTCCAAGGCTATCATGACCGAACATCACTTCACCTCATGGCCGGTGTTGGCGGCCTTTGCGTGCATGGCCACGACGTGCTTCTATCAGATTCCCTTGGTCTTCCTTGCCTTTTTTTTTACTCTTATCTTATATGCTTGGCTTTGCTAGACCGAATGGGTCTATAAAAAGAGAACCTAGTGTCTTCATTTTGCATACTCTTCACTTACTCTTGTCTTGATTTCTAGCTCTTGCTCCTTATTGTGCTCTTACTTTACTCTTGTTGAAAAACTAGTTGATTTTCAAATTCATCTCTTTAAAGATGTCTAGGAGAAAGGCTCATCATATCGGGAGAAGAAGGATCGAGAAGTTGGTCCAAGATAACTTCTTGGAATGGGAATGGCATCCTCACAATGAGTGGAACCCAAATGACCTCTTGGTGGAGGCTGAAAACCATGTCTCTTCACTTGCCATTACTCCTTCGAGTAAGCTAGTTCGCTTAGACTTCTACCTTTGCTCATTTAGAGTATTACTTCTACTAAAAATCTTATTGGATTTTTTTCTTTGTAGAAAGGCTCAATTCGAAGTAGTGGAGTGATAACCAAGTTCATGGAGACTCGTAGAAACATGCATACCCTTTGGAAGATGTCATGCATAACGCTGGGTTTGGTTTGCTCTTCCTTGCTTTAAATCACCTTTGTGACAAAAGAGAGCGAGATCCCATTAGGGCCATTAGTGAGCAGTTTTGGGATACCACTAATACTTTCCATCTTCCCTTCGGGAAATGACTATATTACTCCTTTTGACTTCGCCGCTTTATCCGGTTTGGACTTCTCGGGAGCCCATAGTCTACGACCAAAATTTGTACAAACATCATGGCTATCTTCGCTACCTCTTTGGTCCTCGTGGCTAGTAGGTTTCCTTGGGAAAACTACTTTAAATATACCATTCTTTTTAGGCTTTTGAGGATGTTAGGTTTTGGGCCCAACATTCTCCACAACAGAAGTCAAGATCATGCTTACTCTCATGTTAAGCATGGTGGTCTTTTCGACCAAGCCTCCAAGGTTCACGTTTATTATTTGGTGAACTTAGTGGACCTCGATAGAATAAAGGAGCTTAACTAGAGGTGCTCCCGCGTACACTTGCCTTATAAAGGGCCTCCCTCGCTGGTGTGCGACACACTAAACCCGAGATAGACTTGACAAACTATCTTTCACTATGCGGGTTGTGGAAGATCATCGAGGTATTTTGGGGAGAGAGTCACTCCTCAAATTCAAGTTAACACGTGGCCTTCGTTTGTTCCGGACGATCCACCTTCGACCATGTTTTATTTTTGTTCTCTTTCTCCGAATGAGCAAGCGGCGGCCATGGTGGAGTATCCTTTTACCTCAATTTTGAACTTGAATACTTCCTACGCCTATCACGCTTCTCGCATTATGACCTAATTGGTGAGTTCTTAGCTTTTTTTCTTATAACTTGAATTTCTTGCATTGAAATTAATCTTCATCTTCTCTTTTCCTTTTGCAGCTCACTCCTGCTTGAGATCCATATGCCGAGTCTTGATGTGGAATCCCGAACTCACGGAAGAGGAATGTGTTGGGCACCCCTTTCCTCGAAATTGGCGAGGGGTAAGAGTTATATGCTCTCTTCCTTCTTTAGTTGTATACTAAAGATATCTCCTTTCAGCTGACATCAATAAATTTTGTAGTATAATCGGGAACAATTAAGAGCCATATCTATCGGGTTTCGATCGGCTCTCCGGGGAATCCAAAACTTCTTAATTGGGTGATGTTTTTCTTCTTTCCGGGTAAATCCTTGATTAGTGCAGTGCTAATTTCATTGAGCTTCTAGTGCTTTGCTAATCACATCTTCTAATCTTATAGAGGAGTCGATCTAGAGCACCTCCTTAAGGTAATCTACATGGTGCCCTCGAGACATTGTCTTAAGCTCCTGAACAACAAATGCCTTCTAGTAGTAATGCTAGACAAGGCTCGTCACAGCGTGCTCATTATATAAGTGCGTCCGAGGTAGGACCTATCGCTTCGGGGCCTGGTACCTCGATGCGGGACCTAGCCATTCTAAAGAGATTTTGAACATCCTTCCCTTGCAGTCTTTTTCCTTTGGTAAACCCTAGCCTTAATGGGCTTTTGGCTTTACTCGGCCCATTGAGAGTAGGCTTGGGCGACACTTCCTTTGTTCGACCGATTGAGCCTAGATGATTATTGACGTATTAGGCGAGCTGGAACTATCCGGGAAATATCCCGATTATTTAGTCCCTCACGTTTTACCTACATGCTTCTCGACGTGGATAGGTGGAATGTGGAGCCCGCTTCTTTACGCCTTTATGGCTCCGGGTCCTTATAAATGGGATATCACATTAAGGGAGTCGGTAAGTTCTATTTGTCTTACTCGTTTGCATATTTCTCTGTTTCGCTTAAGCAAAGATGAGTCCTTGGTCACTCCATGCTGATTATCAAAGGTTGCGCCCGGATTTTGACAAGGCGTTAGCGAGAGGAGATAACTCATGCGACCCGTTGCCCCCACTTTGTCATGGAAACTTTCTACCACTATCTTGTTTTAGATGCGGGTGAGCGTAAGTTCGTGAGTGCTGGTGACTACGAGGTGCTTTGGTAAGCCTTTGAACGCTTTGACTCGGGACTATCTCGAGGCTTGGTTAGAGTGCAATTGTGAGCGATTTATCGACTTCTAGATGAGGAATTCTAGGTCCTTGAGGAGCAACACGGTCTAGGGAGGCACTAAGTCAAGCACTGAGCTCGTCACCTCATCCTTCCTTCAAGAGTAGCGAGTCAATTGATGGCCCTGCCTCCCACTCTTCTAAAGGCCGAAGGGACTTGCCAAAGGCGAAGGAGAGAAACCTCCTGCGGAGAAGAAGAGGAACCTTCCGAAGGAAAAATGAGGCGGTGACCATGGTTCTCCTTTCGTCTAAGCGAGGGTAACTGCAGTGTTTTATCCCCTCTAACTTGAAATTTAGATGCTTTTACCCACCTTGTAATGGCGTACTTCGAGCCTTTGTCTTAATGAATGAATGAATGAACGGAGTTTATTTTTCTAGCTTCGTCGCCCTTCGCTTTTCCATCTTGTTGTTGACGATCTGTTTGTGATGAATGATTTTTACTTAGCCTTTAGGGGCTAAAAAGTGAGCTTGGTGGGGAGGGTGAGCCCTCCTACGATCCTTCTTGGACTTCCAGGTCGTTCAAGCCCCTGCTTATCCGGGGTTCAAAATGTTAGTTTGCCTATGGTAGCGTTATTGCGAGTCTTTTGCGCGACCTTTCACCTCCCGGAGGCTTGAAAGTGCATGAGTGTAAGTACCTCGTTAGGGAACAACCCACGGAGAGTGCGACCTCCTTACCTTAGGCTAGGACTGCAAGTGCCCATGATAGAATGGGTCTTTGTGTGACCTTTCAATTGCCGGAGGTTTGAAAGTGCATGAATCTCGCTAGGAAACATCCCACGGAGACCGCGACCCCCAACATGCCCATGACAGAATGGGTTTTGCGCGATGTTTCAGCTCCCTAAGGCTTGAAAGTGCTTGAGGGTATGTCCTCTATGGAGTTAGGAATGCGATTTTTAGCTCCCGGAGGCTATCGCTGAGTGCGAATTGACTCCGAACCCCGAAGGATAGCTTTTTATGGAGGTGGAGATACAACTTGTTAGCTCTCGGAGTCTAAGTTGTTGCTTGACGTTGATGAACGTTCGGGCCTTGTTCGTTTTGCTGTTGCGATTCTTGCAAAATTGTATGATTTTTTGAGTTTAATTTTTACAAGTGTTTTCAACCCCGAACGACTCCCAACTTCAACCCCTCAACCCCGCACCGCACCCGACTTCGGATCCCCTTTACTCCACCCCAACCCCGGTTCACTCAACTCTAATTCTCTTTCTCTCCTCAAACCCCTCCCACTAACCTGGTTGCCCACTAAACTCTCACTCTCCCTCCTCAAACCCCGTTGTTAACTTAATGACCCAACCAACTCTCATTCTCTATCCTCAAACCCCTCTCCCTAACCCGGTTGCCCAATTCCCCCGCCTTCGACTCTCTCTCTCTTCTCAACCCCCTCCTCAATTGCTCTCGCCCTCACTCTCTTTGCCACTCTCGCCGCCAAAACCCCCAAGCCCGGGGTTGCTCTCGTCTTCACTTTGTCTCTTCGACGAACCTCTCCCTCGCTACTCATCGGACTTCAGCTGCCCGAGTAACCTCTCTCTCTCTACTTGAACCCCTCCCCGAACCCTTTCTGCGGTGCTCTCTCTCACCGACCTAAACACCCCTACCCCCGAGTTCGGTGCCCTCCTCTCTCTCCCTACTCTTGCGCACCCCCTCCCCATCCACCGAACCCCGACCCTCCCTCAAGTTCACTCGCGCACACTCACTCTCCTTCCATCCTCCGACGAGCCCACAACCGGACCACTGTACCTACTCGCCCTCATCCTCTCGCTCGCCCCCATCTCGCTGTTGCCAAAGACCCCCTCCCTCCCCCGCACTCGACCCTAGATCCCGACCCCTAGGACACAAACTAGACCCCGCCCCCTGCTGGAACCTAACCCACCGAAAACCCCCACAAAAGCATCCCAAAACCCTAACCCTAACCCTAAAGTTAACCCTAATCTAACCCTCAAAACCCTAACCCCTAATTTTTAATTTTTAGTTAATTTTTTGGATGAGGGTGGATTTGGAATTTGTTAATTTAAATTTTGAAATTCGAATATGTACAGGGAGACAATGCTTGACTTCGGTTGATACCGATCGATCGTAAAGGGGGTTCTATAAAACCCACCTTTTAGGCACTTCACTTAACCATTTCATGGAATAATCCTCAAAGTGAGTGTAGTACCCAGAATTTTAAAGAAAAACACCTGGAAAGCATAGAATTATTGAGTAACATTCCACGCATCTAGGGGGTTGAGTGACTGATTTAATTTACTGACCATACGTACTACTTCGAGTATTCCCTCGGAAGCTACTGTTGAACAAACTAAATAAAGGAAATTGCCTTCCTTTTTCATCCGAGCTAAACTGTTGGGCGATTAGGAATTGTCGTGGTCCGCTTATTAAAATGAGTTGGGATGTAGGAGCGTAAGAGGACGGAAGGGAAGAGATATGGACTTGTCGTATATGGGTCGGTGATTACTTTAGCTGAATTATGAGGAGGTGAGAAAGATAAATTGTGGATTTAATTATTATTACGTTTAGCAAGAGAAAAGGAAAAAGAGGAATAAAAAGGAAATGAAGAGGTGGGTTTTGGTTTAAGTAGAGAAATGAGATGGAAATGAAATTGGGGTCTAATTAGGATCATTAACCGCCAATTAAGCGGTGGAGAGAGAGGCAGGTAAAGAGGAAAGGAAAGAGGGCTCGGTGGAGCCCGAGCCGTAGAAGAGCGAGCATGAAACAGAGAGGAGGGAGAGAGAGAACGCGCGGAGCCGGAGCGATGGCCGATGGCCGCTCGAACAGCAAGCGGCCGGTGGGCAAGGGAGAGCGAGCGCTCGGGAAGGTGAGAAGGAGGAGAAACAGAGCGAAGCAGAGTGGGGAAGAGGGACGACCGAGTGAAAGGAACCGAGAGGGAGAAAAGGGGAGCGGTGCAAAGGTCGAGGAGACCGAAGGGTGGCCGGCGACCACCGCAGACTGAAAGCAACGGCTGGCAACCCGAGCAGACGTGAGCGAAGGGAAAAGAAAGCGAGAGACCGAGGTAGAACGAGGGTGAAGGAATGAACCGAGCGAGGCTGGCGCGAGAGGGTCCAGGAGGCCGAAACCGAGAGAATAACGGCGACAAGGGGGAAGGATTGATGGCGAGAGCGCGAGGGCCTGGACCGAGAGTCGGCGGAGGCCAGAAAATGGCAAGCCTGGAATAGGGAAGCGAAAACCGAGTGACCGAGCAAGTACTGCGGAGACGGAGACCGAAATGAGAAGGCGGGAGTAAAGGAGTTCGAAATCCATCCCTAAAACGTGAGAATTTTAGGTGGGTAGTCTTATATTCTAAACTATTAGTAATTTCGAAACCCAAATGGATTTGTTGTGAATGTTGAATGTGTTCTGTGAATATTGAATTATTGTGAACATTGAGTATCCGTATTGTAGAAACGGACCTAGTCGTGGTTTGAGATTGGAAATAAGAGCTTGGAATGGATTTAGAGAATTGATAGGGCCGAATTGGACGTTAAAGGAGTTACTTAGGTTAAATAGTAAAACTAAATTGAGAACTTTAAAGAGATTAGTTGTTACTTAAGGTTGAACTGAATGTGCTGATTCTAAAGAGGTTAGATTGCATAGGGCAAATGAGTGGTGTTGAAGTTCGGATAACTATTAAGGATGAAGGGGTTGGGACATGGATACAAATTATGAGCTAATTAAGCTATAGAGATTTCTTGAACTTACAGTATTAAGAGCTAATTACGAACATTGGGGAATGATAGGTCGAAGTATAAGGAGGAGTGTGAGTTTGTATCGAGGGATGCACAATTGAGACGTGGGAGTGAGAAGTGGGTGACTATTGGGATAATTAAGTTCGAAAGATAATTAAATACTTGAGATTGGACTGAATTCGAAGATAAGCGGAGCTAGCGGAAGTGGAGCGATGTAAAGAAATTAATAACTATGTGATTGAGTTGGATAGGAACTTAAGAGGAAGCAAATTACACTTGGAGATGAAAGGAATTGGAGGAGTATAGTAGTGAAGTAAGAATGAGAGCTATCTAACTAAACATGAGTAAAAAGAGGTTGATTATTAATGTGGAGACGTAATCGGATAACATTGAAGCAAAGATGGTAAATTGTGAGAAGTTGAGTTATAAAATGGAGGCATAAAATAAGGAATTGAGGTAAAGATAATGAATTGCAAAAAGTGAGAACGTTGAATTAGATGATATCTGCTTGTGGTTATTGTGGCTCGGAAAATGGAATTAATCGTACTAACCGATGAATTGAGAAAGGCATAGTTGGAAGAGAACTAAAATGACTTCATGGTGGCTATTCGTGCTATGTGAATTCTTTACGTGATGCTCAAAAGTAGTTTTGAAAGGCTTTTGTTTCTTACGTGAGTTCATACTTGAATGCAACTTCTCGTGAATTGCCTTTCAAACGTGATTCCGTTTTAAAAAGCAAAGCCGATTAAGAAATTGAATTTGGATGGATGGCACGTAGTGCTATGCCTTCCAGTGTGTCAAAATGATTTGAGAAAGTGCATTTATAAGGGTGACACGTGGTGTCATGCCTTCCTTGATATTAAATCGATTGAGAAAGTCGTGAAGTGAATGTGATGAATGAGAATGTGCAAAGAGTTTTGAATCGACAGAGCTACGGATCGTTTAGCATACCGAAGGGTTCGAACCGGGGACGCCCAGCTAGAAACTTCGAGGGAAGGGTTCTAATAGGGGTCCTGCAGAGGCGGGATGCCCACCCCGAGACTTCTCGAAGATAGGTCCCGAGAGCCTTTATCGGGGTCGCGCCCGAATTAAAGAGGTGCTCATTTGAGTCCTCGAAGGCCCGAAAAGTTGATTCAACCCCCAAAATGATTTGAGAAAGTGCATTTATAAGGCATGACATTCCTTGATATTAAATCGATTGAGAAAGTTGTGAAGTGAATGTGATGAATGAGAATGTGCAAAGAGTTTTGAATCGACAGAGCTACTGGATCGTTTAGCATACCGAAGGGTTAGAACCGGGGACGCCTAGCTAGAAACTTCAAGGGAAGGGTTCTAATAGGGGTCCTGCAGAGGCGAGATGCCCACCTTGAGACTTCACGAAGATAGGTCCCAGGAGCCTTTTGTCGGGGTCGTGCCTCGAATTAAAGAAGTGCTCGTTCGAGTCCTCGAAGGCCCGAAAAGTTGATTCAACCCCCAAAAGAATTGTTTATGAATGTGAAATTGTGTCTGTTAAGTGATTGAAGAGTCATGATCTTTCATTACAAGAGATTTCATTGAAAAGTATATAGATTTGTATTATATTATTACGTTTTCATTGTTTTCATTACTATCAGTACTATGTGTAAAGAATTTCCATTTTAAGGGTGTAAGACTCTAGTGAGCCCGTGGTTTATTGCTCACCCCCACAAATTTCCCCCTTCTCCCCCGAGTGTTGCAGGTACACTTCAGGAGCATGATTTACCCTTAGCGTATTCGAACTCTGTCGATCGGTGATCGTTGACCATTGAAGTGACTCAAGTGGCCGACTTGCATTCTTATGTTTTAAATGTTGTGTATGTAATTTAGTCCATATAGTTGTACTAAGTGTGTAATGAACCATTTAGATTGTTTTAAGTTTTATAGCATGATCTGGTTGGACTCTAGCGTGTGGCCGTTTAGTTGTATTCTCCGAACATGTGGCTCGTTGAGTTATATTATGCCTTTATGCAGGGTTTTAAGGCATTGAGCATTACTAATTCTCCTGCGTAGATCTACTTGCTTAGAACCAATAGTTCATTATCGAATGGATTTTTCCGTTCTAATACTCTATCCGAGAGTTATCACATTATGTAGAATTAAATTCTTAATTTTAAAAACTATCTACCCATCTATCTAAAAATAGATGGGGTATATTGCATGCTAGTGACGATATTGATGCTAGTGACGATATCGATCGTGACCCATCATATTGCAGCGAGGACATTGGGCATATTAGCAGGTCTATTCCATCTTAGCGTCTCACAAAGAAAAAGGAAGTGAGTTAGACAAAAGAGACCACGGATATTTAGAATCGAGTAAGTACGTATCAAGAGGGCAGCCCTACATTTTGTCTCTGTGGACCGAGGAGAAAATTAGAATTAAGAAATAGGATTTGGTTTGTTTATTTCTATTTTATATATTTATTTCGATTATATATATACCAAATCCCATCAATCGAATCACTTTTTCGAGAAATAGACAAAAAGAGAAGCAACTTGGACAAAAAAGAAGTGACTTGGACAAAAAGAACGATTATGTGAATTGCTTAAACAACCCCAATCCGTATGTAAGAACCATAGCATTTCGCGATTTGTTGGTAAATATACTTTGATTCTCTATCAACCAATAATGGGAGACCTTTATTACAAATAGAGCTTTGCTTGAAATTTTAGAAATCTCATATTCTTTTGGGAAACCTCCTTTATTATCTTTAAGTTGAATTTAGACGAGCAAACCAACACCAAAAAGAGCCTTAGGAATTCCTTTAAGGAACTCAGCGATGTAATACTCCTGGGGGTGTTTTGGGGTGTTACAGATGAGAGAGGTATTTGAGAGGAATCTTCAAGTAGGAGTTGGGCATTCAACGTTGAAGGTTTGCTTCGGGAGAGACCGAATCAACCTAGAGGGGGTGAATAGGGTGGTGGAAGATTTTTCTGAAAATCAAACTCTTTTGATTAAAGCACGGATAGAAGCGGATCTCGAGTCCGTAAAGGGGTCGAAAAGTATGAACTCGGAATTGCAGTAAAGAGTAAAGAAGCGGATAAAGTCGAAACTTTGAATCTGTCCGAGTCTAGAATGAACTCATAATTTGAAGACACAGAAAGTACGTGGAAACCCTCTTGGGGCAGAAAACCACGCAGACCGTGCTAATCCAAGCACGAAGTCAAATCCACTATTTTGAGTCCACAAAATACCGTAACCTGACTAAACCCGAGTTGCTCCGTTAAACAACTCCTTACAAGTTTTTCCTAGACTCAAAAATTTCCTTATCTCGATCTAGTACTTCTAGCTGAGATAACCCTTACAACTAGGGACAATCGAGCTGAGTTAACCCTTACGGCTTAGTCGAGGGACCTTACTTAGAGAGTAAGAAAGAGAGTCTTTGTAACTAAGTACAAGACCTTACAACTCGGAATATAATGAATTACGTAGTCGGAGTTGTAAGTAGAAGATTGAGAATGAATACAATGACTTTTGCCCAAGTATCTCGTATTAACAATAGGTTCGGCAATCTTCAAGTCTTGAGAGTTGGCTTCTATTTATAGATGACCAAGTAGTGTAGCCGTTGAGCCCATCTTCCGACCGAGAGTCCTTTGTGACCATTGTTAAGGACTTTCTGAATCACTCGGAAAGTATCCGTTGTGATTTGAATGTTGAGCAACGGTTCTTGACTCCTTTAGAAGTCCCACAACCATTAGCGGTGTCTTGAAAGATAAGGTGGAAACCACCGTTTAGCTTAGTGTTGCAGATTTCCAGCTTTGGAGACAGTACGCCCTGACGCAATCTTCCGGGGCTAGGTCGAGGTGGAAAAAGCCTTGTCTGCTTGGTGATTTGACGTTTTAAAGCCGGTTACTTTTGTAATTCAAAAAGTGTATCCTCGTTTGAATAACCTACAAAAGTAAATCAAATTGGTTCTCAAAGTATAAAATACTTTGGTCCAAGATTAGACACGGATAATAATATAATTAAGATAATTAAGTCACTAATTATCTCGAGTCGAAAAGAAATGGAAATTTCGAGTCTAATATCCATGAAACTCGAAATTCCATCTGAGTTAGTCTAGGCGAGAATCAAGTTACATAAAGAACATAAGAGTGAAATAAACTTGATCTAGACTAAGTATGGTTCAGACTAGAAGCGCTTACTATAACACTCGTAATATGAAGTCGGACACGAGTGCGAGTTATGCGAGTACTAGTCATTTGAACATCCGATACTTCTAAGTGATGAGAGACTCGAAGCTGGGTGTACAAAAATAAAGGATTTTAGGGACTTAAAGGAAATAAGTGAATAAGTAATTGTGGTAGTAGAAAAGAAGCAAATTTGACAATTTAAAGAGTTAAAAAAAAATAGCGAATTTGATGATTTGAAGAAATTAAAGGAAACGGGTTACATTAGGCAATTTATAAGAATCAGATTAGTATGCAAGTGAAGAATTAAGCAATGTTGGAGGATTAAACAATTAGATGAGCAAGATACTTAATTTGAGAAGTGACCGATTAACACATTAGGTGTTTTATGGAGAAACGGTCAAGTGAACCTTATGAACGTATTGCATGACAAGAGGGGTTGGTATAAGCTACGAGTGTTACTTTAAAACTTCAACCTATTAAATTTAATCAATCGCTTTAACAATCTACGAAATGATTTTGTTTTAATTAAATTCATCTAGTCATAGGAAGTTACAATAAGAAAATAACATAAGTAATAACAGGTAGTAATAATAATAACAACGATAATAATAAGATAGTAAATTTAGTTACTAAAAGTATTAAATATATTAGTGAAACACTTTATTTTGTTAAGGCATTAACATCGTTCATTCGAGTCGACGAACTCGAAAGGGATCAAAGGAAGGATATCACTTCGTGAGTTTAAGGTACGTTTATTGCTTGTACCTTACGAAAACCCATATATCTATACATAACAATATCAAATGGTTTTCTTAATGAAATGAACCATTTTAAAAATTTATTTGTCACCTAATTATGTGGCCCGCCCATATTAATCATACCAATATGATCGGACTTGTGATCACACCCATATATATATTTGGCCATTATCAACTAGACTTTTCGATCGGTTTGGGTATGCGCATATTTAGGGAAACCGATGATTGTAAGGAGCCACTTAGATAATAAATGAATAATTGTTTTATTATATTCTTCCTGTCCGATTTATAAATGAATTGAAATGCGTGCGCTCAAATCAATATATCTTCACATAAATTATTTACGAGTACATGGATAGAAGTGCTTGAGCTCCGGCTCATTATTTTGAAATGATGTTCTCTATTTTGTTTTACGTAAGGCTAATGTAGAGGAAAACAGACGAGTTCATTTTGGTCATCAAGACTTAGAGGCTCATAGTGATAGTTAAGAACGTGATGTGTGGGAGTCGTGTATGCTGTGGTTAATAAGTTATAGTCATGATGGTGCTCGATAACTTGTTGCCCGTTATGTTGTTATAAGTTGGGCGTCATATATATTATGAACCTCAACCTAATAAGTTATGTTTGTATGTTAATTTGGTAGTTGCCTTGCTCTTTGTTAAAGAGCGGCGGTAATGCTTCTAATTCTCTTTTACGCTCGCTAATTACTAGTTAGTCCGACTAAGCTGGTGATTATGCGTTTTGGGAGTGTTACAATGCTTTAGAATAATAAGTAGTTTTGGGACTTGGTTGTGAATATGTGTGATAGTCCCTTGGATTATTGTACCTTGAGTGGTGGTTTATCAAGTCCCTTGAATGGTTATCATAGCAATGATGTTGTGCGGGGGTCGTCTCGGGGGTTGTTTGGTCCACGGGTTTAAAGGTTTCCACAGACCCTGGTAGTTACCTCGTTGCGAGTTCTTGCGAGTCATTTGTGGCTAGTCGAGCACCATGGTGGCCAGTTCACACACCTAGCGAAGTTGCGAGGCGATTCCCTTAGTTTTGCCACCAGCGACTTCGATTCCTTTTATGAGAGGTCCCTCACTCCTAGCCTCGGTAGTTGTAATCAAAAGGTGATTTAGCGTTGGGAGATTAAGAGGAGTCATAATCCCCGAGGCTAAGTGACATTTACAAGTTGCACCTTTCAAGACTCCGGTAGTGGGGATATGGCTAGGGTTAGGACTACCTATCGACCCAAGACCGTGGTTGAGCTTTTGCGGGACAGGTACTCTAGAGGTAACTCCTAATCTCTAGAAATCTCATTAGATGATGACGATGATGATGCCACATCCTATTTTGCATCGCTTGAGGGAGAGACCGGTCGGTTGAGTCATGCGTTGCTCGAGAGGTCGGATCCTAGTGATGGTCCAGGTTCACATTTTATTGACCCTTAGTTCGCGAATGAGATGGTATCCGATTCATGATTCCGTAGTCATTATTGTCTACCTCCGACTATAGAATGGTGACTCCCATTGAGCACGATACGGTTAAGTCTCCTCCTCCTAGGTGCCACGCTTTTTAATAAAGCGGCGCTTGATAATGGGGTGCGATTCTTACTCCATCCCTTGGTTGTATCGATATGCAATAAGTTAAACCTAGCTTCGGCTTAGATTATCCCCAGTTCATGGTATACCATCTGCTTGTTTATAGTTACTTGTGAGTTAAAGGGTCTTCCGTGTGATTTAGAAATGTTTTCCCTCCTTCATGGCCTTCAAAGGAAGGCCTCGGCTAGCAGATGAATGAGGTTGGTATTGCTTCGCCAATAAGAAGGGATACACGACCGCCTTGAATAAAGAGTCTTCGGTTCATAGGTGGAAATATGAATTCTTCTCCGTAGAGAAATTGGGTGGGACATGGGACGTCCTCGCTTGGAGTGAGGAGGATGAGGTGGTTAAGGTGCGTATTGCTCACCGCACGATCGGCCGTTCCGAGGCGTATGCCGTTGCTGAGTATTTTTGTACCCAAGAGGCACCCACCTTACGGAAGAGGGGAAGAAAGGGAGGTTTCCTTCCAACTAGCTTCCCAAGAGGCAGTACTTCAAGAAGAACTTATTTCTTCTCACTACCGGACTAGCCTTTAGCTAAAACTATCACAGGATACTTATTCCACCTCCTGTTACTTTTGTTCATGTTTCGAACCGACTCGACTTTGATTTATTTTTTACAGCTAACGTGAGACCCCTACTTTCTAACACTATGTCCGGAAATCCTCCTCGAGCACAATTAGATTGGGTTCTCGCGTCCTCCTCTTCGAGGGCAAGGCTGCCCAGTAGGGGAGAAGAAAGGAAAGGACTCGGGGTCTCTCCCTAAGGGTCCTATGGAACCTGTCGTGAAGGTTGCCACCGGGAGCGCCAAGCCTTCCCGGGTGAGCTTCTTATCCTTTGCACATTATTTTATGACTTAGCTTGGCTTTCATAGTAACATGGTCTCTCATTTATAACAGGATTCCCTCCCTCCTATGGAGAAGGGACGTGCTCTTGCCTCCACATCTTCTCGTCTTAATATGAAGATTGGGGAGCAAACTTGTGCGAGACTCTTCCACCTGGCCTCTCTTCCCGGAGGGAATGCCAGCTGCTTCTCGAGCCAGCGAGATATGCCTCGGCTTTACTTCTTTCTCCTCGCCTCGGCTGGCCTCGGTCTTACTCCCCTCTTACCTGGTAGGGCACCCGCTTAAGGTGTATGGGGACGTTCTCGACGAGGGTCCCGCCTCTCCTATTTCTCGCGACACTCGTGGCGGTCGCTAAGGTAAAAGAAAATTTTCTTCTTCCTTTACACTTGTATTTTTCTTCACTTTTGGTTCTAAAATATCCTCTTTGTAGGCCTTTATTTGAGTTATCGGTGCCATGGAGTCCAAGCCCTCCTCCTCTGCTCTTCGGAAGAAGGTGTCTTCGCTTCAACACTCTTTAGAACACCTTGCTAAGGAAAAAGAAGAAGAGCTGAGCCAGCGACATCTCGAGGTAAAGAGATCTCGTCTTAAGGTCGCCAAGGCGAGAGGTGTAACTGCTTGGGATTCAACCTACCGGAGGCTACTTGTGGCGGTTTCTCCTAACCTCGAGGATGATGCCGTCATGATGGAGAAGTGAGTTACCTTTGCTTTTGAGCTCTACACTGATGCCCTTGCTTAGAAATTGAGTTCTCCAGTGAGTGCGGTCCCGAGGATTAAGAGATCCCCGGAGAAGATGGGCCTGACGGCGATGCTAGAGATAGCCGTGAGGATTAGTCCTTCTTTCGTTAATCCGTCTTAGGCTAGGACTAATTTTGATGGCCTGCATTCCATGTGACTTTGGATCGCTCGTGTGCCAAGATACTTAATACTTCTTCTAAACTTGCTTTCTTTTAAACCTTGGGCATGGTCCTTGATTGGTGTTTACTCGAATGCTTATTTGATATTTACTTGCCTTGTTCATTTTTGGTTGTTGCTGATTTTTGCTTGCTTAATATTTGGGGTACATGATCACCCTTCATCATGATTCTTTGAGCTTTACAACTTGGTTGTCTTAGGGGTTGCATTACCCTCTACTGTTGCCCCTAAAATCAACACTAGTAAAAACATACAACAAAATAAACTAATAACGTAGCTCCCTTAGGGAGTCATATTAGCCCCTATTCCTACTTCTAACTTTGGTAAAGTTAAGAAAATACAATGAGAAGAACCAAGGGTTTAGGGGCTCTAGGAGTTCGTATTAGCCCCTATTCATGTCCCCAAAAGCAGCCTAAAATAAATTTCGAAACGTAAAGATGCAGAAAGCTTGCTCATTGTATTAATATAAGGATCAAAGTTCGTTACAAAAGGGAGGAATGTGTGCCCTGTTAAGCGCTTTCGAAAAGTTGCGTCAATCGTGGGTGATTCCTTTAAAATATTTTTGGGACTTGGGCTAGGTGGGTCTTTAAAGAAAGGTCCCCACGCTGGTCAATGAGCTTGAATTATTTACAAACGAAGGGTGCTCCCTAGTACTTAAATGAAGTACTTCTTTAGGTTGTCGTTGTGCTAGGTATTGGGAATTTCTGTTCCTTCACGGGTGGCCAACCTACAGGTGCCTGGGCAAACTACTTCATGAATGATGTATGGCCCTCCTTCCCGGTTAGCCGTGAGCTTACTAAGCTCTGTCGCCTTTCCCACGGCTCGGTTTTCCTTAGAACAAGGTCACCGACTTTAAGATCTTGTCCCCTCACCCTCCTGTTTTAGGCTCTTGCCATCTTTAGTTTGGCTATGGCCTCACGGAGATAGCTATCCCCTCGAACCATAAGGAGTAAGTCAAGGGCCTCTATGAGGCCCCTATTGTTAAACTCCTCCTGAAAGGCTGTGAGGCGGGGGTGTGAAGGGCAACTTCGACCGTGAGCATGGCCTCGGATCCATACACTAGCATAAAAGGTGTTTCTCTAGTAGTTGACTTCTTTGTTGTTTTGATTGACTATAAGATGGATGGATCCTCATCCGCCCATTTCCCTTAGCATTATCTAGCCTCTTTTTAACACCGTTAAGTATGACTTTTTGGCTGACCCGGCTTGGCCGTTAGTTTGAGGACGAGCCACGATGGTGAAGCGGGCTTGGCAACCATATTGAGTGAGGTAATCCCACACCTTGTCGGTGTCAAATTTTCGTCCATTGTCAAGTATCATCACTCGGGGATGCGAAACCGAGTAATGATGTTCCTCCATATAAACTTACCTACCTCCTATTCTCGTGATCGAGGCTACGACTTCTCATTGTCCTTCCACGTGATATGATCGAAGAAACTAGCTGTTGGGACGCCGACTAAAGAAACTGCTGGAATCTAGTCGATCGCATAATCTTGAATGTTATCAGTTCCGGTTGGGAACTAGCCATTGGGTTGTTTCTGGAATTTAGTGTTATTTTTTATCCATTAAGAGCATTTTCTCTATAAATAGCCATCACTTCTATTCATTCCATTACTTTGCTACTTTGCTCTCACTCACTAATAACTTAGAACTCACTTTTCACTTAGATTTTCTTTTCACTCGTATTCTCATACTCGGTTCTCATTCTCTCTCTCTCTCTCTCTCTCTCTCTCTCTATTACTTCTACTCCTACTTCTTGCATTTTCATTCGGTCTCACTAACTCGGTTATCCATGACTAAGAGAGTTTTTGAGGTAGAGGTTGCATCGGCAACAAAGAAGAAGCCTAGAATCTCATATAGACTCTCACCCTCAAACCTCAAAACCCGAGGACCCTCGAAGGAGGGTTAGAAATCAATGACGGTTCTTCCCTAAAACTAGAAGAATAAGAACCCCCTCCGTCGTACAACACTATTGCTTGGAGGAAAAATTCTTTCTCATCACAAAAATTTTGTGGGTTCAGAAACTCAAGAAGATCCACTTTCTTGAGCTTTTCTACTTCGTGACTATCTCTACCCCGACTTAGTCATTGACTTCTACAAAAACTTGTCCGCCTCATACAACATCCTTGTCTCCTCGGTTCACGGAAAAAATGTTGTCATCAATCTCCCCTTTCTTAACAAGAATTTCAACATTCAAAGCATGTTCCTTGAGTGCAATAGTCAAAAATTCTCTAACATAACTAGTAACTTATATTCCAAATATGCCAAACCTAAAGTTCAAAAGAACTTTTCTATCACTCAGTTGGAGTTTAAGCCCGGACTTCTTTGTTTTTTCTAATAAGAATTATGTTCTTATTTTATCCTTCAAAGAGAATCCTAACAATAAGGTTGTGAAGGTCATCTAGACATCATGGAAGGGTGTGATGTCAATCTCTTCCCGTATTGTTAAACATATTATTTGTCCCTCTCGGAAACGTCGAATCTCCTCTTCCCTTCGGAGCACTACTCTCTCAAATCTTTGCTCATTTTAATCTTGAGGTCCCCAAACACAAATTTCTGACTCATGCCATCTCTTTAGGTAGAAAGGAGCTTCGCGTCTAGGCTACTACGAAACTTAGCCTAGTATCTCGGACTCATTCATCGGAGATTTTTCAACCTCCTCCCTCTACAATTACTCTTCTTCTCACCCCCGACCCTTCTACTTGTCAGCCAGGACCATCTACTCAGTCCATTGAGCAATTGGCTTCTCATTTTGCTTTATTGGCTAAAGAGTTTACGGATACACTCATAGCCTTCTAGCATTGCATTCCTCATCCGACCCAAATGCAAGTCACAACTTAGAAGCGGGTTGATCGAGTAAGACTCGCTTAATAACCTCCAGGAAGACCTCAAGAAACAAGAAATTATGATTCAATGCCTTCCTTAAGCTTTAAGGCAGCCAAGCAGTAGCAAAAGAATAAAATTCTTAAGAAGAGTGTTTCTCGAAGAAGAAAGAAGAGAACAAGAATCATCTTCGGGAAACAACTTTTGAAGACTCGGAAGAAGAGGTTGGTGCTTCGGAGAAACCACCTCCACACCCATCTCCATAGTCTCCTCAATCTACTCAACCACATCAGGCTGAAGGCATAGAAGTTAGAGTACCTGGATCACCTCGGTTGGTTCGATGCAAATGAACTAAGGTGTCCAAGCAGGCATCCTCTTCACAACCAGCTGCTCCATGTACCTATTAATATCTTTATTTAAATGTCCTCTCCCTCTCTTTGTCCAACACTTTTTTGTCCGTGTTTTTTTTTTTGGATGAAATGCAAGGGGGAGAAATAGTTCACCGGTTTAGGGCGGACACTTTAATTTTTTTATTTTTTTGTATCACTCGAACTACTTAATAATGAGTGAAATTTATTTTTTTCTTTGTGTAGGAACCATGGCTAGCGAGGGCCGAGCGAGCTTCCCCATGAATGTCAAGTCTCTTTTTTAAAGAATGGTTTTGAGAATTTATTAAAAATGGGGATAAACCTTTTATTAAGATTTCTGAATTTTATTAAAGCGATTTAAAATGAATTAGGTGAACTTTTGAATGGCGATTTTATTAATTATTTTATTTTAGAAATTACTTTCAGATGGTGCCTGAATATTATTTCTTAACCGAACAAAATAAAAAGCTTGGGTTTATAATATGTCGTAAGGCTTTAGGGCCGGACCAATGTGAAAACAAGAATCTGGACCGAAGCCATCACTGCCGACCCCACGGTGCTGGTCCAATCCAACACATAGAGGTTGTCGGTGCCGGCCATGAGGCCACGAGATAAGAAATCAGCCTCGGCCTTCGGCGTAGCTAGCGGATCGAGAGCCCTAAAATTTTACTAGCGATCACAATAAGCCGGAAGTAATGCAATAGAAGTAAATCAAAAAGAGGGAGTCGCTAGTAAGTTTTTAGGAGAGAAAAATTAATAAAAATAAAAATAAAATTTGCTCTTCCAATCTTTGTATGGGAAAACTAAGATTGAAAAAGGCTAAAAATTGACTCCATCGGTCTTAGAATCGAGAAGAATTCGGGGCAAGGGTACGAAATGTAGGTACAAGCCCTTCCGTTCCGCAAGTCCGAAGATGGCCATTACTCTTTCGAGTAGTGAGTCAAAATAACGTAAAATATGCAAGCAAGCAACATGCAAAATGAAAATTAAAAGCAACCAAACATAATAAAGGAAAGCGAGAAAAAGAAAATAAAGAAAGGAAAGCGGTAAAGAAAGCGAAAGCGAAAGCGTAAAAGTGAAAAATTAAAAGATTACATTAGGGGAGGAGGAATTAAAATTCGATTACTTCTTGATACCACAACACAAAAAGCGATAAGGGCATAAAATAAATAAGTAAACTGTGATCGAAAGATAAATCAGGTGCCCTCGGGTTGTCCCACTTGCTGATCCGGATCTCGAATCTGGATCCGATGATGCGACGGTGGTGAATTGAAGGGCTTTTTGCGAGTATTTTGTGGACATGAGTTGGTAGGCGAGATGAATGATGGAGTTTAGGGATCGGATGTAGGAAGTATGATGAAACTAGGTTGAAAATAGACTAAGAGATCAAAACACAAAGATGAGTATTCAATAGCTCTTAATCAAGTTTCAGCAACGTAACGCAGAGGGATGAGCCATTGATGAAATGAGAGCATAAGCTCTCTATTTATAGGGAGAGGTTAGGTCATTGAATGACCTAGGTTTAGCTCTCGGCCAGCCGTCCAAAGCTAGTCGCAAAACCAGGCCAAGATAATGTGAAGATTGAACCGGATAGAACTCGGTAAGGCACGTCGGCCACAAGGGTGCTCCCTAGGGTTTCGTGCCCTTCCGTGCTGCTAAGGGAGTCTTCAGGCTAAAACACAACATTTTGAGGAAAAAAAGGTGGTGGGGGCGCCAACCATGTAGTGGTTTTCTACTGTTTGGTACCCTTCCCGTGCTACAACATAAGTCTCAATCACAACACAATGTTTTCAGTGAAATTACCAGCGAGCGAGTGCCGGCCATCCTATGGTTTTTCGAGGAATTGTGTGCTCCTAGTCTCGGGTGGACTGTTTTGGAGCCAAAACGCAATACTTTGATACTTGTGATCATGAAATTCAATATCTAACGTTGTCTTGAGGTCTTAAACTCCGTGTCCGATTAGACAAAAGTGAAATGCAAAATTCCGAGCTTGGAATTTCCCAAGTACATGACACTGGACTTCAGCTGACTCTGGAGGCTTGGCCCGAGCTTAGATCATCCGATAGAAAAGGGATTTTTGGATCGACCCAAGGCAAAAGGCTATTTATGTGGTGCTAGGGGCTCTTTGTGGTTTACTACCTTCTGTCCCACCAATCAAACTCGATCTGTGATCCAAGTCCTCAAATAGGACTCGAGATCTCATCATAGGGCCAACAAACAAATAAAAATGTAAAAGGAATGACAATTTTTAGGTTTCTACAGTTAGCTCCCATTTTGACCAAGTCTAGAAGACAAAGGTCAAAGTAGACAATAAAAGGTACTTACCCGATATCGGCGTTGCTTTAGAATTTGATTGAATTTATGCATTTGAAATTTGGTATCGTTTGACTTGAATTCTAACATGGGTAGCCTGGACTTGACTAACGTATTTTGGAGTCCGAGTTGTTGATTCCTAAACATGGCTACTTAAAGACCTAAAATTTGCATTGGTGTGCCTTAACTTGACTTCATTCTTAGTCCGAAGCTTGGCGAGGAGCTTGAACTTGACTCGGGTAGGAAAGTCCGAAGTCTAACAAGGTGCCCGAACTTGATCTCGAGTGTACCTGGATCACCTTAGTTGGTTCGATGCAAATGATCTCGAGTGTCCAAGCAAACATCCTCTTCACAACCAGCTGCTCCATGTATTAATATCTTTATTTAAATGTCCTCTCCCTCTCTTTGTCCAACACTTTTTCTGCGTCTTTTTTTTTTTTTTGATGAAATGCAAGGGGGAGAAATAGTTCACCGGTTTAGGGGAGACACTTTAATTTTTTTTTTTGTATCGCTTATAACTACTTAATAATGAGTGAATTTTATTTTTTTGCTTTGTGTAGGAACCACGGCCAGCGGGGCCGAGCAAGCTTCCCTATGAATGTCAAGTCTCTTTTATAAAGAATGGTTTTGAATATGCTTTTGAAAGTTTTTTAAAAATGGAGATGAACCTTTTATTAAGGTTTTCGAATTTTATCAAAGCGATTTAAAATGAATTAGGTTAAGTTTTGAATGGCAATTTTATTAATTGTTTTATTTTAGAAATTATTTTCAGATGGTCACGGGATATTATTTCCTAACCGAACAAAATAAAAAGCTTGTGTTTCTAATCGCCGTAAGGCTTTAGGGCCGGACCAATGTGAAAACAACAATCCGGACCAAAGCCATCACTCGCTGAGCTAGCCGAAGCCAACACTTAGAGGTTGACGGCGCCTGCCATGAGGCCACGGGTTATGAAATTAGCCTCAACCTTTGGCGTGGCTAGCGGATCGGGAGCATTAAAATTTTACGTGCAATCACAAAAAGCCGAGAAGCAAAGCAATAAAAATAAATTGAAAAGAGGGAGTCGCCAGTAAGTTTTTAGGAGACAAAAATTAACAAAAACAAAAACAAAATTTTCTTTTCTAATCTTAGTATTTTAAAACTAATATTGAAAAAGGCTAAAAACTTACTCCATCGGTTTCGTAATCGAGAATTGGATTCGGGGCGAGGGTATGAAATGTAGGGACAAGCCCTTCCGTTCCGCATGTCCGAACATGGTCATTACTATTTTGAGTAGTGAGTCAAAATAACGTAAATCAAGAAAGCAAGCAACATGCAAAGTGAAAATTAAAAGGAACCAAACATAATAAAGAAAAGTGATAAAAAGCAAATAAAGAAAGGAGAGCAAGTAAAGAAAGCGAAAGCAATAAGAAAAGAAAAGTGAAAAACTAAAAGATTACATTGGGGGGAGGAATTAAAATTCGATTATTTGTCGATACCACAATACGGAAAGCAATAAGGGCATAAAATAAATAACTAAACCGTGAATAGAAGATCAATCCGGTGCCCTCAGAGTTGTTTCACCTGCTGATCCGGATCTCAAATCTGGATCCGATGACGCAACGGTGGTGAATTGAAGGGGCCTTTTGTAAGTATTTTGTGGACTTGAGTTGGTAGACGGATGAATGATGGAGTTTAGGGATCGGATGTAGGGAGTATGATGAAAGTAGGTTGAAAATACACTAAGAGATCAAAATACAAAGATGAGTATTCAGTAGCTCTTCATCAAGTTTCAGCAGCGTGACGCTAAGGGATGAGCCATTGTTGAAATGAGAGCATAAGCTCTCTATTTATAGGGAGAGGTTAAGTCATGGAATGAGCTAGTTTTAGCTCTCGGCCAGCCATCCATAGCTAGCCGCAAAACCAGGCCAAGATAATGTGAAGATTGAACCGGATAGAACCGGGATAAAATTGGATAAAATTAGGTAGAGGCGTTGCCCACAATGGTGTTGCCTAGGGTTTCGTGCCCTTCCATGCTTCTAAGGGAGTCTTCGGGCCAAAACACAGACATGTTGAGGAAAAAAAAGGTGGTGGGGGCACCGACCATGTAGGGGTTTTTAATGTTTGGTACCCTTCCTGTGTTGGAACAGCGAGTCTTGACCAAAACACAGCGTTTTGAGTCAAATTAGCAGCAAGGGGTGCCGGCCATGCTATGCTATTTTAGGGAATTGTGTGCTCCTAGTCTCAAGTGGACTGTCTTGGAGCCAAAACGCAACACTTTGATACTTGTCATAATGAAATTCAACGTCTAACACCTGTCTTGAGGTCTTAAGCTCCGTGTCCGATTAGACAAAAGTGAAATGTAGAATTCCGAGCTCGGAATTTCCCAAGACACGGCACTGGACTTCAGCTGACTCTTGAGGCATGGCCCGGGCTTGGATCATCCGAAAGAAAAAGGATTTTTGGACCGACCCAAGGCAAAAGGCTATTTATGTGGTGTTGGGGGCTCTTTGTGGTTTGCTAGCTTGTGTCGCACCAATCAAACGCAGTCAGTGATCCAAGTCCTCAAATAGGACTCGAGATCTTATCATGGGGCCAGCAAACAAATAAAAATAAAAAATGCATGACACTTTTTAGGTGTCTACAGTTAGCCTCCATTTTGACCGATTCTGAAAGACAAAGGTCAAAATAGACACTAAACAGTACTAACCTCGATATCGGTGTTGCTTCGAATTTGATTAAATTTATGCATTTGAAATTTGGTATCTTTTTACTTGAATTCTAATAGGGGCAACCTGGACTTGACTAATAGAGTTTGAAGTTTGAGTTGCCGATTCTCGAACTTGGCTACTTAGAGACCTAAAATTCGCATTGGTGTGCTTGAACTTGACTTCATTCTTAGTCCGAAGCTTGGCGGGGAGCTTGAACTTAACTCAAGTAGTAAAGTCCGAAGTCCAGACATGGTGCTTGAACTTGACCGTTTCTTAGATCCGAAGTTCAGCTGGGTATCTTGAACTTGGCTTGATCAATGTCCTAAAGCTCTGGATGAGGGGCCTAAACTTAACCGCGTACTTGGTCAAAAGCTTGGCTGAAATTTTCTACATTAACGAGTCTTGTTAACTAATAATTAAATGTAAATAGTTTCAAGTATTACCTGAAAATGGTATATAGTCGGATCATGTTCTAAATGTGGTTCCTTGACTTGGCTATGGAGTAGTCCCGAAGTCTTGGCGTTATGTGTAAACCTTGACCGCTGTTGTACCCGAAGTTTAATTGAGGGACGTCTTGAACCTTGACCACGGTTGAGCTTGGAGCTCGATGGGGTTTGTCGAACCTTGACCACTATTGGGCCTAAGGCTCGACTAGGATGTGTACGAACCTTTATCGCTCTTAGGTCCGAGTCTTGACTAAAGTTGTTTGGACCTTGACCGCTACCGGGCCTCGAAGCTCGACTAGGATGCTTATCTTTATGTAGATATTCTTGCTTAGACTTGGTCATTGGATGACGTGAAATGTAGGGAATGCTTGCTTCAAAATATGATGTTTCATGAGGTTATGTGCCTCATTCTAAATTTGAGCTTTTAGTTTCTGTGCTAGTAGTTCTTTTTGTTTTTATGATAGAAGATTGGTGTCTTCCCCGAGTATCCTTGGAGTTGTTGTATGATCTTTTCGATCTTGATACCCCACATTCTTCTTGGGTGCTTGTGTCTAGCTCTTCTTGAATGCAGGAGAGTTGACTAGCTTTGTTGGAATGTCTTTGAAAGTGGCGGTGCCGATTACCTTTCGATGCCGATCCGATGCTTGAGGCTGCGTGATTGAATAATTCCTTGGATGGTGCTTTGTTATTAATTTTTGTATTTTTAGGAGTTTGACTCATTCAAAGGAGATGGATGCAAGACTCTATTATAAAAACAAATGCATTCTTTCATTAAAATGATGTAAAAGTTCAAAAAACAAAGACAAAAATGCACTTTAGCCCCTACTCCCTACGGTAAAGCCTAAAGAAGGGTAAGCACTCGAACCGTGATGTATTGCTACTAGTTGATCGTGAACCATGATCCTAACTGTTTGGTATTAAATGAGACTGGCATGCTTCTTGATAATTTCTACTCCTCCGGATAGGCCAACGTGGCTTTGATTTTGGGAATTGGAAATTGGAATCAAAATAAGGCTTAGGGTCGGACCTCGTGGGCTTCCTACGAATCCGCTATAGTGGAAATCGGGCCTTCGTAGTTGAAAAGGGAAATATGATTTGGGTTATTTTTTTATTCATTTTTAGAAGACAGGAAAGGGAAATAAGCATACAATGGATATGGGAAAAGGAAAAAGCAAGCTTTATTAGTATCCCTAATGAGTGATGGGCTTATTGGATGATGATCTAGCTAGTTGCAGATGGATGTTCCTCTTCGATAAGCATGCCAAGCATCTCCGAGTGTTTTGAAGTCCATGAAGGGCAAGAACTTCAGGTGCCGATGATAGGCAGGTTGTAGGTTCTTGATGATGATTCTAACCCGATCCTTCTCGGATGATCAATAACTCAAGTGAGCACCGTTTGCCCTCGAGTGAGTAAGTCAGCTGAACCTTTCTTCGTCTTCTTGCTTGATCAACTCTAAGTCCTGAAGAGTGATCGGCGGGTTAGAATTGTAGGAGTATTGGTGTAAGAACTCTCGACAAAGATCGTTCCAGCTTGTGACCTTGTGTGGGTCAACAACATTGTACCACTTCATGACGTCTTCGCTAAACGTCCATGGAAAGATGACATGGTACATCTCCTCCGGTACATTCTTCGAAGTCATTACCTCCACAAAGTTCCTCACGTTGTGGTGAGGGTTTTCAGTCTCGTGGAACTTGATGTCAAGCATGGTGAATTTTGGAGGCAATTTTCCTTTAGGGATTGAAGTGAATCCCTGGGTAAAGGTTTGCTCTTGAAGAGATTAAGTCACCCTAAAGGGGGATGAATAGAGTGATGGAATATTTTTAGAAATTACAAACTATTTTGAGCAAAACAGACATAGAAAATAATTTTGAGTCTAGATTAGACTCAGAAAGTGCAATACATAGAGAAGTACGTGGAAACCCTCCCGGGGGTAGAAAACAACGGACAGTGATAATCCAAGCACCAAGTCAAATCCACTAATTGAATCCACAATTACAAGGATGGACTCTTTACAAAATTTCTCCCTTAGACAATTCCCTCACAAGTTTTCCTAGACTCGAAGTTCCCTTATTTGATCTAGTACTTCCTAACCGAGATACCCTTTACGAGTTAGGGACAACCGAGCTAAGTTCACCCTTATAGCTCGGTCAAGGGACTTAGAAAGAAAGTAGAAATAGTACAAGTGATTACAAGACTTTCTTTATAGCTCGGAAAGTAAGTAAATACAAATTTGGAGTTATAAGTCGAAGATTGAGTAAGAATGTACTAAGTAAGTGTTAAACAATGTTTAACACCAATCTTCAAGTCTTGTGAAATGGCTTCTGTAGACACCTAACGAGTGTCGTCCTTTTCTCTATTTTTTATTTGTTGGCTCAATGATGAGATCGCCGATCCTGTTGTGGATTTAGATCACGGTCGAGATTCGATGGGTGTGACGGAAGCCGATAAACCACAAAGTACCCCCACCACCACATAAATATCCATCTGCATTGGGTCGATCCAAAAATCCCCTTTTCTTTCGGAGGATCCAAAACCGGGCCAAGCCTTTAAAGACGACGGAATCTAGTGCTGCGTACGAGGAAATTCCACGCTCGGAGTACTACGTTTTACTTCGAGTCCCACCAAACAAGGAGTTGAAGACCTCAAGACAACGTTAGATGATGCATTTCATGATAACAAGCATCAAAGTGCTGCGTTTTGGCTCCAAGACAATCTACCCGAGACTAGGAGCACGCATCCCGCATCAAAAACGAAACCCGCAAAAATATAAACCTCGCAAAAATGGAAACCTACCCAAAATGGAAACTTTCCATTTTTTGGAAAGGTGTTGTGGTAGGCGCCTTCCTCCTAAAAACCTTAAGTGGAACGCTATGTTTTGCCCCGAAGACTCCCTTGAAAGCACGCTAGGGCACAAAACCCTAGAAAGCCCAACATGGTCGACGCCTTGAACCTTTCGTTTTGCCTCAAAACACTCCATTCAAGCTTGCAGATTCCCGGGGTAACATACTAGGGCATAAAATCCTTTGCTTTATCCGGATTTATCACTTTGATCTTGGCCCAGCTTTTTCTCGCTAGATTTGGATGGCTAGTCGAGCTAACCCTAGGTCATTCCTAGACCTAACATCTCCCTATAAATAGAGAGCCTCGACTCTCATTCTCCCAATGGCTCAACCCTCAATGTTACTCTTCCGAAATTCGCCTAAGAAGCTACTCAGTACTCCATTATGTATTCCGATCTCTTGGTCCCTTTTCAGCCTTCTTCCCACTCTTCTCTCCATTATAACCACATCTAAACCCAAGAACTCCATCAATCACACATCTCGCGTACCTATCTTCACAAATACTCACAAAAAGCCTCTTCAATTCATCACCGTCGCATCAAGAGATCCGGATCCGAGATCCGGATCAGCAGGTGGGACAAGCCGAGGGCACAGATCCACTTTTCACAATCGTTTTTTTATTTATATGCTTTTTTATCGCTTTCAGTATTGTGGACAAATGATTTATCGCTTTTAATTTCTCCCCGCCCGATGTAATCTTTTAGATTTCTCACTTTTTTTTCCTTTTTGCTTTTCTTTCATTTTTCATTTTTCGTATCGGCCTTTATCACTTTCCTTAATTATGTTTGGTTGTTTTTAATTTTGCTTCGATTGTTGTTGTCTGCTTGCTTTTGACAATATTTTAATTCACTACTCGAACTAGTAATGGTCGTCTTCGGACGGGCGGAACAAAAGGGTTTGTCCCTACATTTCGCACCCTTGCTCCCGAATTCGATTATCACTTCAAAGACCGATGGAGTTATTTTTAACCTCTTTTAGTCTTAGTTTTCCAATACTAAGATTGGAAAAGCAAGCTTTTGTTTTTGATAGTTTTTCTTTCTTAAAAATTGGCTGGTGACTCCCTTATTTCATATTTTACTCTATTCGAATATGCATCTCAGGTGTTTTCTAGTTGCAGGAAAAGTAAGAGGAGGTTCCGGATCTGCCCACCGGCGTAGAGGCCGAGGCTAACTCCATCGGCCTCGCCTCGCCAGCACTCGCCTTCGTCAGTGCAGTGCCGCCGCCCGTACGCGGTGGTCGGCAGTGAGGCTTCGGTCCGGATTGGTATTTTCACACCAATCCGGCCCTAAAGCTTCAGGGTAGGAGCAAAATTCTAATTTTACTTTATTCTTTAATTAGAAACTAAGATCGCGGGAATTCTGAAAATATTTCTAAAATAAATGGTTAATAAAACCGTAATTCAAGCTTTGCTAATCAGATTTAATAAAATTTGAAAATCTTAAAAAAGGTTCATCCCCACATTATAAAATCGACTTTCTAAAACCATCTTCAAAATCAATCTTTAAAAATAAAGAATCAAAATAAAATTTTGATTCGGTCCATTTATGTGAATTTTAGCCAAAAAGTCCAAAATTACATTCCCTTTTAGATTGGTCCATCTATTCCTTGTTTGCATTAGCGTAATAAAAAATCATCCCTCTTAAGGTTAGTTCACATTTCATTTTTACATTAGCCAAAATAAATTTCATCTCAATTAAGGTGAGTCCGCATTTCATTTTTGCATTAGCCAAAATAAATTTAAACTCAATTAAGGTGAGTCCGCATTTCATTTTTGTATTAGCTATAAAGTCGGCATCAAAAGGTCACTGGCATTGCCACCTTCAAAGGAATTCAACAAAGAATTTCAAAGGACACCAACTCTCCAACATTCGAGAAGGGCTAGAAACAAGCACCCAACAAGAACGTGGGGGCTCAAGATCGAAAAGGTCATACAACCACAACAATTCCAAGAATATTCGGGAGGAGACACAAATCGTCTACCTTACAAAGGAGCTATTAGCACACAAACTAAAAGCTCAAATATAGAATGAGGCACATAACCTCAGGGAACATCATATTTCAAGCAGGCGTTCCCTAGACTTCAGGTCATCGAATAACCAAGTCTAAGCAGGAATTTCTACATAAAGATAAGCGTCCATCCCTATTTCAACGAAAGTGGATAGAAGTCGAGCATCGGACCCAAGAGCGGCCAACGTTCGGACACAACTCGGTTGAGCTTCAGTGCTCAGCAGTGGTCAAGGTTCGGACACAACTCGGCCGAGCTTCAGGCCCAACAGATGGTCAAGGTTCGGACACAACTCGGTCAAACTTCATGCCCAACAACGATCAAGGTTCAAACACACTACATTCGAGCTTTAAGCCCAAGCAGTGGTCAAGGTTCAAACACCACACCAAGACTTCAAGACCATTCCATGGCCAAGTTAAGGAACCACATTTGAAACATGATCCGATTACAAATTATCTTCAAGTAATATTTCAAACCATTTCCATTCGATTATTAGCTAACAAAACTGTTAGTGCATAAAATTTCAGCCAAGCTTCGCCAACGGTAAAGGTCAAGATACCCTTAACCAAATCCTTAGTGGTCAAGTTTAGGCACCCTAACTCGGACATCGGACTTTACTACCCGAGTCAACTTCAAGCTCTCCGCCAAGCTTCACACTAAGCACGAGGTCAAGTTTGAGCACACCCCCAATCTAAACTTCAAGTCTTTAAGCGACCAAGTTTAGGAATCAACAATGGGACTTAAACCGTGCCGGCCAAGTCCAAGCCCCCTGTCGAGTTTAGGTCAAAGATCAATGCACATCAATCCAATCAGGTTCGAAGCAACGCTAACACCAGGTAAGTACCCTTTAGTGTCGACTTTGACCTTCGTCTTTCGGACTCGGTCAAAGTGGGGGCTAACTCGTAGAAACCTAAATAGTGTCGTCCTTTTCTCTATTTTTCATTTGTTGGCTCGATAATGAGATCCCAAGTCCTATTTATGGATTTGGATCACTATCGGGATTCGATGCTCGAAGGTTTGCTCGGGAGAGTCCGAGTCACCCTAGAGGGGTGAATAGGGTGATAGAAAATTCTTCGCAAAAACACAGTCTTTTGACGAAAAGAGGCAAAGATAGTTTCGAGTCTAAACACAGGGTCGAAAAGATTGGACTCGTAAAGTAATGAATCGAAGAAACAAGAGGAGTTAGGTCAGTTCGAGTCTAGAATGTACTCGGAAAGAGAACACAGAGATTTTACGTGGAAACCCTCCTGGGGCAGAAAACCACGGCCCGTGTCAATCCAAACACGAAGTCAAATCCACTATTTTGAGTCCACAAAATACCGTGAACCGATCGAACCCGAGTTGCTCCTTGGACAACTCTATACAAGTTTTCCTAGACTCGAAGTTACCTTATCTCGATCTAGTACTTCCTAGCTGAGATAACCCTTACAGACTAGGGACAACTAAGCTGAGTCAACCTTTACAGCTTAGTCAAGGGACCTTACAAAGAGTGTAAGAAGAGTTTGTAACTAAGTACAAGACCTTACAACTCGGAGAATAATGAATTACGTAATGGGAGTTGTAAGTAGAAGATTGAAAGTAAATACAATAACTTTGAGCAAGTATGTGTATAAACAATATGTTCGGCAACCTTCAAGTCTTGTGAAGTGGCTTCTATTTATAGATAGCCAAGCGAGTAGCCGTTATCTTCATCTCGCTGACCGAGAGTCCTCTCGTGACCGTTGATAATGGCTTTCCGAGTCACTCGAAAGTATCCGTTGAAATATGGACGTTGGACAACGGTTTAACTCTCTTGGAAGTCCCAAAACCATCGGTTGTGTCTTGAAAAATGAGGTGGAAACCACCGTTAGGCTTGGCGTTCCAGCTTTTCCGGATATGGAAGCGCATGACTTCCGACACAATCTTCCGGGACTAAAGTAGGGGAGGTGAAAAGCCATATCTCGCTGGTGATTTGACGTTCTAAAGCCGGCTACTTTTGTAGTTTGAAAAGATATCCTCGATTGAATAACCTACAAAAGTAAAACACCTTTCGGTTCTCAAAGTATAAAATACTTTGGTCCAAGGTTAGACACGGATAATAAAATAATTATGATAATTACGCAATTGATTATCCGAGTCGAAAAGAAATGAAATTTTCCGAGTCTAATATCCATGATACTCGGAATTCCATATGACTTAGTCTTATGCGAGGAATCAAGTTCTATAACGAATATCGAGTGAGAAAAGCTTGATATAGACTAAGCATGAAATGAACTATGAATACCGACTATGCAAACAATAGAAATACAAAACCATAAGTCGGACTCGAGTGAGAAACGGCGGAATACCGGTATATTTGAAATGCGATTAGTCCGGGTGGGAGTGGACTCGGAATAAAGAACCGGTTTTCGAGTTGCTAACCGAAAAGCGATAAAAGAGATAAGTGAGGGCCGAAACACTTAGAGAAAATACTATTTTACTCAAGTAAGTTTCTAAGACACAGAGAATGCCTTGGAATCAAAACTCTACATGTAGAATCGTTATACCCGATTCCTTTTGCATGACTCGAAGAATATTAAGCAGATGTCTCGAGTCTTTAATCTCCCCTTTTTGATGAAAGCCATTCCATACTCAAACAGAAACTTTGTTAGAAGAAAAAGATCGATTCCGAGTAGTTTGCTCATGAGTAATGCATATTGAATAAATCGAGCAATATATAATATATCGAGCAAAATAAAATAAAGTATGCTTTAACATTAACTCGGAAAAATAGAGAACTCGAAATTAATAATGAAATGCATCACTTCATTAAGAAGAAATTACAAGGGAGGAAAAAAAAAACCTCCCCTAAACAAGACAACCAGCTTCGACTACATTTCTCCCCTTGCCTTTCAAAGCAAAAACAAAGTAACAAAAAGAAGGGAGAAGAGTATAAGTAATACACATTAGTTGTCCGGACAAAAAGAAAATTTGAAAAAGAAAATCCGGAGACACCGAGGAATTGTGACTCAAGTGCATGGCTCCAACTAGGGAGGAGGGGATTTCGAGTGGAGGCGGAGGTGCGCCGGCGCCGATACAATCTTGACGATGTGCTTGAGCGCGGCGAAGGGAGAATCGGAATTGTTCTCGGGGCTCAGCTCCGAGTGGCCGACCCGGAGAGAGTGGATCGAGGGGTTCTTCCCTTGGGACCTCAGGGGCTGGAGGGGCTCGCTCGGGCCGACTCGCTGGAGGAGCGAGGTCTTCGACCCACTCGGATCGCTGTCCGAGCCGAGTACGACGATTTGAGCTTGGGAGCAGGCTGACCCTCAGCAGCTGCCACGGCCTCTTCTTCCCTTTGCCCGGAAGGGCCCGCCTCGACCGCAGGTTCTTCAAGATCCTCTCGCTGCATTTGCAGCTTCTTCCTCTTCTTCCTCGCCTTCCTCGCTGTCCGAGGAGGTCGGCCTCGGGCTCGAAGACGCCTCGGACGCGTCTTAGTCATCCCGGTCCCGAGCCGCCTTGGACCGTCTCTCTCCGAGGAGCTCAGCCAGCTCCTTCTGCTCCTTAACCAACTCTCTCATCTCAAGAACGAGAGACCGCTACTCTCTGGATTTGGGACTCGACCGGTATTTTGGTTGATGGTCGACCTCGAAGGACAGACTTGAAAGCCCCGAGCATGTCTCCGAGTTCGAAGACACAGAGCCGATCTTGTCCAAGAAGGCAGGGGACAAGAGGGCAAAGAGAGTTTTGAAAGCACCGGAGGTGGAGGCACCACCAGTGTAGAGGGAAGAGGGAGAGGGGTTGATTTCGAGTCCGAGGTGGAGAAGGAGGCGTCGGCTTTGAGTTGTGAACCCGCACACCGTGGTTAGTTTCCTGGTATCCGTACCCCTGGAGTTCCTTCTTGCCGACCACAATGGCCGCCTCGGACACCGCGTTAGGCTCGGAGGGAAGAGGAACTTGAAATTGTTTGAAGACAAGGGTGAGAAGAGCACCGAAAGGAAGGGAGGTGTTCTTCCTGGTTTGAAGTTGAGCCGGCACAGCGCCATCCGCTCAATGATGGAAGGGAAGAGGTCGACTTCGTATCCCTCCAGTGATATCGAAGAGGGCTTTGAGGTGCTTGAAGTTGGGGTTCTCCTTGCTAGAGTGCTGTGAGAAGAAGGTTCTCATCGCTAGAAAACACGAAGCATGGCTTTTGACTTCAACCGAGTCACGTAAAAGTTCTCTCTGGACCCGAGGAATTCTTTAGCGTACTTTTCAAAGAAGTCATCGGCGACTTCAGTGAAAGGAATAGGGTTGCTGTTCAAGAAAAGAGAAGAAACTTTGAACAGTCGGTGAAGGAGGGAGGTGTTGATACAAACGAGTAATGTTCCGAACCCGAGAGGTTAGAACATTTTAAGAGTGGGTGAGATGAGTATAAAACTTAGAAACGAGTTCAGGATAAATGAACTCGCTGAAACACAAGAAAGGGTAGACTCCGAGTGGTTTGGATGTTGGACAACCAGGAGAATTTGGTTGTTGGGAAGAATTTGTTGTCCAGACGCAAGGTGCTCTGGGTGACAACGGGTTTAGAAGGGGTTGAGCTTTCGGCTTGTTGGTGCGGGGCTTTTTGGAAGAGGGGAAGCCTCGGAAGTCGGGATGGTTTCCGCGTTTAGGCATTGTGAGAGTTGGAGAGAAAAGATGAAGCTTTTCGAGTGAGAGAGAGAGGAAGGTGTAGGAGAGAAGAAAACAAAAAATGGTAGAAGAAAAGAGAATAGAGCAATCGGGACTTACGAGAGAGAGAGCTTCTTCAACGCTTGCGGACGATCGGGGTCATCTGTTCACGTAGAAAACTTCTACGAGAAGATTTTCGTTTGAGAGGGAAGGAGTTTTAGAATACCGAGATGAAGATGGATAGACGTTATTTATAGAAAATAACCGCGCCCGTCCACTATCCGTTAAGTAACTCCGTTTGACTCGCCTTGCCCATCAGTCACCAAAGACCGGTGTGACGGTTCTTCTTCAACGGTTGACAAACAAGCGGTTTGAAATCTACGGTTATGATCCGATCGCAGCGCTCGAGAAAGAGAGAGAAAAAGATTTTGAAATTATAATCCGAAACTCTCCACTGTTCTAGAGATAGTTTCGGAAAATTTGATGTCCAAATTTCTCTACGTCCGAGTTTGACTTCGAAAGATTTCCGAGTGACTCGAAACACGAAATAACTATCGACCCAAGTATCACGGAATCAACTCGAACTAATGGTTATTAACAACGAGAGCACATAGCACGAAATATGTAATAATCGTAACACGTAACTAAGCATTTAACATACCAAGCTCATTCCGAATAAAGCAAAATTGATCTTCACCAAGAGGCTTAGTAAAGATATCAACTAATTGAAGATTAGTAGGAATGAACTCAAGTGCAATATCACCCTTTTCCGAGTGATCGCGTAAGAAGTGATACCGACCTCAATATGCTTTGTTTTTTAATGCTTGGACAGGATTCTTAGTGATACCGATTGCGCTTTGATTGTCACACTTGATTGGAACCGAGTTGAGAAATAGTCCAAGATCCTTCAAGTGTTGTTTTATCCAGAGGATCCGAGCGCAGCAAGCTCCAGCGGCAATTTATTCAGCTTCCGCAGTTGACAGAGCTACCGAGTTTTGTTTCTTTGAGTGCCGGGATATTAAGGATTGACCCGTAAATTGGCAAGCTCCGGATGTGCTCTTTCGATCAACTTTGTATCCTGCGTAGTCCGCGTCTCGAGTACCCGGTCGAGTCGGCTTCGAGTTTCGGAATACCACAGTCCTAGATTCCGAGTGCCTGCAAGATATCCGAATATTCTCTTCACCGCAGTGAGATGTGATTCTTTCGGATTAGCTTGAAATCGTGCGCATAAGCAAACACTAAACACTATATCTGGCCTTCTTGAAGTAAGATATAACATTGATCCAATCATACCTCGATAGAGTTTTTGATCTACTCGCTTTACCTTTCTCATCCGAGTCGAGCTTTATGCTCGCTGCTCATGGGGTAGATGCGTGCTTTGCATCTTGAAGTTTATATTTCTTCAGCAGTTCCTTGGTGCATTTTAATTGATGAACAAAGATTCCATGTTTGTCTTGTTTGATTTGCAACCCAAGGAAGATATTGAGTTCTCCCATCATACTCATTTGGAACTCTTGACTCATCAACTCGGAAAATTCTCGCACGTAAATTCATTAGTAGCACCGAAAATAATATCATCAACATATATTTGAACAATAAGAAAATCTTTCCCTTTGGTCTTTATGAATAGATTCTTGTCGATCCGACCTCTTTTGAAATCATTTTGAACCAAGAAGTCGCTTAGTCTTTCATACCAAGCACGAGGGGCTTGCTTAAGACCATAGAGAGCCTTTTGAAGTTTGAAAACATGATTTGGAAATTCTCGAGCTTTCAAAACCAGGAGGTCTGCTCGACATAAAATTCTTCTTCAATAAAACCATTGAGAAAGGCACACTTAACGTCCATTTGATATAATTTAATATGCATGCAGGATGCAAATGCCAACAAGTATTCTAATGGCTTCAATTCTAGCTACTGGTGCAAAGGTTTCCCCACAATCAATTCCTTCTTCTTGATTGTAACCTTGAGCTACAAGTCTAGCCTTGTTTCGACTACCACTCCACCCTCATCCAGTTTGTTCTTGAAAACCCATTTGGTTCCTATAACTCGGGTGGTCGAAGGTCGGTTGGTCGGAGTCCGGACTTGGTTTCTTTCAAATTGATTTAGTTCTTCTTGCTTGGCCTCTACCCATTCAGGTTCATTAAGGACCTCTAGTGCATTTTTGGGTTCGAGTTAATGAGATGAATGTAGTGAATGCACATAAATTGTGTAAAGAAGAACGAGTTCTTACCCCACTGTTGATATCGAAATGATGTTTTCTTGGCGATGACTCGGGAGTAAATTTGAATGCTTTACCAGCTTCTTTGATTCACCAGTGTTTGTGGGCTGAATTGCTTGATCTTCGAAGCTTGTTCCGAGTGATCCTCTTCATTGACTTGTTCGTTCCGAGCGACCTCTTGAGCTGTCTCATTCTCGAGCTTCCTCGTTTTGAGTGGTCTCAATCCGAGTCTTAGTAGGCTCATCTTCGTCATCATCCTTTCGAGCTTCAGTTCGAGTATGAAGACTCACTTGGTTTCTCCCTGTTCAAGCTCATGAAACACTACGTCGATACTCTCTTCCACTTTGTTAGTTCGTTTGTTGAAGATACGATAAGCTTTGCTATGAGAGGAGTAACCTAGAAAAATACCTTCGTCCGACCGAGCATCAAACTTGGTAAGATGATCCTTACCATTGTTGTGGACAAAGCACTTACATCGGAAGGTCCGAAATAGGGAATATTTGGCTTCTTCCCTTTGTAGAGCTCATAAGGTGTTTTCTTCAAAATGGGTCCGATGAGGCATTGATTGAGAGTGTAGTTGGTCTGTGTTTATCGCTCTCGCCCGTAAATAGTAAGGCAAGTTGTGTTCAATCATCATTGTCCTTGCTATCTCTTCAAGGGTTCTCGTTCTTTCTCTCAACTACTCCATTCTGCTGAGGAGTTCTGTCTGCCGAGGAGTTCTGGGTGCTGAGAAGTTGTGAGAGATTCAATTCTTGTCACATAACTCGAGAATTCCGAGTAATCGAACTCCCTTCCATGGTCGGCTCGAATCTTTTGAATATGAGTCCGGGACTCCACTTGAATCTTTCTACGAGCTTGCTGAACTCCTCGAAGGCTTCATTCTTTTGCTTGAGAAAACACACTCGGGTAAATCTTGAAAAATCATCGATAATAACAAGTATGTAAGATTTACCTCCGAGACTCTTCACAGAATTTCACCACATAGGTCCATATGCAGTAATTCAAGCACGTTGGATGTGGAAACTGTCTTCGGAGATTTGAATGAAGATCTCGACTTGTTTCCTCTCGGTGCATGCTTCACATACTTTGTCCTTCTCAAACGCACAGCTTAGGTAAACCTCTAACCGGACTATGAGATGCAAGCTTTTTGATAGTATGCATGCTAATATGACCTAATCTACGATGCCAAATCCAAGAATCATCTTGAAGAGATGCTTTTAGACAGGATAAGTTCTGACTTGGGTCAGCAAGAGGGATGATGTAGGTATTACCCGATCTCTTACCCGAGAGTTTTATCTCTTTGGTGGTCTCATCTCGTGATGTAGCACTTGGATTGGGTGAATCTTTCCTCTCGACCCTTGTCACATAGCCGGGAGATGTTGAGTAGATTGTACTTTAGCCCTTTGACAAGGTACACTCGGGCTCACCAGATTGCTTCCTTTTCTAATCTTTCCAATGCCCACTATTTTACCTTCGTTGTCATCACCAAAAGTCACCTTTCCTCCTTTATATGACTCCAGCTCGTAAAAGAGTCCTTGGTCACCCGACATGTGTCGAGAACATCCGCTATCCAGTACCAGTGTCCTTTTGATCTTTTCTCGAGTGACTCGCAAAACAGAGAGAATCTAACCCTTCTCACTTCCTCTAACGAACCCAAGTAACATTCCTTACTCGTGGTCCTTTTCCGAGGAAGAAGGTGCTTCGAACCCAGATTTGAATGACTTTGGGATTTGTCTCGATTCTCGAGTCTTCCTCTCGAGAACCGAGTCTCGTGTCTCTTTCCTTTTAAAAACCTTTCCTTTTGAAACAGGAGAAAATGGTTTCTTTTTGTAAATAGGTCCGGGTTTAGTCCTCCTTTCATTTCGTGAATGGGACCATGCTCAGCCTTTTTGAACTTTACAGCTCTGGAATCCTTTTGAACAATTCTTAGTAAGAATTAGATTCTTCCTCTTTGTTGAAACCAAGACCTTCTTTTCGAAACGAGACACATTGTGATCCCAAGAGCATGTCAAGGTTCTTCCGACCTTGAGTAAACTTTAAAACCAGATCTTGAGAGTCGGTGAGCTTCGTTTTAGTCGCTCATTTTCTTTCTTGAGTAACTCGGACTCAGCCTCATTAGCTTGAGCACTTGTCTTGAGTTCTCTCGAGTGTGAGTCTCAGCTTTTCTAACTCGTTTTTTAAAGAAGTGCTCTCGAAGTGATTGACTCAAGTTGTTCCTTGAAATGAGAAGAATCGAATTGGACTTTTCTTCCAAAGTAAAGATATATTTAGCTAAATCAACTTTGGAGAATTTGAGGAAGTAGTTTATTACCTCTTGAGGATCGGCTTCCTCGTTGTCCGAGTCCGAGTCCGACTCTCTTTCAGCTTCCGAGTCGAAATTGCCATCGACACTTCGAGTCATCTCGAGTCCTTGTCGTCTTCGGATGAATCTTCATCGCTCCATGTTGCCATCATGGCCTTTTTCTTCTTCCTATCCCTTCTTCGTTTTGGACGAGTCCTTGACTATGTGGTGTTTGCTCGCCACATTCAAAACATCCGGAATTCTTAGACAAAGATAACTTTGAGGGTGAAGAAAACTTACCTTTTCTCGTCTCTCTTATCCTTTTTCTTCTTTTGGTCTTTTGTCCCATCTTTTATGCTTCATCATTCTCTTGAAGCCTCTTGCAATGAGTGCCATGGGATCATCTTCCGAGTCAAAAGAGCTCGGACTAGCTTCTTTGGATTCTAAGGCTTTAAGCGCAATGTTCCTTTTGACGAGCACCCTCAAGCATCTTCGTCTTCCGGATGTATCTCATGAGTCGAAGCTTTCCGATGAGCTCGTCGGCTTCAAGAGTGAGAGGTTCCGAGCCTCTTCTATGGCGAGTCACCTTAGGACACCATCGTCTCTTGGGTAGGCTTCGAGAATTTTCCAGGCACATTTCTTCATGCGAGATTTTCTTTCCCAGAGATTTGAGATTGTTGGTGATCTCGGTGAAGCGAATGAACATCCGAGTAATGTTCTCTTCGGCTCCATTTTGAAAAGCTCATATTTGTGAAGATACTCGACCGATCTTCGCTTGTCTCACCCGACTTGTACCTTCGTAGGTGTTGACCGGAGTGTCCTACACCTCTTTAGCAGAGTCACGAGCAGAGACTCAATTATATTCTTCCGAGCTTATGGCGCACATGAGGATGTTCATGGCTTTGAAGTTCTTTCCGAACTTCTCTCGCCTCGCGGCGTGAACTCAGCCTTTGTCTTGGGAAGGATTATGAATTCATCTGTCTTCATTGGAATGTAGTTTCCTTGTTGTATGATTTCCCATACTTCTTCATCATGATCCATGAGGAAACATTCCATAAGCTTCTTCCAGATGACCAAAGTTTGAACCTTTGAATTTTGGTGGCCTCGTTGGAAGATCTTCCTTCGTCGAACTCTCCGGTGTTACGAGCCATCCGATCTTTAAACCTTTGAATTGTTAGATCCTTTCCGAAAGGCTAGGCTCGATACCAATTGAAGGTTTGCTCGGGAGAGTATGAGTCACCCTAGAGGGGGTGAATAGGGTGATAGAAAATTCTTCGCGAAAACACACTCTTTTTGACGAAAAGAGGCAAAAACAGCTTCGAGTCTAAACACAGGGTCAAAAAGATTGGACTCGTAAAGTAATGAATCGAAGAAACAAGAGCGAGTTAGGGCATGTCCGAGTCTAGAATGAACTCGGAAAGAGAACACAGAGATTTTACGTGGAAACCCTCCTGGGGCAGAAAACCACGGCCCGTGTCAATCCGGACACGAAGTCAAATCCACTATTTTGAGTCCACAAAATATCGTGAACCGATCGAACCCAAGTTGCTCCCTTGGACAACTCTATACAAGTTTTCCTAGACTCGAAGTTACCTTATCCGATCTAGTACTTCCTAGCTGAGATAACCCTTACAGCTAGGGACAACTAAGCTGAGTTAACCTTTACAGACTTAGTCAAGGGACCTTACAAAGAATGTAAGAAGAGTTTGTAACTAAGTACAAGACCTTACAACTCGGATAGTAATGAATTGCGGAATGGGAGTTATAAGTTGAAGATTGAAAGTAAATACAATAACTTTGAGCAAGTATGTGTATAAACAATATGTTCGGCAACCTTCAAGTCTTGTGAAGTGGCTTCTATTTATAGATAGCCAAGCAGAGTAGCCGTTATCTTCATCTCGCTGACCGAGAGTCCTCTCGTGACCGTTGATAATGGCTTTCGAGTCACTCGGAAAGTATCCGTTGAAATTTGGACATTGGACAACGGTTTAACTCTCTTGGAAGTCCCAAAACCATCGGTTGTGTCTTGAAAAATGAGGTGGAAACCACCGTTAGGCTTAGCGTTCCAGCTTTCCGGATGAGGAAGTAGACGACTTCGACACAATCTTCCGGGACTAAAGCAGGGGAGGTGAAAAGCCATATCTCGCTGGTGATTTGACGTTCGAGCTCGGCTACTTTTGTAGTTTGAAAAGATATCCTCGATTGAATAACCTACAAAAGTAAAACACCTTCGGTTCTCAAAGTATAAAATACTTTGGTCCAAGGTTAGACACGGATAATAAAATAATTATGATAATTACGTAATTGATTATCCGAGTCGAAAAGAAATGGAATTTTCTCGAGTCTAATATCCATGATACTCGGAATTCCATATGACTTAGTCTTATGCGAGGAATCAAGTTCTATAACGAATATTAGAGTGAGAAAAGCTTGATATAGACTAAGCATGAAATGAACTATGAATACCGACTATGCAAACAATAGAAATAGAAAACCATAAGTCGATTCCGAGTGAGAAACGGTGGAATACTTGGTATATTCGAAATGCGATAAGTCCGATGGGAGTGGACTCGGAATAAAGAACCAGTTTTCGAATCGCTAACCGAAAAGCGATAAAAGAGATAAGTGAGGGCCGAAACACTTAGAGAAAATACTATTTTACTCAAGTAAGTTTCTAAGACACAGAGAATGCCTTGGAATCAAAACTCTACATGTAGAATCGTTATACCGATTCCTTTTGCATGACTCGGAAGAATATTGAGCGAGTGTCCGAGTCTTTAGATGCGTACGACGGAAGCCGATAAACTACAAAGAACCACTAACACCATATAAATAGCCTTCTACATTGGATCGATCCAAAATTCCCTTTTCTTTCGGACGATCCAAAATCGAGCGAAGCGTTTAGAGATGACAGAGTCTAGTGTCGTGTACTTGGGAAATTTCGGGCTCGAGACATCGTGTTTCACTTCGATCCAACCAAACAAGGAGTTAAAGACCTCAAGACGACGGTAGACACTACATTTCATGATCACAAGCATCAAAGTGCTACGTTTTGGCTCCAAGGTAGTCCACCCAAGACTAGGAACACCCATCTCGCATAAAAATGAAACCCGCCAAAAATAGAAACCTACAAAAATGGAAACCTACCAAAAATGGAAACTTTTCATTTTTATAAAGGTCCTTTGGCGGCGCCTACCTTCTAGAAACCTTAAGTAGAACATTACGTTTTGCCACTGAAGACTCCCTTGGAATCACTCTAGGGCACGAAACCCTAGAAAAGCCTAATGTGGTCTGCGCCTTCAACCCTTTGTTTTGCCTTAAAATATCGTGTTCTAGCCTCGCAGACTCCTAGGGTAACACGTTAAGGCACAAAACCCTATGTGTACACTTATTAGCCGACGCCTCCCTCCCCTCATTTACCCACTTCTATCCGGTTTAATCCTTTGCTTTATCCGGTCTTATAACTTTAATCTTGGCTCAATTTTTGTCTGCTAGCTTTGGACGGCTGGCTCTGCCTAACACTAGATCATTCCTTGCCCTAACATCTCCCTATAAATAGAGAGCCTTGGCTCTCATTCTCCCAATGGCTCAACCCTCAATGTTACTCTTCGAAATTCGCCTAAGAGCTACTCGAATACTCCATTCCGTACTCCGATCTCTTGGTTCCTTTTCAGCCACTTCCCACTCTTCTCTCCATTAAAACAACATCTAAACCCAAGAACTCCATCAGTCATACATATGCATACCTATCTTCGCAAATACTCAAGAGATCCGGATCCGAGATCCAAATCAGCAAGTGGGACAACCCAAGGGCGCAGATCTAGTTTTCACAACTATTTATTTTATTATACGATTTATTTATCATTTTCCGTATTGTGGACCAATGATTTATCGCTTTTAATTTCACCCCACCCGATGTAATCTTTTAGATTTCTCACTTTCTTTTCCTTTTTTCCCTTTTCTTTCATTTTCACTTTTCGTTTCTGCCTTTATCGCTTTCCTTAATTATGTTTGGTTGCTTTCAATTTCGCTTGGCATGTTGTTGTGTGCTTGCTTTTGACATTATTTTAATTCTCTACTCGAATTAGTAATGGTCGTCTTCGGACGGGGAACGAAAGGGTTTGTTCCTATATTTCGTACGCTCACCCCCAAATCCAATTCTCGGTTCGGAGACCGGTGGAGTCATTTTTAGCCTCTTTTCGTCTTAATTTTCCCATACTAAGATTGGAAAAGCAAGCTTTTATTTTTGTTAGTTTTTCTTTCTTAAAAACTAACTCGGTGACGCTCCTTATTTCATATTTGATTCTATTCGAATATGCATCTCGGTGTTTTCTGGTTGCGGGAACTATAACGAAGGTTCCGGATCTACCAACCGGGCAACGCCGAGGCCGACTCCGTCAGCATCTACCTCTGGTCGGCGCCTGCCTTCACCGAGTACCGGGTGCCTCCTGTACCTAGTGGTCGGCATGTGAGGCTTCCATCCAGATTGGTGTTTTCACACCAATCTCGCCTAAAAGCTTCACGGCGAGACCAAAACCCTAATTTTACTTTATTCTTTAATTAGAAAATAAGATCGTGGGAATTCTTAAAATATATCTAAAATAAATGGTTAATAAAACCGTCATTCAAACTTTGCCTAATAAGATTTAATAAAATTCGAAAATCTTAATAAAAGGGTCATCCCCACATTATAAAATCGACTTTCTAAAACCATCTTCAAAATCAATCTTTAAAAAGAGACCCAACACAAGTGGGTGAAGGTTTGCTCTTGGAGATTCTTAGTCACCCTAGAGAGGGGTGAATAGGGTGATGAGGAAATTGTAACAAACTTAGAAGATTTAAGCTTCAAAAGAATGAACAAGACAATCCGAGTCTAGATTGGACTCGGAAAAAGGTAAACTCGAGTTACGTGGAACCCTCCCGGGACGAGAAAACCACGGACGAGTGCTAGTCCAAGCACCAAGTTAAATCCACTATTTTGAATCCACAAAATACACCAGATTGACTCAACCGAATTGTTTCCTTAGACAATTCCTTAAATAGTTTTCGTAGACTCGAAATTCCCTTATCCGATCTAGTACTTTCTAACTGAGACAACCTTTATAGCTAGGGACAAGCTGAGTTGAGTTAACCCTTACAGCTCAGTCAAGGGACCTTACTCAAAAAGTAAGAAGAGTATGTAATCGATTACAAGACTTTACAACTCGGAAAGTAAGAATTACAAGTTGGGAGTTGTACGTAGAAGATTGAATGTGAATACAATGACTTTTGCTTATGTAAGTGTTTCAACAATAATTCCAGCAATCTTCAAGTCTTGGGAGGTGACTTCTATTTATAGATGACCAAGCGGATTAGCCGTTGTGTCTTGGTTCCGAACGAAGTCTTTATCGGCCGTTGTAACGGCTCTTCCGAGTAGCTCGAAAAGATCCGTTGAGATGTAAACGTTATCCAATGGCTCTTGGCTCCTAAAGGTGCTCCAGTTAATCGGTGATGTCCGAAAAGTAAGGTGAAAATCACCATTGAGCTTTGTTCGAAATAGAAAAGCCTTGTTTCTTGGGGATTCACAGCTTGAAGCCAGGTTACTTTTGTAATTCAAAAAATGAGATAATCTCGTTTAGATAACCTACAAAAGTAAACTATTTTGGTTCCGAAAGTATAAAATACTTTGGTCCAAGATTAGGCACAGATAATAATTTAATTAAGACAAGTGCATAATTATCTTAGGCCTAGAAGAGTGGAATTTTCCGAGTCTAATATTTATTATACTCAAATTCCATCGGAGCCAATCCTAATAAAGATCAAGTTATAAGAGTGAAAACATCAAAGTATAAGTACTTGATCCGGACAAATAAATCTCAAACAAACATACTCGACTTAGAAAGTCTGAATTAACAATATAATTCACTTTGTTTTGAAATACGCAGATCATAACTCATATAAGAAGTGTTAGAGAGATTATTTGAACATGCGATAAATTTGAGTAATGTCCGAGCGGCTCAAAAACATCAATGTTAGTGGATAAACAAGAATGTGTTTTCTAAGTCGGTTAGAAATAAATGACAACTTATACCGGAATGTCTACAAGCACTCGGAATGACTTTTAATCAAAACTTAGGAGAGATGAGGTTTGTACCTGAGTCTTTATGTAGTACTCATCAGAATGATCTAGATTCAGAATCCGAGTATTCGGTGGGAAAGCTCGGCGGGTCCCGGTCGGCCGTGGTTCCAATAGCTTCTATTTATACCAAGCAAGGCGAAAAGGATCCTTGAGAAATGAACATTGTGTGGTGGTCCTTGGCTCAAAAAGTGGTCCATCCCTCTAGTTGTGATTAAAATATAGGTTGGAAACAACCGTTGGACACAAAGTTGAAGTTTACCAAATTTGGAAACAAACAACCCTAACACGATGTCCGAGCCATGTCCAAAAATGGTTGATCTCTGTTTGCTTGGTGTTTAACGGCTAAAAACCAGTTGCTTTTGCATTTCGGAAATAGATTAGGCTTGTTTAATCAATCTCCAAAAGCAAATCAAAGTGGTACTCAAAGTATAAAAATATTTTGGTCCAAGATTACGAGGAGATTATAAGTAATTCAAAGTAATTAAGCACTTAATTATCTTCAAACTAAAAGACTGGAATTTTCCGAGTCTAATATTCGTTAGGTTTAAATTCTATCTTGAGTTAACCCTTAAAATGATCAAGTTAGAAAGAATATATCATCAAAATACATAAACTTGATCAAGTAAATAATTCTCAATAAATAAACTAACTTAGAAAGTGGGATTAACGTTGTAATTCATTTTCACTTGAAACATGAAGTCGAGTGCTCGGAATGAAAGTATTTGAGAAATTATTTACCCATGCCATTGTTCCGAGTGGTGTCCGAGTGGGTCGGAAAACATAGTTAAGAATGTTATGCTTGATGCATGGTTTCGAGTGGGTCGAACATAATGTGAAGACTCGGTATGATTAACTAACCCCTTGAATGTGTTTTGATTTCATGCATTCATCTAAATTTAGGATAAACAAGAAGCATCCTAAAAGAAATTCATTTAACTAAGTCATATGCTTTATAATTCATCATTTCAATATGACTTGTTCTTGACTCGAACTCGAGACTTAAGTATATTAAGTTTATCCGACTAAGTCCGAGACTCGGAAGTAGAATACGAGTTAGTTCGACAAGCCGAGTTAGACTAACCTCCGAGATTCTAACCTCCTCGGTTGGACTCGGACATTTAGTTTGCCTATGCTATCTCATATTTAACATGTCTATTTTGTCATGGCAAACATCATGATTTGATAAGGGATTGAATTATTTGAATCATGCTTTAACCTAGAAACTAACGCTATTATCTATTTAATCATGCAGAATTGTTAAATGTCTAAATAACTTATGTGCCCATTAAGATTATTGAATGATTTGTTTATGATTTTTGGCACATCCGGAATATGAGTATATTGAATATTAGACGTGAAATATTCCAGATTATTAGATTAAGGATAATTAGTCATTAAATGCTTTATTTAGACTAATCCTTATCTAATTATGGACCTACGTATTTTTATACTTTGAGAACCATTATGGTTAATATTTTTGTAGCTTTTTCTAATGACAATTATCTGAAGAAAAAGCAAAAACAAAAGGCTTCGATTGTTAAAGCACTCGCTAGACAAAAAGTTGGAATTTCGGAAAAGTTCGGAACCGATCGATGACCTTGTCTCTTACTATTTTAGGTAATGTTTTATTTATGAGTCTAACGGTCTTTTCTTTCTTCTTTATCAGTTTATAAAATTTGGAGAAAGAGTTGTTAGGAGCTAGAACCGATGCACAACGGCTATTTTAAGGTGGTCCAAAAATCTGAGTGAATCAAACTATAAATTACAACGGCTAGTTGACTCGGACAACTTCAACGAAAGACGTTGGAGGCTCAATGGCTATCTCTTCAAGGCATACTATTTATAGAAGCCTTAACACGAGATTTCAACTGATGAATAGGAAAAAAACAAAAAAGAGACCATATTGAACATCTTCTCTAGCATACAACTCCCAAACTATAATTCTAATATTTTGAGTTGTATTCTTTCCGAGTCGGTTGTACTCGTAATTCTTACTACCCTTCTACTCTTTCTCTTTGACAGAGTTGTAAAGGTTACCCTAACTTAATTGTCCCAAACTGTAAAGGTTACCTCCGTTTGGAAGTACCAGTTAAATAAGGGAACTTCAAACCTTAAGATAAATTGGAGGATCCCAAGTTAATAGGGTAACTTCAACTTGGAAGTACTAGGTCGATCGGATAAGGTAAATTCGAGTCCGATAAAATTGTAATAGATTTGTTTGGGAACAAAGCTGGGTAGTCATATTGATTGTAATTGAGGATTCAATTAGTGGATTTGACTTTGTGTCCGGATTGACACTGTCCGTGGTTTTCTCGCCCGGGAGGGTTTTCACGTATATCTCGTGTATTTATCTTTCTAAGTTCAATCTAGACTCGGAATATTCTTTTGGTTTGTGTTGGTGCAAAAATTTTTTAATTTTCCTCATACCCCTATTTATCCCCCTAGGGTTACTTAGAGTCTCCAAGAGCAAACCTTTATAATGAAAACTTAGATATGAGTTTCTTAAAAGCTCGTAATGACTAAGAATCAAAACCATAGAGAGATAGGGAATTATACTATCTTCGATCTCCCCTTTTTGATGAAAGGAATTCTATACTTATGATAGAAACTATTGAGTTCAAAGAGTTAAGTTTTCATAGAGTATAGATAAGAGCAAGAAGAGTAATGATGAATATACAACAATTCGGTTCATATCAAATATAACTCGGAATTTTTCGCAGAGCTTGCTTGAACTCCTTGAAAGCTTCATTTTTGTGCTTAAGAAAACACAACCAGGTAAATCGTGAATAATCGTCAATAATAACAAGTATGTAGGATTTACCTCCGAGACTCTTCACAAGGATTTCACCACATAAGTCCATATGCGATAGTTCAAGTACGTTGGATGTGGAAACTGTCTTCAGAGATTTGAATGAAGATCCGACTTGTTTCCCTTTGGTGCATGCTTCACATACTTTGTCTTTCTCAAAAACACAGTTAGGTAAACCCCTAACTAGACCATTAGATGCCAATTTCTTGATAGTATGCATGCTAATATGGCCTAATCTACGATGCCAAGTCCAAGAATCATCATGGAGAGATGCTTTTAAACAAGCTAAGATCCGACTTGGGTCGAAAGAGGGATGATGTATGTATTACCCGATCTCTTACCCGAAAGCTTGATCTCTTTGGTAGAGACATCAGAAATAGTGCAGTTGGTCCGAGTGAATCTTACCTCTTGACCTTTGTCACATAGTTGAGAGATGCTCGAGCAGATTATACTTCAATCCCTTGACAAGATAGACTGGATCGACCAAATTGCTTCCTTTTCCAATCTTGCCAATTCCCACGATCTTGCCCTTGCTATCATCTCCAAATGTGACTTTTCCTCCTTTATGTCCTGTTCAACTCATAAAAGAGTCCCGCATCTCCCGACATATGGCGTGAACATCCACCGTCAAGGTACCGGTGTCCTTTCGATCTCTTCGAGTGACCTGCAAAACAAAGAGAATCTAACCCTTCTCACTTCCTCTAATGAACCCAGTAACATTCTTTACTTGTGGTTCTTTTCGAGGAAGAAGGTGTTTTGGAACCCAGATTTGAATGACTTTGGGTTTTGTCCGATTCCGAGTCTTCCTCTTGAGAACCGAGTCCGTGTCTCTTTTTTTTGAAAACCTTTCCTTTTAAAACAGGAGAGAATGGTTTCTTTTTGTAAACAGTTCTGGGCTTAGTCCTTCTTTCATTTCTTTGAATGGGACCTTGCTCAGCTTTCCCGAACTTCACAGTTCGGAGTCATTTTTAAACAGCTTCGAGTAGGAATTTGATTCCTCTTCTCCGTTGAAACCAAGACCTTCTTTTCGAAAGGAGACACATTGTGATCCTAAGAGCATGTCAAGGATTTTCCGACCTTGAGTAAATTTTAAAATCAGATCTTGAGACTCAGTGAGCTTCGTTTTAGTTGCTCATTTTCTTTCTCGAGTAACTCGACTCGGTCTCATTAGCTTGAGCACTAGTCTTGAGTTCTCTTAGCGTGAGTCTCAGTTTTTCCAATTCGTTTTTCAAAGAATTGCTCTCGGATGAAATTGACTCAAGTTGTTCTTTGAAATGGGAGGAATCGGAATTGGACTTTTCTTCAAAAGTAAAAATGTATTTAGCTAAATCAACTTTGGAGAATTTGAGGAAGTAATTTATTACCTCTTGAGGATCAGTTTCCTCATTGTTCGAGTCCGAGTCCGACTCTCCTTCAGCCTTCGAGTCGAAATTGCCATCGGACACTTTGAGTCATCTCGAGTCCTCGTCGTCTTCGATGAGTTCTCATCACTCCATGTTGCCATCATGGCCTTTTTCTTCTTCCTGTCCCTTTTCCTTTTTGGACAGTCCTTGACTATGTGGTCTTTGCTGCCTCATTCAAAACATCTAGAATTCTTAGATATAGATAACTTTGAAGGAGAAGAAAACTTACCTTTTCTATCTCTCTTATCTTTCTTGTAGAATTCTTCTTTTGGCCTTTTGTCCCATCTTTTGTGCTTCATCATTCTCTTGAAGCCTCTTGCAATGAGTGCCATGGGATCGTCTTCCGAGTCGAAGAGCTCAAATTTGCTTCCTTGGATTCCGAGGCTTAAGTGCAATGTTCCTTTTGGTACTACCCTCAGCATCCTCCTCTTCTAGATGGATTTCATGTGTTAGAAGCTTTCCAATGAGCTCGTCCGGCTTTAAGAGTGAGAGGTTCTGAGCTTCCTCTATGGCGGTCACTTTGGGACCCCATCTTTTCTTGGGTAGGCTTCGAGAATTTTCCGGCACATTTCTTCGTGGGAGATCTTCTTTCCCGAGTGATTTGAGATTGTTGGTAATCTCAGTAAACCGAATGAACATCCGAGTGATATTCTCCTCTGGCTCCATCTTGAAAAGCTCATATTTGTGAAGATATTGACTTATCTTTGCTTGTCTGACCTGGCTTGTGCCTTCATAAGTGTTGACAAGGGTGTCCCACACTTCTTTTGTTGAATCACGAGCGGACACTCGGTTGTATTCTTCCGAGCATATGGCGCACATAAGGATGTTCATGGCTTTAAAATTCTTTCTGAACTTCTCCGCTTCGCTGGTGTGAACTCAGCCTTTATCTTGGGAAGGATTCTGGATTCATCCGTCTTCGTTGGAATGTAGTTTCCTTGTTGTATGATTTCCCATACTTCTTCATTATGATCCATGAGGAAACATTCCATAAGCTTCTTCCAAGTGCCCAAAGTTTGATCCTTTGAATTTTGGTGGCCTGTTGGAAGATCTTCTTTCGTCAAACTCTCCGGTGTTCTAAGCCATTTGATCTTTAAACCTTTAGATTGTTAGATCCTTTCGAAAGGCTTGGCTCGATACCAATTGAAGGTTTCCTCGGGAGAGTCTCGAGTCACCCTAGAGGGGGTGAATAGGGTGATAGAAAAATCTTTGTGAAATCAAATTCTTTTGCGCAGAATAGAGAAGAAGATAGATTCCGAGTCTATCAACTAGGTCGAAAAGATTGAACTCGGAAGGCAATAAATCGAAAGAATAAGAGCAAGTAAAGCGACTCGAGTCTAGAATGAACTCGGAAAGATAACACTTAGATTTTACGTGGAAACCCTCCTAGGGCAGAAAACCACGGACCGTGTTAATCCAGCACACGAAGTCAAATCCACTATTTTGAGTCCACAAAATACCGTGAATCGACCGAACCCGAGTTGCTCCCTTAGACAACTCTATACAAGTTTTCCTAGACTCGTAAATTCCCTTATCCGATCTAGTACTTCCTAGTTGAGATAACCCTTACAGCTAGGGACAACTAAGCTGAGTTAACCCTTACAGCTTAGTCAAGGGACCTTACAAAGAATGTAAGAGAGAGTTTGTAACTAAGTACAAGACCTTACAACTCGAAAGTAATGAATTACAGAGTGGGAGTTGTAAGTTGAAGATTGAAAGTAAATACAATAACTTTGAGCAAGTTCATGTATAGACAATATATTCGGCAACCTTCAAGTCTTGTGAAGTGGCTTTTATTTATAGATAACCAGGCAGAGTAGCCGTTATCTTCATCTCGCTGACCGAGAGTCTTCGTGAACGTTGATAAAAGCTTTCTAAGTCACTCGGAAAGCATCCGTTGTAATGTGAACGTTGGACAACGGTTTAACTCTCTTGGAAGTCCCAAAACCATTGGCAGTGTCTTGATTGATAAGGTGGAAACCACCGTTAAGCTTGGCGTTTCAGTTTTCCAGATTTGGAAACAGACGACTTCCGACACAATCTTCCGGGACTGGAGCAGGGAAGGTGAAAAGCCATGTCTCGCTGGTGATTTGACATTCGAAGCTTAGGTTACTTTTGTGGTTTGAAAAAGGTGTATCCTCGATTGAATAACCTACAAAAGTAAATTACCTTCGGTTCTCAAAGTATAAAATACTTTGGTCCAAGGTTAGACACAGATAATAAAATAATTATGATAATTAAACAACCGATTATTCGAGTCGAAACGAAATGGAATTTTCTCGAGTCTAATATCCATGATACTCGGAATTCCATCCGACTTAGTCTAAGTAATAAAACAAGTTCCATAAAGAATATCGGAGAGAATTAACTTGATATAGACTAAGCTTCTAATGAGCTAAGAATACAGACTATAACAAAATAAAACGTAAAATTACAAGTCGATTCCGAGTGAGAAACGGCGAGAATAATGGTATATTCAAACTCCGATTAATCTGAGTGAAGATGGACTCGGAACAAAGTACCAGTTTTCCGAGTCACTTACAGATAAGCAGGAATTATAAGAAGTAGGAATTGTATCACATAAGGAAGATACAATTATACTCAAAGAAGTTTACGTGATACGGACAATGCCTTGGAGTCAAAACTCAATAAGTATGGGATTGTTATACCCGACTCATTTAATGCAACTCGTAAATGCGTTAAGAGATGTCCGAGTCTTCGAAATTATAAATAGACTAAGAAATGAAACAAACACAGAAACAACTAAGGGAAAAACTCCCCTAAACCAAACATCTATATTTTCTATCTTTTCTCTTCCCCTATGCATTTCGCGAAAAACCAAAAAGAGGGAGGAAAGATCAAGTAAATATATAAGATGTTGGAAAAAAAATTTAAAATCAGGAAGGAGGGGTAGTTTGTCATGAAGTAGAAGAACGAGTGGTGCGCCTACGCTCGTATCCTTGAACAAAAGTAGCTGGGCGAGGTGGCGGCAGAAAGGGGTAGATGTGGCGGTGGAGTGATTCGGGTTACGTGAACCAAAGGTAGATCTTCTTCTTCTTCTTCTTCTTCTTCTTCTTCTTCTTCTTCTTCTTCTTCTTCTTCTTCTTCCTCAGCAAAAACTACTACGAGGTTGAGATTCCGAGGCGGGGGCCTTAGACTGGCCTACATCACTAACCTCTTCCGAGGCACTCCGAGTTTGATCGAAGAGATCACCTCAAGTGCTTCGTTGCCGTGGTCTTCAAGTTGAACTCGCTTCACCCTCCTTGTCTCCTTCTTCAACTCTTCCTTTAGCATCTCCTTGGCCTTCTTCTACATCTTCTTCGACTTCTTTTGATTCAGAATCGGAAGAGCTGGAAGACTCCTCGATTTATCTTCATCGGATTCTCGAGTCCTCTCGTTGCCTTGGACCTTCTCTCTTGGAGATGGCAAATTTGTTACTTTTGGTCCTTAATCACCTCCTTGAGCTCAAAAATCAGTGCTTAACTCTGTTGAAGCTGAGTCTAAGCCTGGCTTTGCATTTGAGTCGAGTATAGGGATGAAGGCCTTGAAAGCTCCTAGAGTTAATTTCAACTCTATAGCCAAAGAAGCAACTTTTTGGCCACCTTTTGAAGAAGCTCAATAGAAGGGGCGGGCAGAGAAGTGGATGGTCTAGCAATTAGAAGTGGGACCTCGGGAGTAGTCCGAGTCCGAGGTGCTAACAAGGACGAGTGAACCCAAACACCAGGTTTGATTTCCTGGTATCCAAGACCTGTGAGTTCACCTCGCCAAGACAAACAGCGAGGCTCCAAGAAAGAGTAAGGGTCGAAGGGATTTTGACCCCAAACCGCTTGAAAAAATTGAAAGAAGGGCTCCGAAAGGATATGAAGTCTTCTTCGAGTCGATGGAACGAAGTAATATGTTCTAGAATGAATGGAAAGAGGTCTACCTCGTAGCCCTCTAGAATGTCATAGAGAATCTTGAGAACTTTAGAATTTGGGTTCTCTTTAGATGGATAGTAAGAAAAGAAATTCCTCTTAAGGATGAAGCACAAAAGTCCGGCTTACGAGGTTATTTGAGTCACATAAAAGTTCTTTACGGATCGAGGAGATTCTTTGGCATACTTTTCAAAGAAGTCATCAGCAACTTCAGTGAAAGGGATAGGATTGGAGTTGAGAAAGAGAGACTTCACATCAAAAAGTTTATGAAGTAGAGTAAGGTTGATGCGAACCACCTTACCTTGGACAACGAGACGAGATAACATTATCTCTTGCTGTCATGTGAGTATAGAACTCAATAACTAGTCCGGGTAGTATACTCATAGAAACACATATAGTTGAAAACACCAGTTTTAGCGATGTGCTTCAACCAAGAAAAAGTGTTGGGCGATATTGAGTTTAGGGTCTCGGAGGCGGGGTCTTTCCCCTTTCTTTGAGCAACCTTAGAACGAGTGTTTTTGGTTTTGGCCTGCTTTGTGGCCAAACCTTCTTCCACGGCTGATCCCCTCTTAGGCATATTTGAGAAGATAGAGAGTGATCGAGAAAAAAGAGAGAGTAGAGAGCACGGATGGTCGAGAAACAGAGAGAGAGTTTGAGTGCAAAAGAGAATGAATTTGAGAGCAAAGAGAGCGAAAGAGCGAGCAATAAGTAGGTATAGTAGATGAGTAAAAATGAAGAGGTGTTATTTAAAGAGAATAAAAGCCTTCAACCTCTTTCTAACTCAGTTACTAAGCAACGGTTATCATACCGTTGAAGTCTCTCAGCCGCATAACAACTAGTTTTCCAATAGCTTTCTTCTAACGGCTAGTTCTACTGACTGTTCTCATGACGAGAGAGAGGGAGAAGAAGGATTTTCGAAAACATTTATGACATTCTCCATTTATCTAGAGATGATCTCAAAACTTTGATGCCTATTTTACTAAAAATCCAAGTCGACTCGATAATGTGTCCGAATAACTCGGAATACACTCGGAAAATTCATAACTCATAGCTCGGTCTCATTTTGTGTCAACTAATCCATTTTTATCTACTCAAGGCAAATAATAATCAATCATAGCAGAATAATTCATCCAATAACTCGGATAATCATAAATTTAACATGCCAAGCTCATTCCTAATAAAGAAAAACTTATCTTCACTCGGAGGCTTAGTGAAAATATCGGTTAATTAAAATTTTGTAGGAATAAACTCAAGTTCAATATCACAGGTTCTCATAATGGTCTCTCGGAAAATGATACCGGCCTCAATGTGTTTTGTCATTGAGTGCTGATCTATATTCTTAGTGATGTTGATTGCACTTTCGTGGTCACACTTGATTGGAATAGATGTAAATGATAGTCCAAGATCCTTCAAGCGCTACTTGATCTAGAGAATCCGAGTACTCCAGCTACAATGTACTCAGCCTCAGCGGTTGATAGGGCAATTGAATTCCGCTTCTTTGAGTGTCGGGAGATGAGTGATTGACTTAGAATTTCACATGTTCCTGATGTGCTCTTTCTATCAACCTTGTATCCAATATAGTCGGCATTGGAGTATCCAGTTTGGGTAAGTTTTAAGTCCTTTGAATACTAGAGACCAAAATTCCGAGTCCCTGCAAGATATCTAAATATTCTCTTCACCGCAGTGAGATGTGATTCCTTAGTATTAGCTTGAAATCTTGCACAAAGGCAAACACTAAACATGATATCTAGCCTACTAGATGCGAGATAAAGTATAGATCTAATCATACCTCTGTAGAGTTTCGATCTATAGGTTTAACTTTCTCATCTAAGTCTAGTTTTAAACTACTACTCATAGGTGTTGCTACATGCTTCACGTCTTGTAGCTTGTACTTTTACAATAACTCCTTTGGTGCATTTTGATTAATGGACATAGATGCCATCCATTACTTGCTTGATTTGCGGTCCAAGGAAGAAATTGAGTTCTCCCATCATGCTCGTTTGGAATTCCTGTCTTATTAACTAAAAAACTCTTGGCATAGAGTTTCATAAGTAGGGCCAAAAATAATTTCATCAATATAGATCTGGATAATAAGAAAATCATTCCCCTCGGTTTTTGTAAAAGAGTTTCGTCAATCTGACCTCTTTCGAAATCATTTTCAACCAAGAAACTGCTTAGTCTTTCACCAAGTTACGGGAGCTTGTTTTAGACCATATAAAGCCTTTTACAACTTGAAAACATTATTTGGAAATTGAGAGTTTTCAACTCTAGGGGTTGCTCAACATAAACTTCTTCTTAAATATAACCATTGAGAAATTCATACTTAACATCCATTTAATAAAGCTTGATGTTCATGCTAGATGTAAATGTCAAGAGAATTCCGATTACCTCAATCCTAGCAATAGGTGCAAAGGTTTGCCCACAATCAATCCCCTCTTCTTGGTTATACCCTTGAGTAACTAATCTTTCCTTATTTCGACTACCAACCCTCCCTCATCCAGTTTGTTCTTGAAAACCCATTTGGTTCCTATTCTTGGGTGGTGAGAAGGTTGATTGGTCAAAGTCCGGACTTGGTTTCATTTAAATTGATTCAGTTCCTCTTGTATGGCATCTACCCATTCAGGTTCGAGTTAAGGCTTCTAGTACATTTTTAGGTTCGAGTTAATGATATGAATGCTAAAAATGCACATAGATTTTGCAAAGAAAAACGAGTTCTTACTCGACTAGTGATATCGAAAGTATATTCTCGGGTGGGTGACTACATACATATTTTAAAGCTTGACCTATCCTCTAGTTTACTAAGGTTGTTGGTTGAATAGGCTGATCTTCGATTAGTTAATCCGGTTGAACTTCGCATTGGCTTGTTCTTCGACATTACGAGCTGTCTCTTGAACTTGTTCATTACGAGTTGGCTCAATCCGAGTTGCCTCGGTTCTTTTATTTTGACTCATTCGAGTTCAGCTTCAATAATATCATCTTCATTTACGTTAAGCTTAAGATCGAAGAAGGTGGATTCACTTATCCTGCCAAGATCAATCTCATCAAAGACAACATAGATGCTTTCTTCCACTTTGTTAGTTCTTTTGTTCAAAACTCTATAAGCCTTACTATGAGATGAATAACCAAGAAATATACCTTCATCCGACCATGCATTAAATTTAGTCAGATTTTCCATACCATTGTTATGCATATAGCATTTACATTTGAATGGTTTGAAGTAGGAAATGCTGGGCTTCTTTTCCTTGTATAGTTCATAGGGTGTTTTCTTCGAATGGGTCCGATGAGGCATCTATTTAGTGTATAGTTTGCTATGATGATTCCCTCAACCCAAAAATAATAAGGTAGATCATTTTCAATCATCATAGTCCTTCCTATTTTTTCAAGTGTTCTATTCTTTTTCTCCACTAGTCCATTCTATTAAGGAGTTCTTAGTGTTGAGAAGTTGTAGGAGGTGTCATTCTTGTCACGAAGTGCAGTAAATTCCGAGTAATCAAACTCCCTTCCATGGTCGGTTTGAATTCTTTTTTATCTAAGTTTTAGACTCTACTTGAATTTTCCTGCAGATCATAGTGAACTCTTTTAAGGCTTCATTCTTATTCTTAAGAAAGCATACCCGGGTAAATCGTGAGTAATCATCAACAATGACAAGCACATATGATTTACCTCCTAAGCTTTCCACGAGAATTTCACCACACAAATCCATATGAACCAATTCAAGTACTTTGGATGTAGACACAGTTTTGAGTGGTTTAAAAGATGATTTGACTTGCTTTGATTTTGTGCATGCTTTAAAGATTTTATCTTTCTTAAATGTACAGTTAGGTAAACCCTTGACTAACCAATGAGATGAAAGTTTCTTGGTGGTATGCGGCTGATATGACCTAGTCTATGATGCCATATCCATGAATCATCATTCAAAGATACTTTCAAATAAGATAAATTCTGAGAGAGCAATGATATATGTGTTACCTAACCTCGAGTTGAGAGCTTTGTCTCCTTGGTGACTACATCGAAATAAAGCGGTTGCTCCGAGTGAATTCTACCTTTGACCTTTGTCACATAACCGACGAGATGGTAAGGAGATTGTACTTGAGCCCTTTGCAAGGTAGACTGGACTGGCTGAGTTGTCTCCTTGACCAATCTTGCCAATCCTAACTATTTTGCCTTTACTATTGTCTCCAAATTGACTTTTCCTCCTTTCATATCTTCTAACTCAAAGAAGAGTTTTGAGTCTCCAAACATATGGTGTAAGCAGCCACTATCCAAGTACCAGTGACCCTTTCGTTTCTGAGTCACCTGCAAAACAGAAACAAACTAACACTTCTCATTTCCTAGTAGAAATCCAATAACAGATCTTACTTGTGGTTCTTTTCCGAGGAAGAGCACTTTTGGGAACCCGAATTTGAATAATTTTAGATTTGGTCCGATTCCGAGTCTTCCTTTTAGAAAGCTGAGTTTGTGTCTCTTTTCTTTGAAAACCTTTCTTTTTCTAAACGAGGTTGAGAAGGCTTTTTCCTCTAAACTAGTTTGTGCTCGATCCGTTTTCTATGTGAGTGAATGGGACCATGCTTATCCTTCCTGAACTTAACGAGTTCGGAATCGGTTTCAAAAAGATTATTGTAAGAGTTATCCTTCTCTTCAGACATTATAACAAAGACCTTCTTTTCTAAATGAGACACTCTAAGAGCCAAGTAAAAAATCAAGGTTTTTCGACCTTGAGTGAGTTTTAAAACCAACTCTTGAGAATCTTTGAGCTTTTGTTTCGGTTGTTTATTCTCTATTCCGAGGCACTCGGACTCGGTCTCATTGTCTTGAGCACTCGGTCTCAAGTACTTTTAGATTTTGTCTTAGGTTTTCTAACTCATTTTTCAAAATAGTACTCTCGGTAGTAAGAGACTCAAGTTGTTCTTTGAAATCAAAAGAGTCGAATTGGACTTTTTTCCAAACTAAAGATATGTCTAGCAAGATTAAGTTTGGAAAACTTAAGGAAGTATTCAATTACCTCCTGAAGAATTGTTTCCTCAGCATCCGAGTTGTCATCTGTCGACTCGGATCCAGCTTACGAGTCCGTCGGTGACATTAGACACTTTGAGTCATCGGAATCATCATCTTTAGAGGATTCATCATCGCTCCAGGTAGCCACCATAATCTTTTACTTCTTTCTGTCCTTCTTCCTCTTTGGACGAGTCCTTGACTATGTGCTCCTTGCTGCCACACTCAAAGCAACCAGAGTTCCTAGTTAAAGACAACTTACAAGGGGATGAGTATTTACCCTTCTTACCTTTCTTGTAGAACTCCTCATTTAGCCTCTTTTGCCACTTTTTGTACTTCATAATCTTTTTGAAGCCTCGGGCAATGAGTGCCATGGGATCCTCTTATGAATCCGAGGAGCTCAAACTTTGTCATCTCGCTTTCGAGGCCTTCAGCGCAATGTTCCTTTTAGTGCTGACCTCGACATCCTCTTCTTCTAGCTGTAGCTCATGTGTAAGTAGCTTCCTAATGAGCTCATCCGGCTTCAATTGAGAGAGATTTTGAGCTTCTTTGATTGTTGTCACCTTGGGACCTCATCTCGCTCTTTGGTAGACTTCTCATAATTTTTCGACGATTTCTTCATGAGAGATCTTTCTACCCAAGGATTTGAGATTGTTGGTAAACTTAGTGAACCGGGCGTACATCCGAGTGATGTTCTCCTCATGCTCTATTCTAAATAGCTTATACTTGTGAAGGTATTGACTTATCTTTGCCTGCTTCACTTGGCTAGTTCCTTCATAAGTGTTGACCATTGTATCCACACCTCTTTGGCTGTGTCACGGCTGACACTCTATTGTATTCTTACGAGCTGATAGCGCACATTAGAGTGTTCACGGCTTTGAAGTTCTTCCTGAACTTGTCATTCTCTTCGAGTAGTGTACTTTAACTTTTGTTTGAGCGCAAATCTTACTCCTTCCATCTTTGTAGGAATGTAGTTTCCATTCTTGATGATGTTATATACTTCCTCATCATTGTCCGAGAGGAAGCATTCCATCATCTTCTTCCAGTGTGCAAAGTTTGACCCCTTGAACTTGGGTGGTTTGGTGGATGATCTTCCTTCATCGAACTCTCCAATATCCAGATGTAGGGAGTATGATGAAAGTAGGCTAAAAAGAGAGCAAGATATCATAATACAAAGATGACTATTCGAGTAGCTCTTAATCGGGTTTCAATAGCGGGTCGCTGTGGGATGAGCCACTACTGAAATGAGAACCTAAGATCTCTATTTATAGGGAAAGGTTAGGTCAAGGAATGACCTAGGTTTGGCTCTCGGTTAGCCATCCAAAGCTAGCCATAAAATCGGGCCAAGATAATGTGATGATTGAACCGGATAGAATCGGGATAAATCCGAATAAAACTAGGTAAGAGGCCCCGGTCACAAGAGTGCTCGCCTAGGGTTTCGTGCCCTTCCGTGCCGGCAAGGGAGTCTTCAGGCCAAAACACAACATTTTGAGGCAAAAAGGGGTAGGGGGCACTGGCCATGTAGTGGTTTTCTAGGGTTTTCGTGCCCTTACGTTACGCCAAGGAGTCTTGGCTAAAACGTAGTGCTTTGAGTGAAATTACCGGTAATGGGCGCCAGCCATGCTATGCTTTTCTAGGGAATTGTGTGCTCCTTGTCTCGGGTGGACTGTCTTGAAGCAAAAAACAACACTTCGATACTTATGATCATGAAATTCAACGTCCAATGCCATCTTGAGGTCTTCGACTCACGTGTCCGATTGGATAAAAGTGAAATGTTGAATTCCGAGTCAGAATTTCTCAATATGCGGCACTTGACTTCAGCAGACTTTGGAAGCTTGGTCGGGGCTTGGATTGTCCGAAAGAAAAAGGGATTTTTGATCGATAATTTTTAATGTCGATTACTCGAAATAGTTTACTACGATACTTAGTTTCGATCTTATATGATTCTTTCTCGGTATACACTTCCATACTATGATTTGTGTTGAAAACACTAATCGATATTCTTGATACATCTAATATTTTGAATCTCTCTAAGTTTTTTAATGCCTTTTTATCAAAAGAGGGAGATTGAAGACTTAAGTACGAACTAACTCCTTATCCGATTTTGATTTCAAGTCACTCATCCAAAACTTGGGAACATCATATCATGCTTTGGATTCTTGATATTAATGACTGACCTAAGACTTTGAGTCTCATTGCATATCTCTTGAAGTCTAATGACTCGGTTCTACTTAACAGAGCGAGAAACTAACTCAAGCAAAGAAATTGAGCACTAGTCGGGGACCCGGTTACGAAAGCTGGCATGCTTAATATAGCTTAGACTAAAAGTTTGCGCAAATATTTCGGGCTTAACATTTCTTTTTAACTGGCTTACTTTATATTTTAAAATAAAATTACTTGTGTTAATTCTCAATTGGGCAGATTTATTAAGATGAACACATTACCAAACACTGAAATATGTCTAATTAACTTTTTGAACCTAATTCTATCCTATTTATTCTTTGAGCATAGACATATATGAAATTTAAACATATTGAATATTGGACTTGAAAAACTCCAGTTAGTCATCAAATAATTTATTTAAACTAATCCTTATCTAACTTTGGACCAAAGTATTTTTATACTTTGAGTACCACTATAGGTTTATTAAAGCTAAATCAACTTAGCTTAAAGCAAAAACAACGTCTTCATTACCATTCAAAGCCAGCAGACGGAAAAGCCAATTTTTCCGATTCACTTCCACTTGATTTAATAAAATTCAGAAACCTTAATAAAAGTTTCATCCCCACACTTCAAAACCGACTTCAAAAATCACCTTAAAAAATAATCCTTTAAAAAAAAAGACACCCGACACGAGTGGGGAAGCTCGATAGCGGCGGGCCTTCGGCCGGCTAGGGCCGTGGTTCCTATAGTGGCGACTCAACTGGGGATTAACTTTTTCTTAAGAGGGCGAAACTTGAAAATTTGAGTAGTGAGTTTTAATAATGTGCTTGCATTAGGCATCGTGCATTTAGCAACCTTTGAACTAGTTTAAATACTTGTTTTGGATCCTAATAAAACTTTATTGTACCCATTGTCTAACCCTTTCAGGAGAAAGGCTCCCACTTGGACCCTTGGTGGGCCCAACTAGGCTTGATTAATGAGGGAAAAGGTACTTCCTCCCAGATAGCATGCTATCTTGGGCTAAACCTTTTGTTTCCAAGACGCATCGGAAATCTAGATAGAATCTTGAATCCATGCAACCCATGGGAGACCAAATTCCGAACAACGTGTCACCATGTATCCATACTCTTGAACTCTTAGGCCATCGAACTTTTTGGACCTCTAGGTTTTCCCTAGACATCATTTGAATGCTTGGATGAGTGTGTTTGTTTTAACCTTCTATTTGCGAGCCTTTAGGAATAGGTAAGGAGTGCTTGATTAGACCCCTTGCATGGGTGGAAATAAAACACTTTAATAAATCTCCTAGAGTCGAGTCTAATTATGTGCATTTAGCCAAAATTCAAAATGCCTTTTTTTAATAGGGTTGGTCCATTGTATGCATACTTTCGTGTCATTCCAAAATTATCTTTTCTAATAGCCTAAGTAATTTCTATTCACGAAAGGGTCTTACCGGAAGTTCCCTTTTCTTATTATCTAGTCCTTTTATTTTCTTTTGCATGGACATATTTTCATTTTACATCATCTCATATTAGGTGAGTCCATATGCATTAGCCAAATAAAATCATCTCATATTAGGTGAGTCTATATGCATTAGCCAAATAAAATCATCTCATATTAGGTAAGTCCACATGCATAGCATAGTCTATTTGCATTAGCCAAACAAAATCATTTCTTAGATAAGTCTATTTGCATTAGGTGAGTCCATTTGCATTAGCTAAAAATCATTTTCATATTAGGATAGATAGTCTACCATTCTCATCTTGCATTTAGCCCTAAGTTCATCTCAAATAGGAAAGCATTATCATATAGAGAGCATATTTTCTTTCAAGATCACATGTCAAGTAAATCATTCATCATGTCATCATGGCATTCTTTATGTGCATCCAAATTAAAAAGCATTCTAAGTCTCTTCGGGTCTTGCAGTCGAGTCCCTTCCTCCTAAAAGTAATCTTCTCTAGGTAATCCTAAACATGAACTCGAGTCCAAGACTCGGCCTGAAACTCTATAGATCGGATAGAATGGATGTTGAGAGAGTCATCCATGTTTAGCAACCATTATTTCGATCATAAGGGATTCACTTCAATTCCTCGGGGTAAACTACCTCCTAAGTTTACCATGCCCGATATTAAGTTTAAAGGTTCGAGAATATCCATAATCACGTGCGCAATTTCTTAGGAGCAATGACTCTTAAGAACATTCCTAAAGACATTGACCACATCATCTTCCCTGGACATTTGATGCTGATGTCATGAAATGGTACAACGGGGTCAGCCCATGCAAGGTTGCCAAGTGGACAGATTTGTGCAAAGAGTTCCTCCATTAAAACTCTTATAACACGGATCTACCTATTACTCTTAGAGATTTGGAGTTAATCAAGTAAGGTGAAAAGGAGAGCTTCACTGATTTCCTGACAAGATGGAGAACAAAGGCAACCCATATGGTTTACCGACCCTCCAAGAAAGATCAAGTTCTCATTATTGTCAAGAATCTTCAACCTAATTATAATCGGCACCTCAAATTTCTACCCATGATGAACTTTTAAACCCTCAAATATGCCGGTTTATTGATAAAAGAAGAACATTCCACCGCGACCACAAAAGTTACAACTGGATATAGATGTAATTATCACTCCAAAGATAAGAAAACCTCTAATACTGGCAATGCTACTAGGGGTGCGAGATGTCAATGCCCTTAGCGGTATATTGACTACACTCCTATGGATACTACTTATGCTCAAGCCCTTGACCGTCTCTTGCGAAAGGGAAGGTAGAATTACCCCTTATTATAGCGAGAATCAAAAACCGCGAAACAGCTTTAAGAATTGGGACGCTGGAAAATTTTGCAAATACCATCTTGCACGAGGACACGATATTGAACGGTGTTGGACATTTAAGAACAAACTAGAGGACATGTTTCAAAATGGCCAATTACCCCTGGCTAAGGCTGCTTAGAAATTGAGTAATAACAAAAATCTGAACCCATACCAAGTCAGTGGGATCCTTGTTTCTTTATCCGAGATGCTAATGAATCACAAATGCTTCTTAATCTACTATCATTGGATCCGGAAGTCCAGGGGCTGTATGTAAGTGATGAAGAAGATGTCTATGAAATGAGAGATGATGGCAATAATAGTGACGACTTCAGGGCACACCACCCTTGGAAGAAGACTTTTAAGGGAACACTAAGAGTTCTCGCTATTCAATTTCTCACTAGATCGGGACGGCGTAACGCACCCTTGGGTCCACAACAGACTCGGGAAGCCCCAAAAGAACCCGAAACCGTAAAGGAAGAAGAGCCAATCCTTAAACAACTCCAGAAATTAAAAAGTCGACATTTCTATCCGGCAATTGATATCTCGCTCCCCGGAAAGATAGACAAGCTTTGATTAATGCACTCGGTAAGATTGAAGTTTTTCCAGAAACCACTCTAGAGGAATAGTAGGATTGGTTAACAGTGGGGATGGAACCATTACTTTTGATCGGAAAGATCTCCCATAAGAAGGTGTTGCACACAACAATGACCTTTATTTGACAATAACTTGCATTAACAAGTTTATTCCCTTAACCTTGGCAGACAACGGATTGGTTGTTAATGTGTGTCCTCGCGAACTGCTAAAAGCTTAGGAATTAGTGAGCAACAACTCTCTAAGCAAACTGTTCATCTTAGAGCCTATGATAATTCTAGAAGAACAGTCTTGGGAACATTAACCTTACCAATCAATATAGGTCCAATAGAGAGGAATATTGAATTCCAAGTATTAGATATCCCAACTACTTTCAATCTTCTTCTAGGACGCCTATGGTTACACGATCATCGAGCAATGCCCTCTACACTAAATCACAAGGTCAAAATGATCATCAAAGGTCAGGTCATAACCGTCAACGGGGATAATCTTTGTGCTACTATCACTTCCAAAGAATATGTAGTAGAGATCGAGCACGATGCTAATGATGAAGAGTTGTACGGGTTTAAAACCGTCGCTACCTTAGAAGGGATGAAGCACCTTTTACCTTTAACCCTTTTGGCAACCCTAGTGTCGAATCAATGCTTAAGAAGAAGGGGTATTTCCTAGGTCTTGCTGCAAGTCGGATGGCATACTACCAAATTTTTCCACCCCTTGAACCCACTAATAATTACAAATTTGGGCTAGGCTATCAACCTACTACTAAGGATATAGCTAAAGCCAAGTGGGAAATCCAAGTGAAGAGGACTGCATGACACATAGTCCGATCTATTAAGCCATTTCCTTATACCCTAAATGGGCAATTTACGAAAGAAGGAGATAACTTTCCTTATTATGGTTTTCCTGAGCCCTATTATATCAAAGAAAGGGGTATCCTAGTACCCAGTCCGGAAATCTTCAATGACTGCTACATTATGGAAGAGGAGGCACCTCATCTCCTCAAAAGGGACAATCCACATAAGATTGGACCAATCTCGGCGGAAACAATCTTTTCGACATTACGTTCGGCCAAGAGAATAATCTAGAAGGGAACATCGCCTCGATCTGTATTGAGCCATGTCACACCCACAGTTCAATCATGTACGGGTTCATCATTGATGCTTCGACATAGAAGGGTCCAAGCATATTACTTGGATTGATGCTTGAGGAGGGCCAAAAGTTTGCTTGTTACCTAGGAGCGCACCCCTCTTCGAGTCTAATGTTAGGGCATGTTCTTCTTTTTCTCCTGTAGTTTCTAATTCGATTCTTTCATTTCCAATTCTATTTCTAAGTCCGATGTACTCATTTCCTCATTGAATAAAGTGAATCTTTCTGCTTACTCCTTACCTCATCTTGCTCTTAATTGTTTTGCCTCCGATGATGAATAAGAAATTCCAAAGAATTAATAAAAGCTATGGAAGATCATGAAAATCACTCACCCATAATAGACGAAACAATAACAATTAATCTGGGGTCAATCGATTAACACCAAGAGGTTAAAATTGGAAAACCTTTGGATGCAAAAGAGCAAAAGGAATTCACTTCACTCCTCACGAGTTTATTAATGTCTTTGCATGGTCCTATAAAGACATGCCGGTGTAGATCCGGATATAGCAGAACACAAAATTCCGCTTTATGATGATGCTAAGCAAGTTAAGCAGAAGTTGAGGAGGATGAAACCAGAATGGGCTTTGAAGATTAAGGAGGAAGTTCGAAACAGCTAGAGGCTGGGTTCATTAAAGTAGTTCACTATCCTTAAAGGGTAGCAAATATAGTTCTAGTCCCAAAGAAAGATGGTAGAGTACGTATATGCATCGACTTCGGGGATTTAAACAAGGGCAATCCTAAAGATGATTTCCCGTTGCCTCATATCAATCTTCCGGTGGATAATACAATGGGTCATGCTTTGCTCTCGTTTATGGATGGTTATGTCGGGTACAATCAAGTGAAGATGGCTGAAGAAGATATGGAAAAGACGACCTTCATCACTCAATGGGGGACTTACTTGCTATGTGGTTAAGCCATTTAGGCTAAAAAATGCAGGTGCAACATATCGGAGGATTGCCACGACACTACTACATGATATAATTCATAAGGAAGCTGAAGTATATGTAGATAATATGATCATAAAATCCAAAGACACGGCAGATCACTTACCTAGCCTAAGGAAGTTCTTCCATGGACTCGGGAAGTACAACATGTGCCTTAATCCCTAAAACTCGTGCCTTTGGAGTAACTTCGGCAAGCTGTTAGGTTATGTTGTCGATCTTAGAGGAATTGAAGTTGATCCATCCAAGATCAAGGCTATTAAGGAAATCCCTCCACCAAGTACGGAGAAGGAGATAAGGGGCTTCATAGGATGTTTATAGTGCATCGGTCGTTTCATATAAAAGCCGACTATGGTCTATTAACCCATTTTTAAGAAGTTAAAGAAAGGATCCGAGCCCATTTGGGATACCGAGTATCAATAAGCCTTCAAGAAGGTTAAGGAATATTTGTCTAATCCTCCGAGTGTTAGTTCCACCCCAACCAGGGAAACCTTTGCTTTATATCTCACCACAACAGAGACGATCGTAGGAGCCACGTTAGCTCAGCGAGGACGAGAAAAGAGGAACGTGCTATCTATTATATGAGTAAGAGTTCTTGGACTATGAAATCGGATATACGCCGTTGGAGAAGACATCTTTGGGTTTAGTTTGGGCTACCAAGAAGCTCGGACACTATACGTTAGTCCACATGGTACATTTGGTGGCACCCATGAATCCTATTAAGTACATACTTGAGCAGCCAACTATCGGCAGTAAGATAGCGCGATGGACTATCATGCTATTAGAATTCGAACTCAAGTTTGCTCCTCAAAAGGCAATCAAACGAAGGATAGTGTCGGAATTCTTAGCAGATCTACCCCTACCTGAATCGCAACTCGAACACCTCGACTTCCTAGATGAAGATATTCTACAAGTAGAGGTGGACATTTGGACGATGTATTTTTATGACGCTTCCAATCGAAGGGCTTTGGAGCGAGAATTCTTTTAGTCTCACCGGAGGCAAGCACACACTCCCATTTCGGTTAAGCTAGACTTCGAGGTCACTAATAATGCTGCAGAGTACGAAGCTTGTATCACAGGACTTGAAGCTGCAATAGAGATTAGGGTCAAGAACATCGGGGTGTTCGGTGATTCCAGTTTGATCATCAACCAAATCTCACAAAGGTGGAAGGTACGTAGTGAAGCCTTAGCACCCTACCAAGCATATTTGACGATTTATCTAAATGCTTCAAAAGATTTCCTTCTCCTTCCTTCCCGGGGATGACAATTAATTTGAGGATGCACTGGCTAAGTTAGCATCCATGATCAATAATCCTTTTGGCATTCACTCAATGCATGTTCACATTGAACTACGGAGTCATCCCGCATACGTTTTCTCCTTAGAACTATCTAATATCGACCACACCAGTTGGTATCACGATATTTATCAATATTTAGACAAGCAATAGTATCCTTTGGGCTCCACACCTAGAGCCCAACGAGCCATCAAGATGTTGGCTGCACAGTCCTTCCTCAACCAAGGACAATTGTTCAAGAAAACTAACTCGGAATCAGCTTACTTTGTGTCAATCAACATGAAGCAAAGCGCAGCATGGAGGAAATTCATGGAGGAGAATGCGGACCATATATGAACAAGTAGAATGCTAGTCTAGAAGATTCGGAGACTTGGTTACTATTTGTCAACTATGGTAGCATATTGTCACGATTTTGTGAGAAGATGTCTTAAATGTCGAGTGTATGCAAACTTACAACACCAACCCCGTCATTTTTATTACATTATCCTCACCCTAGCCATTTTCAGTATTGGCAAGGTGACTCCTAAAGGAACAGGTGGTCACAAATTTGTGTTAGTAGCAATCGAATACTTCACCAAATTGGTGGAAGCAACTTCTTATGCAACCCCGACGTCTAAACAAGTAGCCAAATTCATTACCGGAACATTATTTGTCGTTATGGGGTGCCCCATGAGCTTATAAATGACCATGGTAGTCATTTCAAGAAGGAAGTAGCAGATTTGTTGGATACGTATAAAATTCGGCCCTAAAGTTAGTGGCCCTAAACTTCTTATGCACCATGGGGGCAGCCAGTGAGGCTTCGGCCCTAAAGTTTCATGGCCCATTTGAAACTCTATTGTTCTTATTCCTTAATTAGAAAGCAAGATCCCGGAATTCTTAAAATAATCTGTTAAAATAAAATGATTAACAAAAATCACCAATCAAATCTGATTTAATTCACTTCCACTTCATTTAATAAGATTTGGAAACATCAATAAAAGGTTCAACCCCACATTTCAAAATCAACTTCAAAAATCACCTTAAAAAACAATCCTTCAAAAAAAAGAAACACCCGACACGAGTGGGGAAGCTCGGCGGCGCGAGCTTTCGGGCTGGCCGGGCCGTGGTTCCTATAATGTTAGGAACCCTTATATTTTTAGTCTCGAGATGTTCATGATTTTCTTTAAAAATGGAGTGTTGAAAGTAGGTTGGGTCGTTCCTCGATCGGAGCTAGAGATGGGAACAGCGCGGGGTTGGTGTCGTGGAACTTCCACTAGGGAAGGACTCTTCTTCCTCTCGGATCAAGGGGAGTTCACCTGGTCCTCTCGACTTCTCGGGACCCTTCATAGCCGATTGCCCGCGGTGCCTCTCCCTTGAGCGCTCGCGCTCCCAAACGACAGATCGTTTTTGGTAATGCTTAGGAGCATCGTAGGCTCACCGAGAATCACGGCCACGAGTAACTAATCATGCGGGCTGGCTGTTTTTTACTCCCCAAAGGTTTGGGCACTTGCTTTTGGTGCCGGGGCATTGCCTTGACCTTCAAACCAGGCGAGCGCCGCTTGTGGGTGGCGTAGGGGTCGAGGCGGTGTGAGATGTTACAATATTCTCATTGGCTCTATGAAGAGCTGTCTTGGCCTCGATGATCCCCCTAGCATCTCCCTCATCGTGGCGCCTCATAAAGGGGGCACTTAGCCGCTCGAGCACAAACGTAGATGGAGCCTCGATAGGCTATACTTGGGGTTGTGTGTAAGGGCATCCCGCCGAGAAGTAGCCAACAGCTGACCTCCCCGGGGGTTGTGCCGTATCCAAGAGTTGGGGTATACTAGAAGAGCATGATGGGTAGGCACTACTCCATGGTGGCTCACACTCGCTCCTGCACTTGTTATACAACAGTAGTCTTAAGGGTCTCGATCAAGTTTTTAAAAGCCCCTAGGGTGATGTAACCCTCCGGCTGAGTGTGGAGGTTGCCGGTGGACGGCTAAGACGCCTCTGCGTCCTCGGCTTGAGGGACGTCATGGGATTAGCCTCCCATAGGCATTGAATAATGAGGATGAGGGACAGGTGGATTTTTGCGTCACGTGCCATCCTAGATCATGATCGAGTACCACTAGCAACTATAAGCTACCTTCCTCCCCACAGACGGCCCCAAAATGTTTCAGAAGGAAAACGGTGTGATGATGTGGATGATAATTCGGATGAATTCCATATGGCAGTTATGAAATCTGCTAAAAGGCGAAGCCCCAGGGTGTATCCTGGGAACGCCCCTCCCACACTCAAGTTAGTGATGAACTCATTGAATGAATGGACGAAATCTTCCTCAATGTGTGCGAAGGGGAATTTCTTGGGATTTGCTTACTAGAGTAAGGCTTTTGGGATTTATGGGATTTTCCAAGAGAGGAAAGTCTTGGGATTGATGTTGTGAACTCCATCATTTGATGGGGCGTAGGTGTGTATTTATAGGGAATTTAATTGGGGTAAAGTGGTAATTTGTCATAATTTAGGATAAACCCTAGCCCTAATAGGCTTTGGGCTTTACCCGACCCATTGAGAGTAGGCTTGGACTGACACTTCCTTTATTCGACTTATTGGGCCCAAATGATTATTGACATGACGGTGGGCTGGAACTGTCCGGGAAATATCCGGATCAATTTTTAAGTAAATTATTATAATACGAAATAATACTCTTACTTTTCACAATAAATGTCACTCGTAACCAATCATTTTATTTATTAGCATTATTTTATTTTCTTATTATTATTATTATTATTATTATTATTATTATTATTATTATTATTATTATTATTATTATTATGACATTTAGAATTAAATAGGCACCACAATTAAAAATTTTGATTCAATTTCTTTTCAATTTGTAATTGTATCCATTGTCATGGAGAATATTGTTGGAAATAGAACACAATCACAGCAAGAAATTGGAGAGATCTTACTTTGAGTATACTGTAGAAAATAGACGAAAACGTTCACCATGACGTGATGGGAATCACTTGTCCCGAAAGTGATTTCGCTCGAGCAATGATGCGAGACTCTTTGGTGGCGACCACTCCCCAGGATTACACGGTTACGAGATATCTTGTGCGGTCTTAATATCCCGGATGAAGATAAACGACCATACCCAAAACAGTTTGCGAGAGAGAGAGAATAGTAAAGAGAGGAGAGGAATTTTCCGAGTGTTATAAAATAGGAGAGTGAAGCTCCGGTTTTATAGCAGCAGGAAGAAGAGGGAGCTTACACATATTGATAGTTGCACAATCTGGTTTTGGAAGACTGCAAGAATAGTTTCTTAAACCGATGAAGTATCGTAAATAGCAGAATTTATCACTTTAGTCAAATATAGTCTGTTGAAACAATTTCCGAGACTTTGAAAAGAATTTTCAGTAAAAAGGTTAAGACCCACACCCTCGCCCGGCCCGACCGGACGGACGGCGGCGGCGCGCGCGCATGTGTGTGGTGACCAAGCCCACCCTTGGTTACTACTTCAAAGTCCCTTGGGAAAACCCAAGTTTATAAAGTTGTGAAAACTACTCCAAAACTTCAATGTGGGACAAACCTTTACAAAATTCTACTTTGAAACTTTTCCAACAATCCCCACAAGGTTCAAAGTTCATTTTCGAAAACATTTGTTCTTGGGCAAGGAGAGATTAATGCATAAGCGTTAATATCTTGCCATTTGAATTAACAGTTAGTGATAACAAGCTTGAGATGAACACCCTACTAAGTGAACTAAGTCCGGAACTCGGTAGGAAGTTGTAAATCTGCTACTTGGTCACACGAGTAATCTCATAAGGTCGTTTTATTATCCGCGATTGGCACCTTATACGGCCATACGCCCAGCCTGGTTCTCATGGATGCGTTAGGAGATGGACCTACCGGTCTCCATGGGAAGCGACCATACTTCCACATCTCACGTAGGTGAATTCATCAAGTGTGTGCTACCTCACACCTCCAATTAATGGATATGAATTCATTAAGAGCCAAAGCTCAACGTAGACAATCATTATAGCTAGCACCCATACACACCATAGGGAGGGATACAAAGGGTGCTACGGAATCACTCGATGGCTTCGTTAGTACCCCTGGAACTTGCCTTTCGGCAAGTGGGGATCCACCACCATGATTCAGTCAATGGGTCTCAATCCCATCCCCTCGATGTGTCGATGATCATTTTCTTACAAAGGCCTTTCTTAAACGAATCCGCAAGATTTTTCTCGGACTTTACGTAGTCCGGTGATATCGGACCAGTTTCTAAAAGTTCCTTGACAACCTTGTGTCTACGGCGAATGTGCCTTTTCTTTCCATTGAAAGCCTTGTTTCTAGCTACTACAATGGCTGTTTGGTTGTCACGAGTGTAGGGCAACGAAGGAGCTGGTTTCCCCACAAAGGAACATCTGCTAACGGGTTTCTCAACCAGTTAGCTTCACGGCCTACCATTTTAAGGGCAATAAATTCAGGCTCCATAGTAGACATAACGAGTACAAGATTACTTAGAGGATTTCCGGGATATAGCGCATCCAGCTAAGGTAAATGCATAACCACTAGTTGAGTTGATTTCATCATTATCGGACACCCAATTAGCATCGAGTATACCCTTCTAGTACAGCAAGAGTTTTTCTAAAAGTAAACACCAATTAATAGTACCTTTTAAGTACTTAAGCAATCTTCGCAAAGCATTCCAATGTTCATTATTTGGATTATGAGTGTATCCGGTAAGTCTACTAACAACATATGCAATGTCGGGCCCGAGTGTAATTCATGAGAAACATAACACTCGCCAATAACTTTAGCATATTCGGATTGACATACAGGAGCACCTTTATGTTTCTTTAAGTGCATACTAGCATCGTAAGGTGTTTTTACTGGTTCCACATCAAATGAGTTAAACTTTCTAAGTAATTTCTCAATGTAGTGAGATTGTGATAAACTTATTCCCTCTAGAGTTCTTTTGATTTTAACTCCTAGAATCACATCAGCCTCACCTAGATCTTTCATTTCAAATTTAGAACTTAGAAAAGATTTAACCTCATTTATTATATTCATATTTGTGCTAAAGATAAGCATGTCATCCACATATAGGCAGATTATTACACATCCATCGGAATCATGCTTAGAATAGACACAAGTGTTCGCTTCATTAGAAATAAAACCAAAGGCGGTAATAGTCGTTGTCGAATTTTTCATACCTTTGTTTGGGAGCTTGTTTAAGTGCATACAATGATTTAACAAGTTTACATACTTTCTTTTCTTGACCATGCACAATAAAGCCTTCAGGTTGTTCCATGTATATTTCTTCATATAAATCTCCCTTTAAAAATGCGGTTTTGACATCCATTAGATGCACATACAAATCATGAATTGAAGCAATAGCAATTAAAGCTCTAATGGTGGCAATCTTAGTTACAAGAGAGTAAGTATCAAAGTAATCAATCTCCTTCTTTTGATTATAGCCCTTAACCACTAGTCTAACTTTATATTTATCGATTGATCCATCAGCCTCGAGTTTTTTCTTAAATACCCATTTACTTCCAAGAGGTTTACAGACCTCTAGGAAGATCGGTTAGAATCCATGTTCTATTATTAAGTATAGACTCAAGTTCATTATTGATAGCTTCTTTCCAAAAGATTACATCAACAGATTTCACTTGCTTCATCATAAGTTTTAGGAACTTCTTTAATGATATACACAGAAACAAGTTCATCACATAAAATATCATGCTCGATCAAGAAGGCGATGCTAAAATCGGGACCGAAAGAGAAATCTTTTCTAGGTCTTTTACTCCTTCTAGGTTCATCTTCATGTTCATTAGATTGAGGAGTTGAAGATGCAATACATGTAGAGGATACAGGTAGATCATGAGATGCACATTTAAGTGGGAATACATGTTCAAGGAACTCAGCATCTCTAGCTTCCATGATACTACCACTCATATAAGACCTGTTTCCACCTTTAGTAATAAATCTATATGTAGCACTTTGATAAGCATATCCAATGAATAGTGCATCAACAGTTTTTGGTCCGATTTTACTTCTTTTAAAATCAGGCAATCCTACCTTAGCTAGACACCCCCACACTTTCAGGAATTTTAAGTTAGATGGATAACCTTTCCATAGTTCATATGGGGTTTTGTCTAGTTTTATTGTGGTATGTGATTAAGTACATGAAAGGCGAGATAAGATAGCTTCCCCCACATATTATCCGGTAAGCAGAACTTATCAACATAGCGTTCATCACATTCTTTAAGGTTTTATTTTTCCGTTCAGCTATGCCATTTTGTTGAGGTTCATAAGGTGTTGTTCTTTCGTGAATTATTCCATTTGCTTCACAGAAGGTTTTTAAAGATGTGGGATCATATTCTCCACCTCTATCACTTCTTAATCTTTTAATTTTCCTATCAAGTTAGTTTTCAACTTTAGCCTTATATTTTAGAAATATTTTTTCAGCTTCATCTTTAGAGTTTAGGAGATAGACCATGGTGAATCGAGAGCGAGTCATCTACGAATGGGATATAATATCTTTTTCCACCTCTACTCATATGATTTTTAAAATCTCCTAAGTCACAATGGATTAATTCAAGAAGTTCAGTTTGTCTTTCAGTTGATTTGTGAGGTTTTTATGAAATTTTGCCTCTACACAAATTTCACATTTGGTAAATTCATTACTTGGTCAGATCGGGAATCAAGTTTAATTGTTTTAACCTTTTAATAGAAGCTACATTAACATGTCCTAATCGAGCATGCTATAAATCCAAGGATTCCACAATATAAGCGGAAGAGGGTCCAACATTTTCATTATGTTTTTCGCAAACAGACATCAAGAATCATAAGACCGGAATGATTACAAAACCCTTTCCCCACAAAATCTCCATTTCCAGTAATAATAACCCGGTTTCCCTCAAGACTAATTTTAATGCCAGCTTTAAGAAGCATATTACTAGAAATCAAGTTTCTACGCATGTCGGGCACATAAAGAACATTAGTAAGGGTGAGGATTTTTCCGAAGTGAGTTTAAGAGAAATCTTCCCTTTCCCTTGGATAGAGGCGATAGCGAGCATTGCCCATGAAGACGTTTTCTTCGTTGGTTTTTTCAAAGGATTGGAAAAGGCTTCGTTGGAGCAGATGTGCTTGGTGGCTCAAGTGTCGAACACCCACTCTATCGAATCGTCAGCAAGGTTGACCTCCGATACCATGGCTATGATGATTTCTGATTAAGCAAGGTTGACTTGAGATTTCTTCTTGCTTCTGCAGTCTTTAGCTTTGTGACCCGGCTTCCCACAGTTATGACACTTCCCCGGAATTTGTACTTCTTCCCTTGGGGTTTGTAGGGATTTGATTGAAAGGATTTGCCTTTGTTCTTAAACCTGTCATTATAGGAAGATTTTTGTTCAACCAGATTAGCCTTAGATGAGTTGGAATAGTTGATAGTTCCTTTGTCCTTGAGACGGTTTTCTTCCTCAATTTTCAGATGTCCAATTAGATCCTATAAGGTTAAATCAGTATCCTTATGCATAAGTTGATTCCTATATTCTTTCCAAGAAGATGGCGGTTTCTCAATCGGAACAATGGCAAGAGTGACATCACAAATTTTTAGTCCTTCAAAAGCAATTGAGGCACACAGATTTTCATAATCATGAATTTGATCTATTATCGGTTTATCGTCCTCAACTTGGAAATTAAGCCACTTACTAACAAGCATATCTCTTAGACCTAGCATTATCATTACCATATTTCTTTTCGGGAGCAGAACAAATATCATGAGTAGAATTAAACTTCATGTAAATATCTAGCAAAGCATTGTTCATGAAGTGGAGCAAGCATGCCCTTACGGGTTCTGTCATCCTTAACGAATTTTTGATTGTACTCGGTTATAACATTAGCATCGATTCCATCAGGGAATTTGATTTCCAAAACATGAGCTACATCAATCTGTTCAAGGTAGAATCTCATCCTAACAGCCCATCGTTTATAATTCTTGCCATCTAAAGCTTCGATTTTTGACATATCAGGAATCGTAAATTTGCTCGTTGCCATGATTGAATAAAATCACTTTCAGATTGTTGGAAATAGAACACAATCACAGCAAGAAATTGGAGAGATCTTACTTTGAGTATACTTGTAGAAAATAGACGAAAACGTTCACCGTGGCGTGATGGGAATCACCGTCCCGAAAATGATTTCGCCTGAGTAAGGATGCGAGACTCTCCGATGGCGACCACTCCCGAGGATTACACGGTTCCGAGATATCTTGTGCACTCTTAATACCCCATATGGAGATAAACGACGATGCCCAAAACAGTTTGCAGAGAGAGAGAATAGTAAGGAGAGGAGAGGAATTTTCCAGTGTTATTAAATAGGAGAGTGAAGCTCCGGTTTTATAGCAGCAGGAAGAAGGGGAAGCTTACACATATTGATATATGCACAATCTGGTTTTGGAAGACTGAAAGAATAGTTTCGTAAGCTGATGAAGTATCGTAAATAGCAGAATTTATCAATTTAGTCAAATATAGCTGTTGGAACAATTTCCGAGACTTTGAAAAGAATTTTCAGTAAAAAAGTTAAGACCCACTCCCTCGCCCGGCCCGACCGGACGACGGCGGCAGCGCGCGCGTGTGGTTACCAAGCCCACCCTTGGTTACCACTTCAAAGTCACTTGGGAAAACCCAAGTTTATAAAGTGGTGAAAACTACTCCAAAACTTCAATGTGGGACAAACCTTTACAAAATTCTAATTTGAAACTTTTCCAACAAATATTATTTCATATTATGAACTTCATTTGCAACGTATTTTGCATAGCATAGTAACGGTAATTTCCAAATAATTTACTAAATAATTTATTAATAATTGTATCCATCCGTTAATTACAACCACAGCAACCAACATTTAAAAAGTCATACCAAGCGTCCTTTCATTTTTCTTACTTAATGCTGAATTTGCTAAAAATATATTTAATATTGAACGTTGAATTCTTTCATCCCTCACAGCATGCCGAAAATCGTATTGATCTTCCTTGTGTCAAAGTTGTGTGTACTTTTAGGTTGTTAATTCAAACTTGTAGTTGCTCCAGTCTACTCTGCAAAAGATCAAACTTGTCAAACAATATTTGACAAATGTTTAGAAGAAATCTACACTACTGCTACCATCGAAATGAAACACAGAAGGGGGTAGGGAGAGAAAGAAAAATAGTGCAAAATGAAATTCAAAAGAGAAATTAATGAAAACAAAGTACAATGCTAAATTTTTCTCCTTTTACAGTGGTTCCCTTCAATATTCTTCAATTAATTTGTCATTAATAATTTAATGTCTTAAATTATAAACATTAATTTTGAATTAGTTATAATAAGTTTTTAATTAGTAATAATTCAACGTGTTAAATTATTTAATGTTGGGTAATACAATTGGGGAGGTATTTCATGGAGAACACTTAGTTGGCATTAATGCAACTGTAAATGATGCACGCTTCATCTGAACAATTAAGTGATCTTGCTCAAAGATGGTACATTTGATGCATTATACATTTAGTTTGTTAAATAATTTATTAGCAATAGTTACCGTAGTGAAACATTAAAGTGAATATACCATAGAAATATCATATATTGTAGCAAAACTAAATTGGAATTGTTTTGATATTGAGAATATTATTTGATATTTACATATCAAGATTATTAGAATTCATGATTTTATGTCATAATATTATTTAAATATCAAAACAAAGTTGACTACATCATTTAATATTATATATTTATCATTTAAATTTTTGGGTGGTTAATTTTTGACATGGTAATGATAGTGCCGTAAATGAGGTGTTGTAAAAGGTTTGATAATATTTACTAAAAAAAGAGAATGAGAAAATAGAGTTAATCATTGGTTATATGTCAAGTGTCGATTTCCCAGCAACACACACAGTTTTAAGTATATTTCTTATGTCATAATATTATTTAAATATCAAAATGAATTTGATTGCATCATTTAATATTATATATTTGTCCTTTAAATTTTTTGGTGGTTAATTTTTGACATGGTAATGATACTGCAGTAAATGAGGTGTTGTAAAATATTTGACAATATCCACTAAAAAATAAAATGACAAAATAGAGTTAACCAATGGTTATGCATCAAGTGTCGATCTCTCACACTACAAGAAAAATGTGACTTGTGACCACCAAATTCGGTCACAAAATGTCGCATTTGCTTTTGTGACTTATTTATGTTGTCCCAAAACCCCTCGGGGAACTAGAATTGTGACCGACTTGGTCACAAATTCTAACCGAAAGTATGACCGAAATTGCGGTCACACTTACGATAGAATTTTGTGACCGCATGTATTTTGCATTGATTTTGCGACCGTTTTTACAGTGTGAAATTAAAACTATTTTGTGATCGTTTTTGTGACCGAAATAACTAGTAAAACACTCAATTCTAAATACATTTATTGTTATATACTATGACTAGTAAACTATGCCTGTGCAAGGCACGAGGCAATGATTATGGTTGTAATTTAGTTAAATAAAATAATTGCAATTTAAATAAAAACTAGAAAGCAAAGCAATCCTTATTTGAAACTCGATGAAGAAACATTTATAATAAGATATTAACAGAAGAGTAGAAATATTTAAGTGGTGAAATTTAGAAGATTATTTTTCAATTACCTTTTAGGTCATTTGGTGTAAATGTTAAGATTTGTGATATCAAAATTTAAATACTTAGATTAAAAGTTAAGCTAATAAGATAGTTGATAAACTTGTCTTTCCAGAGTTTAGGATGTTTTTGGTTTGTATGTAATAGCCCCTTTTTACTTTAAAAAATAACAATCAAGCTAATTACAATAGCTCAATTATGACCCTCTGAAACGACAGAAATTAAAACTAACATTTACGTTATCTACCTTTTACTTTGGAAAATTTGTAGTTGTTATTCTCATCTTAACAATTACAATTACGATCCTAATTAAATTACATTTTAATCTCAATTTTCTTTCTCGTATTTATTGTACATTTCTATTTGTATAAAAAGATCAACTGTAACATAATCCGCATTAGTCATCCAAATGTAAATTGTGTCCGTACTATCAACTCACTTGAACGACAAAGTTCATGATGTTTCTATCTTTGTGCACGAATAATTAACTCTAGTGTTTAATACTTTTTTATCCAATTCCTATTACATTTTAAGCTACACATTGAGAAAACATTATTAAAGTATTGAATTAAAAAAATATGATACTAACGTAAGAAATTTAAAGTTATTGCATATGTTTATTTTAATTTAAAGTTATTGCATATGTAATCATCTAATTTTATTGTGTTAGGCCATTAAGGAAAATTTTATTTTGTTAGGCTATTAAATAAAATGAAAATTAAATAGAAAAGTAAGAAATTAAGGGCATGTTTGATTGAATATAATCAAAGTAGTAATGCAATCAAATTTGTAATGGTGATTACATTACCATGTTTGGTTATAACTTTGTAATGCAATCAAAATTGCATTGTAATCACATTAACCTTTACCTATGCAATTATAATTACTTGAACATTTACTAAACAATCATGATTATATCCATCCTTATGATCAAATTTTAACACACTTCTAATAATTTTTTTAACTTGTTAACACTTATCTTTAATTCCATAAATATTTATCATAAATAAAATAATTTTAGTTTGTATTTTTTATTCATGAAAAAATTCAAAACTTAATCATATGATAGAAGAGATTTAAAAAGTTCAAATACAAATTTAGAGTTTAAAATTTTGTTATATGGATAACATTTATCTTCACTACGAGAAACATTTATTGCCACTAGAATAATCGAATTGATCTTTTTGCTACCAAGAAATTGAAATTAGGAAATATGATATAAAAGATTAAAAAAATCTCAAATATGATTTTGAATTTAAAATATTTTCGTGTGGATAACATTTATCTTTATTAATATATTTATTGTTATTAGAATAATATAGTTGATATTTGCAATAAAACTTGATTATTTGATAGAAAATATTTTTAAAAACTCAAATCTAAATATGTAGCTCAAATTTTTATTTAGATAGCATTTATCTCCACTACAATAATTTAATTACTAACTTTGGTCATTGAAATAATACATTACTATTATGATAACATTACACTTTTTATATAACCAAACATGGTAATGTTATTGTTGTCCCATTACATTACATATCTAATTACATTACATAGTTGATTACATTACACCCCTATTGCATTACATCCAACCAAACGCCACATAAGTGTTAAATAATTATTTAGATTGAGGCAATTCAACATTTAAGGAGTAAACGAAAACACCTACTTGTGTGTGTGATTTTTGGGCTGTCCCATTTACTTTAGTTTTAGCCAAACTTATTGGTAGTCCCTTTTTTAATTAAAAATACATGCTTGCAGCACTACATGAACCACTTGTGACTGCGGTTAAAAACGACCTTTAAATACGAGTTAACTGGTGTCGTCCATGTGGCCGTCGTTGTATGTAGCATACTTTACTACAGTTCCAAACCGTAGTAAAAGATAACTTATGACGATGGTTCGGATGGAAAACCGAGTCATAGGCCACTCTATGACGACGGTTTTCCAAAAGAACCATCGTCATAAGTCGTGCACATAAATCCCAAAATGTTGAGGCAGGAGCATGTGACAACGGTTCTAATGTAAGAAGCTGTCGTCATAGGTCTGATTTTTTTTATATATAGTTTTAGTTGTTTTTCCGTACTCTCTGTACAAAATACATTATAAAATACATCACAACTTACACAACAACAACCAACAACCTCAATTTTCCAATATATACAAAAATTTCTCATTTACTACAACCACAACAAGTTCTATCTTGAACAAGTTCGACAACATATTTCCATAATTCACAATAAGTCCCAGTAGAGAATATATTACAATGATGTGACATAGAAATACAAAAAGTACTTTTCTTTCGAGTATCTATGCAAAAAGTTCATCTCTCATCTTGAAACTTTGTGGAATAAACCGATTTCAATGTTTTTGCCCGAGGAAAATCTCTATTTACCGATGCTTTTGTAGTAGATTTTGTTATGTGATTGTCTTTATGACGATACTTGCTTGCTTGGAGTTGTTGCAGATGTAGCTTGGACAATATATATACATCATATTGTTGTCAATGCTACCATTACACGAACTCCAAGCAAACAATATAGTCATAAAGACAATCACATAACTCAATCTATTAAAAAACATAGCTTTGGGCAAATAGAGATGAACCTTTTGGTATAAATATTGAAGTCATTTATTTCACAAAATTCCAAGACCAAGAAATGGACTTTTTGGTGTAAGTACTAAAAAGGAATACACAAAGAGGACATCTCACAAGAAATCTCTATTTCCTTTATCATTGTCCCAAAGTGATGCTCCTCTTATGTATTGCTTGCTTGGAGTTCGTTCAGGGGTAGAGGTGGACAACATAAAAGCGAGGAAAACGTTAAGTAACAACTTATCTACAAGAAACATAACAAACACGAAGGATCAGAAATTAGAAAGGGACATCAATGTTAACATTTGGTCGCTATTCTCGCTCCCGCTTCTCAACAAGGAACTTCGTGGTATAAATCACTTCATTTGAATTTATAACAAAAAATTTCCTTGTTGAGAAGCGAGAGTTGAGATTAGCAACCAAAACCGAGAAAAGCGTTAAGCAACAATTATCCACAAGATAAATTACCTGAAAAGGCTTAGGCCTTTTGACCCTCATCGAATGATGATATTTTACAAAATTCAAGTACCTAAAGCAACAACTTCTCCATAAGAAACAAAACAAACATAGAAGGATTATAAAATGGAAAAAGAAATCAAAACTAACATTGATTGCTAATCTCCGCTTATCAATCGAAAAAGCATTCTACCCTTTCATTGGACAGACTTAGTCCTTATTTTGATCCTCATCAAACAATGATCCGTTACACGAATATTACAAGTCAAAAATAAAGAAAAGCAAGCTACAATTTCTAAAATAAGCAACAATATGGATATCCTTCGAATAAAATATTGTTATACAATAGTGTTCTTACCGAGTTGATATAATTACATGGTTTATGCCTTTTCTCCCCCTCATTTGGACTTATCTTCAATATATATACCCTCTTGATGGTCAACCCTTAAGTACAATTCTTCAAAATTGGGATCCTCATTTTTACGGGCATTCCCAAGGAGAAGGGTGGGGTCTCCTCAACAAACTCACACACATCTTCACAATCCCCACCAGCAACGTGTCTCTTTCCTTAAGAACAATAAACTACTTATCATTGGCCGAGTCTTTAACATAGAACACTTGTCTTGCTTGGGATGCCATAATGAATTGATCTCCTTTACGCCCTGCTCTTATGAGATTGACCATCTTGAATCCCATTTCATCAACTTAGACACCGTTGTTGTTGTTAACCCATTTACATCGGAAAATGAGCTTAGAAAGTCAACGTAGTTTAGCTCCCATATCTCCTCAATGACTCAGTAATATGACATTTTAGCTACAACGAGATTTTTGTCCTTGGAGCTGGAAACATGAAATGCATGAGCCTCCAATGTGACCCCACTCTTTTGCGAGGTGATCCTATTGTCCTGGCTCTTTGTGTAGAAAGAGTATGCATTAATGTCATACTCACGGTATGATATGACTTCCAATTGCAGCCCTCTAGCCAAACATACTAATGTTTACGAGATATGTTCTCGTGATTCTTTCAATTGGCTAGTGATGACCCTATCTCCGAACCAATTGACAAATGTGCGATTATGATGGGTCGAGTACCTACGTCTCATTTTTTCCTCGGTATTGTCTCCTTACGAGGGATTTGTGCTCATCAATGAACAGCTGCACTTCATCGCTCTTTTGTATAATATAAAGATGTGCTTGATCCCTCATATCCCGACTGATTGTTAGAACCAGTCGACACCAGTTTCCCCGCCCATTGATCTTCCCCATAAATTGATGTTTTGGAACACCAACTTCTTCCATTTTGGGGTAGTATTCAAAGCATAACTTGACACACTCCTTAGCTGTGTATGCCTCAACAATGCACACTTCCGGTCGGTACCAATTTCTAACATACCCTTTGAGAATTTTCATAAAACATTCAAAAGGGTACATCTATCGATAAAAAATCGGACCACGGAATCATACTTCTCTCACCAAATGGACAACTAGGTGCACCATGATATCAAAAAAGAAGGTGGGAAGTACATCTCGAGTTAGCACAATGTAACGATCATGTTGCACTAAAGATCATCCAATTTCTCTAAATCAACGACTTTGTTGCATATGGAATTGAAGAAGAAGCAAAGTCTCGTGATCGACTATCCGACATGTTTCGGCTTCACAGCTTGGATAGCAATCGAAAGTATTTGTTGCATCAAAGCATAATAATTTTGAGATTTAAGACTGATTAGTCTATAATTAGACATCAAAACGAGTCTACCGATGTTTGAAGAATATCCTGCGGCACTTTGATTTTCTTCAAGGTCTCACACAAATGTTGTTTTTCCCTTCTCCTCAATGTGTAAGACGTTAAAGGCAAGGTTATGGTGCTAATTTCCCGTATTTCACACATATCGAATCGTGTTTTCTCTCCGTCCTTCGTCTTCCCCGTTATGTTCGGAAGAGTGCTAATGAGACTTTCACGAGATGTCTTTCTCTATACGCATTACATCAAGACTATGTCTCACATAAATTTCTTTTCCAATATGGAAGATCAAAAAATATTAATATCTTTTTCAACACACTATTTTTGGATTGACGTCGGTATGGCTTGTCGAACTCCACATCAAGATCCTTCACTTGCTCATATATTTGATGTCTTGTTAATGGAATTGGAGCGAGAATTCATCTCGGTTTTACCATTGAAAGCCTCTTTTTCTTACAATATTGATGGGAAAAAGGAAAAACTTTCGTAGTGTCGAGATAGGTCGTCTTTATTCCGTGCTTAAGTTGATAGGAGCAAGTACTCTCTGCACAAATGGCGCATGCCTTATGGCCTTTGACGGTATATCCGGACAAGTTTCCGTACACGGGAAGTCATTGATTGTGATGAAGATCATAGCTTCCAATGTAAACTGCTCTTGACGGTTTGCATCGTAAACTAAAAGACCTTCATCCCACAAAAGCTTGAAATCTTCAACAAAAGGCGCCAAGTACATATCTCGTATCATTTCCTAACTTTTTAGGCCCGAAATGAGGATTGACGACATAATGTACTCGCGCTTCATACACAACAATGATGGTAGATTGTAGATAACCAAAAGAATGGGTCAATTATTGTGTTTGCCGCGGGAGGTCATAATGGGGGTTTATTCTGTTTGTACAAAGACCCGGACATAGATTTTGTGCTTCCTTGCCAAATTCAGGAACAATGATCGATCTTCTTCTATTGAGAAGAATCGACGAGGTGACGTAGCTTGTCATCACATACTCTTCCATCGACATGTTATGTCAAGTTCTTGGCATTAGTTGCACTTGAAAACAAGCGCTTAAAGCTCGGTATTATCGGCAAGTACCACAACACCTTTGCGGGAGGTCCCTCAACACTCTCTTCATCGATGTTTTTCATTTTGTATCGAGTGTATAACACACTTAGGAAATTCGTGTCTATGTGCATGTTCTTTTCGGTACAATATGTAATCGTTGGGGCAAACACGTAACTTCTTATACCCCATGCCCATAGAACACAACATCCTCTTTGCCTCATATGTACGGCTGGGAAGGACATTTCCTTCGTGAGTACATTTTTTAGCACACTCAGCAAGTCCGTGAAACTTTTGTCGATCCAGCCGTTAGCCGTTTTCAAGTTCATCAACTACAACACGGTTGATAAACGGGTATATTTAGCACACCTCGGGAAAAAGGCTTCTCCGAATCGGCTAACAACTCCAATACGTGTGGTTGATCAACTAAATCACGTTCTACTCCACGAACTTGAACTTCAAGTCGATCTTCTATTTCCATACTACTTGTTAGCTTCATTTTCATGATACCCTTTATCTTCCTCTCGTACGCCATTATTCATAGACTCCTTTTCCCCATGCCATACCCATACCATATAAGTTGTGTCAAACCCATGTCGATATAGGTGACCTTTTACAACCTTAGGGGAAATCTTGAGGATTTAAAACATCTTAAGCACGGACGGAATATGGATTGTTCTCCGAATTTGGTGGCATGTTTGACGGCAATCTCCGGAAAGTTGTTAACACCATCATGATATTCTACACTCCTCCTATCGCTATAAACCCACGATCTATGCATAACATATCCATAAGCATGAGAAGCAATTCACCACATATAGTTCCGGAAATACGTACTTATGCACAAATAATATGACATGAGCCTAAGATCCTTCTACAAGTATAGATGGTCCTAAACCCATTCAAGAATAATATTACCCTAGACCGTGTAGCAAAATCTTGTAATACATTTGACAAAATTATGGCAGTATTTCCCCTTTGTCCTTCAAGTACAACATACGAAAAACGAAGTGGCTAATGTATATATCCTTACTTAATTGTATGGTAACATAAGTAAAGATACACACAACAAACCCATCGTCATCATAATTGCACCCAAAGAACGAGAGGGAAATGAGCACCATGATATATTGTCAACTATATGATAAGATTATAATAGCCACACAACCTATTATCATATTATTCTCAAATTGTCCAACACGGACAATTTAATAACCTGTACATACCAGGCTAATATCCTAAGTGCTACATTTACATTTATGCACGTACCATGACCTAGGATAACTTGTTATGTACGTACCACAATTAAGCATGTCATTTGTCAAATTATATGAAAAACAAAAAGGATGATGTTACTTAGTATATATTCCTAACACGGACCATTGTTGTAACTTTTATATATAATATACGGTTTTCTTTTTCTTCCAATATTGATATATTATACATTTATCATAAACTAGACATGATTTGTTTTGAACTTTACATAATGCATAAGACAATTAAATATGAATGAAATGTTGAGGTCATCCCTTTAATTTCCTTTAACAACCCAAGACATAACACGAACCGGAATTCCCTTGTTGTGATTAACAATGAGGTCGGTTTTACAAGACAAATCATGGAAAGTACATGCAACATAGGTTGATCCATGAAGAAGGGCACAAGTGGTAGAGGAGTGAAATGGAAACAAAAGGTGATAAACAATAGTCATTGTTTATCACCATGTCTTTCCATTTTTATTTCCATTTGACTCCTCTATCTCTTCAGCCTTCTTCGTGGATCGATCTATGTTGTATGTATACTTCATGTTCTACTCGTAAAACCTACCTCATTGTTAATCACAACAAAGGAATTCTGGTTCGTGTTATGTCTTCGATCGTTAAAGGAAATTAAAGGGATAACCTCAACATTTTATTCATATTAATCTTATTGTCTTATGAATTACGTAAACTTCAACAAAATCATGGCCTCTAGTTTACGATGGTTAAATTTCTTTTTTTAATATATATATATATATATATATATATATATATATATATATATATATATATATATACCTTTCTATCTATTAGTTGTGTAAGATAATTATTTATGCATATATTGTATTATATAATAATATATATATATGGTTTTCTTTTGTTTTCAATTTTGATGTATTTTACATTATCATAAACTAAACATGATTTTTTTGAAATTTTACATAATGCATGGGACAAATTAATATGAATAAAATGTTGAGGTCATCCCTTTAATTCGCTTTAACGACCCCAAGACATAACCATAACCAAAGTTCCTATAATACTTGTTGTCTTTAACAATGAGATCGGGTTCACAAGGCAATACATAAAGTCTATGTGCAGTGTGGGTCGATACGCAAAGAAAGGAAAAAGGGTAAAGGCGTTATTGTAGAAAAAGGTGGTTAAACAATCACAAAACTAATAATAATTCCCTATTATTTATCACCTTTTTCTCCAATAAAGCCTTTATCCCTTTTCCTTTCTTCGTGTACTAACCCACGCTGCACATAAACTCTATGTCTTCCCTAGTGAAGCCGACCTCATTGCTAAAGTCAACAAGGGTTATGGGAAGTCCGGTTCTAGTTATGTCTTAGGGTAGTTAAAACAACCTAAATGGGTGGCCTCAACATTTCATTGATATTCATTATTGTCTTATGCATTACTTAAACTTCAAAAAATCATGTATTCTAGTTAATGATCATGTATAATAAAACAAACTTGCAACCAAAAAGAAATCGAAAATTTACATAATTGGACAAATTAGTCCACCCTAACATCAACTCATCAAAATAAATAAATTTGATAACAAATTTATATTTATGACAACTATTTGGGGAGATCCCTATATCCAAATCCCTTTCCAATTATGAAACCCTAAACCATAAATATTTCCACTTTCCTAAACACTAAACCACAAAATTTTCTATTTCCGGAACCCTAAACCATAAATATTTTTATTTCTCTAAACTCTAAAAATATTTAGATGCCAATTTCGATAATTGAATAAATGATTCCACTTGAACATCACCCGATCAAAATAAACAAATTTGGACACAAATATATTTTTATGAGAAGGTTTTTGGGGATGCCCTTATATCCAAATTATCTTTCTATTTCTCTAAAAGTGTAAACAAATTTGGATGCACTAATTTGATTTACCATCCTTAACTCTCATTCTATTTCCCTATAATTAAATCCTAAACTCCTAAACCCATTTCTCAAAATCTCAAACATTTCACGAATTTCCTATTTATTAAACTAAACAAATGTAACCCACATTCGCAATCACTACAAAAAAAAAATGAAAATACCGACGATGGAAATTTCCCGTTGGACATTCCAACGGGAATCCCGTCGGATTTGGTTTTTGGGACCTCCGACGAATTCCGTTCGTCGGAGGGGAATGCCTACGGGTTTTTCCGTCGAATTTGGGAAATTTCATTGGAAAACCCATCGGAATTCTCATCGTTATTTTGTTTTTTTTTTTAGTGAATATTCAACATTTCAACAAAGATTCAATATTTCAACAGACCTCAAACATTACCCACATTCTCAACGTTCACATAATTACTGCAAATACATTCAACATTTAACTATCTACATTTTGTAAATAACTTAAAATGAAAAATAAGAGAGGATAGAGATTCATACCGTAAGATTGACGACAATGACGAGGGTAAGGGAGAGGCTTAACAGCGAGGATGAGCGACGGGAGATCTAAAGACAAGAGGAAATTGTGAGCGAAAGAAAATACTAAGCGAGAGGAAACTACAATGGCCGAGGATAGCTTACCAGTTCAAGTCGATCGGCGAGGAATCAACGATTACGAATTCTAGATCGGATGTAGTACTAGAGGAGATGAACTGTAGAGAGCGATAAGGACAAGAGTAGAGAGTAGATGTAAGTGGTCGTGGACACAACAGTATCGGTTCTCGAATTTTTAGATTGTATTTGAAAGACATTTGGCGATGGTTCTCTCGAAAGAACCGTCATCAAATGTGATACATGACGACGATTCTTTTAGAAAACCATCGTCAAAAGGTCGAACCAAGACATATGACGACAGTTCACTGAAAGAACCATCCTCATATGTGTTACATAATGCCGGTTATTTACAAAAATGCCACCGATCCATTTTTTATGACGGTTTGTCATTTTAACGATCGTTGAAGACCCGTCGTTAAAAGTGCTTCCTATAGTAGTGTTGGGATTTATCGTTGAAGACCCGTCGTTAAAAGTTGGGGTTTGATGTGATAGAAGAAAAAGACCCAAAAGCCCTTAATGATATTAATTTTTTTGAGGTTGGGGTAGTGATTAAAATGTCCGAAAAGCCCTTAATGAAATGAAGGTGAAAGCAAGTGAAAAATAATGATTGATAAAAGCTTAATCATTTTGAAAAGTTTCACATCGGTTGCGGTTGCCCACTTGTAGACACCTAAAAAGTGTATTCCTTTCCTCTTTTATTTATTCGTTAGCCCAATGATGAAATTCCAGTCCTTTTTGTGGATTCGGATCATGGTTAGTGTTTGATTGGTGTGATGGAAGCTAATAAACCACAAAAAACCTCTAAGCACAATAAAAATCATCTTTCTTTTCTTTGGGCCAGCCCACAAACCCATTTTCTTTCTCGGATCAAGCCGGGTTGGGGTCCCAACTAGGAAACCCAAACCCAAACCAAAGATAGAAACCCGCCCAAAATAGAAACCCGCCAAAAATGAAAACTTTCCATTTTTGGAAGTCGCTAAGGTCGGCGTTAGTCACTTCTATTTCAGGAAAAAACGCATCATTTCACTCTTTCACTCGGTGACCAAGCGAGACACAAAAGTTCATCTTCACCAAACGACGTCGTACAAGACCGACGCCGCGCTTCAAGGTCGATTCCGCCAAAGCGCTGCGTTTTGCTCCAATATTAAGCCAAAGCACGGAAACCAAGATTTCCAAACAATGTCGTCCCAAGGTCGGTGCCATACACCGTGAAGTGATTCCCGAGATCGGGTTCAATCTCGATTTAGTCCAATTCTTTGTGATTTTGTTGGCCGGTTTTCTACTTACTTAGGACGGCTGCATTAAGCTAAACCCTAGGTCATTAATGACCTAATCATTTTCCTATAAATAGAGAGCTTAGTCTCTCATTTACACATGGCCATTTCCTATGCCAAATGTTGATGAAACCTAATTAAGAGTCGCTGAATGCACTTGCGTGTAATCCGATCTCTTGGTTTCTTTTCAGCCTATCTTAATATACTTCCAACACTCAATCCCAAATCCTTCATCATTAATCAATATCCATCTACCCTCACAAAAGCTCACAAAAGTCCCTTTCAATTCACCATCATCACGCTTCTAGATCCGAGTTCGAGACCTAGATCGACAGGTAAACAACCCGAGGGCACCGGATCCGCTTTCAAGCTTTCTAATAGTTTATTTATTTATGCTATTTATTATTTTCAGTATTGTGGATTCAAGATGTAATCGCTTTTAATTCATCCCCTCCCGATGTAATCTTTTTTTTTCCTTTTCGCTTTCTTTCGCTTTTTGCTTTTCGCTTTCTTTTATCACTTTTATTTTCATTCTCGCTTTTATCGCTTTCCTAATATGCCTTGGCTGATTTTATTTCGTATCTAATATGTTTGTATGCTTACCTATTTTAACACATTTCATTAACTCACATCTCAAATTAGTGAAGGCCGTTTGTTGACGGGCGGAACGGAAGGGCTTATCCCTACGTTTCGTACCTTCGCCCTCAAATCTAGATTTTCGGTTCTAAACCGATGGAGTCAATTTTAAACCTCTTTCAAGCTAAGTTTTCCCATACTAAGATTGGAAGAGTGTTCTTTTATTTTTGTTAGTTTTTATTCCTAAAACCGACTAACGACTCCCCTTTTCTTATTTTATTTCTCCTAATTGCATCTCGGTATTTTCGACACCAAAGGCTATAGTGTAACACCCCAAAACACATCCTAGGAGTATTACACTCGCCGGAGTTCCTCAAGGAACTCCCAAGGCTTACTTAGGTGTTGACTTAGTCTGTCTTAGCCCACCTTAAAGGTAAGGAATATAATTTCCTACGAGGGTTAGAAATTTTCTAAAAATTTTGGCGAGTTCTGTTTGAACTATGGTCCAACCCATAGGCTAAAAGCCCTAAAACCTGCATGAAAGTCACAATAAAACTCAACGAGCCACACGCTCGGAGTACACGACTCAACGGCCACACGCCGAGTATATTCACAACCACAAAACTCGCATTTCGAACCGGTTTACAACCCAAATCACGAGCTCAGCAAAAGCTAGATTTGCAACCACTTGAGATCAAAGCCGCCGAGAAAGGAAATCTCCGGCTTGTCGAGCTACTAATTCCGGTCTCCGTACATACATAAAACGTATTATACATACTGCCTATTTACATAACTAATCGAATATATACAATATACTAAACATGACACGCATGAGCCAACTTCAACTCGCAATCACCATCCAAGTCAAGCATTCCAGCCAACTATATCAAAGAGTACTGCAGCTGGGAGGGGGAAATTTGTGGGGGTGAGTAATAAACCACGGGCTCACCGGAGTCTTACACCCTTAAAATGAAACTCATAATAATGAAATCAGGGAAAGCATAATAATATAATACAAATCTATATATTTCTCAATGAAATCTCTTGAAATCATTCGCAACATAAAGCTCATAACACTTTAATTATTTAAAAGCATGGTTTACAATCATTTTAGGAATAGAATCACTTTAAACCAGGTGGAATCATTTGCACTTTCTTTCAAATACTTTCATCCATAAATTGAAAATCATTTCGGGGCTTTCGACGATTGAACTAGCATCAGGCGGTTCTCGGGCGCGACCCCGACTCGGAGTTCCGGGACCTATCTCTAGTTAAATACCCGGAAGGCTCCGCTTTCCTCGTCGGAAAAGAATCAACCTCTCCGGTTGATGGGCATCCTGATGCGCGAGGACCCCGTGGCCTCGATACGCACGACCACCTCCTTCCTCCGGTCTAAACAATCCTTAGCCCAAAATTCATTTAAACCGAAGTGATCACAATCACTTGTCAAACTTAGTTTCTAACCAAGATCTCAAATCACTTTATCATCATACAAGGCATGACACACGTGTCACCCTTTTAAATTCACTTTCTCAATCGGTTTCACTTCTTGTAGAACACATTTCAAGTTCGAAAGTATTTCTCAAGAATCATACACAAGTATCCTTTTGCGTAAACATTTGAACTCTTTTCAAAACCAACTTTCAAGCATTATTTAGAAACAAATCACTTCACGTGTCAAGCATCTCTATACTGAAACTTAACATTCCAAGCTAGCACATTTATTCAAGTATTCGCGCAAGTATCTCACATTTACTCGTATTCCTTCATGTTCTACTCAAGCATGAGTCTCCTATTCCCATATGAGTAGTTCTCGCCATATTTTGTTTTCAATGCCACAATCAATCTACATGAATGCATACCTAATATTCTGACTGCCCTTCCCTCCTCTATATTCCAAAGTCCATTCCCCTTAACTTAATTTACTTTCAAACCGAATGAGTTGAGGAACTAATACTTTTCTGAGTCATAATAACCATAAATAGATACCATCTAATTCAATGTTTCAACTTTTCACAATTCATTATCTTTACCTCAATTCCTCATTTTATGTCTCTACTTTATACTCAACTTCCTTTACCCATGTTCAACTATATAACTCTTGATCTCACTTCATCACTTAAGTTCCTCTCACTATGCTTATCTTCAACTTGATTTATTCTCAAGGCTTAGACATATTCTAAACTCAACTTAACCTTACCATTCTCAGCTTGTCATTTCCTGCCTTAACTCCCATTGTATGTTTCTTTCTTATTAATCGACTCTTATTCGTCCATCCTTAGTTGTATAACTCTTAATCACTTTTCATCACTCAATTCGGTTAGCTTCGCTTACCTTCAAGTCTAGTTCAATCTCACGGACTCGGGCACATCTCCAATTCAATTTAACCCAACCATTGCTTTCTACTCTTGTTCCTCAATTGTGTACCAATCAATATAAACTCATATTCTCCTTTTCCTTCAACACGTTATTTCCCAATGTTAGCACTTATCTTCCCCCACATCGTAAACTCAAGTAATCTCTAAGCAATTCGTACCCAGATCGCAGCTTCTTTGTCTTTAATCGCTAATTGAAACTTCAATAATATTCCTTGGACCTCCGCAATCTAGCTTTCTCATAATCTCTAATATCCCAATTCAGCCTTCACACTTAATCGGATTATCTCAAGTTCTAATTCAGCCTAACTACTTCCTACTCGTACAATCATTCTCGTATTCCCAGCAAACATTCAATATTCATAACAAAACAGACATTCGATATTCACAAGAAATTCATTTGGGTTTCGAAACTAATAATAATTTAGAGTATAAGACTACCCACCTCGATTCGGGGATTGCCGGTTTGCTTGGTTTTTGAGATTCGAGCTCCCTGGTTCGGTTCCTCCTTTCCTTCCTCTTCCCTACTTGGTAGCCCCGGTTTCGCTGCCCTCCTCCGCGTCTAACGCCATTGCCGGCCATTGTTCTCATGCCCACCGGCTACCTCCCTCTCTGCCCTCGCATTCGTGTCCCTTTCTCGGCCTCGGTTTCGCCCTCCTTCGCGCTCGACCGTTTCTTCGCGCTTGCTAGCCGCTTCACCGCCGCTCGCCATTCAGCACGCTGGTCTCCGGCCTCCCTTGCTCGCCTTCGCTCTCGCTCGCCCTCTCGGTCTCGCACTCTCTCTCCCGCTCGGCCTCTCTCTCTCTCTCCTCTCTCTCTTGTTCCCGATTCTGTTCGATCTCCCCCTCCCCTTTTTCCTTTTTTCCTCCGATCTTCTCTTTCCCTTTTTGGTGGTTTCATTAGATGCAGCCAGCACTCGCTGCAACGACACTAATCCTCTCCATAATCTCTTTTTTTTTTTTTTTAAGCATAAGTCTCGCCTCGGGTTTCTATCTTTAATAGTGACGAAGGAGCAATTACCTTTATTAATTAAGCTATATAAACACACAAGAACATAACAATCACATAAAATAAATTAAGTACAAATACCTAGCTTAATTTAACTATAAAATCAATCCACTCAAAATTCCGGGTCTCACATATAGGACCGAGACTAATTTTTCGGTCTCGGCCTATGGCCGTCATTGGACATCGGTCGGCGTCGGCTCTCACAGGCGCCGGCTAGTGGTCGGGCTTGGTTCTTGGTCGAACCGGTGTTATTTACCTTTTTGGCCCGAAGCCTTGCGACGGAAAGTAGATCTCGAAATTTTCTATTTTTCTAAGTTATGACATAACATCCCAAGAATTCTAAAATTAATTTCTAAAATAAATGATTAAAAAATATCGCTAATCTCCCTTTCAAAATAAGATTGTAAAAATTGAAAATCTCAATAAGAGACACACTCTCACTTTCTAACTCCACTTTCAAAAATTATCTTCAAAAATCAAAGAGACCCGACATTCATGGGGAAACTCGATCCCAATCCGGTTCTTTCTACGGTGCAGGGGCCGTGGTTCCTACGAGTGGCGACTCCATTGGGGATATGTCACTTATTAAGAGGGAGAGATTTGAAAGTTTGCGTTGTGAGTTTTCTTAATGTGTTTTGCATTAGACATATAGCATATAGCCAACCTTGAACATATTTTATTTTTATGTTGTTGGACCATTAGGCTTTACCTTTTAAGAATGAACTTTTGAAAGAGGTTCGAACTATTAACCCGAGACGGACCTAGCTAGGGGTGATTGTCAAGGATGGTGGTACCTCTTCCCTCATAGAACACGCTTTTGGCTTACAAAGAGGCACCGATAATTCTCGAACTATGAAACACCATGTATCCTACCTAGATTTATCCCTCCTTTGACCATAGACCCTTAGTTATTAGGTGATCCTTTGTTTCTTCATTTGCACGCTTGGATGGGTGTGGTTGCTTTTGTTATTTAATCCTTTTTGCGAGTCCTTAGTAGTTTAACCAGGTTCACAAAAAATATTTACATGGGTGTAAAAATAAAATAAAATAATGAACCTTATTGAGTCGAGTCCAATGTGTGCATTTTAGCCAAAAGTCCAAAATTACATTCCCATTTTAGGCTGGTCCAATAATTGTTTTTTTTAATTTGCATTAACCAAAAATAAATTTCATCTCAAATTAGGTGAGTCCATTTTTGCATTTAGCCAAAAATAAATTTCACCTCAAATTAGGTGAGTCCGTTTCGCATTAGCCAAATTTTAAATTCATCTCAAATAGGTGAGTTCATTTTGCATCTAGCCAAATTAGATGAGTACATTTTGCTTTAGGAAAATTTTAAATCCATCTCAAATAGGTGAGTTCATTTTGCATCTAGCCAAATTTAAGTTCATCTCGGATAGACGAGTCCAGTTTTGCATCGGCTAAATTTTAAATTCATCTCAAATAGGTGAGTCCACTTTTACATTAGCCAAATTTTAAATTCTTCTCACTTAGATGAGTTCTTTTGTGCATTAGCCAAATTAAAAATCATCTCAATTAAGTTGAGTCGATTCATTTAATTTCTGCATTAGCCAAAATTAAATTCATCTCTAATTAGGAGAGTCTTTCATTTGCATTTAGCCAAAGTCAAATTCATCCCTAATTAGGATAGTCTTTTGTTCGCATTAGCCAAAGTTAAATTCATCTCAAAATAGGTCAGTCTTTTGTTTGCATTTAGCCAAATTGAATTCATCTAAAATTAGGTGAGTCTTTGTTTTCATTAAGCTAAATCAAATTCATACCAGTCTAAAGGATTTCATTTGCATCGTCGCATTTCATTTTTTGTCTAATTTGTATTCTTTATATGCATCCAAATAAAAGAGTATATCATTTGATTTTATCGTAGGATTAGTTATTCCTCGAGTCAAGCATGAAGACTCGGGTATGACTGACTAACCCCTTGAATGTGTTTTGATTTCATGCATTCATCTAAATTTAGGATAAAGCAAGAAGCATCCTAAAAGAAATTCATTTAACTAAGTCATATGCTTTACAATTCATCATTTCAATATGACTTATTCTTGACTGAACTCGGACTTAAGCATATTAAGATTATCCGACTAAGTCCGACCCACTCGGATCTGACCCATTCCGAACTCGGACTCGAGATCGACCCACTCGAACTCAGATTCCGACCCACTTAGTCGGACTCGGACATTTAGTTTGCCTACGCTATTATTTGTTTAATTATGCGTAATTGTAAAATGTCTATATAACTCTTGTGCCCATTAAGATTGAATGATTTATTTATGAGTTTTAACATATCCGGAATCTGAGTATATTGAATATTAGACTTGAATTATTCCAGATTAATAGATTAAGGTAATTAGTCATTAAATGCTTTATTTAGACTAATCCTTATCTAATTATGGACCAAAGTATATTTATACTTTGAGAACCATTGTGCTTAATGTTTTTGCAGGTTTTTCTAATGTCAATTATCTGAAGAAAAAGCAAAAGCAAAAGGCTTCGACCATTAAAGCGCCGCCGGACAAAAAGCTAGAATTTCTAGAAAAGCTCGGAACTTACTTGACGACCTTGTGCATTCATTGTTTTGGGTAATATTTTATTTACGTGTCTAACGGTCTTTTCGTTTTGCTTTTCTTGTTTACAAAAGCTGGAAAAAGAGTTGTTGGAAGCTAGGACCAAGGCACAACGGTTATTTCAAGGTGGTCCAGAAATCGAGTTACTCGGACTATCCGTTACAACGGCTAGTTGACTCGAGATAGCTTCAACGAGAAAGACGTTGGAGGCACAACGGCTATCTCTTCAAGGCAGACTATTTATAGAAGCCTTAGCACAAGATTTCAATCGACGAATGGAAGAAAAAGAGAGACCATATTGAACATCTTCTCTAGCATACAACTCCCAAATTGTAATTCTACTATTCCGAGTTGTATTTTTCCGAGTCGGTTGTACTGCAATTCTTACTACTCTTCTACTCTTTCTCTCCGACTGAGTTGTAAAGGTTACCTCAACTCAATTGTCCGAAACTGTAAAGGTTACCTCGGTTTGGAAGTAACAGGTTAGATAAGGGAACTTCTAACCCCGGGAAAAATTGGAGGATCCCAAGTTGATAAGGCAACTTCAACTTGGAAGTACTAGGTCGATCGGATAAGGTAAATTCCGAGCACTGGGAAAATTGTAATAGATTTGTTTGGGAACAAATGCGGGTAGTCATATTCATTGTAATTGAGGATTCAATTAGTGGATTTGACTTGGTGTCCGGATTGACACTGTCCAGTGGTTTTCACGCCCCGGGAGGGTTTCCACGTATATCCGAGTTTACACTTTTACGAGTCCAATCTAGACTCGGAATCGTTTCTGTCTCTATTCTCGTGCAAAAGAGTTTGATTTTCTCAAAAATCTTCCATCACCCTATTCACCCCCTCTAGGGTGACTTAACTTCTCCCCGAGCAAACCTTCAAAGCACTTAAGCCCCATCTCCCTAGAAGTTTTTCCACAAATTAGTCTTGATCATATACTCTTTTGGGATGCGGGATAGGGAATCCAACTCAAATGGAATCCTAGCACGAAACGACTAGGAAATAAGAAGTTTGTTTCAACACCAGATACAGTCAACACTAATACGTCCTACATTAGCGAGATACTACACCGATACGTCCAACACCTTTCCTAGTAACACCGAGTACGTTGTACATAGTCAAAGTGCAACCTTCCACTAAAGATGGCCAACAAGCTAGAGGAAACCCCTATCAAGACCCTATTCAAGGAGTCTACTCGCAAAGATAGAGATTAAGATTAAGGCCTAGGATAAGAAGATTTAGTCAATACCGAAACCCTTGACCTCATACTCGACGAATTGGAGAATGAGCACTCTGTCCTAAATCTCAGCCCAAGCCTCAATCTTATCCACGAATAGATCGGATGGAGAAGATGTCATATGAGTCTTCAATGTTCAATGACTACTATCCGGCTCGGGGATTCACTTCAATCCCTAAAGGCAAATTTCCCTAAAATTCACTATGCTCGACATCGGATTCCACGGGATTGAAAACCCTCACCACCATGTGCAAAACTTTATAGGGGTAATGACCTTAGAGAATGTACCGGATGACACCTACCATGTCATTTTCCCATGGACGTTTGACAACGACATCATGAAGTGGTACAATGTCTGTTGACCCACGTAAGGTCGCAAGCTGGCATGATCTTTGCAGGGAGTTCTTACACCAATACTCCTATAATATTGATCTACCAGTCACTCTTCGGGACCTAGATTTGATCAAGCAAGGAGACGAGGAGAGGTTCACCGACTTCCTCACTCGCTGAAAAGAAAAAGGCGGCCACATGGCGAATTGACATTCTAAAAATGATCGAGGCTAAATTTGTCATCGGCACTCGAAGTTCTTGCCTATCATGGACTTCAAAACACTTAGAGATGCTTGGCATGCTTATAGAAAAGGAGCATCCATCCACAAAAACTTGAACCTACTAGAAGATCATCCAATTAGTCTATCACTCATCAAGGATGCTAATAAAGTGCACATTTCCCTTTCATATTCGTTCTATGTCGATTTCCTTTTTCTGTTTTCCAAAAAAAAAAACAACCCAAATCAATATTTCCCTTTTGAACTATGAAGGCCTGATTTTCGCTATAGCGGATACGTAGGAAGCCCACGAGGTTCAACCCTAATCCTAATCTTGTTACCAATTCTCATTTTCGAAAAACAAAGCCATCTGCTGCCATACTCATAGGAACGAAGTCAAACAAAAAGCATGTCATTCCGACTCGGCACCAAACCGTCGGGTTCACGGTTCATCGCCAGCGAGCGATACATCATAGCTCAAGTGACACATTTTCATTAGGCTCTAGTTTGGGGAGTGGGGGCTAAAAGTGCAATTTTTGTTTTTGTCTTTTTGAACTTTTTGCATCATCTTAATAAAAGAATGCATTTGTTCTAAGAGTAGAGTCTTGCATTAATCTCCTTTGAATGAGTAAAAAATTTAAAAATATAAAAATTAATAACTAAGCACCCTTCAAGGAATTATTTAATCAAGCATCATCCATCAAGTCGGCATCAAAAAGTCACCAACATTGCCACCTCCAAGGAAATTCAACCAAGAATATTGAAGCTCACCAACTCTCTAACATGTGGGCTCATGATCAAAATGATCATACAACAACTATAAAGATACTTAGGAAGACGTATAAATCATCTACCTTACAAAAGAGTTATTAGAACACATACTAAAAAGGTCAAAATTAAAATGGGGCACATAATCCTAATGGAACATCAAATTTTCAAGCATGTCATTCCCTAGATTTCGGATCATCCAACGACCAAGTTTAGGAAAAATTTCTACGTAAGTATTCAGACGAATGTGGATAAACGTCGAGCTTCGGGCCTAATCGCGGTCAAATTTTTAGACGCCTTAGTCGATGCTGAGGCCCAACAATGGTCGAGGTTCGGACATCATCTCCGTTGAGCTTTAGGCCCAATACCAATCAAGGCTCGAACAACCCCATCGAGGTTCAAACCCAACAATGGCCAAGGTTTACACATCATCTCCATCGAGCTTCAAACCCAACAACGATTAAGGTTTACACATCATCTCCATTGAGCTTCGGGCCCAATAGCGGTAATGGTTTAGACACATTCGTCGAACTTCACACCTTACAATGGTCAAGGTTCGGACATCTCTCGTTTAGCTTCGGGCCCAGCGGTAGTCAAGGTCCAAACACCTTCGTCGAGCTTCGGGCCTAATAGTGGTCAAGGTTCGAGACACCCTCGTCGAGATTCAACGCTAATAGCTGTCAAGGTTAAGAAAACCCCGACGATCTTTAGGCCTAACAATGGTTAAGGTGCGGACAAACACACGAGCTTTAGGCCTAGCAACGAGTCAAGGTTCGGACCCACCGGTCAAGCTTCGGACCTAACGGTGGTAAAACTTCACACACACCATCCCACGACTTCAGGACCTCCCACTGACCAAGTCAAAGAAGCATATTTGAAACATGATCCGGCTACAAATAATTTTTAGGTAAGACTTGCAACTATTTACATTCGATTATTAGCTAACAAAACTATTAGTACGAAATTTGTAGCAAAGCTTTAGACCAAGAACGGTCAAGTTTAGGCCCCTCATCCGAGCTTCGGGACGGTGATCGAGCCAAGCTCGGGATACCCCGCTGAACTTTAGATCCAACAAGCGGTCAAGTTCGGGCACTCTCGCTGGATTTTAGACATTACTACCTGAGTCAAGTTTAAACCCCTTTCCAAGCTTCGGACTATGTACGTGGTCAAGTTTAGGCACACGAATCCGAGCTTCGGATGTTTAATTACCTAAGTTCGAGAAACTGACCACTGGACTTCGGACTCAGTGAGTCAAGTCAACGCTTTCTTATTAGAGTTCAAGTTGAAAAGACCCTTTGGTGCCTAGTTTGACCTTCGTCTCTCAAAGCGGGGCTAGCTGCGGACACCTAAAAAGTGTCATCCCATTCTTATTTTATTTATTTGTTAGCCCGGTGATGAAATCTCGATCCTGTTTATAGATTTGGATCACTTGTTCGTATCTAATTGGCGTGACGAAGCTAGTAAACCACAAAAACCCTTGAGCACCACAAAAATCAACTTTCTTTGCTTTGGTCGGCCCACAAATCTATTTTCTATCGGTCGGACCAAGCCCGGGTTTGGGTCCTAACCAAGAAACCCTAACCCGAAGCAAAAATAAATCCACTAAAAATAGAAACCTGCCAAAATGAAAACTTTCCATTTTTCGAAAGTCGCTAAGGTTAGTGTCGGTCACTTCTATTTTGGGAAAAAATGCATAGTTTCACTCTTTCACTCATTGACCAAGCAAGACACGAAAGTCAAACTTCACCAAACAACGATGTATAAGGTCGGTGCCGTGCTTCAAAGTTAGTTACGCCAAAGCATCTGCGTTTTTCTCTAGTGTTTAGCCAAAGAACGGAAACTAATATTTCCAAACGATGTCATCCCAACGCCGACGCTGCGCACCACGGAGTGATTTTCGAATCCAGTTCAATCCTAATTTGGTCTATTTTTTGTGATTTTGCTTGGCCGACTTTACGAATACTTTGGGCGGTTGTATTAAGCTAAACCCTAGGTCATTAGTGACCTAATCATTTTACTATAAATGCTCGCTGAAACCTAATTAAGAGCTACTTGAATGCACTTGGCTATATTATGATCTCTTGGTTTCTTTTCAGACTTGTCTTTACTATACTTCCAACATTCGATCCCAAATTCTTCATCATTCATCAATATCCATCTACCCTCACAAAATCTTACAAAAAGTCCCTTTTAATTCACCACCGTCATGCTTCCAGATCCAGTTCGAGACCTAGATCGATCTGGTGGGACAACTTGAGGGCGCTATATATGCTTTCAAGTTTTCTTACGGTTTATTTATTTATGTTATTTATTATTTTCAATATTGTGGATTCGAGATGTAATCGCTTTTAATTCCTCCTCGCCCAATGTAATCTTTTTTTTTTCCTTTTTGGTTGCCGGTGGTCGGGTTTGGCTCTTGGTCCAAATCGGTGTTATTCACCTTTTGCCTCAAAAGCCTTGCGACGAGAAAGTAGATATGAAATTTTCTATTTTCTAAACTATGAAATAATATCCTGAGATTTCTAAAATTAATTTCTAAAATAAATGATTATTAAAAATCGCCATTCACCCTTCAAAATAAGATTCTAAAAATCAAAAATATCAATAAGAGACACACCCCCACTTTCTAAGTCCACTTTAAAAAATCATCTTCAAAAGTTAAAGAGACCTAGCATTCGTAGGGAAACTCATTCCCAATCCAGTTCCCTTTACTAAGGGGATGGGCTGTAGTTCCTACACCCACATACTTATTAAGGAGAAGAGAAGGTGTGGTCGGGAGATGGCTGGATATTGATGTGAAGGTTTGAGGACTAGCGATAAGTGGTTTCCGGTGCCTGGTGGAGGACAAATGTGACATCGAAGCGGCGTGGGACGCGAAATTGGTTGTGTATGTAAGTTCACTTGTGTATTGTATTGAATTTTTGAAGGGGTACGTTAGTTTGGGTTTGTGATTTGTTGTTATATAGCGCAATATAAGCTTTATTGTAGGTAATGTGTGGAAATTTTGAACAATTACGGGCTACAATTTATTTTTATTTTTAAACTTGTTTTTTAATATACATTTATTCATGTAATAGTTGGGTTTCAATGGGGTTAGAGTTATTAGTTTGATTGTGTGGATTGAATTTTTTGATATTATTGATAGGTATTTTTGTTAGTTATATGTGAGTAAATGAATTGGTTGGTACATTTGGTGATGTCTTACATTTGTGATGTACTTAAGCTGGTCATATTTAAAATTGCCAAAATGGAATGTGCTCTTTATTTATGATAACAATGCTTGGTTTGTAAATGTCACGCGAGTGTGATAGGGAGTTAATAAGGTGGTTGTGGTTTTTTCATGTATGTTGTCATTTTTGTATTAGACATTAGCATAAATTTGGTTTCTGTCATACTTGTCATAGTGGCATGGCATTCGAGATTATTGTTATTGTTTAATTTGTTGAGTTTCTAAACGCTTATGTGTAATTCACAAGGTGGGTGTTGATGTATTGTGTGGTTGTGTTGATGTAATTTTTTATTTATTTTGTAGATATTGTATGGCTAATTTAGTTTATGTTATACTTGCTTGTATCGATATCGTACTAGGATAACTATATATGTATAGCTAGATTGTATGAATATGTTAATGAATATGGTAATTGGTAATTTATTAACATAGGATGTATGTAAATTATAATTTAGGATATATGTGGCTCCCACATGTTAGTTGTTATAATTGTACATAGTGGTTGACAAGTCTAGAAGATAGAGATGGTATCGAGGTGGGGAGTAGTAGTTGGTGACAGAGAGATTGTTACTGTATGTTCTATATGTGTATTGAGGGGGCGGTTGGAGGAGGCACATAATAGAGGTATGGTGTATGTGGGTGGCAGTATTCATTATGTTTGGTTAAAGGAGAATATAGATATAGGTGATGTACGTATGTTGGTTGAAAACGTGATTGAGGGTTTCTTTAGGGGCCTATAAGTTATGTTATAGTTTCAAGTATGATCGGAGGATGTTAATGCCTTTTGGAAAGGAAGACCAGCGATGTGGAAAAATTGTTTAAGCAAAATGTGGATTTTGCATATATCTCTGTAAGTGAGGATGAAGTTTCAAGTGTGGTACCCTTGCCACGAGATAAGGGAAAATGGTTGGTTGTAAAAGGAGGGATCTAGTCGCTTAATGAATGCAATAACCCGAGTGATCCGGTCTTTGTAGTGGATAGTGATGGACGTAGAAGTAAAGTAAGTCATTCAAGGTAATGTTCGTTGAACATATAACTTGAGTATTTACGTTATATACTTGTTGTTGAGGTGTGTGTCTGCAAATTTTTTTGGGTTATGATAATCATAGTGAGTATTTGTGTCGCTATGTGAGGGTAAGGTTTGAACATAAGATATGAGAATAAATAAGTGGGCAGCGATCGGGCACCGAGGCTGTGATGATTGGAGAAGATGAGTACATATCGCATGAGAATTCATGGAAGTCATGGTCCGAATTAGATTCTGTCTATGAGTGTCATTCTCTCGAGGATAGGGTTGTGTGGCGTCAATCTGGGTGCGGTATGAAATGTACCAGTATAAGGATGTCCATATGGAGAAATGAAATTAAAAGGGTGGGAAGGTATTTTCTTCGATTGAATCATTTAGGTTGAGCATGTGGAAATATACGGTAGTGAGTTTGAGTATAAAGTTCAAAGGAATTACGGGTAGCATATTGAGGTAGAGTGCAAGTCGAGAAAATTATGCTTTTTACGTATGTTTGACTGGGCCTAGCAAAGTGGATGACATGATTGTCAAAGTGTTCGAGTAGTACACATGCACAACATGGGGATTGGATGCCGGATGGAAGAGGGGAGGGGAAAAGGATTAGACCAATCCCGCTTGTGCATTTGATAGATGGGGAAAATCAAATTGTTTGCTGATTATTCACCTATTGAGATATTGAAGGTGACTGTATTTGGGGTAATGATGTGAATGTTGAGAATGTGGGTAATGTTTGAGAATGTTGAAATGTTGAATCATTGTTGAATATGTTGAATTTTGAGAATGTGTGAATGTTGAGAATGTGGTTAATATTTGTTTAGTTTATTAAGTTTGAAATTCATGAAATATTAGAGATTTTGAGAAATGGGTTTAGGATTTTAGGATTTAATTTATATGGAAATAGAATGATAGTTAAGCATCCAAATTTGTTTAGGGTTTTAGAGAAATAGAAAGATAATTTGGATGGCTTTATTGTTTTTTATATAATTCGATTAACGGCATGCTTCATTAAATTATTGTATACATTTCATAAGCTTAGAGAACCCATTCAAACATCCGTACATAATAAGTTATCCTAGGTCGCGGTACGTGCATAAATGTGCGTATAACGTTTAGGACATTAGCTTGGTATGTATAGGTTTTTAATTGTCTCGTGTTGGATAGTTTGAGAATAATATGATAATAGGTTGTGTGGCTATTATAATCTTATCATAAATTTGACAAGTATCACGAGTACTCATTTCCCCTCTTATTCTTCGGGTGCAATTATGATGACGACGGGTTTGATGTGTATATCTTTACTTCGTTACCATACAATTAACTAATGATATACACATTAGCCACTTTGTTTTCGTATGTTGTACTTGAAGGATCGAGGGAAATGTTGCCGGAATTTTGTCAAATGTATGATAAGATTGTGTAACACCGTCTAGGGTCATATTATTCGTGAGTGGGTTTAGGACCATCTATCTCTGTAAAAGGATCTTAGGCTCATGTCATATTATTTGTGAGTAAGTGCGTATTTCTCGAACTATGTAGTGAATTACTTCTCGTGTTTGTGGGTAAGGTATGGATCGAGCGTGGGTTTATAGCGATATGAGAAGGGTAGAATATGGTGATGGTGTTAATAACTTTCTAGAGATTGTCGTCAAACACGCCACTAAATTCGAGAGAATAGTCCATATTCTATCCATATTTATGGTGTTTCAACTCCTCAAGATTCTCCCTAAGGTTATAAAAGGTCACCTATATCGGCATGGGTTTGACACAACTTATAAGGTGTGGGTATAGTATGGGGAATAGGAGTCCGTATGAGAGGAAGATGAAGGGTATGATAAAAATGAAGCCAGCAGTAGTATGGAATTAGAAGATTGACCTGAAGATCTAGTTTGTGATTTACTCGATCAACCACATGTATTGGGGCAATTGTTAGCCGATTCGGAGAAGCCTCTTTACCCGGAGTGTGATAAATATACCCGTTTATCAGCTGTGTTGAGGTTGATGAATTTGAAAACGGCTAAAGGCTAGAGTGACAAAAGTTTCATGGGCTTGCTTGGGTGTGGTTAAAGATATACTCCCGGAAGGCAATGTCCTTCCCAATTGTATATATGAGGCGAAGAGGATGTTGTGTCCTATGGGCATGGGGTATAAGAAGATACATCCTCGCTAAACGATTGCATATTGTTTCGAAAAGAACATGCACATAGACAAAAATGTCCTAAGTGTAGTGTACATCGATACAAAATGCAAAAAATCGATGGAGAGAGTGTTGAGGGACCTCCATGAAAGTTGTTGTGGTACTTGTCAATAATACCGAGGTTTAAGTGCCTTTTTCAAGTGCAAGCGATTCGAAGAACTTGACGTGGCATGCCGATGGAAGAGTCTCGTGATGATAAGTTACGTCACCCTGCCGATTCTCCTTAATGGAAGAAGATTGATTCACTGTTCCCAGAATTCGGTAGGGAAGCACGGAATCTACGTGCTGTTCTTTGTACGGACGGAATAAACCCCCACGGTGATCTAAGTAGCAAGCACAACTTGTTGGCCTGTTCTTTTGGTTATCTACAACCTACCGTTGTCATTGTGTATGAAGCGCAAGTACATGATGTTGTCGGTGCTCATTTACGGGCCTAAACAGACGGGAAATGATATAGATGTGTACATGGTGCCTCTTGTTAAAGATTTCAAGATTTTGTCGGATGAAGGTGTTTCGGTTTACGATGCATACCGTCAAGAGTAATTTACATTGCGAGCTATGATCTTCACCACAATCAATGACTTTCTCGCGTACGGAAACTTGTCCGGATACACCATCAAAGGCCACAAGGCATGCCCCATTTGTGCAGAGGGTACTTGCTCCTATCAACTTAAGTACGGAAAAAGACGGCCTATCTCGGACACTTAAAGTTTCTTCCCTTTTCCCATCAATATCGTAAGAAAAAGAAGGTTTTCAATGGTAAAACCGAGATGGATTATGCTCCAACTCCATTAACAGGACATCAAATATATGAGCAAGCGAAGGATCTTGATGTGGAGTTCGGCAAGCCATACCGACGTCAATTCGAAAACGAGTGTGTGGAAAAAGACATCAATATTTTTTGATCTTCCATATTGGAATGAGTTGTATGTGAGATATAGTCTTGATGTAATGGAGAAAAACATATGTGAAAGTCTTATTGGCACTCTTCTTAACATGCCGGGAAGACCAAGGACGGACGAGAAAACACGACTCGATATATGTGAAATTGAAATATGGGAAGAATTAGCATCACAATGAAAGGGGAAGAGAACATATTGCCTCCGGCGTCTTACACATTGAGTAGAAGGGAAAAACAACATTTATGTGAGACCTTGAAGAAACTCAAAGTGCCACTGGGATATTCTTCAAACATTAGTAGACTCGTTTCGATGTCCGATTATAGACTAATCGGTCGTAAATCTCACGATTATCATGCTACGATGCAACAAGTACTCGTCGGTTACTATTCGAGCCATGATGCCAAAACATGTCGAACATGCGATCACAAGACTATACTTATTCTTCACTGCCATATGCAAGCAAAGTCATTGATTTGGAGAAATTAGATGATCTTCGGTGTGGCGTGATCATTATGTTGTAACTTGAGATGTACTTCTCACCTTCTTTTTTGATATCATGGTGCACCTCGTTCTCCATTTGGTGAGAAAAGTGTGATTCTGTGGCCCAATTTTTTTATGGATGGATGTACCCTTTTGAACGTTTCATGAAAATTCTCAAAGGGTATGTTAGAAATCGGTACTAACTGGAAGCATGCATAGTTAAGGCATATACAACTCAGGAGTGTGTCGAGTCCGAGTTGTGAATACTACCCCAAAATGGAAGAAGTTGGTATTCCAAAACATCGATTTATGGGGAAGATCGGTGGGCGGGGAAGCTGGGGCTGATGCTTCTAACAATAAGTCGGGATATTTTACAAAACAGCGATAAAGTGTAGCCATTCATTGATAGCACAAATCCCTCATAATTAGACACTACCGAGGAAAAAATGAGACATGGGTACTGACCTATCATAATCGCACATTTGTGAACTGGTTCAAAGATAGAGTGATCACTAGCCAATTGGAAGAATTATGAGAACATATCTCATAAGCATTAGTCAGCTTAACTAGAGGGCCATAGTTGGAAGTCATATCTTACCGTGGGTATGGCATTAATGGATACTCTTTCTACACAAAGAGTCGGGACATTAGGAGCACCTCGTAAAATAGTGAGGTCACATTGGAGGCTCATGCATTTCATATTTCGAACTCCAAGGATAAAAATCCGGTCGTAGCTAAAATGTCATATTACGGTGTCACTAAGAAGATATGAGAGCTAGACTATGTTGACTTTCGTGAGCCCCGTTTTCTGGTGTAAATAAGTTGACAATAACAACGGTGTTTGAGTTGATGAGATGGGATTCACGATAGTCGATCTCGCAAGAGAAGGACCTAAAAGGTATCAATTAGTTATAGCATCCCAAGCAAGACAAGTGTTCTACGTTGAGGACCCGACCAATGATAAGTGGTCTATTGTTCTTCAAGGGAAGAGGCATGTTGCTGGTGGGGATGATGAAGATATGTGTGAGTTTATTGAGGAGACACCACCCTTCTCCTTGGGAATGCTTGTCGAAAATGAGGATCCCAATTTTAAAGAATTGTTTTTAAGGGTTGACCATCAACAGGGCATATATATTGAAGATAAGTCTAAAGGAGGGGGAAAAAGGCATAAACTATATATAATATCAACTTGGTAAGAACATTAATTTTATTCCAAATAATATCCAATACTTGTTGCTTGTTTTAGAAACTATAGCTTGCTTTTCATTATTTTTGACTTGTAGTATTCATGTAAACAAATGATTTTGTTCGATAAGGATCAAAATAAGGACTAAGTTGTCTAATTAGAAGGGTAGAAGATCATCATTTGATAAGGGCTGTCATTCGGGTAACGTTTCTTGTGAATAATTGTTGCTTAACACACTTTTCTTAGTTTTGGTTGCTAATCTCAGCCCCCGCTTAATGTTTTCTTCAATTTTTATGTTGTAGAACCTCTACCCTTGCACGAACATCGAGAAGCAAAATAAGGACTAAGCTCTGCACTAGAAGGGTAGAAGATCCTCATTCGATGAGGACAAAAAGACTAAGCCTTTCGGGTAAAGTTTCTTGTGCATATTTCTTGTGGATAATTGTTACTCCTTCCCTATACCAACTAATGCCCTTAGTAAGATCAAGGTGTCTCCCGAAGAAACACCTAAAGAGGTAGTAGGATTCATTAATACTGCAGATGGAACCATTACCTTTGATAAAAAGGACTTACTCGAAGAAAGTATTGCACACAACAATGCCATATATTTAAGCGTAACTTACATCAACAAGTTCATACCCTTAACCTTAGTGGACAACGGGTCGAGTTGTAAATATGTTCCGATCAGGATTGCTAGAAGGCTAGGCATCCAAGAGCAACTCTCCAAGCAAACTGTACACCTTAGGGCTTATGACAATTCCAAAAGAACAATTTTACGAATAGTGACTCTCCCCACGAGATGTCGGGCTAGTGGTAAAGAACATCGATTTCTAAGTCTTAGATATCCTTGTCACTTTTAACCTCCTTTTAGGACATCTTTGGTTACAAGACCACCAGGAAATTCCCATTACATTACACCATAAGGTTAAAATGATTGTCAAAGGACAAGTGTTAACTGTTAAGGGGATAATCTATGCACTACAATTACTTCTAAAGAGTATGTAGTTGACAACGAGCACAATGCGAACGACGAAGAGTCTGTATGGATTTCGAAGCTCTAGCTGTTGTGGAAAAGAATGAACCATCTTTAAACTTCCATCCTTATACTAACCTAGCGTCCATTTGATGCTAAGGAAGAAGGGATATTTTCTTGGTCTAGCTATAGGTCAAAGGGAATACCACTATATTTATCCACCCCTTCAACCTACTAATAGCTACAAATTTTATCTAGGCTACCATCCAACTACTAAGAAATTAGTGCAAGCTAACTTGGAAACACAAGATAAGTGGACTGCATCATTAACAGTCTGCTCCATTAAGCCTTATCCTCACACCTTAAATGGGCAATATTTGAAAGAAGGGGATGATTCCCTTAATACGGTTTCCGTTAGCCCTCCCTTTTAAACGAGAAGGGCATCTTAGTCCCATGATTAGTGATCTTCAATGACTTCTAGGTGTAAGAAGGAGATGCCCCTTACCTTTTAAGAAAGAACAGTCCACCACAAACTGTACCAATTTGGTAGAAAGCAACATCTTCGATCCGCTCTTCGAACAAGAGAAGCGCTCAAAGGTTGAATTCGGTTTCGAGTACTATCCTAAGCCATGTCGTATCTAAAATTCGACCCAACAAGGTTCATCACCGACGTAGATGAAGAAGGGTCCAAGTATATCACTTGGATTGACACTAAAGAGGGCCAAGACCTGTTGTCATCCTAGGAGGGCAGTTTGCTTCTAAGTCTAGGGCTAAGGGTAATTTTTCTATTGCTAATTCTGTTTCTTATTCTTCAAATTTTGCAGTTTACGTTTCGAGTCGGATGTACTTCTTTCCTCATACAATAAGATGAATCTTTATGCTTACTCTTTTCCTCCTCCTATTCTTAATTGTTTTGCCTCTAATGATGAACAATAAATCCCTAAAGAATTAATAAAAGCTACGGACGATCATGAAAATCACCGACCAATTATAGAAGAAAGAATAACCATAATTTAGGATTTCTAGATCAACCCTTGTAGACACCTAAAAAGTGTCATGCATTTTCTATTTATTTTATTTGTGGGCTCGATAATGAAATCCCAGTCCTGTTTGCGAACTCGGATCGTGGTCGGAGTCCGATTAGCATGACGAAAGCTAGTAAACGTGAAAGAACCCATTAGCACCACAAAATTATCCTTTTGCTTGGGCCGGCCCACAAATTCATTTTCTTAGGGCCGAACCAAACCCGGGTTGGGCTCCCAACTAGGAAACCCAAACCTGCTAAAAAATAGAAACTTTCCATAATTAAAAGTTGCCAAGATCGGTGCTTGGTCTCCTCCGTATTGGGCAAAAACATAGCGTTTCACTTTTTTCCTTAGCGTCCCGACTTACCACGGAGCTCAAAGTGTCCGTACGAAGTCGTTAGGCCGGCGTTGTACTTCATGGCTTTTCACGCCAAAGTGCTGCGTTTTGCTCCAAGCGCCAACCGAGGCACGGAAGTCAACTTCACCAAACGATGTCGTTTGAGGTTAGTGCCGCACTTCAAGGCTCTTCACAACAAAGTGTTGCGTTTTTCTCCAAGGGCCAATTGAGGCATGAAAGACAAGTTCACAAAACGATGTCGTTTAAGGCCTATGTCGTGCTTCATGGCTCCTCAAGCCAAAGTGTTGCGGTTTGCTCATGAGACTAGTTGAGACACGAAAGGTCGGTTTTCCAAGTGACGCTGTTTTGAGGCCAACGCCGCGCTTCTCGGCACATCGTATGGGATTTCCCATCCCGAGATGATTTTATCCAGTTTTTTCTAGATTTTGGCTAGTTCAATTCGGATGTTTGAATGCTGACTACTTGCTTTTAGGTCATTTTTGTGACCTAGACACTGAGCAAATAAATGGAGGAGTTTATTCCTCATTTTTGGTTACTTGAATGAGGTTGAAGAATTATTGATTCCTAAGCTACATGTCTGTCAAAATTATGCTAAGAGCTACTGAATGCTACTACGGTATTATGATATATTAGCTCATTTTCAGGTAATATCTACTACACTCTCAAATAATCTAGCTACTCCATTCCATTTCCTATTCCTCTACTTTTCACACTACTTTAGCTCTACAAATTCCACAAAATAGCTTACTTCAATCTTGCTTGAAGACTCGGACACTCGTTATATATCTTTCCGAGTCATGTAAAAGGAATCAGGTATAACGATGTCATTTATATAGTGTTTTGATTCCAAGGCATTCTCTGTGTCTTAGAAAATTACTTGAGTGAAATAGTATCTTTTCTATGCGTTTCGGCCTTCACTTATCTATTTAATCGCTTTTCGAGTTAGTGACTCGAAAAGCTGGTTCTTTATTACGAGTCCACTCCCACTCGAGAATCTGACTTGTGATTATTTACTCTACTTGTTTGCAAAGTCGGCATTCGTAGTTCTTTTCGTGCTTAGTCTACATCAAGTATTTCCCACTCGATATTCGTTATGGAACTTGATTCTTTGCTTCGAGACTAAGTCTTATGGAATTCCGAGTATCATGGATATTAGACTCGGAAAGTTCCATTTCTTCTCTAACTCGAGATAATCTATTGGTTAATTATCATGATTATATTATTATCCGTGTCTAACCTTGGACCAAAGTATTTTATACTTTGAGAGCCAGAAGATGTTTTACTTTTGTAGGTTATTCAATCGAGGATATCTTTTCAAACTACAAAAGTAGCCGGCTCGAACGTCAAATCACCAGCGAGATATAGCTTTTCAACCTTCCTGCTCCGAGTCCCGAAAGATTGTGTCGGAAGGCATGCGCTTCCATATCCGGAAAAGCTGGAAGGTCAAGCTTAACGATGGTTTTCACCACACTTTTCAAGACACAACCGATGGTTTTGGGACTTCCAAGAGAGTTGAACCGTTCTCCAACGTCCATATTTCAACGGATACTTTCGAGTGACTCGAAAGCCCTTATCAACGGTCACGAGAGGACTCTCGGTCAGCGAGATGAAGATAACGGCTACTCTGCACTGGTTATCTATAAATAGAAGCCACTTCACAAGACTTGAAGACAGCGGAACATATTGTCAATACACCAACTTGATCAAAGTTATTGTATTTACTTTCAATCTTCAACTTACAACTCCCACTCTGTAATTCATTACTTTACGAGTTGTAAGGTCTTGTACTCGATTACTAAACACTTCTTACATTCTTTGTAAGGTCCCTTGACTAAGCTGTAAGGGTTAACTCGGCTTAGTTGTCCCTAAGCTGTAAGGGTTATCTCGGCTAGGAAGTACTAGATCGAGATAAGGGAATTTACGAGTCTAGGAAAACTTGTATAGAGTTGTCTAAGGGAGCAACTCCGGTTCGATCAAGTTCACGGTATTTTGTGGACTCAAAATAGTGGATTTGACTTCGTGTGCTGGATTGACACGGGCCGTGGTTTTCTGCCCCGGGAGGGTTTCCACGTAAAATCTCTGTGTTCACTTTACGAGTTCATTCTAGACTCGGACATCCCTGCTGAACGTGTTTACTACGATTCATTACATTACGAGTCCATTATTTTCGACCCCTTGCTTAGACTCGGAATCTGTCTTTGTCTCTTCTCTCGTCAAAAGGTGTGCGCTTTTAGAAAGAATTTTTCATCACCCTATTCACCCCCTCTAGGGTGACTCTAACTCTCCCTGAGCAAACCTTCAATTGGTATCGAGCCTAGCCTTTCAGAAAGGATCTAACAGTCCAAAGGTTTAAAGATCGGATGGCTCGGAACACCGGAGAGTTCGACGAAGGTAGATCTTCCAACGAGGCCACCAAAATTCAAAGGTTCAAATTTCGGTCCTTTGGAAGAAGGCGATGGAATGTTTCCTTATGGATCACGACGAAGAAGTATGGGAAATCATACAACAAGGAAACTACATCCCAACGAAGACGAGATGAATTCAGAATCCTTCCAAAGACAAAGGCTGAGTTCACTCCAGCGAAGCGAGAAGTTCGAAAGAACTTCAAAGCCATGAACATCCTCATGTGCGCCATAAGCTCGGAAAGAATATAATCGAGTCTCTGCCTGTGACTCTGCTAAAGAGGTGTGGGACACTCTGGTCAGCACCTACGAAGGTACAAGCCGGGTGAGACAAGCGAAGATCGGTCGAGTATCTTCACAAATATGAGCTTTTCAAAATGGAGCCGAGAAGAGAACATTACTCGGATGTTCATACGCTTCACTGAGATCACCAACAATCTCAAATCTCTGGGAAAGAAAATCTCCCATGAAGAAATGTGCTCGAAAAATTCTCGAAGCCTACCCAAGAAACGATGGGGTCCGAAGGTAAGCTGCCATAGAAGAGGCTCGGAACCTCTCACTCTTGAAGCCGGACGAGCTCATTGGAAAGCTTCGACCCATGAGATACATCACGGAAGAAGAAGATGCTGAGGGTACTTCCAAAAGGAATATCGCGCTTAAAGCCTCGAGAATCCAAAGAAGCAAGTCCAAGCTCCTCGACTCAGAAGATGATCCCATGGCACTCATTGCAAGAGGCTTCAAGAGAATGATGAAGCACAAAAGATGGGATAAAAGGCCAAAAGAAGAATTCTACAAAAGGACAAGAGAGACGAGAAAAGGTAAGTTTTCTTCACCCTCAAAGTCATCCTTGACTAAGAATGCTTGGATGTTTTGAATGTGGCAGCAAAGACCACATAGTCAAGGACTGTCCAAAACGAAGAAGGGACGGGGAAGAAGAAAAAGGCCATGATGGCAACATGGAGTGACGAGGACTCATCGAAGACGACGAAGAATCGGATGACTCAAAGTGTCTAATGGCAATCAGCGACTCAGAAGCCGAAAAGAGTCGGACTCGAGACACGGACTCGAGATAATGAGGAAGCTGATCCTCAAGAGGTAATAAATTATTTCCTCAAATTTTCCAAAGTTGATTTAGCTAAATACATCTTTACTTTGGAAGAAAAGTCCAATTCGATTCTTTTCATTTCAAGGAACAAGCTGGAGTCAATCACTACTGAGAGCACCTTTTTAAAAAATGAATTGGAAAAGCTGAGACTCACACTCGAGAGAACTCAAGACAAGTGCTCAAACTAATGAGGCCGAGTCCGAGTTACTCGGAAAAGAAAATGAGCAAGCGAAACGAAGCTCATTGAGTCTCAAGATCTGGTTTTAAAGTTTTCTCAAGGACAGAAGAACCTTGATATGCTCTTAGGATCACAATGTGTCTCATTTCGAAAAGAAGGTCTTGGTTTCAACAAAGAGGAAGAATCTAATTCTTACTCGGAATTGTTCAAAAGGATTCCAGAAGCTGTTAGGTTCAAAAAGGCTGAGCATGGTCCCATTCACAAAAATGAAAGGAGGACTAAACCCGGACCTATTTACAAAAAGAAACCATTTTCCTCTGTTTCAAAAGGAAAGGTTTTTAAAAGGAAAGAGACACGGACTCGGTTCTACGAAAAGAAGGAGACTCGGATTCGAGACTAAACCCAAAGTCATTCAAATCCGGGTTCCGAAGCACCTTCTTCCTCGAAAAGGACCACGGTAAGGAATGTTACTTGGGTTCGTTAGAGGAAGTGAGAAGGGTTAGATTTTCTCTGTTTTGCGGGTCACTCGGAAAAGATCAAAGGACACTGGTACTGGACAGCGGATGTTCTCGACACATGTCGGGTGACCAAGGACTCTTTTACGAGCTGGAGTCATATAAAGGAGGAAGGGTGACCTTTGGTGATGACGAGTAAGGGCAAGATAGTGGGCATTGGGAAGATTGGTAATGGAAACAATCTGGTGAGCCCGGTCTACCTTGTCAAAGGACTTAAGTACAACTTACTTAGCATCTCCCGACTTTGTGACAAAGGTCAAGAGGTAAAATTCACTCAATCCAAGTGCTACATCACGGATGAGACCACCAAAGAGGTAAAGCTCTCGGGTAAGAGATCGGGTAATACCTACATCATTCCTCTTTCGACCCAAGTCGGAACTTATCCTGTTTAAAAGCATATCTTCAAGATGATTCTTGGATTTGGCATCGTAGATTAGGTCATATTAGCATGCATACTATCAAAAAGCTTGCATCTCTTGGTCTAGTTAGAGGATTACCTAGCTGTGCGTTTGAGAAGGATAAAGTATGTGGAGCATGCACCAAAGGGAAACAAGTCGAGATCTTCATTCAAATCTCTGAAGACAGTTTCCACATCCAACGTGCTTGAATTACTACACATGGACTTATGTGGTGAAATCCTGTAAAGAGTCTCGGAGGTAAATCTTACATACTTGTTATTATTGATGATTTTTCAAGATTTACCTGGGTGTGTTTTACGAAGCATAAGAATGAGGCCTTCAAGGAATTCAGCAAGCTACGTAGAAAGATTCAAGTTGAGTCTCGGACTCGGATTCAAAAGATTCGAACCGACCATGGAAGGGAGTTCGACTACTCGGAATTCTCGAGTTTTGCGAGAGGAATGGAATTTCTCACAACTTCTCGGCACCCGAACTCCTCGGCGAGAATGGAGTAGTTGAGAGAAAGAACAGAACCCTTGAAGAAATAGCAAGGACGATGATGATTGAACACAACCTGCCTTACTATTTGCAGGCGGAGGCGGTAAACACGGCCAACTACACTCTCAATCGTTGCCTCATCGAGACCCATTACGAAGAAAACACCTTATGAGCTCTACAAAGGAAGGAAGCCAAATATTTCCTATTTCGGATCTTTCGGGTGTAAGTGCTTTGTCCACAACAACGGTAAGGATCATCGACCAAGTTTGATGCTCGGTCGAGACGAAGGAATTTTTCTAGGTTACTCTTCTCATAGCAAAGCTTATCGTATATTCAACAAGAGAACTAACAAAGTGGAAGAAAGTATCCACGTAGTGTTTGATGAGCTTGAACAGGGAAAACCAAGTGAATCTTCATACTCGGAAGCTGAAGCTCGAAAGGATGATGACGAAGATGAGTCTATAAAGACTCGGAAGGAGACCACTCGAACGAGGAAGCTCGAGAATGAGACAACTCTAGAGGTCGCTCGGAACGAACAAGTCAATGAAGGGGATCACTCAGAACAAGCTTACGAAGATCAAGCAATTCAACCCACAAACCTGGTGAATCAAAGGACTGGTAAAGCATTCAAATTTACTCCCAGTCATCCCCAAGAAAACATTATTTCGATATCAACGGTGGGGTAAGAACTCGTTCTTCTCTTCATAATCTATGTGCATTCACTGCATTCATTTCACTAACTGAACCCAAAAATGCACTAGAAGCCCTTAATGAACCCGAATGGGTAGAGGCCATGCAAGAAGAGCTGAATCAATTCGAGAGAAACCAAGTCCGGACTCGACCAACCGACCTTCGACCACCCGAGTTATAGGAACCAAATGGGTTTTCAAAAACAAAGCTGGATGAGGGTGGAGTAGTAGTCGAGAAACAAGGCTAGACTTGTAGCTCGGGGTTACAATCAAGAAGAAGGAATTGATTGTGGGAAACCTTTGCACCAGTAGCTAGAATTGAAGCCATTAGAATATTGTTGGCATTTGCATCCTGCATGCATATTAAATTATATCAAATGGATGTTAAGTGTGCCTTTCTCAATGGTTTTATTGAAGAAGAGGTCTATGTTGAGCAGCCTCCTGGTTTTGAAAACTCAGAATTTCCAAATCATGTTTTCAAACTCCAAAAGGCTCTCTATGGTCTTAAGCAAGCCCCTAGAGCTTGGTATGAAAGAGCGAGCGGCTTCTGGTTCAAAATGATTTCAAAAGAGGTCGGATCGACAAGACTCTATTCATAAAGACCAAAGGGAAAGATTTTCTCATTGTTCAAATATATGTAGATGATATTATTTTCGGTGCTACTAATGAATTTACGTGCGAGAATTTTACGAGTTGATGAGTCAAGAGTTCCAAATGAGCATGATGGGAGAACTCAATTTCTTCCTTGGATCTGCAAATCAAACAAGACAAAGATGGAATCTTTGTTCATCAATCAAAGTACACCAAGGAACTGCTGAAGAAATACAAACTTCAAGATGCAAAGCACGCATCTACTCCTATGAGCGACGAGTATAAAACTCGACTCGGAAGAGACGAGGTAAAGCGGTAGATCGAAACTCTATCGAGGTATGATTGGATCACTGCTATATCTTACTTCAAGCGGACCGAGATATAATGTTCGGTGTTTGTTTATGTGCACGATTTCAAGCTAATCCAAAGGAATCACATCTCACTGCGGTGAAGAGAATATTCGAGATATCTTGCAGGCACTCGGAATCTAGGACTATGGTACTCCAGAGACTCGGGCCGAGTCGGCCGGGTACTCGAGACGCGGACTACGCGAGGATACAAAGTTGATCGAAAGAGCACATCCGGAGCTTGCCGGTTTACAGGTCAATCCCTAATATCCTGGCACTCAAAGAAGCAAAACTCGGTAGCTCTATCAAGCTGCGAAGCTGAATATATTGCCGCTGGAGCTTGTTGCGCTCGAGATTCTCTGGATAAAACAACACTTGAAGGATCTTGGACTAACTCTCAACTCTGTCCCAATCAAATGTGACAATCAAAGCGCAATCGGTATCACTAAGAATCTGTCCGGCACTCAAAAACAAAGCATATTGAAGTCGGGTATCATTTCTTACGCGATCACTCGGAAAAGGGTGACATTACACTTGAATTCATTCCTACTAATCTTCAATTAGCTGATATCTTTACTAAGCCTCTTGGTGAAGATCAATTGCATTTTATTCGGAATGAGCTTGGTATGTTAAATGCTTAGTTTCGCGTTATGATTCTTGCATTTTTACGTGCTATGTGCTTTAGTTGTCAATAACCATTGGTTCGAGTTGATCATGTGATCTTGGGCTGATAGTTATTTACGTGTTTACGAGTCACTCGAAACTTTTACGAGTCAAACTCGGATGTAGAGAAAATTGGACATCAAATTTTACGAAGCTATCTCTAGAACAGTGGAGAGCTTCGGATCATATTTTCAAACTCTTTTTCTCTCTCTTTCTCGAGCGCTGCGATCGGATCTTAGCCGCAGATTTCAAACCATTGTTATCTCAACCGTTGAAGGAGAAGCTGTCACACGGGCATTAATGATCGATGGACGGGTAAGACGGAACGGAGTTACTTAACGGATAGTGAACGGGCGCGCGTTTTCTTTATAAATAACGTCTATTCATCTTCCTCTCGGTATTCTCAAACTCCTTCCCTCTCAAACGAAAACCCTCTCGCGGAACTTTTCTACGTGAACAGTGTTCCCTTGATCATCTGCAAGCGTTGAAGAAGCTCTCTCTCTCTCTCTCGTAAGTTTTCATTGCTCTCTTCTCATTTTTTTCGTTTTCTTCTCTTCTACACCTCCATCTCTTTCTCTTTCTTTCGAAAAGTTTCATCTTTTCATCTCTCACAATGCCTAAAAGAGGAAACCACCCCGACTTTCAGGTTTCTTCATCCTCCAAAAGCCCCGCACCAACAAGCCGGAAAGCTCAACCCCCTCAAAACCAATTGTCACCCGGCATCTTGCATTTGGACGACAAGTTCTTCCCAACAACCAAATTTTCTTGGTTGCCCAACATCAAACCACGAGAGTCTACTATTTCTTGTGTTTCGGCGAGTTCATCTATCCTGAACTCGTTTACGAGTTTTATACTCACCTCTCTCACTCTGAAAATGTTCTAACCTCTAGGGTTCAGAACATTACCGTTCAGTATCAACACCTCTCTCCTTCACCGTACTGTTCAAAGTTTCTTCTCTTTTCTTGAACAGCAACCCTATCCCCTTCACTTGAAGTCGCCGACGACTTCTTTGAAAAATACGCTAAAGAATTCCACGGGTCCGGAAAGAACTTTTACGTGACTCGGTTGAAGTCGAAGCCGAGGCTTACGTGTTTCTGCTGATGAGAACCTTCTTCTCTCGGCATTCTAGCAAGGAGAACCCCAACTCCAAGCACCTCAAAGCTCTCTTCGATATCCTGGAGGGATACGAAGTCGACCTCTTCCCCTCCATCATTGAGCAAATGGCGCTGTGCCGGCTCAACTTCAAACTAAGAAGAACACCTCCCTTCCTTTCGGTGCTCTTCTCACCCTTGTCTTCAAACAATTCCAAGTTCCTCTTCCCTCGACCCTAACGCGGTGTGCAGGCGGCCATTGTGGTCGGCAAGAAGGAACTCCGAGGGTACGGATACCGGGAAACTAACCACGGTGTGCGGGTTCACAACTTCGGAGGCGAGGCCTCCTTCTCCACCTCGGACTCGGAAATCAACCCCTCTCCCTCTTCCCTCTTCACCTGGTGGTGCCTCCACCTCCGGTGCTTCCAAAACTCTCTCTGCCCTCTTGTCCCCTGTCTTCATGGACAAGATCACCTCTGTGTCTTCGATTTCGAGAGACATGCTCGGAGGTTTCAAATCTGTCCTTCGAGGTCGACCATTAACCAAAAGACCAGGTCGAGTCCCAAATCCGAGAAGCGACGAGTCTCTCGTTCTTGAGATGAGAGAGCTGGTTAAGGAGCGAGAAAGAGCTGGCTGAGCTCCTCGAGAGAGACGGTCCAAGGCGGCTCGGGACCCGGACAACTCGGACCCATCCGAGGCGTCTTCGAGCCCGAGCCGACCTCCTCGGAGAGCGAGGAAGCGAGGAAGCGAGAGGAAGAAGCGGAAGATGCGGCGGAGGACGGCGAGGAACCTGCGGTGAGGCGGCCCCTTCCGGGCAAAGGGAAGAAGAGGCCGTGGCAGCTAGCTGAGGACGGCACTGCTCCCCAAGCTCAAATCGCTGTACTCGGCTCGGACGGCGGTGCGAGTGGGTCGGAAGATCTCGCTCCTCCGGCGAGTCGGCCGGAGCAGCCCCCTCCGGCCCCAGAGGTCCCAAGGGTAGAACCCCTCGATCCACTTTCTCCGGGTCGGCCACTCGGAGCTGAGCCCCTGCGAGTGTTCCGGTTCTCCCTTCGCCGCGCTCAAGCACATCGTCAAGATCTTATCGGCGCCGGCGCACCTCCGCCTCCACTCACAAATCCCCTCCTCCCTAGTTGGAGCCATGCACCGAGTCACGATTCCTCGGTGCCTCCGGAATTTCGTTTTTCAAAATTTTCTTTTTGTCCAGACAACTTATGTGTATTACTTGTACTTTTCTCCCTTCTTTTTGTTTCTTGTTTTTCTTTGAAAGGCAAGGGGAGAAATGTAGTCGAAGCTGGTTGTCTTGTCTAGGGGAGTTCTTTCCGCCCTTGTAATTTTTTAAATGAACTGAATGCATTTCCTTATTAATTTATGAGTTCTTTATTTTACGAGTTAATGAGTTCAAGCATACTTTATTTTGCTACGATATAGTATACGTTGCTCCGATTCATTCAATATTGTCTTACTATTACTCACACTACTCGGAATCATTCTATTTCCCTCTAACAAAGTTTTTGTTTAAGTATGGAATGCCTTTCATCAAAAAGGGGAGATTGAAGACTCGGATCATTGTTATATATCTTTACGAGTCATGTAAAAGGAATCGGGTATAACGATGTCATTTATATAGTGTTTTGATTCCAAGGCATTCTCGTGTCTTAGAAAATTACTTGAGTGAAATAGTATCTTTTCTATGCGTTTCGGCCTTCACTTATCTATTTAATCGCTTTTCGGTTAGTGACTCGAAAAGCTGGTTCTTTATTCTAAGTCCACTCCCACTCGAGAATCGACTTGTGATTATTTACTCTACTTGTTTGCAAAGTCGGCATTCGTAGTTCTTTTCGTGCTTAGTCTACATCAAGTATTTCCCACTCGATATTCGTTATGGGACTTGATTCTTTGCTTCGAGACTAAGTCTTATGGAATTCCGAGTATCATGGATATTAGACTCGGAAAGTTCCATTTCTTCTCTAACTCGGATAATCTATTGGTTAATTATCATGATTATATTATTATCTGTGTCTAACCTTGGACCAAAGTATTTTATACTTTGAGAACCGAAAGATGTTTTACTTTTGTAGGTTATTCAATCGAGGATATCTTTTCAAACTACAAAAGTAGCCGGCTTGAACGTCAAATCACCAGCGAGATATAGCTTTTCAACCTTCCTGCTCCGAGTCCCGGAAGATTGTGTCGGAAGGCATGCGCTTCCATATCCGGAAAGCTGGAAGGTCAAGCTTAACGATGGTTTTCACCACACTTTTCAAGACACAACCGATGGTTTTGGGACTTCCAAGAGAGTTGAACCGTTCTCCAACGTCCATATTTCAACGGATACTTTACGAGTGACTCGAAAGCCCTTATCAACGGTCACGAGAGGACTCTCGGTCGGCGAGATGAAGATAACGGCTACTCTGCCTGATTATCTATAAATAGAAGCCACTTCACAAGACTTGAAGACAGCGGAACATATTGTCAATACACCAACTTGATCAAAGTTATTGTATTTACTTTCAATCTTCAACTTACAACTCCCACTCTGTAATTCATTACTTTACGAGTTGTAAGGTCTTGTACTCGATTACAAACACTTCTTACATTCTTTGTAAGGTCCCTTGACTAAGCTGTAAGGGTTAACTCGGCTTAGTTGTCCCTAGACTGTAAGGGTTATCTCGGCTAGGAAGTACTAGATCGAGATAAGGGAATTTCGAGTCTAGGAAAACTTGTATAGAGTTGTCTAAGGGAGCAACTCTGGTTCGATCAAGTTCGGGGTATTTTGTGGACTCAAAATAGTGGATTTGACTTCGTGTGCTGGATTGACACGGGCCGTGGTTTTCTGCCCCGGGAGGGTTTCCACGTAAAATCTCTATGTTCACTTTCCGAGTTCATTCTAGACTCGGACATCCCTGTCGAACGTGTTTACTCGATTCATTACATTACGAGTCCATTATTTTCCGACCCCTTGCTTAGACTCGGAATCTGTCTTTGTCTCTTCTCTATCAAAAGGTGTGCGCTTTTAGAAAGAATTTTTCATCACCCTATTCACCCCCCTCTAGGGTGACTCTAACTCTCCCCGAGCAAACCTTCATTGCTCGTCCACCGCCATACTTTTAGATCCTGTTCATAAACTAAGTCGTTAGGTGGGACAACCTGAGGGCACCAGATTTACCTTCAATCCCATTTACGGTTTATTTTAATTTATTCCTTTGATTCTTTTTGTATTGTGGATCAAGATGTAATCACTTTTAATTCATCCACGCCCATTGTAACTTTTAATTTCTCACTTTCCTTTATTGCTTTCTTTTACGACTTTCTTATATGTTATTCATTGCTTTCCTAGCATGCCTTCATTGATTTAATTTTCATTCTCCACATGTTTTATGATTGACTTGTTTCAACACATTTTTTAAGTCACAATTCAAACTAGTAAAGGTCGTCCGTTGACAGAGCGGAATGAAGAGCTTAGTTTTTAAAAACAAACTGGATGAGGATAGGTTAGTAGTCGAAATAAGGCTAGACTTGTGGCTCGAGTCATAATCAAGAAGAAGAAATTGATTGTAGGGAAACCTTTGCATCTGTTGCTAGGATCGAAGCAATCGGAATCCTGTTGGCATTTGCATCTAGCATGAAAATTAAGTTGTATCAAATGGATGTTAAATGTGCTTTTCGAATGGTTTCATTCTAGACGGAGGCTATGTTGAGCAACCCCTGGATTTGAAAACTCAAAATTTCCAAATCATGTTTTCAAATTGCAAAAGGCTTTATATGGTCTTAAACAAGCTCTTAGAGCTTGGTATGAAATCATGACCGAGTGTCTTGGTTGAAAATGATTTCAAAAGGGGTCAGATTGACAAAACTCTTTTCGTAAAAATCAAGGGAAAAGATTTCCTTATTGCTCAGATTCATGTTAATGATATTAATTTTAGAGCTACTAATGAAACTCTATGTCGAGAGTTTTCTCGGTTGATGAGACGAAGTTCCAAATGAGCATTATAGGAGAACTCAATTTCTTTCTTTGTCTACAAATTAGACAAGACAAAGATGGAATTTATGTCCATCAATCTAATTATACCAAGGAGCTATTGAAAAAGTGCAAACTTTAAAATGTGAAACATGCAGCCACACCTATGAGTAGCAGTATGAAACCGGACTCGGACGAAAAAGGTAAAGTCTGTAGTTACGAAACTTTTATAGAGGTATGATTGGATCTCTCCTCTATCTCACATCTAGTAGGCAAGACATTATGTTTAGTGTCTGTCACGTGTGCAAGATTTCAAGCTAATCTAAAAGAATCGGATCTTACTGCGGTGAAGAGGATTTTCGGATATCTTGCAGGGACTCGGAATCTTGGTCTATGGTTTTCAAGAGACTTAAAACTGACCCTCATTGGATACTCCAGTGCTAACTATGCTGGATACAAAGTTAATAGAAAGAGCACATCGAAGCATGCCAATTTCTAGGTCAATCCCTCATATATTGGCACTCAAAGAAACAAAACTTAGTTGCTCTATCAATTATTGAAGTTGAGTACATTGCAGCTGGAGCTTGTTGTGCTCGGATTCTGTGGATCAAGCAGCACTTGAAGGATCTTGGACTCTCATTCAAATCTATCCCAATCATGTGTGACAATCAAAGTGCAATCAGTATCACTAAGAATCCAGTTCAAGCACTCAAAGACAAAGCGTATTGAGGTTAGGTATCATTTTCTAAGAGACCATTCTGAGAAAGGTGATATTGTGATTGAGTTTATTCCTACTAAGCTTTAATTAACCGATATTTTCACTAAGCCTCTTATTAAGGATCAGTTTTCTTTCATTAGGAATTTTCAATCAAAAATGCTTGAGGAGCAAATGAAGGAGAAATAAAAAGGAAATAAAGTCACCATTATGTTATAAGGAATAAAAATTAACAAAAATAAATAAAAGACTTATTTAATCTTTGTATGAAAACAAAAGGCTTGAAAGAGGTTTAAAACTTGATGTCATCTATCCCGAACCGAGAATCTTTCGGGGCGAAGGTACGAAACATAGAGATAAGCCCTTCCGTTCCGCCTGTTAACGGACGACCTTTACTAATTTCGAAGTGAGTTTAATAGAAGTGTTCCAGGTAAGCACACAACATATTAAATGTAAAATTAAATCAACCAAGACATGCTTAGGAAAGCGATAAACATATATATGAAAGTAGTAACCGAAAGAAAAAAACAAAAGCGAACAAAAAATAAAAAGATTACAGAGGGCGTGGAAGAATTAAAAGCGATTACGTCTCTTCTCCACAACACCAAAAACAATAAATAGCATAAATCAAATAAGCCGTAAATGCCTTAACGAGGATCCGATGCCCTCAAGGCGTTCCACCTATTGATTTGGGTCTTGAACCGGATCCGAAAGCATGACAGTGGTAAACCGAAAGTGGCTTTTGTGAATTTTAGTGAAGTTGGAATGATGTATGTGAATTATGAAACCAAGAGCTTAGAATACATAGAGCGAGTCAATAACTTTTAGTTAGATTTCAAGCATTGTTTAGCGAGCAATTGGCATAGGAAATGGCCATCCATAAAATGAGAGTCGAAGATCTCTATTTATAATGAAGAATTAGCTCACAAAATGACCTAAGGAACAACTTAAATACCCATCCAAATGAAGCAGCTAACCGCCCAAAAATAAGAAAAAATCCGACCAAATTTGCCTTTAAGTGAGATCCCGTGGACAATGTCGAGATCTGCGAGACAAGTCAAGATATGACGTCGTATAGTCAAATCATCCTTCCGTGTTGCAACTGGTCACTATAACAAAATGTAGTGTTTGGGCAAAAACTCCCGCAAATGCGACGCGGTTAAGAAGAGCATCGTTTTGTGAAGTAGGGCTACGTGTGTGAGTTGGATGCAAGGAATAAAACGCAGCGTTTTGGTAATGCTTACCATGAAATGTAGCATTAGTCAATACGATGTTCTACGGATGAATTAAGTTTCGTGTCTCGGTTGGATGTTGAAGATGAAACATAGTGTTTAGCATGTAGCATGGCCTAATATGCGCCGCTAGTCAAAGGTTGACGTTGAGGGTTGACCGGACTTGGAATGGGTGAAAAAATGTGTTTGTGAGCCGGCCCAAAGCAAGTAACATTTATTTTTTTGCTAAGAGGATTTTTGTGGTTAAGTGGCTTCCGTTATGCCAATCAAAATCTGACCGTGATCCGAATCCAAAAACATGACTGGGATTTCATCACCGGGATGACAAAATAAAATACGTAAATAAAAGAGATAAGAGTGACATGATTTAGGTGTCTACATGACTATAGATCTTAGTTGTCTAGTAGGCACCTTTTCTCTTCATTTCCATGCTTGGATGAATGTGGTTGTTTTTATTATTTAATCACCTACTTATGAGCCTTTAGGTTAGGTCGAAGTGCATGCGAATAAAGTACAATAATTAAATTTTTCGACTCAGTCTAATATGTGCATGGTTTGCCAAAAGTCAAAATTTTCCTTCTTTTTCTAGGTCAATCCACTAACTACATTTCTGAGTCATCCCAACAATTCATCTTAGTCTAGGTTTCAGGTAGCCATCGTTCGCCGGCGGCGCCACCACTGGTCAACCAAGGAGAGTCCTGCATGGGACCCTTCACTCTCTTCGAGTTAATCTTTTTATTTAGGGTTTTGGCTTTTTTAGTGTTTTGCATTCCATTTTGCATTTCATTTTGCTTATAGCCAAAAATATATTCATGTCAACATAGTTGAGTCCATTTATACATTTTACTTGTACATTTAGCCAAAAATAAATTCATCTCACATTAGGTGAGTCCATTTTACATTTTATTTTTCATTTAGCCAAAAATTAATTCATCTCAAATTAGATGAGTCCATTTTGGATTCTATTTTTGCATTTTTAGCCAAAATAAATTCATCTCCAACAAGATGTATCCATTTTTGCATTCCATTTGTGCATTAGCGAAATTACAAAATCATCCCTAACAAAGCCATACGCATCATTACATTTCATTTCGGTTGCTTTGCATTCCTTATGTGCATCCAAATAAAGGCATTCTTCCTTAGTTCCTTTGGGTCATGCACTTGAATCCCTTCCTCCCAAAAGTTGGTGTTCCTTCACATGGTCCTAAGCAATTATCATTTGGGCTGCAGAATAAGGAAGCTTGCCGCCATTGGGTTTCATCGAATCCGAACTTTAAAGGGTTAGAATGCCTCAACAAGGAGTTAGGAACCTCTTCCCCTCGTTCTACACCTCGCTCTACATCGGTGCCACCCACATCGGTGCACACAACATCGATTCAGTGAATCTCCTGTCGTAGGACAGTACCCAAAAACAATTCCCCTCGATGGAAGAAGTACTAGAACAATATCACATCCTTGCTTTGCTCAATGAATCCTCAGCCAAGATGGAAGCTCAAATTGAGGGTCGGGACAAAAATATAAAGTCCATATTTGAAACTCTTACAGTCATTTTAAACACTCTTTAGGATAATTAGAGCGTAGGTGAAGAAGAAGTAGGAGGAGGAGGCTCTCCATCTGATCCTTCACCGGAAGCTAGTCCGGAACATAAGCCTAAGTCTTTTCCGCCCATAGATCGAGATAAAACAAATGTTAAGGGAGTCTTCGATATTCAAGAGTCACTACTTTGATCTCATGGGATTCACTTCAATTACCAATGTTTGATATTTCATCACATTCTATTAAACTAAAACAAGCTACTCAGTTGGCAAAAACAAGGTTCATTTTAAGTCGATGGATTATGGATGTTGAACTGCTGGAAAATGGCATCCTTGAAATTTGTTATTTCGACTCAATCAACTCTAAAAGATTTTGAAACTTTTCGTTTTCTGTTTCAACTATTACCACACGTTCATGAAGAACCTCAATTTTCTTTCTAACGAGTATGGAGTTCAATTTCTAGTTTAGCTCTAGTAGGACAAGGTCCCCTTAAATCTTTTGCCTTTACTCCTCCATTGCCAACTACTTGATCTTTCAATTTTGATTTGAAAACCTTATTAGCAACTCTGCACATTAAATAGGAAAAATGCATATACAAAACATAAATATCGTGTAACATGTTATAAAAATTATTTTACAAAAACACAACTTACCTCCGGATGGGAAAGAGAAGGGTCTTTTTCTATAACATCTCGGATTTCATCCTATAAAGTACAACAATGACATTAATACATCGCACTTGCCAACTAAAGTTAAAAATGTAGGCTTATAATATTATACGTACATATTTTTTGAGTTATCTCTAGAGTTGCAAGCTCATCACCCTTTTTATGAGTTTCACGGAACATTTGAAGAAAATATGGCTCATTCCCTTCCTTTGCAACCTTCTGCTGCAGATAGTAGCAGCTGCTGGCTACTGACGAGCCTTCCGCTGCTCCTGGTTGCAGCGAGCCAGCAGAGTAGCTATCTCGCTGATGGCGGCTGCAGATGATGAGCAACGATCGGCAGTAGCGGATGTTAGCTACTGCAGATGTCCTGTAGGCTCGTTACGTCTACTACAAATGTCCTGTGGGCCTCATAACAATAAGCAACATCAGCAAAGCAAACACTAGTAACTAGTAAATTATGATCAACAAGCAAACCCATATGGTAGGATACACTAAGCTTATCTGTTGCAATAAAGGAAACATATATTCGATAAATGTGAATACATCAATATGAATAATTAACTATGAAAGAAAGTGCAACTATATTTCATCTTCGTCTCTTTCTAGATCTTTGTCCATCCTCCAGATTTGCTTCATTTTAAAGGGTATGACCAAGATGAATTTCTTTGGGAAAGCAAAGGAACAACTACTCATAATTGAAATTTGTAAAAGTCATCGATGATAATGTACAACAAACGTGAAACGAAATGTTTCATGTGCTTCTTTATCCGATGCATTGTTTTTCTCTTCCTTTGATCATTGCAGTCTATCTCTTTCTATTTTCACTTCTCTTCAACTTCTATATCTGACATACATTCTTCTTAGTTTGACCTATAGAATTGTGATTATGATTAATCTTGGTTTCCTGTGATGTTTAGTTCCTTTCTTTTCTCGATTGTATATCATTATTTTATTACAAATTGAGGGTTGTCTTTTAGTTAAGCTGGAGAAAGGGTGTTCTAGAAAGGCTTAACATGCCTGAATTGAAATATAAGTGGGAAGGGACCTTTGGATTTTGGAGGATTAGCATTTTCTGACTTTTTTCTATCTTATTATATTCGAGCATATGTTTTGGTTTTGGTCCGACTAGGGTGGTCAAACATAGGGACTGCGCAACTTTTTAGTGACTCGACTCTTGAGAAATGTGTGAACTTGTGTATTAAGTTTGAGTATTTTGAGGGTTAAGTGGCTTGGCATACTAGAGTAAATGTCTCACCAAGATGTCCTTTTCTCTTGTTTTTGAATGTCTCTGTAGCCAACACCTTTTGAATCGGCATCTATTGGAACTTAGAAGTAACCTCTTTGCTATATTGTTCTAGGTCTAAGCCTGCATAAATCTTACATTCTTACCCCTACCTCCACCACCCAGATTTGGTGGGAGTACTAGGGAATGGTTTGGTTTGGTTTGGTTTGATTGGTTATATGAATCATAGTGGTTCAATGTTACCTGGTTTTAAGCTTTATGAGAATTTGATCTTTTTGATAGTTGAACTGTATAAGAGGTCAACTAATCAAAGCTTTGCCCAATGTCATCTTTGAGATGCATCATAGCTACTCAAAAAGGGAAAGAGGGAGGTCAACTGGTCAAGGATTGTAACCATTGGGTCTAAAATGCACATTGAGCACTCGTGTGATTATGAAAATCGTACTTGTACTTGTATTTTCTATTAACCCTCGGACACATTATGGGAAAAAAGAATAATATCTTAACCTCTTGATTATGAAATTCTTCTGCAACTTTTCTTAGTCTTTGTTCCCACTCGTAACATAACCTTTCTCTCGCTATCACAGCTGGAAGTATCGACTCGATGTGTCCTTGTTGCTGAATTGTTCTTTTAGTGTTTTATTTTCAAATGAAAGTGATTCACATATTAACTCGTGAAATTGATGGAAATTGATTGTTCACTATGCTTTCGGGGTTCAATGAGTTTGAAGCCTATGCTGAAAAGTTTGTATTGTTTGATACAATCCTCTTTGAGTTGTGGTGTGAATCAAGATGACTATGGTTAAACAACTCTTTCTCTCGCCTCTCTCAATTATGCCAAGCTCACCAAATGACACAATTCGACATAAGCTACCAAAATTCATAATACTAAGAAACAACGAGTGATAAGCTATTTCAAACCTCCAATTTCACCCAATAATAATAAAAATCGTGGACACACAATCGCACAAAATATAAAAGTATTAAAGATTACAAATCAAACAACTACAAAATTAGTGGATAATTTTCAGAACATAAAGCCTCGTACTGGATGCAATGCTGAGGAGTATCGGAACAAATCAAAGCACAAACTTAGATGTGCAAAGAGAAATAAGAGGCCAGCAATTCGAGGGCTGCAGCGAGTTAGTCGGAGGCGAGTGCCAAGGAGTACAGATCCGCAAGTCGTTAGTAGTAGAAGGTTGAGCCCAAAATTAAAATTCAATCAAAATTCTATCAAAATTCAATCAAGAAAACCTAGAATTTGATTCCATCCTCAATAGAAACAAAAAACCCATAACAAAATTCAATATAAACAAGAAAAAAATACATTAAAAGGACCTGTTTAAACTTCGGATCGGGCAAGGGCAGCGCTTCCTCGGCCGTTGATTGAGCGTCGATGGCCGGTGTGAATGAGGAGGGCGGAGGGTGAGAGGGTAAGAGCGAGAGAGGGGTAGGTAAGAGCGAGCGAGGGTGGGTTTTCCACTGGGAACGAACTCCCGCTAGCAATTGAGTGTCGGAAAGAGAGAGTGTGCGAAAGAGAGAGCGAGCAACGACTACGATTGAGGGCGGAGGGCGACGACCGGTGATAGCCGATGGTGGAGACTCAGCATAAGCAGCGGAAGCGAACGAAGGCCGAGGCGAGAGATGCAAGACAACCGAACGAGAATTAGGAGGGCTAATTTTGATTAAGGGAAAATTTTTAATTTATTTGTTAAAAATTTATTTTAAAAAAATGAAATACTAATTATAATTAAATTTTTAATCCTAATATTATTAACGACCAACATATTAAAAGTAATAACCAGCAATTTTTTTGTTCGTTGTGTAATAATAATAATTTGATAAAATTAAATGACGAAAAATTAATTTCATCGTTATTAGTTACTTTTAACGACCAATTGTATGATTCGTCGTTAAAATGTCGTCGTTAAAAGCCTAATTTCTAGTAGTGCTTGAGCCACAAGTCTAGCCTTATTTCGACTACCAACCCACCCTCATCCAGTTTGTTCTTGAAAACCCATTTGGTTCCTATGACTGGGTGGTTAGAAGGTCGTTTGGTCAAAGTCCGGACTTGGTTTCTCTCAAATTTATTAAGTTCCTCTTGGATGGCCTCTACCCATTCAAGTTCATTTAGGGCCTCTAGTGCATTTCTGGGTTTAGTTAATGATACAAATGCAGTGAATGCACATAGATTTTGCAAAGAAGAGCGAGTTCTTACCTCACTATTAATGTCGGACAAGATGTTCTCGAGTGGGTGGCTCGAAGCATATTTGAATGTTGTACTGTTCTCCGGTTCAGCAGATTTGTTGGTTGTATTGGCTGATTGTCACTATTCTAATCGACCGAGCCTCGCTCATCCGCTTGATCTTCAGCATTCCGAGCTGGCTCTTGAACTGGTTTAGTTTGAGTTATGACGTTCGAGTTGCCTCATTATGAGCTGCTTTCCTTTTACTTTGTCCGAGCTCATCATCGGTAAGATCATCTACATCTCGGCTGAGTTTCGGATCCGAGAATGTTGACTCACTTAGTTTTCCCCGATCAATCTTATCAAAGACAACGTGGATGCTTTCTTCTAGTTTGTTAGTTTTTTTATTGAAAATACGATATGCTTTACTATGAGATGAATAACCCGGAAAGATACCTTCATCCGACAGAGCATCAAGCTTGGTCAGGTGATCCTTACCATTATTATGAATTAGCACTTACATCCGAAGGGTTTGAAGTATGAGGTGTTGGGTTTCTTTCCCTTGTAGAGCTCGTATGGAGTTTTCTTCAAGATGGGTCTAATGAGGCATCTGTTCAATGTGTAGTTTGTCTGTGTTGATCTGCCTCGGCCTAGAAATAGTAAGGCGGATCATATTCAATCATCATTGTCCTTCTTATTTCTTCAAGAGTTCGGTTATTTCTCTTCACTACTCCATTCTGTTGAGGAGTTATAGGTGTTGAGAAGTTGTGAGAGATACCATTCTTATCGCAGAACTCTGCAAATTTTGAGTAATCGAACTCCCTTCCATGGTCGGTTCGATTTCTTCTAATCTGAGTCCGAGACTCTACTTGAATTTTCCTGCAGAGCTTGCTTGAACTCTTTGAAAGTTTTATTTTTGTGCTTAAGAAAACAAACCCGGGTAAATCGTGAGTAGTCATCAACAATCACAAATACATATGATTTACCTCCGATACTCTTTATAGGGATTTCACCACATAAATCCATATGCAACATTTCAAGCACTTTGGATGTGGAAACAGTTTTGAGAGATTTGAAGGGTGATCTAACCTGTTTCCCTCTTGTGCATGCTTCACGATTTTATCTTTCTTAAATGCATAGTTAGGTGAACCTGTAACTAAACCATGAGATAGAAGCTTTTTATAGTATGCATGCTAACATGACCTAGTCTACGATGGCATGTCCAAGAATCATCATGCAATCAAGAATCATCATGCAATGATGCTTTTAAACAAGATAAATTCGACTTGGATTAGAAAGAGGAATAGTGTAGGTATTACCCGATCTCTTACCTGAGAGCTTAGTCTGTTTGGTGGCTGCATCCGACCGAACCTTACCTCTTGACCTTTGTCACACAATTGACAGATGCTTAGTAGATTATACTTTAATCCCTTGACAAGATAGACTGGGCGACCGGGTTATCTCCTTTCCTAATATTTCCTATTCCAACTATCTTGCTCCAAAATTGACTTTGCCTCCTTTGTAATCTTCTAACTCGGAAAAGAGTCTTGAATCTCCTGACATGTGGGGTGAGCATCCATTGTGTAGGTACCCATGACCTTTTATCTTTTCTGAGTTACCTGCAAGTCGAAACACACTAACTCTTCTCACATCCTCTAACGAACCCGAGTAACCCCTTTACTTGTGGTCCTTTTCGAGGAAGAAGACTCTTGGGAACCCAGATTTGAATAACTTTGGGTTTAGTCCGATTCCGAGTCTTCCTTTTAGAAAACTAAGTCTGTGTCTCTTTCTTTTGAAAATCTTTTCTTTTTTAGAGAGGTGAAGAAGGTTTTCTCCTAAAAACTGATATGGGCTTAGTCCTCCTTTCATTTTTTATGAATAGGACCATGCTCAACCTTGTTGAACTTCACAGTTCGGAATCTTTTTTAAATGATTTGAAAAGGAATTAGATTCTTCCTCTTTGTTAAAACCAAGTCCTTCTTTTTGAAGGAGATATATTGAGAAACTAAAAGCATGTCACGGTTTTCGACCTTGAGTAAATTTCAAAACGAGCTTTTTAGACTCATTGAGCTTTCATTTCGGATGCTCATTTTCTTTTTGAGTGACTGAGACTCAGTCTCATTAGCTTGAGTACTAGTCTTGAGTTCTCTTACGGTAAGTATCAAGTTTTCCAATTCATTTTTAAACCAATACTCTCGAAGTGAGAGACTCAAGTTGGTTTTGAATTGAGAATAATCGAATTAGACTTTTCTTCAAAAGTATAAATATATTTAACTAAATCAACTTTGGAGAACTTGAGAAAGTATTCAATTACCTCTTGAGGATTTGCCTCCTCGGTGTCCGAGTTCTCGGAATCTAAGTCGATTCAGCCTTCTAAGTCCGTTAGTGCCACCAAACACTTTGAGTCGTGAAAATCTTCATCTTCTTCAAACAAGTCTTCATCACTCCATGTGGCCATCATAGGCTTCTTCTTTTTGTCCCTCTTTCTACTTGGCCAGTCTTGACTATGTGATCTTTGCTGCCACATTCAAAACAGCCGAGTTCTTAGTTAAAGATAACTTTGAAGGGGAGGAGTGTTTACCTTTTCTGTCCTTCTTATATTTCTTGTAGAACTTTTCCCTTGGCCTCTTCTCCTATTTCTTGTGCTTCATCATTCTTTTGAAGCCTCGAGCAATGACTACCATGGGATCTTCTTCTAAATCTGAAGACCTCATATTTTCTCCTCTACTTTTCGAGGCTTTTAGCACAATATTGTTTTTGGTGCCGACGTTGACATCCTCTTCTTCAAAATGGATTTCATGGATAAGTAGCTTCCCAATCAGTTCAATCGGCTTTAGTTGAGAGAGGTTTTGAGCTTCCTTAATGGCTATCACCTTAGGACCCCATCTTCTCTTTGGTAGACTTCTTAAAATTTTTCTGCACATTTCTTAATGGGAAATCTTTCTACCCAGAGATTTGAGATTATTTTTAATCTCGGTGAAGCGTATAAACATCTTAGTGATGTTTTCTTCGGCTCCATCTTGAACAGCTCATACTTGTGAGGATATTGACTTATCTGCACTTGTCTTACTTGGCTTGTTCCTTGATATGTGTTGACAAGAGTGTCCCACACATCTTTAGCCGTGTCACAAGTCGACACTCTGTTGTATTCTTACGAGCTGATGGCACATATCGGAATGTTCATTGCTTTAAAGTTCTTTCGAACTTTTCGGACTCTTCATTGGTCTACTCGAACTTCGCTTCAGGCACCGGTCTTGTATCTTCCATCTTCATTGGAATGTAATTGCCTTCTTGTATGATGTTCCAAACATCTTCATCGTTGTCCAGCAGAAAGAATTCCATTAGCTTCTTCCAGGTGCACGAAATTTGATCCTTTAAACTTAGGTGGTCTGTTGGAAGATCTTCCTTCATCGAACTCTCTGTTTTCCGAGCCATCTAATCTTTAGACCTTTAGATTGTTAGATCCTTTACGAAAGGCTAGGCTCGATACCAATTGATGGTTTGCTCTTAGAGAGTCTTAGTCACCCTAGAGGGGGTGAATAGGGTGATGAAGAAATTTTAACAAACTTAGAAGATATAAGCTTGAAAAGAATGAACAAGACAATCCGAGTCTAGATTGGACTCGAAAAGCGTAAACTCGGAGATACGTGGAAACACTCCGGGATAGAAAACCGCGGACAGTACTAGTCCAAGCACCAAGTCAAATCCACTATTTTGAATCCACAAAATACAGCAGATCGACTCAACCATAATTGCTCCCTTAAACAATTCCTTATAGAGTTTTCCGAGACTCGAAATTCCCTTATCCGATCTAGTACTTCCGAACTTAGGTAACCTTTACAACTTAGGACAACCTAGCTGAGTTAACCCTTATAGCTCGAGTCAAGGGCCCTTACTCGAAAGTAAGAAGAGTATGTAATTGATTACAAGACTTTACAACTAAGAAAGTATGAATTACAAGTCGGGACTTGTAAGTAGAAGATTGAATATGAATACAATGACTTTTGCTTAAGTAATGTGTTTCGACAATAATTCCAGCAATCTTCATGTCTTAAGAGTTGACTTCTATTTATAGATGACTAAGCAGATTAGCCGTTGTGACTAATTTCCGAACGAAGTCCTTCTTCACCATTGTAACGGTTCTTCTAAGTTGATCGGAAAATATCCGTCGGGATGTGAACATTGGGCAAGGGCTTTTGGCTCCTAAAGGTGCTCTAGCTAGCTGGTGTTGTCCGAAAAGTAAGGTGGAAACCACCGTTGAGCTTAGCGTTGAAGTTTTCCATTTTTGGAAACAGATAACCCCGACATAGCGTCCGAGCCTTGTTCGGAAGTAGAAAAGCCTTATCGACTCGTGATTGACAGCTTGAAGCTAGTTACTTGTTTAATTAAAAAAATGAGATAACCTTGGTTAGATAACCAACAAAAGTAAGTAATTTTGGTTCTCCATAAAATACTTTGGTCCAAGATTAGGCACGAGATAATAATTTAACTAAGACAATTAAGTGCATAATTATCTTAACCCTAGAAGAGTTGAATTTTACGAGTCTAATATTCATTATACTCAAATTCCATCGAGTCGATCCTAAGAAAGATCAAGTTATAAGAGTGAAAACATCATAGTGTAAGTACTTGACATGGACAAATAATTCTCAAACAAACATACTAACTTAGAAAGATGAATTAACACTCGTAATTCACTTTACTATGAAATACACAGTCATAACTCGGATAATAATTGTTAGAAAGATTATTTGAACATGCGATAAATTTGAGTGATGTATGAGTGACTCGAAACATCAAAGTGAGTGGATAAACAAGAATGTGTTTTCCGAGTCGATCAAAAATGAATGAAAACTTATACAGGAGTTTTTATAACACTCGAACGACTGGTAATAAAAACTTAGGAGGGATGAGGTTTGTAAGCTGCGTCATTATGTAGTACTCATAATGATCTAGTTTCGAGTCCGAGTCTTCATTCTCAGCCTAATTTCATCATACTCGTACATCTAAACCCTAATACTCCATCGGACACACATCTTTCTACCTACTTTCGCAAAAATCACAAAAAGCCTCTCTCAATTAACCACCATCGCACTTTCGGATCTAAATTGGTCATCCGGATCAGTAGGTGGGACAACCTAAGGGCACCAATTCGGCCTTTACGACCGTTTATTTATTTGTTTTAGTATTTATCATTTTGGTATTATGGAGAAAAGATGTATCACATTTAAATTCATCCCCGCTCGATGTAACTTTTTATTTTCTCTTTTGCTTTCATTTATTGCTTTTCATATCTACTTTATTGCTTTCTTTAAGAATGCCCAGATTGCTTTCATTTAAATTATGTTGTGTGTCTGTTTTTAATATGTTATCTAAACTCACTTCTCAAACTAGTAAAGACCATCGTTTGATGAGCGGAATGGAAGGGTATATCCCTACGTTTCATACCCTCGCCCCTGAATCTGGATTCTCGGTTCTAAAATGATGGATTCATTTCTAACATTTTGCAAGCTTAGTTTTTCCCATAATAAGATGGAAGAGTATTTCGTTATTTTATTTTTGTTAGTTTTTGCACTTAAAAGTGATTGGCGACTCTATTTTCTTATTTATTTCTTTTAATTACTTCTCGATTATTTCTAACTGCAAATAAAAAAAGAGGAATTTTTGGGCTGCCACCACTGGCTAGCGCCACCCACCACTCGGTGCTAGCTTTCATCGACGCCGAGTGGTCGGCGAGGGATGCTTCGGTGCAAGCCGGTGTTTTCACACCGATTTGGCCCAAAAGCCCCACAACATAACCAATTAAACCCTAATTTTTTTTATTTTTTTAGTTGTGAAATCATATCTTGGGATTTATTGAAATAATATCTACAATAAAACAATTAATGAAACTGTCGTTCAATGCTATTTAATTTATTTTTAATTAGCTTGTAAAATTCAAAAATCTAAATAAGATTTTCATCCCTACTTTTAAAAATCAATCATCAAAACCCTAAATCATTTCCATCTTCAAAAAGTTACATTAAAAACCCACAAATTCGGGGAAGCTCGGGCCCCCATGTGGGTATGCGGTACCGTGGTTTCTATAGTGGTGACTCAAGCGAGGAATAAATCACTTATTAAGAAGGCGAAACTTTAAAATTTGAGTAGTGAGTTTTAATAATGTATTTTCATTAGGCATCCGCATTTAGGAAACCGTGAACATAGTTTATTTTTATGGTTTTAGACCATTAGACTTTACCTTTTAAGAACAATTTTTGGAGGAGGTTCGAATTGCTAACCGAGGCCAGCCGAACTAGGCTTGATTGTCAAGGAGGCAGCACCTCTTTCCTCATAGCAGGTGCTTTTGGTTTACCAAGAGGCATTGAGAATTCATGCTTTTCCTGTAATTCTCGGACTATGAGACACCATGTAACCTATCCAGATTTAAACCTCTTTTGGCCATAGACCCCTGGTTGTAAGGTGGCCCCTTGTCTCTTCATTTGCATGCTTGGGTGAGTGTGATTATTTTTAGATTTAATCATCTACTTGTTAGCCTTTAGGGATAGGTGACGAATGCTGATTAGCCTTTGTATGAGTGCAAATAAAATACCATAATAATGTTACCGAGTCGGTCCATTTTGTGCATTTCTAGCCAAAAGTCCAAAAATTATCCTTTTAGATCGGTCCATTAATTGCATTTCGAAGTCATCCTAAAATCTTTCGTAGATGGTTTAAATTTTAGGCGGTCACCACCAGTCAGTCCGGAAGAGTCTTACCAGGGACCCCTCTATCTCTTAAGTCAAGTGGTGTTAAGATTTTTACGTTTATTTTTCGCATTTCCATTTTAAATTTTTCATTTCCATTTTATATTTTTCATTTCCATTTAGCCAATATAAAATTCATCCCAAATTAGGTGAGCTCATTTTTGCATTTTTTATTTTCATTTAGCCAAAAAAAATTCATCTCTCAAATTAGTTTAGTCCATTTTGCATTTTTCATTTACATTTAACCTTAATAAAATTCTTCTCAAATTAGTTGAGTCCATTTTTGCATTTTTCATTTTCATTTAGCCGAAATAAAATTCATCCCAAATTAGGTGAGTGCATCTATATTTTTATTTTTCATTTACCTAGAACAAATCCATCTTTGATTAGGAATAATCATTTATGCGTTCCATTTACAAATTAGCAAATCACAAAATCATCCCAAATAAAGGCATATGCATCATTGCATTACATTTCATTTGTTTCACATTCTTTTTGTGCATCCAAATAAAAGGCATTCTTAGTTCCTTTAGGTCTCACGTTAAACCCTTTTCCTCCCAAAAGTTGTATTCCTTTATATGGTCCTACGCATCATCCTTTGGGCTTTTATATGGGCTATTACTGGCGATCCGGGATTTTATATGGGCTATTACACTCAAATCAAACTCGGAATCTTAGCGTAATCAAGGCGAGTCCTACACAATGTCTTATCTTTCATTAGTTGCATGAGTATTGAAGGTTTGCTCGGGGAGAGGCTAAGTCACCCTAGAGGGGGTGAATAGGGTGATGATGAAATTTGCTTGAAATTTAAAATAGATATGACTCTAAAGAGAGTGACTGTCAAAGATGAACTCGAAAAATGAACTAACTCGGAATTCGAGAGATGATTGAAGAAACAAATTAAACGAATTCAAAGCTGTCCGAGTCTAGAATGTACTCAAAAAGTAATAACTCGAAAGTACGTGGAAACACTCCGGGGCAGAAAACCACGGACCATGCTAATCCGAGCACGAAGTCAAATCCACTATTTTGATTCCACAAAATACAGTAGGCTGACTTAACCCAAGTTGCTCCGTTAAACAACTTCTTACAAGTTTTCCTAGACTCATAAATTCCCTTATCCGATCTAGTACTTCCTAGGCGAGATAACCCTTACAGCTAGGGACAAGCTGAGCTGAGTTTACCCTTACAACTTAGTCAAGGGACCTTACTTAGAAAGTAAGAGAGAAAGTTTTGTAACTAAGTACAAGACCTTACAACTCGGAATATAATAAGATACGGAATTGGGAGTTGCAAGTAGAAGATTGAGAGTGAATACAATGACTTTTAATCAAGTATGTATTTTTACAATTGGTTCAGCAATCTTCAAGTCTTGAGATTTGGCTTCTATTTATAGATGACCAAGCAGCTTAGCCGTTGTGTCCATCTTCGATTGGAAGTTCCTTTATGACCGTCGTGTAGGATTTTACGAGTCACTCAGAAAATATCCATTGAAATGTGAACGTTAGCCAACGGCTCTTGACTCTCTTGGAAGTGCCTAAAACCACTGGCGGTGTCTTCTAAAGTAAGGTGGAAACCACCGTTGAGCTTAGTGTTGCAGATTTCCATTTCGGAAACAGACAACCACGACACGAGTGTCCGAGGCTAGGTCGAAGGTGGAAAAGCCTTGTCTACTTGGTGATTTGACGTTTTGAAGTCTGGTTACTTTTTAATTCAAATATAGGATAGCCTCGTTTGAATAACCTACAAAAGTAAATCAATTTGGTTCTCAAAGTATAAAATACTTTGGTCCAAGATTAGACACGAGATAATGATATAATTAAGATAATTAAGTGATTAATTATACGGGTCAAAAAAGGAATATAATTTTCTGAGTCTTATATTCATGATACTCAAAATTCCATCTAAGTCATTCTAAAAGAGAATCAAGTTAACTAAAGAATATCGGAGGAAATAAACTTGATCTAGGCGAGCATGAATTCAAACTAAAATACCGGAGTTAGAGCGCGAAAAGATAGTGTTTGAATCATGCAATATATCCGAGTGTTGAGTGACTCGGAGCCGAGTGAAACATGGTGAGTGCGGATATGCTTTACGAGTCACACAGAGTCATGCATAAATGCATGAGATAATTTCTATAACACTTAGGGAAAATACCATATCACTCATAAAAGTTTCTAAGGCACAGGGAATGACTTGGAATCAAAACTTTATAAGTGAGAAAGTATTATACCCGATTCCCTTGATAGAACTCGAAAAAGGTGAGATGTAAAGTCCGAGTCTTCAATCTCCCCTTTTTGATGAAAGGCATTCCATACTTAGACAGAAACTTTGTTAGTGATATAAGTCTGTTTTTGCATACTTGTGCGAGAAAATAAGGCAAGGTTGCATGGCACAAACTAAAATATTAGAGCATACTTGAAGTATCGGAACATGAAGAAACAAAATAGATACTCAGCAATTATCAATGAAAAGCATTTATTTAAACGAGGATGCTAAGTAAGAGAACATATAAGATGGAAAGTCGAAATGCTTGCATTTATCATTGTACTTAGAGAATTGGAACAAAATGCATAATTTAATTTAATTGAAAGAAAAGTATGTACGAGTCGAGAGAGAGACTCCCCTAGACAAGACAACAAATTTTCAAACTATTCTTCCCCTTGCCTTTTAGCAAAAACAAACAAAATAAAAAATGGGAAGAATACAAGAAGTACAAGTTTGATGTCCGGACAAAACAAAACAAAAAGACGTAAAAAGATGAAGAAATTAAGAAGGGAATGGGTTGGTGTGAGTGGAAGAAGAAGGACGAGCGGTGCACCGGCGCTGATACGATCTTGATGATGTGCTTGAGTGCGGCGAAGGGAGGATAGGGATCTCTGGCAAAGGCTCGGTTCGAGTGGCTGACCCGGAATGAGGGGATCCAGAGGTTCTTCCTCTTGGAACTCGTCAACCTGGAGGGCTTTGCTCGGTCGACCCGCTGCGGATTGTCCTTGTGCAGCAAGGTCTTCGACCCACTCAGGCTGCATGTCGAGCTGATCACTTCCGGTTGAGCTTTAGGAGCACTGGGACCCTCATCTATTGTTCCTTGTTCGTCCTTTTGTTCCTCCCCTTGGCCAGAAGGAGCTGCCTCGGCCGCAGGCTCCTCGTCTTCTGCTTCTTCTTGATCTTCTTCTTCCCCCTCACCTTTATCTAAGGAGGTCTTGGTCGGGCTCGAGGACTCTTCGGATGTGTTTGAGTCGCCTTGGTCCTGAGCTGCCTTGGACCGTCTCTCTTGGAGAAGCTCTATCAGCTCCCTCTGCTCCTTCACCAGGGCCTTCATCTCAATGAGCGGATTCTGCTGCTTTCGATTAGAGGCCAGGCGGTTTTACGGTTTATGGTCATAGGTCGAAAGACAGTCTTAAATGACCGGAGTATGTCCTTGAATTCCAAGGACACAGAGCTGATTTTGTCCATGAAGGCGGAGGACAAAATGGAAGTAAGAGACTTAGAAGCACCTGAGGTGAAAGCACCACCAGGTGGGGCGGGAAGAGAAAGGGGGCATCGTTCTAAGTCCGAGGCAAAGAAGATGGCCTCAACTCTAAGTCTGTGTACCCGGATACCGGGTTGGGTCTCCCGATATCCATACCCCTGAACTTTCTTTTTGCCAACAACAACGGCAGCCTCGAAACAACGTTTGGGTCCGAGGGAAGAGGAACTTTGAATTGTTTGAAAACAAGGGTGAGAAGAGCACCAAAGGGAAGAGGGGTGTTCTTCTTGTTTTGGAGTTGACTGGCACAGTTGCCATTTGCTCAATTATAGATGGAAAGAGGTATACTCGTAGCCATCAAGAATGTCAAATAGAGCTTTGAGGTGTTTGGAGTTGGGATTCTCCTTGCTAGAGTGCTTGAGAGAAGAAGGTTCTCATCGGCAAGAAACACTGAAGACGTGCTTCGACCTCAGCTGAGTCACGGAAAAATTTTTGTGTGACCCGGGGAACTCTTTGGCATACTTTTCAAAGAAGTCGTCAGCAACCTCAGTGAAAGGAATTGGATTGTTGTTCAAGAAGAGAGAAGAAACCTTGAACGGACGATGGAGAAGGGAAGTGTTTATGCGAACTGTTATGTTACGAACTCCGGAGGTTAGAACACCTTCGAGCTGGTGAGATGAGTGTAAAACTCGAGAGATGAGTTCGGGATATATGAACACGTTGAAACAAAGAAAATTATACACCCTGTTGATTGGATTTAAGGCAACCACGAAAATTTGGTGGTTGGGAAGAACTTATCATCCAGTAGCAAGATCTTTGGGTGACAATAGGTTTAGAATTTGAACGACCTTCTTGGCTTTTAGTGCGGGGCTTCTTTGTAGAGGAGCCAAGAAAGTCGAGGTGAGAACCTCTTTTTGTCATCTTTAAGAGAAAAGAGAGAATAGGAAGGCTTGAGAAGGATGAGGAAAGAAGAACTCGGCGATTAGAATTCCAGCAGTTGTCTCCCAACGGCTAGTTGTTCGATCACGGCGCGCGAGAGAGAAAAAGAATTCTAAAATTCTCCACTTATCTAGAGATGATTTCGGAGAATTGATGTCCATTTTTCTCAACATCCGAGTCCGACTCAGCTAAGTTTCGAGTGACTTAGAAGCTGGAAGCAAATAATAACTATCCGCTCAGTATCACTAAGTCAACTGAACCGATGGTTACTAATGAATTGTAAACACATAACACATAATCATGCAAAGAAATTTTCACATAGAAAGCACATAATTATGCATTTAGCATCCTAAGCTCATTCCTAATAAAACAAAACCGATCCTCACCAAGCGGCTTAGTAAAGATATCAGCTAGTTCAAGATTGGTAGGAATGAAATTGAGTTCAATATCACCTTTCTCGGAATGGTCTCTTAAGAAATGATACCTAACCTCAATGTGCTTTGTCTTTGAGTGCTTAACTGGATTTTTGGTGATGCTAATCGCACTCTAATTATCACACTTGATTGGAACTGATTTGAAAGAAAGTCCAAGATCTCTCAAGTGTTGTTTTATCCATAAGATCCGAGCGCATCATGCTCAGACTGCAATAGACTCAGCCTCGGCAGTTGATAGAGCTATTGAGTTTTTCTTCTTTGAGTGCCAAGACATTAAGGATTGACCCAGAAATTGGCAAGCTTCTGAAGTGCTCTTTCTATCAACTTTGTATCCAGTGTAATCGGCATCCGAGTATCCAGGTGAGAGTCGGTTCGAGTCTCTTGAGTACCACAGACCTAAATTACGAGTCCGTGCAAGATATCTACATATTCTCTTCACCGTAGTGAGATGTGATTCTTTTGGATTAGCTTGAAATCTTGCACATAGACAGACACTAAACATTATAGCTGGTCTACTCGAAGTAAGATATAGCAAAGATCCAATCATACCTCGATAGATTTTCCGATCTATTGCTTTACCTTTCTCGTATGAGTCAAGTTTTATCTTCGTTGCTCATAGGTGTAGGCTGCGTGCTTTGCATCTTGGAGATTATATTTTTCAGCAACTCCTTGGTGTACTTTGATTGATGGACATAGATTCCATCTTTGTCTTGCTTGATTTGTAGACCAAGGAAGAAATTGAGTTCTCCCATCATACTCATTTGGAATTCTGTCTCATTAACTCGGAAAAGTCTCAACACATAATTTCATTAGTAGCTCCAAAAGTTATATCATCAACATATATCCGAGCGATAAGGAAATCTTTCCCTTGGTTTTTATAAAGAGAGTCTTATCGATCCGACCTCTTCCGAAATCATTTTGAACCAAGAAATTACTTAGTCTTTCATACCAAGCTCTTGGAGCTTGTTTAAGACCATAAAGAGCTTTTTGAACTTTGAAAACATGATTTGGAAATTCTGAGTTTTCAAAACTAGGGGCTGCTCGACATAGACTCCTCTTCAATAAAACCATTGAGAAAGGCACACTTAACATCCATTTGATATAACTTGATATTCATGCTAGATGCAATCGCCAACAGGATTCTAATGGCTTCAATTCTGCAACGAGTGCAAAGGTTTCCCCACAATCAATCCCTTCTTCCCGATTGTAACCTTTAGCCACAAGTCTAGCCTTGTTTCGACTACCAACCCCCTTCATCCAGTTTGTTCTTGAAAACCCATTTGGTTCCTATGGCTGCGTGGTCGGAAGGTCGTTTGGTCGGGGTCCGGACTTGGTTTCTTTCGAATTGATTGAGTTCCTCTTGCATGGCCTCTACCCATTCAGGTTTATTTAGGGCATCTACTGCATTTTTGGGTTCGGTTAATGAAATGAATGCAGTGAATGAACATAGATTCTAAAGAGAGGAACGAGTTCTTACCCCACTATTGATATCGGATAATATGTTTTCTAGTGGATGATTAGAAGCATACTTGAATGCTCTACCTGTTCTCCGATTCACCGGATCCGTGGGCTAAACTACTTGATCTTTAGAAGCTTGTTCTGAGTGATCTTGTTTATCAAATTGTTCTTCAACATTCTATGCAACCTCTTGACTTGTCTCATTCTGAGTTACTTCGTTACGACGTGACTTCATTCCGAGCTGGTTGGGTTTGATTCCTAATAGGCTCACTTTTGTCAAGATCATCATCTCTGCTGAGCTTCGGATCCGAGAATGATGATTCACTTGGCTTTTCCTGTCCAAGCTCATGAAACACAACGTGGATACTTTCTTCCACTTTGTTAGTTCTCTTATTAAAAATGCGATAAGATTTACTATGAGATGAATAACCTAGAAAAATACCTTCATCTAACCGAGCATCAAACTTGGTCGAGTGATCCTTACCATTGTTATGAACAAAGCATTTACATCTATAAGGTTTGAAATAGGAAATATTGGGTTTCTTCCCTTTATAGAGCTTGTAAGGTGTTTTCTTCGAGTATGGGTCTAATGAGGCATCTATTCAAAGTGTAGTTGGTTGTGTTGACTGCATCGGCCCAAAAATAGTAGGGTAGATTGTGCTAATCATCATTATCCTAGCTATTTCGTCAAGAGTTTTGTTCTTTCTCTCCACTACTCCATTTTGTTGAGGAGTTCTTGGTGTTAAGAAGTTGTGAGAGATACTATTCTTGTCACAAAACTCTTAGAATTCCGAGTAGTCGAACTCCCTTCCATGGTCGGTTCGAATTCTCTAGATCCGAGTCCGAGACTCAACTTGGATTTTTCTGCAGAGCTTACTCGAACTGCTTGAATGCTTCATTTTTGTGCTTGGATGTGGAAACTGTCTTCGAGGATTTGAATGATGATCCGACTTATTTCCCTTTCCAATCTTGCCTATCCCAATTATCTTGCCTTTGCTATCATCTCCAAAAGTGACTTTTCCTCCTTTGTACTCTTCTAACTCGGAAAAGAGTCCCGAGTCTCCTAACATGTGGCGTGAGCATCCACCGTCAAGGTACCAGTGTCCTTTTGATCTTTTCGAGTAACCTGCAAAACAGAGACAGACTAACCCTTCTCACTTCCTCTAACGAACCCAGTAACATTCTTTACTGTGGTCCTTTTCGAGGAAGAAGGTTTTTGGAACCCAGATTTGAATGACTTTGGGTTTAGTCTGATTCCGAGTCTTCCATTTAGAAAACAGAGTCTGTGTCTCTTTCTTTTGAAAGGTTTTTCTTTTTGAAAATGATGGAGATTGTTTTCACCTATAAACTGGTGCAGGTTCGGTCCTTCTTTCATTCTTATGAGTGGGACCGTGCTCAACTTTCTTGTACTTTAGAGTTTTGGAATCCTTTTTGAAAAGTTCTGAGTAGGAATTGGATTCCTCCTCTTTGTTAAAACCAAGACCTTCCTTTCTAAAGGAGACACATTGAGATCCCAAGAGCATATCAAGGTTTTTCTAACCTTAAGTAAACTTTAAAACAAGATCTTGATACTCATTGAGCTTTTGCTTTAGTTGATCATTTTCTCTTCTTAGTAACTCGGACTCGGTCTCATTAATTTGAGCACTAGTCTTGAGTTCTCCGAGTGTGAGTCTCAGTTTTTCCAACTCATTTTTAAAGAAATGTTCTCGAGAGGAAATTGACTCAAGTTGTTCTTTAAAGTGAAAAGAATCGAATTGAACTTTTCTTCCAAAGTGAAAATATACATAGCCAAATCGGCTTTGGGGAATTTGAGAAAGTACTCAATTACCTCTTGAGGATTAGCTTCCTCATTATATGATTGATCTGAGTCGACTGCTGTTTCGCTTCCGAGGTCGAAAGTGCCATCGGACACTTTGAGTCATCCGAGTCCTCGTCATCTTCGATGAGTCCTCATCACTCCATGTGGCCATCATAGCCTTTTTCTTCCTTCTGTCCCTTTTTCTCTTGGGACAGTCTTTGACTATGTGTTCCTTGCTGCCACATTCAAAACATCTAGAGTTCTTAGTCAAAGATAAATTTGAAGGAGAAGAGTATTTACCTTTTCTATCCTTCTTGTCTTTCTTATAGAACTGTTCTTTTGGCTTTTTATCCCAACTCTTGTGCTTCATCATTCTCTTGAAGCCTCTAGCAATAAGTGTCATGGGATCTTCTTCGAGTTAGAGGAACTCGAGATCTGCTTCTCTGGATTCCGAGGCTTTCGGCGCAATGTTCTTTTTGGTGTTGACCTCTACATCCTCCTCCTCTAGGTGGATCTCATGGGTGAGAAGCTTCCCAATGAGTTCATCCGGCTTCGGTAGAGATAAGTTACGAGCCTCTTCGATAATTGTCACCTTAGGACCTCATCTTTTCTTGGGTAGGCTTACGAGTATTTTTACTGCACATTTCTTCATGGGAGATCTTTTTACCCAGAGATTTGAGATTATTGGTAAGCTCTGTAAATCGAATGAACATCCGAGTGATGTTTTCTTCGGCTCAATCTTGAATAACTCATATTTATGAAGATATTGGCTTATCTTCGCTTGTCGACCTGGCTTGTACCTTCATAAGTGTTGACCAGTGTGTCCCACACTTCTTTGGCTGTGTCACGAGCGGACACTCGGTTGTATTCTTACGAGCTGATGGAGCAAATCAGAATGTTCATTGCCTTGAAGTTCTTTACGAACTTCTCGCTTCCTCAGTGATGTACTCTGCCTTGATCTTGGGCACGAGTCTTATTTCTACTGTCTTCATGGGAAGGTAGTTTCCTTCTTGTATGATGTTCCGGACATCTTCATCATGATCCAGGAGGAAACATTCCATGAGTTTCTTTCGAGTGCGCAAAATTGGATCCTTTAAACTTTGGTGGTTTGCTGGAAGATCTTCCTTCATCGAACTCTCCGTTATTCGAGCCATTTGCTCTTTAAACCTTTGGATGGTTAGATCCTTTACGAAAGGCTAAGCTATGATACCAATTGAAGGTTTGCTCGGGGAGAGGCTAAGTCACCCTAGAGGGGGTGAATAGGGTGATGATGAAATTTGCTTGAAATTTAAAATAGATATGACTCTAAAGAGAGTGAGTGTTAAAGATGAACTCAAAAAATGAACTAACTCAGAATTTAGAGATGATTGAAGAAATAGATTAAACAGAATTCAGAACCTGTCTGAGTCTAGAATGTACTCGGAAAGTACGTGGAAACCCTCCTGGGGCGGAAAACCAGAGTGCTAATCCAAGCACGAAGTCAAATCCACTATTTTGAGTCCACAAAATAGAGTAGACTGACTTAACCCAAGTTGCTCCCTTAAACAACTTCTTACAAGTTTTCCTAGACTCGAAATTTCCTTATCCGATCTAGTACTTCCTAGCTGAGATAACCCTTACAGCTAGGGACAATTGAGCTGAGTTCACCCTTACGACTCGGTCAAGGGACCTTACATAGAAAGTAAGAGAGAATGTGTTTGTAACTAAGCACAAGACCTTACAACTCAGAATATAATGAGATACGAGATTGGGAGTTGTAAGTAGAAGATTTAGAGTGAATACAATGACTTTTAATCATGTATGTATTTTTACAATTGGTTCAGCAATCTTCAAGTCTTGAGATTGGGCTTCTATTTATAGATGACCAAGCATCTTAGCCGTTGTGTCCATCTTCCGACTGGAAGTTCCTTTATGACCGTTGTGTAGGATTTTACGAGTCACTCGGAAAATATCCGTTGAAATGTGAACGTTAGACAACGGCTCTTGAGTCCCTTGGAAGTGCCTAAAACCACTGGCGGTGTCTTCAAAAGTAAGGTAGAAACCACCGTTGAGCTTAGTGTTGAAGATTTCCATTTCGGAAACGAGACAACCACGACATAGTGTCACGAGGCTAGGTCGGAGGTGGAAAAGCCTTGTCTGCTGGTGATTTGATGTTTTGAAGCCGGTTACTTTTGTGATTCAAATATAGGATAGCCTCGTTTGAATAACCTGCAAAAGTAAATCAATTTGGTTCTCAAAGTATAAAATACTTTGGTCCAAGATTAGACACGAGATAATGATATAATTAAGATAATTAAGTGACTAATTATACGGGTCGAGAAAAGGAATTGAATTTTCCGAGTCTAATATTCATGATACTCAAAATTCCATCCGAGTCGATCTAAAAGAGAATCAAGTTAACTAAAGAATATCGGAGGAAATAAACTTAATCTAGGCTGAGCATGAATTCAAACTAAAATACCGAGTTAGAGCGTAGAAAAGATAGTGTTTGAATCATGCAATATATCCGAGTGTTGAGTGACTCGGAACCGAGTGAAACATGGTGAGTGCGGATATGCTTTCCGAGTCACACGAGTCATGCATAAATGCATGAGATAATTTCTATAACACTTAGGGAAAATACCATATCACTCATAAAAGTTTCTAAGGCACGAGAAATGACTTGGAATCAAAACTTTATAAGTGAGAAAGTCTTATACCCGATTCCCTTGATAGAACTCGGAAAGGTGAGATGTAAAGTCTAAGTCTTCAAGTATCATCAAAATCTAAGCTCCGAGAAGGTTAGAACGCCTCAAGAAGGATTCCGACCCATCTTCTCGCTGCTGTGTACCTCGCTCTACACCGAGGTTCACATCGATGCAACCTATTGCAGTGCATACCACACTAGTCCAGCTTTATTTTCACGTCGTAGGACAAGTACCTAAAAAGAATTCCCCTCCAATGGAAGGAACACCGAACCATCTCCCATCATCACCATGCTCAATGAAAGCTCAGCCAAGATGGAAGCCCAGATTGAGGCTTAGGATAAGAACGTAGAGTCCACATAAGACATTCGAAAGCTATCCTAAAAGCTATTTAGGATAGTAAGAAAGACAGTGAAGGAGAAGAAGAAGAATTCATAGAAAGTGGTCCTCAACCCTCGCCATTTCCTCCAAGCAGTCCCTAACATGAATTCAAGTCTAATCCACATATACATCAAGTAGAACAAATGTTAAGGGAGTCATCCATGTTTAGTAATCACTCCTTTCACCATAAGGGATTCACTTCAATCCCCAAAGTGAAACTACCTTCTAAGTTCACCATGCCCGATATCTAGTTTTGATGTTCTAAGGATGCCCATCATGATGTTTGCAACTTCTTAGGAGCAATGAATCTTAAGAACATACCGGAAGGCACTTACCACATCATCTTCCCATGGACTTTCGACGGTGATGTAATAAAGTGGTATAACGTGGTTGACCCACGGAAGGTCAACACTTCGAATGATCTATCTAAGGAGTTCCTACACTAATACTCCTACAACACCGATCTACCTGTCACACTTAGAGACTTGGAGTTGATCAAACAAGGTGAGAAAGAGAGTTTTACAAACTTTCTCACCAAATAGATGGAAAAGACTACCCAAATGGTAGACTGACCTTCCGATAAGGATCAAGTCGGAATAATCGTGAAGAACATTCAACACCTATAATTCCTACCATTCATGAGTTTCTCAGCCCTTAGAGATGTCGGCATGCCGATAAAAGCGTAACTGTCTACCATGACCACAAAAGTTGTAATTGGATATAGACGTAACTATCAATTGAAGGACAAGAAAACCTCCGACCAACGAAATACTAGTCGGAGTGCGGATCTCAACGCCTCGAACATATATAATGACTTCATCCAATTAATACTGCATAAGCTCAAGCCCTTGATCGCCTATTGCCTAAAGGAAAAATAGAATTGCCACTAGTAAGAGTCAAATTAGAAACCGCAAAACAGCTTTACAAACCGGAACACAAAAAATTAAGCAAATACCATCATGCACGAGGACACGACACCGAGCAATGTTGGACGTTCAATAATAAGTTGGATAACATGTTTGGCGATGGTCAACTCCTTCTTCATAAAGTCACCCAAAAGGCAAGCAACAATAAAAATCCTTTCAGTGGTACCTTAGCCATATTCTCCGAACCCATTCCAGGTCAGTAAGAACCATCCGTCTTCATTCAAGGCATCAATGAGTCGAAACCACCAGCTTCCTAGCTTGCCTCCCTAAACCCAAAAGTCCATGGATCGTGGGTAAGTGATGAAGAAGATGAGTACGAAACCAAAGATGATAGTGAGGACAACTTTTGGGGCACAACACCCTTAGAAGAAGAAAACTTTTAGGGAGAACCAAAGAGTCTCAAAATCAAATTCCTCACAAGATGTGGACGGCATAATGCACTCGTGGGTCTATAACGTGACTAATGAATCCTAAAAAGAACGTAAAGCCGCTAAAGAAGAAGACCCAAACCTAAAATAGCTTCAAAATCTTAAAGCTAATATCTATATCTCGCAACTTAAAATTTGCATCCCAAAAACACACATAAGCCTTAATTAACACAGTTTAAAAATTGAGGTCTCTCCCGAAACTACACCTAAGGAAGTAGTAGGATAGGTCAATAGTAGGGACGGAACCACTACCTTCAATTAGAAAGAACTCCCTAAAGAAGGCATTGCACACAATAATGCCCTTTACTTAACTGTAACTTGCCTTAGCAAGTTTATTCCCTTAACCTTAATAGACAATGGATCTGCTTTGAACGTTCGTCCTTTGAGGACCACCAAAAGGTTAGGTCTCGTGGAGCAACAATTCTATAAACAAACCGTTTATCTGTTCATCTCCGAGCCTATGATTATTGTACAAGAATAGTCTTGGGAATAGTGACCTTACCAATTAATGTGGGACCAGTAGTGAAGAACATGGACTTCTAAGTTCTACACTTTTTAGCTACATTTAACCTTCTTCTAGGACGCCCTTGATTGCACAACCATTGAGCAATGCACTCTAGACTACACTAGAATGTTAAGATGATCATCAAAGGTCAATTTGTAACTGTCAACAATGACTATCTCTATGCTATTATCACCTCCAAAGAATTTGTGGTCAAAATTGAGCACAATGCTAATGATGAAGAACTTTACGGGGTTTGAGACTGTCGTTGCTTTAGACAAGGATGAAGCATCTCCCAACTTCAATCCTTATGGTAACCCTAGTGTCCACTCGATGCTTAGGAAGAAGGGGTATTTTCCATGCCTAGCTGCAGGTTGGAAAGTGTATCACCTAACTTTTCCACCCTTGAACCCACAAACAATTATAAATTCTAGCTAGGCTATCAACCTACTACTAAGCAAATAGCTCAAGCCAAGTTGGATGTTCAAACTAGGAAGACCGCACCATACACAGTCTGTTCCATCAAACCCTTTCCTCATACCCTAAATGGGTAGTTTCTCAAAGAAGGGGATGATTTCCCCGCTACTGACTTTCCTGAGCCTTATTACCTCAAAGAGAAAGGCATTCTAATACTCAGCTTAGAGATCTTCAACGAGTGCCATGTACTTGAAAAGTAGGCACCCTACCTCCTCGGAGAGGGACAATCAACACAAGACTGGACCAACTTGGTTGCGAGTAATATCTTCGGTCTACTATTTGGACAAGAAAAGAACCTAGAAGGGAATTCGGTTTCGATCTGTCTCAAGCCATGTGGCACCTCGCTGTTTAATCCGTCCGGATTCATCACCGACATTGACGCATATTACTTGGATCAATGCTCGAGGAAGGCCAAGAATTAATTGTTAGCTTAGGAGAGCATCCCATTCTCGAGTCTAGCGCTAGGGCTTTTATTTCTATTCTTGTTTCTTCTAGTTCATTTTCTAGTTCTATTATTTCTAATTCCACTTTGTCTATTTCTAAGTCTCGATGTATTCATTTCCTCATTCAATAAGTTGAACCTTTCTGCTTACTCCCCGCCTTCTATTATTTTTAATTATTTTGCCTCCAATGATGAACAAGAAATCCCTAAAGAATTAATAAAAGTTATGGAAGATCATGAAAATCACTCACCAATAATAGAGGAAAAATAAACAATTAACTTAGGATTAGTTAATCAACCTTAAAAGGTCCAAATTGGGAAAACACTTAATCCGTAACGGAAGAAGCAATTCACTTTGAAGACCGAGACTTTGCATTTATATAATTTTGAGTACTCTCAAGGAATCGGGTACAACGTCATCCCTTCTAGGTTTTTATTACAAGTCATTCTGTGTGTTATAGAAACTATTCCAGATGTTACTGAAACTATTGCATATGTTTGCATTCGATTCGAACCGACTCGTAAAGCATAATCTTGCTCATCAATGTCACTAACACTTTCAAACTAAGTTATGACTTCATATTCCAAGTTAAAGTGAATTACAACATTAATTCAACTCTCTAAGTCAACATGTTTATTTGAACTCGCTTTTGTCTAGATTAAGTACTCATACTCGATATTCTCTTTATAACTTGATCTTTCCTTAGACTAACTCGGATGGAATTTGAGTATAATGAATATTAGATCGAGAAAATTCCACTTTTCTTAGACTCGGATAATTATGCTCTTAATTATCTTAATTAAATTATTATCTCGTGCCTAATCTTGGACCAAAGTATTTTATACTTTGAGAACCAAAATTTTTTACTTTTGTAGCTTATCCAAACGAGGTTATCCTATTTTTGAATTACAAGAGTAACCGACTTCAAGCGTTCAATTACCAGCAGACAAGGCTTTTCTAATTTTGAACCATGCCCGGACACTATGTCGGGGTTGTCCGTTTCCAAAACTGGAAATCCTTAACACTAAGCGCAACGGTGGTTTCCACCCTACTTTTCGGACACCACCAGTGGATTGGGACATCCAAAGGAGTCAAGAGCCATTGCACAACGTTCACATCTCAATGGATCTTTTCTAAGCGACTCGGAAGAACTGTTACAACAGATCACAAAGGACTTCTAATAAGAAGATAGTCACAACGGCTTAATTGCTTGGTTATCTATAAATAGAAGCCACTTCACAAGACTTGAAGATTTCTTAACACATCGCTGAAATTATATCCCTTTGTATAATACTCATTCAATCTTCCTTTTTACAACTCAAAGTCTATACTTAACACTTTTCCGAGCTGTAAAGTTTTGCAATTAGTTAAAAACTTTTTCTTACTTTCCGAGGAAGGTCCCTGGATTGAGATATAAGGGTTACCTCAACTCAGTTCTCCCTAGTTGTAAAGGTTACCTCGGTTAGGAAGTACTAAATCGGATAAAGGAACTTTTGAGTCTAGGAAAACACTGTTAGGAATTATTTTAAGGAGCAATTCAAGATGGAGCCGGATGAAAACATCACTCGGATGTTCATATGCTTCGATGAGATTACAAATAATCTCAAATCTTTGGGTAGAAAGATATCCCATGAAGAGATGTGTAGAAAAATCCTAAGGAGTCTACCCAAGAGAGGATGGGGTCTAAAAGTAACCCATCGAAGAAGCTCGGAACCTCTCTCTTCTAAAGCCCGATGAACCGATTAGGAAGCTACTTACCTATGAAATCCATCTAGAAGAAGAGAATGTCGAGGTCGAGCACTAAAAAGAATATTGCAGCTGAAGACCTCGGAAAGCAAAGAAGAGAATCCGAGTTCCTCGGACTCGGAAGAAGATCCCATGGCACTCATCGCTCGAGGCTTCAAAAGAATGATGAAGCACAAGAGATGGGAGAAAAAGGCAAGAGAAGAGTTCTACAAGAAAGACAAGAAAGATAGAAAAGGTAAACACTCTTCCCCTTCAAAGTTATCTTTAACTAAGAAAACCGACTTTTTGAATGTGGCAGCAAAGATCACATAGTCAAAGACTTTCCAAGGAGAAAGAGAGACAGAAAGAAGAAGAAGAAAGCTATAATGGCCACATGGAGTAATAAAGATTCATCCGAGGAAGATGAAGACTTAGATGACTCAAAGTGTCCGATTGCACTATCGGACTCGAAAGCTGAATCTCGGTCGGACTCGACAACTCGGACAATGAGGAGACATATCCTCACGAGGTAATTGAATACTTCCTTAAGTTTTCCTAAGTTGATTTAGCTAAATATATTATACTTTGGAAGAAAAGTCCAATTCGATTCTTCCTAATTTATAGAACAACTTGGGTCACTCACTTTTGACAACATTGCTTTAAAAAATGAATTCGAAAAATTGAGACTTACTCTATAAGAGCTCAAGACTAGTACTCAAGCTAATGAGACTAAGTCTAAGACACTCAGAAGAGAAAATGAGTCTTAAGAACTTGTTTTAACGTTCACTCAAGGTTAGAAAAACCATGGCATGCTTTTAGGCTCTCAATATGTCTCCTTCAGGAAAAAAGGACTTGGTTTTAAAAAGAGGAATCTAATCCTACTCGGATCGTTTTAAAGAGGATTCCGGAACTCGTAAAGTTCACGAAGGCTGAGCATGGTCCCATTCATAAAAATGAAAGGAGGACCGAGCCCGGACCAGCTTACAGGAGAAAGCCTTCTCCACCGGTTTATAAAAGAAAACATTTTCAAAAGAAAGACACACGGACTCGGTTTTCAAAAAGGAAGACTCAAAATCGGACTAAACCTAAAGTTATTCAAATCTAGGTTCCCAAGAGTCTTCTTCCTTAGAAAAGGACCACAGTACAGGGAGTTGTCATTAGAGGAAATGAGAAAGGTTACTATGTTTCGAGACTTGCAGGTACCTCGGAAAAGGACAAGAGGTCATTGGTACCTAGACAGTGGATGCTTACGCCACAAGACAGGAGATTCAAGACTCTTTTCTAAGTTAGAAGATTACAAGGCAGGCAAAATCAACTTTGGAGATGAGAGTAAAGGCAAGATAGTTGGGATAGGCAAGATTGGAAAAGCAGACAATCTGGTCAGCCCAGATGTACCTTCACAAGGGATTAAAGTACAATCTACTCAAGCATCTCTTAACTGTGTGACAAAAGTCAAGAGGTAAGATTCACTCGGACAAATTGCTACATTTCTTATGAAACTACCAAGGAGACTAAGCTCTTAGGTAAGAGATCGGGTAATACCTACACTATTCCTCTCTATGACCCAAGTCAGAATCTGTCTTGTTTAAAAGCATCCCTACAAGATGAATCTTGGACATGGCATCGTAGACTAGGTCACATTAGCATGCACACCATCAAAAAGGTTGCATCTCATGGTTTAGTTAGAGGATTGCCTAACTGTGTATTTAAGAAAGATAAAATATGTGAAGCATGTACAAAAGGGAAACAGGTCATATCATCTTTTAAATCTCTCAAAACAGTTTCCACATCAAAAGTGCTTGAAATGTTGCATCTAGAATTATGTGGTGAAATCCTCGTCAAGAGTCTCGGAAGTAAATCATATGTACTTGTGATTGTTGATGAATACTCATGATTTACCTTGGTTTGTTTTCTTAAGCATAAAAATGAAGCTTTCAAAGAGCTCAGCAAGCTCTGCAGGAAAATCCAAGTTGAGTGTGGGACTCGGATAAAAAGAATTCGAACTGACCATGGAAGGGAATTCGATTACTAAGAATTTGCAAAGTTCCGTGATAAGAATGGTATCTCCCACAATTTCTCAGCACCAAGAACTCCTCAAAAGAATAGAGTAGTAGAGAGAAAGATTCGAACTATTGAAGAAATAGGAAGGACAATGATGATTGAACATAATCTACCTTACAATTTCAGAGCTGAGGCGATCAACACAACAAATTACACTCTTAACGAGATGTCTCATCGGACACATCCTGAAGAAAATTCTATACGAGATCTACAAAGGGAAGAAACCCAACATTTCATACTTCAAACCCTTTGGATGTTAATGTTATGTTCACAACAATGATAAGGATCACCTGACCAAGTTTGATGTTCGGTCGGATAAAGGTATCTTTCGTGGTTATTCATCTCATAGTAAAGCATATCGCATTTTCAATTAAAGAACTAACAAAGTGGAAGAAAGCACCCACGTTGTTTTTGATAAGATTGATCAGGGAAAACCAAGTGAGTGAACATTCTCAAATCTGAAGCTCATTCGAGATGATGATCTTGCTAAAGATAAACTCAAACAGAGTCAAGGAAAAGCAACTCGAAATGAGGTAACTCGAATACCATGACTCATAATGAATCAGCTCAAGAGCCAGCTCGAATGTTGAAGGTCAATCGGATGAGCAAGCTTAATCATATTAGACCTCTGAAGATCAACCAATTCAGCCTACAAACATGGTGAACCAAAGAACAGGTACAGCATTCAAATATGCCTCGAGTCATCCACTTCAAAACATCTTGTCTAACATTAATAGTGGGGTAAGAACTCATTCTTCTTTACAAAATCTATGTGCATTCACTGCATTCATATCATTAACTGAACTCAGAAATGCACTAGAGGCCCTAAATGAACTTGAATGGTTCGAGCCGATGCAAGAGGAACTTAATCAATTTGAAAAAACCAAGTCCAAACTGTGACCAAACGACCTTCTAACCACCCAATCATAGGAACCAAATGGGTTTTCAAGAACAAACTGGATGAAGGTAGGTTGGTAGTCAAAAATAAGCCTAGACTTGTGGCTCAAGGATACAAACAAGAAGGAATTAATTATGGGGAAACCTTTGCACCGGTTGCTAGGATTGAAATAATTAGAACCCTATTGGCATTTGCAGCAAGTATGAATATCAAATTCTATCAAATGGATGTTAAATGTGCTTTTCTTAATGGTTTCATTCAAGAGGAAGTCTATGTTGAGCAACCCCCTAGATTTGAAAACTCATAATTTCCAAATAATGTTTTCAAATTGCAAAAAGCTCTTTATGGTATTAAACAAGCTCCTAGAGCTTGATATGAAAGACTAAGTAGTTTCTTGGTCGATAATGATTTTAAAAGTGGTCAAATTGACAAAAATATTTTCATAAAAACCAAGGGGAAAGACTTTCTTATCGCTCGGATCTATATAGATGACATAATTTTTTTAGCTACTAATGAAAATCTCTGTCGAGATTTTTCAAAGTTAATGAGACAGGAATTCCTAATGAGAATGATGGGAGAACTCAATTTCTTTCTTGGTCTACAAATCAAGCAAGACAAATATGGCATCTATGTCCATCAATCAAAGTATAGCAAGGAGTTGTTAAATGAAGACTCGGACTTTATGCTTACACTTTTCCGAGTTCCATCAAGGAATCGGATATAATACTTCATCTCTCACATGGTTTTCATTTCAAGTCATTCCATGTGCCTTTGAAACTTTTCTGAGTGATATAGCATTTTCTCTTAGTGTTATATAAACTCCTGTATATGTTTACGCTTGACTCGATCGACTCGGAAAACTTACTTCTACATATCACTTCACACTCGATCTTGAGTCACTCAACACTCACGTATATCGCATGTTCAAATACTTTCTTTCACGCGCATAAACTCGAGTCCGACTTCATGTTCCAGGAATTAGATTGTTAATTCACTATTCTAAGTCAGCATATCTTGTTTGAACTTTGTTTAGTTTAGATGAACTCTGTTTACTACGATATTCTCCTTATGACTTGATTATCTTCTAGACTGACTAAGATGAAATTTGAGTATCATGGATATTAGACTCGGAAAATTCCATTCCTTTTCGACTCGAGATAATAAAGCACTTAATTATCTTAATTATTTTATTATTTGTGTCTAATCTTGGACCAAAGTATTTTATACTTTGAGAACTAAATTGATTTACTTTTGTAGGTTATTTAAACGAGGCTATCCTATTTTTGAATTGCAAAAGTAACCTGGCTTCAAAATGTCAAATCACCAGCAGACAAGGCTTTTTCCACCTCTAACCTAGCCCCGGACATCGTGTCGGGGTTGTCCGTTTCCAAAGCTGGAAATCCGCAACACTAAGCTCAATGGTGGTTTCCACCTTATTTTTAAGACACCACCAGTGGTTTTGGAACATCCAATGGAGTCAAGAGCCGTTGCTTAACGTTCATATCTCAACGGATATTTTCCGAGTGACTCGGAAAATCCATTACAACGGTCACAAGGGACTTCCAGTCGGAAGATGGACACAATGGCTAAGCTGCTTGGTCATCTATAAATAGAAGCCATCCTTCAAGACATGAAGATTACTAAACAAATTGTTAATACACATACTTGAGAAAAAGTCATTGTATTCATTCTAATCTTCTACTTCCAACTCCAATTTTGTACTTAATATTTCTACGAGTTGTAAGTTCTTGTACTTAGTTACAAACATTCTCTTTCTTACTTTCTAAGTAAGGTTCGTTGACTCGAGCTGTAAGGATTAATTCAGCTCGGTTGTCCCTAAGTGTAAGGGTGATCTCGGTTAGGAAGTACTAGATCGAGATAAGGTAATTTTTGAGTCTAAGAAAAATTGTAAGGAGTTGTCTAAGGGAGCAACTCGGGTTGAGTCGATCTCACTGTATTTTGTGGACTCAAAATAGTGGATTTGACTTCGTGCTTAGATTAGCACGGTCCGTGGTTTTCTGTCCCATGAGGGTTTCCACGTACTTTATGAGTTATTATTATTCTAAGTGCATTCAAGACTCGGACAGTTTCAAAGTTTTGTTTAATCTGTTTCTTTACTCTTTACTGAACTTTGAGTCGGTGTTTTTCGAGTTCATCCTTGACTCTTGCTCACCTCGGATTCATATCTATTTTAAATTTCAAGCAAATTTCAACGTCACCCTATTCACCCCTCCCCTCCGGGGTGACTTAGCCTCTCCAAGAGCAAACCTTCAATTGGTATCGAGCCTAGCGTTTGAAAGGATCTAACAATCCAAAGGTTTAAATATCAAATGGCTCGGAACAACGTAGAGTTCGATGAAGGAAGATCTTCCAACGATACCACCAAAGTTCATAGGATCTAACTTTATGCATTGGAAGAAACTCATGGAATGTTTCCTGCTGGATCACGATGAGGATGTCCGGAACATTATACAAGTAGGCAACTACATTCTCATGAAGACGGAAGAAACAAGACTCGTACCCAAGACAAAGGCCGAGTTCACTGCTAATGAAGCGAGAAGTTCGAAAGAACTTCAAGGCAATGAACATTCTGATGTGCACCATCAGCTCGGAAGAATACAACCGAGTGTCTGCACTGTGATATAGCCAAAGAAGTAGGGAACATACTCGGTCAACACTTATGAAGGCACAAGCCGAGTCGGAGAAGCGAAGATAAGCCAATATCTTCATAAGTATAAGCTATTCAAGATAGAGCCAGAAGAAAACATCACTTAGATGTTCATTCGCTTTACTGAGATTACCAACAATCCCAAATCTCTGGGTAAAAGATTTCCCACGAGGAAATGTGCAAAGAGATACTCGATAGCCTACCCAAGAAAAGATGGGGTCCCAAAGTGACAGCTATGGAAGAGGCTCGGAACTTGTCTCTATTGAAGCCGAGACGAACTCAATGGGAAGCTTCTCACCCATGAGATCCACCTGGAAGAGGAGGATGCAGAGGTCGGCACCAAAAAGAACATTGCGGCTGAAAGCCTCCGAAACCAGAGAAGCGGATCCGAGTTCTTCGACTCGAAAGAGGATCCCATGGCACTTATCGCTAGAGGCTTCAAGAGAATGATGCAGCACACGAGATGGGATAAGAAGCCAAAAGAAGAATTCTATAAGAAAGACAAGGATAGAAAAGGTAAATACTCTTCCCCTTCAAAGTTATCTTTGACTAAGAACTCTGGCTGTTTTGAATGTGGCGGCAAGGAGCACATAGTCAAGGACTACCCTAAGAGAAAAAGGGACAGAAGAAAGAAAAAGGCTATGATGGCCACATGGAGTGACGAGGACTCACCGGAAGATGACGAGGACTCGGATGACTCAAAGTGTCCGATGGCACTTTCCGACTTAGAAGCGGAAACAGAGTCGGACACGAGTAATCGGACAATGAGAAAGCAAATCCTCAAGAGGTAATTGAATACTTTCTCAAATTTTCCAAAGTTGATTTAGCTAAGAATATTTTCACTTTGGAGGAGAAGTCCAATTCGACTCCTCTCATTTTAAAGAACAACTTGAATTAATTTCTTCGAGAGTATTTCTTTAAAATATGATTTGGAAAAACTGAGACTTACACTCGAGAGAACTCAAGACTAGTGCTCAATCTAATGAGACCGAGTCCGAGTTACTCGAAGAGAAAATGAGCAACTAAAGCAAAAGCTCAACGAGTCTCAAGATCTTGTTTTAAAGCTTACTCAAGGTTAGAAAAACCTTGATATGCTCTGGGGATCTCAATGTGTCTCCTTCGAAAAGAAGGTCTTGGTTTTAACAGAGAGGAGGAATCCAATTCTTACTCGGAGCTTTTCCAAAAGGATTCCAGAACTGTAATGTTCGGGAAGGCTGAACACGGTCCCATTCATAAAAATGAAAGTAGGACTGAGCCCGGACTAGCTTACAGGAGAAAATCATCTTCACCGGTTTATAAGAGAAAAGCTTTTCAAAAGAAACGAGACACGGACTCAGTTCTCTAAATGGAAGACTCAGAATCGAGACCAAACCCAAAGTCATTAAAATTTGGGTTCCGAAAAACCTTCTTCCTCGAAAAGAACCACGAGTAAAGGGTGTTACTTGGGTTCGTTAGAGGAAATGAGAAGGGTTAGTTTGTCTCTGTTTTGCAGGCCACTCAGAAAAGATCAAAACGACATTGGTATCTACACGGTGGATGCTCACGCCACATGTTAGGAGACTCAAGACTCTTTTCCGAGTTAGAAGAGTACAAAGGAGGAAAAGTCACATTTGGAGACGATAGCAAAGGTAAGATAATTGGGATTGGCAAGTTTGGAAAAGGAAGCAATCTGGTCAGCCGAGTATACCTTGTCGAAGGGTTAAAGTACAACCTACTTAGCATCTCTCAATTGTGTGATAAAGGTCAAGAGGTAAGATTTACTCGGACCAACTGTTATATCACCGATGATGCTACCAAAGAGATCAAGCTCTCTTGTAAGAGATCAGGTAACACTTACATTATTCCGCTTTCGACCCGAGTCGAATTTATCTTGTTTAAAAGCATCACTTGTTGATGACTCATGGACATGGCATCGTAGATTAGGTTATGTTAGCATGCATACTATTAAGAAACTTGCATCTCATGGTTTGGTATGAGCATTGCCTAATTGAGCTTTTAAGAAAGATAAAATTTTTGAAGCATGCACAAAAGGAAACAAGTCATATCATCTTTCAAATCTCTAAAGACAGTTTCCACATCCAAGGTGCTTGAAATGCTACATATGGACTTATGTGGTGAAATCACTGTTAAGAGTCTTAGAGGTAAATCATACGTACTTATTATTGGTGATGATTACTCACGATTTACTTGGGTGTGTTTTCTTAAGCATCAAAATGAAGCATTCAAAGAGTTCGAGCAAGCTCTGCAGGAAAATCAAAGTTGAGTCTCGGACTCGGATCCAGAGAATTCGAACCGACCATGGAAGGGAGTTCGACTACTCGGAATTTGCAGAGTTTTGTGACAAGAATGGTATCTCTCACAACTTCTCAGCACCAAGAACTCCTCGACAAAATGGAGTAGTGGAGAGAAAGAACAGGACTCTTGAAGAAATCGCTAGGACAATGATGATTGAACATAATCTACCCTACTATTTCAGGGCTGAGGCGAGTGAACACAACGAAACTACACCTTGAACAGATGCCTCATCGGACCAATCCTAAAGAAAACACCCTACGAGCTCTACAAAGGAAAGAAACCCAATATCTCATACTTCAAACCCTTTGGATGTAAGTGTTTTGTTCACAACAATGGTAAGGATCACCTGACCAAGTTTGATGCTCGGTCGAGATGAAGGTATTTTTATGGGTTATTCTTCTCATAGCAAAGCTTATCACATTTTCAATAAAAGAACTAATAAAGTGGAAGAAAGCATCCACGATGTGTTGTAACGCCCCCAATCACCATTACTTAATAATCCCTAATTAGATAATATTAGATATGGTCGCAGCGGAGGTTAACGATCGAAGGCGTTACCACCGTCCTAAGAATAGGACCAGCCTAAGTGAGTAAAATCAAAATACCATTTACGTTTGTGAATGTAACAGGTTGGTTGGTCCCGATATCGATAAGTATTTGTACCCCAAGTAGTTAAGCTTCATATCATGTTTAAACAAGACCCAAAATATAACTTAGTGGCTAACTTGCATATACTTCAACACAATCTCACCTACTTGTTTAACATGAGAAATTACGCAAAATTTAATGATTTCCCAATTGACTCCAAGCCACGATTGAGGTGAAACCACTCGTGAGCGTCTAGATATCTTCAGAACCATAAATACCACTTGTCCAGCTATGTTTGGCTTTTGTCGGACTTGGTAGGTAATTGATTGATTACCAATGCTTTCCCTAAAACAAAAACAGTAAAATATTTTGAAAAGTGAGTCGAAACTCAGTACGAACATTCTGTCTTGTAAAATTTTCTTGAAACATTTTAATTGAGAGCGCGCATTTCAATTCATTTTAGTTTGAAATCGGGGGAGAGAATATGAGTAAAACTTGCTTGTCGGTTATTATCCGAAAGTGGAACCCCTTGATAATTGATGCGATCTTTGAATAAGGTGCACACCTCCCGGGCCGACCGAGAACCCGAGTTGAAGCCGCACGGGTGGAATTGAAGGGCATAAGCCTTGATAATTGAGCGGGGACCACTTAAGTAGGTGGCAAAACTTGACTTGCAAATGATTCATTATTAGTTATTTATGTAAGAAATGTTCGAGATTTGCTTGAAATGTGTGAATTTTCAAAGGGTACAGGCAATGAACGTACCTGAATTGAGAATATTTGTTTTTCGGCTTTTATAAAAATATAAGTTACCAGCTAATCGGCAACGGAAGTGGCCTCGGTTACTGTTTCAAATAGATTTTTGTTGTTAACGATGTATCTCTTGAGTTTTAATAATTGAATTTGTATAAGCATTGACAATTTATTTCATTTCCTATATTTATACAAAAATTAGTTAAACTAACGTTTGTATTACTTAACTTTATCTGCGTTAATTCTGTTTCAAATATTGAATACAACACATACTAATTAAAGAAGTTGATTAGGCTAATTAGATGATCAATGATTTTGATATAATTCAATTTGTTAGTTGACTTGGATTGAAATGGTATACACATATATATATATATATATATATATATATATAAAACAAAACACTTATTCCTAATTCATTCCTTACTTCTCCCTTGATTGCATTCAAAACCTATAGTTAAGCAATTAATTAATCCATTAGATGCCTTTTCATGGGAAGGTTTCACAATTTACCGAATTATTCAAAATTCATACATACGCCATTTTAAGGTGATGAACATTATTCCCTCAACAAAATTCACATTCACAACCACAATTAGGTATACTTAAAGCTCAAATTTTTCTCACACTTCTACACTTACACATTATCTAATTTCAATTTGTACATATACATTCCCATTCGTTTGCTCACTATAACCATTTCCAAAATATAACAAATCCATCAAATTACTCAATTCTATAATAAAACATCCCCAATCTCATTCACTAATTTATAATTTCCCAAAAGAAATCGCATTCATTCACATTTATACACAATCAATCCATCAAAATACCAACCCTCAATCATCCACCAATTCAGATTTTCCCAATTCAACCTCTAAATTAACTCCACAAACATATTTGTAAATCCACAATCATATTTCTAAATCAGATGATTCAATTTATAGTGACACTTACTAAGTAAATAAATAAGTGAGCAAATATGAGTTTTAGGGTTTTACCTTCAAAACCAAAAAGATGGAAGCCAAGAGGAAGAGCAGGGGTGGTGGTGCATGGCGGCTGCACCGGCGACCACTAGGCAAGGGACGACGACTAGCTCCGGCAGCCACTGCGGTTGGTGAGTGGTCGATAGGTGGGCCGCGGCAGAGGTGAGGCAAGGCGTGCACCTGCGTGAGAGCGAGAGCGAGAGAGAAAGTGCGAAAGAGTGACGTCGGGCGTCTTCCCGACGACGCCGGAGCCGACCGCTAGCCGGCGTTGGTGGCGCTTGGTGGCCGAGACCAGAGTAGCAAGTGGAGGCAGGGGAGGGGAGCAAAGGCACGCGAGGAAGAGAGAGAGAGCGATAGCGTGAGAGAGTGAGAGAGGAAGGCCGGCGTCGGTCGTGCTTGGTGGCCGGAGGAGACGAAGGCAGCAAGGAGGGGGAAGCGAGAGGAGGCTCGAGCGCGAGCGGGGAGCAGAGATGAGGGAAATGGAGACTGAAACTTTTGCCCAACTATTTTCATCTCGTAACTTATATTTATTTCCTCTCTCTTTGTTTTTTTATTTAAATTCCGAGAGAAATCCATTTCCGGATTTCTCCTTCAAAAAATCTGATTTGTTTATTTTATTATTTTTATTTTATTTTTATTTATTTATTTATTTATTTATTATTATTATTATTATTATTATTATTATTATTATTATTATTATTATTATTTTCTTATTGTTACTTTTTAATTTTATTTAAATAATGTTGTTTCCAAATTATAACCTTATTATGAGATTTTTAATAGGGCCACTTCGTCGCCTTAGCTACATAACACATATGAAAATAATTTAAATATAAAACATCGAATTGAAGTGCATGCGCTCAATGATATTAATCTCGTAATTGATAAGATAAATAATGTGATTTAAGGTCGAGTTGTTACATGTGTTTAATGAGATTGAACAGGAAAAGCCAAGACTCGGAAAAATGTAACTCGGAATGAGACAACTCAAGAACACGCTCGGAATGTTGAAAGACAATCGATGAACTAGCTCACTCATAACGAGACTTCTAAAGATCAACCAATTCAGCCTACGGATCCGGTGAACCGGAGAACACGTAGAGCATTCAAGTATGCTTCTAGTCATCCACTAGAAAACATATTATCCGATATCAACAGTGGGGTAAGAACTCGTTCCTCTCTTTAGAATCTATGTGCATTCACTGCATTCATTTCATTAACTAAACCTAAAAATGCACTAGAGGCCCTAAATGAACCTGAATGGGTAGAGGCCATGCAAGAGGAACTCAATCAATTCGAAAGAAACCAAGTTTGGACTTTGACCAAACGAACTTCCGACCACCCAGTCATAGGAACCAAATGGGTTTTCAAGAACAAACTGGATGAAGGTGGGTTGGTAGTCGAAACAAGGCTAGACTTATGGCACGAGGGTTATAATCGGGAAGAAGGGATTGATTGTGGGGAAACCTTTGCACCTGTAGCAGAATTGAAGCCATTAGAATCCTGTTGGCATTTGCATCTAGCATGAATATCAAATTATATCAAATGGATGTTAAGTGCGCATTTCTTAATGGTTTAATTGAAGAGGAAGTCTATGTTGAGCAGCCCCTGGATTTGAAAACTCATATTTTCCAAATTATGTTTTGAAACTGCAAAAAGCTCTTTATGGTCTTAAACAAGCTCCCAAAGCTTGGTATGAAAGACTTAGCAATTTCTTGGTTCAAAATGATTTTAGAAGAGGTCAGATTGACAAGACTCTCTTTATAAAAACCAAGGGAAAGACTTCCTTATCGCTCGGATATATGTTGATGACATAATTTTTGGAGCTACTAATGAAATTCTTCCTTGGTCTACAAATCAAGCAAGACAAAGATGGAATCTATGTCCATCAATCAAGGTACACCAAGGAGCTGCTGAAAAAGTATAAACTTCAAGATGCGAAGCATGCAGCAACACCTATGAGCGAGTAGCATAAAACTAGACTCGGACGAAAAAGGTAAAGCAATAGATCGAAGCTCTATCAAGGTATGATTAGATCTTTGCTATATCTTACTTCCGAGTAGGCCGGATATAATGTTTAATGTCCGTCTATGCGCAAGATTCTAAGCTAATCCAAAAGAATCACATCTCACTTCGATGAAGAGAATATTCGAGATATCTTGCGGGGACTCGGAACTTAGTTCTATGATACTCCGGATATTCGGAACCGACTCTCACTGGATACTCGGATGCTGATTACGCTGGATACAAAGTTGATAGAAAGAGCACCTCAGGAGCTTGCCAATTTCTGGGTCAATCCTTAATATCTTGGCACTCAAAGAAGCAAAACTCACTAGCTCTATCAATCTGCCAAGGCTGAGTATATCACAGCTGAAGCATGTTGTGATCAGATTTTGTGGATAAAGCAACACTTGAGAGATGTTGGACTTTCTTTCAAATCAGTTCCAATCAAGTGTGATAATCGAGTGCAATCAGCATCACCAAAAATCCAGTTCAGCACTCAAAGACGAAACACATTGAGGTTAGGTATCATTTCTTAAGAGACCATTCCGAGAAAGGTGATATTGGACTCAAATTCATTCGTACCAATCTTCAATTAGCTGATATCTTTACTAAGCCACTTAGTGAGGATCGGTTTTGCTTCATTAAGAATGAGCTTGGTATGTTAAATGCATAATTATGTGTCTTCTATGTGAAAATCTCATTGCATGACTATGTGATATGTGCTTACGATTCTTTAATAACCATTAGTTCAGTTGATTCAATGATACTTGGGCCGATAGTTATTATCTATTTCCAGTTTCGAGTCACTCGAAACTTAGCTGAGTCGGACTCGAGACTTTGAGAAAAATGGACATCAAACTTCTAAAATCATCTCTAGATAAGTGGAGAATTTCGGAATTTATTTTCAAAATCTTTCTTTGTCTCTCTCTCTCTCGCACGTCATGATCGGACAACTAGCCATTGGGAGACAAACCACTAGAATTCTAACCATTGAAGAAGAGAACAGTCACACCGGTCCGAGGTGACCGCTGAAAGAGCCGAGTCGAACGGATATTGAAGGACGATTATTTTCTTATAAATAACGCCTATTCTCCTTCATTTCGTTATTTTACTCTTCGCTTACTCTCTCTCTTGAAATCAAATCTTCGTGAACAAGCTCTTTGTGATTAAAGCGACACCCAGTGATCTCAAGCTTCGTTAAAGAACATCTCAAGTAAGCTCTGTTGCTCTCAAACTCTTTCTTCTTCTACTCTTTTATTTTTCTCTTTCACTCTCTTCGAGCTTTTTCTTCTTCTTTCTCTAAAGGTTATCTACTCTCTCTTTTCTCCATCAAAATGCCAAAGAGAGGTTCTCACCCTGATTTTCTTGGCTCTGCCACCAAGAAACCCAAGCACAAAAAGCTAGGAAGGCCCCTCAAATTCTAAACCTCTTATTACCCAAAGACCTTGCTGCTGGAAGAAAAGTCGAATTCTGATTCTTCTCATTTTAAAGAATAAGTTGAGTTAATTTCTTCGAGAGCATTTCTTTGAAAAATGAATTGGAAAAGCCGAGACTTACACTCAAAGAACTCAAGACTAGTGCTCAATCCAATGAGACCGAGTCCGAGTTACTCGAAGAGAAAATGAGCAGACTAAAGCAAAAGCTCAATGAGTCTCAAAATCTTGTTTTAAAATTTACTCAAGGTCGGAAAAACCTTGACATGCTCTTAGGATCTTAATGTGTCTCTTTCATAAAAGAAGGTCTTGGTTTCAACAAAGAGGAAGAATCCAATTCCTACTCGGAGCTTTTCAAAAGGATTCCAGAACTGTAAAGTTCAAGAAAGCTGAGAATGGTCCCATTCAAAAATGAAAGGAGGACTAAGCCCGGATCGGTTTACAAGAAGAAATCATCTCCTCCAGACTTTCAAAAGAAAAGTTTTTCAAAAGAAAGAGATACGGACTCAATTCTCTACACAAAAGACTCGAGAATCAGACTAAGCCCAAAGTCATTCAAATCTAGGTTCCAAAAACCTTCTTCCTCGGAAAAGGACCACAGTAAAGAGTGTTACTTGGGTTCGTTAGAGGAAGTGAGAAGGGTTAGATTGTCTCTGTTTTGCGGGTTACTCGGAAGAGATCAAAAGGACACTGGTATCTTGACGGTAGATGCTCACGCCACATGTCGGGAGACTCGGGACTCTTTTTGAATTAGAAGAGCATAAAGGAGGAAAAGTCACTTTTGGAGATGACAGCAAAGGCAAGATAATTGGGATAGGCAAGATTGGAAAGGGAAGTAATCGTGTCGCCCAGTTTACCTTGTCAAAGGACTGAAGTACAATCTGCTTAGCATCTCTCAATTATGTGATAAAGGTCAAGAGGTAAGATTCACTTAAACCAAATGCTACATTCCTGATGACACCACCAAGGAGATCAAACTCTCATGTAAGAGATTAGGTAACACTTACATTATTCCTCTCTCGACTCTAGTCAGAACTTATCATGTTTAAAGGCATCCCTTCATGATGATTCACGGACATGGCATCGTAGATTAGGCCATGTTAGCATGCATACTATTGAGAAATTAGCATCTCATGGTTTAGTTAGAGGTTTGCCTAACTGTGCTTTCAAGAAAGATAGAGTTTGTGAAGCTTGCACAAGAGGGAAACAAGTCGGATCATCATTCAAATCACTTAAGACAGTTTCCACATCCAAAGTGCTTGAGCTGCTGCATATGGATTTATGTGGTGAAATCCCGGTTAAGAGCCTCGAAGGTAAATCATATGTACTTGTTATTATTGATGATTATTCACGATTTACCGGGTGTGTTTTCTTAAGCACAAAAATGAAGCATTCAAGGAGTTTAGCAAGCTCTGCAGAAAAATCCAAGTTGAGTCTCGGACTTAGATCCAGAGAATTCGAACCGACCATAGAAGGGAGTTCGACTACTCGGAATTCTCGAGTTTTGTGACAAAAATGGAATCTCTCACAACTTCTCAGCACCAAGAACTCCTCAACAAAATGGAGTAGTGGAGAGAAAAAACAGAACTCTTGAAGAAATAGCAAGGACAATGATGATTGAGCACAATCTACCTTACTATTTCTCAGCTGAGGCGATCAACACAGCCAACTACACTTTGAACAGATGCCTCATCGGACCAATACTAAAGAAAACACCTTATGAGCTCTACAAAGGGAACAAACCCAATATTTCCTATTTCAAGCCTTTTGGATGCAAATGTTTTTTTCATAACAATGGTAAGGATCACTGACCAAGTTTGATGCTTGGTCGAGATGAAGGTATTTTTTCGGGTTATTCATCTCATAGTAAAGCTTATCGCATCTTCCATAAGAGAACTAACAAAGTGGAAGAAAGCATCCACGTTGTGTTTGATGAGCTTGAACAGGACAAACCAAGTGAGTCCTCATTCTCGGATCTGAAGCTCAGCAGAGATGATGACCATGACAAAGCGAGCCAGTCAGGAATCGGACCCAACCAACTCAAAATAAAGTCACTCGAACGAAGTGACTCGGAATGAGATAACTCAAGAGGCAGCTCGGAATCTTGAAGAACAATCGATGAACAAGATCACTCAGAAAAAGCTTCGAAGAACAAGCAATTCAGCCTACAAATCTAGTGAATCGGAGAACAGGTAGAGCATTTAAGTATGCTTCTAGTCATCCACTAGAAAACATATTATCCGATATCAACAGTGGGGTAAGACCTCGTTCTTCTCTTCAAAGTCTATGTGCATTCACTGCATTCATTTCATTAACTGAACCAAAAATGCACTAGAGGCCCTAAATGAACCTTAATGGGTAGAGACCATGCAAGAGGAACTCAATCAATTCGAAAGAAACCAAGTCAAGACTCGACCAAACGACCTCCTCGACCACCCAGTCATAGGAACCAAATTGGTTTTCAAGAACAAAGCTGGATGAAGGTGGGTTGGTAGTCGGAAACAACGCTAGACTTATGGCTCAAGGTTACAATCAAGAAAAAGGGATTGATTATGGGAAACCTTTGCACCTGTTGCCGAATTGAAGCCATTAGAATCCTGTTGGCATTTGCATCTAGCATGAATATCAAATTATATCAAATGGATGTTAAGTGTGCATTTCTCAATGGTTTTATTGAAGAGGAAGTCTATGTCGAGCAACCTCCTGGATTTGAAAACTCAAAATTTCCAAATTATGTTTTCAAACTTTAAAAAGCTCTTTATGGTCTTAAACAAGCTCCCGAGCTTGGTATGAAAAGATTGAGCAATTTCTTAGTTCAAAATGATTTTAGAAGAGGTCGGATCGACAAGACTCTCTTTATAAGAATCAAAGGGAAAGATTTCCTTATAGTTCAGATTTATGTTGATGATATAATTTTTGGAGCTACTAATGAAATTACGTGCCAAGATTTTTACGAGTTAATGAGTCGGGAATTTCAAATGAGTATGATGGGAGAACTTAATTTCTTCCTTGGTCTACAAATAAAATAAGACAAAGATGGAATCTATGTCCATCAATCAAAGTACACCAAGGAGCTGCTGAAGAAATACAAACTCCAAGATGCAAAGCACGCAGCTACACCCATGAGCGACGAGTATAAAACTTGACTCGAACGAGAAAGGTAAAGCAATAGATCAGAAACTCTATCGAGGTATGATTGGATCTTTGCTATATCTTACTTCCAGCGAGGCTAGATATAATGTTCGGTGTATGTTTATGCGCATGATTCCAAGCTAATCCAAAAGAATCACATCTCACTGCGGTGAAGAGAATATTCGAGATATCTTACGGGGACTAGAACTTAGGTCTATGGTACTCAAGAGACTCGGAACTTACTCTCACTTGGATACTAAGATGCTGATTACGCTGGATACAAAGTTGATAGAAAGAGCACTTCGGGAGCGTGCCAATTTCTTGGTCAATCCTTAATCTCCTGGCACTCAAAGAAGCAAAACTCGGTAGCTCTATCAATTGCCGAAGCTAAGTATATTGCAGCTGGAGCATGTTGTGCTCGGATTTTATGGATAAAGCAACACTTGAGAGATCTTGGACATTCTTTCAAATCGGTTCCAATCAAGTGTGATAATCAAAGTGCAATCGGCATCACCAAAAATCCGGTTCGGCACTCAAAAACAAAACACATTGAGGTCGGGTATCATTTTTGAGAGACCATTCTGAGAAAGGTGATATTCAACTTGAGTTCATTCCTACTAATCTTCAATTAGCTGATATTTTTACTAAGCCTCTTAGTGAAGATCGGTTTTGTTTTATTAGGAATGAGCTTGGAATGTTAAATGCATAATTATGTGCTTTCTTTGTGAAAAATCTCATTACATGATTATGTGTTATGTGCGTTCAAATTGTTAATAACCATGTGTTCGGTTGATTTAGTGATACTGAGCTGACAGTTATTACGTATTTCTAGCTTCGAGTCATTCGAAACTTATACGAGTCGGACTCGGACGTTTGAGAAAAATGGACATCAAATCTCTGAAATCATCTCTAGATAAGTGGAGAATTTCGAATTTATTTTAAATATCTTTTCTCTCTCTCTCGCGCTGTGATCGGACAACTAGCCATTGCAAGACAAACCGCTAGAATTCTAACCGTTGAGAAGAGAACCGTCACACCGGTGCGAGGTGGCTGATGAAAGAGCTGAGGCAGAACGGATATTGAAGGATGATTATTTTTCTATAAATAGTGCCTATTCTCCTTCATCTCACTACTTTACATTTCACTTACTCTCTCTCTTGAAATCAAAACTTCGCGTATAAGCTCTCTTCGTCTACAGTGACTTCTAGACATTTTCAAGCTTCGTGAAGCTCATCGCAAGTAAGCTTGATTGCTCTCAACTCTTTCTTCTACTCTTTTTCTTTCACTCTCTTTGACCTATTCTCTTCTACGTTTCACTTCTATCTCTTTTCTCATCCAAAATGCCTAAACGAGGTTCTTACCCCGACTTTCTTGGCTCTTCCTCAAAGAAGCCTTGCACAAAAAGCCAAGAAGGCTCCTCCAACTCAAAACCTCTCGTCACCCAACATCTTGTGCTTGGATGATAAGTTCTTTCCAACCCCAAAATTTTTGTGGTTGCCACACATCCCAACAACCGGTGTTTATCATTTTCTTTGTTTCAGCGAGTTCATATATCCCGAACTCGTATTTGAGTTTTACACTCATCTTACAAGCTCGAAGGTGTTCTAACCTCCGGGGTTCAAAATATAACTGTTCGTATAAACACTTCCCTTCTCCATCACCTGTTCAAGGTCTCCTCTCTCTTCTTGAACAGCAACGCAATTCCTTTCACTGAGGTCACTGACGACTTATTTGAAAAGTACGCAAAGAGTTTCTTGAGTCACGTAAAAATTTTTACGTGACTCGAGCTGAGAGTCGAAGCACATTTTACGTGTTTCTTGCTGATAAGAACTTTCTTCTCTCAGCATTCTAGCAAGGAGAACCCCAACTCTAAGCATCTAAAAGCCCTTTTTGTCATTCTTGAGGGCTACGAAGTAGACCTCTTTCCTTCCATCATCGAGCAAACAGTACGTGCCAACTCAACTCCAAAATAAGAAGAAGACCCCTCTTCCTTTCGGTGCTCTTCTCACCCTTGTCTTCAAACAATTCAAAGTTCCTCTTCCCTCGGACCCAAATGCTGTATCCGAGGCTGCCGTTGTTGTCGGCAAAAAGGAACTTCAGGGGTACGGGTATCGGGAGACTCAACCTAGTATCTAGGTACACAGCTCAAAGCCGAGGCCACCTTCTTCACCTCAAACTCGGAAAGAAGCCCCCTTTCCTCCCTGCCCCACCTGGTGGTGCTTCCACCTCAGGTGCTTCTAAGTCTCTCTCCTCTATGTTGTCCTCCGCTTTCATGGACAAAATCAACTCTGTGTCCTTGGAATTCAAGGACATGCTCCGATCATTCAAGACTGTCTATCGGTCTATGGCCATCAACCAAAAAATAGCCAAATCTCAAATCCGAGAAGCAGCAAGACTCGCTTCTTGAGATGAAGGCCCCAGTGAAGGAGCGAAGGAGCTAATTGAGCTCCTCCGGGAGAGACAGTCCAAGGCGGTTCAGGACCATGGTGACTCGAGACACATCCGAAGAGTCCTCAAGCCCGGCCAAGACCTCCTCGAGATAGCGGGGAGGACGGAGAAGAAGACCAAGAAGAAGCAAACGCCGAGGAGCCTACGGTTGAGGCAACTCCTTCGGGCAAGGGGCGGAACAAACAGAAGAAGAAGGAGGGACAGGTGAGGGTCTAAATGCTCCTGAAGCTCAACCTGAAGTGATCGGCTCGGACAGCGATCCGAGTGGGTCGGACGACCTAGCTGCACTAGGACAAAGTGCGGCGGGTCGGACTGAGCAGACCCCTCCAGCCACCGAGCTCTAAATAGAGGAACCTCTGGATCCTCTCGTTCGGGTCATCCACTCGGAGCTAAGCCCTTGACGGCGATCCCTGTCCTCCCTCCGCCGCGCTCAAGCACATCGTCAAGATCCTACCAGCGCCGGCGTACCACTCGTCCTTCCTCTTCTACTCAAACAACCCCTTCTCCCTCTTGGGCACCATGCACTGTGTGTCATAATTCCAAAGCCTGCCAAATTCTTCTTCTTCCTGGAATCTTTTTCTTTTCTTCATCTTTTACTTATCTCTTTTGTTCGGACATCAAATATGTACTACTTGTTGTATTCTTCCCTTTTTTTTTTTTTTTGCTGAAAGGCAAGGGGAGAATATAGATAGAAAAATTTGTTGTCTTGTTAGGGGAGTTTCTCTCTCTCTCTCTCTCTCTCTCTCTCTCTCTCTCTCGTATATTGTTTTCAATGAATTATTGCATTTCTTTCAATTCTTTGAGTTTAATGTTTAATGCAAGCATTTACGAGTTTCAATCAAATATGCTCTCTTGCTTAGCATCTTCGTCAACATAAATGCATTTCATTGACTATTCTTTATACTCGATACTTTAAGTAAACAAAAACATATCTATATCACTAACAAAGTTTCTTTCTAAGTATGGAATGTCTTTCATCAAAAAGGGGAGATTGAAGACTCGGACTTTACTTCGCACATTTCTGAGTACTATCAAGGGAATCGGGTATACGACTTTCTCACTTATAGAGTTTTGATTCCAAGTCATTCTCTGTACCTTAGAAACTTTTCTGAGTGATATAGTATTTCCTCGAAGTGATATAGCAATTATTTCATGTAATTATGCATGACTCTGTCGACTCGGAAAGCATATCTATACTCACTTTTTGTACACTCGGTTCCGAGTCTCTCATCACTTAGAATTATCACATGTTCAAATAACTAGTATTTGCATAACCGCACTCAGGTCCGACTTCATGTTACAGGTCTTATTCCATTAGAGTCGGCACTTCTAGTCCGAACCATGCTTAGTCTAGATCAAGTTTGTTTCACTCGATATTCTTTATTTAACTTGATTCTCGCTTAGACTAACTCGGATGGAATTTCGAGTTTCATGGATATTAGACTCGGAAAATTCCATTCCTTTTCTGACTCGGATAATTAGTCACTTAATTATCTTAATTATGTTATTATCTGTGTCTAATCTTGGACCAAAGTATTTTATACTTTGAGAACCAATTTGATTTACTTTTGTAAGTTATTCAAACGAGGCTACACTTTTGAAATACAAAAGTAACCGGCTTCAAAACATCAAATCACCAGCGAGACAAGGCTTTTTCCACCTCTGACCTAGCCCCGGAAGATCGTGTCGTGGCTGTCTGTTTCCAAAGCTGGAAATCTGCAAGACCAAGCTAAACGGTGGTTTCCACCTTATCTTTCAAGACATCACCAGTGGTTTTGGGACTTCCAAAGGAGACAAGAACCGTTGTCCAACGTTCATATCTCAACGGATATTTTTGAGTGACTCATTAACAATGGTCACAAAGGATTCTCGGTCGGAAGATGGACTCAACGGCTAAGGCTGCTTGGTGATCTATAAATAGAAGCCAACTCTCAAGAGTTGAAGATTGCCAATCTATTGTTAATATACATACTTGATCAAAAGTTATTGTATTCATTCTCAATCTTCTACTTACAACTCCCACTCTGTAATTCATTATATTACGAGTTGTAAGGTCTTGTACTTAGTTACAAACTCTCTTCTTACTCTCTAAGTAAGGTCCCTTGGCTGAGCTATAAGGGTTAACTCAGCTCGGTTGTCCCTAGCTGTAAAGGTTATCTTAGCTAGGAAGTAGTAGATTAGATAAGGGAATTTCGAGTTTAGGAAAAACTTGTAAAGAGTTGTCTAAGGAACAACTCGGGGTCGATCGATCTACTGTATTTTGTGGACTCAAAATAGTGGATTTGACTTCGTGCTTGGATTAGCACTATCCGTGGTTTTCTGCCCCGGGAGGGTTTCCACGTACTTCCTGTGTCTTCACTTTCCGAGTACATTCCGGACTCGGACAGGACTCAAAGTTTTAGTTATATCTACTTCTTTACTCCTCTCTGCAATTCGAGTTCATACTTTTCGACCCCATTATAGACTCGGAATCGCATCGTTTGTCATTTGCTCAAAAGAGTTTGATTTTCAGAAAAATCTTCCACCACCCTATTCACCCCCTCTAGGGTGACTTAGTCTCTCCACTGAGCAAACCTTCATTAACGATTAACGATTCATTGGGTCCTAAAATGTTAGGCCGTTTTAAAACAAGTACGGTAAAGCTTTTCATAACAATTAAAAATTTAACTATTTTAGAAGGGTACAAGCAATAATGTACCTCGGTTGGGAAGTTGTTTCGAACTAATTTTTGATTTGCTTTGCTTTTGACGTTTCCAATAACCTTCTGTTTGCAAAGAAATTTATCCCTTTACTTTAATATAGTTATTATATGTATTTATATATTTCCTCATACCCCTTTTTATCAAAATTATTATCTAATTCTTGAATTTGTTTTCGAGAAAATAAGCACGCATGTATATGCATGTATACACATAAAAATTTCTTGAACTTTATTTCCTCAATTTCTCAACACATATAAATATATTAATTCTTTCCTTCTTTGTATCTATTTATTTTCATTATGAATAATTAAATTTAGTCTCTTTTTTTAAGGAATTATTACCTTAGTAGTAAAGATGTTGACGAAAAGGAGAGAGGAGGGCACTTGGTGGCTGGCCGAAGGCAGGTGGCCGGATTCCGGTGGTCGGCGGCCACTAGCAGGCTGCGTCAGGCGACAGGCGGCTGTGGGCTGGAGGCTGGCAATGCAAAAGAGTAGTTTGGGCTTGTGGCTTCTTTTTTTTTCTTCAGCTTGACTTGGCCCAACAGCTCCCCCTACCTTCTATTTATAATGGGCTCCTGCAGCCCATATCTTATCCTCTTCCCTTCCATAATTCCATAAGATTTGGGCTTATCCAATGCATTAACTATTTTTACACATGGTTGATGTTTTTCCGACACACTTGCTCCTAATTTATTTGCTTGTAACTTTTTTTGCTTTTTTTAATAATAATAATTATTTTTATTTTTATTTATTTATTTATTTATCTATTTTATTCTTATTATTATTATAATAAATCATCTATTTCCAAATTGAATTTCGTAGTAAATGACTGTACTTATATTTATCATTTGCATATATTATAAATATTTAAACGTGAATCGATATTCCTAAGTCAATTAACTGAAAAATTCATTCATATTTCTCATTTCCATTTTAATATTTATGCGCGGCTCACTTGCTCTTAAATATTGAAATAGTAAAATGCAATAATTAGAGACAATTAAATTTTGAGGCCTTACATCCTCCCCCGACCCTAAAAAAAGTTTCGTCCTCGAAACTATAACCGAAGTAGTAGCATACCTTTAAAACAAATGGGGATAATGATTTCTCATTTCTTCCTCGGTTTCCCATGTTGTTTCGGATATTCCATGGTGGGTCCAAATTACTTTAACTAAGGGTATTGCTTTGTTACGCAACTTGTTTAACCTTTCGGTCAACAATTTTTACAGGTTGCTCTTCATAGGTCAAACCTTCGCTTCAATATTTAGCGGTTCGTACACGATTGTGTGGGATGGATCATGTACATACTTTCGCAGTTGGGAAATGTGAAACACATCATGTACGTGTTGTAGTTCCGGTAGCGGAGCTAGTCGGTAAGCAACGGGATTAACTTTCTTAACAATCTCATAAGGTCCGATAAAGCGAGGACTCAATTTGCCTTTTACATTGAATCTTCGATTCCTTTGCTTGGAGAAACCTTAAGAAAGACCTTATCACCTTCTTGAAATTCAAGAGGCTTTCTTCTACGATCCGCATATGATTTTTTCCTATCCTGGGCCACTTTCATATTTCGTTGAATAACTTTAATTTTCTCGACCGTTTCTTGAATCATTTCCGGACCCAATACTAAGGTTTCATCCAAATCGTTCCAACAGAGAGGAGTTCTACACCTTACGCCATACAATGCTTTAAAAGGTGCCATTCGATAGTCGCTTGGTAGCTATTATTATATGAAAATTTAGCTAATGGAAGATATTCCTCCCATTTCCTCTAAAACTCCAGTATACATGCTCGCGAGCACATCTTCAACCACTTGGTTTACTCTTTCTGTTTGCCCGTAAGTCTCGGGGTGATACGCGCTACTAAAATGTAGTTTTTTCCAAATGCTCTTTGTAAGGCTTTCCAAAAACGAGCCCGAAATCTCGAGTCCCTATCCGAGATTGTAACTTTAGGAATCCCATGCAAACACACAACTTCTTTCCCATATATTTGGGCTAACTTATCAATCCCCCAATAATCATGTGTTGGTATAAAATGAGCTGACTTTGTAAGTCTCGTCAACAACTACCTATATCGCATTTTCCTTTGATGCTTGAAAGGGGTAATCCCATAATAAAATCCATGGAGATTGAATCCCACTTCCAAACGAGGGATCTCCAATGGTCGCAACTCACCAACCGGGCGTTGGTGTTCCGCTTTCACTTTCGACAAACGAGGCACTTATTCACAAATTGGGCTATATCTCTTTTCATGTTGTTCCACCAAAAGGTTTGTCTCAAATCTCTATACATTTTCGTGCCCCCGGGGTGAATAGAGTACCTGGTGTTGTGTGCTTACTGCTAGTATCCTTCCCCTTAATTGCATGCTTGAGTGGTACACAAATCCTATTTTGAAATCTTATAACCCCTTGATCATCCTTATGAAATCCCAAAGCTTTTCCTTTGCTTATACTTTCTTTGATTCTCTTAATCTCATCATCCCCGACTTGCGCTTATTTAATTTCTTCCAAAAGGGTAGGTTGAGCTGTTAACATTGACAAAATCATGTTTGACTCATGGGATAATACCGGTTCAACCCCTATTCCTTGCAAATCTCTTAATATCTCGGGACATATAACCTTTAACGCATTCACACCATGATGGGTTTTCCAACTCAATGCATACTGCCACAACATTGGCCTTCCACGGGTGATAATGAATTTGCATATCGTAATCCTTCAGGAACTCCAACCATCTTCGTTGTCGCAAATTCAACTCTTTACGTGTGAAAATATACTTAAGACTTTTATGATCAGTAAAAATCTTGCATACACTTCCATACGAGTAATGTCTCCAGATTTTTAAGGCAAAAACTACTGCGGCTAATTCCAAATCATGAGTGGGATAATTCTGCTCATATGACTTCAATTGCCTAGAAGCATATGCTATGACTCCACCATCTTGCATCAAAACGCACCCAATTCCTTGTCCGGATGCGTCACTATACACAACGAATTCCCTATCTTGCTCCGGTAAGGCCAAAGCTGGTGCGGTAGTGAGCCGTTTCTTGAGCTCTTGAAATGCGGTTTCACACTTATTATTCCATTCAAATTTCGTCGTTTTCCTAAAAAGATTAGTAAGGGGCAAAACTATTCGTGAAAAATCCTGCACAAATCATCTACAATATCCAGCCATTCCCGAAAGCTTCGGACTTACGTCACATTTGTCGGTATAGGCCACTCGGTCACTGCCTTAACCTTCGGGGATCAACTTTAATTCCCTCTTTAGAGATTACATGCCCAAGAAAATTTACTTGAGACAACCAAAATTCGCATTTTGACAACTTAGCATATAACTTATGAATCTTCAAAGTTTGCGAGGACAACCCTTAAATGATCAGCATGCTCCTCCTCCATCTTAGAATATATTAGAATATCATCAATAAAAACAACAACAAATTTATCCAAATAAGGCCTAAATATTCTATTCATCAAGTCCATAAAAGTTACTTGGAGCATTTGTTAACCCAAAAGGCATGACTGTGAATTCATAATGTCCATAACGCGTCCTGAACGCCGTTTTTGGTATATCCTCGGGCTTAATTCGCAGCTGATGATATCCAAGCCGGAGGTCAATTTTGAGAACACTCCCATTCCCTGTAATTGATCAACTAAATCCCCAATCCTTGGCAAAGGATACTTGTTCTTTACGGTAACCTTATTTAGTTCTCTATAATTTATACATAACCTCAAAGTTCCATCTTTCTTCTTTACAAACAAAACTAGCGTGCCCCAAGGAGATACACTCGGCTTTATATATCCTTTTTGCAACAATTCCTCCAAGCTGAACCTTTAACTCCTTCGGTTCCACGAGAGCCATCCTATATGGAGGTTGGAGTCGCGCTCCCGGTTCAATCTCTATCTCAAAATCAATTTCCCTTTTTGGGGGTAACCTAGGAATTTCACTTGGGAAAACGTCGGGAAATTCTTTAACTACAGGAATATCCTTTATCTTTGTCTCCTATTTTTCTTCCGTTATAAAGCATAAATAAGCTTCCTTTCCTTGCTTAACAAGTCGTCTAGAGGCTCTCAAAAGACACTATATTACAATCTCCAATCTCACTGGTACCTTGAAACTTCACTTCCACTGCCTTTTGTACCCTTCAAGGACATAATCTAGCCTTAGCAATCTATTTTTGCCCCATATTTAGACAACCAATCCATACCCAAGATTACATCAAATTCCGAAAGGTCAAAGCTGTACCAAGTCACCCCTAAAATTCTCTTGACTTAGGGTAATAGGGCAATTTTTATACATAATGTCACATTTTATGGTTTGACATGTGGGCGAGACTCACATATAATTCTACGGGTTGTTTACTCGGTTCCAAACCTATTTGAGATGCGAGACTTTGATGAAATAAAAGAGTGCGTAGCACCTGAATCAAATAAAACAGTAAGTGGTACTGAATTTAAAAAGAGCGTACCGAGTCCACGATGCTCCCCATGTCGGTAGCTTCGCTTTTTACTCATTACATAGGCTCTTCCAACCTGTCTATTTCCCGTAGATACTTGTGGCTGCCCTTGCATTCCTTTGGATTTGGCTTGGACCTTTGCTTGCTGGGGAAGGTCTAGTTGGGCAATTTGCAATTAAATGGTTGTAATCCCCACACCAATAGCAACGATTGGTGCCAACCCAACAATCTGTCTGTGTCGTGGTTGGTTCGACCACACTTCGAGCATTGTTTCTTAGTTGAGGTAGAAGTTTGGAACTTAGTTCCTATACTTGCAAGCTTTTTGCTTGGTGTTCCCTTTGTAGGATTCTTTTTTCATTCCCTCTCTTCCGGAAGGTATTTGGACTCGACATCTGTAATTCCGCTTCACCAGTTCCACTTACGCGGCTCGCTCATACAATTCTTGACTAGTTTGTATAGATTACCCGGCTAATTGGTGCCTAATATAGGGTGCTAGGCCTTCCTCAAATCTTATCATTCTCATACGATCCGTGGCTACGTACTTCGAGGCAAACCTAGATAATTATGCAAATTTGCTCGCATACTCCATCACCAGACATATTGTCTTGCTTTAACTCCAAAAATTCCTTTTGCTTTTGTTTTTACAAGGACACTTGGGTAAAATTTTGCTCTCAACTCCTTCACAAACTTATCTCACGAGCCTTCAGAATTTTAAAACTTAGTTTTTACAATTCCCCACCGGATATCGGCTGTCCGGTGAGGTAAAAAGCCCCAATGTTCACACGTTTTTCATTTGGTACCTCTACCACATCAAATATTTTCTCTATCTGCCTAGTCCATTCTTCCAGTACCACTTGGATCCATTTTTCATCATATGTTTTTGGATTTTGTTTTGCTACCCTTTCAAAAAGTCTACCCTCCTTTCCAGAATTTTCCGAGCTAGATTCCGTAAGTTTACGCGTCACCACCGCTATAACTTGTCCCTAACAATTCAGGATCTATGTCTTTGAGTATTCCCTTCTTATCTAACTCATTCTCGGCTTTTTGCACATCACTTGTCGCCCTGATGTGGGGTTAGAATTGGAGGGGTTTGATTAATTGACTGAGTGTGCAAAGATTCTTCGTCGTTCTCTTGCAGTTCATTTTTTGGAATGCTCTCATCTTGAATCGACATTCTGCTAAAAAAACAATAATAATTAACTTTTTCCTTTCCCTTTCTCTTCTTTCTTTTTTTTTCATCAATTTGATATAGTATACGTACATATATATAAAACACCTTCTTTATTCATTAAAGTTATATTATACATTCTTCAATCATAGACTAACACTCCCTTGATAGGTCTACAAAATGTCCACCCTTAGCAACAAAATGGGTGGAAAGAGGGGTTAGATTAATCACTATTCTACCCCTACAATACCCGTACTCATACAGCCATACAACTCCACTCTTTCTCTCTCCCCTTTTTTTCATCGGTTAATTTATATTATACACTATTTTACATATTTACATATCCTACACGACTAGTTACCCCTAAATTCATCAACTTCTCCTATTTTAATTTTCACATCATGAAATTCGGGTCGCTGCTGTTACTGGTGTCATGCCCAGAACTCCACGACTCACTCTCCTCCGTCTCATCCTCCTCGGGATCTATCACTTCACTATCATCAGAACTTATCTAGACAATTTACGGGGACTCAGGGATATCAACCACACTCACAACATCACTTGGAACCACTAGATACATCTGCCTCATAATTGTCCCATATATCATAGTCGTCTTTTAAAAGGCCCAAATATTAACATTGTCGGACTTAAACTCGGGGCGGCTGAATTTGAAGCTACTTGGTTTCTCAACATTCGCTGCTCCCGGAAAAGAGTCCTGTAACCGTGCGGGGGTGAACCCACCGCGGTCGGCCAAGTCTCGGAGCTTTAGTTCCTCCACTATGCAATCCCATGGATTTCCATAAGTCGGAAATGTGCCCCGTGTTACCCAACGTTTCCAATGTCTATAAATTCCCGATATTTATTTTTAAAGGACAACCAGGGTTCAACGTCGGGTAAACCTTTTAGTAAGCATTGGGCTTTGACAATAGGATCAATGAAAGGAGTTTCGGGATTGCTTAGTACATGCTTTGCAAGAAGACAGCCTTTAACGTCTTTATGTAGTCGGTCACCCGTTGACCCAACTTCATTTTAATTTCGTACGGATCCCTTGGCGCCATTTCCTATTACCAACAACAAAACATTATGAACTTGTATAATCTCACCTATACATTTATATGACAATATCTACTTCAATATCACAATAATCCCACATATCCATCACAATGACTCAACCACCTCTCTCTATTTTCTCTAAACATATCACCCTAATTTTTGGTCTCATTTTGACGTTTAGATATGGGACCAAAATCCTAGGCTCGATACCACCTCTGTAATGCCCCAACTTCCAATCGACAATTAACCGACCAACATTTGCGTCATAACCATAATGACATAAGGTGATGAAAATTAAAAAGTCAAGGTAGAGGCATTACTGCCATCTCCGAGATAATAGAGACAAGGCTAAAACACTCAATTAACTAATAATTTTTTTTACGTACGACATAAACGATAATATGAAAGTTATGTTTATACAAACAGTAGCTTGGATGACTCTATTACCATATCCGAGTCCATACATAACCCAAAAACTTAAATTTATTCTAGCAAAACCCATAGTAGCAAAGAAATTCAAGAGGCGTGGTCAATAGGTCATTGCCCGACCTTTTCGGAACCCTTCTCACCGAGACTCCTCTATCTCCTGAACCTCCTGTTTAACCCTTGTCTGTTTCTCTTTCCCTAAAACAAAATTAAAAACAACAGGAAAACTAAAATGAGCGGTTGGCTCAATACATTACCCTTATACTTGTAAAAACATTTTTGGTGAGCCGGTGAGCGCGCGCGATTTCAGAAATTCATTTAAAATATATCATTGAGCAAAAGTTCGATTTTCTGTTTCTTGTAGACTTTTCGGTTAAAACTTTCGATTTCGTAAATAGTTTAGCTTTTGGCTAACACTAGGACCCAATTTCTATGCAATTGCAGCCATGGCTTTGGCTAAACAATTCAATTAATATTCCCGTTACGGGAAGGGCCCGATTCGATTAATTACGCTAGTAGACAATTAAGAACGGTTAACAATAACCGATCAACGATTAACGATTAACGATGAACGATTAACTATTCATTAGGTCCTAAAATGTTAGGCCATTTTAAAACAAGTACGGTAAAGCTTTTCATAAGAATAAAAATTTAACTATTTTAGAAGGGTACAAGCAATAACGTACCTTGGTTGGGAAGTTGTTTTAAACTAATTTTTGATTTGCTTTGCTTTCGACGTTTCCGATAACCTTACGTTTGCAAAGAAATTTACCCCTTTACTTTAATATAATTATTATATGTATTTATGTATTTCCTCATACCCCTTTTTATCAAAATTATTATCTAATTCTTGAATTTGTTTTTAGAAAATAAGCACACATGTATATGCATGTATACACATAAAAATTTCTTTAACTTTATTTCCTCAATTTCTCAACACATATAAATATATTAATTCTTTCCTTCTTTGTATCTATTTATTTCCATTATGAATAATTAAATTTAGTCTCTTTTTTTTTAAGGAATTATTACCTTAGTAGTAAAGATGTTGACGAAAAGGAGTGAGGGAGGGCACTTGGTGGCTGGCCGGAGGCGGGTGGTCGGCGGCGACCAGCGAGCAGCTGTGGGCTGGAGGCTGGCAATGCAAAAGAGTACTTTGGGCTTGTGGCTTCTTCTTTTTTTTTTTTTTTTCTTCAGCTTGCCTTGGCCCAGTAGCTCCCCCCACCCTTCTATTTAGAATGGGCTCCTATAGCCCATATCTTATCGTCTTCCCTTCCATCATTCCATAAGATTTGGGCTTATCCAATGCATTAACTATTTTTACACATGGTTGATGTTTTTACCACACACTTGCTCCTAATTTATTTGCTGTAACTTTTTTTTAAATAATAATAATTATTATTATTTTTAGTTGTTTATTTATTTATCTATTTTATTCTTATTATTATTACAATAAATCATCTGTTTCCAAATTGAATTTCGTAGTAAATGATTGTACTTATATTTATCATTTGCATATATTATAAATATTTAAACGTGAATCGATATTCCTAAGTCAATTAACTGAAAATTTCATTCACATTTCTCATTTCCATTTTAATATTTATGCGCGGCTCACTTGCTCTTAAATATTGAAATAGTAAAATGCAATAATTAGATACAATTAAATTTTGGGGCCTTACAACTCCTAAACATGCTACTTAAATTCGTACTTAATCATATCCATAACAATCTTAAAAATTCCATACGAAATACATTCTACCTTTTATTTACTAACATAGTCTAAAGTGAAAACATGAACCGCCTTGCTATCTTAGGTCGCCAAATTATCGCTAAGTGTTAATCATCTTAGAGGCATCCTTGATCCCTTTCATTTACGAAACCTGAAAAAATGGTGACATCATGAGCTCCCAAAGCCCAGTGAATAATGCTTATATTTCTAGATGTTATACTTTGCACATTATCCATTTTACATAGAAGCACATAAACAAGTAATATGAATAACTTAAATTATAACATGCAACACAAGGAAGGTGGTATACGGACACGAGTCATACTTCGCAGATAGAATAGTACATTCCATATTTATAATGCTCTTAATATTCCACAAAACACACACTTATGTTATAAAACAGATGATTAGACTAAGTTAGCTATACTTGTCCCATACCAAGTACGATTCAGAGATTCTTGTTTTCACTAAAGTCCATAAACAGACACCACTATTAGTTTATTCACTAAACTAACCATAGTTGTCCCATACCAACCATGTCTTTTGGGCTTAGTCCTCACTCGAGTCCAAAAGAAAGTAATGTTTGCTAAGTTATACTAATAACCCGATTATAACCATATCTTATATGCACATAAACACACTTTCACATAGGTTTCTTATCATCATGGATGTAACGAATATTTAAAATCGACAAATATCATATCATACCTAGTCACATTTCAACACATGGATCATAATCTTAATTATATCGTTGAATTTCTTAATATTTGCAAAATCCAGTCGTGACCGGAACTATCACAAAATGCAATGGTCATAAACACATCCTGGTAAATTGACTGAAGTCATCACACGATACCAAACAGAGACCCATCACTCTAAAGAACGTAGCTGCCTAAAGTCACAAATTGTGGAGACATAATTCACACCTGCTGAACCAATCAAAACCATCACAAGGTCTAACTAGGGACCCACACGGATCATATAACACACAGGCAGAAAATCAGATCCTATTGAATTGATAAAAACTTATCCAACCTCGCATCCCGAAACACAAAAAGACAAACTACTTCTATGGTCATACCTCTAGAACGTAACACATAAGCAATAGTCTTATATAGACATGAACTTTATTCCCCTTTTTAAACATGGTCTGAGCATATCTTGAATTCGTAGTGTCGTCATACTTCTTTCAAGGAAACACTTATTCACATCTTAAATGAACAAGTTCATCATAATGTAAATAGTTACACACATACCTGAAATTAGCTTTAACACTTTTAAAATAATTTATACAAGTATACATAATCTATTATAGTTTAGTTTACTAGTTTCATGCTTCATAGTAATCACGAAATCACATAGCAAATAGGAAATATATAATCTGTCCATTTTTAGCATATATCAGGCAATTTTACTTAGAAATTTATAACTTAGAGTATAATTGTCCGAAATTCCTGAAACTTTACAATAAATTACCATATAATATGTAGGTACGAGTAAAATTTTCATATTTTGTTTTGCATCCTGTAATTCGCAAATATTCAAATAGTACGAGAACAATATGTTATAATCTAAAATTAACATCTATATTCAACAATTATTATTTCTCCTTAACCATACATGCAAGATTAAAATATATCTGATGTTTATCAAAAAAAAAAAATTATAGACTAACAAAACCATGATTTTAAAAATCTATGTGCAAGCTAAAACAATTGACTTATATTTATTTTTTTAATTTTTATTTTGCTTAATTACTAAGTTTACATTTGACTTGCTTGACTTGACTTGGCTTGACTTAACTTGACTTTTACTTTGGCGTGACCAAATTTTATGTGACTGGGTAACTTATTAAACATAATATTAACAATTTTAATATATGTGAATTAACGCATAATTTTAAATTTTCTCAGAAGTATTAAGGCCAATAAAATATTATACGACCGATTAAATCACTATATTCAAGTCAAATATTTATATGCAAGTAAATGATTATTAGCTTAAATCTCGGGGTGTTACAGCCCATCTGCATGCGAGTCCATAGAACCTCCGAGGCAAGCACACAGACAGGGAAACAACGAAAATATTTCTAGGACTGATATTCTGGGTCGAGCAAGGCCCGAGGGAAGTCCCCAAGTCACTTGTGCTAATTTTTCACATGCACATCAAAATTATCTTGCTGCTACTACAAAGATTTTTGAGCCTAGGTATTTTCATGAAGCCGTAAAAGATGTTAGGTGGAGAGAGGAAATAGCGAAAGAAATCGAGGCCACTGAGTCAAATGAGACTTGGATAGTAAAAGATCTACCCATTAATAAGAAGCCGATAAATTACAAGTGAGTGTACAAGGTGAAGTATAATTCAAATGGGTCCATTGAATGTTATAAGGTGTGACTTGTGATTCGAGGAGACGAACAAATCAAAGGATTTGACTACCATGACACTTTTTTGTCCTATAGCCAAGATGGCTAGTGTAAGGTGCTTTTTATCTGTAGTAGCAGCAAAAGGATGGGAACTACATCAAATAGACGTGAATAATGCCTTTCTACATGGAGATTTAGATGAAGAAGTTTACATGAAAATGCCTCCCGGATTTAGAACTTCGAGTTCAAACAAGGTATGCAAACTGAAGTGTCTTTATGGACTTAAACAAGCTCCACGATAATGGTTTGCCAAACTCTCATCCAAATTACATGATTATGGTTTTGTTAGGTCATATGGAGACTATTCCTTATTCACATACAATAAAGATAACATATACATGGTACTTCTAGTGTGTGTAGATGACTTGGTGCTTATAGGTAATAATTCCCAAGCATATGTTGAGTTGAAAAAATATCTCAACAATTGTTTTCATATGAAAGACTTGGGTCCCCTCAAGTATTTTCTTGGGATTGAAGTTGCTAGAAGTTCAAAAGGGCTATTTTTAAGGCAAAGGAAGTATGCGCTTGAGATAATTGAAGAATGCGGGCTACTCGGGGTGAAGCTAATAGAGTTCCTGATGGAAACTGGTCATAGATTTGCATTAGCTAATAAGCCAACGATTGACAACTCGATGAGGTACAAAAGACTAGTTGGGAGACTTATATACCTAACCCTTACAAGACAAGAATTGTGTTATGCAGGACTCATTCTCTCACAATTTACGCAGGAACCGAAGGAAGAACACATAGAAGCAGCTTATCGGGGTCTTGACAAGGTATTTTGTTGAAAAGTGATTTTGATCTACAGGTTTATGCCTGCTGTTATTCAGACTAGGGAGCATGCCCTATTACTAGAAGGTCCTTTACAGGATACTTCGTTACTTTAGGTGGGTCGCCTATTTCTTAGAAAACGAAAAAATAGAGTATGGTGTCTGGGTCATTTGCACGAGTAGAATATCAAGCTATGGCGATGGTAACCAGTGAGCTTATTTAGATAAGATCATTTTTCGCATCTCTACCAGTATTCCTTCAAAGACCAATGAAGTTATACTATGATTATCAAGCTGCATTATATATCGCCAATAATCTAGTTGTTAAGAAGAATTATGTGACGCTCGAATTAAAGGAAAGTCTAAACGAGAAAGTTCGAATTAAAGGAAACTTAAATTGAAGATTGATCATAAATTTTATGTAGTGCTAGTTAAACTACATAACAAGTATTTATTTATATGGTTGCTAGTTTTTAGTCAAGTTAATTGAAAATAATTTTAGGAGTGAGCTTAGAAAATATTTATTTGGCTTGCTAATTGCTTAGATGGAATAGTACCATAGCTTGATTAACATTCTAAGTTTTAAACATGCAAAACATGCTCATATCTTCCCAAAAATCTGAGCATTTAAGCCAAGAAGAAGAAAAAATATGATAGCTTGTACCCTTTTCTTGGCCTATTACTGCAACCATCATCCCTAGCCTACTAGCTCCTAGTCCCCCATGCTTCACCATCATTGCACCCAATTCAAATCTAGTGCATAAATCAAAGGTGAGGCACAAACCAAAGGGGTTGGCTCATTTTCCCTGGAAAAGGAAATCCAGCAACTCCAAATAGAGGGAAATCAAAGGAGATATTTTGCTTCAACCTCCCTTGGTCCAAGCTTCAACTCCTTCATATTTAAGCACTTTCACTGAGGATAGAGGTAAGAATAAAGGTAGAAAAATTGAAGGAAGGGTCAAGAATACAACCATCAAGGACTTAACACCAATCATACTTAAGGTGGGTTTCCTTCTTCTCCCTACTATATATTACTTTCCAACCAAAATAAATTTCGTAAGTGTGCTTGTAAACCAACCTTGAATGCTCAAAAGTTCAAGAAATTGTTGCATGCATGTGTTTTGGAGTGGTTCATTGATATAAATATGCTAGGAGGATGTTAGAGAGTGAAAAGGAGTAGGAACATTATCATCATCATGTACTTGGTTATGCTTATCTTTTGTTGCTATAATTTCATGCATGAAGATGGAAGTGTATCAAATATGTTTAAGTCTTTTTGAAATTGTGGTTTTGTTGAGGTTTGGGTTTGACATTTGTTAGAGAATATACTTGGTATAATGCTCTTGGGGATCGATGATCGGAAATGTGTGTTTGCCCAAAACTTGGTATAAAAAGTATGTATCTTGCATGTGCATTTTAATGGGTTTATTGAGCAAGTATGACACTTAGAATGCTGGAAAATTTATAAGATGAACCTTTCATAGATACCCCACAAGGACAAAATAGGTAGAAGATAAGAAAATGGAGTTTGGGGAGCCACTGCCACCCACCACGGGTGTTCCCATAGGCCGTGGTAGCCAGCAACAATTTAATTGACCCAAAATACCCACCACGGGTGCGCCCACAGGCTGTGGGGCAGGCCGCGGTGGCCAGCAGCGGTTTAATTGACTCAAAATACCCACCACGGGTGCCCCCATAGGCTGTGGGGCAGGCCGTGGTGGCCAACAGCAGTTTAATTGAGTCAAAATGCCCACCGCGGGTGCTCCCACAGGTCGTGGGGTAGGCCGTGGTGGCCACCAAAAGTCCCCACTAATCGTGGGAAGGCCCTTGATGACCTCTAGAGCCAACCATTGACCTCCACGGGCAGTGAGAAAGTTTGTGGAGACCTCCAAAGCAATTTTGGACCCCCACAACCTTTGGGCTTGTCCCGTGATACTTGTAAACCATGTACTTTATGTCAAGAAGCGAGTCTAAGACTTGAAGTATGGCTTTGGGCCTCGTAAAAGAATTTACTAAATACATATGTGAAGAAATGATAGAGATAACAACCATAACGTTAAATGGGAAGTTGATTTCTTGGGTTTGAGCACTTTACCGATACGAAATCTAGGACGGTGACATGAGATTATATTCCGGCCTATGGGTAGCGGCTTTCAGTCCTAGATCATAAGTCCTTTCGGGTAGTAAACTTGGGTATACGCGTGAGTGGTTCTGAGTCCCAGTACCGTAGTACGTTGGGCCGGCTCACAGGCATCAAAATACAAAATCTAGGAAGGTGACTTATTCTGGCCTGAGGGCAGCGGCTTTCACTGCTAGATTACGAGTCCTCCCGGATAGAAAACTTGAGTATGCACGTGAGTGTTTCCGAATCCCTTTACCGTCGTACATTGGGTCGGCTCACAGGCGTCGAAATACCAAGTCTAGGAAGGTGACATGTTCTGACCCACGGGTAGCGGCTTTCACTCCTAGATTATAAGTCTTTCTGGGTAGTAAACTTGGGTATACGCGCGAGTGGTTCTGAATTCCTGTACCGTGGTACGTTGGGTCGGCTCACAGGTGTCGAAATACAAAATTTAGGAAGGTGATGTATTCCGGCCTGAGGGCAGTGGCTTTCACTCCTAGATTACAAGTCCTCCCAGATAGGAAACTTGTGCACAAGCGTGAGTGGTTCCGAATCCCAGTACCGTGGTACGTTGGGTCGGCTCACAGGCGTCATCCGAGTACCAGGTACTAGTTTTGCCCAAAGAAATTAAAGATGATAAAAATTAAGCTAAGTTCCAGATTGGGAATTAATTGGTCACATTTATGAAAGAAATGTGGTTCACTTGAGTTCTAATACATTATGGTTTTCCCATTCGATTAAGGGTGGAGTAAGGTAAGATTATCTTTATGATACGACTTGATTACTAATATTATGGTCATTATGTATTGAATGCTATTATACTATATATATGTATGCATGCAAAGTTATTTTGGTTTTGGAAGGCCGTTTTGATGCTCTTTTAGCTACAAGAAACTTTAATGCATTGATTACTCATGTTTAATCGTGTGTGCTTTCAAGTATGACTTGTAAAAGTTATTTGGTAATCAGGCATGTCTGTAGCTAGAGGTTTGTTAGCATTTGTAGACGCTCTGATTCGACCTCGGTGGCCCCCACCAAGACTTTGTCAGTGATGTACTTAATTTATGTTGTAGGGTCTTGTGAACCCAAATGTTAGTTTGAAGTCGTATGAGTTTAAAACTCGAAGTAGATTCTCCTTTAAAAAAATGTTGGGTGGCTTTCATGAGTTTTAAAAGCATGTTTACTTAGCTAAGTTGTTCCCTAATTTAGCCTTAAGGATTCTTGAAAAGGATTCTGGCAATGTGACGTCCCTAGCAAGGGGCCGGGGCATTACAAATTAAGTTCTAAAATTGTAATTGCAAGTGCACGACGTAGTTGTAGCTAGCCGGCAAGCACTGGTCGTGTCCCTAGAGAGTTGTATTTCAAATATCAAAGTTAACTTAAACTTTTTATCTAGGCGAATCAACACGGATGAGAAATATATGATGATTAAACTAACCTAGAAAGCAATAAAAATAAAATAATCAGGTTGTGATTTTACCACTTAATAAACTAATTAATCAAGTCAAGCCTAAACCTACCCAAGTCTATATAAGTATTTAGGAGTGATCAGTTGCACCATCAAAACCTACTAAAGCCACACTTTTGAGGGTCATGAGCTAGTCTAATTATTCTAACCACCTACTTTCGTGGGTTACCCCAACTAAACTACAAAAATGGTAACCTCGAACCTAACTAGAATTAGTGCTATTTTCATGCCAAAATCCCAACTATTTTCTTTACCGACACTAGCAAATTGACTCCACCTTTCAGTGATGGACCAACCGCCTAAAAATCAAGATGAAAAGACCCTCTCCGCCATCTCATCGAACCTGTGGCAGGTAAGATAAACATTCCCAAAATACTAGCATAAACTAGGTAAATAAAGGCTCAAACAAGATCAATTAGCCATCAAGGAGACTAATCACAACCAAAGTGACTCAAATTAATAAGTAATTAACATGAACACAATTAATCTAACAACTAAATTAATAAAGATCGACTCAAACGACGACATAAACTAACAAATTAAACTTAAACATAAAATTAAACAATTAATATAACTACTACTAATATCAAAATATAATAAAAATTGAACCTTTAAACTAAACTAAACAAACTAAAGAGAAACAAAAGGTAAAATGGAAGAAGATATCGAGAACGAATCGAACCGAACCGAAAACTATTAGGAACTGAATTAAAACTAAAACTAAAACAATAATTGAATGTAAATTATTGGAGTCTAAAATTTACGTGCAGAAAAATAATTAATTAAACTAAACTAAATTAACCTAAATTTGCGACTAAGCCTAATTTACGCTTACCTAAAGCTGCTGGCCCCGAACTCAAACCTGCGGCCGCTCGTGCTTGTCCAACTCCCGGCGTCCTTTTTATACACAAAATATGGAAGCTTTAATGTTGATGTCATGCTGACATTAGAATTCAATTGGTGGATTGTGCCTTGTTTTTTTTATTGCAACGACTGAATTGCTTGGAAAACTTTTTGGGTTGGGGTTGACATCGGGCTGATTTCAGACTTGCTTTGTCCAATTTTGTCTCTCAACCTGTATTTTTCATTTATTTTGAACTCAAATTATGAGATTTGCTCAGTCCAATTTATTACCTACAAAATCAAACAAAATAAATAAAAATTTATAAAAAAAATATTATTTTACGAGACAAAAACTAGATAAATAAGTGTGTAAATAACGTCATATTTAGATCGAACAAATACCCCCACACCTATATTTCGCTCGTACTCGAGCAAAACAAAAGTAAATAAAACCTAACTCACTTTCGCAAGAATCATGATTGCATTTAGCATGTGCAACAAGCCCTTTAAACCCCTTGGCAGCTTAAGTGGACAAGTGAAGTCTCCTAAGGGTTTGTAGAAGATATACCCATAAAATCTTGAAAAGAAAAAGAAAAGAGAAAGAAAAAATATAAATAGAAAATCTTTTTGGTTTTTCGAAAATTTTCACAAACATATATACAAAGTGAGAAGGAATTATATACATTCTAATTAACCAAATCACACTTGTACGTCGGATATTAACATGCATACAAAGACAATGCACATATCAAGATATTTGATCCTCCATTGATGACATCCACATACCAATTTTTCACCCCAAAAAGTAAACAATGAGCAAGTTAGACTGGTAAAACCTCACTTTAGGGTAAAGTAGAACATTCACACTCATGTGTTTAGAAAATATAATGAGGGTTCACTCAAAACTCATTCCAATAGTGCACCCTACCATAGGCTTGGTCATACTCTCAATTCTCCACAACTATGTAGGCAAAATGCAAATGCAATCAAGAGGACTTTTTAAGGGTTGTAATGGGACTAAGGTTCATGGGTAAGAAGGAAAATCAATTTGGGAAATATGGAGCTAAATAGCCAAGGTCTAATGACTAAGGAGCAAAAACACTTCCAAATATGACTTAAAACTTCTCTCCCAATTCATCTTTTCAAGTACAAACAAACCCAAGAGAACCTAGGGAATGTGTATAATTTTTGTGAATTTTCCTCATGCCAATCACTTATTCTTTTTTTCATTTTTTTCAATTTATCTCTTTTTTCATTTTTTTCATTTTTTTTCATTTTATTTCTTTTTTTTTTGAACAAAAGTATTGGCATGGGAATCATGAACATAACTCAATTCCAAAGGGTCTAATAAGAGATTCATCAATTTTTTTCTTTTAACACAGGTCCCAATTTTAAACTACAAAACCAAATAAAACACTATCTCCATACAATTCAAAACTGCCCATCTCAAGAAGTATTGCTCCATAGCCTTGGCAATAGGATTGGAAAATGTGTTTAGGCCAATTGTAAAGCAGAAATAGGTATAACAAAAAAAATGTTAAAACTCAAACGGCTAGCAAAAAGGATAAATATAATAGGGTGGCTTTTTGGCTCATGTAGTTTCAAAATCAATGAATGCCTCTATCATATTACATAATGCATATGGCAAATGTGGTCTCAAAGAGAGACAAAACAAGTTATAGAGGAAATGCACTAAGGATGAGTCACACATGAAATGAAATATGAGACTAAAAATGATGAATTAGTCTATAAGGCCCAAAATCTCACATATTCCTCTACCAAAGTCAAATTAGCTCAAAAATTGAATGTAGTGATTCAAACGAAACATAGAAACACATTTTAGATCAAATTCTATCATGTACATCATACTTATATACAAACTAATTACCAAATAACAAGGGATCAAAACGAATCAAATGCCACAAACTCCCTAAAAATAATTTTTAAATCAAAAATCTTTTTGCTATTTTAAAAATTTTTCTTTTTTTCTTTTTCAAAATATTGAAGTATGGCTTCTCCTCCCCTATACCTAGATCTCACAATGTCCTCATTGGGAGCCAAAGAACAACTTCACTAACAAAAAGACTCAATTACATACAAAAACACTACCACAAAAATCAAAATAAAAGCAAAAACGTAACATGAATATATACATATGGGTGATCATGGCCATCATGACTCAATAATATCCAAAGTTTATCCTCAAAATGATCACCCCACAAAAACACAATCCTAAATATCCACCTCTAAAAATAGAGAGAAAAAAATATAAAGAAAGAAAGAAAGAAAGAAAGAAATATAAGAAAAAGAGAAAGAGAGGGAACGAGTATACCAGGTCAGGTGCTAAGTGCACCTAAACTAATGCCTTCTAAGATAGTACTAAGAAGGCTCGAGGAGTATCAGCCATTTCTCCTCATCTCAAGATTAAGCTCCAACTCGGATGTCATCGAGCTCTAAGGAGCTTATCAAATACCTGAGCACAACACTCAAATAAATGTAAATAAGAAAACATAATAACAATTATGCTAGTGATATTAAGTGCTCTCTTAAACTTATCAAAAAGCCTTAGAAAAATCAAAAGAATTATCAAAGAAACTAATACACATGATTTTTCTAGGCATGTCCTCTAGGTAAGCATAAAATGGGTCAAAGGAGGGAATGTAACCTCCAAAAGTACCTCAGGACACAATATTATCAACCGCATTCCCCTCAAGCATGTCAAAAGAGTTATCCACATAGTCGATATCCAAATCAAAATTACCAATCAAATAGGTAGTGGGCTCAAAAAATGATACTGAGGGAAGGGGAATATGGTGAACAAATTGGGGAAGTAAGGATTAAAGCAAGTGGGATGGGGGACACATGATCATCAACATCAAGACTAGTAGGCGATGCCTCGACCACAACCACCTCACATGACTCCCCTAAAGGAGTCTCCTGATTAAACACCTCAGCTAAAACATCTTCTGATTCATAATGTAAATCATCCTCACCATCTAAACTAGCATCAACACCAACGGCAGATTCGAGTGTTGTCCCTATGTATACTAGGTAAGGATGGAGCAACTGTGGGTAATGTAGTAAAGGGAGTATCAATCTCTTTCTCTAGTCTGGACTCTAAAGAAAAGGAGGACTCATCATCATCATCATCATAGAAAAATGCCTCAATTTTAGCAGAACTAAGACTAAGATCAATTTTATACGATAGGTCGGACTCCCTAATCTTAGTAAGACATGCAAGTTGCTCATTTTGTTCATCCATATCCCTTATCAATTTATAAATATCAGCATACTTGTTCAGGAGATGAAATATAAGGACAAAAATTATTATCATGATCAAAAGAGTTACACTTTTCACACCAAAGAGGGGTAGGATCAGCAATACAAGGGGATTGGATGTAAGATCTAGCATGATAAGCACAAGGGTCGGGGCATGAAAATCCAGAATCAGTACTTGCCTTTTCAAATTCACAAGTATCCCAAGCAATCCATTTAAGTAAATCCCAAGCTTCATCAACACTTTTAGCACAAAAATCGCAATACTCTAAAAGAGCACGAGTTTCACTATTCAAACCCTCATAGACAACATTTAATACTTCCCATTTCTCCAAACGAGTTATCGAAAGAGCAAGAAGAGCATTAAGTCGATCAAAGTACGGATAGAATAATTCATTCTCACACTGCGGATAATGGCAAGTAGACATGTTTTCAATTTTTTTGAATTTTTTTGGATTTTTCAATTAAATGCCTAATCTAGAATGCTCAAGTAAGCTCTAATATTGAAGCGAACAACTACCCAAGCAACGACGCCAAAAACTTGTTAGGAAGAATTAAGTTCTAAAATTGTCACCGCAAGTGATGGCGTAGTTGTAGCTAGCCGGCAAGCACGGGTCGTGTCCACAAAGAGTTGTGTTTCAAATATCAAGTTAACTTAAACTTTCTATCTAGGCGAATCGAGCACAAATGAGAAATATATGATGATTAAACTAACCTAGAAAGCAATAAAAATAAAATACTCGGGTTGTGATTTTACTACTTAATAAACTAATTAATCAAGTCAAGTCTAAACCTACCCAAGTTTATACAAGTATTTAGGAGTGATCGGTTGCACCATCAAAACCTACTCAAGCCATACTTTCGAGGGTCATGAGCTAGTCTAATTATTCTAACCACCTATTTTCGTGGGGTTACCCCAACTAAATTACAAAACTAGCAATCTGAAACCTAGCTAGAATTCGGGCTATGTTCATGCCAAAATCCCAATTATTCTTTTTACCAACACTAGCAAATTGACTCCACCTTTCAGTGATGGACCAACCGCCTAAAAATCAAGATGAAAAGACCTTTTCCCACATCTTATCAAACCTATGGTAGATAAGAGAAACATTCCCAAAATACTAGCATAAACTAGGTAAATAAAGGCTTAGATAAGATCAATTAGCCATCAAGGAGGCTAATCACAACCAAAGTGACTCAAACTAACAAGTAATTAACATGAAACACAATTAATTTAACAACTAAATTAATAAAGATCGACTCAAACAACGACATAAACTAACAAATTAAACTTAAACATAAAATTAAACAATTAATATAACCACTACTAATATCAAAATATAATAAAAATTGAACCTTTAAACTAAACTAAACTAACAAACTAAAGAGAAATGAAAGGTAAAAGGGAAGAAGTTACCAAGAAGCAAATCAAACTGAAGTGAAAGTTGTTAGGAACTGAATTAAAATTAGAACGAAAACAATAATTGAATCTAAATTATTGAAGTCTAAAATTTACATGGAAAAAACTAATTAATTAAACTAAACTAAATTAACCTAAATTTACGACTAAGCCTAATTTACGCTAACGTAAAGCTGCTGGCCCCGAACTCAAAGCTGCGGCCGCTCATGTTTGTCCAACTCCCAGCGTCCCTTTTATATGCAAAATATTGTAGGGCTTTAATGTTGATGTCATGCTGACATCATCATGATGCCATGATGATGTCATAACGACATCAGCATTCAATTGGTGGATTATACCTTGTTTTTTTTATTACAACGGCAGAATTGTCGGAAAACTTTTTGGGTTGGGCTTGACACCGGGCTGATTTCAGACTTGATTTGTCCAATTTTATCTCTCAACGTGTATTTTTCATTTATTTCGAGTTCAAATTATGGGATCTGCTCGACCCAATTTACTACTTACAAAATCAAACAAAATAAATAAAAATCTATAAAAAAATATTATTTTACTAGACAAAAAACTAGATAAATAAGAGTATAAATAATGTAATATTTAGATCGAACACCAGTTTTTCATGAAAGGAAGAAACATACGGAAATTGATTGTCTTTTGTTCGAGAAAGTCTTATAACTCGTAATTTAGAGACAACATATGTGCCTTCTAAGTATCAACTTGTTGACATCTTCACTAAGTCATTAGGAAAGCGTGAATTTTCATTTTTACAAAACAAGTTTGGCATTATTGACTTACATGCTCGAACTTGAGAGGGAGTGTTAAGGAAACAAAGTATTTTGTTCGATTTTGGAGATTAAATATGTCTTAAGTTTGAATTAGTTTTCCTAATTATATTAGAGGTAGTCTTCCTAGTTTTATTAGAATTAGTAGTCCGAGTTATATTAGAAGTGGTCATCCTAATTTTACTAGGATTAGGTTATGAGTTATCTTATATGTATAAATAGTCGTTTGACATTTTGAGAATAACACAATTATGAGAACAATTATTTTTCACATTTAAAAGTTTGTTCATTATCTCAAAATTTTTTAACTTTTTTCCCAAAAATTAGGCATTTAGACGAATTTAGATCACCACTAAGAGATGGACTGAACTTTCATTTATTTTTTCTTAAAACTATAAAAATTTAATAATAAAATTAAAATTAATTAATTATAATATATTTATATATATTTAGTTTTTAAGTAAAAGTAGAGTTTTTAATTAATGTAATATAGGATTTCATCTCTAAGTTAGAATGATCTAATAAAATAAGATTTTATGTCTCTCTCCTTACTACGCTTCCCAAAGCAAGTAAAGATAGCGGGGAGGGGGTGGAGGAGTTTTTTTTTTTTTTTTTAAAGGGTAAGTACATTAACATTAGGCGGCCCTTCTCACAAGGGTTTTACCTATGTTGTTCTCCATACGGATGGAGAGGAGGGAGGGGGAAAAGGAAAACAAAACCAGCATGCCCTTGCACCGAGTACTAAGCCCGGTTCTCGCGACCCAATTCGCGACTCGTTCCCTTCTCTCGTAATTATGCTCAATGATAACTCTTACGCATCTGCCTAAGAAAGCTCCAAGTTTCTTGGATCAACGTGTGAATTTCCCATGGGATTTGGATTTCACTTTTAATGACCCTAATAAGTGTGAGGTTATCCCCTTCAAGTATCAAGTGTTGGAGACCCGCACGAACAGTCCGCTCCGACCCCATTTCTCATAGATGACGCCTCGGCCACCAGATGCGAGGCTTGACCCGAGTACGATGCTCCAACTTGAAAGAATCTCCCATCCCAAACCTCCGATAACGAAACCGACTCATCGCACTCGAAGAGGATCGCGCCCCATCGAAGTTGACTTTGACGAATCCCCCGGAGGTTTGCGCCAAGCAAACAAAAAGGGCGAGCTACTCGGAGGTGGAAGGTGAAGGAGAAGATAGGTGGTCGGGGATATCCAATTTCCTCCGTGCTCGCCATTCAGCCCAGGAAGCTTTGGCACGAACACACGTGACCTTGATGCAAAAGGTACTGTTTCGAACACAACTTCATTTCTGCTCTTCCATATACTCCAAAGTAGATGTGCTAGCTGAATTAATTGACTAGGTTTCTTCAAGTCCCCGATACATTGAATGAGCTGGAAAAGTGAATTAACCTCGGCTTTGGCTAAGGTCAATATCGAGCCACTTATGGAGAAAGGCGGTTCTCCATGTATTTCGCACAAGGCTACATTGGGAAAAGAGATGATAAGTGGACTCGTTGTTGTCAAGACATAAGGGGCATTGGGGTTGTATATTTAACCCCTAATCCTCGGGTTCTCCCTCGTTGGAAGGACTTTATGCCCTATTTGTCACGAAAATAATTTTAATTTAGGCATCAAATCAAGCTTCCAAATCCAAGCAAAATCTTACCTCTGGGGTTAATACAGCGATTGTGTGCGATCCATGTGGCTGATTTAGGGGGTGGAGGAGTTATTATGTCGGAATCAAACTCACTTTGCATTAATTTTTTTGTTATTACTTTTTCTCTGTTCTTCTATATGAACTGTCTTGTCTGACGTCTTATTTCTCAGGTGCACCATCCCCCTCTCCCCAGCCTCAAACCCGAACACACTACAAGCCCCGTGCAACTTCTCTCTCTCTCTCTCTCCATCCTTCCAGCGCACTGCATATTCCTGCAAAAGATATATAAAGCCCACCCCACAGACACAATCTGCCAAAGCCCACCCCCACAGACCCAATCCGCCAAAAATTAAATAAAAATTCCTCTGCAGTCTTCAGAACAAAAACAAGTCGCTCAATCCCCTTCCCACCAATTAGCATTAAAGCAACTGAAAATTACATCTGAACACTCTTTTTTCTCTCTCTTCATGGACTTCAATCTGAAGCACTGGAGAGAAGAGCAGCAGGAGTCAAAGCAGGAACACCAACAAACCTCTGCTAAAATCCCAAGACAACATCCGCTCCTTGAATCCCCCCACCAAGAAGCTGCTGCTTTTCCCTTGTTTGTTTCTTCTGAACCCCAAAATGTCAAGATCACCACCACCCACTTTCCATCTTATCCAGATCACTCTTCTACCCCAACTTCTATTCCATCATCCTCACCAAGATTCCCAAGTAATTTCTCACACTCCTCCTTCCTGGTTTCCCTCATGCTTCCTTCTACTTTCCTTTTTTTCTTGGGTATTTCTTAGAAGGGTTTTCTCTGTTCTGTATGTTAGCCTTGCTATATTCAAAATTTTCTATATAATTTTTTATATTAATAATGATGTGTTTATATTTGTCTATGTATGTTCTCTCTATCTATCTTGTTTTCCACTGTCTTTCTCTCTGTGTACTCTACACTTTCTGTAACATGAAATCTATTCTTGAGTTTGTCTCGGGATTGGTTTGTTTAATTTCATGATTGTTCTTCCTCAGTCTTGATTACTATGAATTTTTTGTCTTTTCGGTGGTCAAAAACAAATAACAGAGGTGGGAGGAGGGTATTGCTTCAGCATTGGACAATGGCAAGAGCTAGAACTACAAGCACTGATATTCAGACACATGATTGCTGGTGCTGCTGTCCCTCCTGAGCTTCTTCAGCTGGTCAAGAAGAGCCTCTTAACTTTCTCTGCTTCCTCTTATCATCTTCATCACTACTCTCCTCATTTCCACCAAGCTTCTTGTAAGTTCTCTTCTTACTTCCCAAAAAAAAGTTTTTAAAAAAAAGACAAAAAGTTGTCTACTCATTTCCTTTGATAGGTTACCTTTAATTCTGTGCTTTATGAATTTTGTTTTCTATTTGTATATGTAATTTAGTGTTGCGAGGAGTGTATTGGGGAAAAGGAGCAGTGGATCCAGAGCCAGGGAGGTGTAGGCGGACAGATGGGAAGAAATGGAGGTGTTCGAGGGATGTCATGGCTGGCCTCAAATATTGCGTGCGCCACGTCCACCGTGGCCGCAACCGTTCAAGAAAGCCTGTGGAATTCGCTTCTTCTACCTCTGCCTCGGGCGGTGGCAATAGTGGTTGTGCTGGGCCTCTGAATAGATTATTTGCCACCGCCTTTGCCACTGGTTCTAGTGGTGGAGCAACTCCGTTTTCTCTCTGTCGATCAGGGGCTTCTTCTTTTAATGCCTTTCAGCTCAATCAAGAGTATGCATTTTCCCTCTTTGTTAAATTTGGGGGATACTTCAAATTGGAGTGCTCCAATTAATATCGCAGTGAATTATCTCTTAATGTCAAAAATGCCACTAACTAATTTGATGATCAACAATTGACTACGGGTCAAATATGTCACTGTAGCTCATTTTATCCTTTCTACACCACTAATCCAGTGACACATGTATGAAACGAAATTTCATGAGTGACATTTTTAACCGTTAATAATTATTCTAGTGACAATCGTTGATCATTAAATTATTTAGTGACATTTTTGACAGTCGGTCATTGATATTTTAATCTGAGCACTCCTTCAAATTGTGCTGTTTATATCTGTTTGATTTGGTTAAAGGGCCAAATTGGACCATGTAGATGTTTCCTTTCCTCTATGTAGCTGTGGTTGTGATGATATGGAAGAGAGTTTTTCTCATATCCTTAGGAGTAGAGACTCATATAAGCATATTTACATATATTAAACCTTTTCATATGAAAAATACATGTGCAAAAAACTCCATGTGATTTATGAAGAGATAAACTCATAGGAGTACAATATAAGTTACCTCTAATAGAGAGATTGGTCTCATTAGATGCTAATCAAAATTGGAATCCACTTATTTGATGACTCCACTAACATGAAGATCGAAGATTTGATGTAAAATGTTTCCACCTACACGACAAAATAGATGGTTGGTATCTGAACCTTGTAAAAACTGACATATTTTTAAAATAGTTTGATGTTAAATTCTATCTTTTGTACAAAGATGAGTGCTCCTGCCTAATAGCAAAATTCAAACTAGACAGAGAATTTGTCTTAAATTCATTAGCCTGATCGTTTCTTGTTCGTGGAACCGAAAAATCAAGAATAAGTATTGTTGTTATCTTCAAACTCAAAAGCAATTATTCATCTTCTGATGTGAGGCACTTGCGTTTCTAATACATAGATATATAGATTTCTGAGGAATTCATGTACAAATCCTGATCACAAGCTTACAGTCTGAGCCTTCGTGCTGTGGGGGGTGTTTCAGAAGTTAAGATGTGTTTAGTGTTGCCTTATGGGGCGGTCTTTCAGAAGTTAAGATGTGTTTAGTGTTGCCTTAACCATGGCTATCAAAGAGTTTACTTCTGAAGGGCTTTAAAGAAAAAAAGAAAAGGCCATATAGAAGAACACACAAACTGTTCATCTCAAGAACGAAATTTAGGCTTGTTTTTTGAAGCTCAAATTATAGTGAATTAGTAAAAATCTGTGTAATTTAAGGAATAAATTTCAATGAACAGTCTAATGAAACCAGTCCTTGTTTGAGTCTTGCATCTCCCTTTTTTCATGACTCCTCTTGAGGAGGTTAGCAAGGCTGTATAAATCATTGGAAAATCTATAGGGAAAGAAATTTGATTCTTCAGAAAAATCTGACCTGAACCACTTCTTTTAGGAGGCACCTGACAATAATTTTTGTGCTTCGCTTGTCCTATTATGTACTCTTGGTTCCCTCAAAAACATCCTACCCTACCTCACATTTGCTTTGTTTTCTTTTTTTCCTTGTTTTCATTTTTATATTAGGTCATCATCAGAACTGTCCAATCAGCAGCAGCAGTCTGTTGGAGGGAAAAACACAACAGCAACAGAGTTTTGATGCATTTCTTTGATGACTGGCCTAGATCCCTCCAACGATCCAACAATTCCGAATCCGATGGTGGTGGGAACCCGTCCTTGACAACCCTCTTGACGTTTAAGACCAGAAACTGGACGTCCGACTTCTTGAGACTCTCAACAGGGAATGGCGTTGAAGTAGTCCAGGGCAAGAATGTAAATGAAGATAGGCAAAGTGGGCTGGGTTGGAGCGGTGGTGGTTGGGGAGTGAATCAAATGGGAGGGCCATTGGGTGAAGCACTGAGATCATCAACAACAAATTATTCCAGAAGTGTTCTTCATCAGTTGCCTCGCTGTTCTGCTCCTGACACTAGCTATGTTATTGCCTAACTGAAACATAGCAGATCCTCAGATGTTCTCTTTTTTTATTTACTGTCTTTTATTTTATTTTAGTTGAAGGAAATAAAATAAGGGCTATTCAGCGTTGGCAATGCCATTTCCTGAAACTGAAACTTTGTAGGCATGTTACTTTTCTGCCAGTGGTGCAGTGCAGCATTATTATTCTTTACACTAAAAAAGTAAAACTACTACTACTCAGACTATATGAGGGTAGTGAGCAGAGTGGTCACTGGTCAAGCAAGGTCAACTGTTGTTTGAATGGGATAACTTTAATAGCTTGCACATATGTGATTCCTTGTTTGAACATCGGGCATTTTCCAGATCTGCTATTGGTGTCAATATCATTCTTATTATTCTCTCTTTTTTCATTTGTAAATGTGATTTGATATTTAAAAAATATTTTTGGTTGATATATTATTGTTTGGAAGATTTACACATAATTCATACTCTGATTTATAATTATGAATTTAGTAGGCTTTTTTACAGTTGAATCATCAGCTAAAAATCGAAAAGACATTTATATCCTTACTTTTGTCTCTCTCCTCCCATTAGCTTATGTTAATCTTTCTCGCTCTCGCTCCCATCATTGAAAAGACAAATTACCTTATTTTCACACCAAAAAAATAATGTATTCAATTTTATGATCTAATTTTAAACAAGAATTAAACTTCTAAGTAAAATTATAATTTTAAGTTCATATTACAAAATTTTGATTTTTAAGTTTTAATTTTTTCTTATTTCAATGAAAATATTTTAATTGAGAAAATATTTTTGCTTAAATCCTAAACCTTAATTGCTCAATTTAAAATATGAAATTAATAAAGCTAAACACTATACCATAAACATAAAATACTTATAATAGTTAGAATCATAGTTAACTTTACATATATTGACGTAAAAATGAATATGAAATTACGTACATTATTCTAAATAAATTTTCAAGGTAGAATAAAATATTAATGTATACCAAAATTATTATGTATGTTAACCATGGTTAACCATGATGTTATCCTCATATAATAACATAGCCATCCCAGGATAACATCATGCTTAACCATGGTTTACATACATAATAACCTCGTTATACAATAATTTTTTATTCTATCTTGAAAATTTATTCGATTTAATCCACATAATTTTATATTCATTTTATAATATCAACTTAAAATTATAATTTTACTTAAAATTATAATTCTATCTAAAATTAAATCATAAAAATGAATACATTATTTTTTTGGTGTAAAAATAAATAAATTTATTTATAATAAGAGAAATTCATAATGGTACTATAAAAAAAAATGAATAAAAAAACTAAAATTTAAATGTAAAATAATTTTTTCATTAAAAAATTTTAAAAGAATATCCACAACACATATAATTATTTTTCTATCTAAAGGAAAAACAATTCTTTATAAAAATAATATGATTTGAAAATAAAATATATTTTATTTTTATTTAAAAATATTATTTTAGGAGAGAGATATGTGAGTGTGGGAGGAGGAGAGAGAGAGACTAACATTGAGGAGAGGAGAGAGAGGGACTGACAAGTGGGGAGAGGAAAAAGAAAGAGAGATGCTAGGAGGAGAGAGATTAACATGAGCTGATGGTAGGAGAGAGAGAAAGGTAAACAGATAAGTGTCCTTTTCAATTTTTAGCTTCTCACTCAACTATAAAAAATACTACTAAATTTGCAATTATAAATTAGAATATGACTTAATTGTAAATCTCCCTTATTGTTTTAGCTATGTGATATTTTTCGAATCGGACATTCTTCTTCCGTTTCTATTTGCCTTGGGCACCTTTGTATAAAATTAAGCTAGGATTGTATTTAAAAAAAAAAAAAAGAAGACAAGTAATGCTTAAGAATTAAGATCCACCATGGTTGTGGCCCGTGGATTAGGATGATGGAATTGATAAAGCATTCTTAAAAGTTAATTAGTTCTTAGGAAGCAAGTGAATAAGCACCCGAGCCACTCTCTACCATAGAGCTCTCTCCGAGTCCTTCTAGGGGTTTTGAAACCCTTTACTAGATTTTGATCCCTATCTTCTTCGCTCGTTTTTCTCCCCATCAACGATATGTCTTTGCAGTAGATTCCCTGCCTGGAGACCATTCTTTTGAGGTGGACCAATTAATTACTCTCACACGAAGCTTTGGTAAGATCAAGGAGGGCTTGAGTTACATTGATGAGGGGCTTAACGAGACCTCGAACCATCTCACTCTTGTTGGGAAGCTGGTTGTAGACCAGGCGGTGAATAGGAACACAACAAAGGGAGTGATTTACGAGGCTTGGAACCCTAAAGGAGGTTTAATCATATCGGACTTATAAGAGAACAATTTTCTCTTCCGGTTCAAAGACATAGAGGATGTTAAACGCATATGGAATAGAGGTTGTTTGACGATAATGGGGAAATCATATAGTCCTACTAAAGTGGCATGCCGACATGTGTCTCAAAGATATAGACTTTACTACTTCAAGTTTCGGGTCCATTGTGAAGGTTTGCTCTCGGAGAAGCTAAGTTACCCTAGAGGGGGTGAATAGGGTGATGAGGAAATTCGCTCGAGTTAAGCACTAGATTTGACTACGAGGACAGTGTGAGTCAAGAATGAACTCGAAAGCCACCGACTCGAGTTAAGAGGAAGATTAAGATACGGATTGGACAGAACTTTAAATCTGTTTGAGTCTAGATTGGACTCGAGAAAAATATCAACTCGTAAATTACGTGGAAACCCTCCTAGGGCGAGAAAACCACGGACCGTGCTAATCCAAACACGAAGTCGAATATACTATTTTGAATCCATAAAATACAGTAGAATGACTCAACCGAGTTGCTCCCTTAGACAACTCCTTACAAGTTTTTCCTAGACTCGAAATTGCCTTATCTAGTACTTCCTAACCGAGATAACCTTTACGAGTTAGGGACAACCGAGCTAAGGTAACCCTTACGACTTCGGTCATGGGACCTTACTCGAAAGTAAGAATAAGTATTTGTAATAGATTACAAGACCTTACAACTCGAGAGAATATTAAATACGAGTTGGAGTTGTAAGTAGAAGATTGAGTATGAATAGAAAGACTTTTGCTCAAGTATGTGTATTGACGGTTGGTTCAGAAATCTTCAAGTCTTGAGAGTTGGGTTCTAGTTATAGATAACCAAGCGGATTAGCCGTTTTGACCATCTTCCGACTGGAAGTCCTTTGTGACCGTTGTAATGGATTTTCCGAGTCACATAGGAAATATCCATTGAGGTGTGAACGTTGGGCAACGGCTCTTGACTTCTTTGGTAGTTCCAATTCACTTGGTGGTGTCTTGAAAAGTAAGGTGGAAACCACCGTTAAGCTTAGCGTTGCAGATTTCCAATTTTGGAAACAGACAACTCGACACGGTGTCCGGGCTTAGGTCGAAGTGGAAAAACCTTGTCTACTGGTGATTTGACGTTTTGAAGTCGGTTACTTTTGTAATTAAAAAATAGGATAACCTCGTTTGAATGACCTACAAAAGTAAATCAATTTTTTTCTCAAAGTATAAAATACTTTGGTTCAGGATTAGACATGGATAATAAATTAATTAAGATAATTAAGTACATAATTATCCGAGTCGAAAAAGGAATGGAATTTTCCGAGTCTAATATCCATGAGACTCAAATTTCATCCGAGTCGATCCGAAAGAGAATCAAGTCAAATAAAGAGTATTAGAGTAGATAGACTTGATATAGACAACGCAAAATTCAAACAAAATATGCTGATTTAGAAAAAAGAATTAACATGGTAACTTTTGGAATACGAAGACAGATCCGAGTTTATGCACGTTATAGTAAATGTTTGAACATGCGATATATTTGAGTGAAGTCTGATCGATTTAAAACGAGTGTGTAGAATGGCATGTAAGAGTATGTTTTCTAAGTCACTCGGAAGCGGATGAAAACACATGCAATAGATTCCGTAACACTCAAAAAGATGCTATATCAATCAGAAAAGTTTCTAAGGCATATAGAATGACTTGAAATCAAAACCTTATGAGAGTCGAAGTCTTATACCTGATTCTTTAATGGAACTCGAGTGATGTATATGTGAAGTCCGAGTCTTCAATCTCCCCTTTTTGATAAAAGGCATTCCATACTTAGACAAAACTTTGTTAGTGATATAGATCTCGGTTTTTCAATCTTGCTCGTAAAATAAGTCGAGTAAGATGTGATAAAATTGAGTTCTATCGAGCACATCTATCTATTAGAGCAAATAAACTGAGATTTCATAGCAAGAGCTAAGGTATCGAGTAAGAAAAAAACCGATAGATACATCAATGATTGGATGCCGATAGCAGGATTATTAACGAAATTTCATTATAGAAACTCGAAATAATAAACTCGGATGTAATTGCATTAAGTAATAAACTCGGAGATAGTGCAACTCGAAATTATTAATGAAATGCATTATAATTAAAGGCAAAGAGTTTACATAAAAGAGGGTGAGAGAGACTTCCCTAAACAAGACAACAAATTTTTCTAACTATTCTCCCCCTTGCCTTTCAAAGAAAAAAACAAAACGAGGAAGAATGTATCAAGTAGATACGGATTTGATGTCCGGACAAAAAAAAAAAAAAACTTAAAACTTAAAAAAACAAAAAGGAAGAAAACTAAGAGGGAGGGGATGGAGCAGCTCGAGTGGAAGATGCAGGGACGAGTAGTGCGCCTGCGCCGATAAGATCTTGAAGATGTGGTTCAACGCGGCGGCGCAGAGACTGAGATTTCCGGCATTGGCTCGGCTTTGAGTGTCCGACCTGGAATGAGGTCGTCCGGAGGCTCATCCTCCCGGAACTCAACTCGCTGGAGGGGTGTGCTCAGGCTGACCAGCTGCCGATTGACCATGGTCGGCAAGGTCTTCTTACCCACTCGGACTCACTGTCTCGAGCCGATCACTCGAGTTGCATTTCGGAGCACCCCGACCCTCGCCTTCGCTTCGTGTTCCGCCTCTTCTTTCTCCCTTTCCTCGGATGGAGCTGCCTCAGCCACAGGCTCCGCTTCTTCTCCTTCTTCCGGTTCTTCTTCCTCTTCCGAGGATGATTTGGCCGAACTCAAGGATTCCGAGGTGTCCGAGTTGATAGGATCCTGAGCCGCCTTTGAGCACCTCTCCCGAAGGAGCTCGATTAGCTCCCTCTCGCTCCTTAACTGGAGCCTTCATCTCGAGTAGCACATCCTCGCTGCTCTCGGATTTGGGATTGAGCTATTTTCTGGTTAATGGTCATTGATCGAAGGACAGTCTTGAATGACCGGAGGATGTCCTTGAACTCAGTGGACATCGAGGAGATCTTGTCCATGATGGTAGTGGACAAGACGGAAGAAATGATGTGAGAAACACCTGAGGTGGAGGCACCACCAGGTGTAGGAGGTAGAGAGAGAGGGACCGAGTCCGAGTTTGAGGCGGAGAAGGTGGCCTCGGCTTTGAGCTATGGACCCAGCACACCCGGTTGGATTTCCCGGTATCCATACCCAAGAAGCTCCTTTTGCCAACGACTATGGCAGTATCGTAAATCGCGTTAGGATCCGAGGGAAGAGGAACTTTGAATTGTTTGAAGATGAGTGTAAGAAGAGCCCCGAAAGGAAGAGGGGTGGTCTTCTTGTTCGAGTCCGAGCCGGCACAGCTTGCCATTTGCTCAATTGTGGAGGGAAAGAGGTCTACTTCGTAGCCCTCTAGAATATCGAAAAGAGCTTTGAGGTGCTTGGAGTTGGGGTTCTCCTTGCTAGAATGCTGTGAGAAGAAGGTTTTCATCAACAGGAAACACGGAAGACGAGCTTCGACTTTAGTTGGGTCACAAAGAAGTTTTTGCGTGACCTCGGGAATTCTTTAGCGTACTTCTCAAAGAAGTCGTCAGCAACCTCGTTGAAAGGTATGGGGTTGCTGTTCACGAAAAGAGAGGATGCTTTAAAAAGTCGATGGAGGAGGGAAGTATTGATGCGAACGGTGATGTTCTCGAATGCGTGAGGTGAGGATACCCTCGGACTCGGAAAGACGAGTGTATAACTCGGAGACGAGTTCGGGGTAAATGAACTCACTAAAATAAAGAAAATTGTAGACCCCAGTGGATTGGATGTGAGGCAACCACGAAAATTTTGTGGTTGGAAAGAACTTATCATCCAGCGTGAGATGCTAGGTGACAAGAGGTTTGGAAGGAGTAGAGGGGCCTTCTTGGCTTTTTGTGCGCGGTTTCTTGGTTGCGAGAACCAAGAAAATCATGGTGGAAACCTCTTTTTGGCATTTTGATGTAGAAAAGAGAAAGAAGATGAGCTTTTGAGAGAGAGAGAAAGAAAGAGAGAAATCTCAAAGAGAATGAAAAAAAGAAAAGAGTAGAAGAAGAGAGAGCTAAGAGCAACATAGCTTACTTGAGACGTTCTTCACTAAGCTTGAGATCACCGAGCGTTGCTTTGATCGTAGAGAGCTTATTCTCGAATAATTAATTGCGAGAGTGAAAGTAAGCGAAGAGTAAAGTAGCGAAATGAAGGAGAATAAGCGTTATTTATAGAGAAGTAAGCGTCCTTCGATATCCGTTCGACTCGGCTCCCCAGCGGTCACCTCGACCGGTGTGACTGTTCTCTTCTCCAATGGTTAGAATTCCAGCAGATTGTCTCCCAACAGCTAGTTGTTTGATCACAGCGCGCGAGAGAGAAAGAGAAAAGAGAGATTTTTAAGATAAATTCTGAAATTCTTCACTTGTCTAGAGATGATTTCAGAAGTTTGATGTCCATTTTTCTTAAAATCTGAGTTTGACTCGACTAAGTTTCGAGTGACTCAAAAACTGCAAATAAATAACAACTCTTAGCTCAGTATCACTAGTTCAACTGAACTAATGGTTATTAAGAAAAGTAAGCACACACCACACAATCATACAGAGAATTTTCACACGTAAAAGCACATAATTATGCGTTTAACATTCCAAGCTCATTCCTAAAAAACAAAACCGATCCTCACTAAGTGGCTTAGTAAAGATATCAGCCAATTGAAGATTGGTAGGAATGAATACAAGTTCAATATCACCTTTCTCAGAATGGTCTCTTAAGAAGTGATACCGACCTCAATATGTTTTGTCTTTGAGTGCTGAATTGGATTCTTGGTAATGCCGATTGCACTCGATTATCACACTTGATTGGAATTGATTTGAATGTAAGTCCAAGATCTTTCAAGTGTTGCTTTTACCATAAAATCTGAGCACAACATGCCCTAGCTGCGATATACTCAACTTCGGCAGTTGATAGAGCTACCGAGTTTTGCTTCTTTGAGTGCCAAGATATCGTGGATTGACCCGAAACCGGCAGGCTCCCGAGGTGCTCTTCCTATCAACTTTGTACCCAGTATAATCAGCATCCGAGTATCTAGTGAGAGTCGGTTCCGAGTCTCTCGGAGTACCATAGACCTAAATTCCGAGTCCCTGCAAGATATCTCGAATATTCTCTTCACTCGTAGTGAGATGTGATTGTTTTGGATTAGTTTGAAATCTTGCACACGAGATAGACACTAAACATTATGTCCGGCCTACTTGGAAGTAAGATATAGCAAAGATCCAATCATACCTCGATAGAGTTTCGATCTACTGCTTTACCTTTTTCGTCCGAATCTAGTTTTATGCTCGCTACTCATGGGGTTGCTGCATGCTTTGCATCTTGAAGTTTGTACTTCTTTAGCAGCTCCTTGGTGTACTTTGATTGATGGACATTTACTCCATCTCAGTCTTGCTTGATTTGTAGACCAAGGAAGAAATTGAGTTCTCCCATCATACTTATATAAAATTCCTGTCTCATTAACTCGAAAATTCTCGACATAGAATTTCATTAGTAGCCCCAAAAATTATGTTATCAACATATATCCGAGCAATCGAACGTCTTTCCCCTTGGTTTTTATAACGAGAGTCTTGTCAATCTGACCTCTTCTAAAATCATTTTGAACTAAGAAATTGTTCGAGTCTTTCATACTCAGCTCCGGGAGCTTGTTTAAGACCATAAAGAGCTTTTTGTAGTTTGAAAACATGATTCGAAAATTCCGAGTTTTCAAATCTAGGGGGTTGCTTAACATAGACTTCCTCTTCAATAAAACCATTGAGAAATGTACATTTCACATCCATTTGATACAATTTGATATTCATGCTAGATGCAAATGCCAATAAAATTCTAATAGCTTCAATTCAGCTACGGGTGCAAAGGTTTCCCCACAATCAATCCCTTCTTCTTGATCTGTAACCTTGAGCAACAAGTCTAGCCTTATTTTTGACTACCAACCCACCTTCATCTAGTTTGTTCTTGAAAACCTATTTGGTTCCTATGATTGGGTGGTCGGAAGGTCGTTTGGTTAGAGTCTAGACTTGGTTTCTTTCGAATTGATTGAGTTCCTCTTGCATGGCCTCTACCCATTCAGGTCCATTAAGGGCCTCTAGTGCATTTCTGGGTTCGAGTTAATGATATGAATGCAGTGAATGCACATAGATTTTGAAGAGAGGAACGAGTTCTTACCCCATGTTGATGTCGAAATGATGTTTTCTAGTGGGTGGCTAGAAGCATACTTAAAAGCTCTACCTGTTCTTTGGTTCACCGGATATGTAGGTTGAATTGGTTGATCTGCGGACGCCTGTTCCGAGTGAGCTTGTTCATCGATTGTCCTTCAACATTCCGAGCTTGTTCTTGAGTTGACTTCATTCCGAGTGACATGGATTTGATTCTTGATAAGCTCATTTTTATCATGATCATCATCTCTGCTTAGCTTTAGGTCCGAGTATGATGACTGACTTGGTTTTTCCTGTTCAGTCTCATCACACACAACGTAGATGCTTTCTTCCACTTTGTTAGTTCTTTTTTGAAAATATGATAAGCTTTGCTATGAGATGAATAACCAAGAAAAATACCTTCATCTCGACCGAGCATCAAACTTGGTCATGTGATCCTTACCATTGTTATGAACAAATTATTTACATCCAAAGCGTCCGAAGTATGAAATATTGGGTTTCTTCCCTTTGTAGAGCTCGTATGAAGTTTTCTTCAGGATGGGTCTAATGAGGCATCTGTTCAAAGTGTAGTTAGTCTGTGTTGATCGCCTCAGCCCGTAAATAGTAGGGTAGATTGTGTTCAATCATCATAGTCCTTGCTATTTCTTCAAGAGATCTGTTCTTTCTCTCCACCAGTCCATTTTGTTGCGGAGTTCTTGGTGCTGAGAAGTTGTGAGAGATGTCATTCTTATCACGAAATTCTGCAAAATCTCGAGTAGTTGAACTCCCTTCCATGGTCGGTTCGAATTCTCCGGATCCGAGTCCGAGACTCAACTTGGATTTTCTCGCGAGCTTTCGAACTCTTTGAAAGCTTCATTTTTATGCTTAAGAAAACACACCTTGGTAAATCGTGAGTAATCATCAATAAAAATAAGCACATAAGATTTACCTCCGAGACTCTTGAAAGGGATTTCACAACATAAATCCATATGCAACATTTCTAACGCCTTAGATGTGGAAACAATTTTCAGAGATTTGAAAGATGATATGACTTGTTTCCTTTTTGTGCATGCTTCACGCATTTTATCTTTCTTAAATGCACAATTGGGAAATCCTCCGACTAAACCATGGGATGCAAGTTTCTTAATGGTATGCATGCTAATATGACCTAGTCTACAATGCCATGCCCATGCATCATCATAAAGAGATGCTTTTAAACATGATAAATTCTAACTCGGGTCGAAAGAGGAATAGTGTAAGTGTTACCTGATTTCTTACCCGAGAGCTTGATCTCTTTGGTGGCATCATCGAAATATAGCAATTGGTCCGAGTGAATCTTGCCTCTTGACCTTTATCACAAAGTTGAGAGATGCTTAACAATTTGTACTTTAACCCTTTGACAAGGTATACTGGGCTGACCAGATTGCTTCCTTTGCCAATCTTGCTAATCCCAATTATCTTGCCTTTGTCTGTCATCCCCAAACATGACTTTTCCTCCTTTGTAGTCCTCTAACTCGAAAAGAGTCTTGAATCTCCCGACACGTGGCGTGAGCATTCACTGTCTAGGTACCAATGCCCTTTTGTTCTTTTCGAGTCACTTGCAAGTCGAAACAAACCAACCCTTCTCACTTCCTCTAACGAACCCAAGTAACACCCTTTATTGTGGTCCTTTTATGAGGAAGAAGGCTTTTCGAACCCAGATTTGAATGACTTTGGGTTTGGTCCGATTCTCGAGTCTTCCGTTTAGAGAACCGAGTCCGTGTGTCTTTCTTTTGAGAAACTTTTCTTTTATAAACCGGTGGAGAAGGTTTTCTCCTGTAAGCTGAGTCCGTGCTCGGCCCTCCTTTCATTCTTATGAATAGGATCGTGCTCAGCCTTCCCGAACTTCATAGTTCGGAATCCTTTTGAAAAGTTCCGAGTAGGAATTGGATTCCTCCTCTTTGTTAAAACCAAGACCTTCTTTTCTGAAGGAGACACATTGGGACCCTAAGAGCATGTCCAGGTTTTTCGACCTTGTGTAAACTTTAAAACAAGATCTTGAGACTTATTGAGCTTTTGCTTTAGTTGCTCATTTTCCTTTTCAAGTAACTCGGACTCGGTCTCATTGGATTGAGCACTAGTCTTAAGTTCTCTTAGAGTAAGTCTCAGCTTTTCCAATTCATTTTTTAAAGAGATGCTCTCGAAGTGATTGACTCAGGTTGTTCTTTAAAAGAGAAGAGTCGGGATTAGACTTTTCTTCCAAAGTGAAAATATACTTAGCTAAATCAACTTTGGAAAACTTGAGAAAGTATTCAATTACCTCCCGAGGATTTGTTTCTTCACTGTCCGAGTGATCCGAATCGACTCTATTTCAGCTTCTAAGTCGGAGAGTGCCATCGGACATTTTAAGTCATCTCGAGTCTTCATCGTCTTCGATGACTCTTCATCACTCCATGTGGCCATTATAGCCTTTTTCTGTCTTCTCGTCCCACTTTCTCTTAGGACGAGTCCTTGACTATATGTTCCTTGCTCGCCACATTCAAAACAGACCGAGTTCTTAGTCAAAGATAACTTTGAAGGGGAAGAGTGTTTACCTTTTCTATCCTTCTTGTCTTTCTTATAGAACTCTTCTCTTGGCTTCTTCTCCCATCTCTTGTATTTCATTATTCTCTTGAAGCCTCTAGCAATAAGAGCCATGGGATCTTCTTCCGAGTTAGAAGAACTCGGATTTGCTTATCTCGGTTTCCGAGGCTTTCAGCGCAATATTCTTTTTGGTGCTGACCTCCGCATCCTCCTCTTCCAGGTGGATCTCATGGGTGAGAAGCTTCCCAATGAGTTAGTCCGGCTTCGGTAGAGACAAGTTCCGAGCCTCTTCGATAGCTGTCACCTTGGGACCCCATCTTCTCTTAGGTAGGCTTCGAGTATCTTTCTGCATATTTCCTCGTGGGAAATCTTTTTACCCAGAGATTTGAGATTGTTGGTAATCTCGGTGAAGTGGATGAACATCTCGAGTGATGTTTTCTTCCGGCTCTATCTTGAACAGCTCATACTTGTGAAGATATTGGCTTATCTTCGATTGTCCGACCTAGCTTGTGCCTTTATAAGTGTTGACCGAGTGTGTCCTATACTTCTTTGGCTATGTCACAGGAAGACACTCGGTTGTACTATTCCGAGCTGATGGCACACATCGAATGTTCATCGCTTTGAAGTTCTTTTCGAACTTTTCTCGCTTCATCGCATGCGAACTCAGCCTTTGTCTTGGGCACGAGTCTTCTTTCTTCCGTCTTCATGGGAATGTAGTTGCCTACTTGTATGATGTTCCGGACATCCTCATCATGATCTAGTAGGAAACATTCCATGAGCTTCTTCCAAGTGTACGAAGTTAGATACTTTGAACTTTGGTGGTCTGCTGGAAGATCTTCCTTCATCGAACTCTCTATTGTTCTCGCGCCATTTGATCTTTAGACCTTTGGATGGTTAGATCCTTTCCGAAAGGCTAGGCTCGATACCAATTGGGGGGGTGAATAGGGTGATGAGGAAATTCACTCGAGTTAAGCACTAGATATGACTCGAGGATAGTGTGAGTCAAGAATGAACTCGGAAAACCACTAACTCGAGTTAAGAGGAAGATGAAGATACAGATTGGACAGAACTTTAAATTTGTCTCAGTCTAGATTGGACTCGTAAAAGTATCAACTTAGAAATTACTTGGAAACCCTCCTGGGCGGAAAACCATGGACCGTGCTAATCAAAGCATGAAGTCGAATCCACTATTTTGAATCCACAAAATACAATAGAATGACTCAACCGAGTTGTTCCCTTTGACAACTCCTTACAAGTTTTTCCTAGACTTAGAAATTCCCTTACCCGATCTAGTACTTCCTAATTGAGATAACCTTTACAGATAGGGACAACCGAGCTGAGTTAACCCTTACGACTCAGTCAAGGGACCTTACTCGGAAAGTAAGAATAAGTGTTTGTAACAGATTACAAGACCTTACAACTCGAGAGAATATTAAATACACAGTTGGAGTTGGAAGTAGAAGATTGAGTATGAATAGAAAGACTTTTGCTCAAGTATGTGTATTGACAGTTGGTTCAGAAATATTCAAGTCTCGAGAGTTGGCTTCTATTTATAGATAACCAAGCAGATTAGCCGTTGTGACCATCTTCCGACTGGAAGTCCTTTGTGATCGTTGTAATGGATTTTCCGAGTCACTTAGAAAATATCCGTTGAGGTGTAAACGTTGGGCAACGGCTCTTGACTTCTTTGGTAGTTCCAATTCACTGGTGGTGTCTTGAAAAGTAAGGTGGAAACCACCGTTAAGCTTAGCGTTGCAGATTTCCAGCTTTGGAAACAGACAACTCGACACGGTGTCCGGGCTTAGGTCGAAGTGGAAAAGCCTTGTCTGCTGGTGATTTGACGTTTTAAAGCTGGTTACTTTTGTAATTCAAAAATAAGATAGCCTCGTTTGAATAACCTACAAAAGTAAATCAATTTGGTTCTCAAAGTATAAAATACTTTGGTCCAGGATTAGACACAAATAATAAATTAATTAAGATAATTAAGTACATAATTATTCGAGTCGGAAAAGGAATGAAATTTTCCGAGTCTAATATCCATGAGACTCAAATTCCATTTGAGTTAGTCTAAAAGAGAATCAAGTCAAATAAAGAATATCGGAGTAGACAGACTTGTTATAGACAACGCAAAATTCAAACAAAATATGCTGATTTAGAAAAAAAGAATTAACATGGTAACTCTTGGAATACGAAGACAAATATGAGTTTATGCACGTTATAGTAAATGTTTGAACATGCGATATATTTGAGTGAAGTCCGAGTGATTCAAAATAGTGTGTAGAATGGCATATAAGAGTATGTTTTTGAGTCACTCGAAGTAGATGAAAACACATGCAATAGATTCCGTAACACTTAGAAAAGATGCTATATCACTCGAGAAAAGTTTATAAGGCACATAGAATGACTTGAAATCAAAACCTTATGAGAGTCGAAGTCTTATACCTGATTCTTTGATGGAACTCAAAGTGATGTATATGAAAATTCTGAGTCTTCACATTGTTTTGGGGTTTCTTTGAACATGCAAAGAAAAGGTAATTGTGCAAAAATTGGTTCCCTAGTGGGAATCGTAGTTGATGTAGATCTCCGAGAAGTGAGTGTCATGTACTTCAGGCTGAAAGTGGATATTGATATCACCAAACCTTGGTGCACGGGGTTCCCGGTGAAACCGAAAGGCGATATAGACAGTTAGGTTGACCTCAAATATGAAAGGATGCCTGGATTATGTTACGCTTGTGGCAAGCCGGGGCATGAGGAGAAAGGGCGTGGAGGCCCTGTCAAATAAGTGAGTTTCATTGGCACTTGGATGAATGCGAAAACAAGAATGATGAGTCCAATGTTCACTACTCGGGAAGGGAAGTTTGAAGCAAACCACTAAAATTGAAAGATTAGAAAAACCACTGGGAGATATACCAATAAGTTAGGCCCTAAGATAATGAATGTTATGCTCTTAATCCATCCCCAAACCTACATGTGGCTAAGTTTAATGCCAAAAGTTACATGGATTCCAAGGAATAAATTTTTGTGGAAAGGTCTTAAGCTACGCCAATCGTCATGGGCAACTAGGTTCTGCCTTTGAACCATACCCCTAAGAAAGAAAATAATAAAGGTAAGCCAAACAAGAGGTTACTCATCGGTGAGCCTTTAGGAGGGTCAAAGAAGTGTAGGGATGCGAACATGGTCGAGATGAGAACTTTCTTAATGGATACAAACTCGGACCAAATGATGTTCTCTATAGGACCCAACCCATTACAATCCATGAGGATTATCAACGTAAAGAAAAAGGGTTGCCTTTTCGGTATAGGTCACTCCCAAAGGAATGTTCCTACCACTAGTGCGTCTACTAATGAGGCCGAGGAGGCGGGCCAAAGCACGCCCCCATAGGGCCCATGAAAATCTTCATATGGAACTGTCGAGAACTGCCCCAACATAGTTTACATCATGGAGACAATGTTGGATAGTAGGAGATAAGAGGTAATTCGTAATAAGTGTGGCTTCATGGATGGAATTTGCTTTAGTAGTAATGGACATTCAGCGGACATCGGGTTTTGGTGGGATAATATAAAACTTAATATTGTGTCATATTCGATCACCATGTCCCAGCTACTCGTATTAGATGAGATCGGTACGATGACGTGGTATGCTTGTGGGTATATATGGTTGGGCTAACCACGTAGAAAAGTTCAAGATTTGGCAACGCTTGAAAGAGTTGTGGGAGCCCTTTATTCTCCTTATCATCTTCTTTGGTGACTTTGACGAGATACTTATGGAAGGTGCAAAGAGTACAGGTCCCCGAGGGCGAGAAACTCAAATGCATGGTTTTTAGGAGGTGGTTAATTTTTGTGGACTTAAGGAGCTAAGAAATCAAGGGATTTTTTCACCTGGAAAAGGGGAGTGAAAAAGAAAGGCTCGATCGTTTCTTGGAAGATTATGAATAGAGTTGTTTTCCCAATGTAACGGTTCGGTCTCACCCTAGATACCGCTTTGACCATAATCCTTTACTTCTCAAGACCAGGAAGAAATCGCATGATGTGGCTGGTGATAGACCTTTTAAATTTGAGCCGTTATGATTGTTGCACAAGGGATGTGACCGAGTGGTAGACTTGTGACATGGAGTACAAACACTTTCGGGAATATCTACGAAAAAATCAAAGACTCGAACAAGTTATTGCTAGTCTGCACGTAAACGTCCACCTTCGGTTGACACTCTCGAAACTTACAAAGATATGACAGCTCAACTGGATAAACTATGCGAGACAAGAAGAGACTTATTAGCACGTGCGAGCTAGGGCAAATGAGATGAAAGATGGAGATAAAAATACAACATACTTTCACCATAAGATGAGATCACGCAGTTGCAGAAATAGAATTAAGAGCCACGCGAACATAGATGGCCGGAAGATAACCTCTAGGAGGGACTCGGACAAAATTGTGGTAATCTATTTCAACAAGCTTTTTCCTCTCGCCAATCCCATCCGCGATGATTGTGTACTAGAAGGTATCCACCCTTTTGTCACTCCTAAGATAAATCATGAGCTCAATCAACAACTCTTAATAGATGAAATTCATTGTGCACTAAATAAGATGTACCCCAAAAAGCCCCAGGATACAATGGGATGCACCCACTTTTTATTAAGAGGTATTGGGAGGTTGTAGGGGAACGTGGTGTGTTATGTTTAGTGTGCTTGGAATGACGAGGTGGATTAAGCTCAAGTAAAATCCACGAACATTGTCTTGATCCCCAATGTTAAAGATGCAAGTGCAATGACCCAAGTATAGACCCATAAGTCTCCGTAATATGCTTTATAAAATTTTCTCATAGACTTTAGCTAATCGCCTCAAAAAGTTCCTCCCGGGTATTATTCAGAGCAGCAAAGTTCCTTTGTTTATGAAAGACTAATTTCCGGTAATGCTTTAATTACCTTTGAGATCTTTAACTTCATGAAGAAGAAGACAAGCGGGAGGAGAGTTGTTTGTGCTATGAAACTCGATATGAGTAAGGCATATGATGGACCCGACTAGGGCTTCTTAGAAAGGGTGGTGATAAATATGGGTTTTAATAAGGGTTGTACAGGTAATGTTTGTCTCTCACGGGTAATGTTTGTCTCTTACGGGGCTATCGACAAGGAGACCCCATTTCTTCATACCTTTTCCTCTTGTACGTAGCGGCTTTTTTTATAATTATTTATGTAACTCGTGTCTCGAAAGGAAATTCATGGGATTTTAGTGGCTAGGAAGGTGCCTTAAATCTCCTGTCCCTTTTTCGCCGATGATAGTATCATTTGTACCTAGGCCAATGCTAATGAGGGAGATAATAAACACCTATGAAGCTTGCTCCGGCTAATATATAAATACTGAGAAATCTGAAGTTGTGTTGAGTAGGAACACTCCACATTACACAAGGAGAAATCCTTAATATGGGAGAAGTTGACCGGTTTGCCGGATACCTCGGCTTGCCTACCATACTTGGGTGCTTAAAGAAAGCTGTCTTCATGTGTCTCAAATAACGAATTTAGAAAAAGGTCTAAGGCTTTAAGGAAAAATTATTGTCGAAAGGGGGCAAAGAGATACTCATTAAAGCGGTGGCACAATCAATACCCACCTGTTTGATGAACATTTTTAGGCTACTCGAATGGGCTACTTGAGGAAATCCACACTATCTTAGTCCATTTCCGATGGGGATCGTCGGATACGAAGAAAATTATGCACTTAAGGGATTGGGAGTTCTTGAGTCAACCAAAGATTATGGGGGTATGGGCTTGTGGGGCTTCCGTACTTTCAACAATGCCCACTTGGCCAAATAAGCATGGAGATTGGTGGAAGATAATGGTTCGCTTCTACATAGAGTGTTTGAGGAAAAATACTATCTAAAGTGTGACTTCCTAGAGGCTTACACGGGCCACGACTCGAGTTACACCTAGCGGAGTATTTGGGGTGCAAAGAGTCGACTAATGAAAGGGATATAACGTACGGTAGGAGATGGTAAGGCAATTTGAGCCTAGGATGATGTCCGGGTTTCAATTGACACCGCTATGGCAAGACTATGTACCGAGGCTATATTCAATCCTCATCCAAAGGTTAGTGATTTAATTGACGAGAATACAATGATGTGGAAGAGGGATCTAATTGTTATGCTATTCTTAGAAGAAGATGAAGGAAGAGTAAAAGCCTTCCACCGAGCTATAGAGGAGGAAAAGATATTAGGTTTTGGTGGTCGGACAAGTGTGGCCTATACTTAGTCAAGTTTGCCTAGGGGTTGTGGAGGCCTGAAATCATGCCTTGTCACTCTAAAACCATGCCTAAGGTATTTTCGGGCCTAGTTCAAGCTGAACGCGATAGCTAGAATGCTTTTAGGGTTTTATTTTGACCTAATTTTTCTATAAATACGGTGCTGCCCCTTGTATTTGCTGCACCATTTTCAGCTGGAAAAACCCCTATGTCGAAAATCTCTCCCCCTTATTCTCGCCCAAACTCTCTTCTCTCCATCTTTCATAAACACTACTCAAGTCTCCATTTCTTAAACCACACAAAAGGCCTTCTTGCACCTCGTTTGAGCTCGTTGCCCTATAGTTACGCTGCCGAAATCCATCCTTGATTCAAGATCAGCAGGTGGGACAATTTGAGGGCGCGAGATTCACTTTTCAAGTTTGCCTTTGTGGTTTTTATTCTAATTTAGTTATTTAATCGCTTTACGTATTGTGATTTTAAGTTGTATCGCATTTAATTTCTCCTCACCCGATGTATTTTTTATTTCTTTTCCGTTTTCTATATAACTTTCTTTATCGCTTTCTTTACTACTTTCTTTATTGCTTTGTTTAATCACTTTAAAAGCATGTTGGGTATTTTAATTCAATAATTGCAAGTTGGTTGCTTGATTGATTAAACACAATTTGAATTCACAATTTAGATTAGTAATGGTCGTTTGTTGAAGGGCGAATGAAGGTTATCCCTCTTTATTTCGTACCTTCACCCCTGAACACCGGATTCTCCGAACTGATGAAGTCTCTTTCTAAAACCTTTTCTAAGTTGAGCTTTTCTATACTGAACTTAGAAATGTATTTTCTATATTTTTGTTAGTTTTTATCTCCTAAAATTGACTTGGGACTCCTTAATTTCTAGCTTTTATTCTCAAATTTCTTTTCGGCATTTCAAGCTAAAAAATAGAAATTTTTGGGTCATTTTGATAGCTCAAGTTATATGACTAAGACTGACTTCTCGGTCTTGGCCATATAGCCGTGCCGATTTCAAGTCGGTGTTGGCGTTAGATGGCAACGACCATAAATCGGGCTCAGCTCTTGGCCCAAGCAAATTTTTCTGTTTGGTCCGAAGCTTTATGGCAAAGATGTACTCTTTGTTTTTCTAGTTCTTTATCATTTGAAATAACATCCCGAGACTTCTCTAAAATTAATCTCGAAAACAAAATGATTTATAAAGATTGTCAATCACACCTTTACCCAAAACTATTTCAAAAAATATAATTCTAAAAGCTATCTTTATAAGAGATGCGCCCCACTTTCAAAATAAAAATCAACTTCAAAAATAAAAAAAAATCTTAACAAAAAGAGAGCTAACGCTTCAAGGGAAAGCGGTCCGATTGTCCCTATAGGGGACGGGCCATGGTTCCTATTGTGGCGACTATAGTGGTGACGCCACTTATTAAGAGGGTGAGACTTGAAAATCTGAATTGTGAGTTTTGATCGTGTTTTTGGATTAGACATTTTCCATTTAGGCGAACTTGAACATAGTTGCTCCTTTTTAGACCTTTATGCTTTCATCCTCAAGAATCTTTTTTAAGAGAGGTTGAATCATTATCTTGGTGGGTCCACTTGACTTAACATTGAGGTGTGATTACTCTCCACTCATAGCAAGCTTTCTTGATCTTTCGAATGAAAAGGTGCCGAGAATTCGGGTTTCGCTATGCATCCCACATGGGATTTTCAGATCGTAAGCCATCATGTTATCCTATCTAAAATTTCCTTAACCATTAAACCTTGGGGGTCTAGGTTGTTCCCATTTTCATTTGCATGCTTGAATGAATGTAGATGCTTTTATTATTTAACCTTCTTTTTGTGAGCCTTTAATTTAGGTTAGGTAGTTAAGGTTCACTTAATAACCCTTGCATGGGTGCCCCAAAAAAATAATAATAATGAGCCTTCTAGAGTCTATCTTTTTATGTGCATTTTCAACCACAAGTCAAATTTATCTTCACTTTTAAGATCAGTTCATTTGTTGCATTTTCTGAGTCGATCCGGATCTTTCCGATCTCGGTTAAAAATTTTCTAGACGATCTTTAGTTGTCGGACATAGTCGATGCTTGACTTTCTGTCCATCTATCGAGGTGGGTCTTGCCTTGGACCCTTCCTTTCTTCAGTAGGTCTTAGGCTTGTTCCTTCACATATTTGCATTTTTTTATTGCATAAATGCATTTGCCCAATAAAATTCATCTCAAATTAGATGAATCTTTTATTAAATTTTTAGCAAATTCTAAATTCATCTCAAATTAGGTGACTTTTTATTGCATTTCTAACCAATTCTAAATTCATCTCAAATTAAGGGAGTCTTTTTGTTGCATTAGGTGAGTCTTTGATTGCATTTTTTAGCCGATTCTAAATAAAAATCATCTCAATTAAATTGAGTCTATCTTTGCATTAGCCAGGTTTAAAGTTCATCTCATTTAGGTAAGTCCATTTTGCATTGTTGCATTAGCCAAAATAAATTCATACTAGTATAACTTTATGTCCATCGTTTCAATTCATTTTGGTTAGTCCCAACTCTTTATGTTCATCCAAATAAAAGAGCATATTCTTTGTTTTTCTTTTATGCTTAGTCTCTCCTCGAGTCTGCCGCTTGAATCCCTTCTCCCAAAAGTTTGTTTCCTCTAGCACCGTCTTGAGAATTTATCCTTTTGGGCTGTGAAGACTCGGACACCGCACAACACTTTCTGAGTTGTATGAACGGAATCAGGTATAACAATTTCTTACTTATAGAGTTTTGATTCCAAGGCATTCTTTGTACTTTAGAAACTTTTCTGAGTGATATGGTATCTTATCTAAGTGATACAACACTTACTTCATGATTTTCTTGCTTATTCTTGAGTGACTCGGAAAACGTATATGTGTGTCTCACTCGGTTCCGAGTCCCTCGGTGCTTAGATATATCGTTCAATGTTTAGACTAGTTTCCCGCTCGGATCCGACTTCATGTTATTTGTTCTATCTTGCTGAAGTCGGTGCTTCTAGTCTAATTCATGCTCGGTCTATATCAAGTTATTTCACTCGATATTCTTCATATAACTTGATTCTTCGCTTCGACTAAGTCGAGATGGAATTTTGAGTTACATGGATATTACACTCAAAAATTCCATTTCTTTCTCGACTTAGATAATTAGTTGCTTAATCATCGTAATTATTTTATTATCTATGTCTAATCTTGGACCAAAGTATTTTATACTTTGAGAACCAAAATTGATTTACTTTTGTTGGTTATTCAATCGAGGATACACTTTTCAAACTACAAAAGTAACCGGCTTCGAACGTCAAATCACCAGCGAGACATGGCTTTTCACCTTCTCTCGCTCCGAGTCCTAGATGATTGTGTCGAGGTCGTCTGTTTCCAAATTTGGAAAACTGGAACGCCTAGCTTAATGGTGGTTTCCACCTTATCTTTCAAGACACCGCCAATGGTTTTGGGACTTCCAAGAGAGTTAAACCGTTGTCCAACGTTTATATCACAGCGGATACTTTTTGAGTGACTTAGAAAGCTTTTGTCAACGGTCACAAAGAACTCTCAGTCATCGGATGAAGATAACGGCTACTCGCTTGGTCATCTATAAATAGAAGCCAACTCACAAGACTTGAAGATTGCCGAAATTATTGTTAATACACGTACTTGAGCAAAGTCATTGTATTTACTCTCAATCTTCTACTTACAACTCCCACTCTGTAATTCATTACTTTCGAGTTGTAAGGTCTTGTACTTAGTTACAAACACTTTCTTACTTTCTCTGTAAGGACCCTTGACTAAGTCGTAAAGGTTAACTCAGCTTAGTTGTCCCTAGCTGTAAGGGTTATCTCAGCTAGGAAGTACTAGATCGGATAAGGGAATTTATGAGTCTAGGAAAACTTGGAAAGAGTTGTTTAAGGGAGCAACTTGGGTTCGATCAGTTCACGGTATTTTGTGGATTCAAAATAGTGAATTTGACTTCGTGCTTGGATTAGCACGGTCCGTGGTTTTCTCGCCCCAGGAGTGTTTCCACGTAATCTCTAAGTGTTTACTTTACGAGTTCATTCTAGACTCGGACTATCTTAAAGTCTTTATTTAATTTGCCACTTTACTCTAAGCGAGCATTTCGAGTCCATACCTTTCGACTCGTTTTTGACTCGGAATCCATCTTTGTATTCTATTTGGAAAAAGAGTTTGAATTTCTACGAAAATCCTTCTTCACCCTATTCACCCCCTCTAGGGTGACTCGAGACTCTCCCGAGCAAACCTTCAATTGGTGTCGAGCCTAGCCTTTCGTAAAGGATCTAACCATCCAAAGGTCTAAAGATCAAATGGCTCGGAACATCGGAGAGTTCGATGAAGGAAGATCTTCCAGCGAGACCACCAAAATTCAAAGGATCAAACCTTGGGCACTTGGAAGAAACTCATGGAATGTTTCCTTATGGATCATATGAAGATGTATGGGAAATCATACAAGGAAAATACATTCCAATGAAGACAGAAGAATTCAGAATCATTCCAAAGACAAAGGCCGAATTTACTCCTGGCGAAGCAGAAGTTCGGGAAGAACTTCAAGACTATGAACATTCCGATGTGCGCCATTAGCTCGGAAGAATACAATCGGGTGTCCGCTCGCGACTCAGCAAAAGAAGTGTGGGACACACTTGTCAACACTTACGAAGGCACCAGCCAGGTCAAACAAGCGAAGATCAGCCGAGTATCTTCATAAATACGAGTTGTTTAAAATGGAGCCGAAGAAAACATCACTCGGATGTTCATTCGATTCATCGAGATTACCAACAATCTCAAATCACTGGGTAAGAAGATTTCCCACGAGGAAATGTGCGGAAAGATACTCGAAGTCTACCCAAGAGAAGATGTACTGCCATAAAGGAAGCTCGGAACCTTTCACTCTTAAAGCCGGACGAGCTCATCGGAAAGCTTCTCACACACGAAATCCACCTAGAAGAGGAGGATGCTGAGGGTAGTACCAAAAGGAACATAGCACCGACAGCCTCGGAATCCAAAGAAGCAAATCCGAGCTCCTCGACTCGAAGACAATCCCATGGCACTCGATTGCTAGAGGCTTCAAGAGAATGATGAAGCACAAAAGATGGGATAAAAGGCCAAAAGAAGAATTCTACAAGAAAGACAAGAGGGACAGAAAAGGTAAGTCTTGTTCACCTTCAAAGTTACTCTTATCTAAGAATTCTAGATGTTTTGAGTGTAGCAGACAAAGACCACATAGTCAAAGACTCGTCCGAAAAGGAAAAGGGACAGAAAGAAGAAGAAGGCTATGATGGCAACATGGAGCGATGAGGACTCATCGAAGACGACGAGGACTCGGACGACTCGATATGTCCGATGGCAATTTCTAACTCGGAAGTCGAAAAGGAATCGGACTCAGACTCGGACAATGAGGAAACTAATCCTCAAGAGGTAATTGATTACTTCCTCAAATTCTCCAAATTTGATTCAGCTAAATACATTTTTACTTTGGAAGAAAAGTCCAATTCGATTCTTCTAAATTCAAAGAACAACTTGAGTCAATTTCTTCCGAGAGCACTTCTTTGAAAAATGAATTGGAAAAACTGAGACTCATACTCGGAGAACTCAAGACTAGTGCTCAAACTAATGAGACCGAGTCCGAGTTACTCAGAAAGAAAATGAGCAACTAAAACGAAGCTCACTGAGTCTCAAAATCCGATTTTAAATTTTACTCAAGGTCGAAAAACCTTGACATGCTCTTAGGATCACAATGTGTCTCTTTTCGAAAAGAAGGTCTTGGTTTCAACAAAGAGGAGGAATCCGATTCCTACTCGGAATTATTCAAAAGGATTCCGGAACCGTAAAGTTCAGGAAAGCCGAGCACGGTCCCATTCACGTAAATAAAGAAAGGACTAAGCCCGAACTCGTTTACAAAAGGAAACCATTTTCTCCTGCTTCAAAAGGAAAGGTTTTCAAAAAGAAAGAGACACAAACTCAGTTCTCTACAAGGAAGACTTAGAATCGACAAAACCCAAAGTCATTCAAATCTGGGTTCCGAAAAACCTTCTTCCTCGAAAAGAACCACAAGTAAAGAATGTTACTGGGTTCGTTAGAGGAAGTGAGAAGGATTAGATTCTCTCTGTTTTGCAGGTCACTCGTAAGAGATCAAAAGGACACCGGTACCTTGACAAGTGGATGTTCACGCCACATGTCGGGAGATGCAGGACTCTTTTCGAGTTGGAAAAACATAAAGGAGGAAAGGTCACATTTGGAGATAATAGCAAAGGCAAGATAGTTGGGATAGGCAAGATTGGAAAAGGAAGCAATCTGGTCAGCCCAGTCTACCTTGTCAAAGGGTTGAAATACAATCCGCTCAAGCATCTCTCAATCGTGCGATAAAGGTCAAGAGGTAAGATTTACTCCGACCAACTGTTACATTTCCGATGTTACCACCAAGGAGATTAAGCTTTCGGGTAAAAGATCAGGTAACACCTACATCATTCCTCTTTCCGACCCGAGTCGAATTTATCATGCTTAAAAGCATCTCTTCACGATGACTCATGGACATGGCATCGTAGATTAGGCCATATTAGCATGCATACTATCAAAAAATTGGCATCTCACGGTCTGGTTAGGGGTTTACCTAACTGTGTCTTTGAGAAGGATAAAGTTTGTGAACCATGCACCGAGAGGAAACAAGTCGGATCTTCATTCAAATCTCTCGAAGATAGTTTCCACATCCAAAGTGCTCGAGCTATCGCATATGGATTTATGTGGTGAAATCCCTGTTAAGAGCCTTGGAGGTTGTAACACCCCGAAACTTAATCGCATTTAATTATTTTAAATTTGTATCTTATCGTCTCAATACTCGTTTAAGAGTAGCGAGTCACGCAAAAAAATTCGAAACCAAAATAAAAGGTGCGACCAATTTAGTAATTGCAAATAATAATGGATAAATCGTACAAATTTACGTTTGTGCCACGAAATGTATATATGTTATACATGTTCGAATAATTTCATTCCGAATCCGAATAATTTAAAATGAAAAGCGAAAATAAAATAAAATAATATATATATATAAGAGAAAAAAAAGGGGAAAAGGAGGAGACTAGGATTTTCTAGAAGTCACTCGGCCAAAATAAATTACCGAGGAAGCTCATTTTCGGGAGGGAAGCACACAAGCCCCAACTCCCTCTCACCTCTCCTCCTCCTCCATTTCCCCTCATTGCCATCACTGCTGCCACCACCGGCCGGCTGTCGCCGGCACTCGCTGCCGCCGCGATAACCGCCACCGGCGCCCCGGTTGCCGCCACCACCACCTCGCTGCCGCCGGTTCTCTCTCTCTTTCTTTCCCTTGTCTCGCGTCGGCAGGCGGAACAGCCCCTGCTCGCTGCTCTCGCCACCGCTCGCCGCCATCTCTAGCCGTCGTCCGGTGCTCGACGCCGCCCACCAACACCCGCCGACACTGCCTCGACACCGAACTCCACCACCGGGCCTTCCACCGCCCAATTCCACCTCGAAACCCCCTTTAAGGTATTTCTCTAATCCTTAATTTCTAAATAAATTATATCCCAAATTCATGTTATAATCGAATAATTAGGCAAGTAGATGTTGTAATCCATGTTGTAATTGGGTTTGAATTGGTTATATGTGAAAGTAGGGTTGAGTATATGTTCATAAAGTGTTGAAAATTTATTTGAGTTATTCAAATTGTGCATATACTTATCGAATTTTTATATGAGAATGGGTACCTGCAAAAAGCCAAGTGCTACTTCTCCTCATATAATCAATAGGCTAGATGTGATAATATGGTAGTGAGTTGGCTGCTCAATTTTATGGTTCTTGATTTGTCCGAAGCTTTCCCTTATGTGAATTGTGCTCAACAATTGTGGGTAGAGTTGATTGAAAGATTTGGTTAGAATAATGGTCCTTTGTTGTATCAGTTGGAAAAAGGATATTACTGATTTATATTAAGGAAATGATTGTGTAGATGTCTATTACATAAAGCTAAGGAAGTTGTGGGATGAAATGAATGATTTGCCTGAAGTGCCTCAATGTAATTGTAGTACTACTTGCTCTGCAATTAAGAAAACCATTGAGTTAGAACAAAGGAAGAAACTTATGCAATTTCTAATACATCCGAATGAGGATTATGACACGGTTAGAGGTCAAATTTTGATTCTGGAACCTCTCCCCACTATTAACAAGGCATATACCATGATTCGAAGGGTTGAAAAACAAAAGCAAGTCACCAACAATGTTACTTGAACAGGGAAGCTAGCTTCACTTGCTGGTTTTGTTAGGTAGAGGGAATGTTTGAGTTTTAATTTGGTTTACCTTGTGGCCAACTCCTAATCTTCAACCGCGGATTTGTCCCGATTGGGGTTAATATCAAGAGGGAAATTAGAAAGTTAAACCAGCTAATGAGTTAAACAATTGATAAGTGTAAGGTACATCAAATAGTTCCTTAGACATTGAAGCTTAATTAGATAATACATGAAGAGTTAAAGGAGACGAATGTGAAAACTTATCAAAAATAAACACGAGAAAGTCCAAGTAAATTTACTAATGCAAAGGTTAAATTTCTGTTTGAAGCCGAACATCTATTGGAACGACTATTCAAGGAAGTAAAGAAAATTAAAATTAAAAGGCAAGGATCGACCGAGGTATGTTATTGCTTGTACCTTTTCCAAAGTGTTTATCTTCATGATTGAGTTTCCTGTTCTAATAATACAAATAATTTGGACCCACTTCACAGTCACGGTTCTACGGACACGGTTGCAATTTATAGACACGATTACAGATTCACGGTACGGTTTACGAACACGATTACAATTTACGAGGGCCCTCCACGATCGATCGGGATAAATGAATGAATTGTCTATACGATTACGATTACATATATGATTATCTCACAGAATCGCCATGGCATTCATATGTACGGAATTGGGTCCTAACGTTTTCAAAGATTAACGCATAGTGACCCTACTTCGATTTACTTCGACTTTACACACAAATAGCTTTTGGAACTGGTTTCAATTATCTGCGCGCGCTCACCGACTTTTATAATGAATTTTTACAGTACAAGGGTAGCGTCATCGGGCCTATGGCTCATTCTTGTTTTTATGTTTTCTTAAATGTTTTTAGGGAAGAAAATATTGTTAATGTTGGGCAAAAAGTGACAAGAGCAAAGGAATCGGGAGGTGTTGACTCGGATCGGTGATCGGGCTTTGGTTAATCGAGAAGCGTTTTATGATTGGCTTTTAGCAAGTGCGTCCTTTTTTTTGGTTAAGACATCCATGTGGATTTAATTGCTTGCGGAGTTATTTACGTCGATGGTGATTTGTTAAATGTCATAATGTATCTTGGGAAGAACAAACTCATGTTTGGTGGTTTAAATTATGTATATTTATATTGGGTTTGATGTACGAGACTTTTATTGTAAGTGTTTGGGGAAATTGAAAGGATCATCATATGTCTTGTTGTAAATTTAGCCTAGTCTCTCGAGCGGGGACGGCAGTAACGCCCTAATAGGACAGAGCTTCCTGCTGCTTTGTTATATTATGGTTATTCAATAAGTGTGTTTTATATAGTGATTATATTGGGGCGTTACAGAGGTAAATCATACATATTTGTTATTATTGATGATTATTCTCGATTTACCTAGGTGTGTTTTCTTAAGCACAAAAATGAAGCTTTCAAGGAGTTCAGCAAGCTCTGTAGAAAAATTCAAGTTGAGTCTCGGACTCGGATCCGGAGGATTCAAGCCGACCATGGAAGGGAGCTCGACTACTCGGAATTCTCGAGTTTTGTGACGAAATGGCATCTCTCACAACTTCTCAGCACCCAGAACTCCTCAACAGAATGGACTAGTAGAGAGAAAGAACAGAACCCTTGAAGAAATAGCAAGGACGATGATGATTGAGCACAATTTGCCTTACTATTTACGGGCGGAGGTAGTCAACACAGCCAACTATACTCTAAATAGATGCCTCATCGGACCCATTCGAAGAAAACGCCTTATGAGCTCTACAAAGGGAAGAAGCCAAATATTTCCTATTTCGAGACTATTCGGATGTAAGTGCTACGTTCACAACAATGGTAAGGATCACCGACCAAGTTTGATGCTCGGTCGAGATGAAGGTATTTTTACGGGTTATTCTTCTCTCAGCAAAGCTTATCGAATTTTCAATAAGAGAACTAACAATGTGGAAGAGAGCATCCACGTTGTGCTTGACGAGCTTGAACAGGAGAAACCAAGTGAGTCTTCATACTCGGAATTGAAGCTCGGTAGAGATGATGACGAAGTTGAGCCCACAAAGACTCGGACTCAACCAGGCTCGGAATGAAGTCACTTAGAACAAAGTGACTCGGAATGAAACGACTCAAGAGCTCACTCGGAACGAACAAGCCAATGAAGAAGATCACTCGGAATAAGTTTCGAAGATCAAGCGACTCAGCCCACAAATCTCGTGAATCGAGAAGCTGGTAAAGCATTCAAATTCACCTCTAGTCATCCAATAGAGAACATAATATCCGATATCAATAGTGGGGTAAGAACTCGTTCCTCTCTTCAAAATCTATGTGCATTCACTGCATTCATTTCATTAATTAAACCCGAAATGCACTCGGAGGCCCTTAATGAAGCTGAATGGGTAGAGGCCATGCAAGAGGAACTCAATCAATTCGAAAGAAACCAAGTTTGGACTCGACCAACCGACCTTCCGACCACCCAGTTATAGGAACCAAATGGGTTTTCAAGAACAAACTGGATGAGGGTGGAGTGATAGTCGAAATAAAGCTAGACTTGTGGCTCAAGGTTACAATCAAGAAGAAGGAATTGATTGTGGAGAAACATTTGCACTGTTGCCGGAATCGAAGCTATTAGAATCCTGTTGGCATTTGCATCCAGCATGCATATTAAATTATATCAAATGGATGTGAAGTGTGCGTTTCTCAATGGTTTTATTGAAGAGGAAGTCTATGTCGAGCGAGTCTCCTGGTTTTGAAAACTCGGAATTTCCAGATCATGTTTTCAAACTTCAAAAGGCTCTCTATGGTCATAAACAAGCTCCTCGAGCTTGGTATGAAAGACTTAGCAATTTCTTGGTTTAAAATGATTTCAAAAGAGGTCGGATCGACAAGACTCTTTTTATAAAGACCAAGGGGAAAGATTTCCTTATTGTTTAAATTTACGTTGATGATATTATCTTCGGCGCTACTAATGAATTTACGTGCCGAGAATTTTCCGAGTTGATGAGTCAAGAATTCCAAATGAGTATGATGGGAGAACTCAATTTCTTCCTTGGTTTACAAATCAAACAAGACAAAGATGGGATCTATGTCCATCAATCCAAGTATACCAAGGAACTGCTGAAGAAATATAAACTTCAAGATGCAAAGCATGCATCTACACCCATGAGCAGACATTATAAAGCTTGACTCGGACGAGAAAGGTAAAGCAATAGATCAAAAACTTTATCGAGGTATGATTGGATCTTTGCTATAGCTTACTTCAGCTGACTCGATATAATGTTCGATGTTTGCTTATGCGTAAGATTTCAAGCTAATCTAAAGGAATCACATTTCACTGCGGTGAAGAGAATATTCGAGATATTTTGCAGGCAATCGGAATTTAGGTCTATGGTATTCCGGAGACTCGGAACCGACCCTCACTGGATACTCGAGATGTGGACTACGCTGGATATAAAATTGATAGAAAGAGCACATCCGGAGCTTGCCAATTTCGGGTCAATCCCTAATATCTTGGCACTCAAAGAAGTAGAACTCGGTAGCTCTATCAACTGCTGAAGTCGAGTATATTGCAGTTGGAGCGTGTTGCACTCAGATTTTATGGATAAAACAACACTTAAGAGATCTTGGACTATCTTTTCAATCGGTTCCAATCAAGTGTGACAATCGAGTGCAATCGGCATCACCAAGAATCCAGTCCAGCACTCGAAGACAAAGCATATCGAGGTCGGATATCACTTCCTAAGAGACCATTATGAGAAAGGTGATATTGAACTTGAGTTCATTCCTACTAATCTTCAATTAGCTGATATTTTTACTAAGTCTCTTGGTGAAGATAAGTTTTGCTTTATTCGGAATGAGCTTGGTATGTTAAATGCTTAATTATATGCTATTATTATTCATTGCATGATTCTATGTTATGTGTTTTCAAATTATTGATAACCAAGCTTAGTTGATTCGATGATACTTGGGTTAGTAGCTATTTCCTGTTTCGAGTCACTCAGAAATTTATCTCGAGTCACACTCGGACATAGAGAAAATCTTGGACATCAAATTTTCGAAACTATCTCTAGAATAGTGGAGAGTTTCGAATATATTTTGCAAAATCTTTTCTCTCTCTCTCTCGAGCGCTGTGATCGGACGATAGCCGTGAATCTCTAACCGCTAAATCTTAACCGTTGAGATGAGAACCGTCACACTCGGTCTACGATGACTGATGGACAAGCCGAGTCGAACGAAGTTTTACTTAACGGATAGTTGATGGGCGTGTATTTTTTCTATAAATAGCGCCTATTCATCTTCGTCTCGGTATTCTACATTTCATCTCTTTCAAACGAAACTTTTCACGGAAGATTTACGTACACAATGATCTTTGAACTTCTTCAAGTGACGTAAAGGCCATCTCAAGTAAGTTTCGACTGCTCTCATCTCGTTCTTCTACTCTTTTTCGTTTGCTCTCATCTACTTCTTCCTCTCTTCTCCTACTCAAAAGTTTCATCTTTCACTCTCTTTCTCACAATGCCTAAGAGAGGTAACCATCCCGACTTTCAGGTCTCCTCCTCCTCCAAAAGCCTCGCACCAAAAATCCAGAAAGCTCAACCCCTTCCAAACCCATTGTCACCCGAGCACCTTGCGTTTGGACGACAAGTTCTTTCCTACAACCAAATTTTCTTGGTTGGCTCACATACAAACCACCGGGGCATACAATTTTCTTTGTTTCAGCGAGTTCATCTATCCCGAACTCGTTTCGAGTTCTACACTCACCTCACCCACTCCGAAGGTGTCCTAACCTCCGGGGTTCAAAATGTACCCGTTCGCATCAACACCTCTCTCCTCCACCGCTTGTTCAAGGTCTCCTCTCTCTTCTTGAATAGCAACCCCATTCCTTTCACTGAAGTTGCCGACGACTTCTTTGAAAAGTTCGCTAAAGAGTTTCTCGAGTCACGGAAAAACTTTTCGGTGACTCGGTTGAAGTCGAAGCACGCCTTACGTGCTTTTTGCTGATGAGAACCTTTTTCTCTCGAGCATTCCAGCAAGGAGAACCCGAACTCCAAGCATCCGAAAGCTCTTTTTGACATTCTTGAGGGCTACGAAGTAGACCTCTTCCCTTCAATCATTGAGCGGATGGCAGCTGTGCCGGCTTAACTCCAAACCAAGAAGAACACCTCTCTTCCCTTCGGTGCTCTTCTCACCCTTGTCTTCAAACAATTCCAAGTTCCTCTCCCCTCGGACCCCAACGCCGTATGCGAGGCTGCCGTTGTTGTCGGCAAAAGGAACTCCAGGGGTATGGATACCAGGAAACTCAACCCGGTGTCCGGGTGCATAACTCGGAGCTGAGGCCACCTTCTCCGCCTCGGACTCGGAAATCAACCCTCTCTCTCTCCCCTCTCCACCTGTTGGTGCCTCCACCTCAGGTGCCTCAAAATCTCTCTCTGCTATTTTGTCCTCTGTTTTTATGGACAAAATCAGCTCCGTGTCCTCTGCTTTCCGAGGACACGCTCCGGTCTTTCAAACTTGTCCTCCAAAACATGAACATCAACCAAAAGACCGCCCAATACCAAATCCGAGAGCAGCGAGTCTCTAGTTCTTGAGATGAGGGCACTGGTGAAGGAGCAGAAGGAGCTGGTTGAGCTCGTCGGAGAGAGAAGGTCCAAGGCGGCTTAGGACCATGGTGACTCGGACGCGTCCGAAGTGTCTTCGAGCCCGTGTCCGACCTCCTCGGACAGCGGGGAAGAAGAAGAAGAAGCTGCAAATGCGAAGCAGCGAGATGCCGAGGAGCTCGCGGCTGAGGCGGCTTCATCCGGGCCAGGGGAGGAACACAAGGAAGAAGCAGTGGGAACTCCCGAGGGTCGATCCGCTCCACAAGCCCAAATAGCCCCCTCCAGCCTACCGAGGTTCAAAGGGAGAAACCCCTTGATCCACTCGTTCGGGTCGACCACTTCGAGCCGAGCCCTTGACGGCAATACTGGTTCTCCCTCCGCCGTGCTCAAGCACATCGTCAAGATCATACCAGCGCCGGCTTACCTCCAACCCCTCCGCTTCCACTCGAAATCCCCTCTCCCTCGTAGGCGCCATGCACTGAGTCACAATTCCTCGATCCGCAGATTCTTCTTCTTTACGAGAGATTTCTACTTCTTTCTTTTGTCTAGACATCAAAGTTGTACTAATTGTTCTTTTCTTCCCTTCCTTTTTTTTTGTTGTTGTTTTTTCTGAAAGACAAGGGGGAGAAATAGAGTCGAAAAAACTTGTTGTCTTATTTAGGGGGCCTTCCCTCTCCTTCTATGTATTCTCTTTAATTTTTAATGAATTAATGATTACTCTTCATTTCTATCTACGTTTAGAGCAACCAATTCCGAGTTAACATTATTTCATTATTAAAGGATATCTCATTTCATGCTCGGATACATTAAGCTTGCTTTACTCATCCGACTTAATGTGCTTTTATCCAAAAGAAAAGTTTCTGTCTAAGTATGGAATGCCTTTCATCAAAAAGGGGAGATTGAAGATTCGGACACCGCACAACACTTTCCGAGTTGTATGAACGGAATCGAGTATAACAATTGCTTACTTATAGAGTTTTCATTGCAAGGCATTCTTTGTACCTTATAAACTTTTCTGAGTGATATGGTATCTTATCTAAGTGATACAGACACTTACTTCATGATTTTCTTGCTTATTCTTGAGTGACTCGAAAACGTATATGTGTGTCTCACTCAATTCCGAGTCCCTCATTGCTTAGATATATCGTTCAATGTTTAGACTAGTTTTCCGCTCGGATCCGACTTCATGTTATTTGTTCTATCTTGCTGAAGTCGGTGCTTCTAGTCTAATTCATGCTCGATCTATATCAAGCTATTTCACTATGATATTCTTCATATAACTTGATTCTTCGCTTAGACTAAGTCGGATGGAATTTTGAGTTACATGGATATTAGACTCGGAAAATTCCATTTCTTTTCGACTCGGATAATTAGTTGCTTAATCATCGTAATTATTTTATTATCTCGTGTCTAATCTTGGACCAAAGTATTTTATACTTTGAGAACCAAAATTGATTTACTTTTGTTGGTTATTCAATCGAGGATACACTTTTCAAACTAAAAAAGTAACCGGCTTCGAACGTCAAATCACCAGCGAGACATGGCTTTTCACCTTCTCTGCTCCAGTCCCGTAAGATTGTGTCGTGGCTGTCTGTTTCCAAATTTGGAAAACTGGAACGCCTAGCTTAACGGTGGTTTCCACCTTATCTTTCAAGACACCGCCAATGGTTTTGGGACTTCCAAGAGAGTTAAACCGTTGTCCAACGTTCATATCACAACGGATACTTTCGAGTGACTTAGAAAGCTTTTGTCAACGGTCACAAAGAACTCTCAGTCAGCGAGATGAAGATAACGGCTACTCGCTTGGTCATCTATAAATAGAAGCCAACTCACAAGACTTGAAGATTGCCGAAATTATTGTTAATACACGTACTTGAGCAAAGTCATTGTATTTACTCTCAATCTTCTACTTACAACTCCCACTCTGTAATTCATTACTTTCGAGTTGTAAGGTCTTGTACTTAGTTACAAACACTTTCTTACTTTCTCTGTAAGGACCCTTGACTAAGCCGTAAAGGTTAACTCAGCTTAGTTGTCCCTAGCTGTAAGGGTTATCTCAGCTAGGAAGTACTAGATCGGATAAGGGAACTTCGAGTCCAGGAAAACTTGTAAAGAGTTGTTTAAGGGAGCAACTTAGGTTCAGTCGGTTCACGGTATTTTATGGACTCAAAATAGTGAATTTGACTTCGTGCTTGGATTAGCACGGTCCGTGGTTTTCTCGCCCCGGGAGGGTTTCCACGTAATCTCTAAGTGTTTACTTTCTAAGTTCATTATAGACTCGGATCTGTCTTAAAGTCTTTATTTAATTTGCCACTTTACTCTAAGCGACATTTACGAGTCCATACCTTTCGACTCTATTTTTGACTCGGAATACATCTCCGTATTCTATTTGGAAAAAGAGTTTGAATTTCTACGAAAATCCTTCTTCACCCTATTCAGCCCCCTTTAGGGTGACTCGGATTCTCCCCGAGCAAACCTTCGAGCTGCAGAATAGGGAAGCCAAATTCAACTGGATTTCGTTGGGATCCGGGTTCGAAAAAGTTAGAATGATTGAGTCGAGAGTCCAATGCAACACCTTCGCATTGAACACCACCCCGATCAACTCTGGTGCGACCAATGTGAGTGCACTTAATACTAATTCGGTTAATCTATCATCGTCGGATAGTACCTAAAAATAATTCCCTACCAATGAATGAAGAAACACAACCATCTTCCATCATGCCGAGAGTCGATTCTAGAAGCAGATTGGGCTAAGGCACGCTACGAAGAGTTAGTGTTGCTGGATGAAAGATAATTAAATGCCTTACATAATCTCCAAATATACTAGGCGCATATATCAAGGGCATTTAAAAGTGAGTGAAGCCTCAAAATTTGTATGTTGGAGACTTAGTCTTTAAGGAGATTAGGACGCGAATCCGGGATTTGCGAGGAAAGTTTAGGCTAAATTGGCAAGGCCCATTTGTGCTTAAAATTGACTCGATTTTATGGCAAAGAGATCTTTCAAGTATCGAAACTTGGATAACCTAAAAAATATTATGTTTAGCACGACCCTAAATAGCGGGACAAGCCCGGCCCAACCAGGCCACGCTATGGCAGGTGCCGACCACCACCGTGACAATAGTGTGCTGGTCGGGCGAATAATTTTCCCTAGTTTTATCTCTATAATTATTTGTCCGACAGTCTAATCGGACGTTACGCTTATTTATTTGTTTTGAGGCTGTCCAATTAGATGGCCCATTAGTGTAATTAGTTCTTTAATTACTTCAATTAAGTTTTTAGGGCGGTCGAATTAGGTGGTTCAATTTCTTTACTCCTCTAGGTGAGCGATAAAAATAAAATAAAGCATAAAAGTGAGCATGAAACTTACTTTTATTAATAAAAGGTAAGCCTACTATTTACCCGAGTACATAGCTAATAAAAGGCAAAAACAAGCACACTAGTTGTAAAATAAATAAACTGTTCTAAATAGGAAAAACTAAATGCTTTTATTCTTCTTAAAAATCCTCTCTAAAATTTAAGTTCTAGTATATTTTCACTTTCTTCCCTTTTAGATCACTAGACTTGACTCCGTCATCTTAGGTGCGCTTTTTAGCTCTTCAATTCCGCAAGCCCTCCTCTCTTTCGCTTCCTTAGCTTCAAATTCCCTTCCGTCATCTTGGGTGTACTTTTTCACTTCCATTATATATTCCGGATAATATGCGAGATATAGTAGTAGTCGGCTCACCTACGAGTTTCAATGACTTCGGGATGTTCATCCAATATTCGAGCCATGACTTAACTAGCCTAAAACCGCCAAAACCTTCGAATAATTCAAAGGTAGTAGGCTAGACAAAGTCCAAATTGGGGATCACCGGCTCTTATCCTATTTGCCATAATACATGGTCGGGAAGCGATGAGGTATTGGTTTTTAAACCGAGCAAGCGTACAAAGGGTTGTTGTCCAAGTATGTGTCCTAAATTTGGACACTTTCTAGTGTGCAATGTACCATTCTATGGTATTACTATGGTTCTTAAGCCAATCCTCCCACCAAGAAGCAGGATGATCCGTTACTACATCTACCCTCTTTCGCCGACGAAGTGTATTGTCAAATACGTGTCAACTCTTGGAGGAGCCTGAATCGATTATAGATGCTCCATTAACCAAATTTGCATACAATAGATAAAAAATCATAAGAGTCCTACATGGTCAAATTCAACCTTATTTATGGCCCAACAGGAGCAAAAATAAAATAAAAAAGAAAAAAACTAAGTCTTTAGGCAAAAACCGGAGGCTTTTAAGCCTCGGTGGCACAGATTGCCACCCGTGGCGGCGCCACCTATCTTCTCCCACCGGTTGGTCTCGGTCGTTATTATTTGCTTACCTGTAATAACAGGGGGCTCCCAACAAAGTCCTCCTCAGGATTCGCCTCCACCTAGTCTAACCCTATAAGTGTTTCAGTGACTATCAGCGGAGTAAGGGAATAGTAATCTTCCAGTTGCTCAACAAAGCTCAGTAATGCTACGGGCGCCATGTCCCTATGACATCCTACTAGTAAGAAACCAGCTATCGGACAAGTGATAATAGCTTGACGTTTTGGAATGATGATGGACTTTGATGATGTGTACATCAGGTGGTAATTCTTCATCGGATTCGTTAGGTTCACTTTATTCCGAAGAAGAATCCAACCTAGATTCCTATTATTCAGCTTCGGAAGGTGTTTACAAGTTTCGTGCATGGTCTCGGACGATTTGGGCATAACGAGTTTCGTACAACGTTGAATGCCCAAAATAACATCAAACTCTTCAAGTAGGGGACATAATTCCTTATCCCCAAACTTGAAAACGTTGTAGTGAGGATCCCGAGTGGCGACAACGACCCTTAGGAAGTCCAATAGACTTTCACTGTTGAATGCTCGAATAGGGTATTCAGCCCATATTGTGATAAACCTACCCTTTTAGTGTTTGTTATCACATTCATTTAACAAGATAACTCAGTCATGAAATTCATCTTTTCGTAATAGAAGGCACTAAGGAATTTCTTAGGATCTCGTTTTCGAGGGAATTGCAAAAGAAGGTTCGAAGGCACAATTTTTGGTATCCATCAAGGATCCAATATATAGCAGATTCTAGGATCGATTCGTACTACACCAACACTACCGAAGACCACTTGGAGTCTTGATTTCTGTATGGCGGACGCCGACCAGGCCTCTCCGATGGCCAGTCCGCCTTATTCTTTTGGCCCGAGCACTCTTTGGGCCGTAACTTGTTTTTTCCCTAGGCCCATTTTCAGTCAAGCGATATTATTTCGGATCGTGCACTTACAAATTTCCATTTTCATTTTTATTATTTTCATTTGGGGCCAACAGGGGACTGTGCAAAATTTTTTCAATTTTTCTTTGTAATTTTTCTTAAGACTTTTTGCATCATATTAATAAAAGAAAGCATTTTTAGAATTGAGTCTTTGTATTTTCATGTCATTCCATAAAGTCAAAGAGTATTAAAAAATATTAAACATTAACAACGGATGCACCCTACAAGGGATTCCAAATGAGCATGATGGGAGAACTTAATTTCTTCCTTGGTGTACAAATCAAGCAATACAAAGATGGCATCTATGTCCATCAATCAAAGTACGCCATAGAGTTGCTAAAGAAGTACAAACTTAAAGATGCAAAACATGCAGCAACACCAATGAGTAGCGAGCATAAAACTGGACTCGGACGAAAAAGGTAAAGTAGTAGATCGGAAACTCTATCGAGGTATGATTGGATCTCTGCTATATCTTACTTCCAAGTAGGCCACACATAATGTTTAGTGTATGTCCGTGTGCAAGATTTCAAGCTAATCTAAAATAATCACATCTCACTGCGGTGAAGAGAATCTTTAGATATCTTGCGGGGACTCGGAATCTAGGTCTATGGTTCTCAAGAGACTTAGAACCGACTCTCACCTGGATACTCGGATGCTGACTATGATGGATACAAGGTTGATAGAAAGAGCACCTCAGGAGCATGCCAATTTCGGGTCAATCCCTTATATCTTGGCACTCAAAGAAGCAGTAACTCGGTAGCTCTATCAACTGCCGAAGTTGAGTACATTGCGATTGGACCATACTATGCTTAGATTTTATGGATCAAACAACACTTAAGAGATTTTGGACTTTCATTCAAATCAATTCCAATCAAGTGTGACAATCAAAGTGCAATAAGCATCACTAAGAATCCGAGTTCGAGCACTCAAAGACAAAGCATATTTAGGTCGATATCATTTTCTAAGAGACCATTATGAGAAAGGTGATATTGAACTTGAATTCATTCCTACGAAACTTCAACTAGTTGATATCTTTACTAAGCCACATAGTGAGGATCAGTTTTGCTTTATTAGGAATGAACTTGGGATGATTAATGCATGATTTTGTGCTTTTCTAAGTGAAATTACCTTGTATGATTATGCGTTTTATATCTCATTTTTGTGTCTTAATACCAATTAGTTCAGTTGACCCAGTGATATTGAGCTAGAAGTTATTATTTGCTTGCAGCTTACGAGTGACTCGGAAATTTTATCGAGTCGAGTCGAGTTTTGAGAAAAATGGACATAAAACTTCTTAAATTATCTCTAGATTAGTGGAGAATTTCCGAAATTTCTTTTAAAATTTCTCTTTCTCTCTCTATCTCTCGCGCGTATCAATAAGAGAACTAGCCGTTAGAAGACAACACATTGGACTTCTAACCGTTAGAGAGCAGAATAGTCACACCGGTCCGAGGCAACCGTTGGACAGTTGGGTCGAACGGATATTGAAGGACATCTTTTTCTCTATAAATAGCATTCATTTTCCTTCATTTCGCTATTTTACTCTCTACTCACCCACACTCTCGCATACTAGCTCTCAAGCAAGTTCGGTGTTCTCAAAGCGAACCTTCACTCTTAAGCAAGCAAGAAACATCTCAAGTGAGCAAACCTTAAGCTCTCGATACTCCCTTTGCATTATTTTTTTCTCTCTCTTCAAGCTATCTCTTTACTCTCTCTCAAAGTTCATCTCTTTTCTTCTTCAAGAAACTTCCTAACTATGCCTAAAAGAGGTTCCGCCTAAGATTTTCTTAGTTCCGCAACCAAGAAGCCCCGAACCAAAAGCCAAGAGGGTCCTTCCAACCCCTCTAAAATCCTTGTCTCCCAACATCTGATGTTGGATGACAAATTCTTCCCATCCAAAAAGTTTTCATGGTTGAAACACATCAAATCTACAGGGTATACAATTTCGTCTATTTCAGCGAGTTTATCTATCCGGAACTCGTCTCGGAGTTCTATTCCAACCTTTCTAGCTCGAGGGGATCCTCACCTCCAGAGTTCAAGATGTAGTCGTTCGTGTTAATGTCTCCCTCCTCCACTGCTTACTCAAAATTTGTTCTCTTTTCCTCAACAACAACCCTATTCCATTAACGAGGTTGCTAATGAATTCTTCGAGAAATACGCCAAAGAAATCCTCGAGTCATGCAAAAACTTCTCCATGACTCGGATGAAGACGGAAGCTCGTCTTCTCTGTTTCTTGCTGATGAGAACCTTTTTCTCTCAACACTCAAGCAAAGAGAATCCGAACTCAAAGATTCTCAAGGCTCTTTTGACATTCTCGAAGGCTACGAAGTAGACCACTTCCCAGCTATCATCGAGCGGATGGCCTCTATGCTAGCTCGGACAAAGAAAACCAACCCTCTTCCTTATGGGGCTCTCCTCACTTTCATCTTCAAATAATTCAAAGTCCCGCTCCCTCGGATCCTAACGCGGTATCCGAGGCTGCCATAGTAGTTGGTAGAAAAGAGCTTCTAGGCTATGGATACCAGGAAACCCAACCGGGTGTTTGGGTCCACGACTCAAAGCCGAGGCAACCTTCTCCTCCGCCTCGGACTTAGACTCCACTTTCTCTACCTCCTCAACCAGGCAATGCTTCGACCTCGGGTGCTTCTCATGTTCTCTTATTCACGTTCTCTAACATAATGTTAGAAAAGCTCTCCTCCGTGTCCACTTGAGATAAAGGACACTCTTAGGTCATTTAAGACTATCCTTCGAGTCTATGACCATTAACCAAAAGACCGCCCAATCTCAAATCCGAGAGCAGCAGGATATGCTCCTTGAGATGAAGGCTCTGGTTAAGGAGAAGAAGGAACTGATCGAGCTCCTCCAAGAAAGGCGCTCCAAAGCGGCTCGAGACCCGGTCGGCTCAAACACATCGGAAGAGTCCTCGAGGCTCGCCAAATCTCCCTCTGGAGAGGTAGAAGAGGAGGCTACAGCTGAAGCAGCTCTTTTCGAGGTGAAGGAAGAAGGAGAGAAGGAAGAAGAAGAAAAGGAAGAAGCCAAGGGACAAGGTGCTCCCACCCCTCAACCAAAATTGATCGGCTTAGACAACGATCCGAGTGAGTAAGAATACCCTGCCGACATAGGTCGATCGGCACTAGTCAATCCCGAGGAAGCACCACCCTCCATCGAATTCTAAGAGGATAAACCTCTGGATGACCTTATTCCAGGTTAACCACTCGGAGCTGAGCCCATCCTAGAGATACCGGTGTTGCCACCACCAAGATCTTCTATATTTTCATGCTCATACCAGCAGCAGGCGTACTGCACGTTCATCCGCTTCAACCAGACAGCTCCCACTCCTCCATCTTAATTTTTTTCTGTTTTAAGTTTTTTTTTGTCCGGACAAACAAATTGTATCTACTTGATACATTCTTCCTCTTTTTGTTTTTGCTGAAAGGCAAGGGGAAAATATTTAGAAAATTTGTTGTCTTGTTCGGGAGGAGTTTTCTCACCCTTTTTGTATATATTTTACGTGTCTATGTGAATATGAATGAAGTTTTTGATTTCGTGTTTATTTACTTCTAAGTTTAACTCCTTTCTTCACTTTCTTAGTGTATCTTGCTCCGATATATCCACTCATTTATTTATCTCTGCTTTGATATAAGCAACATTCTAAGTCGAAATCACTTCATTTATTTCTATGCAATTTTCTATTCTTAGCTCGATATAATCTAAGTCCGATAGCTCGATACGGTTTAAGTCCGAATCACATCGGTTATCTTTCTGCGATTTTTATTCTAAACTCGATATGCTCTCCGAGTAAGAATGAAAACTCTAGATTGTTTCACTAACAATGTTTCTACCTTAGTATAGAATGCCTTTCATCAAAAAGAGGGAAATTGAAGACTCGGACTCTGCATTTATATCATTATGAGTACATGCCGACTTAGAGAGTTGAATTAACGTTCTAATTCACTTTATTTTTGAATATGAAGTCGAACTTAGTTTGAAAGTGTTAGTGAGATTGTTTAAACAAGCGCTAAGTCTTAGTGATGTTTGAGTGGCTCAAAACCATCGGTGTGAATTGATGAACAACGAGTGTGCTTTCCGAGTCGGTCGAATCGAATGAAAACATATGCAATAGTTTACGTAACATTCGGAATAGTTTCTATAACACCCGAATGACTTGTAATCAAAACCTAGAAGGGATTAGGTTTGTACCGATTCCTTGATAGTACTTAGAATGATATAAATGAAGAGTCCGAGTCTTCAATCTCCTCCTTTTTAATGAAAGGCATTCCATACTCGGATAGATAGTCCGAGTTTTCATTCTTACTAAGAGTGTATATTAAAGTTTAGAGTAAAAAATCACAGAAAGATAACTGAAATGATTCAGGCTTAAAGCTGTATAAGAGCTATCGGACTTTGAATGTATCGAGCTAAGAATAGAAAATCGCATAGAAATAAATGAAGTGATTCGGACATAGAATGTTGCTTATATCAAAGAAGAGATAAATAAAAAGCGGATATATAAGAGGAAGATACACTAAGAAAGTGAAACTTAGAAAGGAGTTAAACTTAGATGTAAATAAACATGAAATCGGAGACTTCATTCATATTCACATAAACACCGAAAATATATAGAAAAGGGTGAGAAAACTCCCCTAAATAAGACAACAAATTTTTCTAAATATTCTCCCCTTTGCCTTTCAAGTAAAAACAAAAAAGGAAGAATGTATCAAGTAGATACAATTTGTTTGTCCGGACAAAAAAGCCAAAAAATTTAAAAAGAGAAAAAAATTAAGATGGTGGAGTGGGAGCTGTCTCGGTTGAAGTGGATGAACGTGCGATGAATATGTAGAAGATCTTGGCGGTGGAAGCACTGGTATCTCTAGGATGGACTCATCTCCGAGTAGCTAACCCGGAACAAGGTCATCTAGAGGTTTATCCTCTTGGAATTCGATGGAGGGTGGTGCTTCCCAGGCTTGACTGCTATCGATTGACCTATGTCAGCGAGGTCTTCGACTCACTCAAACCGCTGTCCGAGCCGATCGGTCCTGGCTGAGGGCAGGAGCACCTTGTCCCTCTACTTCTTCCTTTTCTCCTACTTTTTCCTCCTTTTCTTCTTCTTCCTTCTCTCCTTCTTGCTTCTCCCGAGAAGGAGCCGCTTCAACCGCAACCTCCTCGCTCTTCTTCTTCCGCCTCTTCAAAGGGAGATTATGTAGGGCTCGAGGACTCTTCGATGTGTCGAGCCGCTTTGAAGCACCTTTCTTCGAGGAGCTCAATCAGTTCCTTCTGCTCCTTAACTAGAGCCTTGATCTCAAGGAGCACATCCTGCTGTTCTCGGATTTGAGATTAGGTGGTCTTTTGGTTAATGGTCATAGATCGAAGGACAGTCTTGAATGACCGGAGAGTGTCCTTTATCTCATTGGAAAAGGAGGAGAGCTTTTCTAACATTATGTTAGAGAAAACGGGTGAGAGAACGTGAGAAACACCCGAGGTGGAAGCACCGCCAGGTGAAGGAGGTAGAGAGAATGGAATCCGAGTTTGAGGTGGACGAGAAGGTTGCCTCGGCTTCCGAGCTATGGACCCACACACCCGGTTGGGTTTCCTGGTATCCATAGCCTAGAAGCGCTTTTCCGCCAACTACTATGGCAGCCTTAGATACCGCGTTATGATCCGAGGGAGTGGGACTCGAATTGTTTAAAGATGAAGGTGAGGAGAGCCCCAAAAGGAAGATGGGTGGTTTTCTTTGTTTGAGCTAGCACAGAGGCCATCTCGCTCGATGATAGCTGGGAAGAGGTCTACTTCGTAGCCCTCGAGAATGTCAAAAATAGCCTTGAGAATCTTTGAGTTCGGATTCTCTTTGCTTGAGTACTGAGAGAAAAAGGTTCTCATCAGCAAGAAACAGAGAAGACGAACTTATGTCTTCATTTGACTCACGGAGAAGTTTTTGCATGACTCGAGGATTTCTTTAGCGTATTTCTTGAAGAATTAATGAGCAACCTCGTTAACTAGAATAGGGATGTCTGTTGAGGAAAAGAGAAGAAACTTCGAATAAGCGGTGGAGGAGGGAGACATTAACACGAACGACTACATCTTTAACTCTTTAGGTGGGGATCCCCTCGGAGCCGAAAGGTTGGAATAGGACTCGGAGACGAGTTCCGGATAGATAAACTCGCTGAAATAGAAGAAATTGTATACCCTCGTAGATTTGATGTGAGTCAACCACAAAAACTTTATGGTTGGGAAGAATTTGTCATCCAATGTTAGATGTTGGGTGACAAGGATTTTAGAGGGGTTGGAAGGACCCTCTTGGCTTTTGGTTCGGGGCTTCTTGGTTGCGTAACTAAGAAAATCTTAGGCGGAACCTCTTTTAGGCATAGTTAGGAAGTTTCTTTAAGAAGAAAAGAGATGAACTTTGAGAGAGAGTAAAGAGATAGCTTGAAGAGAGAGAAAAAATAATGCAAAGGGAGTATCGAGAGCTTAAGGTTTGCTCACTTGAGATGTTTCTTGCTTGCTTAAGAGTGAAGGTTCGCTTTGAGAACACCGAACTTGCTTGAGAGCTAGTATGCGAGAGTGTGGGTGAGTAGAGAGTAAAATAGCGAAATGAAGGAAAATGAATGCTATTTATAGAGAAAAAGATGTCCTTCAATATTCCGACCCAACTGTCCAACGGTTGCCTCGGACCGGTGTGACTGTTCCGCTATCCAACGGTTAGAATTCTAATGTTTGTCTTCTAGTGGCTAGTTCTCTCGATCGATGCGCGTGCGAGAGAGAGAAGAGAGAGAAAGAGAAATTTTAAAAGAAATTTCTAAAATTCTCCACTAATCTAGAGATGATTTCAAAAGTTTGATGTCCATTTTTCTCAAAAATTGAGTCTAACTCAGTAGAATTTCGAGTCACTTAGAAACTGCAAGCAAAGAATAACTTCTAGCTCAGTATCACTAGGTCAACTGAACTAATTGTTATTAAGACACATAAATGAGACATAAAACACATAATCATGCAAAGTAATTTCACTTAGAAAAGCACATAATCATGCATTAATCATCCCAAGTTCATTCCTAATAAAGCAAAACCGATCCTCGCTAAGTGGCTTAGTAAGGATATCAGCTAGTTGAAGTTTCGTAGGAATGAATTCAAGTTCAATATCACCTTTCTCAGAATGGTCTCTTAGAAAATGATACCTAACCTCAATATGCTTCGTCTTTGAGTGCTGAACTGGACGCTTAGCGATGCTAATTGCACTTCGATTGTCACACTTGATTGCAGTTGATTTGAATGAAAGTCCAAGATCTCTCAAGTATTGTTTGATGCATAGAATCCGAGCACAGACATGCTCCAGGTGCAATGTACTCAGCTTCAGCATTTGATAGAGCTACTAAGTTCTACTTCTTTGAGTGTCAATATATTAGGGATTAACCCAGAAAATGGCATAATCCTGAGGTGCTCTTTCTATCAACCTTGTATCCATCATAGTCGATATCCGAGCATCCAGTGAGAGTCGAGTTATGAGTCTCTTGAGAACCATAGACCTAGATTCTAAGTCCCTATAAGATATCTAAAGGTTCTCTTCACCGCAATGAGATGTGATTGTTTTGGATTAATTTGAAATCTTACACACGGATATACACTAAACATTATGCTCGGCCTCATTGGAAGTAAGATATAGTAGAGATCCAATCATACCTCGATAGAGTTTTGATCTACTACTTTACCTTTTTCTTCCGAGTCTAGTTTTATGTCGTTACTCATTGGTTTTGCTGCATGTTTTGCATCTTGAAGTTTGTACTTCTTTAGTGAAGGTTTGCTCTTGGAGAGGCTAAGTCACCGTAAAGGGGGTGAATAGAATGATGATGAAATTTGCTTGAAATTTAAAATAGATATGAATCCGAGGTGAGCGAGAGTCAAGGATGAACTCGGAAAAGCACCGACTCGGAGTTCGAGTAAAGAGTGAAGAAATAGATTAAACAGAACATTGAAACCGCCTGAGTCTAGAATGCATTTATAGCCCGAGTCAAGGGACCTTATTTAGAAAGTAAGAAAGAGAATGTTTGTAATCGAGTACAATATCTTACAACTCGGAGAAATACTAAGTACATAATTGGAGATGTAAGTAGATGATTGAGAATGAATACAATGACTTTTTCTCAAGTATGTGTATTAACAATTTGTTTAGTAATCTTCATGTCTTGAAGGATGGCTTCTATCTGTAGATAACCAAGCACCTTAGCCATTGTGTCCATCTTCCGACTTTAAGTCCCATGTGATCTGTTGTAATGGATTTTCTAAGTCACTTAGAAAATATCCGTTGAGATATGAACGTTGGGCAACGGCTCTTGACTCCTTTGGAAGTCCTAGAACCACTCGGTGGTGTCTTGAAAAATAAGGTGGAAACCACCGTTGAGCTTAGTGTTCCAGATTTCTAGTTTTGGAAACAGAAAACCCCGACACAGTTGTCTTGGGCTAGGCCGGAGGTGGAAAAAGCCTTGTCTCGCTGGTGATTTGACGTTTTAAAGCTTCGGTTACTTTTGCAATTCAAAAATAGGATAGCCTCGTTTGAATAACCTACAAAAGTAAATCAATTTGGTTCTCAAAGTATAAAATACTTTGGTCCAAGATTAGACACATATAATAAAATAATTAAGACAATTAAGTGCATAATTATTTGAGTCGGAAAAGGAATGGAATTTTCTAAGTCTAATATCCATGATACTCAAATTCCATCTTAGTTAGTCTAGAAGATAATCAAACCATAAGGAGAATATCGGAGTAAACAGACTTGATCTAAACTAAACAAAGTTCAAACAAGATATGCTCGACTTAGAATAGTGAATTAACAATGTAATTCTTGGAACATGAAGTCGGACCCGAGTTTATGCGCGTGAAAGAAAGTGTTTGAACATGTGATATGCGTGAGTGTTGAGTGACTCGGAACCGAGTGTGAAGTGGCATGAAGAAGTATGCTTTCCGAGTCCGTCGAGTCAAGCGTAAACATATACAAGAGTTTCTATAACACTTAGAGAAAATGCTTTATCACTCGAAATGTTTCTAAGGCACATGGATTGACTTGAAATCAAAACCATGTGAGAGATGAAGTCTTATACCTGATTCCTTGATGGAACTCGGAAAAGTGTAAGTATAAAGTCCGAGTCTTCAATCTCCCCTTTTGATGAAAGACATTCCATACTTAGAAAAAACTTTGTTAGTGATATAAATCAGATTTTGCAAACTTGCTCGAGAAAATAACTCGAGATTTCATAGCTATTAGAGCATGAAAAGAAACAAGTCTAGATAGACACAGTAATGATTGAAGCAACAATTATCAATGAAATACATTTACTTCATTAAAGTCAAAGAAAAATATTTATAGAGGGTGAGAGAGACTCCCCTAAACAAGACAATAAATTTTTTCTATTTATTCTCCCCTTGCCTTTCAGAAAAAGAACAAAAAGATGGGAAGAATACAATAAGAAAGTACATATTTGATGTCCGGACAAAAGCAAAAAATGAAATACTCGTAAAAAAAAAACAAAAACTAAGGAGGGCATGGATCGGTCGGGGTGGAGGAGGAATGACGAGTGGTTCGCCGGCGCTAATAAGATCTTGACGATGTGCTTGAACGCAATGGGGAAGTATAGGAATCTCTGGCATCAGCTCGGTTCCGAGTGGCTGTCCTAGAACTAGGTCGTCCAGAGGTTCGTCCTCTTGGAACTCGGCGACCGGAGAGATGTGCTCAAGCCGACCTGCTGCCGACCGACATGGTCGGCGAGGTTCTTCCGACCCACTCAGACTCGCTGTCTTAGCCGATCACTTCGGTTGTGCTTCGGCAGCACCCGGACCCTTAGTTGCTTGCTCCTTGTCCTTCTTGCTCTCCTTGTCTTTCTTGCTCTCCTTGCTTAGAAGGAGCTGCCTCAGCTGTAAGCTCCTCCACTTCTTCTCCTTCTTCTTCTTCCTCTCCTCCGTCCGAGGAAGACTTGGCGAGGCTCGAGGATTCCTCGGAGGTGTCCGAGTTACCTGGATCCCGAGCTGCCTTGGATCTTCTCTCCTGAAGGAGCTCGAGAAGCTCCTTTGCTCCTTTACCAGAGCCTTCATCTCAAGGAGCACGTCCTGCTGCTCTCGAATTTTAGATTGGGTGGTTTTCCGGTTGATGGTTATAGATTGGAAGACAATCTTGAATGATCGGAGAAGGTCCTTGAGTTGCAAAGACACGAAGAGATTTTGTCCATGAAAGCGGTGGACAAAATAGAAGAAAGAGATTTAGAAACACCTGAGGTGGAGGCACCACCAGGTGGAGCAGGACGAGAAAGAGGCGCTTCGGCTTCGATCCGAGGCGGAGAGGGTTGCCTCGGCTCCGACCTATGGATCCGGACACTAGGTTTGGTTTCCTGGTATCCATGCCCAAGAAGTTCCTTCTTGCCGACTACAATGGCAGCCTCGAAACATCATTAGGATCTAAGGGAAGAGGAACTTTGAACTTTTTCAAAATGAGAGCGAGAAGAGCACTCGAATGGAAGAGGGATGTTCTTCTTGTTCTAAGTTTGAGTCGGCACAGCTGCCATTTGCTCAATGATAGCAGGAAAGAGGTCTACTTCGTAGCCCTCTAGGATATCAAAAAGAGCTTTGAGATGCTTGGAGTTAGGGTTCTCCTTGCTGGAATGCTATGAGAAGAAAGTTCTCATCAGCAAGAAACAGAGAAAACGAGCTTCGACTTTAGTTGGGTCACGTAAAAGTTTTTGCATGACCCGGGGAACTCTTTGGCGTAATTTTCAAAGAAGTCGTCAGTGACCTCATTGAAAGGTATTGGGTTGATGTTCAAGAAACGGGAAGATACTTTGAACAGGACGATAGAGGAGGGAAGTATTGATTGGAACAGTGATGTTCCGAACTCCGGAGGTTAGAATAGCCTCGGAGCTGGAAAGATGAGTGTAAAACTCGGAGACGAGTTTAGGATAGATGAACTCGGTGAAACAAAGAAAGTTGTAGACCCCGATCAATTGTATGTGAGGCAACCACAAAAATTTTGTGGTTGGGAAGAATTTATTTTGGAGAATTTTAGAAAGTACTCAATTACCTCTTGAGGATTAGATTCCTCATTGTCCGATTGATCCGAGTCCGAGTCCGCTTCTACTTCGAGTCGAAAGGGCCATCGGACACTTTGAGTCATCCGAGTCCTCGTCATCTTCCGATGAGTCCTCGTCACTCCATGTGGCCATCACAGCCTTTTTCTTCTTTTTGTCCCATTTTCTCTTTGGACGAGTCTTTGACTGTGTGTTCCTTGCTACCACATTCAAAGCATCCAGATGTTCTTAGTCGAGAGATAACTTTGAAGGAGAAGAGTATTTACCTTTCCTATCCTTCTTGTCTTTCTTATAGAACTGTTCTTTTGGCTTCTTGTCCCATCTTTTGTGCTTCATCATTCTCTTGAAGCCTCTAGCAATTAGTGCCATGGGATCCTCTTATGAGTTAGAGGAACTCAAATCTTCTTATCCGGTTTACGAGGCTTTTAGCGCAATGTTCTTTTTAGTGCTCGACTCGTGCATCCTCCTCATCCAGGTGAATCTCATGGGTGAGAAGTTTCCCAATGAGTTCGTCCGACTTTAGTAGAGATAAGTTCCGAGCCTCCTCTATGGCAGTCACCTTGGGACCCCATCTTTTCTTGGGTAGGCTTGTGAGTATCTTTCTTCACATTTCTTCGTGGGAGATCTTTTTACCCAGAGATTTGAGATTATTGGTAATCTCTCAGAATCGAATAAACATCCGAGTGATGTTTTCTTCCGGCTCCATCTTAAATAGCTCATATTTGTGAAGATATTGGCTGATCTTCACTTGTCCGACCCGGCTTGTACCTTCATAAGTGTTAACCAATGTGTCCCACACTTCTTTGGGCTGTGTCACAGTGCAGACACTTGGTTGTATTCTTCCGAGCTGATGGCGCACATAAGAATGTTCATAGCCTTAAAGTTCTTTCGAACTTTTCAGCTTCATCGATTGTGAATTCTGCCTTGATCTTAGGCACGAGTCTTGTTTCTACAATCTTCATGGGAGTGTAGTTTCCTTGTTGTATGATGTTCCAAACATCTTCATCATGATCCAGGAGGAAACATTCCATGAGTTTCTTCCAATGCACGAAGTTGGATCCTTTGAACTTTGGTGGTCTGCTGGAAGATCTTCCTTCATCGAACTCTCCGTTGTTCCGAGCCATTTGATCTTTAGACCTTTGGATGGTTAGATCCTTTCCGAAAGGCTAGGCTTTGATACCAATTGAAGGTTTGCTCGAGGGAGAGACTAAGTCACCCTAGAGAGGGGTGAATAGGGTGGTGGAAGATTTTTCTGAAAATCAAACTCTTTTGAGTAAAGGACAGACGTAGGCGATTCCGAGTCTATAATGGGGTCGAAAAGTATGAACTCAAAATTGCAAAGAGGAGTAAAGAAGCGGATATAACCGAAACTTTGAGTCCGTGTGAGTCTAGAATGTACTCGTAAAGTGAAGACACGAGAAGTACGTGGAAACCCTCCCGGGGCGTAAAACTACGGATCGTGCTAATCCAAGCACAAAGTCAAATCCACTATTTTGAATCCACAAAATACAATAGACTGACCGACCCCGAGTTGTTCCCTTAGACAACTCTTTACAAGTTTTTCCTAGACTCGAAGTTTCCTTATCCGATCTAATACTTCCTAGCTGAGATAACCTTTACAGCTAAGGACAATCGAGCTGAGTTAACCCTTACAGCTCAGTCAAGGGACCTTACTTAGAGAGTAAGAAGAGAGTTTGTAACTAAGTACAAGACCTTACAACTCGGAATATAATGAATTACGAGTGGGAGTTGTAAGTAGAAGATTGAGAATGAATGCAATAACTTTTGATCAAGTATGTATATTAACAATAGATTCGGCAATCTTCAAGTCTTGAGAGTTGGCTTCTATTTATAGATGACCAAGCAGCTTAGCCGTTGAGTCCATCTTCCGACCGAGAGTCCTTTGTGACCGTTGTTAAGGGGTTTTCCGAGTCACTCGGAAATTATCCGTTGAGATATGAACGTAGGACAATGGTTCTTGTCTCCTTTGGAAGTCCCAAAACCACTAGTGATGTCTTTAAAGATAAGGTGGAAACCACCGTTTAGCTTGGTCTTGCAGATTTCTAATTTTGGAAACGGACACCCTCGACATAGTCTTCGGGGCTAGGTCGAGGTGGAAAAAGCCTTGTCTCGCTGGTGATTTGATGTTTTGAAGCCGGTTACTTTTATATTTCAAAAGTGTAGCCTCGTTTGAATAACCTACAAAAGTAAATCAAATTGGTTCTTAAAGTATAAAATACTTTGGTCCAAGATTAGACACAAATAATAACATAATTAAGATAATTAAGTCACTAATTATCCGAGTCGGAAAAGGAATGGAATTTTCTGAGTCTAATATCCATGAAACTCGAAATTCCAACCGAGTTAGTCTAAGCGAGAATCAAGTTAAATAAAGAATATTAGAGTGAAACAAACTTGATCTAGACTAAGCATGGTTCGGACTAGAAGTGCCGACTCTAATAGAATAAGACCTGTAACATGAAGTCGGACTTGAGTGCGGTTATGCAAATACTAGTCATTTGAACATGCGATAATTCTAAGTGATGAGAGGCTCGTAACCGAGTGTACAAAAGTGAGTATAGATATGCTTTCCGAGTCAAACAGAGTCATGCATAATTACATGAAATAATTGCTATATTAATTAGACGAAATACTATATCACTCGTAAAAGTTTCTAAGGTACGAGAGAATGACTTGGAATAAAAACTCCATATGTGAGAAAGTCGTATACTTGATTCCCTTGATAATACTCGAAATGTGCGAAGTAAAGTCCGAGTCTTCGATTAATCGTTGATCGATTCATCGTTAACCGTTCTTAATTGTCCGCTAGCGAATTAATCGAATCGAGCCCTTCCCGGTAATGGGAATATTAATCAAATCGTTTAGCCTATGCCATGGCTGCAATTGCATAGAAATTGGGGTCCTAGTGTTAGCCGAAGCTAAACTATTTACTGAAATCGAAAGTTTTAACCGAAAAGTCTACAAGAAATAGAAAATCGAACTTTTGTTCAAATGATATATTTTAAATGAATTTCTGAAATCGCGCGCGCTCACCGGCTCACCAAAAATGTTTTTACAGTATAAGGGTAACGTATTGAGCCAACCGCTCATTTTAGTTTTCCTGTTCTTTTTAATTTTGTTTTAGGGAAAGAGAAACAGACAAGGGTTAAACAGGAGGTTAGGGAGATAGAGGAGTCCGGCGAGAAGGGTTCGACAAGGTCGGGCAATGACCTATTGACCACCCCTCTTGAATTTCTTTGCCACTATGGGTTATGCTAGAATAAATTTAAGTTTTTGGGTTATGTATGGACTCGGATATGGTAATAGAGCCATCCAAGCTACTGTTTGTATAAACATAACTTTCATATTATCATTTATGTCGTACGAAAAAAAATTATTAGTTAATTGAGTGTTTTAGCGTTGTGTCTATTATCCGGAGACGGCAGTAATGCCTCCACCTTGACTTTTTAATTTTCATCACCTTATTTCATTATGGTTATTACGCAAATGTTGGTCGATTAATTGTGGATTGGAAGTTGGAGCATTACAGGAGTACCCGTTTGACTTTGTGTTAGAATTTTGGAAAAGCTTCCGCTGTAGTATGTTATTGAGACTTTAAATAAGGTTAATAAGTTAAGATAGCCTGGTGGGTGTCCGAGCGGCATGTCCACGATGGTGACACGCCTAACTCGCTCCAGGTTGGGGTGTTATAGAAGTGGTATCATCGGAGCAATAATCCCGCAACCAATAGGATTTGTGTGTGCTTGTGATTGACAATTTATTTGACAATCTGTTAGCAACCTTATGTTTTTAGGTGGGTAAGTTGCACTTTAGTCTAATTCAGGGTTATTAGGTATGTCTTGTTTTGAGGACGAAACTTTCCTTCGGAGGGGAAGGATGTAACACCCCGAGATTTTAGGTAATAATCATTTACTTGCATATGAATATTTGACTTGAATATAGTGATTTAATCGGTCATATAATATTTTGGTTGCCTTAACACTTCTAAGAACAATTAGAATTATGTGTTAATTCACAGGCATTAAAATTGTAAATTTTATGTTTAATAAGCTACCAAGTCACATAAAATTTGGTCACACCAAAGTCAAAGTCAGGTTAAGTCAACCCAAGTCAAATGCAAAATTAGTAATTAAGCAAAATAAAAATAAAATAAAATAAATATAAGCCAATTATTTTAGCTTGTACATGGATTTTTGAAACCATGGTTTTGTTAGTCCATACTTTTTTTTTTATAGAAACAAAATGCATATGATTTTAGCTCATGGTTTTTAAAAACAATTTGACAAACATCATAACTTCATTAGTTTGAAATTCATATAAATATGAGTTGATTCTCCTTCATAAGAGCACCAAGAAGAAACATTACAAAAATAGAGAAAAGGAAAAGAAGAGTTTGGAGGCTTCTTGGTAGATTAAGGAAAGGAAGAGTTTGGAGGTTTTTGCTTGATAGATTAAGAAAGTCAAGAAAGACCAAAGAGATCCATTTGGTTAAATAAAAGTGAGTAATTCTTATATTTTCTTTTAGCTAAAAAAGGTTAGGGAAAGAGAATTAAAAAGAACTAATGCATGGATATAATAATCTAGACTTAACTAAAAAATTAGAAACTTAATTTCACTAAATTAGGAACTCGCCTTAATTTTATGTTATAATTTGTTTGATTATTTGGATGCATGTATATTATTGATAAACATGAGATATATTTTAATCTTTCATGTATCGTTAAGGAGAGTAATAATTGTTGAATATAGATGCTAATTTCATATTACGACATATTGTTCTGTATTGTTTGAATATTTGTGAATTATTGGATGCACAAAAAATATGAAAAATTTTATTGTGGCTTCGACATATTATATGGTAATTTATTATAAAGTTTTAGGAATTTTGGATAATTATATTCTAAGTTATAAATTTCTAAGTAAAATTGCCCGATATATGCTAAAAATGGACTGATTATATATTTCCTATTTGTTATGTGATTTCGTGATTACTATGAAGCATGAAACCAGTAAACTAAACTATAATAGAATATGTGTACTTATATAAATTATTTTAAAACTGTTAAACCTAATTTCATGTATGTGTGTAACCATTTACGTGATGATGAAATCTAAGATGTGAATAAGTGTTTCCTTGAAAGAAATATGACGACACTATGAATTCAAGATATGCTAAGACTATGTTTAAAAAGGGTAATAAAGTTTATGTCCGAATAGGACTATTGATTACGTGCTACGTTCCGGAGCTATGGCCATAGAAGTATTATGTCTTTTTGTGTTGCAGGTCGCCTAGTTAGAGAGGTTTTTACCAATTCACTAGGATGTGATTTTCGGCCTATTTGTTATGTGATCCGTGTGGGTACCTGGTTGAATCATGTGATGACTTCGGTGAGTTCACTGGGTGTGAATTATGGCTCTACAATATGTGATTTTAAGCAGCTACGTTTTCTAAAGCAATGGGTGCCTAGTTAGTATCTTGTGATGGTTTTGGTCGATCAACCAGGATGTGTTTATTCCCCTTGTGTTTTGTGATAGTTCCTTGTGTTGGTCATGAGTGCATTTTTCGAATATTAAGAAACTCAGCAACATAATTAAGATTATGATCCATGTGTTGAAATGTGACTAGGCATGATATGATATTTGTAAGATTATAAATATTTGTTACATCCACGATAATAGGAAACCTATGTGAAAGTATGTTTATGTGCATATAATATGTGGTTATAATCGGGTTATTACTCTAACTTAGTGGACGTTACTTTCTTTTGAACTTGTGTGAGGACTAAGAGCCCAAAAGACATGGTTAGTATGGGACAACTATGGTTAGTTTAGTAAACAAACTAATAGTGATGTCTCGTTTATGGACTTTAGTGAAAGCAAGAGTCTCCGAATCATACTTGGTATAGGACAAGTATAGCTGAGTTAGTCTAATCATTTGTTTTATAACATAAGTGTGTGTTTTGTGAAATATTAAGAGCATTATAAATGTGGAATGTACTATTCTATCGGTGAAGTATGACTGTGTCCGTATATCACCTTCAATGTGTTGCATGTTATGATTTATGTTATTCATATTACTTGTTTATGTGCTTATGTGTAAAATGAATAAAGTGCAAAGTGTAACATTAGGAAGTATAAGCGTTATTCATTGCGCTCGGGAGCTCATGACCTTACCATTTTTTCAGGTTTCCCAAATTAAGGGGATCAAGGATGCCTATAAGAAGATTAACAGTTAGCAATAATTTGGTGACCCAAGAAAGGAAGGCGGTCCATGTTTTTACTTTATACTATGTTAGTAAATAAAAGGTAGGATGTATTTTATATGGAATTTTTAAGATTGTTGTGAATATGATTAAGTACGAATTTACGTCGCATGTTTAGGAGTACCCGTCCGACTTTGTGTTAGAATTTCGAAAAGCTTCTGCTATAATATGCTATTGAGAATTTAAATAAGGTTAATAAGTTAATATAGCATGTTGGGTGTTCGAATGGGATGTCCACGGCGGTGATGCACCTAACTACTCTAGGTTGGGGTGTTACATGGGCCGAAGCCACCTGGTTCGTGTTTAAACTAAGGAAACGTAGGGAGGAGGGCTGGCGATGCACTGGGCATGCCTTTCACTTAAACGTGGCCCAACTTCATGTTGCTCCACCCAGGCGGCTTACGGCGACACATGGGCCTGTGTTTCACTTAAACGCAAGCCGCTTTCTTCTTGCTCTAGTTGCGTGGCTTCGGCGACGCCCTAGCCTCGCTCGATTTCTTCTTGCTCCAGTTGTGCCTCTCCTTGTCTACTTTGCGGGCCATGCTCTTTCACTTCCCTTATTTTGTCGGGCCCAATACTTTTACCCAAACTCTTCAAGGTCCGGACTTATGTTTGAGTTTGGTAGATTGTGGTCCATAATCCTCAAGTCCTCATCTTTCTTTCCTTTTTCTTTAAGATTAGCATAATGAAAAAAATTTTCATGAAAAATTGCATCTCTACTCACAAAAACTTCACCGGTATCAATATCATAGACCTTCAGCCCTTTTCTTTCATTAAATACACCCAAGTCCCCCTTATTATCATCATGAAGAATAGATAAAAAGTATTGAGCTTCACATAGAGACTTGGTGTGATAGGGACCCCAAATATCACAATGAACTAAATCAAAACAATTTGAAGCTTTATTTTCACTTACTTGGAAAGGATAAATGACTTTGTTTAGGTCTTGAACACACATCGCAAATATCATTACTAATTTTAGTTTCATAACCTCCAATACTACTAATAAAAGAGGACATAGCTTGTTTGGAAGGATGCGCTAAAAGTTGATGCAACAAATCTCTGGTGATGACCTTGTTTACTCGAAGCGTACTTGGTTGAACATCCTTGCAAAAATAGACCCCACTTCGTTGATCACACACTCCAATCGGTATCCTCATAGAAGAGTCATGTATCACGCAAAACTTATGAGTAAACGTTGCTATGCATAATAATTCATTAATAAGTTAAGCCATAGAAATAAGATTGCACTTTAATCCAAGTACATACAGGACATCGTGAAGGATGATTGTCGAATTTAATTGTACCCATCCACCTTTATTAGCAACACTAGTCTCGTTATTAGGCACCCCAATCGGTATTGGGTGAATATCGTAGACACATTTTAACTTGTGTACGTTTCCCGTCATATGACATGAGGCCCACTATCTAGTAATCAATCATCTTTACCTGATTGCTTTTCATCACCTATTTTTGAAGTGTCAATGAGAGTTAATAGCCTCTCAACTGCTTCGGGTGAGAGACTTAGAATAGATGGGCGAGTTCCTTCGGTCTCTTCTTTGTGTTGCCCTTTAGCCATGATTATTTTATTACTTTGATACCATGAAGAAATTTTGAGATAATGAAGGAACTATTAGATGTGAAAAATAATTATTCCCATACTTGTGGTATTCTGAAGATGCCAAATTGCTATTTATACATACAAGATAACTCATATACTAATCCTAGTAAAACTAGGATGACCACTTCTAATATAACTCGGACTCCTAATCTTAATGAAACTAGGAAGATTGCTTCTAATATAAATAGGAAAACTAATTCAAATTAAAGACATATTTAGTCTCCAAAGTCGAACAAAATACTTTATTTCCTTAACAAAAAGGAAGCAAGTGGATCCCATTTACGAGCTGCCCTTATCTACCTCGCAAGTTGCATGCATTGGATCTCTCACTTGTGAGGAAACAAGTAGATCACATGCCTACCCTTCACGATATCAATCTAGTGGCTGGGTTTTCCTCAAGGGTCTCTTTATTTCTGCCTACTAATCACTACTAACTATTTCTCAAGGGCCCGTCGGCTCTCGATGTAATTTCCGTCGGTGAACAATACGCAAGGAAAGGTGCAGCTTTCGACAGCGGAAGAGGACAAAAATTACTGGTGTCCTCTTCCTTTGTTAATGCTTCACCTTTTGCCGGAGGACAAAATAATTACTCGTTGTCCAGCGGGTTACATTGGGTAACCAGTTGGACAACAATATATTTTTTGTCCTCCCAGCAAAAGTTGAAGGTTTTGTAGATGGGAGGACATAAATTTACATTGCTCAACGGGTTACCCAATGGAACCCGTTGGACAAGAGTAATTGTTTTGTCCTCTTCACTGCAATTATAAGCTTTGGCATGTGCTTGGTTTCAATGCCCCACATCCTTTATATAGACACGCCTTGGTACATTTCGGATGCTCACGCTGCACACCAAAAATCTTCCTTCATTCGCATGCTCAAACTCAACGGTGAACTACAGCTACACCATTGTTTTGGTCAATATTTCTACCTCCATTTTGAAGCATTCCAATTGGGCATGGCCCGAGTGTACACGGCGTTCCTCCATTTCATGGGTGATTAAAACGACACCCAAAACTACAGCTACAGACCTTGAGGTCGGGAGAAACAGGAGGAAGCCGATATGGGAAGGCAACCCTTGGAGTGTCGAGTTAGCAACCGGAAGGTGAGGGACAACCATGACGGCCTCATTATCCAACGGAACATACCTCTTTACTTGGGGTACTTACTTGAATTTAGGGTCCCCTAAAAATAGTTTCCATAGATTGAGGGTACTTACTTGAATTTAAGGTCACCGAGAGGATATGGAAGGAGCAACCAAACTCGGATGTTGCCCCTGTATACTAAATTCAAGTAGCTAATTTCGTTCCCATTGTTGTTAATTAGGGACATTTTTGTGGTGTCCTTTTGTTTCTTGATTTCACATTCTCTGTTTTGGGTTGTACCAAAACCAAAGCTTTGTGATATTATTCTTCTAATGGAATGGAGATATTTGATTAGCTTTCAAATTGGAGTTTATGGAGAGAGGGAGAGAGAGAGAGATGCGTTTAGAGAGAGAGAGGGGGGACCTGAGGAAGAGGGATAGGGGTTGAATTTGATTAGGGAGGAGAGATAGAAAAAGATGCGTTGAAAGGGAACCGAGAGGAAGAGGGGCAATTTAGTAAATTCATTAAAATTTAACAGATCCAAACTACTTTTTAACAATAACTATCCCAATAATAGTTATAATATAATGTAGATCACTTTGAAAACAATTCTAATAATGTAGTTCCCTAACAATAGTTTCCATAGAATAAGGGGTATCCCTAAGTCGTTCTTTGATAAAATTGTGAATAAAATTTGAGATGGTGATATATAATAAATTTACGAATTGAGATAATTACAAGTTATTTTGAATTTGTGATGATATTTTGATGATGATATGACTAAATAGTTTAATGTTAGTTGAAATTTTTGATATTATATATGAATAAAATTTATTTTAATTTGTGTAATTGTAATTTTATTAAATAATGAGTTATGTCAAATTATTATTATTATGATTATATACATATATATTGCAGAATATTGTATAATATTTATTATGGTTGAATAAATTATGCTAAACTAAAATATGAATATTAGAAGTATAACGATTATATATGTACTTTATGATGTTATCTGAAGTGTGCAATTACAATGTTAAGAGATTTTTGTTGATGTTTTAATAATGTAATGACGATTAATGGTGTACATATATATATATATATATATATATATATATATATATATATATATATATATATATATATAACTAATGTAAATGATGATAAAAAAACCATAGTTAAATAGGAATAAAGATAAAAACATATAAAGTGAAATCATTACTAAATATCTTCATTTAATGGAAATAAAAAAGATTAAAAAAATTTAAATGGGAATAAAGATAAAAATAAAGTTAAATGGAAATAGAGAAAAAAATTATTACAGTGAAAATTTTTTGAGAGGTCTTAAATTACATAAGGTGAATAAATATAAAAAAATAAATGGAAATAAACATAAATAAGAATAAAATACAATAATTTTTACATATATATATCTTAAATTACCTAATAAAGAAAATAAAGTGGAATGATAGTAAAGAAAATAAATAATGAAATAATTTTTAAATCTTTTTGAATTACATAATAAAGATTAATAGAAATAATAAAGAGAAACAGGAGTAAATAAGAAAAAAACCAGTGCAATAATTTTGAAAGCTCTTGCGTAATGTGAATAAAATAAAAAGAGATAAAATTAAATAGGAATAAAGATAAAAAATTAAATTAAATGAAAATAAAGGAAAAAAATCAAAGTGAAATAATTTTGAGAACTCTTATTCATAAATTACCTAATAATGTAAGAATCAAGAAAAAAATAGGAAACCCCCTCAAAAAAAAAAAAAAAGAAAAATTGGGAATAAAGATAAATACAAATAAAGTAAATTTTTTTTAAAAATCTTGAATTAAATAATAAATATTAATAAAATAATAAAGTGAAATAGGACTGACGAAAAGACCAGTGGAATAATTTTGAAAGCTTCTTCCTACTAAAATAAAAAAGAGATAAAGTTAAATAGAAATTGAGATAAAAAATAAAATTAAATAAAAAGAAAAGAAAATAATTAGTGTGAAATAATTTTGAGAGCTCTTAAATGACCTAATAAGAAAAAAAGAAGAAAATAAAATGGAAGTAATGATAAATTAAAATAAAGTAAAATAATTTTTATATATATGAAAAATAATGTTACAATAATAAAGGTGAAAAAAAAAAGAATGAGAATAACGAAAAACCAGTGAAACAATATTTTATCTTTATATGTATGATTATATATATATATATATATATATATATATATATATATATATATGTATATATATATATATATAATTTTAACTATAGGAAAGATTATTATTATTATTATTTACCAAAATATTAAATGGAGGAACAGACACAACTATATAATATGGAACGGCCATTACATTGACAATGGATGTATAAGAGGAAAAATCCTCTTGGTGGAATAAGTAAAGAGGAGTAGGATGGAGTTGATGAATTTAATAATTATGCGAAAAGTCAACAGGATTACATAATAAGTGACCAACATAGATATCCGTATAAGAAATGTAGGAATATGGCTTATCAAGTTCGATATTGTGAAACAACATTTATACAAAAATGGTTTTATGCTTTGGGCTATTGGTACTAACATGTCATGGAGAACTAGACGGGTAACAATTTGACAGTCAAAGTACTACACACGCTGTGCACACTTATTGTAACGCCCCAAACTCATAATCACCGGTTTTTGACTAAACAAGCCGCTAGCCGATGATTAGCGCAGCGGAAAGTAGGTCGAGGGCATTACCGCCACCCTTACCAAAGGAAAGGGCAAGGCTAAAACAATAGGTACATTTCTAACCTTGGGTTACACTTGCTTTGCCGCTAACAACAAGTGTCTCATGATAAGGCAAACTATAACTTGTACGAAGATTAAGCATAAGTATAGACTACGATTTGGTAAACTACAACAACGGCACTTAACCCTTGATACCCCAACTAGGTTGTCGCTGCGAGCCTCTAAGTCCTTAACAGACCTTTGCTTCAAATCTTCCACACCTTTACCTAAAACAAAACAAGAAAACATTGTCGAAATGTGAGCCGAAGCTCAATACATTCACTATCATGCGAGTAAAATAATAGTTATGAATTAATTAAGTTGAGCGCATGCATTTCAATTCATTTGTAAATGAGGGAAGTGAATAATGTAAAATTGTTGCTGATTAATTATCTGAATGGATCCCTTTACGATCATCGGGTTTTCCCTAAACGCATGTGCACACACCCGCACCGATCGGATAGTCCGGTTGAAGGCGGTTAACAGTTACGGTGTTACCAACCTGAATATTGGGCGTACCAAATAATGACACTTGATGGGCGGGTCCATATTAATGATGGCAAATATTATTTGCAAATAATTCTTTATTGTTGTTGATGTCGGCCATATCCGGCCTTGGTTTGTAAATAAAACATTGAAGGGCACGATCAATGAACATACCTTGCTGACGTTCCTCCTTCTTTCACTTATTGGGCGGAATCTAGATGAACACACGACGCTGGTGTTTGGTGACCTTAATTAAGGACATAGGAGTTTTATTAATAACTGAATTTTTATGGCTTATTTATTTATTAAATCATTTCAAACATGCTTGAAATGAAAATTAATAAAGTTAGCTTTTACAAAGAAATACTAATGAGATCCTTGATTCACACGATTTATTTATCTTATTTTATGCTATGCATGTATAATCGTATGCATATATATATATATATATATATATATATATATATATATATATATATATATATATATATATATATATATATATTTTTATCTATTTACAGCAACTTTAAAGTATATATATATAACTTTCTTCTAAGCATATATATAAATACATGTATACATTTATATATATACATGAGGTAACCTTAAATATACCTAATTTTCTTCCAATTAATATATTGAACATTTATCTCCTTTAATCATATCTTTATGTACCACTTTTTAACCTTATTTTGTTTTGTAAGGGTCCAAAAGTGTTAATCCTCAAACTCCGGATTCACTTACTCCCAGAATCAAAAATCACCATCAATCTCTTTCTCAATCTTCTCATTAGGTCAAATAATTATTTGACTAACCAAAAGTAATTCTTGACTCAAAATCACTTCCTGAATGTCCTTTATCTAGCAGTTGTTCATAATCACCCTTTGTATAAGGATTGTCCATAAATGTCCTTCATACAGGGATTGTCCATGATTTGTTTTTAATTCGAGTACATCCAAATGTCATCAATTATCACCAAATTGTCTCAAACCCCATGAATCAGTCACATATATGCCATAACCATGAGCAAACTTTAATCTTCAAACAGATAAAACAAAATAATGACTGATTACAACTTAAACACTTAAATTAAAAAAAATGAAGAACCGAATCTGAAAAATTAACCTAAAATTAAACGAACCGAAACCGAAATTTACTTCAAAAAAATTAAATCAAAAGCTGAAAATTACCCTAGAACCAAAGTGGATGGGAGTTAATTTTTGAGGGGTTTTGAGGTGGTTGAGGGTGGTGGTTTGAGGATCGGAGTTGACCGAACGGAGCGGTCGGCTGCGGTCGCGGCAGTCGTCGGTGGCGAGTGAGCGGCGCCTGTGGGCGACAGAGGCGGCCGAGGTCGGACAGGGGTTAGAGGCCGAAGAAACCGTGACCAACTACGCAAAACCGAGGCGGAGCAGGCGCAGAACGCAAATATAGCCGGCGGTGGACTAGCGTTTGATGGTCGGGACGACGACCGTAGGGGAGTAGAAGGTGACGGTGGTTGTCGGTAGTGTTGGGGTGGCGTCTTCGGTGGCTGAGATGAACGGGAAGAGGGAGACGGTGGAGGCAAGCGAAAAAAAGGGATAGGGTTTTGGGTGTTTGATGGGGGAATCGACGAAGATGGTGATGATGGTGGTGGTGGCTAGCCGGCGGTGGCTGTCGGCGTGGCGGAGGGCCGCCGGTCTTGTCGATCGGCGGCGAAAACAGGAAGGGTGCAGAGCGAGAGGAGGGCTCGGTGGTAGAGAGAGAGGGAGAGGGGACGAAGGCTGGAGAGGGAGAGAGGGAGTGTGAGGGATTAATCAGCTTTAGGTTAGAATAATGAAGCCCTAGGTTAACTTATGCTTTTATACCCCCTCCTTTAGCCTTCCTCCGAATAGGCCGGTTGACCCTACTCAATCATCCGGCCCAATTCTCATTAGTACTAATTCTAACCCAACTCCCTCATCCTCAATATTTCTTAATCTTCTAAACTTATTATTTTTCTCATTAAACTTATCTTAATCTAAGAATTTTTTCATTTTTAGTACTATTAAATTTATACAAATTATATTAGTTTCATTTGTTTAAGGATTTTATACTTCAGAATAAATTAGTTATATAATAATGTTAATTATCTTCTAGGTCATTAAAATTTGTAAAATACTCGTGCGTCGTCGTTGAAATCATCCAGTTCCTGCACTTTAAACAACAAGGACATATATATTTATATATATACACGTACGTATATACACATGAGTAATATGAAAATATTTGAAAATTTGAAATGCACGCGCTCATGCTAATCTTGAATGTATTTATAGTTAATTATTTTCTTAGGGACGGGGTGTTACACTTATGGTGATGTGAGTTACCTCTCATAATGACATATATCATCAAGGGAGCGAGCAGGATATTGTAGATTGTAGTGAAAATGATGATGATAATAATCATGATGAAAACCATATGCAAAATATGATCAATGATCCAATGAGAGGAACCAAGCGAACATAAATGATTACACGAATCCAAATAATAGAATGTTTTACAATATGCTTCAAGTTGCCCAACAACCTTTGTATGATAGGGGAAATATATTTAAACTTGAGGTCCATGTCCGACTATTAAGCCAAAAAGCAACTCACAACAATTTTCAAAGTTGTATGAATGATATCCATGGCATATTAACGGATGCATGTCCATAAGGTAGTTGCATTCTAAAGAAATACAATCATTTGAGGAGAACAAGTGATGAGAATTAGGCTTGGATGTTCAAGAAATTGATTGTTACTCGATGGCTTGCATGTTGTACTATAAAGATGATGCAAACCTGGAGTCTTGTAAGTTTTATGGACATGATAGACATAAATCGAGGAAATCTAAAAATCGAAATAAAAAGGAACACTCGTATGAAAAGATGCATTACATACCTTTAATTCCGAGGCTCCAAAAACTATATGCTTCGAGTATCACTGAAGACATATGAGATGGCACAATGAGAATGTTAAAGATCGTAATGTGCGACTAGGGTTGTGTGCTGATGGTTTCACTTCGTTCTCAATGGCAGGAGATCGTACTCTATGTGCCCGGTTGTTGTTACACCTTACTACTTGCCACCAGAGATGTGCATGACCATTCCATACATGTGTTTTAACATGTGTCATCCTAGGTCCAACATATCCAAAGAATAGGATTGATGTTTGCTTACAACCATTGATTGATGAATTAAAAAGCTATGGGTTGGTGTAGAGACATATGACATATCTATTGAACAAAATTTTTAAATGCGGGCCGCCATAATGTGGACTATCAATGACTTTCCAGCATATGAAATGTTATCTAGATGGAGTACACATGGTTTACTCGGCATGTCTGGTTTGTATGCATGAACCCGCCTTACAATTACAATATGGGCGAAAACTATCGTGGTTTGATTTTCATCGCCGATTCTTACCCCGTAACCAGTCTTACATCAGTAACACATCGATGTTTCGAAAAGGCATCTTTGTTCAAGGAGGTCCTCCTAAACGAGCCACTTGGGTAAGACTTGTATGCTTTGTAATCAAACTGTCCTAAAGTGATTAAGTGTGTTCATTTTCAAATTCCTCGATTTCAAGAGAATGAACATAATTGGACAAAATATAGTATATTTTGGGAATTACGTTATTGGAAAGATCTTCGATTACGTCACAACCTAGATGTCATGGACATTGAAAAGAATGTTTTCGAAAACATTATCAATATAGTGATGGATGTGTCGGGAAAAACAAAAGATGACATCAAAGCGGTATGGACATCGCAATACTCGTAGTAAAGAGGAGTTGAATTTGTTAGGTGGAATATGTGGAGGTCGAATCCAAAAGCCAAAGGCAAAGTTTGCATTATTCGTAGATCAAAGAAGAGCCGTTTGTGAATGACTTAGGCATGTTAAGTTGCCTGATGGTTATAGCTCTAATGTGGGAAATTGGGTTTACCCATGTAATACTAAGTTGTAGAACATAAAAAGCCATGACCATTATGTTGTTTTGGAACGCCTCCTTCATGTGGCATTTGCTATACTTTCAAAAGATGTGTTGGCACCACTTGTTCGGTTAAGTGAGTTCTTCAAAAACCTTTGTGCTAGTGAACTCCTAGTTGACATGCTTGAAGAGATGTACAAGAATATAGCCATTATTCAGTGCAAGTTAGAAATGATATTTCCCCTCGGGGTTTAGGAAAGTTATGGAGCATCTACCAATTCATTTGGTAGTGGAAGCTTTGTTAGGTGGGCCAGTTCAATATTGATCGATGTACCCATTTGAAAGGTACTTTGGCTGGATGAAGCAAGTATCCATGAATAAGGACTTCCCGAATCCTCAATGGTAATAACATACTTGCAATTTGAAATTAAGTGATTCGCATCGTATTGTTTCGAGGCCAACGCGCAACCCATGCACACTAGAGTTGGAAGAAATTAGACAGAACAACAGAATCAATCATATTAATCAACTCTATCCATATTTGGTTATAAAGGAAAGTCAATCCGCCAACGTAATGGGAGAATATGGAGTTGCTCATCTCCATATCTTACTGAATTGTGAGGAAGTTCAACCTTGGAGTAAGTACATTTCTTCTCATTAAGTATGGTGCACCCATTAAATGATATTTTTATATTTATAATTAACTTCGACATTTCTTAATAGATATTTCAAACTTCGATTACGACAAACCAATCCAAATGCAAGTGATGAGGATGTTGACCAAGCAATTAAGCTAAACTTTGCCACTTGGTTGAAATATGTGGTAAGCATTTATAGAAAATGTAAAACACGTCGTACCCAATTCAATATATACCCCGATATAACAAGGTACTATTTGGTAGGTTACAAGATTCCCTATATTCAACAATGAGAGGCAATCTTATTTGATCGACTTGGCCACTGGAACTTGTTGAAGTATTTTTGGGATATAAGGTCAACGACATTCGTTTTCACACTGAGGCTAGAAATGAAGGTCGAAAGCGTATAATTGTGGCGTTTGTGTTCAAAGAAGCTGGGAAGGCGAATACGTCACTCGGGGATTATTACGACACCCTTCAAGAGGTTCTTCGAATTGAATACCCTGGAGAACCGATCAAAAGATGCATTTTGTTTAATTGTACATGGTTTGAGCCAACCATTCCTCGGGGTTGTGATATCCAAAACTATTTCATTATCCCGAGGTGAATCAAAATAGACAATACAAAAAGTATGATCCATTCATATTTACGAGATACTCCAACTCAAGTTAAAATTAATTGTTAGATTGCCTTGCATAACAAACCTCATGGTGTACACGAAATTGAAGAACAATTACCCATCGCCCATCAAGCGGATACAATGAGCGAGATAAATGTTGATGAGTGTGAAGAGGATGAACATTGGCTCTTCTCATGAAACTCAACCTTAACCTCATACTCCTCGAGACCAACTTAGCACAAATGAGAGATGCTACCTCAAATAGTGATGCTGGTAGCAACAAGATTTACCTAGAGCCGAGACGGTGACACGTAAGTTTAAAAGATTTTATTAATTACGTATTTTTAGACACCTAAAAACTTTTGTCCCTTATCTTATTTAATTATGTTTTTTATTTTGTTGGCCTGACGATGAAATCCCGAGTTCTATTTGAGGATTTGGATCATGGATTATGTTTGATTGGTGCGACGAAGCTAGTAAACCACAAAAAACACTCAGCACCACATAAAAGCTTTTGCCTTGGGCCGATCCAAAAATCTCCTGTTCTTTTGAACGATCCAAGACCAAGCTGAGCCTTAAGAGACAATGAAGTCCAGTCTTGTGTACTGAGAAATTCCAAGTTCAGAATATCACATTTTACTTTTGTCTAATCGGACACGGAGTTGAAGACCTAAAAACGGCGTTAAAACATTGCATTTCATGATCACGAGCATCAAAGTGCTACGTTTAAGCTCCAAGTGAGTCCACACGAGGCTGGAAGCTTTTCCCCTCCAAATGACATCGTGACCGGCGCCTGTAACCCAAAATATTTTAAATGGAACATTGCGTTTTGGCTTGGAGACTCCATCTTCGAGCATGCTAGGGCACGAAACACTAGGCATACCCGGGTGGCGGGCGCCCGACGGTATCCTATCCGGTTTTAACCCCTCTTATCCGATTTAATCTTCGATTTTCCGCCTTGATTTTCTTTCTGCTGTTTTGGATGGCAGGCCGAGAGCAAACCTAGGTAATTTGTGACCTCGATCTCTCCCTATAAATAGAGAGCCTTGGCTCTCATTTCTATATGGCTTTCTCCTATGCGTAATGCTTGCGAACGCTACTCGAGCATTCATACCTTCACATTACTCTACTGAAAAGCATCCTCAAATACAGACTTTTTCTACACATCGCCGCTGAACCCTTGTAAAGAGCTAAAGAATATTCAATTATTATAATCTTTAGGTATTCATTCAGTTGACCTTTCCTATTCCTTATAAACTCACCTTTTCAAAACTCATAAAAGAGCTCTCTTTTCTTTGTTTCTCAGCCGTCGCATCAAGAGATCCAGTGCGAAAATCCGGATCAGCAGGTGGGACAATATAAGGGCAAGGATTTTCCCTTCGGACGGTTTATTAGTTTATTTTATGTTTTATTTATCGCTTTACGTATTGTGATCAAGGTTGTATCACAGTTTAATTCCTCCCACCCAATGTAATCCTTTTACTTTCTCCCTTTTCTTTGCTTTCTATTTTTATTTTCCTTATCGCTTTCTTTTACTATGTTTGGTTGCTTTAATTTCGCTTAGCATGTTGTTGTATGCTTGTATTTTTCAAATTATTTGGATTCACTACTCGAACTAGTAATGGCCCATCTTCGGACTGGTGGAATGGAAGGGTTTATACCTATGTTTCGTACCGTCGCCCCGAATCCGATTCTCAATTCTAAGACCGATGGAGTCATTTTATGCCTTTTTGTTCTTAGTTTTCCCAAACTAAGATCGAAAGAGTAATTTTATTTCACCTTTTGTTTTTGTTAGTTTTTCTCTCTTCAAAATTGTAGGAACCATGGCCGGAACCAGATTGAACCCGACCGAGCTTCCCCACGTACCTTGGCGCAAGGTTTTTTACGAGTTGGAAAATAGGATTTGAAAATGATTTTTTAAAAAGTGGGGATGAACCTTTTATTAAGATTTCGAATTTTATTGAATTGAATTGAAGTGAATTAAATCAGATTTGAATGGCTATTTTATTAATTGTTTTATTTTATAAATTATTTTTAGAATTCCAGGGATATTATTTCCTAATTGAAGAATAAATAAAACTAAGAAATTAGGGTTCTGCCGTGAGGCTTTAGGGCCGGACCGGTGTGAAAACACTGGTATGGACTCAAGCCTCGGCCGTTGACCACCCGAGTGCGGGAGGCAGCCTGCATTTGCCGGTCATTGGCGCCGGCCGGGGGCCTAGGCCGACACGATCGGCCTTGGCCTCTGGCCGGATAGGCGGATTTAGATCTCTTTTTTATTACCCTACTACCAAAAAATAGTCAAGATGCATTTTAATAAGAATAAAGCAAAAGAGGAGTCACCGGTCAGTTTATTTAGGAGAGATAAACAAACAAAAACATAACAATAAAAATTTTCTCTCTCGATCCTAGTATGTGAAGACTAAGACTGCGAAAGGCTAAAAATTGACTCCATCGGTCTTTGAGCCGAGAATCAAAATCGGGGTGAGGGTACGAAACGTAGGGAAAACCCTTCCATTCTGCCCGTCCGAAGACGACCATTACTAGTTTGAGTAGTATACTAAAAGAACGTGCTAAACGCAAACATACAACATGTTAAACGATAGTAAAAAGCAACCAAATAGAATTAAAGGAAAGCGATAAAGAAAGCATTAAAGAAAGAAAAGCAGAAAACTAAAAGATTACATCCGGCAGGGAGGACTTAAAAAAATATATTTACATCTCTTTGATCCACAATATGGAAAGCGATAAATAAAACATAAGTTAAATAACCGGTTGAAAGCTGAACAATTGCCCTCAGATTGTCCCGCCTCGCTGCTATGGATCTCTACACTTGGATCTCATACAACGATGACAAATCAAAGAAAGGGCTTGTTTTGAATTTTGAAAAGGTGAGTTTATAAGGGGTGAGAATGATGAGCTGAATGAATACCCAAAGATCAAAATTAATGAATATTCCTTAGCTCTTTACAAGTATTCAGCAGCAATAAGTGGAAAGGAGGAATGTTTGAGATTAATTTCAGTAGAGTAACATTTAGGAGAGGGTGTTCGATTAGGTTTCTATAGCATAACGCATAGGAGAAAGCCGTCCTAGAATGAGAGCCAAGACTCTCTATTTATAGGGAGAGACCTAGGTCACGAATGACCTTGGGTTGCTCTCGGCCAGCCGTCCAAGCAGTTGCAAATAAACCGTGCTAAAATATCTTGAGATTTGAGCCGGATAAAGGACAAAGCCGGATAGAACTTGGTTCGCGGGCACCGGCCTCCCGGGCTTGCCTAGGGTTTCATGCCCTACCGTGTTTCCAAAGGAGTCTCTATGCCAAAATGCAACATTTCACTTAAAATTTTGGAGTTGCGGCGCCAGCCACGACGTTGTTTTGGGGGAAAAGCTCCTAGTCTCGTGTGGACTGTTCTATGGAGCTTAAACGCAACATTTTGATGCTCGTGATCAAGCAATGCAACGTTTTAACGCCGTCTTCGGGTCTTCGACTCTTTGTCCGATTAAACAAAAGGAAAATGCAGTATTCAAAACTTGGAATTTCCCGAGTACATGGCATTTCACTCCGTTGTCTCTTAAGGCTTTACCCGATTCTTGGATCATCCGAAAGAAAGGGGAGTTTTGGATCGACCCAAGGCAAAAGGCTATTTATTTAGTGCTTGGGGCTTTTTGTGGTTTACTTGCTTACGTGGCACCAATCAAACACAGTCCAAGATCCAAATCCTCAAACAAGACTCGGGATTTCATCATTAGGTGAACAAAATAAAATAAAAGAATTAAAGAGGTAAGAGACGACACTTTTTAGGTGTCTACAATTAGCCCCCACTTTGACCGAGTCTAAAAAAGACGAATGGTCAAAGTAGACACGAAAGGGTAACTTACCTCAATTTTTGATATTAGTTGTTGTATAATACTTCGAATTGGTTGTAGTCGAACCTGAACTCCAACATAGGGCTTGGACTTGATCGCGATGCATGAGTTTTGAAGTCCGGTAAGAGGGTCCTAAGCTTGACTTGATTAGAGCATGAAGCTTGGTATATTTTGATGTCTGAAACTTTGATCAATCTTTGATCCGAAGCTTGGATAAATAATCTGTTGTACTAACATACTTGTTAGTGTATAATCAAATTGAAGAAAGCTAATAAGTGTTTTACCCGAATAATTTAGTCGAAAACAGACTCAAAAATCTAATATGAAAAAAGTTGATTAGTGGGTCCGAGAATTGCCACTTGCATGCATAAAGTGCCAAGGAGTCACATCCCTCGGTTGATGAGACTCCACAAGCTAGGTGAATAGGCTAGGGCTGCAAAGTTGTCGCCAATGGGACACCACGTTGCCTTATGGCTGGCACCGGCCAGCCTTTGTTAGGTCTTGCCCGGCGTGCTTCTGCCGGATTCCGTTAGTCTCCTACTACTTGTTAGACTCTTGTCTTGTATGGTTGGTTGGCTTGACCGAATATGCCTATAAAAAGAGGTGCTTGGTGTGTTCATTTCATAGACTTGCTCCTTCACTTGCTCTTGCATTCTTCTTGTGCTCTCCTACTTTGCTTCTTGAAAACTAGTTGGTTTCCAAAGTCCTTTCTTCCAAAAATGTATAGAAGAAGAGCCCATCACGCTGGGAGGCCTAGAGCCGAAAAACTTTTCCAAGACAACTTCCTTAAATGGGAATGGTGTCTGCAGAATGGAGTGGAACCCAAGTGACCTCTTGATGGAGGCTGAGAGTCACGTTTCTTCGCTTTCTATCACTTCTTCGGTAAGGTAATTGGCTTAAGTTTCTTCCTTTGCTCTTTTAGAGTAGCTCTTTAACTAAAATCTTGTTGGAGTTTTGTCTTGCATAAAGGCTCAATTCGGATTAGTGTAGCTATCCCCAAGTTCATGGAGACATGTAGGAGGATGAACTTTCCTCTTGAAGATGTCATGCATAGTGCCGGGTTTGGTCCTCTTTTGCTTGCCTTGAACCACCTCACTAACAAAAGGGAGAGTGATCCTATTAGGGCTATTAGTGAGCATTTTTGGGATACCACCAATATTTTTCACCTTTCCTTCGAGGAAAGGACCATAACTCGTTTTGATTTTGCTATTTTATCCGGTTTGGGCTTTTCGGAGAGCCACTAGCCTATGATCGGAATTTGTACAAAAATCATGACTATCTTCGTCATCGTTTTGGCCATGTAGCCGATAGGTTTCCTTAGGAAAATGTCTCAAGTATACTATTTTTTGAGGCCTTTGAGGATGTTAGATTTTGGCCTCGACATTCTCTCGCAACAACGAGTCCGAATCGTGCTTAATCTTCCGTTAAGCACAATTCTTTTCTCCGATCAAGCTACTAAGGTTCATGTTCACTATTTGGTGAACTTAGTTGCCTCATTAGGGGCCTCTGTGCTGGTGTGCGGCACACAAAGCCTGAGTTGGATTTGACTAATTATCTACCATTGTTTGGTTTGTGGAAGATTGTTGATGTATGCTCAAATTCTCCTTTTCTTCAAAGTATTTTTCATCTTGTGTGTTCCCGGCCTCCATATTGTCGGCCAAAGTCTATCTTCAGCATCGTAATATCCATGGGATAGACTTCTTGAGATCAGCCCCTAATCGTGTGACCTCGGTATGCCTCTTTAGTCTCAAAGTTTACCTTGAAAATATGCTTAGAGAGCTTTTTATCACACAGTTTAGCTTTCTACCCCTGCCCACAGCCTGTGGGACTGCCCATGGGAATGCCTATGGTGGACTCCAACCTTGATTATGCACTATTTTTCTCCATTTTCTTGCTGCCTTTCATTCTTGCTTACTTGTTTCTTGATAAATCTTGAATGTAGGCTAATTTTCATCCTTGGGCCTAACTCCAACTCCCTCCGAGTGTCATTGTTGCACGGGAATTAAGTGAGAGGAGGATCTTTTTGAAGGCCCTTTTGGGTTTTGTTGGTAACTTGGGGAGAGGGTCACACCTCAAATTTGGGTCAATACGTGACCTTTGCTTGTTCCAGTTGATCCACTCCAGACCATGTTCTACTTCGCTCCCTTTCTCCAAATGAGCAAGTTGCTTCGCTGTTATGGAGTATCCTTACACTTCATTCTTAAACTTTCACACATCCTATGCTCACCATACGGCGCGGATTATGACTAAACTGGTGAGTTCTCCCCTCTTTTCTCATCATAGTTGAATTTCTTGCATGGAAATTAACTTCGACTTTTGACAGCTCACACCGGAGGACATCCATATTCCAAGCCTTGATGTGGATGTTACTCTACCTGGGGACCTCCTCGTTATGTAAGAATTCCCAAAATCTCGGAGGAAGAATGTGTTGGGCATCCTTTTCCCAGGAATTGGCAAGGGGTAATGTTTCATGCTCTTCTCTTTTAGTTATATGCTAAAAGTATTTTCGACTAACACCATAAGATAAATTTTGTAGTATGATCGAGAACAATCCCGAACAATGTCCATCAATCTTCAATCTGCTCTCCAGGGAATCCACAACTTCCGTACTAAATGATCTTTCCCAACCTTCCGGGTAAGTACCTAATTAGTGGAGTCCCAATCTTGTTAAGCTTGTAATGAGTGTACTAATTGCTCTTTCATTCTTGTAGAGGCATTGATCTCGAGCACCCCCTCAGGAGTCTTCTTAACGGACCCGGGTAGGCACAAATCCATCCGGCTAACAAACACCTTCTAGTAGTACTCCTAGACAAGGTTCTTCACGAAGTTCTTTATGGCGCGCACATCATTGGAGTGCTTCCGAGGCAGGACCTAGTACTTTTGGGCCTAGTGCTTTTAGTGCCCGAGCCGACTTTTCGAAGGAGAGCTTGGATATCTTGCCCCTGCACGCTTTCGATCGTCATAAAAATCCTCTTTATTTCCCTCGGGCTTCATACCATGGCCATTCTATGAAGCTTCGCAATCTTAGGACCACGGAGGTAGCTCCTATCAAGGTGATGAAGGTGGTCGATTCTCCACATCTGTCTTGGAAGACTTCGGGAACTACATCTTTGATGACGATTATGATTTAATGATTAGAGAATTCCTTGTCGTTCTCGATGTTGATAATTAGGGAATCCCTTTTAGGGTGTTTATTGTTTGCTTAATATTTTCTTTGTAATGGTGACACTTATGCAATAGGATGAAATGCAATATGGCTCAATTCCCGAAATGCATTTTTTTATTTAATATGATGCAAAAGACTTAGGGAAAATAACAAAGATGAATCAAAAATAAAATTGCACTAGCCCCCATTCCCCTAAAAGAAAATGATAAAAATAAAAATGGAAAATCTTAAGTTCATGGTCCAAAATAACAATACAACGTGCACAAAATAGGCTGGGCCCGAAAATAGTATGGCCCAAGGAGTGCTCGGGCCAAAGAAAACCGCGGAACAGGCCCGACCATGACGGTGGTCGACGCCCGCCACCCGTGAAGCCTAGGGCGTTGGCGAATGTGCGAGTGATTGAGGTGCGGTAGGACTCTAAAAGTTCCGAAAGCTCCTATAAATAAGATCCACGCCGGTGCTTAAAAAAATGTGCTTAACACGTAAGAAAACCTTTTGTGAATCAAACTAAAAACATCCTGTTTCTTCTACTCTCCTCCAAAAGATATGAATTTCATGATTGAGCTAACCCGGTGGATGCATGAGATGAATAATACGGACAGATTCGAATTATCAAATTGGGAAGCCATCATCCTGATGGCTCGTTGGGCTCTAGGTGTGGAGTCCAAGGGATATTCTTATTTATCCAAATACTGATAAATATCATGATACCAACTGGTGTGGTTAGTATTAGACATTTCTAACGTGCGGACGTGTGTAAGGTGACTCCGTCGCTCTATGTAGCGAGCATTGAATGAGTGCCATTAGGGATGTTGATCATAGATGTTAATTTAGCTAATGCATTTGTTAATTGGTTATCAACCCCGGGAAAGTAGGTGAAAGATATGTTCTCAAAATGTTTGGATAATTGTATCAAACATGCTTGGTAGGGTATCAAGGCTTCACTACGTACCTTCTATTTTTGCGAAATCTAATTAATGATCAAACAGAGTCACCAAAAACCATGATATTCTTGACCCCGATCTCCGTAGCAGATTCAAGTCCTCCGATGCAAGCTTCATACTTTGTGGCATTATTGGTGACTTTAAAGTTGAGTTTGACTGAAATGGGAGTATGTGCTCCCTCGGGTGAGACTAGAAGAATCCTTACTCTAAAGCCCTTACGGTTAGAATTGTCATCGAAGTACATTGTCCAAACTCCACCTCTACTTGTAAGATATCTTCATCAAGAAAGTCAAGGTGTTCGGGTTGCGATTCGGGTATCGGTAGATCAGCTAAGAGTTCGACAATATCCTTACGTTGATCACTTTTGAGGGACAAACTTGAGTTCGAATTCTACAGTCCACCTTGCTATCTTGCTGCTGATGGTATGTTGCTCAAGTACGTACTTAATAGGATCCATAGGTGTTACCACATGTATCATGTGGGCTAACATGTAGTGCCCGAGCTTCTTCGTAGCTCGGACTAGTACCAATGATGTCTTCTCTAATGGCGTGTATCTAGTCTTATAATCTAGGAACTTGTTGGAACCGCTTTCCCATCTCATTGAGCTAGGATGGCTTCCATAGCCGTTTCAGTAAAGGTTTCCCTGGTTGGGGTAGAACTAGCATTGGAGGGTTAGCTAGATATTCCTTGACCTTCTCGAATGCTTGTTGGCACTTGGCATCCCAAATGGGCTCAAATCCTTTCTTCAACTTTTTGAAAATAGGTTCATAGACCATAGTCGGTTTTGATATGAGACGACCGATGTATCTGTGAACGTCCTAGGAAACCCCTTATCTCTTTTTTATGCTTGGCGAGAGGATCTCTTGAATGACTTTGATCTTGTATGGATCAACTTTAATTCCTATAAGACCGACAACGTAACCTAACAGTTTGCCTAAGGTTAATACAAAGGCACACTTTTCAAGGTTAAGGTGCATATTGTATTTTACGAGTCTCTAGAAGAATTTCCTTATGCTAGGTAGGTGTCGTGCCTTATCTTTGGACTTTATGATCATGTCATCCACATAGACTTCAGCTTCTTCGTGGATCATGTCATGCCATAAAGTTGTAGCTGTCCTTTGGTATGTTGCACCGGTGTTTTTGAGCCCAAATGGCATCACCACGTAATAGTATGTCCCCAATTGATCGATGAAGGTCGTCATTTCCATATCCTTTTCAGCCATCTTCATCCGATTATACCCAGCGTAGCCATCCTTGAATGAAAGCAAAGCGTGACTCGCTATGTTATCTACAAGGATGTCGATATGAGGCAACGAGAAATTGTCTTTGGGACTAGCCTTATTCGGATCTCCGAAGTCGACACACATATGAACTCTGCCGTCTTTCTTCGAACCGATACTATATTTGCTACCCAATGAGGATAGTGAACTACCTTGATGATCCCAAACTCTAACCGCTTCCGGACCTCTTCCTTAATCTTCAAAGCCCATTTAGGTTTCATCCTCATCATCTTCCGCTTAAGCGGCTTAGCATCTTCGTAAAGTAGAAGTTTTTGTTCTGCTATACTTGGATCTATACCCGGCATGTCTTTGTAGAACCATGCAAAGACATCCATAAACTTTGTAAGGAGTGAAGTAAATTGCTTCGTTCTTTTGGATCTAGTGTTCTCTTGATCTTAACCTATTGGGGTTGGTCAATCGACCCTAGATTAAGCTATTCTTGTTTCCTCTATTATTCGTGAGCAATTTTCATGATCTTCCATAGCTTTTATTAGTTCTTTAGGGATTTCTTATTCATCATTAGAGGTAAAACAATTGAAACCAAGAGGAGGCAAAGAGTAAGCGGAAAGGTTCACTTTATTGAATGAAGCAACGAGTACATCGGACTCGAAAGCGAAGATACGGAACTAGAAGTGACAGAATTAGGAAAAGGACTACAAATAACAAAAGGACAAATAAAAGCCCTAGTACTAGATTTAGAAAGAGGATGCACTCCTAGGCGATGGCGAATTCGGGTCCTCCTTGATGTCAATCCAAGTGATATGCTTGGACCCTTCATTATTAACGTCGTTGATGACTCTCGACGGATCGAGCTGCTGGTGCGACATAGCTCGTGGCGAGTACAAAGACCGAATTCCCTTCTAGGTTATTCTCTTGCACGAACGAGAAGACCGAAAAGATTATTCCCAAGCAAAATTGGTCAAGTCTAGTGTGGACTGTCCCTCTTTAAGGAGGCAGGGTGCGTCCTTCTCTAGAATATAGCACTCACTGAAAATCTCGAAACCAGGTACCAAAATGCCCTTTTCCTTGATATAGTAAGGCTCGGAAAACCATAATAGGGGAAGTCATCTCCTTCTTTTAAGAATTGCTTGTTTAGAGTATAGGGAAAGGGCTTGATAGAGCGGACTGTGTGGGGTGCGAGTCCTCTTAGTTTAAATCTTCTAGTTGGCTTGAACTATTTCCTTACTAGTTGGTTGATAACCTAACTCGAAATCGTAGTTGTTAGTAGGTTCAAGGGGTGGAAAAATAGGGTGGTATGCCCTTCGACCCTACAGATAAGACTTGGAAAATACCCCTTCTTCTTAAGCATTGAATGGACGCTAGGGTTGCTATAAGGATTGAAGTTAAGAGATGCTTCATTCCTTTCTATGACAGATGATGATCTTGAACCCATATAGTTCCTCATCATTGGCATTGTGCTCGATCCGAACTACATATTCTTTAGCAGTAATAGTAGCATAGAGATTATCCCTGTTGACGGTTATAACTTGACCTTTGAGGATCATCTTAAGTTTTTGGTGAAGTGTAAATGGCACTGCCCGATGATCATGTAACCAAGAGCATCCTAAGAGTAAATTGAAAGTGGTTGGGATATCTAGGATTTAGAATTCAATGTTCCTTTCTACTGGCCCTATATTAATTGGCAAGGTCACTTGTTCCTAAGACAGTTGTTTTATAATTGTCGTAAGCTCGAACATGGACTGTTTGTTTAGAGAGTTGTTGCTCCCGAATTCCTAACCTTCTAGCAGCTCTCCAAGGACACACATTTACTCCTGATCCATTGTCTACCAAGGTTAGGGGAACAAACTTGTTGATGCAAGTTATTGTTAAATAAAGTGCATTATTGTATGGAACACCTTCTTTTGGGAGATCTTTTTGATCAAAAGAAATAGTTCCATCCCCACTCGTTAACCAATCCTACCACTTCCTCTTGCGTGCTTTCGGGAGAGACCTTGATCTTACTAGCTACATCAATCAAAGCATGTATATGTTTACGGGAAGCGAGATATTAATTGCCAGATTGAGATATCGGCCTTTAATTTCGGAGCTACTCGAAGGATTGGGTCTTCTTCCTCTGTAACTTCGGGCTCTTTTGGGGCTTTTTGAGTCTATTGAGGACCTAGGGGTGCATTGTGCCATCTAGATTTAGTAAGGAATTGGACTGCAGGACTTTCGGTTTCTCCCCAAAAGTGTTCTACTTCTAAGGGTGGTGTGCGCCGAAGTCATCGTTATTGCCGTCATTATTGCTTTTCGTTTCGTAGATATCCTCTTAATCACTTACCCACAGACTGCTGGACTTCCGGATCTAAAGAAGGTAAGCTAAGAAGTGGTTTAGACTTGTCAATATAATGGATAAAAATAGACGGGTCCCACCGACCTGGTGTGGGTTTAGTGAAAATGGCTAAGGTCTTCTTGAATGAATTTTTGTTGTTGTTTGCTTTCCGGGCAGCCTTAGGTAAAGGAAGTTGACCATTTCGAAACATGCTTTCTAGTTTGTTCTTGAATGTCCAACACTGTTCGGTATCATGTCCTCGTGCACGATGGTACTTGCAAAATTTTCTCGCGTCCCATCTTTTGGACTGTTTTGCGGTTTCGATTCTCGCTCTAATGGGCGATAATTCTATTTTTCCCTTTTCCAGGAGACGGTCAAGGGCTTTAGTGTAGGTAGTATCAATAGGAGTGTAGTCGGTATACCTGTTGAGGGCATTGACATCTGCACTCCTGCTAGTATTGCTTGTATTGGAGGTTTTCTTATCTTTGGAATGATAATTACCTCTATACCCTGTCGCGACTTTTGTGGTCGTGGTAGACAACTCTTCTTCTATCGAGTAAACCAGCATCTCTAAGGGTTGAAACATTCATCATGGGTAGGAATTTAAGGTGCTGATTGCAATGGGGCTTAAGGTTTTTACTAAGAATAATTACATCTCTTTGATCTTAGTATGGGAAAACTAACGAAATAACCGAGATGCATTTTAATAAGCATAAAGTAAAAAAGGAGTCGCCGATCAGTTTTTAGGAGAGAAAAACTAACAAAAACATAAAAATAAAATTTTTTCTCTCGATCTTAGTATGGGAAAACTAAGATCAAGAAAGGCTAAAAATTGACTCCATCGGTCTTTGAACCGAGAATCGGATTTGGGGGCGAGGGTACAAAACGTAGGGAAAACCCTTCCATTTCGCCCGTCCGAAGACGACCATTACAAGTTGGGGTAGTATACTAAAAGAAAGTGCTAAACACAAACATACAACATCCAAATGATAATAAAAAGCAACCAAATAGAATTAAAGGAAAGTAATAAAGAAAGCATTAAAGAAAGCGGTAAAGAAAGAAAAGAAGAAAACTAAAAGATTACATCGGGCGGGGAGGAATTTAAAAAACAATTACATCTCTTTGATCCACAATACGGAAAGCGATAAATAAAACATAAGTTAAATAACCGTTTGAAGGCTAAACGATTGCTCTCGGGTTGTTCTACCTTGCTGATCCGGATCTCTACACTTGGATCTCTTGATATAATGGCGACAAATCAAAGAAAGGGCTTGTTTTAAATTTTGAACAGGTGAGCTTATGAGGGGTGAGAATGATCAGCTTGAATAAATGCCCGAGAGATCAGAATAACTGAATATTCTTTAGCTCTTTACAAGGATTCAGACGACAATAAGTAGAAAGGAGGAATGTTTGAGATTAATTTCAATAGTGTAACGTTTAGGAGAGGGTGTTCGATTAGTTTTTGCTTCATAATGCATACAAGAAAGCCGTCCTAGAATGAGAGTCAAGGCTCTCTATTTTTAGAGAGAAACCTAGGTCACAAATGACTTAGGGTTGTTCTTTGCCGATCGTCCAGGCCGCTGTAAATAAAGCCGGGCTAGAATCTCTTGAGATTGAATCGGATAAAGCAAGGATAAAATCGGATAGAATCCAATTCGAGGCGCCGCCCAACCGCTCTTGCCTATGGTTTCGTGCTCAAGCGTGTTTCCAAAGGAGTCTCTAAGCCAAAACACAATGTTTCACTTAAAATTCCAGGATTGCGGCGCCACCCACGATGTCGTTTTGAGGGAAAAGCTCCTAGTCTCGTGTGGACTATTTTATGGAGCTTAAATGCATCACTTTGATGCTCGTGATCATGAAATGCAATGTTTTAATGGCGTCTTCAGGTCTTTAGCTCCTTGTCCGATTGGACAAAAGTAAAATGTAATATTCGAACTTGGAATTTCCGGTACAAAGCATTCGACTCCGTTTTCTCTGAAGGCTTGGTCCGGTTCTTGGATTGTCCGAAAGAAAGGGGGATTTTAGATCGACCCAAGGAAAAAGGCTATTTATTTAGTGCTGGGGTTTTTTGTGGTTTATCGGCTTCGTTGCACCAATCGAGACACGATTCGAGATCCAAATCCTCAAATAGGACTCGAGATTTCATTATCGGGCCAACGAGAATAAAATGCGAGAATTAAAAGGATAAGAGATAACACTTTTTAGGTGTAAAAAACAAACTAATTGGCGACTCCTTTTGTTTTATTTTTACTCAAAAATTGCATATCGGTTTTTTCTTACCGCAGTACGCGAATTTAGGGTTTCTAGATCCGCTTGCCGGGCCACGAGCCGCGATCGATTCCTTTGGCCAGCATTAGTGGTCGGTGGCCGTGGATTCTAGATTAGTGTTTTTACACCAATGTGCACGTAAAGCCTCACGACAGATGTGAATCATTAATCTTTTGTTATCTTGTTCGGTTAACAAAAATAGCATCTCGAGAATTCTTAAAATAATTTCCAAAATAAAATAATTAATAAAATGTCAATCAATTCAACTTGATTTATCTTTAATTGAACTTAATAAAATTTGGATCTTAATAAAAGGTTCATCCCCACATTTTAAAATTCACCTTTTAGAACCCTAAATCATTTTAAAGTCCATTTTCAGAAAAATCCTTATGCCAAGGTACGTGGGAAGCTCGGTCTAGTTCGATCCCGAGTTCAGTCGTGGTTCCTACAGTGGCGACTCCACTAGGGATCCAATTTTTTTTATTAAGAGGGAAAAACTTAAAAATTTGAGTAATGAGTTTTAATGATGTGGTTTCATTAGACATCTCATATTTAGCAACCTTTGAACATAGTTTATTTCTTTAATGGACCCTAGGAAAAATTTATTTTACCCCTGCTTAACCATTCCGGTAAGAGGCTCCTGCTGAATCCCAGGTGGGCCTAATTAGGCTTGATTGCCAACGAAAATAGTACCTCTTCCCTCATAGCACACGCTCTTGGTTCAAACTGCTTGGTTCATCGAGAGACACCGAGGATTCTGGACTTTTCCCTTGTCGTGCCCCACATGAAAGACCAAATCCCGGACTATGAGTCACCATGTATCCTACCTAGTCTTAACCTCTTATGACAATAGATCTCTTAACTATCCGGTGGTCCTCTATCTTCATTTGCATGCTTGAATGAGTGTGTGTGTGTTTAGATTTAATCCTTTACTTGTGAGCCTTTATGAATAGGTGAAGAGTGTTGATTAGTCTTTGCATGGGTGTAAATAAAATACTTTAATAAAATTCCTAGAGTCAGTCCATTATGTGCATTTAACCAAAAGACAAATTACCCTTATCCCTTTTAGTCCAGTCCATTGCTTGTATTTTCGAGTACTAAAATCTTATTCAAGCGGTCTAGGTAGACACCGCCATTCAGTCCAAGAGGGTCATACCAAAGTTCCCTTTATCTTTTGATTAGTTAGTCCGACTTTTTAATCTCCTCATTTTACATTTCCATTTTACATTTTCATCAGCCAAATTAAATTCATCTCGGATTAGGTGAGTCCATTTTACATTTTCATTAGCCAAAATAAATTAATCTCATATTAGGTTAGTCCATTTTGCATTTTCATTAGCCAAATTAAATTCATCTCAAATTAGGTGAGTCCATTTTACGTTTTCATTAGCCAAATTAAATTCATCTCATATTTGATGAGTCCATTTTACATTTTCATTAGCCAAATTGAATCCATCTCAGATTAGGCGAGTTCATTTTGCATTCATATTTAGCCAAAGCAAATTCATTCCAAAGATAAGGAAATGCATTATCATATAGCCAAATAAAAATCTCTTTCCATTAAGTATCAATCATTCATTATGCATTAGCCAAATCATAGAATCATCCCAAACTAAAGCACACATCATTACATGCGCTTTATTTTTTCGTCTCATTCCTTATGTGCATCCAAATAAAAGCATTCTTAGTCTCTTCGGCTCTTGCACTTAAGTCCCTTCCTCCCAAAAGTGGTTTCACATGGTCCTAAACCTCATCCTTTGGGCTACATAATAAGGAAGTCTCCGGCAATTCAATACCATCGGAATCGGAGCTCTAAAAGATTGGAACGCCTCACCAAGGAGTCCAACACATCTTGTCCTCGTTCTTCATTACGTTCTACTCCACGGTCTACATCGGTGCAACAAGTTTCGGTGCACACCACACCAGTTCAGTCTATTCTTTGTCGTAAGGCAATACCTAGGAAGAATTCCCTTCTAATGGACGTTCTCTAGAACAGTCTCCCACTCTCACTGTGCTTAATAAAAACTTAGCCGGGGTGGAAACTAGGACGGATGATCAAGATGATAAGATAGTACCTATATCGAGGGATCTTAAGACTATTATAAAAGCTATTGAGGATACTTAAAGAGATGAAGAAGCGAAACGTTTGAGAAAAGGAGAGACATTAGGTCCTATACCTCCACCTAACTTGTCTCCTTCAAACAGTCCCAACACGAATCCCCTAAGCATGAATCCAAACCTCAGCCTAATCCTTGCGTAGATTACATAGAACGGATGTTAAGGGAGTCATCCATGTTCGGTAATCATTCTTTGGATCATAAGGGATTCAATTCAATCCCTAAGGGTAAGCTACCTCCAAAGTTTACCATGCCCGATATCAAATTCAAAGGTTTCGAGAATCCCCATCATCATGTTCGCAACTTCTTAGAAGCAATGACTCTTAAGAACATCCCGAAGATACTTACCACATTATCTTCCCATGGAATTTCGATACCGATGTAATGAAGTGGTATAACACGGTTGACCCATACAAGGTTGCCAAGCTGGATCGAGCTATGTAAGAAGTTCCTACATCAATACTCCTATAACATTGATTTGCCAGTCACTCTTAGAGACTTAGAATTAATAAAAAAGTTAAGAAGGAGAGCTTCACCGACTTCCTTACTAGATGGAAAGCAAAGACTGCCCACATGGTAAAGCGACCCTTCTAGAAGGACCAACTCATGATCATCGTGAAGAATCTTTATCCTAATTACAATAAGCATCTCAAGTTCCTACCAATGATGAACTTCTCAATCCTTAGTGATGCTAGCTTGCTGATAGAAGAAGAGTTATCCACCATGGCAACAAAAGTTACGACAGGGTATAGAGGTAATTATCACTCCAAACATAATAAAACCTTTAACACGAGCAATACTAACAAGGGTGCGAGATGTCAATGCCCTCAACAGATATACTGACTATACTCCTATTGATACCACTTAAACTCATGCCCTTGACTATCTCTTGGCAAAGGGAAAGATAGAATTGCCATAGATTAGAGCGAGAATTAGAAACCGCGAAACGAGTCCAAAAATTAGGTCACGGGAAAATTTTGCAAATACCATCGTGCACGAGGACACGTCACCGAATAGTGTTGGACATTCAAGAACAAACTACAAAGCATGTTTCGAAATGGCACACTCCCTTTACCTAAGGTTACCCAGAAACCAAGTAACAACAAAAATCCTTTTAACGGCACCTTAGCTATTTTCACTAAACCCACTCTACGTCGGTGGGGCCTGTCTGTCTTCATCTAAGATATTGATGAGTTTAAACGACTTCTTTGATTGCCTCCTTTAGATCCAAAAGTCCATGGGCTGTGGATAATTGATGAAGGGGATGTCTACGAAGCGAGAAGTAACGAGTGACAACAAAGGTGATGACTTCGGGGCACACCACCCTTAGAAGAGGATGACTTTTGGGGAGAAGCTAAAGGTCCAACAATCTAATTCCTTACCGGATCTGGATGACACAATGCACTTCGGGTCCACAATAGATTCAGGAAGCCCCAAAAGAGCACTGAAGCAAAAAGAAGTAGATCTAGTCCTGAAACAACTTCATAAATTAAAGGCCGATATCTCAATTTGGGAACTTATATTCACTTCTCATAAACATAAGCGAGGCTTTGATTGACGCACTCAGTAAGATCGAAGTCTTTCTTTAAACCATACAAGAGAAAGTAGTGCAATTGGTTAATAGTGGAGATGGAACCATCACCTTTGATCAAAAGGATCTCCCAAAAGAAGGCGTTGCACACAACAATGCCCTTTATTTAACCGTAAGTTGCATCAATAAGTTCGTTCCCTTAAACTTGGTCGATAATGGATCGATCATGAATGTTTGTCCCTGGAGGACTACCGGAAGGTTACGAATTACAGAGCAACAACTCTCTAGCGGTACTGTCCGTCTTCGAGCTTACAATAATTTTAATAGAATAGTCTTGGGAATAGTGACCTTGCCAATTAATATAGGGCCAGTAGAAAGGAACATCAAATTCCAAGTCCTAGATATCCTAGCTACCTTCAATTTACTCCTAGGACACCCTTGGTTACATGATCATCAAGCGAGTGCCAGTATAAACCGCTTTAGAAAGTCAAAATGATCATCAAAGGTCATGTTGTAATTGTCAACGGGGATAATCCCTGTGCTACTATAACCTCCAAGGAATTCGTGGTTGAGATCGAGTACGACGCCAATGATGAGGAACTATATGGGTTCGAGACCGTTGATGCCTTAGACAGGGATGAAGGACCTCTTAACTTCAACCCTTATGGCAACCCTATCGTCCATTCGATGCTCGGGAAGAAGGGGTACTTTCTAGGTCTTGCTACGAGGCTAAAGGGCAAACCACCTATCTTTTCACCCCTTGAACCCACTAACAACTATAACTTTGGGCTAGGCTATCAACCTACTACTAAAGAAATAACCCAAGTCAAGTGGGAAGTTCAAATTAAGAGGTCTCCACCTCACACGAGTCCATTCTATCAAGCCCTTTCCTTACTTTGAATCGATAGTTTTTAAAGGAAGGAGATGACTTTCCTTATTATGGTTTTCCTGAGCCCTACTACATCAAGGAAAAGGGCATCCTAGTACCCAGTTTGGACATATTTAGTGACTGCTATATACTTGGAGAAGGAGGCACCCTACCTCCTTGAAGAGAGCAGTCCACACCGGATCGGAACAACCTGGTCGGGAATAATCTTTTCGGTCTCATTGTTCGGACAAGAGAAGAACTTATAGGGAATTCGGTCTTGAGTACTGTCATGAGCCATGTCGCACCCGCAGTTCAATCTGTCTAAGTTCATCACTGGAGTCGTTAACGAAGGATCCAAGCATATCACTTGGATTGATAACGAGGAGGGTCACGCATTCGCCGTCGGCTTAGGAGCGCATCCCTTTCCCGAGTCTAGTGATAAGGCTTCTTCTTTGGTTATTTCTAGCTCTTTTCCTAATTATGTTATTTTTGATTTTATATCTTCGGTTTCTAAGTCCGATAAACTAGTTGCATCATTCAATAAAGTGAATCTTTCCGTTTACTCTTTGCCTCCTCTTGCTTTCAATTGTTTTGCCTCTAATGATGACCAAGAAATCCCTAAAGAACTAATAAAAGCTATGGGAGATCATGAAAATCAGTCATCAACAATAGAGGAAATAATAATAATTAATCTAGGATGAGTAGATCAACCTCGGAAGGTCGAGATCGGGAGAACTCTGGATCCGGAAGAGCGAAGTAATTTACTTCGCTCCTTACAGAGTTCATACATGTCTTTGCATATTCCTACAAAGACATGCCGGGGATAGATCCAAGTATAGCAGAACATAAAATTCCACGTTACAAAGACACTAACCCTGTTAAGTAGAAACAGAGAAGCATGAAACCCGAGTAGACACTCGAAGATAAGGAAGAAGTTAAGAAACGAGTTAGAAGTCTGGGTTCATCAAGGTAGTTCACTATTCTTAGTGGGTAGCAAATATAGTATTAGTTCTAAAGAAAGATGGCAGGGGTCCACATGTGCGTCTACTTTAGAGATCCGAATAAGGCAAGCCCCAAGGATGATTTCCCGCTGCCTCATATCGACATCCTTGTAGATAACACAGCGGGACATGCCTTGCTTTCGTTTATAGATGGCTATGTCGGGCACAATTAGATGAAGATGGGTAAAGAAGACGTAGAAAAGATGACCTTTATCACTCAATAGGGGATGTATTGTTACGTGGTGATGCCATTTGGGCTCAAGAACGCTGGTGCAACATACCAAAGGACGACTACAACACTTGTTGCATGACATGATCCATAAGGAAGCCGAGGTCTATGTTGATGGCATGATCATAAAGTCCAAAGATAAGGCAGGGCACCTACCCAGACCTAAGAAAATTCTTCTAGAGACTTAGAAAATACAACATGCATCTTAATCCTCAAAAGTGTGCCTTCGGGGTAACCTTCAACAAACTGTTAGGCTATGTTGTCGAGTCTTAGAGGAATTATAGTTGATCCATCCAAGATCAAAGTCATTTAGGAGATCCTCTCGCCAAATACGTAAAAAGAAATAAGGGGTTTCCTAGGATGTTTACAATACATATGTCGTTTCATATAAAAAATGACTATGGTTTATCAACCTATTTTCAAGAAATTGAAGAAAGTTTCGAGCCCATTTGGGATACCGAGTGCCAATAAGCATTCAAGCAGCACTACTACAAGAACCACTTTTAACGACAGGTCGTTAACGACGATTAAAAAGACAAACCGTCATGAATAATGGACCGGTGGCATTTTCGTCAATAAGCGGCATTGTTTAACACCTATGACTACGGTTCTTTCAATTGAACCGTCATAATAGGTAAAGTCTGTCAACTTTTGACTACGGTTCTATAAAAAAACCATAGTCTAAATAGACCTTTTACTAAGGTTCTTTTAATTGAACTGTAGTTAAAAGTCTAGAGTAAATTTAGAGGTACTTTTGACCATAGCTCTTTAATTGAATCATAATAAAAAAAGTCCTCATGTGAATTAATTCCACTCCCCCTCTCTCTATCTCTCCTCATTTCTCGGATCCGAAACCCCCGTGGCTCTCTCTCTCCTTCCTCACTTCATCTTCCCCCAAATTCGACTCCCCCATCCCCCTCTCTCTCACCTCATTTCACGAGATCTAAACCCCTCTCAACGGCTCTCTCTTTCCTTTCTCACATTTTCCCCCAAATTCGACTCCCCCGCTCTCTCTCCTTTCTCCTTCCTCACCAAAGATTCGCCAGCCTCGCCCTCTTACAATGGCTAACTCATCCCCCACTCTCTCTCCTCTCTCTTTCCTCACTTAAAATCTGCCAGCCTCGCCCTCCATGATCTATGCATCGTCGTTAATGCCTAAGATCCGCTGCCTCCGTTGGAAGGAGGAGAAGGACACCTTCTCGCCGAGCCCTAATTGTAGCCTCTAATTTGAACTTCGATAGCTGGTAACTGTTCTATTGTTTCTTGAATTTCTAATCCTTTCGAATCGTAGTTTCGGATCTTGTATTCATTTTCGATTTAGCTCTTGAAGCGCTAAATTTTTGCTTAATCATTGATGCTTTCTTTGTTTAGATAATAGGAGAAACCAGAAAATATGACGCTTACGAAGAGGAGATCTTTGATTACTAAGAGGAAAAGGAGAAGGTTCCCGATTTCGCAGCCACCAAAGCCAACAAAGCTGGAAAAAGTTCGTTTCCTCTTCTCTTTCTCTTTCCGATGAAATCTCTTGGATCTTCGTTGTTTGATCCGTAATTGAAGAGTTGAATGTCTCTTGGATCTCATGGTTCGTTGTTAGATGTATAATTTTCCATTGTATTGAATTCCTTGTTAGACTTGTTTTTATTCATTTGTTTTTTTCCTCTCCATTTCAACTTTTAGTTTTAGATCCGACTCATTTTTGTTCATTCATTTTTTTCCTCTCCATTTCAGCTTTTAGTTTTAGTTCCCAAATTTTCAAATTTGAAAGTGGTCTATTTTTTTAATATAGATTCGGACATAGAACGATGGTTCTTTTGAAAAGAACCGTCGTTATAAGTCTACCTATAACGATAGTTCCTTTGAAAGAACCGTTTTTATAGCCGACCTATGACTATAGTTCAAAATTGTAGTCAAAGGTGGTATATACAACGACGTTCACATACACGACGCCTAGTCGTTAAAGGTCGTTTTTAACCATATTCAAAAGTGATTTCTATAGTAGTGAAGGTTAAGGAATATCTAGCTAACCCTCCAGTGCTAGTTCCGCCCTAACCAGGGAAACCTTTACTTCTATACCTCACCATGACGGAGACAACTATGGGAGCCATGCTAGCTCAACGAGATGGAAAGGAAGAACACACGAGTTTATTACCCGAGTAAGAAATTCCTTGTTTATGAGACTAGATATACGCCATTAGAGAAGACATCATTGGCATTAGTCCGGACTACCAAGAAGCTCAAGCATTACATGTTAACCCACACGGTACATGTGGTAGCACTTATGGATCCCATTAAGTATATACTTGAGCAACCAATCATTAGCGAGCATGATAGAAAGATGGATGTCATGCTTTGTTAGAATTTGAACTCAAGTACGTCCCTCAAAAAGCGATTAAAGGAAGCGTAGTGTTAAAATTCTTAGTTGATCTGCCTATAATCGAATCGCAACCCGAACACCTTCACTTTTCGAGACGAAAATATTTTACAAGTAGAGGTGGACGTTTGCACAATGTACTTTGATGGTGCTTCCAATTAGAACGGCTTTGGAGTAGGGATTCTTGAAGTGTCACCGGAGGGAGCACATACTCCCATTTTACTCAAATTGGATTTCGAGGTCACCAACAACGTCTGTAGAGTACGAGGCATGCATCACTAGACTTGAAGTTGTTATAGAGATTGGGGTCAAGAACATTAGGGTTTTTGGTGACTCCAGTTTGATCATTAATTAGATTTTGCGAAAATGGAAGGTACATAATGAAGCCTTGGCACTCTACCAAGCATATCCGATAGAACTTTCAAAACATTTTGAGAACATTTCTTTCACCTACCTTCTTAGGGATGATAAACAATTCGTGGATGTGTTAGCTAAATTAGCATCCATGATTAATATCCCTAATGGCATTAATTCAATGCTTGTTCACATAGAGAGAGCGGAGTTAGCCGAGTGCACGTCTACACTTTGGAAGTGTCTAATATTGACCAAACCAATTGGTATCATGACATTTATCGGTATTTGGATAAGTAAGAATACCCGTTGGACTCCACACCTAGAGCCCAATGAGCCATCGGGATGTTGGCCGCCCAATTCTTTATTAATCAAGGCCAACTATACAAGAAAACTAGCATTGGGATTAGCTTACTTTGTATCAACCAACATGAAGCAAAGCGCATCATGGACGAGATTCATGGTGGGGAGTGTGGACCCCACATGAAGGGTAAGATGTTGGTTCAGAAAATTCGGTGACTTGGTTATTACTCGGTCAATCATGGCAGTGACTGCCATGAGTTTGTTAGAAAATGCCATAGTGTCAAGTTTATACAAATTTATAACAGTAACCATCCTCATTTTTCATAACATTAGCACCCCTGGCCATTCTCGGTAAGGGGAATAGATATTATCGGTAAAGTGACCCCTAAAGGAACATGTGGTCATGAATTTGTGTTAGTAGAAATTGACTACTTCACCAAATGGGTAGAGGTTGTGTCTTATGCAACCTTAACATCAAAATAGGTAGCTAAGTTCCTAACCCGAAATATCATTTTCCTTTAAGGGGTGCCCAACGAGCTAATTAGTGACCATGGAAGTCATTTTAAGAAGGAGATAGCAGACTTGTTAGATAAATATAAGATTAAGCACCATAAGTCTTCTCCTTATCGTCCTCGAACCAATGGAGCGATCGAGGCCGCCAACAAGAACATTCGTAAAATAGTGGAGAAGATGGTCGTCAATTATAAGGATTGACTCGATAAGCTACCTTTTGTGTTATGGGGCTATCGAACATCTATAAGTACTTCTACAGGAGTAACACCTTACTCCATAGTTTATGGCATGGAAGCATTCTTTCTAATAGAAATTTCCATTTCCTTGTTAAGGATAATTGCTGAAAGTCGGATCCTAGAAGTTAGGTGAGCCGAAGCACGATACGAAGAGTTAGTACTGATTGATGAGAGGGGCCTCAACGCCATACACAGTGTCCAAATATATCAAGCACGTATATCAAGGGTATTCAACAAAAGAGTAAAGCCTCGAAACCTACAAATTAGAGGTTTGGTTCTTAAAGAGATTTTAGCATCAATTCGGGATCCATGAGGGAAGTTTAGGCGTAATTGGCTAGGCCTATTTGTGCTTAATAAGATACTGCCAGGCAGAGCGAGTGAAACTAACTAATTTAGATGGTGAAGAAACCTTTCAATACACAAACTTGGATCGGTTGAAAATATACTACGTTTAGCATGACCCGGACGATGGGCCAAGCTCGACCCAATTAGGCTATGCCGTGGCAAGCGTCGGCATCCGAGCGAGACAATGGTGGGCTGGTCGGGCCAAAATATTCCTCTTTTAATTCTTAACTCGTAATTCATTTTTTTACCGTCCAATTATATGGTTTCCTTATTTATTGGTTAGTGGTAAGTATTATGCTAGACTTTTACATTTTAAGTCGCTCACCTGGAGGTAAAAAATAACTGGACCACTTAATTGGACTCGCCCTTAAAATATTGATTAAAATAAAAAAGTAAAGTACGTAAGCGAACTGCCTAATTAATAAGAGGTAAGCCTACTACTTACCAAAATACATAGCTAATAAATGGGAAATAAATACAAGCACACTACTTGTGAAAAAATAAATTTGTTCTAAAGAGGCAAAACTAATCCTCCTTTTCTTTTATTCTTTCCTGAACTATATCTAGAAATCTAAGCCCCGGTCTATCTTTACTTTCTTTCCTTTGGGTCACTGAACTTAGCCCCATCATCATGGGTATGCTTCTTCAGCTCCTCAATTCTTCGGGTCCTCTTTTCTTCAGCTTCTTTGGCTCCAGTTTCTCTTGACGAATACATTCAGCTACCCGAGGGTTTACGTCACGAATTTGGAGAGGTGTAGTAGCGGGGACAATTTCGGCAGGATCTATCTCTAGCTTTTAATGCCTTACGCCATTGGGGATCCACTTATATTATTCATTCCAAATAATAGGCGAGATACACCGAGTAGTTGGTTTGCTTGCGAGTGTCGGTAATCTAGGCGAGTTCATCTAGTATTCGAGGCCATGGCTTCGTCCACCTAGAGTTGCAAAATCCTTCAAACAAGTCGAAGGTAGCGGGCCGGATACAATCCAATAGAAGCACTATTACTCTCTTCACATTTGTCGCAACACACGGTTAGGGAAGTCATAGGTGCTGCTTTCTAGGCCTAGCGAGGCATACACATGGATGTTGCAAGGTATGTGTCCTAAATTGGGACACTTTCCGAGTGTAGGATATACCATTTAATTTTGTTACTATGATTCCTGAGGTACTCATTCCACCGAAAGCGGGGTGATCGGTTCACCGTCTCTTCCCGCTTTCGCCGACGTAAGTATATCGCTAAGTACGCATCAATATTTGCATGAGCTTGGATTAGCTTAAGGTGCTCCATTAACTAGATGTGTACATCACACATATAAAAAAAGTTTCCTGCACGAGTCAAGATTCAACTTTTTAGGTCCAATAGGAGCAAAATAGAAGAAGAAAAAAAACAAAGAACGAAAAAAGTGAGAGGAGTGAAAAGAGAGACTTTCGGAGTAAACCGGAGGCGACTTAGACTCGGTTGCGTCGGATCGCCGCCCTGTGGCTAGCATCGCCTACCGGCCTACACCGTCCGGTCTCGTCTCGCTATTATTTTCTTACTTACAACAACGGGGGCTCCTAGCAACGTCTTCCTTAGAGTTTGCCTTGACCCGATCTAAACCTATGATCGTCTCGAGAACTATTAGTGGTGTTAAGGAACAAGTAATTCTCTAACTTCTTAACTAAACTCAGCGAGTGCCGCCGGCATCATATCCCCGTGGCCACCTACCAACAACAATTCACCTATTAGGTAGGTGATAATTGCTTGACGTCTAGGGATAATGATAGCCTCCGAATATGCATACATGTGTTGGTAGTGCTTCATCGGGTTCATCAAATTCACTCGATTTCCACGTAATTCACCCTAGATTCTTATTGCTTAGTTTCGGTAGGTACTTGTAAGTCTTGCGCATATTTTCGAAGACTTGGGCAAGACAGGTTTTGAACGCCTTTGGATGCCCGAGTATAGCATCAAATTCTTTATGCAAGGGCACAATTCCTTATCCCTAAACCCGAAGACGTGGTGGTGAGGATCCCAAAAGGCCACAACAGCCCTTAAGAAAGTCCAATAGACTTTTACCTAGCGAATACTAAATAATGTAGTGAACTTATAATTTAACAACCCTAATCTTTTAGTATTTCTCATCTCATGCATCCACTAAGATAGGTCAATCATGAAGTTCATCTTTTTAGAAGAGAATGGAAGGCACTTGGGTATTTCTATATGATTCGTAGAAGATTTTACGTAAGACACGTTTTTAAGCATCGCCGTGGATCCTATTTATAGGAGTTTTCTGGAGCTTTAGACTCCTATTGCACCTTAATTACTGCAACTCTCCGGAACCCTAGTTTTCACGGGCGGCGGTGCCGGCCACCACCCTGGTCCGACCGATTTGCATTTTTTGCGAGCCCAAGCACTCCTTAGGCCATAATTTTTTTTTTTCACCCCAACCCATTGCGTGCGCGCCATATTGTTATTTTGAACCAAGCACTTAAGATTCCCTTTTTTCTTTTTATTATTTTCTTTTGCGGGGAATAGGGGCTAGTGCAAAATGTTTTTCGATTTGTCTTTATAATTTTCCCTAAGTTTTTTACATCATGTTAAATAAAAGAATGTATTTTTAGAAATTGAGTCATCTTGCATTCCATCCCATTGGATATGAGTCGCACCATTAAAAATAACTATTAAACAAACAATAGCACCTTACAAGGGATTCTCTAATCATCGACATCGAAACCGGGAAAGGATTCTCTAATCATCGCCATCGAAGCATCATCGAAGATGTAATTCCCAAAGTCCTCCAAGATAGATGTGGAGAATCGGCCTTCTCCACCACCTTGATAAGCACTAGCTCCGTGGTCCCAAGATTGGGATGCTCCATGAGACAGTCCAGTATAAGAAGCTCGAGGGAAATGAAGAGGATTTCCATGACGATCGAAAGGTTGAAGAGGCAAGATATCCGGACTTTCCTCATAAAAGTTGGGCCCCGCACCGAAGCACTAAGCCCGGAGGTGCTAGGCCCCGCTTCGGACGTACTCCGACGATGTGTATGCCACGATGAACTCCGGGAAGTACCTGCCCTGGATGGACCACCGGAAGGCGCTTGTTGGTTAGATTGATGGGTTTGTGCTCCCGATCCACCAACTCCGCCAATGAAGATGCTCTAGATCACCGCCTTTACACAAAATGAAGGAGCAATTAACACATTTACTAAAAGCTTAATAAAGTTAGTACTCTACTAACTAAAGACTTACCGGAAAGTTGGGAAAGTTCTCCCAGTGAGGAAATCTCGGATTCCCTTAAGCGCGGATTGAAGGTTAATGGACATGGTTCGTGATTGTTCTCGGTCGCACTACAAAATTTATTTAATGGTATCAGCAAAAATTCTTTTAGCATACAACTAAAAGTAAAGAGCATGAAACTCTTACCCCTCTCCAATTCCTAGGGAAATGATGCCCAACACATTCTTGTTCAAGAATTTTAGGAAATCTCACATAAAAGGAGATTCCCCAAGTTAAGTAACGTCCACGTCGAGGGTTGGCATGTGAATATCCATCGGGGTAAGCTACCAAAAGATGAAGTTAATTTCCATGCAAGAAATTCAACTACGCAGAGGAGAGGAAGAAGTAGGAACTCACCAATTGAGTCATGATCCGCCCTGTATGATGAGCATAGGATATATTAAATTCAAGAGTGAGGTATAAGCACTACTACAGGAACCACTTTTAATGATGATTAAAAAGACAAACCGCCATAAAAAATGGACCGATGGCATTTTTATAAATAACGAGCATTGCTTAACACATATGACGATGGTTTTTTCTATGAACCGTCGTCATATGTATTGCTGAAAACATTTAATGATGGTTCTCTTAAAGAACCATCGTCATCTGTGACATTTGACAACGGTTTTATGAAAGAAACATCATCATATGTTTTTCGGATGCAATCTTAGAAACGCAAGAACATACCTGCTGTTCCATGCCCACTTACATGTGCTCTCTACTCTCGGTCTTATCACTTTCTATAGTTTCTCTCCTCCACTACTACCTCGGATCTAGAATTCGTAGCTTCCTCACCAATCGACTTGAATTGGTAAGCCCACTTACATCCTCGCCGTTGTAGTTTCCTCTCGTCTCTTTTATGGTTCTTAGGTATGAATCCCTATCCTCTCTTATTTTTCGCTTTAAGTTATTTACAAAATGTGTTATAGTTAAATGTTGAATGTATTTGAGGTAATTATGTGAATGTTGAGAATGTGGGTAATGTTTGAGATTGTTGAAATGCTGAATATTGAGAATGTGGGTAACATTTGCTTAGTTTATTAAGTTGAAAATTCGTATGACATCAATGGATACTTTCTCTACACAAAGAGCCATGACAATAGGAGCACATCGCAAAACAGTAGGGTTAAATTGGAGGCTCATGCACTTCATGTTTCCAGCTCTAAAAACAAAAATCTCGTTGTAGAAAATGTCATATTACAAAGTTGTTGAGGAAATATAGGAGCTAGACTATGTTGACTTCCGTGAGCCGCTTTTTGGTGCAAATGGGTTGACGATAACAACGAGTGTCCGAGTTCATGAGATGTGATTCACGATGGTCAATCTTAAAAGAGAAGGGCTTAAAGGGGATTAATTCGTTATGGCATCCCAAGCAAGACAAGTGTTCTATGTTGAGGACCCGGCCTATGATAAGTGGTTTATGGTTCTTCAAGGGAATAGGCACGTTGCTGGTAGGGATGGTGAAGATGTGTGTGATTTTGCTAAGGAGACCCTGACCTTCTCCTTGGGAATGCCTGTCGAAAATAAGGATCTCAAATTTGAAGATTTGTATTTAAAGGTTCACCATCAAGAGGGTATATATATTGAAGATAAGTCTAAAGGAGGGGGAAAAAGGCATAAACCATATAATTATATCAACTCGATAAGAACATTAATTTTATTCCGGATGATATCCAATATTGTTGCTTGTTTTAGAAACTTCACTTGCTATTCATTATTTTTAACTTGTAGTATTCGTGTAACATATCATTGTTCAATAAGGATGAAAATAAGGACTAAGTTTTCCAATGGAAGGGTAGAAGATCATCATTCAATGAGGGCCATCGTTCGGGTAATGTTTCTTGTGGATAATTGTTGTTTAACACTTTTCTCGGTTTTGGTTACTATCTCCCACTTAATGTTTTCCTTAGTTTTTATGTTGTCCATCTCTACCCCTTCACAAACTCCAATTAGGAAAAATAAGGACTAAACTCTCCAATGGTAGGGTAGAAGATCATCATTCGATGAGGGTCAAAAGGACTAAGCTTTTTCAGTTAATGTTTGTTGTGGATATTTCTTGTGGATAATTATTGCTTAAAGCTTTTCTCGGCTTTGGTTGATAATCTCAGCTCCCGCTTAATGTTTTCCTCAACGTTTATGTTGTCCACCTCTACCCTTTAATGAACTCCATGCAAGCTATACATTAGAGGAGCATCACTTTGGGATAATGACAAAACAAATAGAGATTGTTGTCGAGATGAACTCTTTGTGTATTCCGTTTTTAGTACTTATGTCAAAAAATCCATCTCTTGAAACATTGTGGTTTAAATGATTTCAATATTTATATCAAATGGTTCATCTCTATTTGCCTAAAGTGATGCTTTTTAGTAGATTGAGTGCTTGTCTTTAGGGCTATATTGCTTGCTTGGAGTTCATTCGCAGGTAGAGTGGAAAGTAAATATGATGTATATATATATATTGTCCAGGCTACCTCTGCAATAACTCCAAGCAAGCAATATCGTCATAAAGACAATCACATAACTAAATCCACTACAAAAGCATCACTTTGGGTAAATAGAGATTTTCCATGGCATAAAAACATTAAAATCAGTTTATACCGTAAAGTTTTAAGATGAGAGATGAACTTTTTCACATAAATACTGAAAGAAGAGTACTCTTTGTATTATATTTCACATCATTCTAATATATTCTCGTGCTGGAACTTATTGTGAAATATGGTATTGTCTTGTCGATCTTATTAAAGATAGAACTTGTTGTGGTTGTAGTAATGTGGGAAATTTTTTTAATATTTTAGAACAATTTAGGCTCGTTGGTCATTCTTGTGTAAGTTGTGATGTATTTTGTAGTGTATTTTGTACGGAGGGTACGGAAAAAAAACTATATATAAAAAAATTCATACCTATGACGACAGTTCTTACATTAGAACCGTCGTCAAATGCCTCTACTTACCTATGACAACGATTCTTACATTAGAATTGTCGTCATATGCCCCTGCCTAAAACATTTTGGAATTTCGTGCAAGACCTATGAGGACGGTTCGATGTATGAACCGTCGTCATAGGTCCATGTATCTTTTAGAAAACCGTCATCATAAAGTGACCTATGGCTACGGTTTTCCATATGAAGCATCATCATATAAGGACCTATTACTACGGTTTTAAACCGTTGTAAAAGATGCTACATACAACGACGACCACATTGGCGACGCCGGTTAATCTTAGTTAAATGTGATTTTTAACCGTAGTTAAAAGTGGTTCCTGTAGTAGTGAAGGATACTCGATGGTAGCAATGGCTTGCTCTTTTTGAGGAAGAGAGCGAAGGTAGAACATGGTTTGACATGGATCAACTAGAACAAACGGAGGCCATGTGTTAACCCGAATTTGAGGTGTGACCCTTTCACCTAGGTACCAGCAAAACCCAAAAGGACCTTCAAACTAGATCCTCTTTTCACTCAACTCCCGTGCAATGATTACACTTGGAGGGAGATTGAGTTGGGCCTAAAGATGAAAATTGGCCTGCACGTACAAGAGTTATCAAGAAATAAACAAACACGAATGAAAGGTAACAAGAAAATGGAAATAAACCGTGCATAGCCAAAGCCGGCATCCACCACAGCAGATCCCATAGGGTCCATCATAGGCGAGTGTGGGCAAGGGTAGCCAACAAATTAGTGCAATAAAATTTTTTCTACGCATACTTACGTGGTCAATTTTTGAGCTTAAAGACACATACCAAGGTGACACGGCTAAGTGTTGATCTCAAGAAGTGTATACCATATATTGTCGGTTGACAAAGATAGATCCTAGCCAATGACATGGAAGCCAAAGACACGAGATGATTCGTTAAACCAGGAGAAAGATGCGGGAAGTATTCATACAATCATGGCTATATTTCGTAAAATAAGTCAAATTTTTATCCACACAAGATAGAAATGTATTGGGAATACATGAAGAATTAGAGCATACCTCAATGACCTTCCATAAACCGCACAACGACAGATAATTGGTCGAGTTCGTCTTAGGTTTTGTGTGTTGCACACCAGCACGAGAGACCCATAACGAGGCAAGTGTATCTAGGAGCACCCTAGTTTAGCTCCTTTATTTTATTACGGTCCGGTAAGTTCACCAAATAGTGAACATGAACCTTAGAGGCTTGGTCGGAAAAGAGCACCATATTCAATACGAGCACTAGTACGATCCGAACTTGATGTTGTGGAGAATGTTGATTCCAAAACCTAAAATCCTCAAAAGCCTCGAAAAGAATGGTATACATATAGAAGTTTTCTTGAGGAAAACTATCAGCTACAGGGCCAAAAAGATGACCAAGATAACCATGGTCTTTATACAAATTCCAATCATAAGCTAGAGGCTCCCCGAGAACCCAAACCGGACAAAACAACAAAATCAAAAGAAGTTATGGACATTTTCCCGAAGGGAAGGTGGAAAGTGTTGGTGGTATCCCAAAAGTGCTCACTAATGGCCCTAATGGGATCCCTTTCCCTTTTATCACAAAGGTGGTTCAAAGCAAGGAAAATAGGACCGAACCCAAGTATTGTGCATGACATCTTCGAGAGGCTAGCTCATTTTTCGGCATTTTTCCATGAACTTGGGTACAACTCCACTAGTTCGAATTGAGCCCTTTTGCAATGAAAAAATCCAACAAGATTTTAGTTGAAGAATTACTCTAAATGAGCAACGGAAGAATTTTAAGCCAACTAGCTTACCAAAAGGGTAATAGTAAGGGAAGAATCGTGATTTTCAGCTTCCACCAAGGGATCGTTCGGGTTCCATTCGTTTTATGGATGCCATTCCCGTTCGAGGAAGTTGTCTTGGACAAGTTTTTCAGTTCTTGACCTCCTTGTAGGAGGAGCTTTTCTCCTAGACATTTTGAAGAAAAGACTTTGAAAACCAACTAGTTTTCAAGAAGAGCAAAGTGAGAAAGCACAAGAGCAAGACAAGAATGCAAGAGAAGGAGTACGTATGCAAAATAAACACACCAAGCACCTTTATTATAGGCCCATTCGGTCAAGCCAGCCAAGCACAAAAGACAAGAGTTAAAAAAGGCAAGGGAGACCAAGGGAATCCGGCAGAGCATACCGGGGCTAGGCTTGCCAAAGGCTAACCGGTGCAGGCCACGAAGCACCATAGTGTCCCATTGACGACAACTTTGCAGCCCTAGCTGGTAACCTATCTTGTGGAGTCCCATAAGCCGTGGCATGTGACTTCTTGACACCTCATACATGCAAGTGAGATCTCTTGGACCCACCAATCAGCTTTTTTATAATAGATTTTCAATATGGTTTCAAATGAATTATTCAGGTAAAATAATAAATTTTTGTCAATTGATTATCCACTTACAAGCATGTTAGTCGATCAAATTATTTAGCCAAGCTTCGGATCAATAAAGGACCGAAGTTTCAAGCATCAAAACCCACCCAGCTTTAGGCTTTGATCAAGTCAAGCTTAGGACCCCCTTACCGAACTTTAGAACGCATGCATTGCGATCAAGTCCAGGCCTCTTTCCGGAGTTCGGGTTCGACAACAACCAATTTCGGATAGTCCACAACAATCGGTATAAAAATCATTACACGAGATTGAGGTAAGTATTCTTTAGTGTCTATTTTGACTTTTCGTCTTTTAGACTCGGTCAAAGTGGGCACTAACTGTAGACATCTAAAAAGTGTCGTCCCTTATCTCATTTAATTCCGTTTTTATTTTGTCTCGCCCGATGTTGAAATCCTAAGTCCTGTTTGAGGATTTGGATCACGGACTGTGTTTGATTGGTGCGACGAAAGCCACTAAACCTCAAAGAACCCCTAGCACCACATAAATAGCTTTTTTCCTTAGGTCGATCCAAAAATCCCCTTTTCTTTCGGACGATCCAAGATCGGGCCAAGCCTTCGGAGACAACGGAGTCCAAGTGCTATGTATCAAAAAATTCCAAGTCTAGAATAGCACATTTTACTTTTGTCCAATCGGACACGGAGTCGAAGACCCGAAGACGACGTTAAAACGTTGCATTTCATGATCACGAGCATCAAAGTGCTGCGTTTAAGCTTCAAGACAATCCACTTGAGACTAGAAGCTTTTCCCCTCAAAATGACATCGTCACCGAGTGCCTGCAACCCCGGATATTTTAAGTGGAACGCTGCACTTTGGCTTGGAGACTCCCTTTTCAAGCACACTAAGGCGTGAAACCATAGGCATACTTAGGTGGCCGGCGCCCCGACCAGTATTCTATCTAGTTTTATCCCCTTTTATCAAGTTCAATCTTCCGATTTTTGGCCTCGGTTTTCTTTCGGCTATTTTGGACGGCAAGTCGAGAGGAACCCTAGGTCATTTATGATATAGGGCTCTTCCTATAAATAGTGAGCATTGGCTCTCATTTCCATACGGCCTTCTCCTATGCGTAATCGTCGTAGAAAGCTAATCACAACATTCATACCTTACCGTTACCCCGCCAAAAAGCATCCTCAAATACTCCTCTTTTCTACACGTCGCCGTTGAGTTTTTGCAAAGAGCTAAAGAATATTCAATTATTCTGATCATTGGGCATTCATTTAACCGATCTTTCCTATTCCTTTCAAACTCACCTCTTCAAAACTCATAAAAGAGCCCTTTTTTCTTGGATTTGCATCAAGAGATCAAACATGAAGATCCAGCATCATCGGGTAGGACAACCTAAGGGGAAGGATTCGACCTTCAAATGGATTATTTATTTATTTTATGTTTTATTTATCACTTTGCGTATTGTGGATCAAGGTTGTATCGTATTTTAATTCATTCCCGCCCGATGTAATCCTTTTACTTTCTCGCTTTTCTTTTCTTTCTGGTTTTGTTTTTGTTACCGCTTTCTTTTACTATATTTGGTTGCTTTAATTTCGGTTAGCATGTTGCCGTATGCTTGTGTTTTTTATATTATTTAGATTCACTACTTGAACTAGTAATGGTCGTCTCCGGACGGGCGGAATGGAAGGGTTTATCCCTACGTTTCATACCACTATAACAAATCACTACTTGTGCCATAGAAGATTTCAGTAGCACAAGTTTGAAATTCCTGTGGCTATGCCATTTGGCCATAGGAATTTCCGACATGAGCCTCGTGGCGAAGTGATTATGACAATGTTGTTGCCATAGAAAAATGACTATTGTGGCTATAGAAAAAGGATGGCCATGGAAATATTTGTGGCAATGTGCTTTCTTTAGCCACAGAATACCTGTGGCAAGTCCGCTTCTTAGCACGGTAGCGACTCATGGAATATATGTTATCTCGTGGCAAGGCTTCTTATAGGCACGATAGCAACCTCGTGGCATGCTATACGTTATCCCGTGGAAGTCTAATTCTAGGCACGATAACGACTTGTGGCATACTATATGTTATAACCACAAGAGAAATCAGGGCAAGTTTATTTATAGCCATGAGAGCACCTGTGGAATGCTATTTAGTTCAAGCACAAAAGTACACATGACGTCGTAGCTATGACAATCTCATAATTCATAAATAAAGATATTAGTAACATAATCACAAGCATGAAGCTACTCGCCAAATCAACATCTTAATAAATTTAGTGATGTGATCTATTCATTATATAATAACAAAATATATCCATTAATATGTTCAAATATTCAAAACAATCCCCAAATATAGACATAATATGAAACTCATTTTCAATCTAAATTCAATTAACCGAAGCCCTTCGTAATTTAAACATTAATAAATCATCCTTAAAAAATAAATATGTGTAAGATGTCCGACTCCAACTTCACAAGATGCTTGACATTGATCAATACTATCTTATAAAACATGAACATAAACATAGAAAAATTAGTATCTTTTAGAAAACCAAATTTGATGCGATTTAATAAATTATCACCGAAATGTGAGATTCTTATCAAAATCAAAGGCATGTAAGTTAATCTCCTCCCCCCGGTAGGGACCAAAATCTCCTTTATTCTTCTTCCCTCATATGTCCTTTCTTATTTATGTAGAATATTGACATAACCAGTTTCATCAATAATAGGTTAACCCCTTAAAAAGAATTCGATCACCTCCTAATCCAAAGCTATGGCTAAAATAGCTTGAATTGGAAATCACTAAAGTGATCATTATATTTATATTTCTTTTTCTTCTTTAAATCTACATTCACTTTGATAAGCCATCGCCAAATGGATCAAATGAGACCGAACCCCTTTCTTCTATGTTTAGGTAAGAGAGATGACCGAGACGGGCAAGAAAGGGCTTATGAAAAGACAACATTATCGGTAAAAGGATAGGCTCCAAAAGGGATGGAGTAAGAGATAAAATTCGATTAGGGTAAGCAAGTATGGGATGTTCTTTCTAGAGAGTGACAAATGATTGGATCTTGCTTTCTAATAAAAACCATAGTAAGGCACAAGGGAGTGAGTGGAGTCAGCCACTATATGGCACCAGAGAGGGATTTTTCAAAGCACATATAGGAGCTCTACCACAATATAATTTTTGCTATTGAGAAAGCACTATCAAAGTCGCCGACCCAATATTAATGTATGGGGCAGAGAACGACCACTAAAATTAAATTGCTCGTGATATAGAGGAGTTAATGGTGAAAAGTTAAGGGGTAGAAGGCATGTGAAAGTAAAAGACAAGGGGCAGAGTACAAAAAAGATGAATGTACTTTCACGCTGATAGGAATTAGGGTTATTCTCATTATATATGTCATGTCTAATCCATCAATGGAGTGCCATAAGATGCTTTACCCAGAGGATCATTCATGGTGAAGATCCCTAGCATTTGGTCAAGTTTAATTACAACACTCCAAAAAATTTTCCAACATAAGAAGCCATGGGTACTATTCTATAAAAATGAAATCGGCATATAATTTTATTTATATAAAAGACATGGATTGATATGGATTTTTCCAACCGTATTGTCGTCATCTCACTTCTTCTAATGAATAAGATAGCACACCAAAATAAGTGTTTAGACATCAATTCAATTATCCAAAAGCACCGCTAGTCTTAAGATAAGGTAATCAAACATTATAATATCTCAAAACATACACTTAAGATAGTACTTAGTAGTAGAAGTCAAAAACAATGCAAGCAACATAGTCATAGAAAATAACACACAAAGCAAAGTAGTTTGTAAGTCTCCCTCCTCCAAAGGTCAACTAAGCATCATCATTATCATCATCCTTCATTCAATGCCAAATGGTAATAATCAACACGATTTACTACAATTATCATAATAAAAATAAGGAACAATTAACACCCTCAATGAGGTCATTGTGGGAACCATAAAATATAGAACAAAAGAAAAAAAAGAGAATTAAAATATAGAATAAGAAAATCGAGTAATTGAGACGTCTCACGAAAAGGACAACAATGAGGAAGAAGCTTGAAGAGGAGGAAGAAGGAAAAGAAGGAGGCGGAAGAGGAAAAGGCGGAGAAATTACCAAAAGCAAGCAACAAAAATTTTCTTGCTAACTACAAGTGTACTCTTTGATCTTTAATAAAGGTGGTAGGAGGTTTAAAATTCCAAATTTTATTGAGGGTGGAAAACAAATGGAAGTTCTTATTGCGCATTAGTGTATGTATTTTCAAGCAAATATGTTTCTTTTATCTTGTTAGGAAGAAAGATCAATGATTTGGTCCAAATTCAAGTACAGTATCTTTTAATTTGAGTGAAGACTCGGACTCTATACTTACACATTTTCCGAGTTCTATCCAGGAATCGGTATAAGATCTCCTCTCTTATAGGGTTTTAACTTCAAGTCATTCCATGCGCCTTAGAAACTTTTCCGAGTGATATAGCATTTATTCCGAGTGTTCTAGAAATTATTTCATATGTCTTTGTGTGACTCGACCGACTTAGAAAGCATACTTGTACTAACTCGCTTCCGGGTTACTCAACACTCGTAATTATTGCATGTTCAAACACTCATATAAATAAACATAAACTCGAGTCCGACTTCATGTTCAATGTTAATTTTCTATTCCAAGTCAGCTTGTGTTGTTTGAACATTGTTTTAGATCAAGTTCGTTCACTCGATATTCTTTATCTAACTTGATTCTCTTTTAGATCGACTCGGATGGAATTTTGAGTATAATGGATATTAGACTCGGAAAATTCCATTCCTTTTCTAACTCGGATAATTAGTCATTTAATTATCTTAATTATATCATTATCTCGTGTCTAACCTTGGACTAAAGTATTTTATACTTTGAGAAGCAAATTGATTTGCTTTTGTAAGTTATCCAAACGAGGCTATCCTATTTTTTACCGCAAAAGTAACCAGACTTCAAAAACGTCAAATCACCAAGCAGACAAGGTCAGTTTCCACCTCCGACCTAGCCCCGCACTAATCGTGTCGGGATTGTCTCGTTTCCAAAACTGGAAATGTGCAACACTAAGCTCAACCGTGGTTTTCACCTTATTTTTCAAGACACCACCAAGTGGTTTTGGGACTTCCAAAGGAGTCAAGAACCGTTACTCAACGTTCATATCTCAACGGTTATTTTCCGAGTGACTCGTAAAATCCTTTACAACGGTCACAAAGGACCTCGAGTCGGAAGATGGACACAACGGTTAAGCTGCTTGGTCATCTATATATGAAGCCAACATTCAAGACTTGAAGATTGCCGAATCTATTGTTAATACACATACTCGGAACGAAGTCATTGTATTCATTCTCAATCTTCTACGTACAACTCCAATTCCGTATTTCATAACTTTCCGAGTTATAAGGTCTTGTACTCGATTACAAACACATTCTTTCTTACTCTCTAAGGTCCCTTGACCGAGCTGTAAGGGTTAACTCAGCTCAGCTTGTCCCTAACCGTAATGGTGATCTCGGTTAGGAAGTACTAGATTAGATAAGGTAATTTATGAGTCTAGGAAAAACTTGTAAGGAGTTGTCTAAGGGAGCAACTCAGAGTTAAGTCAGTCTACGGTACTTTGTGGACTCAAAATAGTGGATTCGACTTCGTGTTTGGATTAGCACGGTCCGTGATTTTCTCGCCCCAGGAGGGTTTCCACGTACTTTCCGAGTTATTACTTTTCCGAGTACATTCTAGACTCAAATAGTTTCAAAATTCTGTTTAATCTGTTTCATCACTGCTATCTGAATTCCGAGTTTATGCTTTTCGAGCGTATCCTTACCGCTCACTCACATCAGATCCTTATTTGTTTTAATTTTCAAGTAAGTTTCCTCATCACCCTATTCACCCCCTCTAGGGTGATATATACTCTCCAAGAACAAACCTTCAATTGGTATCGAGCCTAATCTTTCGAAAGGATCTAACCATCCAAAGCTTTAAAGATCAAATGGCTTAGAACAATGGAGAATTCGATGAAGCATGATCTTCCAGCCAGACCACCAAAGTTCAAAGGATCTAACTTTGTGCACTCGGAAGAAACTCACGGAATGTTTCCTGCTAGATCATGTGGAACATCATACAAGAAGGAAACTACCTTCCCATGAAGACAATAGAAACAAGACTCGTGCGCAAGATCAAGGCAGAGTACACCACCGAGGAAGCACGAAGTTCAAAAAGAACTTTAAGGCAATGAACATTCCGATGTGCGCCATCAGCTCGGAAGAATACAACCGAGTGTCCGCTCGTGACACAGCCAAAGAAGTGTGGGACACACTGGTCAACACTTATGAAGGTACAAGTCGAGTCGGACAACGAAGATAAGCCAATATCTTCATAAATATGAGCTATTCAAGATGGAGCCGAAGAAAACATCACTCGGATGTTCATTCGATTTACAGAGATTACCAACAATCTCAAATCTCTTGGTAAAAAGATTTCCCACGAGGAAATGTGCGGAAAGATACTCGGATGCCTACCCAAGCAAAGATGGGGTCCCAAAGTGACAGACTATCGAAGAGGCTTAGAACTTGTCTCTACCGAAGCCGGACGAACTTATTGGGAAGCTTCTCACCCATGAGATCCACCTGGAAGAGGAGGACGTAGAGGTAAGCACCAAAAAGAACGTTGCGGCTGAAAGCCTCGTAAACCGAGAGAAACAGATCCGAGTTCCTCCGACTCGAAGAGGATCCCATGGCACTTATTACTAGAGGTTTTAAGAGAATGATGAAGCACAAGAGATGGGATAAGAAGCCAAAAGAAGAGTTCTATAAGAAAGACAAAAAGGATAGAAAAGGTAAAAACTCTTCCCCTTCAAAGTTATCTTTGACTAAGAACTCTGGATGTTTTGAATGTGGCAGCAAGGAACACATAGTCAATGACTCGTCCCAAGAGAAAAAGGGACAGAAGGAAGAAAAAGGCTATGATGGCCACATGGAGTGACGAGGACTCATCGGAAGATGACGAGGACTCGGATGACTCAAAGTGTCTAATGGCACTTTCCGACTCGAATCGGAAACGAGTCGGACTCATATCAATCGGACAATGAGGAAGCAAATCCTCAAGAGGTAATTGAATACTTCCTCAAATTCTCCAAAGTTGATTTAGCTAAGTATATCTTCACTTTGGAAGAGAAGTCCAATTCGATTCTTCTCATTTTAGAGAACAACTTGAGTCAATTTCTTCGAGAGCATTTCTTTAAAAAATGAGTTGGAAAACCGAGACTTACACTCGAGAGAACTCAAGACTAGTGCTCAATCCAATGAGGCTGAGTCCGAGTTACTCGTAAAAGAAAATGAGCAGACTAAAACAAAAGCTCAATGAGTCTCAAGATCTTGTTTTAAAGTTTACTCGAGGTCGGAAAAACCTTGATATGCTCTTAGGATCTCAATGCGTCTCCTTCGTAAAAGAAGGTCTTGGTTTTAACAAAGAGGAGGAATCAAATTCCTACTCGGAACTTTTCAAAAAGGATTCCAAAACTGTAAAGTTCAGGAAGGCTGAGCATGGTTCCATTCATAAAAATGAAAGGAGGACTCGAGCTCAAACCAGCTTACAAAAGAAAACCATTTCCTCCGGTTTATAAAAAACGTTTTTCATGAAAAAGAGACACGGACTCAGTTCTCTAAACGGAAGACTCAAAATTAGACCAAACCCAAAGTCATTCAAATCAGGTTCCGAAAAACCTTCTTCCTAAGAAAAAGGACCACAAGTAAAGGGTGTTACTAGGTTCGTTAGAGGAAGTGAGAAGGGTTAGGTTGTTTTCTCTTTACAGTGCCACTCGGAAAAGATCAAAAGGACATTGGTACCTGTACACTCGGATGCTCACATTTGGAGATGACAAGTAAAGGCAAGATAATTGGGATAGGCAAGGTTGGAAAGGAAGGCAATCCGGTCAGCCCAAGTATACCTTGTCAAAAGATTAAATTACAACCTCGCTTAGCATTTCTCAATTGTGTGATAAAGGTCAAGAGGTAAGATTCACTCGGACTAAGCTGTTACATTTCCGATGATACCACCAAGAAAATCAAGCTCTCAGATTAGGCAAGGTTAGCCTCGCATACTATTAAGTAACCGGCATCCCATGGCTTAGTCGGAGGATTGCCTAATTGTGCTTTCAAGAAAGACAAAGTTTGTGAAGCTTGCATAAAAGGGAAACAAGTCGGATCATCATTCAAATCCTCGAAGATAGTTTCCACATCCAAGGTGCTTGAATTGCTACATATGAACTTATGTGGTGAAATTCCTATTAAGAGCCTCGGAGGTAAATCATATGTACTTGTTATTGTTGATGACTACTCATGATTTATCCGGCTGTGTTTTCTCAAGCGCAAAAATGAAGCATTTAAAGAGTTCAGCTAGCTCTACGTAAAGATCCAAGTTAACACCGCAAATTACACCTTGAACAAATGCCTCATCGGACCCATTCTGAAGAAAACATCTTACGAGCTCTATAAAGGGAAGAAACCCAATATCTCATATTTCAAACCTTTTGGATGTAAATGTTTTGTTCACAACAATGGTAAGGATCACTCGACTAAGTTTGATGCTCGGTCGGATGAAGGTATTTCTCCGGGTTATTCTTCTCATAGTAAAGCTTATCGCATTTTCAATTAAAGAACTAACAAAGTGGAAGAAAGCATCCACATTGTGTTTGATGAGCTTGAACGGGAAAAACCAAGTGAGTCAACATTCTCAAACCTAAAGCTCAACGAAGTGATGATCATGATGAAAACAAGCCTATCAAAAATCAAACCCAACCAACTCGGAATGAAGTCACTCGTAACTTAGTGACTCGGAATGAGACAACTCAAGAACCTCGCTCGGAATGATGAAGGACAAACCGATGAACAAGTTCACTCGGAACAAACTTCGAAGATCAATCAATTCAGCCTACAGATCTGGTGAATCGGAGAACAGGTAGAGCATTCAAGTATGCTTCTAGTCATCCACTAGAAAACATATTATCCGATATTAACAAGTGGGGTAAGAACTCGTTCCTCTCTTCGGAATCTATGTGCATTCACTACATTCATTTCATTAACTCGAACCTAAAAATGCACTAAAGGCCCTAAGTGAACCTGAATGGGTAGAGGCCATGCACGAGGAACTCAATCAATTCGACGAAACCAAGTCCGGACTCCGACCAAACGACCTTATGACCACCCAGTCATAAGAACCAAATGGGTCTTCAAAAACAAACTGGATGAAGATGGGTTGGTAGTCGAAACAAGGCTAAACTTATGGCTCAAGGTTACAATCGGGAAGAAGGGATTGATTGTGGGGAAACTTTTGCACCTGTTGCTGAATTGAAGTCATTAGAATCTCGTTAGCATTTGCATCTAACATGAATATCAAGTTATATCAAATGGATGTTAAGTGTGCTTTTCTCAATGGTTTTATCGAAGAGGAAGTCTATGTTGAGCAAGCCCTCGGATTTGAAAACTCGGAATTTCCAAATCATGTTTTCAAACTTCAAAAGCTCTTTATGGTCTTAAACAAACTTGCAGAGCTTAGTATGAAAGACTGAGCAATTTCTTGGTTCAAAATAATTTTAGAAGAGGTCAGATCGACAAGACTCTCTTTATAAAAACTAAGGGGAACGATTTCCTTATCGCTCGGATATATGTTGATGACATAATTTTTGGAGCTACTAATGAAATTCTATGTCGAGATTTTTCTCAGTTAATGAGACAGGAATTTCAAATGAGTATGATGGGAGAACTCAATTTCTTCCTTGGTCTACAAATCAAGCAAGACAGAATTGAATCTATGTCCATAAATCAAAGTACGCCAAGGAGCTGCTGAAAAAGTATAAACTTCAAGATGCGAAGCATGCAAGCAACACCTATGAGCAAGTAGCTTGAAACTCGGACTCGGACGATAAAGATAAAGCAATAGATCGAAACTCTATCGAGGTATGATTGGATCTTTGTTATATCTTACTTGCAGTGAGACCGGATATAATGTTTAGTGTCTGTCTATGCGCAAGATTCTAAGCTAATCCAAAAGAATCATATCTCACTACGGTGAAGAGAATATTCGGATATCTTGCAGGGACTCGGAATTTAGGTCTATGGTACTCCGGAGACTCGAACCGACTATCACTCGGATACTCGGATGCCGATTACGCTGGATACAAAGTTGATAGAAAAAGCACTTCGAGGGCATGCCGATTTCTCGGGTCAATCCTTAATATCTTGGCACTCAAAGAAGCAAAACTCAGTAGTTCTATCAACTGCCGAAGCTGAGTATATTACAACTGGAGCATGTTGTGCTCGGATTTTATGGATAAAGCAACACTTAAAAGATCTTGGACTTTCTTTCAAATCGGTGCTAATCAAGTGTGATAATCGAGTGCAATCAGCATCACCAAAAATCCAATTCAAGCACTCAAAGACGAAACACATTGAGGTCGGTATCATTTCTTAAGAGACCATTCCGAGAAAGGTGATATTGAACTCGAATTCATTCCTATAAATCTTCAATTAGCTGATATCTTTACTAAGCCACCGAGTGAGGATCGGCTTTGCTTCATTAGGAATGAGCTTGGTATGTTAAATGCATAATTATGTGTTTTCTATGTGAAAATCTCATTGCATGATTATGTGTTATGTGTTTACAATTCGTTAATAACCACTAGTTAAGTTGATTCAATGATACTGAGCTGATAGTTATTATTTATTTCCGGTTTCGAGTCACTCGAAACCTAGCTGGTCGACTTAGACTTTGAGAAAAACGGACATCAATCTTTTGAAATCATCTCTAGACAAGTGGAGAATTTCGGAATTTATTTTCAAAATCTTTCTTTTCTCTCTCTCTCTCTCTTGCGCCATGATCAAACAACTAGCCGTTGGGAAACAAACCGCTGGAATTCTAACCGTTGAAAAAAGAAGCTGTCACACCTGGCTCGAGGTGACTCGCTGAAAGAGATGAGTCGAACGGATATCGAAGGACGTTTATTTTTCTTATAAATAGCGCTTATTCTCCTTCATTTCTTTACTTTACTCTATGCTCACTCTCTCTCTCGAAATCAAATCCTCGTGACCACGATCTCGGTGACTAAAAGCAACACTCGGCGTTCTCAAGCTTCATGAAGAACATCTCCAAGTAAGCTCTGTTGCTCTCAATCTCATTCTTCTTCGCTTTTTCCTTTTATCTTCACTTTCTTCAAGTCTTCTTCTCTTCTACTCTCTCTTAAGCTTACCTACTCTCTCTTTTCACATCAAAATGCTGAAAAGAGGTTCTCATCCCGATTTTCTTAGTTCTACCACAAAGAAACCCCGCACCAAAAGTCAAGAAGGCCCCTCAAATTCTAAACTTCATGTCACCCAAGCATCTTGTGCTGGATGATAAATTCTTCCCAACCATAAAATTTTCATGGTTGCCTCACATACAAGTGGACCGGGGTCTACAATTTTCTTTGTTTCAGCGAGTTCATATATCCTAAACTCGTTTTTGAGTTCTACACACATCTTTCCAGCTCCGAAGGTATTCTCACCTCCGGAGTTCGTAACATAACTGTTGGAATCAATACTTCCCTTCTCCATCGTCCTGTTCAAAGTATCCTCTCTCTTCTTAAACAACAATCCAATTCCTTTCAATGAAGTCGGTGACGACTTCTTTGAAAGTAGGCCAAAGAGTTCCCCGGGTCACGCAAGAACTTTTCGTGACCCAACTAAAGTCGAAGCTCGTCTTCGTGTTTCTTGCCGATGAGAACTTTCTTCTCACATCACTCTAGCAAGGAGAATCCCAACTCCAAGCACCTCAAAGCACTCTTTGATATATTCGATGGCTACGAAGTAGACCTCTTTACTCGCTATTATTGAGCAAATGGCAAGTGTGCCATCTCAAACTCGTAACAAGAAGAACACCCCTCTCTCTTTCGGTGCTCTTCTCACTCTCATATTTAAACAATTCAAAGTTCCTCTTCCCTCGATTTGACCGCAGCTTCGAGGCTGCCATTGTAGTTGGCAAAAAGGAACTTCGGGGTACGGATACCAGGAAATCGAACCTGGTCTCCGGGTTCACAGCTCGAGCCGAGGCCACCTTCTCTCGCATCGGACTTAGAAAGACACCCCTCTTTCTCTTCCCGCTTCACTTGGTGGTGCCTCTACCTCAGGCGCTTCTAAAAGTCTCTCTTCCATTTTGTCCTCTACTTTCATGGACAAAATCTCCTCTCGTGGCCTTGGAACTCAAGGACCTCCTCCGGTCATTCAAGACTGTCTTCCAGAGTGTATGACCATCAACCGGAAAATCGCCCAATCCCAACTCCGAGTGCAACAGGATGTGCTCCTCGAGATAAAGGCTCTGGTGAAGGAGCAGAGGGAGCCGATCGAGCTTCTTTAAGAGAGACGATCGAAGGCAACTCAAGATCAAGGAGACTCGGACACTTCGAGGAATCCTCGAGCCCCGCCAAGTCCTCATCCGACAGAGGAAAGAATGAAGAAGAAGATCAAGAAGAAGCGTAAGAGCTCGCGGCTGATATAGCTCTTTCCGAGCATGGTGAGCCGAAGGCCAAGGAGACCAAGAAGGACAAGGAGCAATAATTGAGGGTCCGGGTACCCCTAAAGCACAACCGAAGTCATTAGCTCAAACAGCGAGCTCGAGTGGGTCGAAGAACCCGCTGATCAAGGACAGTCAGCAGCAGGTCAATCCGAGCACACCCCTCCAGTCGTTCGGTTCCAAGAGGACGAGCTTCTAGACAACCTAGTTCTGGGTCAGCCACTCGAACTAAGCCAATGCCAAAGATCCCCGTACTCCCTCCGCCGTGCTCAAGCACATCGTCAAGATCTTCGCACCACTCGTCCTTCCTCCTCAACTCGGACTAACCCATCCCCTCCTTAATTTCTTAGTCTTTTATTTACTGTGTTTTATTTTTTTTTGTCTAGACATCAAATATGTACTTCTTGTTGTATTATTCCCATTTTATTTTTTTTTTTTGTCTAGATAGAAAACATTTGTTGTCTTGTTTAGGGGAGTCTCTCTCTCACCTTGTGTAAATATTTCTTTCCGTTAAATTAATCAAGTACTGCATTTCATTAATAATCTGAAGTTTCTTGCTCGATATGTTATTTACAGACAATGAATCCATATGCTTTTGCTCTATTTCTTACTCGATATGATAGCTCTTGCTATGGAATCTTAAGTTATTTTCCGAGTAAATTTGCAATATCACTTACAAACTTTCTGTCTAAGTATGGAATGCCTTTCATCAAAAAGGGGAGATTGAAGACTCGGACTCTATACTTACACATTTTCCGAGTTCCATCCAGGAATCGGGTATAAGATCTCCTCTCTTATAGGGTTTTGACTTCAAGTCATTCCATGCACCTTAGAAACTTTCTCGAGTGATATAACATTTATTTTGAGTGTTCTAGAAATTATTTCATGTCTTTGTGTGACTCGATCGACTCAAAAGGCATACTTGTACTAACTCAGTCCGGGTTACACAACACTCGAATTATTGCATGCTCAAACACTCGTATTCACAAACATAAACTCAGGTCTAACTTCATGTTCCAGGAATTACAATGTTAATTTTCTATTCCAAGTCGCCTTGTGTTGTTTGAACTTTGTTTTAGATCAAGTTCGTTCACTCGATATTCTTTATCTAACTTGATTCTCTTTTACACTAACTCGGATGGAATTTTGAGTATCATGGATATTGGACTCGGAAAATTTCATTCCTTTTCTAACTCGGATAATTAGTCATTTAATTATCTTAATTATATCATTATCTCGTGTCTAACCTTGGACAAAAGTATTTTATACTTTGAGAAGCAAATTGGTTTGCTTTTGTAGGTTATTCAAACGAGGCTATCCTATTTTTATTGCAAAAGTAACCGGCTTCAAAAACGTCAAATCACCAGCAGACAAGGCTTTCTCCACCTTTGACCTAGCCCCGCACAATCGTGTCGAGATTGTCTCGTTTCCAAAACTGGAAATCTGTAACACTAAGCTCAACGGTGGTTTTCACCTTATTTTTCAAGATACCACCAAGTGGTTTTGGGACTTCAAAGGAGTTAAGAACCGTTGCTCAACGTTCATATCTCAACGGTTATTTTCCGAGTGACTCGGAAAATCCTTTACAACGGTCACAAAGGACCTCGAGTCGAAGATGGACACAACGGCTAAGCTGCTTGGTCATCTATATATAGAAGCCAACTTTCAAGACTTGAAGATTGCCAAATCTATTGTTACACGTACTTGAACGAAGTCATTGTATTCATTCTCAATCGTCTACTTAGAACTCCAATTCCGTATTTCATAACTTTCCGAGTTGTAAGGTCTTGTACTCGGTTACAAACACGTTCTTTCTTACTCTCTAAGTAAGGTCCCTTGACCGAGCTATAAGGGTTAACTCAGCTCAGTTGTCCCTAACTCGTAAGGGTGATCTCGGTTGGGAAGTATTAGATTAGATAAGGTAATTTCGAGTCTAGGAAAAACTTGTAAGGAGTTGTCTAAGGGAGCAACTCGAGTTAAGTCGATCTACGATATTTTGTGGACTCAAAATAGCGGATTCGACTTCGTGCTTGGATTAGCACAGTCCGTGGTTTTCTGCCCCATGAGGGTTTCCACGTACTTTCCGAGTTATTACTTTTCCGAGTACATTCTAGACTAAGACAGCTTCGAACCTGTTTAATCTGTTTCCTCACTCGAATTCCGAGTTTATGCTTTTCCGAGCGTATCCTTGTCGCTCACTCACATCGGATCCTTATTTGTTTTAATTTTCAAACAAGTTTCCTCATCATCCTATTCACCCCCTCCTCTTCTAGGGTGATTTATACTCTCCAAGAGCAAACCTTCATTGAGTTTGATTCTAAACCTTGTAATTTCAATCAGTTTTACTTCTATTTAGGTTATACTAAAGTTTAGTTCAAATTTAGTTTTGCAACATTCTAGTTCGAGTTAAAGGCCAACACAAAGCAGGTTATCCCTTTTTATTAAGGAAGCAACTATTAGCCATCATATTTCACTCCTTTTGTAAATTATGATATGTAAAGATCTAGACTGAGTTGTATTCCACACAAAAAGTACACTTTTATTAGATTAGGAGTCTTCCAAAATAATGTTGCATGACAACTCATAATCCCAAAATAGATGAGTTTAGATGCCAGGAGAGGATGAGAGCTCTAAAAAACAAGATTTCATAGTAACTTTTCTCATTGATTTGAGATTCCATCTACCCATGTTATCGGGAAGTCCTTCATGAAGACCTTACTAAGCAGACTAAATAAGCAAGCTACCTAATATGCAATCATTATCACCATATAGGATGGCATTTGAAACAAAGATTAGGATCAACACCTTTAGAAATCTACTCAGAATGCCGTAACTTATGTTGGAAATGTAGAGAGTGGAAGATAAGAGAACATCATCGAGCATTTGTTGTGCAACTATGCAATCACTAACATTAAAGGCAATATGAAGCCATACTCAATCCCACCTTAAAGTGATAAAATTTTGCATGACACATACCATATATACCATTAAGCCCCCTATATACCATTAAGCCTCGTTAGAATCTGATAACACCATATCTGGTTTTGACCACTTTCTTCCTTATCTTATCTCTTATTCGTGAAGCCCCCATGGCCATTTACCTAACACAATCTCATCGAAGATAATAATGTCTACACATTTAGTTGAAAGTTTGTTGACAATGTCCCATTTGATCAGGTGATATTTGAAATCATCCCTTAAACACCCCCACGGAAAAAACTCCTTTGAATAGCCTAACTAGCTTGCAATTGCGCAAGGACTAAGAAAAGAGTCGAAAAGTATGTCAAGATGCTAAAAATTACGCTTTTGATGAGAGTGAACCCCCCACCCCTTCAAAAAAATCAACAAAGAAAGATATTCAATTTTCTAACCACAAATTCTTCTCCTCAACCTTTACACCCAAAGGAAGTCGTAAGTATGATAATATACAAGATCCCAACCCAAAACTCAAAATGATGTGAGCAATTCGGTATTATCCGCGTCCCCTAACTTACCGGATAACTTTTTGACAATTTAATTCTCAAACCTAACACTTCCTCCAACCCCCAAGAATATAATGAAGACTAATAATTTGCTCACACATCTTGTCACAAAATTTTATAATTGCATTTATAAAACAAAGGTGAGAATTTTATAGTGGGGTATTAGAAAAAATAAAACAAAATTACGGAATTTTCAGCTTTTGCATTCGCCAATTTCACCAATTTCCTGTTTCTCTCCTCTACCATCACCATGCGTGCATTGCATATATTCTCATGCTAAATAAATTAAATATATTCTTGAGTTGAAGGAACACAATTACTAATTGTACCAATGCAACTACTTATCTCAAGCCACAATCACCATTCATCCCTCGAATACTTACTAAGACTACATTGAGCTAGTTAGTTCTCTTAGATTACATGATTTGTCTTTGTAGTATAATCATTTAACAGTTAGATAAAATTAGTTCTATCATTAGTGATAGTTTTGTAACTATTTAAAATTTTAGCCATTGAATAGATGGATTGAAAATATTTGTAGTCCTTCATAGAGGGTTATTTACTCATTTTATATTCTTTGTATTATATGGTCTTATAAATGTGTTTGTGTCCTGTATTTCTTTTAGCATCTTGATTTAAACTACAAAGCTCTAAATTAAAGTAATTAGAACAGCATCAATTTGAGTTAAAAATATGATAGTGATTAACTACCTTTATCGGCTCCCTTAGAAGCATATATGCATTTGTTTCCTTGCTTGCATTTATTTGTTCGTTGCTTTTTTATTTTAACTCTACTATTGTAATTGGTATAACTAGAAAAGAGATGGATGCAAAGATGGCTTTGGAATTCTCGCTTTCCGAGGCTGATCGTAGTTGGTCATTTATCAAAAATTGATGGAACTAGGAAATTTTGGACTAGATTGTTTTCTATTGGTCATTTGGAATATTGTTCAATTCCCGGGTTAAAGCTGCTTTGGGTTTGGGCTAAAATCAGGTTAACTTGTTTTGAATAGTAGTTTGCGGAATTGTTGTATCAAGAGACACTCTCAAACCCCGAGATTTTTTCCAAAATTCTTTGAAACCATATAAACAAGCAGGTTTGAAACATGTACATTTTCGAAGGAATTTAGACCAACGGACTACATTTAAAAGCATTTAACAAGGAAAAGGAGCTGGTAAAATTAGATATTAAAGCCTGCCAAGAAAATGAGGGAAACAATGCCTCAGACTGTCCCGAACCCTTTCTTAGATATTTCGCTCATTTGACACCCCAATTACACGGATGCTCTAAAAATAAATAAGTCTTGTTCATATGAAAAATCGGATTTTCAAAGCAAGAAGTAGATCATTCAAAGCTTTACAGAGCAAAAACCCAAAAATTTGCAGTTCAACTCATCACAAACCGATTTTCACTAATACTAGGATATAACTCAAAATTTCAAATGTCAAGTAAAGAACAATAACATCATAAAAACATTCAGCACAGCAACACGAATTTTGATGATACCTGGATGAGCAAATACAAAAGCTGGATCGAGGGGTTCCAAGCAAAGGTTCAATTTTCAAAGTGAGAGAGTGAGAGACAGAATGAAGCTCACGAATTTGCTCCTCGGATCTAGCATGAACAAATTATATTACAATTAAGCACCACAAAATAGAAACTACATAAATCCAGCAAAGGTTGATGAAGAAAACCACCTTACGAAGCGAGTAGAAATCTAGTAGAAATTGTAACTCAGCTTTTGACAATGCTTCAAAATACATAAACAAATCTAGTACAAACCTGAAATTGCACCGATGAGGAATGAATTGAGAATGAAGTAGAGCAAGATCGATGAAATGAATGAGTGAATCTTGGAAAGAAAGAGTACTGGGAATCGGAGGCTACATTGGCATACTTGGATGAGCAAGATTGGTAAGAATGAGTGCCGGTGACGAAGAGAAAGGACGCCGATGATGGAGGGGACGATCGCTGGTGACCAAGAGGATTGAGGCGGAGGCTAGCAAGCAATGACAGAGTATTGGGGTGAAGAGTTTTAGGGATTGCGAGAGTAAAGGGATTGACGAGAGGCTAGCATTCACTCCCTTTTTCATTTAAACCCGCATAAAAATTTAGCATCGGATGAAATATCCGATCGTAGTAGAATCGGAAATGAAAGTATGACACGAAAATCCGACTTTATTAGCGTCGGATAAATTATCCGACTCTAAAATTAGACGCTAATCGCATCTGTTTTTTATTCCGATGCAAATAGAGTCTTTTGAAGCATCCAACGCTAAATACGTTACTATTAGCGTAAGCGCTTTTGGTAGTCGCTAAATTCGGGCGTTAACAGTGAGTTATTTTGTAGCGTATTTAGAAGTTCGTAATACAAATCACATAAACAAACCAAAATGGTGGCTAAAACATAACTAACCAACATACACGGGGTTCTTTCCTCGTTATGTTCTATCTAAGAATCACAATAAGCACCACAATAATAACTTCTTGACCTTTATTTGAGATCGGACCCATAATTCACAACATGAATTAGGTAAGAGGAACATATGGATAAACCGAAAGCAAAGCAACAAGCATGAATACTCTATACACCGACATGCACAATGAGATTGGACCCCCAACATGCAAATTTCACACAAACAAATTGCCGACTCTCACTACCTACTGCAAGCCATATCTTTTCTAATTTAAATCAGAAAATTAATAGTGAGAGTGAAAGTAAGAAATTACCCACATTCGATTTCCAAGTGACACTTCCGTTTAGTTTTGGGCTCAATTTAATAGGAATTCTATATTCGTTTTGCTTCCGAGTCCTTTTGCCAACCAAATACTACACTTCTCACTACCCATTTTCCTTCACCACGATGGTTGTCGAAGAAGGTATCTCTCATGACCCTCACTCGCTCTCTGTTTCCATCTTGCCCAAACCGGCCAACATTCAGCCTCCGGCTGCCCTTCGTGGTCGCCATGGCACTCCCTAGTGGTAGCGAGTGGTAGCAGTGGCAGCTGTGGAGGTGAAGGGTGGTAGTTGTGGGGTTTGGCCAAGGCACTTCAGCTCCTTTCTCTCTCTCGCAGGCGCTTAAGTAGGAGCCAAGCTTATTGGCTAATCTCTTGGTCGCAAACGGCAGGACAACAAGAAAACCTAGTAGTCGTCATCGCCCCGCCGCTCGCTATCCCTCTCACTTCCCTCTCTCTCTCTCCCTCTCTCTTGCGTTGTGGTTCACCTAGGAGGTTATTGGGCTCCTTTGCCCCTCCTCTTGGTCTCAAGTGACTAACTAGTGGCCCCGAAGCCTCCGTCGCTGTCCTCTTCAACCTAAATCCAATTCTCGGTTCTAAGACCGATGGCGTTATTTTAGCCGTTTTTCGTCTTAGTTTTTACATACTAGAATTTTGTCAAATGTATAAAATATGACTTAACAAATTCCCTCACACTTAGACTTTGGACATCCTCGTGCAAAGAAATCTAAAACTCGACCTAAAATTAGGCTTTCTTATAAAGATATACATAAAACATAAAATATATACTAGGGTTGCCTTATTTGCAAAACAGTTTGATGAAAATTTATCTTTCCCGAGTAGGTGAAAAACTAAACATTTCATTCTAATCAGAGAGTTTATTCATCAGCCTCACAATATTTCTTTTATTTAAGCAACAGTAAAAAATTATACATCTTTTCAAATATGTACATTCCGGTCAAGAGGTCTAAAATGTTTTAGGATGGAAAGAATTAAGGTGCGGTATGGTTATAGAGACACTCGAATCACCGGATAACTCACTAAATCGATAATAAACTTGTTTTGCAAAACTCTTTTTGTTTTCTTTTTTTTTCTTTTTTATTTTTTTACTCCATTCAAGCACATATTTGAGGCCCATATAGGGTCTTAGAAATATAACACTCCCTATCTCCCACTCACCCAAATAGAGGTGCTGGGGTTAATACTTTTTTTTTTTTTTTTGTTAGTATGGTTCGAGCCATTGATTGGCCCAAAAGGGGCATAACTCTCCTAGCATCTGTTACTCCATTCATAAGGCTCAACTTGAGCCCTAAACTTAAGAGGGAAATGGTGCCGAGCCACCAACTACGACCCATGTTGGCGGATCGAAGACTCGATACACTCGCTCAACGCATTTCTGAGTTACATTACATGAATAAGGAATAACCATCTCGTATTTATAGAGTTTTGATTCCAAAGCATTCTCTCGTGTTTTAGAAACTTGTCTCGAATGAAATGGTATCTTCTCTAAGTACTACAATTTGCACATCATGTGTTTATTGTGCTTCTTTAAGTGACTCGAAAACCGATTCTTTGTTCCGAGTCCAAGCATCACTCGCATTTATCGCAGATTGAGTGGACTAGTGTTTCACCTTCTCTCACTCGGAATCCGCCTTCGATTATAAGCTCTATTTCATTAGAGTCAGTACCTCTAGTCTGTTTCATACTTAGTCTATATCAAGTTATCTCACTCGATATTCGTTACTTATCTTGATCTATCGCTTAGACTAAGTCATATGGAACTTTGAGTTATAGAGTTATTAGACTCGGAAAATTCCACTTCTCTTCGACTCGGATAATTAGTTGATTAATTATGATAATTATTTTATTATCTCGTGACTAATCATGGACCAAAGTATTTCATACTTTGAGAACCAAAATCGCTTTACTTTTGTAGGTTATTCAAACGAGGATACACTTTTCAAATCACAAAAGTAACCGGCTTCAAAACTTCAAATCACCAAGCAGACATGGCTTTTCACCTTCTCTCGCTCCAGTCCCGGAAGATAGTGTCGAGCCGTCTGTTTCCAAATTTGGAAAACTGAGACACCAAGCTTAACAGTGGTTTTTACCTTATCTCTCAAGACACCGCTAGTAGTTTTGGGACTTCCAAGAGAGTTAAACCGTTGTCCAACGTTCACATTACAACGGATACTTTCGAGTGACTCGAAAGCTTCTATCAACAGATCACAGAGGACTCTCAGTCAGCGAGATGAAGTTAACGGCTACTGTGCCTGGTCATCTATAAATAGAAGCCACTTCACAAGACTTGAAGATTGCCGAACTTATTGTTAATATACATACTTGAGCAAAGTCTTTGTATTCATTCTCAATCTTCTACTTACAACTCCTATTCTCGTAACTCATTACCTTCCGAGTTGTAAGGTCTTATACTAAGTTACAAACTCTTTCTTACTTTCTTTGTAAGATCCCTTGACTAAGCTCGTAAAGGTGAACTCAGCTTAAGTTGTCCCTAGCTGTAAGGGTTATCTCAGCTAGGAAGTACTAGATCGGATAAGGGAATTTCTGAGTCTAGGAAAACTTGTCAAGAGTTATCTAAGGGAGCAACTCAGGTTCGGTCAGTTCACGGTATTTTGTGGACTCAAAATAGTGGATTTGACTTCGTGTCCGGATTGACACGGTCCATAGTTTTCTCGCCCCAGGAGGGTTTCCACGTAATCTCTAAGTGTTTACTTTCCGAGTTCATTCTAGACTCAGACTCGTCTTAAAGCATTTGCTTTTCTTGCCATTTCTATCTATTCGGTCTTTCCGAGTCTTTACTTTTCCGACTCGTTTTGACTCGAACCGCATTCTGTATTTTACCCGGCAAAAGAGTGTGAATTTTCACAAGATCTCTTCCTCACCCTATTCACCCCCTTCTCTTGGGTGACTCGGACTCTCCCCGAGCAAACCTTCACGGACTAACTTTTTTTTCTTTTTTTTTAAAGGCAAGACAAGAAAAATCAAATTTTCAATGAGTTATTCTGCTAAGTTCGGTAGTCTAGGTGAACGGTTTAAGTCAATTTATCGCCTCTATCACGATCATATAACATGATCAAATTGACAGAAAAATTATGATTGTCACTAATTGAAGAAATATATGAGGATCATCTCAAACAACTCTGAATGACAATTAACATGTTCACATTTCTCACTTACAAAGGGAAAGAAAAACTATAAACAGAAAAATTTAAGCAAGTTAACCTAGCATATATTCATGTTCATGCATTTCTTCACAAGAAAGACACTAATTTTTTTATAAATTTTTAAATTTTTTTCAAAAATAAGATAAAAATAAATGCACAAAATTAAAATGCAGGATGCACTCCCCACACTTAATTTATGCATTGTCCCTAATGCATGCAAAATAAAAATAAGAATAAAATTAAAGTAAAAATTATAGAAACTTCCCTAAAAATGTTGGGTTGCCTCCCAACTAGCGCCTTTGTTTACCGTCTTTGGCTCGACATCTACAGCATAAGGATCATTTAATTGCATTTTCCACACTAAACAGATCTAGTCTCCTGCATACTTGCAATTAGCGAGAAATTTGTTTTGGAAAAGAGCAGATGTATTCTCCCCCACACTTATCTTTTTGTTCCTTTTCAATTTTTAATTTGTCCGTGAATAGATCTTTAAGAAACTTAGTATAACGAGGTTCCCGTTTCATGGTATCTAGAAGAGAAATGTTGATTTCTAACTTCCTAGATATTTCTATGATATTTTCAATTGCCTCGTCTATCTTAGGAGTTGTGCTTATCAATCTACTAGGAAAAGGTGGGATAGGCTTGTAAAGATCTTTCTTATTTTCACATATTTCCTTAGCATTAGAGGCGTCATCTTTGTTTTGGTCAAGTTCAGATTTCTTGACCTCTAATTCTGGCTCTACCTCTATGTTTTTCTTGGGTTCCTCTAACTCTTTCCCACTATTAAGTGTTATGACACTCACATTTTCTTTTGGATCTTGGAAAGGTTGAGATTGCATTTGGGCTTGCAGGTTACTAATTATGGTATCGTTGGCAGTCTGTCTCTCTTGAACCTGCTTAATGGTCATCTCTAAGCTTTGGAACCTAAGGTCGAGTCTACTTTTTCTTGTCATCTCATCTTCTTAATGATTTGCTCTAAAAGATTATTAGTTTTGTCCTAAGCAATGGATTGATCAAATTCTAGGGAGTGTTCTTCAAATCCATACCTAAGGTTAGAGTAGTCACTCCATTCTTCATAAGTGTTCGAGAATGGGTTATGGTTCATTTGACCTTGGTTGGAAAAAATAGCATTCACATGCCCTCTTTGTTGTGTAGGGCATGAATTAGCAACATGACCCTCTAAACGTCAAATACTACAAACTACTGCTTCTTCTCTGTGGACCAATTTGTTCAACATAACTGTAATTTAGAACAATTGAGTCTCTATAGACGGACCTAAATTGAACTCATTAACATTCCTAAATTGGGTATCTCCAATTCCAAATTGTTGAGTATTTTGGGCCATAACATTAAACAATTCTCTAGCCTGAGTTAGACTCTTATTAAACAAGACCCTTCCACAAGCAACATCTACCATATTTTATCTATTGGAAATAAACCTTCATAAAAATATTGAATCAATAAATGCTCGAAATTTGATTTTGGGGACAACTAACACATAATTTATTTAAACGCTCCCACTATTAAGAAAAAGTCTCCTCAGTCATCTATTTAATGCCACAAATTTCCTTTCTAATTGACCCTATCCTAGATGCAGGAAAAAACTTCTCTAAAAATGCTTTATGAACTTGGGTCCATGTAGTGAATGTTGCGGGGGTAGGTAATAAAATCAATCTTTAGCCTTATACTGATGTGAAAAGGGGAAGGATCTAAACTTAATTTGGTTTTGGGTGATTCCCTCAAGTTGTATAGTGGAACATGTCATAATAAACTCATTGATATGACGATATGGGTCCTCACTAGGCAGTCCATGAAATTTAGGTAACATATTTAAAAATCCGAACTTCAATTTTAGTTGTCGGTCCAATGCAGAATATAAGATAGGTAGAAGTTGTGTATCCAAGTTAATTGTAGCAAGTTCACGTACAGTAATCTTCTCAATAATTTCAGAACTTACAGAAACAAAATTAGAAACACTTACTTGGCTTTCAACTTCGTCAAATGTATGCTCCTTGTTAAAATTAAAGAAAAACACTAAAAAAAGTCACAAAGAAGTAATAAAAGTAGTAAATCTAAATGAGATAAAAACTAACAACTATTATTTTCTTTCCCAGACAACGGCGCCAAAATTTATTAGCTTGTTATACGAATACAAATTAAACCACTACTTAGGCTTATAATAAACAATATAGCATAGGGAAGTAGGGATCGAATCCACAAGGAAAGATATAATAAATATGTAAGCTTAAATCTAATTAAATTTACTACTCTTTAAAACAAAATAGAAAATATAAACTAGTCAAGTAATAGCTATAGATCACAGAAAATTATCCACTAATAAATAAATAATTTATACAGAATATAAAAACTGTAATAACCCAAAAATATTTTTGTATATTTTTTGAATAATTAAAACAGAAGATTAAAGCAGAAAATAAACAAATTCTAAAACAGAAAATTAAATAAGTAAACTTTTGCACTAAATTAATTATGAAAATAAATACTAAAATTACCTAGAATATATACACTAATTTTCTAGACCTAACCAGACCCTAAAAATATAAAAATAAAATTTAAAATTGAATTTACGAAATTATTTAACTAAAAACCTACAGTAATTAAATTCAATAATTAAATCTGAAAAATTATCAAATTAATTCCAAAAATTCTAAAATTTAATCACATCAAACTAGGACTCTATCTAAACCCTAAAAGAAGGATAAAGACAAAAAATAATTAAATAAAATATTTTAAAACTAATTTCTAACAAAAAAATCAAAAATAATAAAAGCTGACAGAAAAATAATATGAAAATTAAAATATATAAAGACTCAAAATTAAATTAAACTAAAATTCCTAAAACTAAGACTGTTATTTAGAGGGTTTAACGAAATTAATAATAAAAGATTGTAACTTTGTAAATAAAAATTATTAAACTAAAGAAAACTACTGAAAAGCAAACAAATATTATCAAAGATATCAAATTTATGAAAAAAAAACACTTAGTATAATGTATATCCACCATGCAAATTATTATTTATCATCAACACACAAATTGATCTAGCCATGAGCTAAACTGTGGAAGACAACCACTAACAGATCTTCCCCATTTTTCCTCGGTTATTAGTTTACTTAGGCCTAGCCCTAATATAAACGCTACTAATATTGATAACCCTCACACTAGCACTAGAATTTAATCAAATTAGAGCATTAAGTATTAGAAAAACATCATCTAGCAGCTAGTAACCAATCTACTAGCAAATTGATTTAAAAAGGATCTATGATAATTTCGTAACTAAAAGAGATGAATATAAGCCATCCATGATTAACTAGGGTGATACTTATGTCTAAAAGATCAAGCGATTACGTACTTAAACCCTTTAAACTATCATATGATTTTATATAAAACTAATTAGCTTGTACTCCAATTAATTAGACATAAAATCATAAACATTAAAATCAAATTATCATAGAATCACGGATAAAATCAATAAGACAATAATGATCGAAACGTTGTTTCAAAATAACTAATTTAACATGATTTCAAATAGATTATACTAAGTATAAAAACTACTCACATATAATATAATTTGGGACACATAAACTAAATAAAAATATCATATTTAATATTAAACTAACAATAAAAATTCAATCTTTACTACTAAAAATTTACAATACTAAATGATACCGCCAATCTAAATTTATTCGGATGCGAACGGCGATGTTGATGACGAGTAAGAGCGTAGGTGATGATGAAGTGGATTGATGATGATGATGATGTTGAGGTTAATAAGGGGAGGTATTGCAGCAACGAAAAGAACAACGTGAATATGATAATTGTGAGGCTGGTGGTGATAATTTATTTAAAGGAGATAGTGTGATAGAAAGTACATTGATGATAATTAGTGATGATGATAATGAGTGATTATAGAGAGGTAAGAGGTGACGTGAGATAAGCTGTGATGCAACAAGAGGTGAACAGAAGTTGGGTTTTTGATTGGTAACAGCGTAAGGTTGCCCGTGAGGGGATGGGTCCTTTTATGGTGATCCGTTTCCTTCTCTTCCAAGTTTCCTTCTTCTCATGCAACTCGAGGAGGAGTCTTAGTGGGTTTAGGAGTATGATTATCTTCACTCTTCTCTTCAAATTAAGATTTTGTAAAATAAAATATCATAAAATAAATATTTTATGACGCATTATTTTTATGGACCGACTTCATATCTTTTCTTGGACGCTTGTCGGTAGCTAAAAACTCACTTTTAACATCTTTTCTTTTCTTCCCCACTTTATTTGATAATTACCTATAAATCGACAAAATATGATAAATTAGATAAAATAAACTATATAATATAAACTAAATAACTACTAAAAATATGTATAAAGTACGACTTAACAGGAAGACATGTATCTTCTTATACACTATGCCCATAGGACACAACATCCTCTTTGCCTTATTTGTATGGTTGGAAAGTACATTGTCTTCCGAGAGTATATCTTTGAGCACACTTAGCAAGTCCGTGAAACTTTTTCACTCCAGCCATTAGTTGTTTTCAAGTTAAACAACCTCAACACAACCGATAAAACGAGTATATTTGTCACAACCCCAAGTACAGAGACTTCTTCGAATCGGTTAACAATCGCTCCAATACATGTAGATGATTGACTAATTCACCTTCTACATCATGAACGATATCTCCAGCTCGATCTTCTAATTCCATGCTAGCTTTATTTTCATCATGCCTTCCTCTTCTCCGACTTTATTATTCAATGACTCCACTTCCCTATGTCATACCCACAACTTATAAGATGTGTCAAATTCATGTGAAAATTGGTGACCTTTTACAACCTTTAGGCTCAATCTTGAGGAGTTAAAACACTATCCACACGGACAGAATATTAACTCTTCATTTGATTTGGTTGCATGTTGATGGTAGTCTCCGTAAAGTCATTAACGCCATCACGATATTCAACACTCCGCCTATCCCTATAAACCCATGCTCAATTCATACTTCACCCCTAAACACGAGAAACAATTCACCTCATATAATTCCAAAAGTACGTACTTTCGTCATTAATATTATGTCAAATAATATGACATTAGCCTAAGATCCTTCTACGAGGATAGATGATCCTAAACCCATTCAAGAATAATATGACCCTAGATCGTATAGCAAAATCTTATCATACATTTGACAAAATTCTAGTAGCATTTCCCTTTATCATACTTTTGACGAAATGGCTAATGTGTATGTCCTTACTTAATTGTATGGTAATACAAGTACGGACATAGACACCAAATCCATGTCATCATAATTGTACCCGAAGAACGAGAGGGGAAATGAGCACCTAGATATCTTGTCAAATGTATGATAAGATTATAATAGCCACACAACCTATTATCATATTATTTTCAAACTGTCGAACATAGACAATACAAAAACCAATACATACCAAGCTAACATCGTGAGCGCTATACGCACATTTATACATGTACCGCCACCTAGGATAACTTGTTATGCACAAATTTTTGAACGGATTTTCTAAACTTATGAAATGCATATGATAATTATAAAAGCATAGCTATTATATATAATGTACATATATATGAGTAAATCTTTTTTATTAAGTATATAAGGGTTTTCATGGTTGTTTTAAGTACATATATAGCCTTTTTTCTTCCATTTGGTGTTTAAGAAGGGCGTTAAGGTATATATATATATATATATATATATATATATATATAAAGATTTCCTTTTGGTTGTAATTTTGCTGTATTATACATGATCATAAACTAGCCCAGATTTTTTAATGTTTACATAATACGAGAGGACAATGAATATGAAGAAAATTTCGAGATCACCGTTGAATTTGCTTTAACGACCCAAGACATAACATGAACTGGAGTTCCCAAGACAACATGGGTCATGGGAACTCCAATTCCTGTTATGCCTTGGGTAGTTAAAGCAAATTCAAGGGTGGCTTCAATATTTTATTCATATTCATTGTCCTTGACATTATGTAAACTTCAAAAAACCCATATACTCTAATTTATGATAATGTATAATACAACAAAATTACAACCAAAAAGGGTACTGAAAATTTCGATAATTGGACAAATGAGTACACCCCAACATCATCTCATTAAAATAAACAAATTTGGAGAAAGCACTTATGAGGAAGCACTTTGTTACGGGTATCGACCCGTTAAGACAGACTCAGACAAAAAGTTTCCTTAAATAATTTCACACATTTAATTGATCTTTTCAACTAGCTTATTTCACATTTCATATCAAAATTACTCGTGTTAATTCTAAAATAGCCAGATTCATTTAGTTGAAATTAATTTAATATGACAAACTCTAAAATGTGTCTATATAAATCTTGAACTATATTATCATTTGAATATAGACATAAATGGAATTGATTGGACTTGAAAAATTATATTTTATTATATTAAGGATTTTCAATCGTTAATTAATTAATTATTTTATAATCCTTATCTAATCATGGACCAAAAACTTTTATAGTTTGAGTACCATTTGGATGTTATTTTTAGAGGTTGATTAAAGCTAACTAATCTTAGTTTAAAAAAAAAACAACTCGACTTCTTACCGCTTACATCTAGCATACCGAACAACACTATTTTTGAGCGGACTCGGACACTATGTCAAGGCTGTTTATTACCATTTTCGATAAACTTCAGCTTTTGAGTCTAATAGCTGTTTCTACCCTGGTTTTCGGATACGACAAGTAGGCAGGACCGCTTTTGAGCCTAGAAACAATGCTCAACGGATACATCCACAACAATTTACTTTTTGAGGACTTATGTTATTTGTTGTAATGGTTGGTCGCTCCTAAAGCTCAAGCCCAAGGTTCAATGACTCTCTTCTCTGTTGCTTATAATTGGAAGCCTCTCTACAAGACTTACAAGCTTGCTGGAAGATATGCTAAAAATACATTCTAACTCTCATACTTCTAGCATGCAACTCTTGTACTTAGTTTCTCAACCTTTTCAGCTTAAAAAAAATAGTCTTGTAATCACTTTTAATTACTTTTACTCATTTATTTTGTATTTCCCTTGACTGAGTTATAAGGGTTCATTAAGCTCAACTGTACCTAATTGTAAAGGGTATCTTAGTTAGGAAATACTAGGGAAGATAAGGTAGCTTCGTGCATAGGAAAAATCTGTGTTGGAACTATCTAAGGGAATAATTCCGTGAGTCAGTCCTTACATTTTGTAGATTCAAAATAATGGATTTGAGTTGGTGTCTTGATTGACACCAACCGTGGTTTTCTACCCTAGAGGGTTCCCACGTAAAATTTCTTGTTCATTTCTTTCTTAGTCCAATCTAGAATCAGCTTGCTTTTATGAGTTCTCACCTTAAGCAAAAAGTTTTTAATTTCTGTAAAATTTTCTTCTTACCCTATTCAACCCCCTCTCTAGGGTGACTTAGACTCTCAAGTTCAAACCTTTAATTGGTATTGGAGGCTAGCCTTTCAAAACAATCTAATCATTTAAAGATATTAAGATGAAATGGCTCTTAACTATGGAGAGTTCGATAAAGGAAGGTCATTCACCTGGCCACCCAAGTTCAATGGATACAACTTTGCCAACTGGAAGAAGCTTATGGAGTGTTTTCTCCAGGACTACGATGAAGAGGTATGGGAAATCATCTCCAATGGAAATTACGTTCCCACTAAGGAAGTTGGAAGTTAAACGTGGCCAAGGTGAAGTTAGGATTCACTACGAGAGGAAAACCAAAAGTACAGAAATAACTTCAAAGCCATGAACATCCTGATGTGCACGATGCCTTAGAATACAACAAATTATCCGGTTGTGAACTGCTAAAGAGGTGTGGGACAATCTTTCATCACCTATGAACGCACTAGTCAAGTAAGGCAAGCGAACATAAGCCTGTTTCTCCACAAGTATGAAATGTTCAAGATGGTGGCTTACAAGAACATCACTTAGATGTATATTTGCTTTACTCGAGATTGTGAACAATCTCAAATCACTTGGGAAGAAGATGTCCTACGAAGAAGTCGTCGGAAAACTTCTAAGGAGTCTTTTGAAAAAAAAGATGTGGTCCGAAGGTGATTGCAATAATGGAGGCTCAAGACCTCACTAAGATGAAACCAGATAAACTCATTGGGAAGCTTCTCATCCATGAGTTGCATCTAGAGGAGGAAGAATCTGAGGTCAGCACAAAGAGAAACATCGCCCTTAAAGCCGGAGATCAGCAACAAGAGAAGCAAGTCCTAGTCTCAGCTCCATAGAGTCTAAAGAAGATCCCATTGTTAAGGATTGCCCAAAGAGAAGAAAGGATTGGAGGAAAGAGAAGGAAATGATGGCAACCTGGAGTGATGATGAGTTAGATGATGATGATGACACTAAAGGCGAATCAAAGTGTCTTATCACATTTTCTAAGCAATATTTAGCTAGATATGTTTTCACTTTAGAGGAAAAGTCCAATTTTGATTCTTTTACGTGCAAAGAAAAATTGGAGTCTCTAAAGTCTAAGAATAAAGTTTTAAAAACTAATTTCATAAAACTAAGACTCAACATGAAGGTACTTGAGACTAGTTCTCGAGATAATGAGACCGAGTCCGAATGCATGAGAACAAAAATGAGCAACTAAAAAGTAGCTCACAGAGTCTCAAGATCTTGTTTTGAAACTAACCGACGGTCATAAAAACCTTGATCTACTTTTGGGTTCTTAGTGTATTTCTTTTAAAAAGAGGGACTTGGGTGTAACTCTAAAAGGAGGATAACTCTTGCAAGAGTCTCTTTAAAAAATGATTCTAAAAAATTCATCATAGAAAAGTCGACCACGATCCTGTTATTCAAGGAAGAAATGGACTGATCTAGAAATGTCAATCAAAAGAAGTCTCCTTAGTGTGTTTACAAAAAAAAAGATTTTCACGAAAACAAAACTCAATTTCCTAAAAGGAAGACTTAGAATTAGACCAAGCCCAAAATTATTCAAATGTGGGCAACCCAAAATTATTCAGTATGCCACAAGGCTTCGGGAAAAAAAGGTGAGATAAGACCGGTTTGGACCAAGAGCCAAGCCGGCGATTAGCCGGTCACGGCAAAAGCCAACACCGTCCGGTCACCGGTGCCGGCAATAGGTCAAGACCGAAAAGTCGGTCTCGGTCTATAGCCTTTGCTGTCATAAAGTACATCGGTTTTGTCCATTTTTAAATTATAAATGTCGAGATGCAATTTAAGAGAAATAAAACAGGAAAAGGGGAGTCACATGTCAATTTTAGGAATAAAAACTAACAAAAATAAAAAGAATACTATTCCAATCTTAATGTGAGAAAACTAAGTTTGAAAAAATAACTTTGTCGGTTTTGAACCGAGAATCCGGTGTTCGGGGCGAAGGTACGAAATGTAGGGGTAAGCCCTCTATTTCGCCCGTCAACGGACGACCTCTTCTAATTCTAATTGTGAGTTAAAATAACATATTTAAACAATAAAGCATACAACATGTGAAGTGTGGAAATTAAATCAAACAAGGAATGCTAAGAAAGCGATAAATAACATATAGGAAAGCAGTGAAACAAAGCAATAAAGGAAACTGAAAAGAAAGCGAGAAATATAAAACTACAACGAGCGGCGAGGAATTAAAAGTAATTACATTGATCCACAATATGGAAATCATTGAAGGAGTAAATTAAATAAATCGTAAACGGGATTAAAAGTAGATCCGGTGCCCTCGGGTTATCCCACTCGCTGATCTTAGTTCACTAATAAGATCCGGAAACGGAACGGTGGACGAGCAAGATATAAGTAGGATATTTTGTGGAAATTGTGGAGGTAAAGTCGTGTGAAAAGTAGAGAATTAGGAAATGGAATAAAATAGTAAGATTGTTTAAGAGTGTAGTAGAGATTAGTTGAAAATGAGCTAAGAGATTAGAATACTGATGTAGCATTCAGGTAGCTCTTACCTTAATTTCAAGCAGCATGTAGCTTAGGAATTAGATGCTTGGTAGAATGAGGTGTTAAGCACTCTATTTATAGAGGAAAGGTAGGTCACAAAAAATGACATAAAAGAAGCATTTTTGTCACCAAATTGACTACATTGAGCCAAAATTTTCCGGTGTGGATAAAGGAGATAAATCGGATAAAATCTTTTGTATCGGGAATCCCGCATGGGAAGCCAAGAAGGCCGGGGCCCACCTCCTAACAACATCACCTGAAAGTCTTGGTTTCCATGTCTTGGTTGGACATTGGAGCAAAACACAACATTTTGGCGACTTGAGCCATGAAACACAGCGCCGACCTTAAAATGGTGTCATGCGGTCGCTTCGGTTTCATGACTTTGTTGGTCATTGGGAACAAAATGCAGCAATTTGGCGAAATGATGCTAAAAGCTAGACGCCGATCAACACGACATCATACAAAAATTTGGATCCCTCGAGAAGCCAGAACATTAGAGCATGAAACATTGCGTTTAGTTCGGAGGTTAGAGTAAAATGCAGCGTCGATCTACACGACGTTTACGCACATTTGGATCCTGTGATAAGTCTGGAACACTCGGAGTATAAAACGCTGTGTTTATGCGAAGGTTAGACAGAAATGTGGCACCGGCATCATCTCCTTATTAGGAGCCTAGCTTAGGCTTGTTCGATCGAAAGAAAATGGGTTTGTGGGCCGGCCCAAGCAAAAGGCCAATTTTTGTGGTGTTAGCGGGTTCTTTTGGTTTATTGGCTTCCGCCACGCCAATAAAACTCGAATGTGATCCAAATTTGCGTACAAGACTATGATTTCATCACCGGACCAAAAAATAAATAGAAAAGAAAATAAATGACATTTTTAGGTGTCTAGAGCTATCCCCCACTTTGATCGAGCCCGAAAGATGAAGTTCAAAGTAGACACTAAACGGAACTTACCTATTTAGTCTGTCATCGCTTCGGATGCTCGATTGAATCACTACATTTAGAATTAGTTGTTTTTTACTTGAAGCTGTAACAGGGAGCCTGGACTTGACTAACTGAGTCTAAAGTCCCGGTGATTGATTCTTGAACTTGGATAATTAAAGATCTAAAGCTCGGATGGGTATGCCTAAACTTGACAATGTAGTTAGTCCGAAGCTTGGCGATGGGTTTGAACTTCACTCGAGTAGTAATGTCCGAAGTCCAAGTGGAGTGCCCGAACTTAACCACTTCTCTTGAATATGAAATTTGGCTAGGTATCCTAATCTTGGCTTGATTAATATCCTGAAGCTCGGATGTGGGGCCTAAACTTGACCGTTGTTGGTATGAATCATGGCTAAAACTTGTTGCACGAAAAATTTTGTTAGCCGATAATGAAATGCAAATAGTTTCAAGTGTTACCTGAAAATGATTTGTAGCCATATCATGTTTCAAATATGTTACTTTGACTTGGCCATAGAGTAGTGTTGAATTCTTGTCTTGATGTCCGAAGCTTAACCACTGTTGTGTCCGAAGCTCGACGGGTGTGTTTGTGCCTTGACCGCTGTTAGGCCCGAAGCTCAATGGGTGTGTCCGAACCTTGACCACTGTTGGGCCTGAAGCTCGATAAAGGGATATCTAAACCTTGATCATTGTTAGGGCTCGAAGCTCGACTAGGGTGTCCGAACGTTGACACCTGTTGGACTCGAAGCTCGGCGGTGTGTCCGAAACTTGACTACTACCGGGTCTAAGACTCGACCGGAGTGTGTCCGAACCTTGACCATTTTTAGGTCTAAAGCTCGAAGGCTATCCACTTTCATCGGAATAGGGATAAATACTTATCTTCATGTAGAAATGTTTGCCTAGGCTTGGTCGTTGGATGACTTGAAATCTAGGGAATGGCCTACTTAAAAATCGATGCTTAGTGGTTATGCGCCATATTCTAATTTTGAACTTTTTAGTGTGTGTACTAATAGCTTTGTCATTTGTATGGTAGAAGATTGGTTCCTCTTCCTAAGTATTCTTGGAGTTTGTTGTATGACCTTCTCGATCATGAGCCCCCACGTTCTTCATGGGTACTTGTATCTTCTCTTCTCGAATGTTGGAGAGTTTGTGAGTTTGATGAGAGATTCCCTTTGAAGGTAGTGATGCCGGTAACCTTCCCGATGCTGACTTGATGAATGATGCTTGATTGAATAATTCCCTATAGGGTGCTTTGTTATTAATTTTTGTACTTTTAGAATTTTGACTCATGCAAAGAAGATGAATGCAAAACTCTATTCTAAGAACAAATGCATTATTTATTAAGATAATGCAAAAATTTCAAAAAGACAAAAACAAAAATTGTAGTTTTAGCCCCCACTCCCCAATGTAAAGCCTTAAGGATGTGTCACTTGAACAACGATGTACTCGCTGCTGGCGATGAACTGTGATCCCGATGGTTTGGTGCTAAATGAAAATGGCATGCCTCCCGATTGACTTCTTCTCCTTTGAGTAAGGAAAAATGGCTTCGAATTTGGGAATGGGAAAAGATTAGGTTTGGGGCGGGATCTCATAGGGTTCCTACATATTCGTTATAGCGAAAATTAGGCCTCCGTAGTTCAAAAAGAGATACTGATTTTGTGTTTTTTCTTATTTTTTTAAAAAACAGGAAAGGGAAATAGACATAGAACAGTATGAAAAATAGGGAAATGCGCACTTGAGTGATAGGCTCATTGGATGGTCTTCTAGTTGATTGAAACTTTTACGGATGCTTGCTCCTCCTCTATAAGCATGCCAACATCTTTAGGCGTTTTGAAGTCCGTGAAGGCAAGAACTTTAAGCGTCGCCGATAGGCGGATTTCAGGTTTTTGATGATGAGTCCGAGTTGATCCTTGTTAGAGGGTTGATATGCCATGTGGGGAACCTTTTCCCTCCAGGTGAGTGACGAAGTCGGTGAAGCTTTCCTGGTCTCCTTGCTTGATTAGCTCAAGGACTCGAAGAGTGACTAGTAGATTGGTATTGTAAGAGTACTAATGTAAGAACTTCCTGCAAAGATCCTACCAGTTTGTGACCTTATGTGGGTCGACAACATTGTACCATTTCATGACCTCTTTGTCGAACATCCATGGGAATATGACATTGCGGGTGCCATCCGGTACATTCTTTAGAGTCATTACTCGATGATGAGGGTTTTCGATCCCATGGAACTTGATGTCGGGCATGTTGAATTTTGGGGTAACTTCCCTTTAGGGATTGAAGTGAATCCCTAGGACAAATAGTAGTCATTGAAGATAGAAGATTCACATAACAACTTCTTTATCCGATCTATTCGTGGATCGGATTGAGGCTTAGGTTGAGGCTTAGGTTTAGGGTGAGGGTTTGTTTCCTTTCCATCTATTCTTGCTTCGTTAGCATTCTTGTTGAGGTTTTGGAGTATAAGATCAAGGGTTTTCAATATTGACTCGATCTTTTTATCCCGAGCCTCAATCTTAGCCTCTATTTTTGGAGCGGACTCCTTAAACGAGGTCATAACAGGAGTTTACTCTAGTTTGTTGCCCATTTTTGGAGAAAGGTTGTGCTTTGATCGTGTAACACCCCGAAACTTAATCATAATTAATTTTGCATTTTATCGTCTTAATATTGTTTAAGAGTTTTGAGCTCGCGCAAAATAAGAAATCGAAATAAAAGATGCAAACAAATTTGATAATCGCAAATAATAATGGGTAATTCGTACAAATTTACGTTTGTACTTGCGAAATGTATATATGTTCGAATAATTTTATTCCGAATTTGAATAAATTAAATTAATAAGTAAAAAGAAATAAAATAAATAAGTATACATATATATACAAATTATTATAACAAAATAGGAAAAAAAAAACCATGCCTAGAAGCATCGGGATATCGGTGGAGGGGGCTTGCTTTGTAAAGGAGGTAATTCATTCATCCTCCACCTCTCTCTCACCTCTCCTCCCTCACCTTATCCCCCTGTCACTGCATCTACCGCCGGCCAGCCGTCACCACCGGCCTCTGCTGCGGCCAGCGAGCCTCCGCCGGCGCCTCGGCCACCACCATCGCATTTCTCTCTCCTTTTTGCTCTGTTTTGCTTCGAGCGACCCCGCCCCGATGCTCGCCGCTGCCACCGGACCGGGCTGGTGCCACCATCCCCTGTCCGCTACCGGCTCCAGCAAGCCGCCGCCGGCATAACTAGCCGCGCTGCCTGCTCCCGCACCAAGTCTTTCTTCTCCCTCCTCCCCTGTCTAGCGCCAGCAGGCAAAACCGCCCCTGCTCGCTGCTGCTCGGTCGTGCCACCTTGGCCGCCGTTCCTGGTAGCCGACCGGCGCCCGACGCCGCCAACAATGCCCGGAGCGGAGCTGCCACCTCGGACACCGAACCACCACCACCAAATTCCATTTCTATGCCCCTTTTAGGTATATCTCTAATTCTTCGCTTTTAAGCAAATATTTATCCCGAATTTATGTTGTAATTGAAGAATTAGACAAATAAATATGAGAATTGAATTAATCTATGGTGGAATTGGAAGAATATTGGGAGAAATTGAAATTGGATTTACGGTTTAACATGTGTGAATATGGAATTGGAAATTGATTTGGGTTTATTTATAATTGTGAATGTGATTGTTAAACCTCTATATGAGTGTGTATGGATTATTTGGTTGCGAGAGGATGATTAGAAATATGAACATGTATGTTGTTGGGAGTTGGTTTCAAGAATGTGTAAATGAGACATTGAAGATTGATGGAGGATTGAATTTATTTGTTTGTATGTGTGCTAAACTTGAGTAAATTAACGTAATTAAGTTTTGGGCCTAATTGTACAAGTGCGAATTTATTTGAAATGTAGAAAGTGGATGAGATTATAGATATATGATAATGTGGAATGTGATTAAAATTAGGTTATGTTAAGCGTGATTGAAAAATGAAATTGGGTTATACTTGGGAACTTTATTGAAATTAATAGAGACCTTGGTGGAGTTAGTAAATTGGTGATAATAAGTAATAAGGTGGTGAAAAGACAAGAATAATTCAATGTATAATGATCTTTGCGAGAATTCGAAAAATTACTTAAAGTGAGACTTGACTTGAAAAGAAAATTAGAATGTTGAATTGAGTAGGAGGAGGAGGGGGAAAGAAATTTACGGAATTAAAAGAAGTTAGAAATTCAAATGAATTTGAGTAATAAGTGGGGAATTAGAGGAAGTCAAATGTGAAAAATTTATCACAAATAGAGAATAACTATTAAGTTTATTAATGCATAAATCAAATTACTTCATGAAAACAGAAAGCGATGGGAACGACATGTTCGAAGAAAATAACGAAAAGTGATATTTAAAGGAAAACGAACAACTACCTCGAGTACGTTCATCGTCTGCACTTTTCAAGATATTTAAATGTTAACACGTCGAAATATTAATGAGTTTCACTATTTTATCTACAATACGCTAAATCATTAACCGATTATTGGTACTACTCATAAAGGAATTAATCGTACGGAGCCATCTCCCGATAATCGGGATTTTTATGATTAAATTGCTTAACCGAAGCCCTCATTATAAATATATATATATGTATGAAGGTTTTTGTCTTGATCAAGCATCGAAAAGTTCATGAGCAAGAAAATGAGAATATTGACGAGATTGTATACTGGTTCGAAATTTGGTTTTTGTGGTTGTGAATATACTTTGGCGTGTGGCCGTTGAGTTGTGTACTCCGAGCGTGTGGGCCGTTGAGTTTTATTGTGGATTTTATGCAGGTTTTTAAGGCTTTTAGCCTATTGGTTAGGTCATGTTTCAAACGAAACTCGCCAAAATTTTTAGAAAATTGAAAAACCAAACCGACACCTTAAGTAGGAAGTATATTTGGTTTACGAGATAGGAGAACATCTCGGGCATCCTAGATGAAGCGAATGGTACAATTAAGGTTATGCTACATTAAGCACAGATTAGAGGTGATAGGAACAAAAGATCGAACTTGAGTGGTATTAAAAGAATGAGGAATTAAACTCATGAATTGTTTTATATAAATTCAAATATATCATCAATAGCTTATTTCCAGGAAATGTTTGAATATAGAGATCAGAGGTGAACAATAAGGATAGGTACGCGAAAAGTAAAAGTTTGGTGATCGTAAATGCATATAATCGTGGTTAAAAGACTGGTAGTCTACAAAAGTAAATTCATTTTGGAAGCGAAATCGAATTGAAATTGTGTTGCGGACAATTGAAGCGCTCGGCACGCCGAGGGACTTGAGCGCATGGCAAACTATTCGTAATCACACCCAAAGATTAAAGAGGAAGAAAAGATAAAGCTGGTCGGGAGAAGTGATGTCGGCTGTTCGTCATGACCCCATACATGTTAGTCCCTCCTTCGGTCTCTTGGCTCATGATTCCTCTCCAGCTGATCCTCGGCATTTAGAAAATTTCATTTTCTCGTAAAGAAAAATTTGGGTTGGATTGTTACATAAATTGTTTGAAAAAAATTATTTTGTTCAAATGAATTTGCCTTATTTTCATTCTGAAAACGGCGGTAACGTCTCCCAATTTACAAGTCTTCCGCTTTTAATTACATATTTATGTAATTACATATTGGGGGCGTCAAAGATCGTGGGCAGCGTACTTGGTGTTACTAGTAAGATATCGGTCGTATTAGTGTGGTACTATTGATGTGCGATGTATCAATGTCGACCATGCCAGTGTTGAAGTAGATTTCTTATTTCCTAGCCGCTTCGTGCTAGGATTCCCTATCCTGTATCCCAAAAGAGTACGTGCTTATGATTGGCTCGTGAAGAAAATATAGGGAGATGGGCTTAAGTGCTTGACCCGAGGAACGAATGATCCTAAGAGAAAACAATATGCTCTTATTTGGATGAACATAAAGGAATATAAACTGACCAAAATGGAATACAACGATGCACATGGAGTCCCTTAGATTAGGTGAATTGTATTTGGTTAAGTTCAAACAAAGACTCACCTAATTAGAGATGAATTTTAATTTCGCTAATGCGAACAAAGACTCACCTGATTTGAGATGAATTTTAATTTGGCTAAATGCAAATAAAAGACTCTCTTGATTAGAGATGAATTTTTAATTTGGCTAAATGCAACTAAAAGACTCATCTATTTGAGATGAATCTTAAATTGGGGTAATGCAAATAAAAGACTCACCTATTTTGAGATCAATATTAAATTGTGCTAATGCAAAGAAAAGACTCACCTATTTTGAGATGAATTTAAAATTTGGCTAATGTAAATAAAAGACTCACCTATTTTGGGATGAATTTAAAATTTGGCTAATGCAAAATTGACTCACATATTTGAGATGGGTTTAATTTTGGCTAATGCAAATATAAAATGAATGGACTCACCTTAATTGAGATGGTTTTAATTTTGGCTAATGCAAAAATGAAGTGAATGGACTCACCCTAATTGAGATGATTTTAATTTTGGCTAATAGAAAAATGAAATGAACACATTCACCTTAATTGAGATGATTTTTAATTTGGCTAAATGCAAAAAATGGACTCACCTATTTGAGATGAAATTAAAATTTGGTGAATGCACAATAGACTCACCTATTTGAGATGAATTTAAAATTTGGATAAATGTAAAATGGACTCACTTATTTAAGATGAATTTAATATTTGGCCAAAGACTCATTATTTTATTTTATTTTTGCAACCATGTAAGGATTATTTAGTGGACCTTGCTAAACTGGTAAGGACTCAAAAGAAGAGGGTTAAGTACTAAAAACATCCACACTCATTTCAAACATGCAAATGAAGAGAAATGGACCACCTAAACAACCAAAGATTTATGGTCAAAGAGAGTGATAATTCTAGGTTGGATACATGATATCTCATAGTTCGAGAATTTAGTCCTTCATGTGGTGCACGACAGGAAATTACATGAATTCTCGGTGCCTCTCGGTAAAAACCAAAAAAGCGTGTTATGAGTGGAGAGTAATCACCTTCCTAATAATCAAGCCTAAGTGAGCCCACTGGGTTAGTAGTCCAACCTCTTCCAAAAGATGTTTTTAAGGGTAAAACCTAATGATCGAAATTAAAAGCAACTATGTCCAAATGATGTCCTTAAGGGTAAAACTCACATCGACCATAGGCCGAGATCGAAGAGTTAGTCTCGGTCCATAGCCTTGCCTATCAGAAAGTAAATCAATATTTTTTCATTTTTAAATTAGAAATGTTGGGATGCGATTTAAGAGAAATAAAATTGGAAAAGGGGAGTCGCAAGTCGGTTTTAGGAAAAAAATAACTAACAAAAATAAAAAGAATTCTCTTTTAATCTAACTATGGGAAAACTAAGGTTGAAAGAAGTTTAAAAAATGACTCTATCGGTAAACCCTCTATTCCACCTATCAACAGACGAGCTCCACTAATTTGAATTGTGAATTAAAATAACGTATTTAAACAATCAAGTATATAACATGTGAAGTGCAGAAATTAAATCAAACAAGGCATGCTAAGAAATCGATACACAATAGATAGAAAAGGAGAAGAAAGCGAGACATATAAAATTACAGCGGGTGGGGAGGAATTAAAAGCAATTACATTGATCCAAAATACGGAAAGCATTAAAAGAATAAATTAAATAAACCGTAAATGGGATTGGAGGTAGATTTGGTCCCTTCGAGGTTATCCCACTTGCTGATTTTGGTTGACAAACGGACCTTGAAACACGACGGTGGACGAGTAAGATTGGAGTATGCTATTTTGTGGAATTTGTGGATGTAAAGTGGTTTGAAAGTAGAGGATTAGGAAATGGAATAGAATAGCGAGATTATTTGAGGGTGTAGTAGAGATTAGCTTAAAATGATCCAAGAGATCAAAATACCTGTGTAACATTCAATAATAGTGTGGTGTTCACGGTTCGATTGGGTTTGGATCGGTTTTTTTAACCGGTTTTAGCAGTTCGTGAAAATATGAACCAGAACCGGAATCGGATAAATTGGTTAACTAGATATTGGTTAACTGGATTATTCGATTTGGTTCATCGGTTAACCTGAACAGGAAATCAAAAAATTATGAATTAATTATTAGGATTTTACTAGGCCAAAGCACCAACCACTAGGCTAATTTGCAGCTCCTGGGCCAGCAACGAGTTACTAGGTCTAGCCAAGTAACATCCATTGGGTCCAACTACGGCTACTAGGCCAGTAGTATTCACTAGGCCCAACCAACAGCTTCCAATGGGCCCAGCTGCTTGTGAAAAACAAGACATGAGGGTTGGGCTTGTGAGTGAAAAAAAGGCATGGGGTTGAATATTTTTTTCAAATATTTCATATAATAATTGTTTTATTTTTGTAAAAAATTTATTATCGGTTCGATTTGGATTAACCATCGGTTTCAAAATCGAACCGTATGAGTTATCGGTTCACCAATTCGGTTAACCACAAAAACTATTCGGTTTGGCCGATTTACGCTTTGATTTCGCGGTTTCAATTTTTTGCATAGCCCTATTAAGTATCAAGTAGCTTAATTTCAGCGAGCATGTGGCTTATGAATCAGCCGTTAGGCCCTTTATCTATAGAGGAAAGACAGGTCATAAAAAATGACCTAAAAGAAGCATTTTGCCGCCGAAAATTGATCGAAGCAAGTCCGGACTTTCCGGCATGGTTAAAGGAGATAAACTAGATAAAATCTTTTGAATCAGAAATTTCGCATGGGGAGGCAAGGCCGGCACTCGGCCTCCCAACAACATTGCTTCAAAATTGTGGTTTCGTGTCTCGGTTGGACATTGGAGCAAAACTCGGCGTTTTGGCGACTTAAGCCATAAAACACGAAGCCGACCTCAAATGGTGTTGTATGGTCCCTTTGGATTCCGCGCCTCGGTTGGTCACTAGAAACAAAATGTAGCGTTTTAGCGAAATGATTCTGAAAGCTTGACGCTGGTCAACAGGACATCGTACGAACATTTGGATCTCGTGATAAGTTGGAACATTAGAGCATGAAACACTCGCATTTAATATGCAGATTAGACTGAAACGCGACGCTGACCTTGTCTCCTTATTAGGAGCCCGACCCGAGCTTGGTTCGGACAAAAACAACGAGTTTGTGGGCTGACCTAAGAAAAAGGCTAATTTTATGGTGTTAACGAGGTTCTTTGTGGTTTACTCGACTTTCGTCATGCAAATTAGATCCCGGTCATGATCCGAGTTCACAAATAGGACAAGGATTTCATCGTCGAGTCGACAAATAAATAAAAGAGAAAAGATATGACACTTTTAGGTGTCTACACGGTTCCCAAAAGTGATCTTCCTCCAAAACCGACCCTAGTGAGGACAATTACTGGGTTTGTATGAGGAAGTAAGAAGGGCTAGTGTGTTTGTATTTTAAAGGCACCTCGGACAAAGAAAAAAATCACTAGTATCTAGATTGTGGTTGCTCAAGGCACATATCCAAACATTCAAGAATCTTCTCTAAGTTAGAGAAGATGAAAGCGAGAAAGGTTACATTTGGAGATAACAACAAGGGTAAGATTGTAGGTATTGGAAGAGTTGGTCATGGTGACAATTCAGCCAACGTAGTCTACCTTGTCAAGGGACTCAAGTACAATCTTTTGAGTATCTTCCAGTTGTGTGATAAAGGATAAGAGTTAAGGTTTACTCGGACTAACCGCTTCATTACTGACGCTATTGCAAATGAGACAAAGTTGTTAGGTCTAAGATTATGTAACACTTATATTATTCCTCTCTCCGATTCTACTAAAAAATTTTCATGTTTAAAAGCTTTTGTTAATGATGAATGTTGTACATGGCCTCATAGATTAGGTTATATTAGTATATATACAATTAAGAAACTTCACAAGGGTTCACTACTATAGTAATAATATTTTACTACGGTTGAAAAAGACCTTTTACTATAGTTACTGGGCATTCCGTATGCTTGGGCATAGTAACGAGATGGGCATCTTTTAGTACGGTTCTCAACCATAGTAAAAGAAAACCTACTACTTTGGTTAATTGGAGCAACTATAGTAAAAGATGACTTTTTACTACAAAGCTGTAGTAATAGGCTTATCTATAAGTACATTTCTTTCTCCATAGTTGTAATAATAGGTCCGGGCCCAAAACCCACCTTTTGGCCAAAATTTTGGGACCACTTTTTACTACGGTTCTTACTTAAGAATCGTAGTAAAAGGTCTGAAATTTTTTAAGAATTTTTTTGTTTTTGTACCTCCTGTACAATTATAAAATTAACCAGAATAGATACAACCATTTACACAGACATACACAAACTGTTTTAGATACAACCATAATATTATTCTAGAAAATATACAACCAACGAGCCTCACATGTTTCACAGAATAATATAATGTATATACAATTAAAAAATCACAAAATTTACAAATTAATTAATGAAGAAACAATCGTGTATAAATATATACCTATATAAGTGTAATACGGTTATACACAAACTCTGTCTAACCTTGTCTTAGTTAGTCCAACATAGCTTGTGTATAGGGAGTAGGGGCTTCTATCCCGGAAATACTCGTGACCAATGCTATAATAGTAATATAATGATGTCAAGTGCAAGTACTAATTATGTTGAAAAGAGCATAACAATATAAATTAAATTTTCATAAACAAATACAAGTGCAAGTGCAAGTACCTCTTTGGGATTAGAGTTGGGATAATCGAAGTCCAGCTAGGTCACAATCTCTTTTATGTATTGGAGAATGTAGAATCCACACTCCATGTTCCCAATTATTTGTGGCACTACAATAGCTCAAACATTCCCAACATATGGAGAATCAATTAGTAGTTATGTAGCAAGTAATTTCAAATGAAAACTAATTTAACACTAAGCAAGAGAACCTCACCTTTACGAGGACACCATCAACTTTATATGAAAACTCCCCACTAGCAATTTGACATCATCAGCGTTATAGGAGAAGAATTAAAGTAAATAGGTTATCGACAACCATCTCATACGGGAATTTCAACAAACACTTGGTGTGCATCCCCCAACTTGATTCAACCCCGTACACACAACAATAGTGTGAACAATTAACAAGCTATAAACCCTAAACCCTAAACCCTAAACCCTAAACCATATATCATTCCATTTGCCAACATTCAACTAATCAATTTACAAATATACTAAAGTAAAATAGGAGAGGGAGAGAGAAGCATACTAGCGGAAGCGACAACAGCAATATTGAGCGAAAGGGAGCAGCGAACTAGTCAGCAAGAGGCGAGAGTGAGAGATGAGAGTATAGAAGCAAGGAGAGAGTAGAGAGCGAGAGATGAGAGTATAGCAGCAAGGAGAGAGTAGAGAGCGAGAGCCGCGACGACGACAAGGAGAGAGCAGAGACACGAGGGTAAGAGTGGAGAGTGAGAGTAAGAGTAAGACTAGAGAGCATAGAGTAGAAGTGGAAAGCAAACCTCTCGTGGTTTTTTTTTAATGGCAGATTTTTTACCACAGTTCAATAAAAGAACCGTAATAATGAAGAAGCTATTACTATAGTTCTTTCACTAGCCGTAGTAAATGTGGACATATCCACCTATTATTACGGTTCAATGACCTATTATGATGGTTTAATGAAAGAATCTTACTAATAGGTGTAATAAAATATCACTTATTTACAAAAATGTCACCGCCTTATTTTTGAGGACAATTTTTGTTTTTGACAGTCATGAAAAGCCTCGTAATAAAAAGTCCTATCTCGTAGTACTTGGTTAATCCAATGACTCCCTAAATGAAACTTTAAAAAGATATAATTTGTGATGCATGCACAAAAGGGAAACATATTAAATCTTCATTTAAGCCACTCAAAACTGTTTCCACCTCGAAGGTGCTTGAATTGGTTTATATGGACTTATGTGGTGAAATCCCTATTAAAAGTTTAGGAGGCAAATTATATGTTGATGATTTCTCATGAATTACCGGGGTTTGTTTTATGAAAAATAAGAAATAAGCCTTTAAAGAGTTCATCGAGGTTTGCAGGAAAATTCAAGTAAAGTTTGAGACTCGGATAAGAAGGATAAGAATTGACCTTGGAAGGGAGTTCGATTATTCCACATTTGCGGACTTTTGCGAAAAAATGATATCTTTTTACTATTTCTGAGTTGAGGCACTAAATATAACAAATTACACACTCAACATATGCCTTATTCTACCCATTTTGGAGAAAACACCCTACGAGCTAGACAAGGGAAACAAGCCCAACATCTCATACTTCAAGCCATTCGGGTGTAAACGTTTCAAGCATAATAATGGTAAGGATCATTTGACTAAGTTTGATGCTAGGTCGGATGAAGGTATTCTTCTAGATTACTCTTTACATAGCAAACCTTATCGCATTTTCAAAGAAAGGACTAACAAAGTTGAGGAAAATATCCACGTTATTTTTTGATGGAGTTGACAATGGCAAGTTAAGTGAATGGACCTTCTCGGATTGCAAGCTAAACGGAATTGATGATGTATAGTTGAAGCCGAGCTCAGAATGATGGAAAACAAGAGAGCTGAGCCAACTTAAGATGACCCGACTCAAGAGCTAGCTCAAACAACTGAAGCACAAGAAGAAGTTAAGACAAAACTAGCTTAGATTACTGAAGAAACAAGTGCTCAACCTTCTAACTTAGTAAACCAAAGGTCGGGTAAAGCTTTCAAGTATGCTTCTAATAATCCACCTTAAAATATCATTTTCGACATTAACTCGGAGGTATGAACTCAATCTTCTTTGCATAATCTATGTGTATTTTGAACATTCATCTCATTAGTTAGACCTAAAAATGTAATAGAATCCTTACTTGAACCGGAATGGGTAAAGCCCATGTGAACGAACTCTCATAATTTGAAAGAAACCATGTGTGGACCTTAACAAAATGACCCTCTAACCACGCAGTAATAGGAATGAAATGGGTATTTAAGAATAAACTGGATGAAGAAGGGTTAGTGGTTAGAAACAAGGTCGGACTCGTACCCTAAGGGTATAACCAAGAGTAAGAAATAGATTGTGGGGAAACATTTGCACCTGTCTAAACACCTAAACTGTGTCATCCTTATCTCTTTTATTTATGTATTTTATTTTGTTAGCCCAGATGATGAAATTCCAATCATGTTTGTGGATTCGGATCACGGTCCGAGTCCGATTAGCGTGACGGGAGCTAGTGAACAACAAAAACCCTTTAGCACCAAAAATTAAACCCATTTCTTCGGCCAGTCCAAACCCGGTCAATACTCGAGAGTGAACCCTTGGGCGGTGCTTTGTATAGAGTCATGCTACACTCAAAACGCCACGTTTCATCTTCGAGTGTCCAACTCGGACATAGAGCTAAACTGGTTCGTACGAAGTCGCATTGGTCGGCGCCGTGTTTTATGGTATAAATCGCCAAAACACTACGTTTTCTCCAAGCATCTAACTAAGACGCAGATTCTGCCCCTTAACATTGCATTTTGCTCCAAAGTTCAGCATCAACACGGAAGGAAGCTGAGACCATACGATGTAGTTTTTGGTCGGTGCCACGCATCTCGAGCATTGTTCCCGGGATCCTATCTAAGCATCATTTGTGATTCTGCGAGGCGATTTTCTCGCTTATTTTGGACGGCTGCATTTAGCTGAAGGTCATTTGTGACCTAATCCTCTCCTACAAACAGAGAGCTTAGGCTCTCATTTTGCATATGGTTTTTTCCTATGCATTACGTTGCCGAAGTTTGATCAAGAGCTAGTGAATATTCACTTATTCTAATCTCTTGGTCTCCTTTCAACTAATCTTTCTTACACTACCAACATTTGAACCCGAACACTCCATCGAGTCACACACATCTTTCTACCTACCTTCATAAAAACTCACAAAAAGCCTCTTTTAGTCACCGTCGTCACGCTTTTAGGTACAGTTCGAGACCCACATTAGCAAGTTGGACAACTTAACGGTGCTAAATCTGCCATCTACTAGTACGGTTTATTTAAATTTTTATGATTAGTCGTTTTCAATATTGTGGAGAAAGAATGTAATTTCTTTTTAATTCCTCCACGACCTATGTAATCTTTTATTTTCGTTTTCGCTTTCTTACGCTTTTCTTTACGCTTTCTTTATTACTTTCATTTACTAGTTTTGTATTTGCTTTTACCACTTTCGTTAGCATGCCTTGGTTGATTTAAATTTCGCACTTAATAGGTTGTATGCTTGCTTTTAATACATAACCTAAACTCATTTCTCAAATTAGTAAATGTCATCTGTTGACGGGGGAACAGAAAGGTTTATCCCTACATTTTGTAACTTCACTCCCAAATTTGGATTCTTGATTCTACACCAATGGACTCATCTTTTCAAACCACTTTCAATCTTAATTTTCCCATACTACGATTGGAAGAGTATTTTATTTATTTATTTTTGTTAGTTTTTATTCCTAAAACTAACTTGCGACTCTATTTTCCTGTTTTATTTCTTCTAATTCCCTCCTCAACATTCCTCACTCGAAAAATAACAAAAAATGAATTTTTATTTTCTGATGGCCAGGCCATGGACCGAGCCCGACCACCTTTGTAACGACCCATGATCGATGCCGTGGATCATACGATGCTTGGCTGTCGCTGGCGCCGGATGGTCATTGGGTAGGACTTTGGTCTAAACCGGTGTTTTCACACCAGTATAACCCAAAATCACTATGACAGAATTAAGTTAATTTTGATTTGTTTATTCTTTTTAGTTGTGAAATAACATCCCCGGGTCTTCTAAAAATAAATATTCTTAAAATAAAATAATTAATAAAATTGCCATTCACCTTTGCTTTATTTATTTTAAAATCAAATTATAAAAGTCGAAAATCTTGATAAGAGTGTAATACCCGGAATTTCATTTTGGGTAATTATATGAATTAAATTAATTAAATAATGTTAATTAAGTAAAGTAGGGACAAGGAATGGAACTAGTTAAAGGAAAAGAGAGCGAGCGAGAATGAGAGGTCTGTGAACACCAAGCAAGAGTATGAGAGGCTGAAAAGTAAGAGATGCCGTCGGGAAGGGGATCGGCGACCGGGGAAGAAGAACCGGCGAGCAGAAATAGAGGAAGCAAGGGAGCGAGAACCCGGAACAGTGAGAGGGAACGAGGGCTCGGAAGAACGGAGAAGGAGATGGTGATCAAATTAATGAAGCACCGGTCGACGAGTAGGAAAGTAGCGGCCTGCGAGGGTGAACGAACGAGTGAGATGAGAGAGGGTAAGAGATTGAGCAAAGGGACAAAGCGAAAGGGGCCAGAGAGGCAGTGACCAAGAGGAACGAAGCAACAAGAGCACGAGACAGGACATAGTCGAGTCGGAACGAGAGGAAGAGGATGGCGAGGAACCCCATTCGATACCACTCAATCAATTTCTCAAACAATAGAATTCATGTCGATAATGCAACTATTGAATTAATGGAATTCTAAAGCCCATCCGAAGTTATTATTGAAGTATCCGATTTTGGAGTGGGAATTGAACCTTGTGCTTTCCTCAATTTGAAATGTTGTTATTGAATATCTGTTTAGGACATATTGAATATGTGTGCTATAGAATCAATGTAGGAAATTGTTAAGGTTGAATGGGAACATGAGAGAATCTGATTGAGTTAGTTTGTTAAGGTCGTATGGGTGATATTGGAAGTTTAGTTAGTGACATTCACTACTAGAAAATCGCCATATAGCGACGGAAACAACGACGGAAAAACGTCGATAGCTGACGAAAACGGTCATTAAGCGACGAAATTTCATAATTAGCAACAGAGAAATTTCGCCGCTAATTCTCGCGTCACTAAAAATCAGCGACGGAATTATGTGATTCCGTCGGCGATTAGCTACTGGATTAGCGACGGAATTTGATTCCGTTGCTATTTCATGACCAATTGTTTTAAAAAAAAAAGAACAATTTTTTTTGTATTTTTGAGTGCTTAATACAAAAATCGAGAATAAAATACAAATCCAAATAATCCGGCCATGTAATAACAAATTCAACTTCAATTCAAACATAAAAATCATATACAAACACAAAACTCATAAATAATCCAACTTCAATTCACCAACATCCCTAAAAACTAATTGAAAAAAAAAAACAAGAGTATTACATTATTTACAAACATATTCTTCATCTTCCTTTTCCACTTCTTCTTCCTCTTTCTCATTGTCTTCACCTTCTACCTCATTTTCATTCCCTCTCAAAATAAGTTATATCAAATCCTCTAAAATCTAAAATTTTATAGTAAACAAAGTAAATTATCAATACAACCAGAAATGAGGGAGGATGGAGAAAGCATACTTACAAGAGGTTAAAGGTGGTTAGTTGGTGATGTGTACGGCGGTGGCGGTGGTGGCGGCGGCGGCGAACGACGGTGGTTGACGATTACGAAAGGAGGAAAGGTTTTCAGCCTCTTGCTCTCTCACATTCTCACTTCTCTCTAATTGTCAATGTATCTCTCCTTATGGTTTGCCGAGCCTTGTTGAAGTCGGGATTTTATTTCCAACATAACCACGGATCGGTGACGGATGCGGTCCGTCGCTATTTAAAAAATTTAGTTAGCGACATAATTAGTCCGTCGCTAATTAAAAATTTTAAAATTTCAAAAATGGAGAAAATTTAATAGCTCGCTAACGTAAAATTTTTCAAATTTTGAATTAGTGACGGAATCAACAATGGATTGGTCTATTGCTAACTAAAAATTTGAAAAATCTTACATATTTGAAAAATAAAAATAGGCGGAAAATTTAAATTTTGAAAATTTTGGATTAGCGATCGAAAATTCCGTCGCTAATTTAAATTTGAAAAATTTTATATTGTTTCAAATTGAAATAGGCGGCAAATTTAAAATTTTAAAATATTTTAATACCGACGGAATTACCGACGGACTAATTCCGTAGCTAATAAAAAAAAATTAAAAATTAGATTTAGTGACGGAATTAGGAACGGATGAATTCCGTAGCTAATAAAAAATACTAAAAATTAGATTTTGCGACAGAATCAGCAATAGATTGATTCGGTCGCTAAATACAAAAGAAGTTAAAAAAGTTAAAAAATAATTATTTCATAAATCCGTCGCTAATTTTTCCATTTCGTCGTTAGGTCTGTCACTAATGAGTAAAATAGCGACAAAATTTTTTTCCGTCGGTAGTTAAGTTTTATCTGTCAAAGGTCGGTTTCAGTCGTTGTTTTCGTCGCTAGTTAGCGACGGACTCAGTATTCAGTCGCTAGTTTCCATCGCTATATAATGTTTTTGTAGTAGTGATTGGAATACTTGTGATTTCGCTTGCGGATTATTAATTAAGGTTATAGTTATTTCCTTTGCGACTTCTTGAATTTTCCGAGTTAAATTATGAGTAATTATATTGTGAATTAAAGATTTGGAGTATAAAGGGGGAATATGAGTTCATCATGAGTAATGCGCAATTAAGGTATGGAAGTAGAAAGTGGGTGATTGTTTGGGGTTGAATTGTAATGGTTGTTGAATTATCCGTTTTGGTTGAATTCATTGAAATATTTTTTATGTTTAAATTGGAAGTAAATCTGGACAAATGAGTTAGATTGAGGGTTTGAGGGATTGAGGTTAAATAGTTAATTGCCTTGTGAATTCCGAGGTCGGAGTTAACACTAATGGAATTGGAATGATAAGTTAATGTGTATAGATTCACTTAGGCACCATACCAACTGAGTAGAGGTTACTGGAAATGGAAATGAAGAACCGTTCCTGAAACTCGAATCAAACTTAAAGATTACTTGAATTGGAGAAAAATGAGTCGTGAAGTAGAATTGAGAAGTTTAATTGAATGGAAACACATTTGATTTCATTAGGTTAAACCGAGTTTGAAGATAAGCGGAACTGAAGGAATTTGAGTGGTGAAATGAAATTAAGAGTTATATGGATGAGTGTGGGCGAGAAAGAGTGGGTTAATGATATGGGGACTATTATATACTTGTCGATTGAAGAGATGAATTGAAGTTGGAATAATCCTGAAATGATAATGAACTGAATTTATTTCCATTCAACTTGAAATTATTGAAAATGGAAAACCATGATTTCTTAATGGATTTCGAAAGGATATTTACATAAGTTCTATTCTATATGCTTTTGTATTACTTTGAAAGCAAATGAGCTTTGAATCAATGTCTGCTGATTTAATTAGTCTGTCCGGAAATGTGTTCCAAAGAAGTGGAATTGGGTGAGAAACTGAATTTAGACGGATGGCACATGGTGCTATGCCTTCTAATGTGTTAAACCAATTTTGAGAATGTTTTATGAAACAACTTAATGAATGTTTTTTCATTGTTTTGAATCGACTTGGCCAGGATCGTTTAGCATACGGAAGGATTCTAAGGGGTCCTTGTCTGTAGAGATGGCTGACTAGAGACTTCCGCGGAAGGGTTCTAACCGGGGTCCTTGTGTATCGGGATGCTCAACCAAAGACATCCCTATCCTGGGAGCCTTTATTAGGGGTCGCGGTCCAAAAACTATGAAGTGCTAGTCCGAGTCCATAGCCTAGAAGGTTGATTCAATTTCAATGAGTTGTTAATGATTTCGAAACGTTATTATAAATGAATCAAATATTTATAAGTATAAGCCATATGGACTCTCCCCGAAAAGAGACTCAATGTTTCTAGTGCTTATTGAAAAATGAAGAACTTGTTTTAGAAAATTTGGAAATGTGATTTGAGTGTTAAAATGCGTGAATTTGTGTGCGTATTGACTAACTAAAGTGTTATCTTGTTTTGGTTCGGTTGATTCAGTTAGTGAGATAGCTCGAAAATATAGGAATGGTTGCTTGGAGTTATGTGTGGCACACATGAGGTGTTTAAAATGGAAGTTCGAGCAATATGGAATAAAAGTTATGATATGGGTTATAATGTGCGGATAGAGTATGGATGTTGTGAATTTTAGGATAGGATTACCCATCGAGCTTATGGGTTGCTCACCCTATATGTCTTTGCCGTTGCGGTACTCTCTCGGTGGTGTTTCTCGTGCTTTAGCATATTCGGACTCTGTGAGATGTTTGCTATTTGTCGATGACAGCTTCGAGCGGCACAAGTTTGCGAGATGTGCATTCCATATAATTCTAATTGTTGTTGCTTGTAACTAATTTAATATAGTTGTATTAGGTGTGTCATGAAGCATATAGATTGTTTTAAGTTTTAATGCATATTGGTTAGACTCGAGCGTGTGGCCGTTGAGTGGTATACTCCAAGCCTAGCGGATAGGTCATATTACAAACGGAATTCTACCGAAATTTGTAGGAAATTTCAAACCAAAATGGAAATTACCTTTATTACCTTTAAGTTGGAATTAGAAAACCAAATCGACAACTTAAGTAGCCTTAAGGTTTTGTCTTGGGGGATCCTGGCGATGTAATACTCCTAGGGTGGGTTTCGGGTGTCACATTTATGGTACCAGAGCATAGATTTTGGTGACCTTAAGTTTACATTGCATATAGCCGTCTAGGATCCCTTGTTATGTGAGAATGTGCTTTATTTACGATAAATATATGTGTCGCATTAAGTGCAACCTTTGACTTGTAGACGTTTACCTAGTCAACTTAGTTAAATTAGTTGATTGTAAACTGCTTATTAAGGTCATATGTGAATGACTTATGTGTTCTAAGTATGTGATTGAGTGTGGGTGAAATTTTACTTTCGTTCCAAGTATCCGTTAGTTTTATGATAGGGTTCCTGAGATGTTAACTGCACTAGAGACCTATACCTTTAAGAAGCATACAAGTATTCAATTATGTATTGGGTGTACAAATATTTATTTCTAAGCGGCTTATGGAATGTGTAATTGATCTTAGGCGAGAAAAGAAAAGACATACTGTACACTAGCATAAGTAAAACATTTATCAAAGGCTCATGATCCTGTTTGTGGATTTAGGAATAGAGGTTATCTTTTTGGGAGTTGTCACTAAGCAATGAATAAAAATGCCATAGTGTTGAATAGGATAATGCTTGAGCAGCTCGAGTATTAAGAGATACTTGCATATATTTACGGAAATACTCATAGGTGAGTACTTTTGGAAGTTATAAACGAAAATGGAGGCTATGGAAAGGAAATTTGTGGGAAAGACAACTTCGAAGAATTGTTATTGGCTACTCCAGCTTCGGAGTCTTTCCATGTTTATCCCCAAAGGATAGCTATGGGATTTATCACTAACTTCTTATAAGGTTGAATATGGTTCTTTATTTATTTCTAAGAGTCATAGCTGATTTTATAGTGATTTTCCTTACTTTTGACTAGTAGACTTTGTGGTGGACAACGATAAACCTAATTCTTATTAATTAGAGACTCATATTGAGGTCACTTGGGTTAGCTCGTGCCATTTAGACCCATATTTTTAGTGATACCGGACTATGATGGCCTTATTAGTTATTTGGAAGTCCAATATGCATTGTTGATTGTTTGTGGTAAATGATTAGAATGGTTATTCTTATGTGATTCATATGTCATAAGGTGAGGTGACTTATATGCCTTAGGTATTAACCGATGATGACATTTACTTGGGAAGATTATACGTATATGCCTTTTAGTTGACCATCTACCACGCCGCCTTCTTTTAGAGAAACGAGTGAAATTTATTGCGAGAATACAACAATTTTTTAGCCATGAGAAACCTTGTGACTAGTATGTTATGAAAGTATGTTTTGGATGTAGGAGCATTGCGAAATTATGAGATAGTTTATGGTTCGGAAGAGAATAAATTGGAGAATTGATAAGTTTAGGGGCAAGTATGAAAAGTGAGCTAAAAATAACAATTGTGACGATCCATGACTGGTTGTGGAAGTTGAACCAAATATAAGGAATGGTAACTATTTGTGTTTATTATGGCAGTATGAAATCAACCGAGTGAGTTGACAGTGTCTAGGGAATATACTAGGTGTGATAGTTTATGGTTATTGTGGCTCGAACGAAATAAACTTAGTGGTTACCTGAATTTACTATGTTTACTATTGAATTGAGTTTAGTAAGAAATTGAGGTTTGAAATGAGGATGAACAAGTGTAAATTTAAAGTATAGAGGTTCAAATTAGTTTTGAAACTAAAGGTGATTGGGTGGTGCTTAGTGTGTAAGTTAGTATTATGTTAAGAGTATATGTTAGTAGTTTAGGTTGCCTCTTGAATCATTGAATCAGTGACCCAAATCAATATTTTGGATGAAACTTGAGCTTCGGGTGCTTCCCTTGGAAATGAATTAAATGAGGTGGATTTTAAATACGTGTACTTGGATTACTTAGATTTGTGCTTGGAGTGATAAATGAATATATTTATAGAAGTGTCAAGTACTTGATTCAAATAGGTGAATTATGGTAAAGAGTGCTAAAAGAGGAAGATACGAAGGTGAGAAGAAGTAGAGAATTGAGTCATAATGGTATCAATGAGATATTGCCCCCAATCTGATGGATTGTTATGAATATAGGAACTAGAATGTGATGTGAATCTACATAATTGAGAGTCCTATAATACATTTGGACTTAGTAAGCTTGTGTTGTCGATTAGCAAGTAAATAAGGGAATAACTAGTTTTTGTATGCCTTGTCTTGACTACATTCACATGAGTAGGTTTGTGTTCCTGAATTATTCGATTATTGGGTATAGAAAATCCTAAAATATCAAAAAATATATATGCATCACTAGAAAGTAATGTATTGGTGGCTTAGGTAATTGGTTGAGATATTAATGTTCAATTTAAAATGAATGGTGAAATCATAATTTCCAAGCCATCTTTTTGCCCTTTTCGGTGCGATTTGCTCCTCGGGCCCTATAATTGAGTGAGTAGACGCACGAAAATGATGGTAAAGAGGAGGCTGGAACCAATTAATTTCTTTTAATACTTTTAGAACTTACTTACGTTGACATTGAAATGATTGCAGTTCATATTCAATTAGATCGGATTCGAGATTTGTCTCTAGAAAAACCCGAGAGCTACTTGAATGATATTTTGAATGCTAGGATTCGAAAAGAAAGTTACATTATTACATAGAGACTCCGTAGGAGTTCCAATAACCATATTTGAAAATAATTGCTCGAATAAGTTGTATTCTCTGTTAGGTAATACTTGTATAACTGATGTGTGGACAACTAAGTGTTACCTAATCAAGTTGTTTCTGTCTCGTTATTAATTTCGGGTACAAAATTCTTTTAAGGGGCAAAAATGTAACACCCCTAATTTTATTTTGGGTAATTATATGAGTTAAATTAATTAAATAATGTTAATTAAGTAAAGTAGGTAAGTTAATGAATTATATACATGATTATATTTGAATACTTGATATTTTTACTGTGTATATTAATGTTGAACAAAATATATAAAGAAAAATTATCAAAAATTAGGAATTTGGACCTGAGTTTGACTTATATTAGTGGGCGCGGTAAACTCAACTAAAATCCAATCTCCTAACTTATTAAATTAGAAATTGGATTACTCTTATCTTATTTAGATTAGGAGGAGAAACATGGGGGTCCAAGAGGAAAGAAGCACTAACCACATCATTTGGTAGAGAAAGACAAAAGCTAAGAGGGGATTAGAAAAGAAGCAAGGGAAAGGAAAAGCAAGAGACAAAGGGACAGGGAAAGGAGACTGGGAAAGGAAAAGAGAGAGAGGGAGGGAGAGTGAGAGGCTGGGAACACCAGCAAGAGGGCAAGAGGCCGAAAAGCAAGAGAGGCCATCAAGAAGGGGAACGATGACCAGGGAAGAAAAACCGAGAGAATAGAAACGAAGGAAGCAAGGGAGTGAGAACCCGAGCATAGTGAGAGAGAACAAGGACCGAGAAGGACAAAGAAGGAGACAACGAGCAAACGAAAGAAGCGGTGGCCGGCGAGTAGGAAAGCAGCGATCGACGATGGTGAATGAACGACTTAGACGAGAGAGGGCTAGAGAAGGAGCAAAGGGAAAAAGCAAAAGGGGCTAGACAGGTAGTGACCAAAAGGAATGAACCAGCGAGAGCACGAGACGGACAGAGACGAAGTCGAACGAGAGGAAAAGGATGGCGAGGAACCCAATTTGATTCCATTCAATCAATACCTCAAACCCTAGAATTCGTGTCGGTAATGCAACTCTTGATTAATGGAATTCTAAAGCCCAATTGAACTTATTATTGAAGGAGTTGGTTTTGGTGTAGGAATTGAACCTTATGATTTCCTGAATTTCATATGCTATTATTGAATATCTGTTTGGGACGTATTGAATATGTGTACTATAGAATAAATTTATGAAGTGTTAAGGCTGAATCGGAACATTGGAGAATCTAATTGAATTAGTTTATTAAGGTCGTATGGGTGATATTGGAAGTTTAGTTACCGATATTGGAATACTTGTGATTTCGGTTGCAGATTATCAATTAAGGTTATAGTTAATTCCTTTGTGGCTTCTTGAATTTTCAGAGTTAAATTCTTAGTAATTATATTGTGAATTAAAGATTTAGAGTATAAAGGGGAGTATGAGTTCATCGTAAGTAATGCAGGTGATTGTTTGGGGTTGAATTGTAATGGTTATTGAATTATCCGTTTTACTGGAATCATTGAAAGATTTTTTATGTTTAAATTGGAAGTAAATATGAATGAATCGGTTAGATTGAGGGTTTGCGGGATTGAGGTTAAATCATCACTTACCTTGTGAATTCCGAGGTCGAGTTAATACTAATGGAATTAGAATGATAAGTTAATGTGTAGAGATTCACTTAGGCACCATACCAACCGAGTATAGGTTAATGGAAACGGGAATGAAGAAGAGTTCCTAAAGCTGAATCAAACTCGAAGATTACCTGAATTCTAGAAAAATGAGTTGTGAAGTAGAAATGAGAAGTTTAACTAAATGGAAACGCATTTGATTTCACTAGGTTAAACTGAGCTTGAAGATTAGTGGAACTAAAGGAATTTGAGTGGTGAAATGAAATTAAGAGTTATATGGATGAGTGTGGGCGAGAAAGAATCGGTTAATGATATGGGGACTATTATATACTTGTGAGATTGAAGAGATGAATTGCAGATGGAATAATCCTCAAATGATAATGAACTCAATTTATTTCCTTTCAACTTGAAATCGTGGAAAATGGAAAACCATGATTTCGTAATGACTTTCAAATGCATATTTGCATAAGTTATAATCTAGATGCTCTTATATTACTTTGAAAGCAAATGAGCTTTGAATCAATGTTGCTGATCTAATTAGTCTGTCTAGAAATGTGTTCCAAATAAGTGGAATTGGTGGAGAAACTGAATTTGGAGGGGGTGGCATGTGGTGCTATGCCTTCTAATGTGCTAAACCGATTTGAGAATGCTATTGAAAACAACTTAATGAATGTATTTTCATTGTTTTGAATCGACTTGGCCAGGATCGGTTAGCATATAGAAGGATTCTAACTGGGGTTCTCGTCCGTTAGGATGCCCGGCTCGAGATTTCCGCGGAAGGGTTGTAATCGGGGTCCTTGTGTATGAGGATGCCTCGACCGGAGACTTTCCGGAAGATAGGTCCGGGTCCCTTTATTAGGGGCCACGCCCCAAAAACTATGAAGTGATAGTTTGATTCCGTAGCTTAGAATGTTGATTCAATTCCAATGAGCTATTAATGATTTCAAAACTTTGTTAGAAATGATTGAAATCTTTATAATTGTAAGCTTTAGAGAATCTCCTTGAAAAGTGACTCAATGTTTCAAGTGATTGTTGACAAATGCAAATCTTGTTTGAGAAAATATGGAAAGGTGATTTCAATATTAAAATACGTGAATTTGTGTGCGTATTAAAAAATTAAAGTGTTATCTTGTTTTCTTTAAGTTGATTCAGTTATTGAGATAGTTCGGAAATATGAGAATGGTTGCTTGAGTGATGTGTTGCACATATATGGTCACTACTACAGGAACCACTTTTAATGACGGTTAAAAGGACAAATCGTCATGAAAAATGGACCGAGAGACAGTTTTGTAAATAACTAGCATTGTTTACCACAAATAACAACGGTTGTTATTACTAAAGACATTTTACAACGGTTCTCTCAAAGAACAGATCGTTATATGTCTTTCGAGATACAATCTAAAGAACCGAGAACATACTTGCTATTTCCACCCCCACTTACATATGCTTTCTACTCTCGGTCTTATTGCTATCTACGGTTTCTCTGCTCCATTACTACCTCAAATCTGGAATTTGTAGCTTCCTCCTAGATCGACTTGAATTGGTAAGCCCACTTACATCCCCGCCATTGTAGTTTCCTCTCTCTTAATCTTTCATTTCTTCATAGTTTCCTCTCGTCTCTTTTAAGTGTGGATCTCCTCAAACTCATTCTTGTTGTCAAGCCTTTCCTCACCCTAGCCTCTGTCGGTTCTTAGGTATGAATCTCTATCCTCTCTTATTTTTCATTGTAAGTTATTTACAAAATGTATTATAGTTAAACGTTGAATGTGTTTACGGTAATTATGTAAATGTTGAGAATGTGGGTAATGTTTGAGATTTGTTGAAATGTTGAATCATTGTTGAAATGTTGAATATTGAGAATGTGAGTAACATTTGTTTAGTTGATTAAGTTGAAAATTGGTGAAATGTTTGAGATATTGAGAAATGGGTTTAGGAGCTTAAGATTTAATTATAGTGAAATAGAATGATAGTTAAGGATGTAGATCGAAAGAGTGCATCCAAATTTGTTTCGGGTTTTAGAGAAATAGAAAGATAATTTGGATATAAGGTTATCCCCGAAAAGCTTCTCTTAAAGATAAATTGTATCGGAATTTGTTTATTTTGATGAGGTGATGTTGGGGTGGACTCATTTACATATTCAATTATCAAAATTGGCATCTATATATGTTTAGAGTTTACGGAAATAGAAATATTTATGGTTTAAGGTTTGTAAAAATAGAACAATTTATGGTTTAGGGTTTAAGGTTTAAGGATTAAAAAGGAGAAAATATAAATGTGAAAATGTAAAAAATTTGAAAGGTATTTGGATATTGGGATCTCCCTAAATACTTGTCATAAAGATAAATTTGTTATCAAATTTATTTATTATTTTGATGAGTTGATGTTGGGGTGAACTAATTTATCCAATTATATAAATTTTTGCGTTCCTTTTTGTTGCATGTTTGATGTATTATACATGATCGTACACTAGATACATGAGCGTAAACTAGAGTACATGATTTATCCAATTATCTAAATTTTCATGTAACATATCATTGTTCGATGATGATCAAAATAAGGACTAAGTTGTCCAATGGAAGGGTAGAAGATCATAATTCGATAAGGGCCATCATTCAGCTAATGTTTCTTATGGATAATTGTTGCTTAACGCTTTTCTTAGTTTTGGTTGCTAATCCGAACTCCTGCTTAATGTTTTCGTCGGTTTTATGTTGTCCACCTCTACCCCTGCACAAACTCGAAGCAATCAAAATAAGGAGTAAGCTCTCCAATGGAAGGGTAGAAGATCATCATTCGATGAGGGTCAAAAGTATTAAGCTTTTTCAGGTAATGCTTCTTGTGGATATTTCATGTGGATAATTGTTACTTAACGCTTTTCTCGGTTTTGGTTGCTAATCTCGGCTCCCGCTTAATGTTTTCCTCGGTTTTTATGTTGTCTACCTCTACCCCTGCACGAACTCAAAGCAACCTATACATAAGGCGAGCTTCACTTTGGGACAATGACAAAAGAAACAGAGATTGCTGGTGAGATGACCTCTTTGCGTATTCCTTTTCAGTACTTATGTCAAAAAGTCCATCTCTTTCTCTTAAAACTTTGTGGATTAAATGATTTCAATATTTATGTCAAATGGTTCATCTCTATTTTCCCAAAGTGATACTTTTTAGTAGATTGAGTTATGTGCTCATCTTTATGACTATATTGCTTGCTTAGAGTTCATGCAGAGCTAGCGTGGACAACATTTCAATATTTCGTCAAATGGTTCATCTCTATTTGCCCAAAGCGATACGTTTTAGTAGATTGAGTTATGTGCTCATTTTTATGACTTTATTGCTTGCTTGGAGTTCATGCAGAGGTAGTGTGGACAGCAAATATGTTGTATATATGTTGTCCAGGCTACCTATGCAACAACTCGAGTATGAAATATCGTCATAAAGACAATCAAATAACTAAATCTACTACAAAAGCATCTAATTTGGGTAAATCAAGATTTTCCTTGGACAAAAACATTGAAATCAGTTTAACCACAAAGTTTCAAGATGAGAGATGAACTTTTCCACATAAATACTGAAAGAAGAGTACTCTTTGTATTATATTTCACATCATTGAAATATATTCTTTGCTTGGAACTTATTATGAAATATGGAACCGTGTTGACGATCTTGTTAAAGATGGAACTTGTTGTGGTTGTAGTAATGTGGAAAATTTTTGTAATATTTTGGAACAATTGAGGCTGTTGGTTATTGCTTGTGTAAGTTGTGATGTATTTGTATTATATTTTGTACAAGGGGCACGGAAAAAAATATAAAACAAATTCATACCTATGGCGAAGGTTCTTACATTAGAACAATCGTCATATGCCCTTTCCTAAAAGATTTTGGCATTTATGTGCAGGACCTATGACGACGGTTCTAATGTAAGAACCATCATCATAGGTCACTATATCATGATGGTTCTTTTAGAAAACCTTCATCATAGAGTGACCTATGATTATGGTTTTCTATTTGACCTTCATCTTATAGTGACCTATTATTACGATTTCGAACCGTAGTGAAAGATGATACATACAACGACGACCACATACGGGACACCGGTTAATCATAGTTAAATATCGTTTTTAACCTGAGTTAAAAGTGGTTCCTGTATTAGTGGGTGTTTAAAATTGAAGTTGAGGATTATGGAACGAAAGTTATGATATGGGTTATCATATGCTTGGTAGAGTATGGATGTTGTGAATTTTAGGATATGATTATCCACTAAGCTTGTGGTTTGCACACCCCATATCTCTTTGCGATTGCAGCTACTCTCTCGGGTGGTGTGTCTCGTGCTTTAGCATATTCCGGACTGCTTGTGTGTTCTTTCGTTGTTTGCTTGATGACAGTTTTGAGTAGCGAAGTTTGCAGATGTGCATTCCATATATTTCTAATTGTGGTTGCTTATAACAAAGTTAATATAGTTATATTAGATGTCTTATGAACCATATAGATTGTTTTAAGTTTTAATGCATATTGGTTGGACTCCTACGTGTCGCCGTTAAGTTGTATATTCCGAGCGTGTGGCTCGTTAAGTTATATTGAGGTTTTTATGCATAGTTTTAAGGTTTTAAGCTTAGGGGATAGGTCATATTACAAACGGAACTATGGTAAAGTTTTTAGAAAATTTCAAACCAAAATGGAAATTACCTTTATTACCTTTAAGTTAGAGTTAGAAAACCAAATTGACACCTTATGTACCCTTAAGGGTTCCTCTCGGGAATCCTCACGATGTAATACTCCTAGGGTGAGTTTTGGGGTGCTACAAAGAAATAGATCTCCAATCGAAATTCATTTCCACTTTCAAAAAGGAAAATCTCGCCAATTCGTGGGTAAGCTAGGTCCGAATCCGGTTCCTCGTCCCAATGCGGGTAGGACGCTTAGCGGTCGTAGTTTATATAGCGGTGACTCCACTGGGGATTATCACTTATTAAGAGAGTGAAATTTGAAAGTTTGGGTTGTGAGTTTTTGTAATGTGTTTTGCATTAGGCATCGTGCAATTAGGCAATCATGAACATAGTTGCTTTTAACTTCGACCTTTAGCCTTTACCTTTAAGAACAATTTTTAAAGAGGTTCGAATCGCTAACCCAGACGAGCCCAACTAGGCTTGATTCTTGGGGAGGAGGTACCGCTTCCCACATAGCACGCTCTCTTTGGTTTACCAAGGGGCATCGGGTATTCATTCTTTTTCTTGTCGTGCACCCCATGGAGGACTAAATGCTCGAACTATGAGACGAGCATATATCCTACCTAGTTTTATCCCTCTTTTGACCATGGACCCTTGGTTGTCTAGGAGGTCCCCTATTCTTCATCTGCATGTTTGCATGAATGTGGTTGCTTTTAGTATTTAATCTTCTAGTTGTGAGCCTTTAGGTTACGTTAACCCTTGCATGGTGCAAATAAAATACAATAATTAAATTCTTTGAGTCAATCCAATATGTGCATCTTAGCTAAAAGTCAAAAATTGCCTTCTCATTTTCAGGTTAGTCAATTTATTGTGTTTCGAGTCATCCTAAAATTTCACCTTAGTATGGATAGTTTAGGTTTTAGGTAGCCACCGATTGCCGAGGCTTAGCTAGCGCCGACCACTGCCGGTCGGTCCCGGAGAGTCCTGTCGGGGACCCTCTTCTCTCTCTTCGGTGAGTGTGTCTGTTTTTGGGGTTTGATTTTTTTCCATTTTTCACTTTTCATTTAGCCAAAATAAATTCATCTTAAATTAGGTGAGTACATTTTCATTTTCCATTTAACCAAAATAAATTCATCTTAGGTGGGTCCATTTTCATTTTTCATTTAGCCAAAATAAATTTATCTCAAATTAGGCGAGTTCATTTTTATTTTCCATTTAGCCAAAATAAATTCATCTTAGGTGAGTCCATTTTTATTTTTCACTTAGCCAAAATAAATTTATCTCAAATTAGGTGAGTCCATTTTCATTTTTTCATTTAGCTAAAACAAATTCATCTCAAATTAGGTAAGTCCATTTTTATTTTTCATTTAGCCAAAATAAATTCATCATCAATTAGGAGTATTCATTACATCTATGCATTAGTCAAATCACAATTCATTTTCAATTAAGTCATGAACATCATTGCATTTCATTTTATTTGCTTTGCATTCCTTATATGCATCCAAATAAAAGGTATTCTTAGTTCCTTTGGGTCTCACAGTTAAGCCTTTTCCACCCAAATGTTGGTGTTCCTTCACAAGGTCCTAAACATTATCCTTTGGGGCTGCGGAACAGGGAAGTCTACACTAACATTGGGATTCATCGAAATCTGAGCTCCAAAAGGTTAAAATGCCTCGGTAAGGAGTCCTATACTTCTTCCCCTCGGTCTACACCGATGAGACCAACCGCGGTGCATACAACACTCGGTTTACTAAATTTTTCGTTATAAGATAGTACCCAAAAAGAATTCCCCTCTAGGCCGGAGAACCAGAACAAACCCCTATCATCACCTTGCTCGAATGAATCCTCAACTAAGATGGAAGCCTGAATTGAGGCTCGGGATAAGAAGATAGAATCCATATCTAACACTCTTAAAGTTATCCTAAAAGTCTTGAGCATAATAAGAAAGATGGTGAAGAAGAAGAAGTCGGAGGAAAAGGCCCTCCGCCTAATCCTTCTCCTGAAGGCGAGTCTTTAACATAAGCCCAAATCGATCCACGCATAGTTCGGATAGAAAAAATGTTAAGGGAGTCAACCATGTTCAAAAGTCACTATTTTGATCATACGGGATTCACTTTAGTTCCCAAAGGGAAGCTAACCCCTAAATAAACCATGTTAGACATGATGTTTTGAGGTTTTGAGAATCCCTATCATCATGTTCGTAACTTCTTAGGAGTAATGACTCTTAAGAATGTACCTAAAGACACTTACCATATCATCTTCCCATGGACCTCCGAAGGTGAGGTAATGAAATGGTATAATACGGTTGACCCACGCAAGGTCACGAATTGGAATGATATGCATATGGAGTTCCTACACCCATACTCCTATAACACCGATCTACTTACCACACTTAGAGACTTGGTGTTAATTAAACAAGGTGAGAAAGAACGCTTTACGGACTTTCTCACCGGATAGAGGGAAAAGGATGCCCACATGGTAGACCGACCTTCTAAGAAGGAGCAAGTGAGAATAATTGTGAAGAACCTTAAGCTTGCCTATAATCGGCACCTCAAATTCCAAACATTCATGAGTTTCTCAACTCTTAGAGACGTCGACATACCGATAGAAGAGGAATTGTCTACCATGACCACAAAAGTCGTAACTGGATATAGAGGTAACTATCAATCCAAGGACAAGAAAACCTCTTATCAAGGCTATATCGGCAGCGGTGCGGATGTCAATTCTATTAATAGGTATAATGACCACACTCCAATTGATACTACATATGCTCGGGCTCTTGACCGTCTGTTGTCTAAAAGGAATATAGAATTGCCACCTATAAGAGCATAATTAGAAATTGTGAAACAGTTGAAAAACTAGGACGTAAAAAATTCTATTAATACCATTGTGCATGAGGACACGACACCGAGCAATGTTGGATGTTCAAAAACAAGTTGGAGAGCATGTTCCGTAATGGTTTGCTTCCTCTCCCTAAGGCTGCTCAAAAGCCTAGCAATAACAAGAATCCTTTCGGTGGTACCGTAGCAATCTTCTTTGAGCCTATTCCAAGTCAGTGGGTACCATATGTCTTTATTCAAGTCATCGATGAGTCCAAACCACTTGCTAGCTCTGCCTCCTTTAGACCCGTAACTCCATGGATTGTGGGTAAGCGACGAAGAAGACGTATACGAAACCAAAGAAGATAATGATGATAACTTCGGGGCATGCCACCCTTAGAAGAAGATGACTTTTGGAAGAACCAAAGAGCCTTAATGTAACACCCCTAGGCCCACCCTAGGAGTATTACATGCCGGGGTTCCCCGAGAGGAACCCCTAAGGCTGCTTAAGATCTCAACTTGGGGTTAATAACCCTTTCTTGGATTGGCGGAAGCATAATTCTAGGTTTTCAAAGGGTTTTTCTGGAAATTTCGGCAGAGTTTCCTCCGTAAGCTGGCTAAACCCATGGGCTTAAAGCCCTAACCCTGCACGAAACACAATCTAAAACTCAACGAGCCACACGCTCGGAGAAACACAACATAACTCAACGAGCCACACGCTCGGAGTATTCACATAGGGATTTTACATTCATAATCAACTTAAGTTCACATACAACCAGTCTTTACAAGCATGAAAAACATAAAGTACAGAGAAGTCCGGAGAAGTCCTATCCGATGGTTCGCTTCTTCTAATAGCCAAAAGCAACTCCGGGAGTCTTAACTTCGCACCTGAAATGTTGGTGATGTCATGAGCTCACTAGCCCGGTGAATAACCCAAACCCAACCCCGGGTTTCACTTTGCACATTAATTCATTAACAAACACACGTAAGTTCATAACTCATTCATAACATGCGATTCGAGATCAAATAAGTTTAAGACATGCGAGATTCTAAACTTACCAACTCGCCGAGAATCATAATGACATCACTTATTCATGAATTCAATTAAACATGCATCATTCGTCTTTCTACGCAAGTAAATCATATAATCACTCATCATGCAATTCATTCATCACGTAAATCATATCTTAGTTCTTATAGCACACATTTCTTATGAAAACGAGGATTCGATCTTCTTCTTATTCTTCTTCTTGAGTTCAATCATGCATTTCATAACTCATCGATTCGTTCTTTCTTGTTCGATATGCACGATCATTCGTTTCTTCATATCATACTTCTTTTAAGTTTTCTTAGTTCGAATGGAAAGAAGATTTATGCACTCGCTCTAAAGACCCAGTTCTTGGAGCCAAAACAATTCGTGGGCTCGGTTCACGGAGGCATATAATTCGTGGCCTCGAGGCATAAGAATTCGTTGCCTCGAGGCAGCCTCCCATCCCCGAAGGACGCATACTGTCAATTCTTAGTGGAAGCAATTCAATTCGTGGCTTCGGGTTGACGAGACACTTCTATGGCCATAGCTTCGAGAGGGTTCTTTAATTCGTGGGGTCTTAGATCAATAACACAATCCTTTCTCCCTTCTTTAGTTCTTTATGATTCTTATCTTCTTATTACTTATACATAAGAAATACTTAATTCATATAATTCATGCTCAATACGTTCATGCGTAACTTCTTCAAAAACAAGCAATTCACATAAGCAAGTTTCAACTCAAGCATAATCCATTCATTTCACATACGCATGCTTATGTCATTTATCATCAATGTAATTCGGGATAAACACATATTCACATGAACATGCCAACTAGGATTCGGAATCAATGAACTTATCGTTTTCGCGCTCGCGTATTATCGCGTATAAGTAGTTTATGGTTCTATAACTTTCCTTAATCGATGAATATCTTTTAATCTAGCCACAAAGCTTCTTAAATCTCAGTTCTTAATTCGAGTTACTCACTTATATGCGATTTAGCCCAAAACAGAACATTTTCACTTAATATTGCATATCTCCCAATCTACTCATCCAATGTATACGAAATTTTACAGGAATTTCTCATAAATCATCAGGAAGCTGCAGTAAAAGTTTCAGGAGTTTCGGGCTACACATGAATTCACAGAAATTCGGACAGACATGCTTATTTATCGAAAAATCTGCATACGAATCATGAAGTTAACTTCCGATTTCTCTCCCTAATTACTGTTCAAGCTAATCCCGTTCAATTCTCACTAATCATGCTCAATCGTATTTAAACATCACAATTTCAGAACTAGATAAACATCACAAATTCACAACATGCTCTTGATTCGTGAGTGGCTAATTTAGTGAATTTAGGCTTCTAGCTTCTTCAATTAGCTTAGGGTTTCCAATTTCATGCATCAATTTCGAGTTCAAGCCACCTAATTCATTTTATTTCGGAGGATGAATTCAGACTACTCACCTTAAATTCTTAGAGGTTCTAAGAATTCGGTTCTACAGGGTTTCGGATTGGGTTTCGATTTGGGTTTTGCTTTCTCTTACGCCTATCTCTCGCTTCGGTTCTTCGTCCCTCTCGCTTCCCTCTCTGCTCTGCCCCTGCTTTTGTCTCTGCTCTGCTTCTTCTTTCCTTCGGTCCCCTTTTCCTTTCTCCTTCATCCAGCGCTTGTCCTCGGGCTCGCCGTGCCCGCCGGCGGCCGGTTTCCGGCGTTTTCTCGTTCCGCGCCCGCTCGCTCTTCCTCTCCCTCCGTGCGTTCTGCTCCTTCTCGCTTTCCCCTGTTTCCGCTTTCGCTCTGCTCGGCCTCCCGAGCCCCTCTCTCCCTTGCCCACCGGCGACGGCGCCCTTGCCGTTCAGGCGGCCACCGGCCTCCTCGCTCTCTCGCTTTCGCTCTAGTCGCCCTCGCCCGATCTCCCTTCTCTTGCTTTCCCTTGCTCGCTTTCCCGTCCCTTTTTCTTTCCCCGCTTCGCTTCTTCGTTCCCTTTCCTTTTGTTCTCAATCCTAATCCCAGCCTCACTCTCTCTCCTCATCTCCTAATCACACCTAATAGCTTTGCTGCCTATTTCTAATTAGACCCCCTCTCTTTCTTTGCTTAAACTTGACAGCTCCTCCTCACTCGCCAGACAATCTTCATTCCTCATTCCCTTTTTCTTTTCTTTTTTTTTTTTTTAATTGGGCCCAACTAGCTTCTCAAGGCCCAATAAGCTAGCCCATGCTCGGTTTCGGTTCTCGGGTTTCTAATTCCGACTCGGAAAAATTCTAATTCACTTAATTTAATAATTTGATTCACTAGCAAGCAAACACCTGAAATTTCGGGGTCTTACACTTAAAATCAAATTCCTTACTAGATTTAGATAACATAATACACCCATAGGTCCACAACAAACTTAGGAAGCTCCAAAAGAACTCAAAGCTACTAAAGAAGAAGACCCAATCTTGAAACAGATTTAAAAGCTTAAAGTTGATATCTTTATTGGGCAACTTATATCTACTTCCTAAAAGCATAGACAGGCCTTGATTTATGCACTTAGCAAAATTGAGGTCTCTCCTAAAACCACACCTAAGGAAGTAGTAGGACTGGTCAATAACGGGGATGGAACCATCACCATTGACAAGAAAGATCTACTCGAAAAAGGCATTGCACACAACAATGCTCTTTATTTGAGCATAACTTGCATTAACAAGTTTATTCCCCTAACCAATGTTGACAACGAGATCCCGTAAACGTTTATCCTTAGAGGACTCGCGAAAAGGTAAGGCATTAGAGAGAAAAACTCTCTAAAAACATTTCATGTCCTAGCTTGAAGACTGATTTTTAACTTAAAGTCATTCCGAGTATTACATGAAGAATCAAGTATAAATACTATCTCTCTTAAGTTTTGATTTCAACTCATTCCGAGCACTATAGAAACAGCTTATATAAGTTTTCTTTCTGTTATGACCGATTCAGAAAATGCCTTATTGTATATCTCCTACACTAGTGTTTCTAACTCACTCATACATCACTCGGAACTATCGCATGCTCAAATAATCTCTCTTACGGCTTTATTATGAGCACCGATCGTGTATCTCAATGTAAAGAGAATTACAACATTAATTCTCTATTCTAAGTCGACTTATTTCCCCGAGAATTATTTGACTAGATCAAGTTGTTATACTCTTATGTTCTACTCTTTTAACTTGATCATCTTTAGGATTGACTCAAGATGAAATTTGAGTATATTGAGTATTAGACTTAGAAAATTCCATTCTTTTAGGCCAAGGATAATTAAGCACTTAATTTCTCCGATTTAATTATTATTTGTGCCCAATCTTCAACCAAAGTATTTTATACTTTGAGAACCAATGTGGTTCGCTTTTGTAGGATATTCAAACGAGGCTAACCAATCTTTTTAATTTCAAAAGCAACCGGCTTCTAGCTATTAACCACCAGCACGCAAGTTTTAGCTACTTCGGACATGGCTCGGACACCGTGTCAAGGTTGTTTGTTTCAAAAGCTGGAAAACTCCAACTCTACGCTTAACGGTTGTTTTCAACACAATTTTCAGTCACCAGCAAGTGATTGGACCATCTTTTGGAGCCAAGAGTCATTGCACAACGTTCACATCCCATCGGATATTTTCCGAGCAATCCGGAATAGTCGGAGTTTGAGGCGGAGAAGGTGGCCTCGGTTCGGACCGAGTCCGAGGTGGACAAGGTGGCCTCGGTTCGAGCTATGGACCCGGACACCCGGTTGGGTCTCTTGGTATCCATACCCAAGAAGTTCTTTTCTACCAACAACAATGGCAGCCTTAGAAACTGCGTTAGGATCCGAGGGAAGAGGAACTTTGAATTCCTTAAAGATGAAAGTGAGAAGAGCCCCGAAAGGAAGTGGGATGGATTTCTTAGATTGAGTCCGAGCCGGCACAGCGGCCATCCGCTCAATTATGGCTAGAAAGAGGTCTACTTCGTAGCCCTCGAGGATATCAAAAAGAGCTTTAAGATGCTTAGAGTTGGGTTCTCTTTGCTCGAGTGATGAGATAAGAAGGTTCTCATCAGCAAGAAACACAAAAGTTGGGCTTCGACTTTAGTTTAGTCATAGAGAAGTTTTTGCATGACTTAGGAAATTCTTTGGCGTACTTCTCAAAGAATTCATCAGCAACCTCGTTGAAAGGTATAGGGTTGGTATTGAGGAAAAGAGAAGATACTTTGAAAAGGTGGTGGAGAAGAGAGATGTTGATTGGGACCACAACATCTTGAACTCTGGAGGTGAGTATACCCTCGGAGCTGGAGAGGTTGGAGTAAAACTCGAAACGAGTTATAGGTAGATGAACTCATTGAAATAGAGGAAATTATAAACCTCTGTGGTTTTGATGTTTTTTAACCATGAACTTAGTGGTTGGAAAGTATTTGTCATCCAACGTTAGGTGTTGGGTGACAATGATTTTAGAGGGGTTGGAAGGACCCTCTTGGCTTTTTGTACGAGGTTTCTTGGTTGCGAGAACTAAGAAAGTCCGGGTGGGCACCTTTTTCGACATGTTTGAATGAGAAAAGAGAGGGGATGAACTTTGAGAGAGAAAGAGATAGCTTCGAAGAAAGAGAGAGAGTAAAAAGAAAATGAAAGAGTAGAAAGAGAGCTAAGAGCAATTGGTGCTTACTTGAGGTGTCTTTCACTTAGCTTAAGAGTCGGTTCGTTTCTTGAAAACAGTGAACTTGCTTGAGATGTAGTAAGCCGAGAGAGAGTATGTAGAGAGTCAAGTAGCGAAATGAAGGAAAAAGGATGCTATTTATAGAGAAAGAATTTTCCTTCGGTGTTCATTCCGACCCGGCTCTCCAACGGTCGCCTCGGACCGGTGTGACTATTCTGCTCTCCAACGGTTAGAATTCCAGTGCTTGTCTCCCAAGGACTAGTTCTCTAATTGATGCGCACGAGAGATAGAGGGAAGAAGAGAGATTTTAAAAGAAATTTCTAAAATTCTCCATTGATCTAGAGATGATTTCAGAAGTTTGATGTCCATTTTTCTCAAAATCCGAGTCTAACTCGAGTAAAGTTTATAAGTGACTCGAAACCGTCAAAAAGTAATAACTCATAGCTCGGTATGACTTGGTCAACTGAACTAATTATTATTTTAGCATAAAAACGAGACATTTAACACATAGTCATGCAAAGTAATTCCATTCAAAAAGCACATAATTATGCATTAATCATGCCAAGCTCATTCCTAATAAAGCAAAGCCGATCCTCACTAAGTGGCTTAGTAAAGATATTAGCTAATTGAAGTTTGGTAGGAATGAAATCAAGTTCATGTCACCTTTCTCAGGATAGTCTCTTAGAAAATGATACCTAACCTTAATGTGCTTTGTCCTTGAGTGTTGAACTAGATTCTTAGTGATGCTTGATCGCAGTTTGATTGGAATTTATTTGAATGTAGGTCCAAGATCTCTCAAGTGTTGCTTGATCCATAAGATCCGAGCACAACATGCTCCAGCTGTAATGTATTAAGCTTCAACGGTTGATAGGGCTATTGAGTTTTGCTTCTTTGAGTGTCGGGATATAAGGGATTGACCTAGAAACGGCATGCTCTGAAGTGCTTTTTCTATCAACTTTGTATCCAGCATAGTCGGCATATGAGTATCCAGGTGAGAGTCGGTTTGAGTCTCTTGAGTACCATATACCTAGATTCCGAGCCCCTGCAAGATATCCGAAGATTCTCTTCACCACTGTGAGATGTGATTCTTTTGGATTAGCTTGAAATCTTGCACACGAGACATACACTAAACATTATGTTTAGTCTACTGGAAGTAAGATATAGCAGAGATCTAATCATACCTCGATAAAGTTTCGATCTACTTGATTTACCTTTTGCGTTTGAGTCCAGTTTTATCTTGCTTGCTTATAGGGGTTACTTGCATGTTTTGCATCTTGAAGTGTGTACTTCTTCAGCAGCTCCTTGGTATACTTTGATTGATGGACATAGATGCCATCTTTGTCTTGCTTGATTTGTAGATCAACTAAGAAATTGAGCTCTCCCATCATGCTCATTTGAAATTCCTATCTCATTAACTCGGAAAAATCTCGACATACAATTTCATTAGTAGCTCCAAAAATTATGTCATCAACATAGATCCGAGCAATAAGAAAGTCTTTCCCCTTGGTTTTTATAAAAAGAGTCTTGTCAATCTGACCTCTTCTAAAATCATTTTCAACTAAGAAATTGCTCGAGTCTTTCATACCAAGCTCCGGGAGCTTGTTTAAGACCATAAAGAGCTTTTTGCAACTTGAAAACATGATTTGGAAATTCTGAGTTTTCAAATCCAAGGGGTTCCTCAACATAGACTTCGTCTTCAATGAAACTATTAAGAAAAGCACATTTAACATCCATTTGATACAATTTGATATTCATGCTTGATGCAAATGCCAATAAGATTCTAATAGCTTCAATTCGGCAACAGGTGCAAAGGTTTCCCCACAATCAATGCCTTCTTCTTGATTGTAGCCTTGAGCTACAAGTCTAGCCTTATTTCGACTACTAACCCACCTTCATCAAGTTTGTTCTTAAAAACCCATTCCTATGACTTGGTGGTCGGAAAGTCGTTTGGTCGAGTCCGAGACTTGGTTTCTTTCAAATTGATTGAGTTCCTCTTGCATGGCCTCTACCCATTCAGGTTCATTTAGGGCCTCTAGTGCATTTCTAGGTTCAATTAATGAAATGAATGCAGTGAATGCACATAGATTTTGTAGAGATGAATAAGTTCTTACCCCACTATTGATATTAGACAAGATGTTTTCGAGTTGATGGCTCGAAGCATATTTGAAAGCTCTATTTGTCCTCTGGTTTACCAGATTTGTAGATTGAATTGGTCGGTCTTCGAAGTTTGTTCTGATTGAGCTTGTTCATACAATTGTCCTTCAGCATTCTAAGCTGGCTCTTGAGTCGTTTCATTCTCGAGTCGGGTGATTCCGAGTCACTTCGTTACGAGTGACCTTTCCTTGACTCTTTCCGAGCTCATCTTCACTAAGATCATCATCTCGGCTGAGCTTCGGATCCGAGAATGTTGACTCACTTGGTTTTCCCTGTTCAATCTCATCAAAAACAACGTGGATGCTTTCTTTCACTTTGTTAGTTCTTTTATTAAAGATGCGATATGCTTTACTATGAGATGAGTAACCAAGAAAAATACCTTCATCTGACCGAGCATTAAACTTGGTCGGGTGATCCTTACCATTGTTATGAACATAACACTTACATCCAAATGGTTTGAAGTATGAAGTGTTAGGTTTCTTTCCTTTGTAGAGCTTGTATGGAGTTTCTTCAGGATGGGTCCGATGAGGCATCTATTCAAGGTATAGGTTGCTTGTGTTGATTGCCTCAGCCCATAAATAGTGAGGTAGATCATATTCAATCATCATTGTCCTTCTCATTTCTTCAAGAGTTCGGTTCTTTCTCTCCACTACTCCATTTTGTTGAGGAGTTCTTGATGCTAAGAAGTTGTGGGAGATACCATTCTTATCACGGAACTCCGCAAATTATGAGTAGTAGAACTCCCTTCTATGGTCGGTTCGAATCATTTTGATCCGAGTCCGAAACTCAACTTGAATTTTCTGCGAGCTTGCTTGAACTCTCCGAATGCTTCATTTTTGTGCTTAACAGAATAAACCCAGGTAAATCGTGAGTAGTCATCAACAATTACAAGCACATATAATTTACCTCGGAGACTCTTGACAGGGATTTCACCACATAAGTCCATATGCATCATTTCAAGCACCTTGGATGTGGAAACATTTTTGAGAGATTTGAAAGACTTTTGGGAACCCAGATTTGAATAACTTTGGGTTTGGTCTGATTCTGAGTCTTTCTTTTAGAGAACCGAGTCCGTGTCTCGTTCTTTTGAAAATTTTGTCTTTTATAAACCGGTGGAGAAGGTTTTCTCTGTACGCTGGTCCGGGCTTAGTCCTTGTTTCATTCATAGGAATGGGACCATGCTCAACCTTCCTGAACTTCACAGTTTTGGAATCATTTTTGAAAAGCTCCGAGTAAGAATTGGATTCCTCCTCTTTGTTAAAACCGAGTCCTTCTTTTCTAAAAGAGACACATTGAGACCCTAAAAGCATGTCAAGGTTTTTCTTACATTGAGTAAATTTCAAAACAAGTTCTTGAGACTCATTGAGCTTTTGCTTAAAATGCTCATTTTCTCTTCGAGAGACTCGGACTCGGACTCATTGGATTGAACACTAGTCTTGAGTTCTCTTAGACTAAGTCTTAGTTTTTCTAATTCATTTTTCAAAGAAATGCTCTCGAAATTATCGACTCAAGTTGTTCTTTAAGCCGAGAAGAGTCGAATTGGACTTTTCTTACAAAGTATAGATGTATTTAGCTAAATCAACTTTGGAAAACTTGAGGAAGTATTCAATTACCTTCCGAGGATTAGTTTCCTCCTTGTTTGAGTGATCGGAATCGACTGAGATTTAGCTTCGAGTCTCATAGTGCCATCAGACATTTTGAGTCATCCGAGTCTTCATCTTCTTCGAGATGAATCTTTATCACTCCATGTGGCCATCATAGCCTTCTTCTTCTTTCTGTCCCTTTTTCTTCTTGGACAATCTTTGACCATATGATCCTTGCTGCCACATTCAAAATAGCCGAGTTCTTAGTTAGAGATAATTTTGAAGGGGAAGAATGTTGACCTTTTCTATCCTTCTTGCCTTTCTTATAGAACTCTTCTCTTGACCGTTTATCCCATCTCTTGTACTTCATCATTCTTTTGAAGCCTCCGGCAATAAGTGCCATGGGATCTTCTTCGAGTCCGATGAATTCAGATTTTCTTCTATGCATTACGAGGCCTTCGAGTGTAATATTCTTTTTGATGTTAACCTCGGTGTCCTCTTCTTCCGAGATGGATCTCAAGGGTGAGTAGCTTCCCAATGAGTTCATCCGGCTTCAATAAAGAGAGGTTACGAGCTTCCTCGATGGCTGTCACGTTTGGGCCCCATCTTTTTTGGGTAGGCTTCTTAGTATCTTTCTGCACATTTCCTCATGGGAAATCTTTCGATCTAGAGATTTAAGATTGTTAGTAATCTCAATGAAACGGATGAACATCCGAGTGATATTTTCTTCTAGCTCCATCTTGAACAGCTCATACTTGTGATGATATTGGCTTATCTTCGCTTGTCCGACTTGGCTTGTGCCTTCATATGTGTTGACAAGAGTGTCCCACACTTCTTTAGCTGTGTCACAAGTTGATACTCTGTTGTATTCCTCTAAGCCGATGGCGCACATCGAATGTTGATGGCCTTGAAGTTCTTTCGAAATTTTCTGCCTCTTCGATGGTATACTCGACCTTTGCTTTAGGCACGAGTCTTGTTTCTTCAGTCTTCATTGGAATATAGTTGCCTTCTTGTATGATGTTCCAGGCATCTTCATCGTGATCTAGTAGAAAGCATTCCATAAGCTTCTTCCAGGTGTACAAAATTTGATCCTTTAAACTTTGGTGGTCTGCTGGAAGATCTTCCTTCATCGAATCTCTCCATTATTCTGTGCCATTTGATCTTCGGACCGTTGGATGGTTAGATCTTTTACGAAAGGCTAGGCTCGATACCAATTGAAGGTTTGCTCTTGGAGAGAATTAATCACCCTAGAGGGAGGTGAATAGAGTGATGAGGAAATTTGAACAATAAATGGAAGATTAAAGTTTAAAACAAAAATTGAGACTGTCCGAGTCTAGATTGTACTTAGAAAGGTATAAACTCATAATTTACGTGGAAACCCTCCTAGGGCGAGAAAACCACTTCCAGTGCTAATCTAAGCACCAAGTCAAATCCACTATTTTGAATCCACAAAATACACTAGACAGACTCAACGAGAAATACTCCCTTAGACAATTCCTTACAAGGTCTTCCTAACCGAGGTAACCTTTACGGTTAGGGACCACTAAGCTAAGTTAACCCTTATAGCTCAGTCAAGGGACCTTACTCATAAAGTAAGAATGAAAGTTGTGGATCGAATACAAGAGCTTATAACTCGGAAAGATGTTAAGTATAGACTTTGAGTTGTAAGTAAAAGATTGAATATGAATACAAAGACTTTTGCTTAAGTATGTGTATTGAAAATGGTTCCAGCAATCTTCAAGTCTTAAGAGTTGGCTTCTATTTATAGATGACCAAGCGGATTAGCCGTTGTGACTAGCTTCGATTAGAAGTCCTCTATGATCTGTTGTAACGGTTCTTCCGAGTCGCTCGAAAAGATCCGTTGAGATGTGAACGTTGTGCAATGGCTCTTGACTCCTTAGGATTTCCCAATCCACTGGTGGTGTCCGAAAAGTAAGGTGGAAACCACCGTTGAGCTTAGCGTTGAAGATTTCCAGTTTTGGAAACAGACAACCTTGACGTAGTTTCGGGCCTTGGTCGAAGTAGAAAAAGCCTTGTCTCGCTGGCAATTTGACATCTTAAAACTAGTTACTTTTGTAGTTCAAAAGCGAGGATAACCTCGTTTAGATAACCTACAAAAGTAAAACAAATTTTGGTTCTCAAATTACAAAATACTTTGGTCCAAGATTAAACACAAATAATAATTTAATTAAGATAATTAAGTGCATAATTATCTCGAGTCGAAAGGAATGGAATTTTCTCGAGTCTAATATTCATTATACTCAAATTCCATGTGAGTCCGTCTGGAGAAAGATCAAGTTAGATAATGAATATTAGAGTAAGAATACTTTATCTAGACAGATAAAGTTCAAACAAAACAAACCGACTAGAAGAGATGAACTAATGTCGTAATTCACTCGAACTTGGAATATAAAGTCGGACCTGTGTTTAAGCGTGTTAGAGCAAGTGTTTGAACATGCGATAAATCCGAGTGTTGTCCGAGTGACTCAAAGGTACAAATGTGAAAAGATGAGCTAGAGTATGCTTTCCGAGTCAGTCGAAACAAATGAAGAGGTGGATTTTGGTTTAAGTGGAGAAATGAGACAGAAATCAAATTTGGGGTCCAATAAGGATCATCAACCAACCCAATTAGGCGGTGGAAAAATAGGAAAGGAAAGAGGGCTCGGGGGAGCCCGAGCAGTAGAGAAGGAACGAGCGGGAGAAACAGAGAGAGAAAGAGAGGGAGGGAGACGGAGAGACCGCAGGAGCCGGACTAGAGGCCGGTGGTCCACCCGAACGGCAAGCGGCCGGTGGGCGAAGGAAGAGCGGGGGCTTAGGAAGGCAAAAAGGAGGAGAAAAAGAGAGAAGCGAGTAGGGAAGAGGGAGGACCAATAGGGAGGAACCGAGAGGGAGAGAAGGCGAGCGGTGCAAGGGTCAAGGAGACCAAGGGGTGGCCGACGACCACCGCAGACTCGGAAGCGACGGCCGGCGACCCTAGTAGGCAGCTAGCGAGGGAAGAAAGCGAGAGACTGGGGCGAGCAAGGGGTGGAGCAGGGACGAGAGCGCGAGAAAGTCCGAGAGGCCGGGGACCAGGAAAAGCAACGGCGACAAGGGAGGCAAGCCGGCGGTAAGCCCACGAGGGCCAAACCCGGAGGCAGCGGGAACCAAAACGGCGGGCTAGAGGCAAGGGAAGTAAGAACCGAGAGACGTAGCAAGAACCGGCACGAGAGAGACCCAAACCAAAAGACGAAGTAAGGAAGCCCGAAATCAAACCCTAAAACTCGAGAATTTCAGGTGGGTAATTTTATACTCTAAACTATTAGTAATTTGGAAATCCAAATGAGTTTATCGTGATTGTTGAATATGATTGTGAATATTGAACATATATGCTATTGAACGAGTTTAGTAGTTCGCTGAAAGTGGAATTAGGAGTTTTGAGGGAATCGGTAGTTGTTTAGGCCCGAATTGGATATCGGGAATTCGAGACGGAGTTATATTGCTTGGGTATAGTGAGTCATACCGAGAATTCGGTCAATTGAGGGTGAGGACATTATGGTTTGGGCATAAGTTATGAATTAATATTTGAGATTGAGCCTTGGAGATTTACTTGAATTTGCAGCGTTAAGAAATGATTACTAATATCGGGAAATAATAAGTGAGGTGTAAAGAGGAATATGAAATTGTATTGAGTAATGCACAGTTGGGGTATGGGAGTGAGAAGTGGATGAGTATTGGGATAATTGAGTTCAAAAGATAATTAAATCCTCGAGGTTGAACCGAGCATGAAAATAAGCAAAGTTAACGAAACTGAATAATGAAAAGTGATTAAGAGTTATGTAACTAAGGATGGACGAACAAGAGTTGAGTAATGAGATAGAGACATATGATGGGAATTTGAGACAGGGAAATGACGAGCTGGGAATAGTAAGGTTAAGCTGAGTTTAGAATCTATCTAAGCCTTGAGCTGAAATTAAGTTGGAAGATAAGCTTAGCAACAAGGAACTTAAGTGATAAAGTGAGATTAGGAGTTATATGGCTGAATATGAGCAAAGGAAGTTGATTTATAAAGTAGGGATCTAGAATGAAGGATTGAAGCAAAGGCAGGGAGTGGTGAGAAGTTGAGACGTAAGCAAACAAAGTCAATTCACTAAGTAGAGATATAGAATGAGAAATTGAAGTAAAACCAGAAAATTGTGAGAAGTTGAGACGTTGAAACAGGTGGTATGCGATTGTGGTTATTGTGGCTCGGAGAATGGAAATTAATTATGCTAAAGTGATGGATTGAGAAAGGTATAGTTGGAAAGAGTTGAGAATGACTCGCTTGCATTGAATGGTGGCTAATCGGGTTAAGTGATTTCTTTACGTGATGCTCAAACGTAGTTTTGAAAGGTGTTTTGTATTTTACGTGCGATGATACTTGAATGCAACTTCTTGTGAATTTCCTTTCAAACGTGATTATGTTTTAAAGAAGCAAATCTGATTGAGAAATTGAATTTGGAGGGATGGGACGTAGTGCCATGCCTTCCAGTGTGTCAAAATGATTTGAGAAAGTGAATTTATAAGGGTGACACGTGGTGTCATGCCTTCCTTGATATTAAATCGATTGAGAAAGCTATGAAGTGAATGTGATGAATGAGTATGTGCAAAGAGTTTTGAATTGATAGGCTTCAAATTGTTTAGCATACCGAAGGGTTCGAACTAGGGGACGCCTAGCTAGAAACTTTGAGGGAAGGGTTTTAACGGGGTCCTGCAGAGGCGGGATGCCCGCTCTAAGACTTCCTAGAAGATAGGTCCCGCGAGCCTTTTGTCGGGTTGCGCCCTTAATTAAAGAAGTGCTAGTTCGAATCCTCGGAAGGCCCAGAAAAGTAGATTCAACCCCAAAAGAACTGTTCATGACTCGTGAAATTGTGTTTTTAAGTGATTGAAGAGTCATGATCTTTTCATTGCAAGAGATTTCATTAAAAAGTATATAGACTTGTATTATATTATTATGTTTTCACCGATTTCATTATTACGAGTAATATGTGTAAAGAATTTCCACATATTATTACGAGTAATATGTGTATTATATTATTACCCGATCTCTTACTTGAGAGCTTAGTCTGTTTGATGGTTACATAAAAATATAGCAATTTGTCTTAGTGAACCTTACCTCTCGACCTTTGTTACACAAGTTGAGAGATATTGAGTAGATTGTACTCTAATCCCTTGACAAGATACACTCGGGCTGACCAGGTTGTCTCCTTTTCCAATCTTTCCTATTCCAACTATCTTGCCCTTCCTGTCATCTCCGAAAGTGACTTTGCCTCCTTTGTAATCTTCTAACTCGGAAAAGAGTCTTGAATCTCCGACATGTGGCGTGAGCACCCACTGTCTAGGTACCAATGACCCTTTGTCTTTTTCGAGTTACCTACAAGTCCAAAACACACTAATCCTTCTCACTTCCTCTAACGAACCCAAGTAACTCCCTTTATTGTGGTCCTTTTCGAGGAAGAAGACTCTTGGGAACCCAGATTTGAATTACTTTGGGTTTAGTCTAATTATGAGTCTTCCTTTTAGAAACCTGAGTCTGTGTTTCTTTCTTTTGAAAACCTTTTTCTTTTATAAACAGGTTGAGAAGGTTTTCTCTTGTAGACTGGTGCTGGGTTCAGTCCTCCTTTCATTCTTATGAATGGAACCATGCTCAGCCTTCCTGAACTTTACAGTTCTGGAATCTTTCTTGAAAAGATTTGAGTATGAGTATGATTCCTCCTCTTTGTTAAAACCAAGTCCTTTCTTTTTCAAGGAGACACATTGAGAGCCTAAAAGCATGTCAAGGTTTTTCTAACCTTGAGTAAATTTCAAAACAAGTTCTTGAGACTCATTGAGCTTTTGTTTCGGATGCATATTTTCTCTTCTAAGTGTCTCGGACTCAGTCTCATTAGTTTGAGTACTAGTCGTAAGTTCTCTTAGAGTAAGTCTTAGTTTTTCCAATTCATTTTTCAAACCAATGCTCTCAAAGGTGAGAGAATCAAGTTGTTTTTTGAATTAAGAATAATCGAATTGGACGTTTCTTCCTAAGTGTAAATATATTTAGCTAAATCAACGTTGGAGAACTTAAGAAAGTATTCTATTAGCTCCTGAGGATTTGTCTCCTCAATGTATGAGTTGTCGGAGTCTAATTCGGATTCAGCTTCCGAGTCCGATAGTACCATCATAAACTTTGAGTCGTTAGAGTCTTCATCTTATTTAGATGAATCTTCATCACTCCATGTGACCATCATAGACTTCTTCTTCTTTCTGTCCCTTTTTCTCCTTGGACAGTCTTTGAATATGTGATCTTTGCTGCCACATTCAAAATAGCCGAGTTCTTAGTTAAAGATAACTTTGAAGGGGAGGAGTGTTTACCTTTTCTATCCTTCTTATCTTTCTTGTATAATTCTTCTCTTGGCCTTTTCTCCCATTTCTTGTGCTTCATCATTCGTTTGAAGCCTCGAGCAATGAGTGCCATAGGATCTTCTTCCGAATCTGAGGAACTCAGATTTTCTCCTCTCGCTTTCGAAGCTTTCAGCGCAATGTTCTTTTTGGTGCCGACCTTGACAACCTCTTCTTCCGGATGGATTTCATGGGTAAGAAGCTTCCCAATCGGTTTGTCCGGCTTGAGTTGAGAGAGTTTCTAAGCTTCCTCGATGGCTGTCACCTTGGGACCCTATATTCTCTTGGGTAGACTTCTTAGAATTTTTCTGCACATTTCTTCATGGGAAATCTTTCTACCCGGAGATTTGTGATTGTTAGTAATCTTAGTGAAGCATATAAACATCCGAGTGATGTTTTCTTCTCACTCCATCTTGAACAGCTCATATTTGTAAAGGTATTGACTTATCTTCACTTGTCTTACTTGGCTGTTTCCTTCATATGTGCTGACAAGAGTGTCCCACACATCTCTAGTTGTGTCTTAGGCCGACACTCGTTGTATTCTTCCGAGCTGATGGTGCACATCGGAATATTCATGACTTTAAAGTTCTATATGAACTTTTCTCGCCTCTTCGATGGTGTACTCGAACTTTGCTTTAGGCACGGGTCTTGTATCTTCCATCTTCATTGGAATGTAATTGCCTTCTTGTATGATGTTCCATGCATCTTCATCGTGGTCTAGCGAAAGCATTCCATCAGCTTCTTCCAAAGTGCACAAAATTTGATCTTTTTAACTTAGGTGGTCTCGTTGGAAGATCTTCCTTCATCGAACCTGTCCGTTGTTCCGAGCAATATGATCTTTAGACCTTTAGGTTGTTAGACCCTTTCCGAAAGGCTAGGCTTTGATACCAACTGAAGGTTTGCTTTTAGAGAGTCTTAGTCACCCTACAGGGGGTTGAATAGGGTGATGAGGAAATTTTAACAAACTCGGAAGATTTTCGCTTGAAAAGAATAATCGAGACGGACCGAGTCTAGATTGGACTCAGAAAAGTATGAACGCGAGATATACGTGGAAGCCCTCCTGGGGTAGAAAACCATGGCTAGTGCTAGTCGAAGCACCAAGTCAAATCCACTATTTTAAATCCACAAAATACAAGAGATCGACTCAACCAGAATTGCTCCTTTAAACAATTCTTTTCGGAGTTTTCATAGACTTAGAAATTCCCTTATCCGATCTAGTACTTCCTAACCGAGATAACCTTTACAGACTAGGGACAACCGAGCTGAGTTAACCCTTACAGCTCAGTCAAGGGACCTTACTCAGAAAGTAAGAAAGAGTATGTAATCGATTACAAGACTTTACAACTCGGAAAGTATGAATTACAAGATGGGAGTTGTAAATAGAAAATTGAGCATGAATGCAATGACTTTTGCTTAAGTAATGTGTATTGAATGTTCAGCAATCTTCAAATCTTGAGAGTTGGCATCTATTTATAGATGACCAAGTAGATTAGCCGTTTTGACTAATTTAGGAACGAAATCCTTTATGACTATTGTAACGGTTCTTCCGAGTCACTCGTAAAAGATCCGTTGAGATGTGAACGTTGTGCAACGGCTCTTGACTCCTAAGGATGCTCCAATCAGCTGGTGGTGTCCGAAAAGTAAGGTGGGAACCACCGTTGAGTTTCACATTGAAGTTTTCCATTTTGGAAACAGAGAATCCTGACACGACCTCTCGGCCTTGTTCACAAGTAGAAAAGTGTCTACTTGTGATTAACAGCTGAAGCCGGTTACTTTTGTAATTCAAAATGAGATAACCTCGTTTGGATAACCTACAAAAGTAAATTGTTTTGGTTCTCAAAGTATAAAATATTTTGGTCGAAGATTCGACACGTAAAATAATTTAATTACGATAATTAAGTGCATAATTATCTCGAGTCCGGAAGAGTGGAATTTTTATGAGTCTAATATTCATTATACTCAAATTCTAGTAGAGTAAGTCTTAGGAAAGATCAACTTATAAGAGTGAAAATGTCGAGTATAAGTATTTGATCAAGTCAAATAATTCTCAAACAAATATGCCGACTTTGAAAGTTGAATTAATGTCTGTAATTCACTTTACTTCAAGATATGCAGTCAAAACTCGGATATGAAGTGTTAGAGACAATATTTGAACATGCGATAAATCTGAGTAGTGTCCGAGTGACTCGAAACATTAGTGTGAGATGATAGATGAAAATGTGTTTTCCGAGTCGGTTAGAATCGAATGAAAACATATGCAATAATTTCTATAATACTCAAAATGACTTGTAATCAAAACATAGGAGGGAAGAGGTTTGTACCTCTCTTTGGTAGTACTCAGAATATTTTATTTTCCGAGTCCGAGTCTTCGGATAGTCTCGGAGTATGTGCTTCTTGCTGCCACATTCATAGCAACTAGAATAAGAGTATAACAACTTGATCTGGTTCAAATAATTCTCAAAGAAATAAATTGATAAAGAATTAACGTTGTAATTCTTTTTGGGTTGAAATACACAGTCGAGTACTCATAATAAGAGTGTTAGAGAAATTATTTGAGCATGCGAAAGTTTTGAGTGATTTCCGAGTGACTCGAAACATCGGTGTAGGAGGTATGCAATAAGGCTCTTTCTAAGTTAGTCGATCAGAATGAAAACTTAGATAAGAGTTTCTATGGTGCTCGGAATGACTTGAAATCAAAACTTAAGAGAGATAGGATTTATACCGAAGTCTTCATGTAATAGTCAGAATGACTTAGAGTTAAAAACTAAGTCTTCATACACTTTTGCCAGCAAAAATAGGAAGAAGTTGTAACTAATCACCGTGCTTCTTCGTGGGAGGAGTACCTCATGAATCATAGTAACGACATTGAATGGTATATTGTGCACTCGAAAAGTGTCCCAATTTAGGACACATATCGGACAACATCCATTTGTACATTTGCTTGGGCCTAGAAATTGGCACCTATTACTTCCTTAACCGTGTGTTTTGGAAAATGGGAACAGAGCGGATCCCGAAAAATTTGTCCTTGTTGCTGCACCGCTCCAAAATTGCGAAGCAAACCCTCGAGATGGCTGAAAGTGTTTGTAGAAGAGAACTTAAAAGTAAAGAAGCCGAGGAAAGAAGGGCCCGCAGAATTGAGTTGAAGAAACGTACCCAATATGATGGACCTGGGTCAACTGACCCTAAAGGAAAGAAAGTGAAGATAGACTAGGGCTTAGAGTTTCTTTTTTAGAATTTTGTTTTTAGGAAGGAATAAATGAATAGGATGATTAATTTTGCGTCTTTAAAACAATTTATTTTATTTTCAAGTAGTGTGCTTGTTTTTTTTTTTTTTGAGTTTCCCTTTTAGTAGGCAAGTACTCAAGTAGTAGGCTTACCTTGGTTAAATAAAAGTAAGTATTATGCTATACTTTATTTTATTACTCACCTACAGGTATAAATGAAATGGACCGCCTAATTGGACCGCCCTTAAAATAAATTAATAAAAAATTAATTACACAAGTGGACTGCCTAGTTGGGTTGTCCAAAAAAATATAGAGACCCTCTGGTTGGACCGTTTAAATAAGTGCGAGAGAAGAATAAAAAACCTAAAGGGGATAATTTTGGCCCAGCCAACCCACCATTGTCCGCGTGGTGGCCGGCACTGGCACGGCGTGACCAAATTGGGCTAGGGTTCGCCCGCCGCCTAGGGTCGTGCTAGACGTAATATTTCTTCAATTGATCCAAGTTTGTGTACTAAAACATCTCTTCACCATCTAAATCAATTAGTTTCACTGCTTCGCCTGGTAATATGTGACTAAGCACAAATGGGGCTTGCTAATTAGGCCTAAATTTCCCTTTGTGGATCCCGAATTGGTGCTCTAATCTCTTTAAGGACCAAATCTCCAATTTGCAGGTTTTGATGCTTCACTCTCTTGTTGAGTGCCCTTAATATACGTGCCTAGTATATTTGGACATTATGCAGGGCGTTGAGGTGCCTTCATTCAGCAACATCAAGTCTTCATAGCGTGTTTTAGCCCACTCTCCTTTTAGAATCGACTTTCAGCGATGATTCTTAACAATGGAATGGGAACCTCTATTGTAAGGACTGCTTCCATGCCGTATACTAGGGAGTAAGGTGTTGCTCCCGTAGAGGTTCTAATAGAAGTTCGATATCCCCATAAAGCAAAAGGCAACTTATCGAGGCCAATCCTTATAATTGACAACCGTCTTCTCCACTACTTTATGAATGTTCTTGATGGCGGCCTCGATCGCTCCGTTGGTCCGACGGTGATACAGAGAAGACTTATGGCGCTTGATCTTGTATTTATCCAACAAGTCTGCTACTTGCTTTCTGAAATGACTACCATGTTCACCGATTAACTCGTGAGGCCCCCGAGAACGGCAAATGATGTTCCCAATGATGAACTTAGCCAGCTGCTTTGATGTCGAGTTGCATAAAAGGCTGCTTCTACCCACTTGGTGAAATAGTCGATTGCTACGAATACAAATTCATAACCAACCGTTCCTTTAAGGGTCACGTTGCCAATAATTCTATTCCCCATGCCGAGAATGGCCAAGGTGATGCTAGTGTTGTGAGAAATGATGGTGGTTGGTGCTGTAAATTTGCATCCACCCGACATTTATGGCATTTTCTTACAAACTCATAGAAGTCTACAACCAGGGTTGACCAATAATATATGAGTCTCTGAATCTTTTAAACCAACATCTTATCATTCATATGGGGCCCACATTTCCCACCATGAATCTCGTCTATAATTTGCTTCGTGTTTGTTGACACAAAGTAAGTTGATCCCAGTGTTGGTTTTCATATACGGTTGCCCTTAATTATCGGCGTCGATGATAAACCTGGATGGATCAAACTTTGGGTGCAATCTGGCTTGTGACAATACCGAGACTGAATTCCCTTCTATGTTCTTTTCTTCCCAAATAATAGACCGAAATAATCATTCGCACCGAAGTTGGTCCAATCTGATGTGGACTATCGTTCTTCGGGAAGGTAGGTTGCCTCCTTTTCTAATATACAACAATCACTAAAGATCTCCGGGCCAGGTACGAGAACGCCTTTCGGTTTAAGGTAATAGGGTTCATGACAACCATAGTAGGAAGAGTCGTCCCCTTCTCTTAGGAATTGCCCATTTAGAGTATAGGGAATAGGCTTAATAGAGCGGACTGTGTGAAGTGCAGTCCTCTTAGTCTATATCTCCCACTTAGCTTGCGCTACTTCCTTAGTAGTTGGTTGATAGCCTAGCACGAATTAGTAGTTATTAATGGGTTCAAGGGGTGGAATGATAGGGTGGTATGCCCTTCTTCCTGCAGACTAGACCTAGAATGTATGCCTTCTTCCTAAGCATTGAATGGAGGTTAGGGTTGCCGTAAGGATTGAAGTAAAGAGGTGCTTCATCCTTGTCTAAGGCAGAGACAATGTCAAATTCATATAGTTCTTCGTCATTGGTATCGTGCTCGATCTCAACCACGGATTCCTTAGAGGTGATAGTAGTATAAAGATTATCCCCGTTAAGAGTTACAACTTGACCTTTGATGATCATCTTAACTTTCGATGCAGATGCAGAGGGCACTCGCTTAATGATCATGTAACCAAGGGCATCCCGGGAGTAGATTGAATGCAACCGGGATATGTAGGAACCACGACCGGCCCGGGGCCCCGCAGCTTACCTACTCGTGTCGGGTCTCTCTTTTTAAGGATTAATTTTAAAGATGGTTTTAGATGTTGACTTTGGAATGTAGGGATGAACATTTTATTAAGATTTCCGAATTTTATTAAATCAATTTGAACCGAATTAAATCAGATTTGATCGGCTATTTTATTAATCATTTTATTTTAAAAAATATTTTAGAAGTCCCGGGATATTGTTTACTAATTAAAGGATAAATAAGATTAGGGTTAGGGTTCTGCCGAGAGGCTTTAGGGCCATATTGGTATGAAAACACTAGTCCGGACCGAAGCCTAGCTTACGGACCACTAGGCACCGGCGGCAGCCTATTCCCGGCGATGGTGGGCGTCGGCTAGAGGCAGGGGTCGACGAGTCAACCTCGACCTCCGTCCTGGTTGGAAAATCCGAGACCTTAAATCTTTTTTATCCTACAAATTAGAAAACAACCGGGATGCGATTTAGAAGAAATAAATAAAAGGGAGTCGCTAGTAAGTTTTTAGGAGAAAAAACTAGCAAAAATAAAATTTTCTCTTCCAATCTTAGTACGAGAAAACCGAGACCGAAAGAGGCTAAAAGATGACTCCATTGGTCTTAAATCGAGAATCGGATTCAAGGGTGACAAGACGAAACGTAGGGATAAATCCTTCCATTCCGCCCGTCCGAAGATGGCCATTACTAGTTTGAGTAGTATGTTAATAACGATGTAAGAAAGCAAGCATAATACATGGGAAACAAAATTAAAGCAACCAAACCATAATAAGGAAACAATAAAGAAAACCGATAAAAGAAAGGAAAATGGGAAATAAAAGATTAAATAGGTCGTGGAGGAAATTAAAGTGATTACATCTCTTAAACCACAATACGAAAAGCAAATAAAACTAAAATAAATATAACCGTTCGAAGGCTGAAATATGGCCCTCATGTTTTCCCACATTGCTGATCTAGATTCCCTCGTCGAATATCTTGATGCAATGGTGACAATTCGAAGAAAAGGACTAGTTTTGTGAATTGTATCTAGGGTATGGTAGTGATACGTTGAATGAGTGCCTAGAGATCTGAATAATCTAATATTCTTTAGCTCTTTGCATGGATACAACAGTGAAAGATGAATGTCTATAGAAAATTCAGCAGAGTAACGGTTAGATGAGAGCAATTAAGTTGGCTTTCACCAACGTGATGCTAAGGCGAGGAAGTTGTGTGGGAATGAGAGCGAAGGCTCTCTATTTATAGGAGAAGACCTAGGTTGCAAATGTCCTACTGTTTGCCTCTTATTATCTCGTCGAAATAGCTAAAATAAAACCGGGCCATTCCTCAAGATACGAATCTGGATCGGAAGATGATAAAACCGGATAGAACCGAGTTAAAGGGAGAAGGGCCAACCGCACCCTCCTAGGGTTTTTATGCCCTAATTGTGTCTCCCAGGACTCTCCAAACTTAAAATACAACGTTCCACAATGCTTCTACAAGGCGGGCGCCGGCCACAACGTCGTTTAAAGGGGAAGCTTCGAACCTCATGTAGGTTGTCTTGTGAAGCTCAAAACATAGCACTTTGATGCTTCGATCGTGAAATGCAAGGCTTTAACATCGTCTTCGGGTCTTCAGCTCCTTGTCCGGCTTGGACAAAAGTATAATGCGGTATTCTATACTGGGAATTTCCCGACACACATCATGGGATTCCACAATCTCTAAAGGCTCGGCCTGGCTCTTGGACAGACCGAAAGAAAAGAGGATTTGTGGACCGATCCAAGGAAAAAGGCTATTTAAGTGGTGATGGGGGTTTTTTGTGGTTTATTGGCTTATATTGCACCGATCGATCACAGATCCGAAATCAAAATCCATAAACAGAACTCGGGATTATCATTATCCGGCCACCAAAATAAAACACGTAAATAACGAGATAAAGGACGATAGTTTTTAGGTGTCTACAATTAGTCGCCGCTTTGACCGAGTTTATAAAGACGAAGGGTTAAACTAGACATTAAAGGGTACTGACCTCGATTTCTATAAGACATTGTGTGATGCTTGGAGTTGTAGTCAAACCTAAACTCCAATGTGAGACCTGAAGTTGGTTGCGATGCATGAGTTCGAAGTTCGGTAAAAGGATCCTAAGTTTGGCTTTATCACAATTTGAAACTTGGTATATTTTGATGCTCGAAACTTCAATTGTCTTTTGATCCGAAGTTTGGTAAAAGGATCCTAAGTTGTGCTAGCATACTTATTAGTGCATAACTGAATTGACAAAAGATCATTGTGTTTACCCGAGTAATTCAGTTGAAACAGATTGATAAAGCTATTCCGGAAAAGCCGATTGGTGGGCCTAGAAGCTCCCACTTGCATGCATAAGGGACAAAAATCACATGCTGCAAGAGGACAAAGCTACTCGGACTAGGGAAGTGGGCTAGGCTGCAAAAGTTGTCGCCGATTGGATTCCTCGGTGCCTCGTGACCGGGCTAGCTAGACTTTGGCAGGCGTGGCTCTAGGCTTGCCTGTCCGAATTCCTTTGGTTCCCCATTAATTGCTTGACCCTTGTTTTATATGCTTGGATGCCTTGACCGATTTGGGCTATCAAAAGGGTGCATGGTGTGTTTCATTTTGCACACCAAGTCTTCATCTTACTCTTGTTATCTTCTTGTATTTGCTTGCTTTGTTCTTTCTAGAAAGCTAGCTGGTTCTCAAGAGTTCTTTTTCTCTAAGATGCCTAGAAAAAAGCTACCCTGTAGGAAGAACTATGGTTGAGAGTGTAACTCAAGACTCTTTCCTCGAGTGCGAATGGCGTCCGTAAAATGAATGGGATCCAAGTGATCTTCTAGTTGAAGCTGAAAGCCATATTTCTTCACTTGCCACCTCCTTTTCGGTAAGCTAATTGGCTTAAACCACTTTATTTTCTCATTTAGAGTAACTTTTTAACCAAAATCTTATTGGATTTTAGTCTTGTAGAAAGGCTCAATTCGAAGTAGTGGGGCCATCCCAAAGTTTATGGAGACCCGCAAGAGGATGCACTTTCCTCTCGAGAACGTCATGTATAATGCTAGGTTTGGACCTCTCTACACCACTTTATGCCATCAGTGAGCGCTTTTGGGATACAACCAACATGTTCCGCCTCCCCTTCGGTGAGATGGCAATAACTCCTTTCGATTTCACTGTTTTATCAGGTTTAGACTTTTCTAGCTTATGACCGGAATTTGTACAAAAGCCATGACTACCTCCATCACCTTTTTGGTCCCATAGTGAGAGATTTCCACATAATAATTACTTTAAATATACCAAGAAGATAGGATTGTGCTTGCTTTCCTTTTGAGCATGATCCTCTTCTCCGATCAGAGCCACTAAGATTCATGTTCACTACTTGTTGAACCTAGTGGATTTTGATAGAATGAAGGAGCTCAATTGGGGTGCCCTCTTATATACTTACTTTATTGGGGGCCTCCGTGCTGTTGTATGGACATATCTTCCTTTAAATGAATCGACTCGCATTTACGACGTCCGTATCATAGGCTAGAAGAAATCTTGAGCGAACTAAACACATGAGATAGGCTTTTGAGGTTATCCTTCAACCGCGTTAACTCGTTATGTTACTTCTACTCGCAAAATTTGCTCCAAAATAGGCCTAAACGAGCTTTTTCAACACAACTTCAACATTCTGGTCATGCCCACAGCCTCGACCACTACCTGTGGGGCCACCCGTGTTGCAGTCTAGCCCCTTGTATCCACGATTTTTGTCGATTTTCTTATTATTTTTCATTCTTGCTTGCTGATTTCTCGATAATTCTTGTATGTAGGCCAACTTCCATCCTTGGGCCAAACTCTAACTTCCCCAAAATGTCCTTGTGGTCCGGGAATTGAGTGAGAGAAGGATCTTGTTTGAAGGTCCTTTTCGATTTTGTTGGGTTACTCCTCAAATTCAAGTTAACACATGGCCTCTATTTGTTCTTGTCGATCCTCCTTCAACCATGTTTTATTTTTGTTCTCTTTCTCTAGCCGAGCAAGTGATGGCCATGGTGGGGTATCTATTTACCTCACTCTTGAATTTACACACCTCCTACGCCCATCATGCATCTCGCATCATGACCCAACTAGTAAGTGCTCAATTCCTCTCTTATAACCTTGAATTTCTTGTATGGAAATTAATCGTCATCTTTCTTTTGCAGCTCACACCTGCTCACATTCATATCCCGAGTCTCAATGTGGATGTTATTATGCCCGGGGACCTCCATGTTTCGTCACAATTCCCGAAATCTCGAAAGAGGAATGTGTTAGGCATCCTTTCCCTAGAAATTGGCGAGGGTAAGAGTTATGTGCTCACTTTCTTTTAGTTACGTACTAAAAGTATCTTCCTCGTTGATAACCTCAAATAAACATTGCAAGTATGACCGGGAACAATCTAAGACCATATCTATTAGATTGCAGTCGACTCTTCGTGGAATCCAGAATTTCTTTACCGGTCGATCTTTCTCTACTTTTCGAGTAAGTCCTCAATTAGTGTAGTGCTAAATTCTTTAAGCTTTTAGTGATTTGCTAATCGGTTCCTTGATCTTGTAGAGTCGCCGATCGAGAGCCACTCCTTTCGGTAATCTACCTAATGCGCCCGGACATCATCCCAAAGTTATTAATAACAAATGCCTTCTAGTAGTAATGCTTGGACAAGGCTCGTCACGTCGTTCTTCAAGGCGTACTCATCATAGCGAGTGTGTCCAAGGCAAGACCTAGTGTTTCCGGGCCTAGTACCTCCGATGCGGGACAAGGTTTCTCTAAAAACAGCTTGAACATCTTACCCTTGCAAGCCTTTGATCGACACGAGAACCTCTTTACTTCCCTTGGTCTTCTTATAGTGGACCATCACATGGAGCCTCTCGGTCTTGGGACCAAGGAGGTGGTTCATACCAAGTTGATGAAGGTGGTCGATTCTCTATGTCTATCTTGGAGGACTTTGGGAATTATATCTTCGATGATGACTCCGATGGCGATGCATAGATGACTCCTTGTTGCTTCCATTACTTCGATTAATAGACCTCTTGTAAAGTGTTTGTTTTGTTAATATATTATTTATTTTACAATGAAGACTCTTGTGCAATGTGATGAAATGCAAGACTCAATTCTAAAAATGCGTTCTTTTATTTAATATGATGCACAAAACTTTAAAAAATGCAAAGACAAAATTTTAAAAAATGGGCACTAGCCCCCATTCCCCATAAAAGAAAATAATAAAAGGAAAAAAGAAAATCTCAAGTGCATGGTCCAAGTAAGGTGCATTCCACGGGCTAGGATTAGAAACATAGATGACCAAGGACCGCTGGGGCTCGCGCGAAAGCGCGACATAGGCCGGGCCCTAGGTGAGGTTGGCGCCAACCATGTATGAGTCCCTCAAGGACTCGTAGTGCTTTGTTGTTCTAATCATAATAGTCTTCGAAGAACTCCAGGAAAAGGCCTATAAATATGATCGCTTGGTGCAACAGGAAATACACACACGAAAGCCTTCACCTAGCCACAAAATATCCTCCTCTTACGTCCATCATAGAACCATGGATTTCATGGCTCAATTAACCCGGTGGATGCATGAGATGCGTAACATGGATAGGTCGGGGTTAACTAATTACTGGGCTAAATGTTCTCTTTAGCATTCGCCAGTGAAAATTTATTGACCATTCTTAAGGGCTCGCTGTAGCTTATTGGGATCACCATAACCATGTTTTTAGGTTCGGGGATACGAAACTGTGTCCCTTGCTTGAAGAGTTTGATGCCATACTAGGAAGTTTTAGGCAAACAAACCAGTTGTTCCCAAACAATCGTAAAATCTCCATGAAAAGTACCAATATCTACTAAAACCGAGTAAAAAGCATCTAAGGTGGATCCTTATTGGGAATCGAGTTAACTTAACTAATCTGATGAAGCATTACCGCAACGTGTATGCTTATACTAAGTATATCATCATCCCGAGACATCGAGGTATAATTACTTGCCCGATAGGGAATTTCTTCTAGTAGGGGTCACAAGGACTTGGCACCGAGTGTCGCTGCCAAGCTTTGTGGAACAGGTTGGAGGATTACTTGTTTCCTAACTCCACCAATAATTGTTGAAACGATCATTGGCTAAGACCGAGTTGAAGCTAACGCCGAACATAACTTCGTAGCCCCTGTTATTATAGGTAAGCACTAAAACAAACGGAAGTAAACAACGGTAAACCGGGCGACAACGCCGATGCCGGCCCTCTGTGTTGCCTTCGGTTTATTCCAAAAACCTAACTTTTGTTCCTGGTTCTCGCTTACACTAATTTTTTGTTTATTTCGATTTTGCTCCTGTTAGGCTTAAAAAGTTAGACTTTGACCGTGCAGGACATTTGCGTCCTATTTTGCATCCGTGATATGTAGATTTGCCTAATGGAACATTTGAAGCTCATCGAAGCGCCTCCTAGGTTTGACAGTACCTAGCAACTCACTTGTGCCAGCTGAAACGAACATCGGCGGTACTCAATCGTCCCGCTTCCCGAAGGGAAGAATATCTCAAAAATCACAGTCATGACCCATTATGGTATGTGAAGCATCGAAGGTGTCCCAATTTAAAACACACACCGCACAACATCATAAATTCGTCTATTGGGCCCGGAGGAGAGCACATATTATTTTTTGAGCCGTGTGGTGCGGCAAATGGGTAGAGAACAAGTAATACCATTATTGGATTACATCTTGCCCGTGACTTTTGGCTTGTTCGAGAGGACACGGTAGCTCTAGACGGATTGGGTCATGGCCCGAGTATTGGACAGATCTTCCGAAACCGCCGACTCCTGCGACCCCGCCGACATTTGACGAGTTGCAAATACTCGTTGTTTCTCCCTATTATCTAGAGTGGATAAAAGAAGTCGACCTCGAGTGACGAAAATCACTAAGACTTAGAGAGCTAAACCTTGAAGAAGTCGTTCCTCGCTATCGCCCTCTCGCAAATTTGTGAAGTAAACCCTCGAATGGTTAAACGCGCTCATCGAAAAGAAACTCAAACTAAAGAAAATGAAGAAAAGAGAGCCCGACCAATCCAAGAGCTATAGGAACGCACCCGAGACGAGGAAGCTAAGTCTAATGATCTTATAGGAAAGAAAATGAAAATATACTAGAACTCGAGTTCTTAGGAGTTTGAGATATAATAAAAGGAGTATTAGTTTTTCCTCTTTAGAATAGTGTTTATTTGTTTTTTATTTTACAAGTAGTATGCTTGTAATTAAGTTCCTTTTATTAGCTATGTATTCAGGTAAGTAGTAGGCTTACCCTTATTGAATAAAAGTAAGTGCTCTACTATACTTTTCATGTCTTTATTGTTCACTTAGAGGTAGAATAAGAATAGTAAAAAAACCAACATACATATTGGACCGTCTACTTGGACTGTCCAAGCAAATAAACGAGCCAAAGAAAACCGGAAGAAAGAAAAGGAAAACCGTGGCCCCACCGGTCCACCATTAACCGGGTGGTGGCCGACGCCCACGTTGGCCAAACCTAGTTGGGCTGGGCTCGGCCTACTACATGGAGGAATACTAGGCGTAGTACTTCTTCAACCGATCCAAATTGGTATACTCGAAAAATCTCTCCTTCTAAATGAGTTAATTTTACTCGCTTCGTCCGGTAAATTTGATTTAAGTATGAATGGGCCCCGCCACTTGGGTTTAAATTTCCCTTGTGGATCCTGAATTGGACCTCCGACCTCTCTAAGGACTAAATCCCCAACTTGCAAGTTACAAGGCTTAACCTTCTTATTGAATGCCTTGGATATACGAGCTTAGTATATTTGGACATTCTCGCAAGGCGTTGATGCGCCTCTCATCCAAAGCAACACTAATTCCTCATAACGTTCTTTTTCCAACTCAGCTTTCGAATCGACTCTCAACAATTATCCTTAACGAAGGAATGGCAATCTCAATTGGAAGGACTACATTAATGCCATAGACTAGAGAGTAAGGCGTTGCTCCAGATGGAGGATCTAATGGAAGTTCTATAACCCCACAAAGCGAAAGGTAATTTATCTAGCCAATACTTATAAGTAATTGCCATTTTCTCCACTATTCTCTAGATGTTCTTATTGGAGCCTTCAAGTGCTCCGTTGGTCTAAGGACAATATGGAGAAGATTTGTGATGCTCGGATTTTATACTTATCCGACAAATCTGCTACTTCCTTCTTGAAATTGCTACCATGTTCACTTATAAGCTCGTGGGGAACTCCATAATGACAGATAATATTCGGGTGATGAATTTGGCTACTGTTTCGATGTCAAGGTTGCATAAGAAGTCGCTTCTACCTATTTGGTGAAGTAGTCAATTGCTACTAACACAAATTCGTAACCACCTGTTCCTTTAGGAGTCACCATGCCAATAATGTCTATTCCTCAAACCGAAAACATCCAAAGTGAGGATAATGTAGTGAGAAATGACGGGGTTGGTGTTGTAAGTTTGTATACACCTAACATTTATGGCGCCTTCTAACAAAGTCGTGACAATCTGCTGCCATAGTTAAACCAATAATAACAAAGTCTTTCTTCCATGAATCTCTTCCATGATGCACTTTGCATCATATTAATTGACACAAAGTAAGCTGATCCCGAATTAGTTTTCTTGAAGAACTATCCTTGATTGAGGAAGAATTGCACAACCAACATCATGATGGCTCGTTGGGTTCTAGGTGTGGAGTCCAAAGGATATTCTTGCTTATCCAAATACCGATAAATATCATGATACCAACTGGTATGGTCGATATTAGATACTTCTAAGGTGCGGACGTGTGCAGGCCGACTCTGTCACTCGATGTGAACAGGCATTGAGTGAATGCCAATAGGAATACCGATCATGGACGCTAGCTAAGCTAATGCTGCATCCATAAATTGATTATCATCCCTAGGAAGGTAATTTAAGGAAATCTTCTCAAAGTGTTTAGATAATCTATCAAATATGCTTGGTAGGTGCTAGGGGTTCACTACGTACCTTCCACCTTTGCGAAATGTGGTTGATGATCAAACCGGAATCATCGAAAAGTCCGATGTCCTTGACTCCGATCTCTCGTTGCAGCTTCAAGTCTTGTGATGCAAGCTTTGTACTCTACAACATTATTAGTGACCTCCCAGTCTAGTTTAACCGAAATAGGAGTATGTGCTCCCTCCGATGAGACTACAAGAATCCCTACTCCAAAGCCCTTCGATTGGAAGCGCCATCAAAGTATATTGTCTAAACGTCCACCTCTACTTGTAAAATATCTTTATCCGGGAAGTCGGGGTGTTCCGATCGCGATTCAGTCATGGGTAGATGTGCCAAGAATTTTGATACTACTCTTCCTTTGATCGCTTTTTTAGGAACAAACTTGAATTCGAATTTTGATAGCATGACGATCCATCGAGCTATCTTACTACTAATAGTCAGCTGCTCAAGTATGTACTTAATAGGATTCATGGGTGCTACCACATGTACCGTGTGGGTCAACATATAGTGTCCGAGCTTCTTGATAGCGCAAACTAAAGCCAAAGATGTCTTCTCTAATGGTGTATATCTAACCTCATACTCCAAGAACTTATTATTAAGATAGTACATCGCGCGTTCTTATTTTCTCGTCCTACTGAGCTAACATGGCTCCCATAACTATCTCTGTTATGGTGAGATACAAAAGCAATGGTTTCCCGACCGGAGTGCAACTAACACTCGGAGGATTAGCCGGATATTCCTTAACCTTCTCGAATGCTTTTTAGGAGTCGATATCCCAAATGGGCTCGGATCCTTTCTTTAACTTCTTAAAAATGGGTTCAAAGATCATAATCGGTTTTGATATGAAACAACCGATGTACTCGCAAACGTCCTAAGAAGCCCCTTATCTCCTTCTTCGTACATGTTGGATGGATTTCTTTAATAGCCTTACTCTTGGATGGATCAACTTCAATTCCTCTAAGACTCGACAACATAGCCTAACAGCTTACTGGAGGTTACCCCAAAGGCACACTTTTGAGGATTAAGGAGCATGTTATACTTCCCGAGTCTATGGAAGAATTTTCTTAGGTCTGGGTAAGTGCCATGCCATGTCTTTGGATTTTATGATCATATCATCTACATATATTTTAGCTTCTTTATGGATCATATCATGCAGTAGTGTCGTGGCTATCCTCTCGATACGTTGCACCCACATTTTTTAGCCCAAATGGCATCACGATATAGCAATAAATCCCCTATTAAGTGATGAAAGTCATCTTTTCCATGTCTTCCTCAACCATCTTCACTTGATTATACCCGGCGTAACCATCCATAAACGAGAGTAGAGCACGACCCACTTTATTATCTATCGAAGATCGATATGAGGCAACGGAAAATCATCTTTAAGACTAGCCTTGTTTAAATTCCCGAAGTTGACGCACATACGAAACCCGCCATCTTTCTTCGAGACTCGGAACTATATTTAGTACCCCCGAGGATAGTGAACTACCTTAATAAACCCAACCTCCAACTGTTTCTAAACCTCCTCCTTAATCTTCAAGGCCCACTCTAGTTTCCTCCGAAGACTCGGACTATAAAACTAGATCATTCCGAGTACTACATAATGACGCAGTACAAACCTCATCCCTCCTAAGTTTTGATTACAAGTAATTCTAAGTGTTATAGAAACTCCTGTATAAGTTTTTATTCATTTTTTACTGACTCAAAAACACATTCTTGTTTATCCACTCACTCGATATTTCGTGTCACTCGGACATCACTCAGATTTATTGCATGTTCAAATAATCTTTCTAACACTTATTATCCGACTTTTGACTGTGTATTTCATAGCAAAGTGAATCACAATGTTAATTCATCTTTCTAAGTCAATATGTTTGTTTGAGAATTATTTGTCCAGGTTAAGTACTTACACTCGATGTTTTCACTCTTATAACTTGATCTTTCTTAGGATCGACTCGATGGAATTTGAGTATAATGAATATTATACATAGAAAATTCCACTCTTCTAGGCTTAAGATAATTATGCTCTTAATTGTCTTAATTAAATTATTATCTGTGCCTAATCTTGGACCAAAGTATTTTATACTTTGAGAACCAAAATTCTTCACTTTTGTAGGTTGTCTAACCGAGGTTATGCCATTTTTGAATTACAAAAGTAACCGTCTTCAAGCTATCAATCACCAGCAGACAAGGCTTTTCTACTTCTAAACAAGGCTCGGAAGTCGTGTCGGGGTTGTTTGTTTTCAAAACTGGAAAACTTTAACGCTAAGCTCAACGGTGGTTTCCAGCTTACTTTTCAAACAACACCAGTTGACTGGAGCACCTTTAGCAGCCAAGAGCCGTTGTCCAACGTTCACATCCCAACAGATATTTTCTCGAGCGACTTGAGTCTATCACTTCGAGAAAATCGGTTTAAAAATGAATTGGAAAACTTGAGACTTACCCTAAGAGAACTCAAGACTAGTACTCAAGCTAATGAGACTAAGTCCGAGTCGCTCGTAAATGAAAATGAGCATCCGAAACGAAAGCTCAATGAGTCTCAAGAGCTTGTTTTGAAATTTACTTAAGGTCAAAAAACCTTGACATGCTTTTAGGTTCTCAGTGTGTCTCCTTCAGAAAAGAAGGACTTGGTTTTAACAAAGAGGAGGAATCTAATTCCTATTCAAATCTTTTCAAAAAGGATTCTAGAACTATGAAGTTTAGGAAGGCTGAGCATGGTCCTATTCATAAAAATAAAAGGAGGACCGAGCCAATATCGGTTTTCAAAAGAAAACCTTCTTCGCCTGTTTATGAAAAAAAAGGTTGTCAAAAGAAAAAGACACGGACTCAGCTTTCTAAAAGGAAGACTCAAAATCTGACCAAACCCAAAGTTGTTCAAATCTAGGTTCCTAAGAGTCTTCTTCCTTAGAAAAAGACCACAGTAATGGGAGCTACTGGGTTTGTTAGAGGAAGTGAGAAGCATTAGTGTGTTTTTGACTTGCTGGTAACTCAGAAAAAGACAAAAGGTCATTGGTACCGAGAGAGTGGATGCTCACGCCACATATCAGGAGATTCAAGACTCTTTTCCGAGTTGGAAGATTACAAAGGAGGCAAAGTCACTTTTGGAGATGATAGTAAGGGCAAGATAGTTGGAATAGGCAAGATTAGGAAAGGAGATAAATTGGTGAGGCCAATCTATCTTTTCAAGGGATTAAAGTATAATCTACTAAGCATCTCTCAATTGTGTGATAAAGGTCAAGAGGTAAGGTTCACTCAAACAAATTGCTATATTTCTGATGCAACCACCAAAGAGACTAAGCTCTCAGGTAAGAGATCGGGTAATACCTACACTATTCCGCTTTCGATCCAAGTCAGAATTTATCATGTTTAAAAGCATCATTGCATGATGATTCTTTGACATCGCATCATAGACTAGGTTATGTTAGCATGCATACTATCAAAAAGCTTGCATCTCATGGTTTAATTAGAGGTTTACCTAATTGTGCATTTAAGAAAGATAAAATCTATGAAGCATGCACAAAAGGGAAATAGGACAAATCATCCTTCAAATCTCTCAAAATTGTTTCCACATCCAAAGTGCTTGAAATGTTGCATATGGATTTATGTGGTGAAAACCCGTAAAGAGTCTTGGAGGTAAATCATATGTACTTGTTATTGTTGATGACTACTCATGATTTACCTGGGTTTGTTTTCTTAAGCACAAAAATGAAGCTTTCAAAGAGTTCAACATGCTCGTAGAAAAATTCAAGTAGATTCTCCGATGTAGATCGAAGAATTTGAACCGACCATGGAAAGGAGTTCGATTACTCGGAATTTGTAGAGTTCTCGCGATAGAATGGTATCTCTCACAACTTTTCAGCACCCATAACTCCCCAACAGAATGGAGTAGTGGAGAGAAAGAACCGAACTCTTGAAGAAATAGTAAGGACAATGATGATTGAACATGATTTACCTTACTATTTCGGGCTGAGGCAATCAACACAAGCAAACTACACACTCGAACGGATGCCTCATTAGACCCATGTTGAAGAAAACTCCATATGAGATCTAAAAGGGAAAGAAACCCAACATCTCATACTTCAAACCCTTCGGATGTAAGTGCTATGTTCAGAATAATGGTAAGGATCACCTGACCATGTTTGATGCTCGCTTAGATGAAGGTATCTTTCTCGGGTTATTCATCTCATAGTAAAGCATATCGTGTTTTCAATAAAAGAACTAACAAAGTGGAAGAAAGCATCCACGTTCTGTTTGATGAAGATAGTCAAAATTCTCAGATCTAAAACTCAACCGAGATGTAGATGATCTTATCGAAGCCGAGCTCGGACAAAGTCAAAAGAAAGCAGCTCAAAATGAGGTAACCGAGAACATCATAACTCGGATCGAACCGGTTCGAGAGCCAGCTCGGAATGCGAAGATCAAGTAGATGAGCAAACTTAGTCACAGCAGAATGCTGAAGCTCACCCAATACAACCAACAAATCTGGTGAACTGGAGAATAGGTAGAGCATTTAAATATGCTTCGAGCCACCCACTCGAGAACATCTTGTCTCGACATTAATAGTGGAGTAAGAACTCGCTCTTCTTTGGAAAATCTATGTGCATTTAGTGCATTCATATCATTAACCGAACCTAGAAATGCTCTAAAGGCCCTAAATGAACCTGAATAGGTAGAGGCCATACAAGAGGAACTTAATCAATTTGAGAGAAACAAAGTCCGGACTTTGACCAAACGACCTTCCGATAACCCAGTCATAGGAACCAAATGGGTGTTCAAGAACAAACTGGATGAGGGTGGGTTGGTAGTCAAAAATAAGGTTAGACTTGTGGCTTAAGGTTACAATCAAGAAGAAGGGATTGATTGTGAGGAAACCTTTGCACTAGTTGCTAGGATTGAAGCAATTAGAATCCTATTGGCATTTGCATCAAGCATAAATATTAAGTCTGTATCAAATGGATGTAAAATGTGCTTTTTGAATGGTTTCATTTAAGAGGAAGTCTATGTTGAGCAACCCCTTGGATTTGAAACTCAAAATTTCCAAATCATGTTTTTAAGTTGCAAAAGGCCCTTTATGGTTTTAAACAAGCTCCTAGAGCTTGGTATGAAAGACTCGAGCAATTTCTTGGTTGAAAATGATTTCAAAAGAGGTCAGATTGACAAAACTCTTTTCAAAAAAACTAAGGGGAAAGACTTTCTTATTGTTTAAATTTATGTTGATGATATAATTTTTGGAGCTACTAATGAAAATCTATGTCGAGATTTTTCCGAGTTGATGAGACAGGAATTTCAAATAAGCATGATGGGAGAGCTCAATTTCTTTCTTGGTCTACAAATCAAACAAGATAAAGATGGCATTTATGTCCATCAATCTAAGTATACCAAGGAATTACTAAAGAAGTACAAGCTTCAAAATACAAAACATGCAGCACCACCAATGAGTAGCGAGCATAAAACTGGACTCGAGACGAAAAGATAAAGCAGTAGATCGAAACTCTATCGAGGTATGATTTGATCTCTGCTATATCTCACATCCAGATAGGCAAGACATTATGTTTAGTGTATGTTTGTGTGCAAGATTCTAAGCTAATACAAAATAATCACATCTCAATGCAGTGAAGAAAATCTTTAGATATCTTGCAGGGACTCAAAATCTAGGTCTATGGTTCCTAAGAGACTCAAAACTAACCCGCACTAGATACTAAGATGCCGACTATGCTTGATACAAGGTTGATAGAAAGAGTACATTAGGAGCATGTTAGTTTTTAGCTTAATCCCTTATATCTTGGTACTCAAAGAAGCAAAACTCAATAGCTCTATCAACTGCTGAAGATGGGTACATTGTAGCTGGGGCATATTGTGCTCAGATTCTCATGATCAAGCAACACTTGCAAGAACTTAGACTTTCATTCAAATCAATTCCAATCAAGTGTGATAGTTAGAGTGTAATCATCATCACTAAGAATCCAGTTCAACACTCAAAGACAAAGCATATTGAGGTCAAGTATCATTTTCCGAGAGACCATTCTGAGAAACGTGATATTAAACTTGAATTCATTCCTATAAAATTTCAGTTAGTTGATATTTTCACCAAGCCACTTGGCGAAGATCGGTTTTCTTTTATTAAGAATGAACTTGGCATGGTAAATGCATGATTATGTGTTTTCTTAGAGAAATTATCTTGCATGATTATGTGTTACATGTTTCCTTTCTATGACTTAATAACAATTGGTTCAGTTGACTTAGTGAGACCGAGCTAAGAGTTATTATTTGTGTGCACTTTCGGAGTCACTCACAAACCTTATTGAGTCGGACTCAGCTTTTGAGAAAAATGGACTTCAAACATCTGAAATCATCTCTAGATTAGTGGAGAATTTCATAAATTTCTTTTAAAATTTCTCTTTTCTCTCTCTCTATCACGCTCATCGATTAGTTAACTAGCCATCGGAAGAAAGACACTAGAATTCTAACCGTTGGAGAGCGAGAACTGTCACACACTGTCCGAGGCGACCATTGGAGGTTTAGGTCGGAACAAATACTCGAAGGACATTCTTTTAGCTATAAATAGCATCCCTTTTCCTTCATTTCGCTACTTTACTCTCTGCTAACCTTATGTCTCGCATACTCACTCTCACACTCAAAGCTCTCGGCACTCTCGGTACTCTCTCTCTCTCTCTCTCTCTCTCTCTCGTCGAGTTCATTCTCTTTCACCTCAAGCACTTCAGCCATGCCTAAAAGAGGTTCAGCCCAAGACTTTCTAGGGTCTACAACCAAGAAACCTTGAACCAAGCAAACCCAAGACGGTCCTTCTAACGCCTCCAAAATCATCGTCACCCAACATCTCACGTTGGATGACAAATTCTTTCCAAACACTTCCTTTTTCGTGGTTGAAGCACATCAAAATCACTGGAGTATATAACTTTCTTTGCTTAAGTGAGTTCGTTTACCAAGAACTCGTTGCTGAGTTCTACTCCAACCTTTCCTCGCTCCGAAAGAGTCATCACCTCAAAAGTTCGTGACACCGTAGTGTGTATCGGTCTCTCTCTTCATCGTCTTTCCAAAGTTTCCTCTATCTTTCTCAACTACATTCCCATCCCGTTCAACAAGATTGTGGATGAGTTCCTCGAAAAATACACCGAGGAAGTCCCCGAGTCACGAAAGAATTTCTCTCGTGCCTCGGATGAAGACCGAGGCCGGACTTCCGTGCTTTCTTCGATGACAACTTTCTTCTATCATCATTCTAGCAAAGAGAACCCTAACTCTAAGATTCTCAAATCTTTATTCGATATCCTTGAGGGCTATGATGTAGACCTCTTTCCAGCTATCTTCGAGCAAATGACCACTATGCCAGCTCAATCAAAGAAATCCACCCCTCTTCCCTTCAAAGTCAGTTCCGACCTTACTTTTCAACCAATTTAAGGTTCCCCTCCCCTCAAACCCAAATGAAGTATCCGAGGCTACCATCGTTGTTGGCGTAAAGGAGCTTCTTGGATACGGATACTAGGAAACCAAGCCCGGTGTCTAGGTCCACAGAGTTATAACCGAGGCCCCCTTCACCTCCTCGGACTCATACTCGGACTCACATTTCACTCCCTCCTCCGCCTCGGCGATGCTTCCACCTCGGATCCTTCTCCCTAAACCTCTACATCCTTGTCTATAGCTCCGATAGACAAACTCTCTTCCGTGTCCGCAGAAATTCGGGACACCCTTCGCTCCTTCAAGTCCGTTCTTTAGTCTCGGATTCGAGAGCAACAGGATGTACTCCTCAAAATGAATAATCTGGTCGGGAGCAACAAGCAGCAACTTGAGCTCCTCGGAGAAAGGCGCACCAAGGCTACTCGGACCCAAAGAGCTCGAAACCTCTAAGGATTCCTCGAGCCTCGCCATGTCTCCCTCCGGAGAGGCAGCAGATGAAGAAGTGGGAGCTCGCTGCCGAGCAGCTCATTCCGAGGAGAAGGAGGAAGAGAAGGAAAAGGAGAAGGAGGAAGAAGGAGAGAAGAAGGAAGAAGCCAAGGGCCAAGGTGCTGCGGTTCCTTAACCTAAACCGATTAGCTCATACAGCAGCTTGAGTGGGTCGAAGACCACGCGGACGTAGGTCGATCCACAACGTTCAAGCCGAAGTAGCACCCCCTCTCGTAACTTTCCAAGAGTACGAGCCTTTGGGAGACATAGTTTTGGGTCGACCACTCGGAGCTGAGCCACTACGGGAGATTCCAATGCTGCGCCGCCAAGATCTTCAACGTCCTCGCAAGCATACCGAGCACAAGTGCACTCGCCCGCTCATCTCGCCTCAACGAAACCGCCCCAGCTCCACCATCTTAATTTATTTTCTTTCGTTTATGTTTTCTTTTTTGTCCGGACATCAATTGTATCAACTTGATATGTTCTTCCCTATTTTTGTTTTTTTTTCCTAAAAGGCAAGGGCGAGAATAATAGAACGAATTGTTGTCTTGTTTAGGGGAGTTTTCTCACCCTCTTTTCATGTACTTTCCTTGTATTTTCTTGTTTTGTGTATACATGAATGAAGTTTTTCTGTTAGAGCACAATCTTTTCCGAGTTCATTCTTCCCGAATTTAAATCTCTTTTTAGTGAATGTTGCTCGATTTATCTACTTATATATTTTTTTCTTTCTTTTCTCTCACTCGATATAAGTGCTCATATTCTTAGTTGTATGAGTTATCCACAGAAATGTTCTAAGTACGAATCAGTTCACTCATTACTTCGTATTCTAATATATTCTACTAAGTTAGAATGAAAACTCATGATCTTTTTACTAACAAAGTTTCTATCGGAGCATGGAATGCCTTTCATCAAAAAGGGGAGATTGAAGACTCGGACTCGAAACTAGATCATTCCGAGTACTACATAATGACACAGTACAAACCTCATCCCTCCTAAGTTTTTATTACAAGTCATTCTAAGTGTTATAAACACTCCCGTATAAGTTTTCATTCATTTACGATCGACTCGGAAAACACATTCTTGTTTATCTACTCACTTTGATGTTTCGAGTCAATCAGACATCACTAAGATTTATTGCATGTTCAAATAACCTTTCTAACACTTATTATCCGGGTTCTCACTGTGTATTTCATAGCAAAGTGAATTACAGGTGTTAATTCATCTTTCTAGTCAGTATGTTTGTTTGAGAATTATTTGTCCATGTTAAGTACTTACACTCTTATGTTTTCAGTCTTATAACTTGATCTTTCTTAGGATCGACTCTGTTGGAATTTGAGTATAATGAATATTAGACTCATAAAATTCCACTCTTCGAGGGCTAAGATAATTATGCACTTAATTATCTTAATTAAATTATTATCTAGGTATAATCTTGGACCAAAGTATTTTATACTTTGAGAACAAAAATTATTTACTTTTGTAGGCTATCTAACCGAGGTTATCTCATTTTTAAATTACAAAAGTAACCGGCTTCAAGCTGTCAATCACCAGCAGACAAAGCTTTTCTACTTCCGAACAAGGCTCGGACGCCGTGTCGTGGCTCTCTGTTTCTAAAACTAGAAAACTTCAAAGCTAAGCTCAACGGTGGTTTCCAGCTTACTTTTCGAACAACACCAGTTGACTGGAGCACCTTGAGGAGCCAAGAGCCGTTGCCCAACATTCACATCCTAACGGATATTTTCTAAGCAACTCAAAAGAAGCTGTTACAACGGTCAAGAAGAACTTGTGTTCAGAAATTAGTCACAACGGCTAATCTGCTTGGTCATCTATAAATAGAAGCCACCTCTCAAGACTTGAAGATTGTCTGGAATTATTGTTGAAACACATTTCTTAAGCAAAAGTCATTGTATTCATATTGAATCTTCTACTTACAACGGTGAAGAAGGACTTGTGTTCGGAAATTAGTCACAACGGCTAATCTACTTGGTCATCTATAAATAAAAGCCACCTCTTGAGACTTGAAGATTGCTGAAATTATTGTTGAAACACATTACTTAAGCAAAAGTCATTGTATTCATATTTAATCTTCTACTTACAACTCCCGGCTTGTAATTCATACTTTCCGAGTTGTAAAGTCTTGTAATCGGTTACATACTCTTCTTACTTTTTGAGTAAGGTCCCGTGACTGAGCCGTAAGGGTTAACTTAGCTCAGTTGTATAGTTGTAAAGGTTACCTCGGTTAGGAAGTACTAGATTAGATAAGGGAATTTCGAGTGTAGGAAAACTCTATAAGGAATTGTTTAAGGGAGCAATTCTTGTTGAGTCGATCTGTTGTATTTTGTGGATTCAAAATAGCGGATTTTACTTAGTGCTTGGACCAGACACTGTCCGTGCTTTTCCGCCCCGGGAGGGTTTCCACATATCTCCGAGTTTACATTTTTCCGAGTCCAATGTAGACTCGCATTGTCTTCTTCATTCTTTTCAAGCTTAAATCTTCTAAGTTTGTTAAAATTTCCTCATCACCCTATTCAGCCCCCTCTAGGGTGACTAAGACTCTCCAAGAGCAAACCTTCATCATCCTCCTCAACTTTTTCTTAACCGGCTTAGCATCTTCATAAAACGAAATTTTGTGTTTTGCTATACTTGGATCTGTACCCGGCATGTCTTTGTAGGACCATGCAAAGGCATCGATGAACTCTGTAAGGAGTGAAGTGAATTGCTTCAGCTCATCTCGCATCCAAAGTTTTTCCAATCTTAACCTCTTGGGATTGATCGGTTCACCTAAGATTGATTGTTATTGTTTCATCTATTATTGGTGAGCGATTTTCATGATCTTCTAAAGCTTTTATTAATTCTTTAGGAATTTCTTGTTCATCATTATAGGCAAAACAATTAAGAGCAAGAGGAGGCAAGGAGTAAGCGTAAAGATTCACTTGATTGAATAGGGAAATGAGTGCATCGGATTCAAAAGCAGAATTGGAAATGACAAAATTGGAACTAGAAATAATAGAGCAAGGATTTCATCGCTCCGGTTCCGAGGACGTGGCACGATCGATCTAATTCCACGTGGCGACCGCTTGAACCTACAAAAGGTGAAGCCCCGGGTGGATCCTGGGAACACTCCTCCGACGCTCAAGTTGAGAGCTTGAGAGCTTGATAGCTTGGAATCTGGGCTGATTATGAGAAAGATGAGGTTTTTGGAATGTAAAAACATGTCCCATGAAGTTGGGAAATGATGTGTATTTGTAGGAGCTTTTAAAGGGGTAAAATAGTACTTTACCGTGGTTTAGGGGAAACCCTAGCCCTAGTGGGCTTTGGACTTTTACCTAGCCCGTAAGGGTTGGCTTGGGCCAATACCTCCCTTATCCGGCTGATTAGGCACGATTGGCCGATGATGCGGCGAGTAAGCTGGAACTATTCGGGAAATACCCGAATCATTTAGCCCTTCATGTTCTACTTGCACGCTTCCCCAAGGTGGGCAGGTGGAATGTGAAGCCTTTATCGTTGCGTTTTCTCGGCCCGTAATACCTTTATAAATAGGAGATGAACCTTGAGGAGGGTAGTAAATTTCCACTTGTTCATTTTTCTCCTTTCTCTTGCTTTGGAGAAAATGACCGTTGGGGCGCTTCTTGTCGAATATGAGAAGTTGTGCCCTCTCTTCAACCCGGATGAGGCCGAGCAAACAGCCGATTGAGCATCGCCGGCCATCCTTTGTCCCGTAGGCATTCTACCAGCCTTCTTATCGAACGATGCTTAGAAGTTGAGGTTGATAAATGATGGCGAGGAGTATGACAGGTTGTTTCAAGCCACAATTCGTCCTAAGTGGGATATCCTCGAGGCTTGGGTTGAGCGCAATCATGATCGCCTCGTCGAACTTCGTGCAACGAACCCGGGCTTTTCAATAAGCGATGCGGCTGTAGGGAGCCGCTTCAAGTGTTGGCTCGTCTTCTAATCCTTCTATGGAGAGTGGCGAGTCGGTGGATTGCCCTTCTACCCACTCCTCTCGGGGCCGGAGGGACTTTCCTAAGGCAAAGGCGAGTAGCCTCCCTGCGGAGAAGTAGAGGAACCTTCCGGCGGAGAAGAAGAGGAATCCTTCGAAGAAGAAGTGAGGTGGTAGCCATGGCTCTCCTAACGTCTCGAATAGTGCAACCGTAGCGTAGCAGAGTGTAACCGTAGGGTTGTAGCATGATCGTAGCGCCGTGCCATAACCGTAGGATTGTAGCGTAGTGTCTTGAACTTTAGACGCTTTTCCTTCTCTTGTAATGGCCCGTTGCGAACCTTTGCCTCAATGAATGAATGAAAGAATGATGTTTACATTGCGAGCCTTGCTTCCCTTTGCTTTTCTATCCCATTGTTGACACTTTGTTTGTGGTGAATGATTTTTACGTAACCCCTTGGGGCTAAAAAGGTGTCTTGCAGGGAGGATGAGTTATCTCGTGATCCTTCCGGGGCTCTTCCGCGGAGGATGAGTCATCCCGTAGTCCTTCTAGGGCTCTTGCGGAGAGGATGAGTCCTCTCGTATTCCTTCTAGGATCCTCAAGGTGTTCTAACCCCTATGTGCCTTGGATTAGAAGAAAGTGGGTTTGCCCACGTAACGTTGTTGTGGGTCATTTACACGACCTTTCGGCTCCCGGAGGCTTGAAAGTGCATGAATGTAAGTATCTCGCTAGAGAACATCCCACGGAGAGCGCGACCCTCTAACCTTAAGTTAGGAGTGCGAGTGCCCATGTGGACATAGGTCTTTACACGACCTTCCAGCTCCCGTAGGCTTAGAAGTGCATGATTCTCACTAGGGAACATCCCACGAGAGTGCGACCCCCTAACCTTAAGTTAGGAGTGCGAGTGCCCATGCGGACATGGGTCTTTATGCGACCTTCCAACTTTCGTAGGCTTAGAAGGGCATGATTATGTGTCCTTTAAGGGGTGTTCCTTTTATGGAGTTAGGCGTGCGATTTTTTACCTCCCGGAGGCTAAGTTATCGCTACCGTAACTTCGAAGGATGTCCCCTTCCGGAGGTGGAAATGTGACTTATTAGCTCTCGGAGGCTAAGTTGTTGCTTGACGTCGAGATACATTTGGACTTCGAATATGTTCGTTGCGGAGAGTTTTTTCAAAGTTATGCAATTTTAGAACCCCCCGCGAAACACTATGCCCACGAAGCCGACCCCTCCCGAGACCCCAGTACCGACCCCCGAGCCGACCGCCGAGGCCGACCACCCCCCTCATTAGACCCTCACGTAAGCCCCCGCGGCCCACCCCCACTCTCGAGTCCCATCACCGACCCCTCCCCCACCGACCGACCCTCGCGAAAGCCCCTCCACGGCCGACCCCCGCCCCGAGTCCCGGCACCGACCCCCCATTGATTGACCCTCACGAAGCCCCCACGGTCGATCGCCGCCCCGAGTCCCAACACCGACCCCCACTAACTTAGAAGAAATAAATAAAGAGAGTCCCCGGTAAGTTTTTAGGAAAAAAACTACCAAAAACAAAATTTGCTCTTCCAATCTTAGTATGAGAAAACTAACACCGAAAGAGGCTAAAAGCCGACTCCATCGGTCTTGAACCGAGAGTCGGATTCTAGGGCGAGGGTATGAAACGTAGGGATAAATCCCTTTATTTCACCCGTCCGAAGAAGGCCATTACTAATTTGAGTAGTATGTTAATAAAGATGTAAGAAAGCAAGCATACAACAAGCGAAACAAAATCAAAGCAACCAAACCATAACAAGGAAAACGATAAAGAAAAGTGACAAAGAAAGCGATAAAAGAAAGAACAACGGGAAATAAAAGATTACATTGATTGGGGTAGAAAATCAAGCCATTACATCTCTTAAACCACAATACGAAAAGCAAATAAAATTGAAATAAATATAACCGTTCGAAGCCTAAAATATGGCGCTCAGGTTGTCCCACCTTGCTGATCCGGATCTCCTCGCCGGATCTCTTGATGCAATGGTGACAATCCGAAGATAAGGGCTAGTTTTGTGAATTGTGTCTAGGATATGGTAGTGATCAGTTGAATAAGTGCGCACACATCGAATAATCGAATATTCTTTAGCCCTTTGCACGCATTCAACGGTGAAAGATTAATGTAAACAACGGGAAATAAAAGAGTAATGGTTAGATGAGAGTATTCAAGTTGGCTTTCAGCGAGCATGATGCTAAGGTAGGAAGTCAGTGTGGGAATGAGAGCCAAGGCTCTCTATTTATAGGAGAGGACCTAGGTCACAAATGACCTAGGGTTTGCCTCTTATTAGCCATCCAAACAGCTGAAATGAAACCAGGCCATTCCTTAAGAGATAGAACTGGATCAAAAGATAATAAAACCAGATAGAATCGGTTAAAAGGGAGAAGGTGGGCGCTGGCCAACCGGACCCTCCTAGAGTTTCGTGCCCTAGTTGTGTCTCCCAGGACTCTCCAAGCTCAAAACACTGTTCCGCCATGCTTCTAGAAGCCGGGCGCCGGCCACGATGTAGTTTAGAGGGGAAAGCTTCTAGCCTCATGTGGGCTGTCTCATGAAGCTCAAAACGCAACACTTTGATGCTCGTGATCATAAAATGCAATGCTTTAATGTCGTCTTCGGGTCTTAAGCTCCTTGTCCGGCTTGGACAAAACTAGACTGCGATATTCCGTACTTAGAATTTCCAGGCGGACAACATGGGACTCCACAATGTCTAAAGGCTCGGCTCGGCTCTTGGACGGTCCGAAAGAAAAGAGGATTTGTGGACAGACCTAAGGAAAAAGGCTATTTAAGTGGTGCTGGCTATTCTTTGTGGTTTACTCGGCTTATATTGTAGTAATCGATCACAATCCGAAATCCAAATCCACAAACAGAAATCGGGGTTATCATCATCGGGCCAACAAAACAAAACACGGAACTAACGAGATAAAGAACAACACTTTTTAGGTGTCTACAAGATATGTAGGACTTAGAATTCAATGTTCCTTTCTACTAGCCATATATCGATTGGTAAGGTCAGCATTCCGATCACTTGTTCTTTAAGAGTTGTCATAGGCTAAGAGATGGACAATCTTTTTAGAGAGTTGGTGCTCCCTAATTCCTAGCCTCTTGGTGGTTCTCCATGGACAGACATTCACGACCGATCCATTGTCCGCCAAGGTTAAGGGAACAAACTTGTTAATGCAAGTTACAATTAAAAAAGGGCATTGTTGTGTGCAACACCTTCTTTAGGGAGATCCTTTTGATCAAAAGTAATGGTTCCATCCCCATTGTTTACCAATCCTACTATTTCCTCAAGTGTAGTTTCAGGAGAGACCTTGATCTTACTAAGTGTATAATTAAATCCTGCTTATGTTTCGGGAAGCAAATATAAGTTGCCAAATTGAGATGTCAACTTTTAAGTTTTCAAGCTGTTTTAGGATTGGGTCTTCTTCTTTAACAGTTTCAGATTCTTTTGGAGCTTTACGAGTTTGTTGTGGATCCAAGGGTGCATTATATCGTCCGGATCTAGTAAGGAATTAGATTTATAAACCTTTAGGTTCTCCCCAAAAGTCTTCTTCTTCTAAGGGTGGTGTGCCCCGAAGTCGTCGTCGTTGTCGTCACAATTGTTTCTTGTTTTGTAAACATATTCTTCATCACTTACGCACAGCCTATTGACTTTTGGATCTAAAGGAGGCAAGTTAAGAAGTGGCCACGACCACAAAAGTCTTGGATGAAAACAGACGAGTCCTAGTTACCTAGAGTGGGCTTAGTGAAGATAGCTAAGGTGTCGCTAAAAGGATTTTTGTTGTTACTTGATTTTTGGCAACTTTAAGTAAAGGGAGTTGACCATTTCGAAATATACTCTCTAATTGGTTCTTGAATGTCCAATATTGCTCGATTTCGTGTCCTCGTGCACGATGGTATTTGCAAAATTTGCTCGCGTCCTAGTTTTTGGACTGTTTTGCGATTTCGATTCTTCTCTAATGGGTGGGAATTCTATCTTTCCTTTAGCTAATAGGTGGTCAAGGGCTTGAGTGTAGGTAGTATCCATAGGCGTGTAGTCAATATAACTATTAAGGGCATTGACATCTATACCCCTGCTAGTATTGCCGTATTTGAGGTTTTCTTATCTTTCGATTGATAATTATCTCTATACCCTATCATGACTTCGTGGTCGTGGTGGACAACTTTTCTTTTATTAGAATGCCAGCATCTCTAAAGGTTGAGAAGTTCATCATGGGTAAGAATTTGAGGTGTTGGTTGCAGGCGGACTAAAGGTTCTTCATGATGATCCCGACTTGGACTTTCTCAAAGGGTTGATCTACCATATGGGCAGCTTTTAATCTCCACCTAGTGAGAAAGTATGTGAAGTTTGAAGGTTTGCTCGGGGAGAGGCTAAGTCACCCTAGAGGGGGTGAAGAGGGTGATGATGAAATTTGCTTGAAATTTAATATAGATGTGAATCCGAGGTGAGTAAGAGTCGGGGATGAGCTCGAAATGTACTAACTTAGAATTCAATGAAGAATGAAGAAACAGATTAAACAGAAACTTTGAACCTGTCCGAGTCTAGAATGCACTCGAAAAATAATAACACGTAAAGTAGGTGGAAACCCTCCTGGAGCAGAAAACCACGAACCGTGCTAATCCAAGCACGAAGTCAAATCCACTATTTTGAGTCCACAAAATACGATAGACTCGACTTGACCCAAGTTGCTCCCTTAAACAACTTCTTACAGGTTTTTCCTAGACTTAGAAATTCCCTTATCTCGATCTAGTACTTCCTAACCGAGATAACCCTTACAGTTAGGAACAACCGAGCTGAGTTAACCCTTACAACTCAGTCAAGGGACCTTACTTAGAAAGTAAGAAAGAGAGTGTTTGTTACTAAGTATAAGACCTTACAACTCGAAAGTTATGAAATACAGAGTTGGAGTTGTAAGTAGAAGATTGAGAATGAATACAATGACTTTTGATCAAGTATGTATATTAACAATAGTTTCGACAATCTTTAAGTCTTGAAAGTTGGCTTCTATTTATAGATGACCAAGCAACATAGCCGTTGTGTCCATCTTCTGACTGGAAATCCTTTGAGATCATTGTAGATGATTTTCTGAGTCACTCATTCTATCCGTTGAGATATGAACGTTGGGCAACGGTTCTTGACTCCTTTAGAAGTCCCAAAACCACTAGTGGTGTCTTGAAAAATAAGGTGGAAGCCACCGTTGAGCTTAGTGTTACAGATTTCCAGCTTTGGAAACAGACAACCCTAACACGAGTGTCCGGGGCTAGGTCGGATGCCGAAAAAGCCTTGTCTGCTGGTGATTTGACGTTTTGAAGCCGGTTACTTTTATATTTCAAATTAGGATAGCCTCGTTTGAATAACCTACAAAAGTAAATCAATTTGGTTCTCAAAGTATAAAATACTTTGGTCCAAGATTAGACACGAGATAATATTATAATTAAGATAATTAAGAGATAATTATCCGGGTCGGAAAAGAAAAGGAATTTTCTGAGTCTAATATCCATGAAACTCAAAATTCCATCTTAGTCAATCTAGTAGGCAATCAAGTCAAATAAAGAATATCGGAGTAAACGGACTTGATCTAGACTAAACAGAAATTCAAACTAAAATATGCTAACTAGGAACAATGTATTGTCCGAAACATGAAGTCGGACCTAACTTAGAGTGCGGAAAAGATAGTGTTTGAATCATGCGATATATCCGAGTATTGAGTGACTCGGAACCGAGTGAGAAGTAGCATACGAAGTATGCTTTCTGAGTCAATCGAGTCGGCGAAAACAACGATAATAGTTTCTATAACACTCGAAGAAATGTTATATCACTCGAAAAGTTTCTAATAGGCATGGAATGACTTGAAGTCAAAACCCTATAAGAGATGAAGTCTTATACCTGATTCGATGATGGAACTCGTAAACGAGTAAGTAAAAGTCCGAGTCTTCAATCTCCCCTTTTTATGAAAGGCATTCCATACTTAGACAGAAACTTTGTTAGTGATAAGAGATTGAATTTGTAAACTTGCTCAGGAAAGAAACTTAAGATTTCATAGTTCACAGAGCAAGAGAAGACATGAGTCCAGATACACGAAATTATTAATGAAATACATTGATTTTATTGACAGTGCTAAGCAAGAAAACATATTGGATGGAAACTCATAAATACTTGCATTAAGCAATGAACTCGAAACATCGGAACGAAATGCACTCATTGACTTCACATAAAATATTTACAAAGGGGTGAGAGAAACTCCCACTAAACAAGACATCTATCTATTTTTCTATCTATTCTCCCCTTGCCTTTCAGCAAAAACAAAAAAGAATGGGAAGAATACAACAAGAAGTACAAGATGTCTGGACAAAAAAAATAAAACACTCGTAAAAAAAACTAAGAAATTAAGGAGGGGATGGGTTTGTCTCGAGTTGAGGAGGAAGGACGAATGGAGCGCCGCGCCGATAAGATCTTGACGATGTGCTTGAGCGCGGCGGAGGGAGGACAGGGACCTCTGGCAAAGGCTCGGCTCCGAGTGGCTGACCCGGAACGAGGGGATCCAGAGGTTCATCCCGAACTACTAGAGAGGTGTGCTCAGAGTTGACCTCGCTACGGACTCGTCCTTGTGCAGCAAGGTCTTTTGACCCATTCAGACTGCTGTCCGAGCTAATCACTTATGGTTGAGCTTTAGGAGCACTTGTACCCTCAGCTGTTGCTTCTTGTCCTTCTTGGTCACCCTTGCCTTCTCGGCTCACCAGGCTCGAAAGAGCTTCATCAGCCGCAAGCTCTTCTCGCTTCTTCTTGATCTTCTTCTTCATCCTCTCCTCTCGTTTGAGGAGGACTTGGCAGTGGCTCGAGGATTCCTCGGAAGAGTCTTCTTGATCCTGAGCTACTTTGGATCGTCTCTCCGAAGAAGCTCGATCGCCTTCCTCTGCTCCTTCACTGCAGCCTTCATCTCAAGGAGAACATCCTGTTGCTCTTGGAGTTGAGATTGGGCGGTTTTCTAGTTAATGGTCATAGACTGGAAGACATTCTTGAATGACCGGAGGAGGTCCTTGAGTTCCAAGGCCACAGAGGAGATTTTGTCCATGAAAGCAAGTGGACAAAATGGAAGAGAGAGTCTTAGAAGCACTCGAGGTGGAAGCACCACCAGGTGGAGCAGGAAGAGAAAGAGGAGTGTCTTTCGAGTCCGAGGTAGAGAAGATGGCCTCGGCTCCGAGCCGTGAACCCGCACACTGGGTTCGGTTTCCTGGTACCCGTACTCCGAAGTTCCTTTTTGCCCACTATAATGGCAGCCTCGAAACTACGATCGGATATGAGGGAAGAGGAACTTTGAATTGTTTGAAGACAAGGGTGAGAAGAGCACCGAAAGGAAGAGGGGTGTTCTTCTTGTTCGAGTCCGAGCTAGCACAACGGACATTTGCTCAATTATGACAGGAAAGAGGTCTACTTCGTAGCCCTCTAGAATATCAAAGAATGCTTTGAGGTGCTTGGAGTTGGGGTTCTCCTTGCTAGAGTGCTGTGAGAAGAAGGTTCTCATCAGCAAGAAGCACGTAAGATGAGCTTCAACTTTAGTTGGGTCACGTAAAAGCTTTTGTGTGACCCGGGGAGCTCTTTGGCATACTTTTCAAAGAAGTCCTCAGCGACCTCAGTGAAGGGGATTGGATTGTTGTTCAAGAAGAGAGAAGAGACCTTGAACAAATGATGAAGAAGAGAAGTATTTATGCGAACTCGTTATGTTCTGAACCCTAGAGGTTAGAACACCTTCGGAGCTAGTGACATGAGTATAAAACTCGGATACAAGTTCAGGGTAGATGAACTCGTTGAAACAAAGAAAATTATAAACCCTAGTTGATTGGATGTGAGGCAACCACGAAAATTTGGTGGTTAGGAAGAACTTATCATCTAGCACAAGATGCTGGATGACAATAGGTTTAGAATTTAAGGGGCCTTCTTGGCTTTTGGTTTGGGGTTTCTTTGTGGCAAAGCTAAGAAAGTCGGGATGAGAACCTCTTTTTGACATTTTTGATAAGAAAAGAGAGAGGATAAACTTTAGAGAGAGTAGAAGACTCGAAGAGAGTGAAAGATAAGATGAAAAAGTAGAAGAGAAAAGAGTTTGAGAGCGACGGAGCTTACTTGAGATGATCTTCAAGAAGCTTGAGAACACAGGGTGTCGCTTTAATCACAGAGCACTTGATCACGAGGATTTGATTACGAGAGAGAGAGAGAGAGTATGCGAGAAGAAAAGTAAAGCAATGAAGCGAGAATAGGTGCTATTTATAAGAAAATAAACGACCTTTAGTATCCGTTTCGACTCAGCTCTTTCAGAGATCACCTCCGACCGGTGCGACGGTTCTCTCTTCAACGGTTAGAATTCCAGCAGTTTATCTCTCAACGGCTAGTTGTCTAATCACAAGGTGCGCGAGAGAGAAGAAAACTAAGGATTTTGAAAAATAAATTTCGAAATTCTCCACTTGTCTAGAGATGATTTCGAAATTCTGAGTCCATTTTTCTCAAAGTCCGAGTCCGACTCAACTCGGTTTCTAAGTGACTCGAAACTGGAAACAAATAATAACGATCAGCTCAGTATCACTAAATCAACTAAACTAATGGTTATTTAAAAAAAAATTGTAAGCGCACACACATAATCAAACAATGAAATTTATCACATAGAACATACAATCATGCATTTAACATACCAAGCTCATTCCTAATAAAGCAAAACCGATCTTCACTAAGAGGCTTAGTAAAGATATCAGCTAATTGAAGATTAGTAGGAATGAATTGAAGTTCAATATCACCTCTCTCAGAATGATGTCTTAAGAAATGATACCTGACCTCAATATGTTTCGTCTTTGAGTGCTCGAACTGGATTTTTGGTGATGCCGATTGCACTCGATTATCACACTTGATTGGAACCGATTTGAAAGAGAGTCCCAAATCTTTCAAGTGTTGTTTTATCCATAAGATCTCGAGCACAACATGCTCCAGACTGCAATATACTTTGCTTCGACAGTTGATAGAGCTACCGAATTTTGCTTCTTTGAGTGCCAAGATATTAAGGATTGACCCGTAAATTGGCAGTGCTCCCGAGGTGCTTTTTCTATCAACTTTGTATCTAGTATAATCAACATCCGAGTATCCAAGTAAGAGTCGGTTCCGAGTCTCTGGAGTACCATAGACCTAAATTCCGAGTCCCCGTAAGATATCCGAATATTCTCTTCATCGCAGTGAGATGTGATTCTTTTGGATTAGCTTGAAATCTTGCGCATAAGCAGACACTAAACATTATATCTAGTCTACTGGAAGTAAGATATAGCAAAAATCCAATCATACCTCGATAGAGTTTCGATCTATTGCTTTACCTTTATCGTCCGAGTCCAGCTTCAAGCTACTCGCTCATAGGGGTTGCTGCATGCTTCGCATCTTAAAGTTTATACTTTTTCAGCAGCTCCTGGGTGTAGTTTGATTGATGGACATGGATTTCATTTTTGTCTTGCTTGATTTGTAGACCAAGGAAGAAATTGAGTTCTCCCACCATGCTCATTTGAAATTCCTGTCTCATTAACTCGAAAAATCTCGACACGGAATTTCATTAGTGGCTCCAAAAATTATATTATCAACATATATCCGAGCGATAAGGAAATCTTTCCCCTTGGTTTTTATAAAGAGAGTCTTGTCAATCTGACCTCTTCTAAAATCATTTTGAACCAAGAAATTGCTCAGAGCTTTCATACCAAGCTCCGGGAGCTTGTTTAAGACCATAAAGAGCTTTTTGAAGTTTGAAAACATGATTTGGAAATTCCGAGTTATCAAATCCAGGGGCTGCTCGACATAGACTTCCTCTTCGATAAAACCATTAAGAAAAGCACACTTAACATCCATTTGATATAATTTGATATTCGTGTTAGATGTAAATGCTAACAGGATTCTAATGGCGTCAATTCAGCAACAGTGCAAAGGTTTCTCCACAATCAATCCCTTCTTCCCGATTGTAACCTTGAGCCATAAGTCTAGCCTTGTTTCGACTACCAACCCACCTTCATCCAGTTTGTTCTTAAAAACCCATTTGGTACCTATGACTGGGTGGTCGAAGGTCGTTTGGTCGTAGTCCAAACTTGGTTTCTTTCGAATTGATTGAGTTCTTCTTACATTGGCCTCTACCCATTTAGGTTCATTTAGGGCCTCTAATGCATTTTTGGGTTCAGTTAATGATATGAATGCACATAGATTCTCGAAGAGAGGAACGAGTTCTTACCCCAATGTTAATATCGGATAATATGTTTTCTAGTGGGTGACTAGAAGCATACTTGAATGCTCTACCTGTTCTCCGATTCACCAGATCTGTAGGCTGAACCGCTTGATCTTCAAAAGCTTGTTCTAAGTGCTCTTGTTCATCAGATTGTCCTTCATCATTCTGAGCAGTGCTCTTGATTTATCTCAATCTGAGTCACTTCATTCCGAGTGACTTCATTCTCAGCTGGTTGGGTTTGATTCCCGATAGGCTCATTTTTGTCGTGGTCATCATCTCTGCTAAGCTTTAGGTCCGAGAATGTTGATTCACTTGGTTTTTCCTGTTAAAGCTCATCAAACACAACGTGGATACTTTCTTCCACTTTGTTAGTTCTTTTATTGAAAATGCGATAAGCTTTACTATGAGATGAATAACCCAGAAAAATACCTTCATCTCGACCGAGCATTAAACTTGGTCGAGTGATCCTTACCATTGTTGTGAACAAACCGCTTGCATCCAAAGGGTTTGAGGTCTGAGATATTGGGTTTCTTCCCTTTATAGAGCTCGTATGGCGTTTTCTTTAGGATGGACCTGATGAGACATTTGTTCAATGTGTAGTTTGCAGTGTTGATCGCCTCAGCCCGTAAATAGTAGGGTAGATTGTGCTCAATCATCATTGTCCTAGCTATTTCTTCAAGAGTTCTGTTCTTTCTCTCTAGTACTCCATTCTGTTGGGGAGTTCTTGGTGCTGAGAAGTTGTGAGAGATACCATTCTTTTCACAACACTCGAGAATTCCGAGTAGTCGAACTCCCTTCCATGGTCGGTTCGAATTCTCCGGATCCGAGTCCGAGACTCAACTTGGATTTTTCTGCAGAGCTTGCTAAACTCCTTGAATGCTTCATTTTTGTGCTTGAGAAAACACACCCAGGTAGATCGTGAGTAATCATCAATAATAACAAATACATATGATTTACCTCTCGAGGCTCTTAACAGGGATTTCACCACATAAGTCCATATGTAGCAGCTTCAAGCACCTTGGATGTGGAAACTGTCTTCGAGGATTTGAATGATGATCCGACTTATTTCCCTTTTATGCAAGCTTCACAAACTTTGTCTTTCTTGACAGCACAATTGGGCAAACCTCTGACTAAATTATGAGAAGCCAATTTCTTAATAATATGCATGCTCACATGGCTTAATCTACGATGCCAAATCCATGAGTCATCATGAAGTGATGCTTTTAAACAAGATAAATTCGACTTGGGTCAGAAAGAGGGATAATATAAGTGTTACCTGATCTCTTACCCGAGAGTTTGATCTCCTTGGTAGTGTCATTAGAAATGTAGCAGTTGGTTTAAGTGAATCTTACCTCTTGACCTTTATCACACAATTGAGAGATACTAACAAGGTTGTACTTTAATCCTTTAACAAAGTAAACTGGGCCGACCGGATTGCTTCCCTTTCCAATCTTGCCTATCCCAATTATCTTGCCTTTGCTGTCATCTCCAAAAGTGACTTTTCCGCCTTTGAACTGTTCTAACTCAAAAACGAGTCCTGAGTCTCCCGACATATGGCGTGAACATCCACTCGTCAAGGTACCAATGCCCTTTTGGTCTTTTCGAGTAGCTCGCAAAACAGAAACAAACTAACCCTTCTCACTTCCTTTAACGAACCCAGTAACACCCTTTACTCGTGGTCCTTTTCGAGGAAGAAGGTTTTTCAAAACCCGATTTGAATGACTTTGGGTTTTAGTTTGATTCTCGAGTCTTCCATTTAGAGAACTGAGTCCGTGTCTCTTTCTTTTGAAAGGATTTTCTTTTGGAAAACGGTGGAGATGGTTCTCTCCTAAAAATTTGTCCGGGCTCAGTCCTTCTTACATTTTTATGAATGGGACCGTGCTCAGCTTTCCCGAACTTTACAGCTTCGGAATCCTTTTGAAAAGCTCTTAGTAGGAATTGGATTCCTCGTCTTTGTTAAAACCAAGACCTTCCTTTCGAAGGAGACACATTGAGATCCCAAGAGCATGTCAAGGTTTTTCTAACCTTGAGTAAACTTTAAAACAAGATCTTGAGACTCATTGAGCTTTTGCTTTAGCTGCTCATTTTCTTTTTGAGTAACTCGGACTCGGCCTCATTGATTTGAGCATTAGTCTTGAGTTCTCCGAGTGTGAGTCTCAGTTTTTCTAACTCATTTTTTAAAGAAATGCTCTCAAAGGAAATTAACTCAAGTTGTTCTTTAAAGTGAGAGGAATCGAATTGGACTTTTCTTCCAAAGTGAAAATATTCTTAGCTAAATCAGCTTTGGAGAATTTGAGAAAGTACTCAATTACCTCTTGAGGTTTAGCTTCCTCATTGTCCGACTGATCCGAGTCCGACTCGTTTCCGCTTCGAGTCGAAAGTGCCATCGGACACTTTGAGTCATCCGAGTCCTCGTCATCTTCCGATAAGTCCTCGTCACTCCATGTGGCCATCATAGCCTTTTTCTTCTTTCTGTCCCATTTTCTCTTTGGATAGTCTTTGACTATGTGTTCCTTGCTACCACATTCAAAACACCCAGAGTTCTTAGTCAAAGATAACTTTGAAGGAGAAGAATATTTACCTTTTCTATCCTTCTTGTCTTTCTTATAGAACTCTTTTTTGGCTTCTTATCCCATCTCTTTTGCTTCATCATTCTCTTGAAGCCTTTAGCAATAAGTGCCATGGGATCCTCTTCCGAGTCGGATGAACTCAGATCCGCTTCTCCGGTTTCGAGGCTTTCAGCGCAATGTTCTTCTTGGTGCTGACTTCTGCGTCCTCCTCTTCCAGGTGGATCTCATGGGCGAGAAGCTTCCCAATGAGTTCGTCCGGCTTTAGTAGAGACAAGTTCGAGCCTCTTCGATAGCTGTCACTTTGGGACCCCATCTTTTCTTGGGTAGGCTTCGAGTATCTTTCTGCACATTTCCTCATGTGAGATCTTTTTACCCATAGATTTGAGATTGTTGGTAACCTCTGTAAATCGAATGAACATCCGAGTGATGTTTTCATCTAGCTCCATCTTGAATAGCTCATATTTATGAAGATATTGGCTTATCTTAGCTTGTCCGACCTGGCTTGTACCTTCATAAGTCTTGACCACGGTGTCCCACACTTCTTTGGCTGTATCACGAGCGGACACTCGGTTGTATTCTTCCGAGCTAATGGCGCACATAAGAATGTTTATTGCCTTGAAGTTCTTTCCGAACTTTTCAGCTTCATCACTGTGAACTCAGCCTTTGTTTTGGGCATAATTCTTGTTTCTTCTGTCTTCATGGGAAAGTAGTTTCCTTCTTGTATGATGTTCCGGACATCTTCATCATGATCCAGGAGGAAACATTCCATGAGTTTCTTCCAAGTGTACGAAGTTGGATCCTTTGAACTTTGGTGGTCTGCTGGAAGATCTTCCTTCATCGAACTCTCCGTTGTTCCGAGCCATTTGATCTTTAGACCTTTGGATGGTTAGATCTTTTCCGAAAGGCTAGGCTCGATACCAATTGAAGGTTTGCTCAGGGAGAGGCTAAGTCACCCTAGAGGGGGTGAATAGGGTGATGATGAAATTTGCTTGAAATTTAATATAGATGTGAATCCGAGGTGAGCAAGAGTCGTGGATGAGCTCGTGAAAATCACTAACTCGGAATTCAGTGAAGAGTGAAGAAACAGATTAAATAGAAATTGTTTGAGTCTAGAGTGCACCCAGAAAATTAATAACACGAAAGTACGTCTTGGGACAGAAAACCACGGACCGTACTAATCCAAGCACGAAGTTAAATCCACTATTTCTAGTCCACAAAATACGATGAGACCGACTTGACTCGAGTTGCTCCCTTAGACAACCCCTTACAAGTTTTCCTAGACTCGAAATTCCCTTATCTCGATCTAGTACTTCCTGACCGAGATAGCCCTTACAGTCGGGGACAACTAAGCCGAGTTAACCGTTACAGCTCGACCAAGGGACCTTACTTAGAGAGTAAGAAAAAATTGTTTGTAATCGAGTACAAGACCTTACAACTCAAAAAGTTATGAAATACAAAGTTGGAGTTGTAAGTAGAAGATTGAGAATATACAATGACTTTTAATCAAGTACGTATATTAACAATAGATTCGGCAATCTTTAAGTCTTGAAAGTTGGTTTCTATTTATAGATGACCAAGTAGCTTAGCCGTTGTGTCCATCTTCCGACTCGGAAGTCCTTTGTTACCGTTGTAAAGGATTTTTCGAGTCACTCAGAAAATATCCGTTGAGATATGAACGTTGAGCAACGGTTCTTGACTCCTTTGGAAGTCCCAAAATCACTGGTGGTGTCCTGAAAAATAAGGTGGAAACCACCGTTGAGCTTGGTGTTGCGGATTTCCAGCTTTGGAAACAGCACAACCCTAACACGATTGTCCGGGGCTAGGTTAGAGGTGGAAAAAGCCTTGTTTGCTGCTGATTTGACATTTTGAAGCCGGTTACTTTTGTAATTCAAATTTAGGATAGCCTCGTTTGAATAACCTACAAAAGTAAATCAATTTGGTTCTCAAAGTATAAAATATTTTGATCCAAGATTAGACACGAGATAATATTATAATTAAGTGACTAATTATCTCGAGTCGAAAAGAAAAGGAATTTTCTGAGTCTAATATCCATGAAACTCAAATTCCATCTTAGTCAGTCTAGAAGGCAATTAAGTTAGATAAAGAATATCGGAGTAAACAGACTTGATCTAGACTAAACAAAATTCAAACTAAAATATGCCGACTTGGAACAAAGTAATTTACGAATCACGAAGTCGGACATGAGTTTATTCCGAGAAAAAGATAGTGTTTGAATCATGCGATATATCCGAGTGTTGGGTGACTCGGAACCGAGTGAGAAGTAGCATATAGAATTATGCTTTCCGAGTCAATCAAAGTCAGCGAGAACAAGCATAATAGATACTATAACACTCGAAGAATTGTTATATCACTCGTAAAAGTTTCTAAGATGCATGGAATGTCTTGAAGTCAAAACCTTATAAGAGATGAAGTCTTATACCTGATTCGGTGATGGAACTCAGAAACGAGTACGTGAAAGTCCGAGTCTTCACAACCTACTAAGGGTCATGACTTATTAGCTAAAGTACAAGAGGAGCTACTTTTGAGCAAGGAACAACTTTGGGTTTCTAAGTAGCCTATTCTGGTTCGAGTTGAGCAAGTTGGCAATGGGTTAGGAGAGCCCTAAAACTCCCTTTATGAAGATCATGTTGATACGAATAAAAGATCCGTAGGAGTAGAACCAGAAATAGCAATGGAAGAGGCTAGAAATAGCAAAACAAGCAAACCGGCCAAATTTAGAACAATTCTACGCGTGTGATTTTAAGGGTCAAAAAGTCCATGCTCAAAGGGTCAATTGAGAAGAGAAGATACATGGGTACAAAGCTGACTTGTGGAACCCTCTAGAGAATGCGAAATCACCTTATTTAGTGGAGGGATCAAATTCTAGAGCCAATTAAAGTGAAGCTTGGAGGAGAGGAAATCTAATACTTGGCTAGAATTACACCATGAATAGTGTCCACATGTTCCCTTTTAGTGGAAGCATCTTTTTAGATTATTCTCTATGCTTAATATAATCCCATCCCTTGATCATGTAATGTCTCTAATGGCCATTAGATTATGCTTTGCTTTCACCCTTTGTATGCACTACAAATAGTTCTCTATAATCGGTTGTAATGGATTGAATTGGAATGAGAAAGCCGAGTGAGCTAAGTGTTCTTCACCCACAAATTCTTGATTGCTTATCTTAGGTTGGCAAGCTAAGTGGTGACCTCTCAAGTCCAAGGAGCAAGCTGGTGGTATTTCTTATCCAGCCCATACCTCGGTGTCTCAAGTAATCAATGGTGGTGATTTCTTATCCATTGAAGACTTGGTTTCTATCCCTTGTGTGTTCTACATCTTGTGCTCGTTCTTGGTGCTAATTTTCCTAGACATCTCCATTCACATTCTAGCGTTTTGCTTGCTAACTTGCGAGACACTCACAGCCCTCTCTTTCCCCTCATTTCCAAATCCTAAAACACCCACTCATTTAGCTCGTTTCGGCCAAAATACCCCCGTCGTGCAAAGATACATCACCCATGGTGTACCTTCTACCTTAATCTCTGTTGTCTTATAGACCCAAATAGTGGGAATGTGAAACTTGAAGTTTCTCCATTTCTCTCAAGCTGACATGAGGATCTTGTGTTTCACCAACGGCAGACTCTCTTCCTTCACATCTAAGTTGAACGTTTTTGAAACACAAGAACAACATACATTAGTTTAAACCATTTACACTAAGTTGTAATTCTAAGTTGAGATGTAGTGCATTTACGTTTATATCATTTCAAAGGTTTTCCTTAACCGATTCTCGGGACTTTGCTCCATTGAGTGTAGTTGATATTCACATGTATGCAGGTTACTCGCACCAACATAGCTCATGAAGCGAGTTGCGCCCTCACCTATCCGGTCGTGGTGATCATCAAATTGAACTCGAGTAAGGAGAGTTGGATCTTCCGTGCTACGTGCCAACTTTGTCTTGTTTATCGTTGTTCGTCCCCTCGTCTTTTCGCTACAAAAAAAAGTTAAATAGCTACAAAAATGTTTGATGGGTTAGGAGCCCGTCGGACAGATCCGACGGGTATTACATCGGCCCCTAACGGCCAATTTTTCTTTAGGAATTCCGATGGGAATTACATTGGAATTCCGATGGGTATTACATCAAACCCGTCGGAATTTCCCGTTGGACGATTAGAACGGGCCCGTCGGATAACCCTTATCGACGCGCGGTAATCGAGCGTCCGTTATACGTCGGAAAATTCATCGGAAATTGCTCAAATTCTCGTCAAAATTTCCATCGGAATTCTCGTCGCTGTTTTAGTGTGTTTTTGTAGTGTCTTTGTAACTTTGGAAGGATCCTACTTGCTCTATTTTATGACGAATCGTAAGAAGGAAAAACATAAACATTACATAATTCGAATAATAACATAAAAAATAAAAGATAATATTCTACATCTCAAAAATTAATTAAAAAATCATATTTTTAAAATGAAATTAACTTCTTAAAATGCTTTCAATAAACTATATTTTCAAATAAAAAAATTTTTATTAATTCTAATATACTAAAAGAAAAACAATTTTTTTTGTAGTAGTAGTAGTTAAATTTATCATTTTTACTTAAATGGTTATAAGTTTCATGATGACGACTAGACAATTCCTCTTTCACAAGATTTACCTTATCTTCCTTTAATGGGAGTGTAATTCTATAGTTGGTAAGATCCCGGAGCCATATATAACTTGTATTTTTGTAAATTTTTTTGTTTAGTATATAAAGGTTTTCGTTGTTGTTTTAAGTATATATATAGCCTTTTTCCCTCTATTTAGTGATTAAGAGGGGTGTTTAGGTATATACTTTTAATAAATATTTTTTGTTAAGTATATTACTTATATTACTTATAATTTGTTTTATACAACCCTATTAGTGAAGTGAATATAGCCCTATATCCAAAAATCTTTCCAATTATGTAAAATTTGTATCCATAAATTTTCTTTCATTTTACCCTAAATCCTAAATCATAAATCTTTCCATTTTCCTAAAGCCTAAACCGTAAATCTTTCGATTTCCATAGACACTTAAACATGAATCTTCTCATTTCCCTAAACCCTAAACCATATTTTATAACTCTTTTCGTATCCCTAAACCCTAAACCATATATATCATTCTATTTCCCTTAATACTCAACCCTAAACCCTAAACCTTAAATCCATTTGTCAAAATCTCAAACATTTCAAGAATCCCAACTTTAGAAAATAAACAAATACATTGAACATTCACCCACATTCTCTTTCAAAATATCAAACTTAAACAACCAAATATGTATATTTAACATTCAACTAATTACCAAATACATTCAACATTCAACTAACCAATTTTGCAAATAACTTAAAGCAAAAATGTAAGAGAGGGAGAGAGAAGTTGCATACCGGGTATTATGACATATGAGTGAGAGGCGAGAGCAGCGACCATAGTGACAGCTGAAGACTCGGACATCTGCTCTATATCTTTCCGAGTCATGCAAAAGGAATCGGTATAACGATGTCATTCATATAGAGTTTTGATTCCAAGGCATTCTCTCGTGTCTTAGAAACTTACTTGAGTTAAATAAGTATCTTCTCTATGCGATTCGGCCTTCACATATCTCTTTAATCGTTTTTCAGTAAGCGCCTCGAAAACCGGTTCTTTATTCCGAGTCCACTCTTACTCGATTAATCGCATTTTGAATATACCGAGTATTCCATTGTTTCTCACTCGGAATCCGACTTGTGGTTATTTACTCTATTGTTTGCAAAGTCAGCATTCATAGTTCATTTCATGCTTAGTCAAGTTCTTTCTCACTCGATATTTGCTATAGAACGTGTTTCTTTACTTAAGACTAAGTCATATGGAATTCCGAGTATCATGGATATTAAACTCGGAAAATTCCATTTCTTTTCCGACTCGGATAATCAATTGCGTAATTTTTCAAAATTATTTTGTTATCTCGTGTCTAACCTTGGACCAAAGTATTTTATACTTTGAGAACCGAAGGTGTTTTACTTTTGTAGGTTATTCAATCGAGGATATCTTTTCAAACTACAAAAGTAGCCGGCTTCGAACGTCAAATCACCAGCGAGATATGGCTTTTCACCTTCCTCGCTTTAGTCCCGGAAGATTGTGTCGAAGTCGTCCGCTTCCATATCTGGAAAAATGGAACGCTAAGCCTAACGGTGGTTTCCACCATATTTATCAAGACACAACCGATGGTTTTGGGACTTCCAAGAGAGTTAAACCGTTGTCCAACGTCCATATTTCAACGGATACTTTCGAGTGACTCGGAAAGCCTTTCCCAACGGTCACGAAGACTCTCGGTCGGCGAGATGAAGATAACGGCTACTCGCTTGGTTATCTATAAAAAGAAGCCACTTCACAAGACTTGAAGGTTGCCGAACATATTGTCTATACACTTACTTGATCAAAGTTATTGTATTTACTCTCAATCTTCAACTTACAACTCCCACTCTGTAATTCATTACTTTCGAGTTGTAAGGTCTTGTACTTCGTTACAAACACCTCTTACATTCTTTGTAAGGTCCCTTGACTAAGTCTGTAAAGGTTAACTCAGCTTAGTTGTCCCTAGTCTGTAAGGGTTATCTCAGCTAGGAAGTACTAGATCGAGATAAGGTAACTTCGAGTCTAGGAAAATCTGTATAGAGTTGTCTAAGGGAGCAACTTGGGTTCTGTCAAGTTCACGGTATTTTGTGGACTCAAAATAGTGGATTTGACTTCGTGTCTGGATTGACACGGGCCGTGGTTTTCTCGCCCAGGAGGGTTTCCACGTAAAATCTCTCGTGTTCTTTTTCCGAGTTCATTCTAGACTCGACATGACCTTAGTGCTCTTGCTTCTTCGATTCATTGCTTTCGAGTCCAATCTTTTCGACTCGTTATTAGACACGGATTCTGTCTTTGCCTCTTTTCGCGCAAGAGTGTGTACTTTCGGAAAGATTTTTCTATCACCCTATTCACCCCCCTCTAGGGTGACTCGGACTCTCCTTGAGCAAACCTTCAACAACGACAGAGCGAGATTAGAGAGCAAAGAGTAAAGAGCAAAGAGCAAGAGTGGAGAGTAAGAGTAAAGTAGAACTGGTGGCCAGCAGAAAAGGGTTTGCTCGTAAAAAATATAACGAGACTTTTTACTACTGGTTCAATGAAATCACTATAGTAATAGGTGAATTTTATTTACAAAAATGCCATCACCTCATTTTTTAGTGCGATTTTGTTTTTAATCATTGTAAAAGGTCCGTAGTAAAAAGTCATTCCAAGTAGTAGTGTTATCTCATGTGAAACTCTTCGTATCGAACTCGGAGATCAAAAATTAGTTTCCTAAGATCTCAGGTTTGAAAAAACGAGACTTTCGAAGAAAATATAACAAAACACATGAGACTCTTGTGAAACTTACCAAGGGACAAGATAATCTCAACTTGAAATTGCAATCTCAACGCATTTCTTACAAAAAATAAGGTATTGGATTTGACTCTCACGGTTAGAAAACTGCTTATAAAAATTGTTTTGAAAAAGTGATGCTCAAAATACTCAAAGTCACTAAAACTTTATAAAAAGAATGAGCTACTTTGATATTTGACCCCCTCGAGATGTCATGGCCCTAGAATAATCCAAGTTTGGGTGCCCAACAGGACAAATCCTCCGTAACATGATTTCCGATCTAGTCGGATCCGAGTCATCCGATTAATGGAAGCATAAAGGTTTAATTTTTTTTTAGTGCACGTATGCTTGAAGGAAAAATATGACTATTGGTACTTTGATAGTGAATGCTCAAGATATATGTTTGTCTGATCCATCCATATTCTCTCGAATTTCATCATAAAAATCCGGTAATGTTGTTTTGGGTGATGATAGTGAAGGTCATATTATTAGATTTGGCAAAGTTGGCAAAGATACAACCCATGGTATTGAAAAGGTACATCTTATTGATGGACTAAAGTACAATCTTTTGAGCATTTCTGAACTTTGTGATCAAGGTAATAAAGTATTATTTAGTTCTATTAATTGTATTGTGAAAAATGCTTAGACGAACAAGGTAATATTTTTTGGACTCATATTTGAAAATATTGATATTATTCCTCCGACTAACCTTCCTCCTCAAAATCCTACTTGTCTTAATGCCTCCTCCGAAGATCATGGTGTGCACCGACAGTTGTGTAGATTTTTAACAAAAAGAAGAAAAATTTGAGCTAACAATGTAATTTTAACAAATAGGAACAGGAGATTGATGTTTTTCACCGAACAGGGACGAGGATTTTTCCTCGAGCAAGGGAGCAGGGACGAGGCGAGGCGAAACTTCGCGCCATCCCCGTCCCTATTCCCGCACACGGATATGGTTTTTACCCCGTCCCATTGCTGTTGGGGACAGGGATTTGTCCCCATTGTTGGCGCTCCCCACCCGGCACTGCCATCCCTAGTTCCGCACACCAACATTAAAGAAAAAAATAAACTTCTTATTGAACAAATAAAATTTTGATAAAAGTAATAAGATGATAACTCAACTACCCTCAACAACAACAAAAAAATGATAACTCAACTAATTAGCAATATTTCTGCATAAACAAAGACAATCTTTATTGATAAAAGCGTTTCTGAATTGTACATAAATTTTCATATACCAACTCTTTTTTTTTAAAGATAATCAAACTTATAAAAAAGTTAAGAATGCGAATTTAGCATAACGCACTTATTTGCTTGACTACTTACAATTGGATCGAACAATCAACAATGAATCGGTGATCCAGCTTGAGGAATCAGCAAAAATAGCAACTCCGACATAATTGGACCATCTAAGAACACTTAGGAAGGTCTTCCGGTGGCGGAGGCAGAGTTGTTGATGGAGTACCACCATCTTCAACCACAAAAACGGCTGCGAGACCCCATGATAAATGCACGTCTAGATGGCAGTGGAGGATCCACGCGCCTGTAGATTCATTATTTAACATTATTTTTTCTTTTAAATCACAAACATTATTTTTAAGAGATCACTTTAATTTGGACAATTTTTGTTTAAAAAAAATTGGATTATACACTGTTAATTAGTATTAAATTCACCAAATGATCTTGTTTCCATCATATAGAGTAATAGACAATAAATAATTTTGATGTAGCTCTAGTGGAACCAACCCTTGTACAATGAGCACGAAGTTACCTGGATTATTCAATCGTAATCTGATAGCGGCCCATCCACCAACAGGTACGGCAATGGTATTCCTGATTTGTGGATTAACAAGGTTGAACTTTTGATGATCCACTTTAGGGTCATAATTTCCGAATCCTTGAGCCAATACATGGAAATTGAAGCCGTGGATATGCATAGGATGGTTCTCTATTCCCACCAATGCGGTGTCCTGGAATATAATCTCAACGGTGGTGTTGAACTTAACCTTCTTAACAGTCGTGGACTTTGAAGTGAATACGAGACTTGCATTGACGCTATTGTTCAGGTTTGTGTAATCGAACGGCACAAGGGGCTTGTCAGGGAAACTAGCGCTGTATATGCCTGGCACATGGAAGAAATGAGCTTCCAATATGGACCGTTGGGTTGGGAGTTGGAAAGAGAAGTTGCTTATGCTAGCAGCAAAGCTTGAATTAAATGGGCCAAGGCAGGTTGCGTTCTTCCCACATGACACGAGGCCCAGCCCAATCGTCATGAACATATGTTCATCCACATCGGCCTCCACAGGCTCCCAGAACCGAGCAGTCGTGTCCCCAGTCAGATTGCTGTAGAATTTGTGGGCTGTAGAAGTATCGTTTTGTGCTGGTAAGGTAACCTTGATTGGAGTTGCTGACGTGGAATTCTTGTAAGTCAGTATTGCAGTAGTAGTACTGTTGTCAACTGGAACACCTGGAGCATTGGCATATACAGTGGCTGCCATGTAGTATGACCCAATAAGCTGATTTGCGGTCATAAGAGCGTCCACAGTCTGCCCTGGTCCGAGGACCACCACATTTGTCGGGTAAGGGACCGTGTAAGTCGCATCGATGGCAACTACCGTCAAGTTATGATTAGCGACACTGAAAAAGAGCTGGTGATTGAGTGCAGCGTTGATTATACGGAGCAAGTAAGTTTTTCCTTGGATCACCTTAAACTTACGGGTTTCTTTAAAAAAGAAAAATCTATTAGAAGAAGAGAAGGTAAGAATTAAAAAAAAAGTTAAGTATCATATGATGTCGCTGTGATCACTACTTACTGTCTTTAGAACAAGGAAAAAGATCACCAGGTTGACCATTGATTGTGTAGGCATCAGACAAATTCGGCGCTGCTCCGGTCGCCAAAGCTTGTTTGATAACATCCACCGGGTTAGCATTCCACCACTCCCCTACAAATGTCAAAATTATTTTTAATTAGCAATCATAAAAATTTGGGTTCAGCTCAATTCAGGTTTGGATAGTTGGAATATTCAAACAAAAATACCATATCTTGATCTCTTCTAAATTGCAAATTCAGACGCTTAGACTAGACCCGAACCCAAACCCAAATGACTGATTTTTGATCTTGAATATCTGAATTTGGAAATTGGACTAAATTACATATTTGACTGAACCTGGACCTGAAATTTTTATGTTCAAACTGAATGTCGGAATGTTTTACTAAAAATTTTGTAGATTTTAGATTGAAATATACCTATACGTACCTTAATAATCAAATTTTCGAACCTCGATTGTCCAAATTTGTCCGAACCCAAATTATTCATAAAATTCAAACAACCCAAAAGCGAATTGTCAAACCCTATCCTGACCCCAATTTTTATTCGGACATAACCGACTGTCTGAATTTTAATTTTGGACAAAAAGTTTGTGAACAAAACTAGTTTTTTCATGCCGACAAATTCAGACAATTGGGTTGGGCGGATTTTTCCCTACTTGTAATACTAGGATTGATATGTCACCCACGTCAAAGTGAAAATTAAACTTGTATTTAAATATACGATGACAATATAATACCTTAATTATGGACAATAATAAAAGGTCTTATGCAGTTATGCATTTTTTTTTCATTTTACTAGTGAAGTTCTGAACAACACTTACAAGTTAAAATACAAGAAATTAAACCTTTAAAACATTGAAATCGGAAACCATGATAATTGTGTCAAGAATACTTTTACATGATTGCATCAATAACATTGACGGAAGACCATTGATAATGTGCTACGGTGATTTCAAAGACATATTCATCCAATTTTTAGGGGACACCAAGTTATGGCTCTTTTAACTAGAAGAGTTTAATAGTCTTATCCAAAGAGTAAGAAGACATACTCCCCGTAAATAAACTTAAATATAGCTTGGCGTTCCCAAAAATAATCAATAACAGCCCTTTTTTCCCTTAAGAAAAAAAAAGGAAAAATAACAACCCTTTCTCAATTCAATGAAGGAAAGGGCCAAAAGTAATTTTTATTTTTGGGCTTTTAATTTCCATTTAGTAATTATTAATTTATAAAGAGTTAGAGTTAATTACTCCCTCCATTTTACAATACATGTTACTTTAACGAACTTTTATCGTTTTATAATACTTGTTCTTTACGATCTCAATAACATATTGAGTACTAGTTTATTAATTTTATCGTTATTAATTGTTTACTAAAAAATGACAAAGAAAGAAAGTGAAGGCATGACAATTCATGTTTAATAGTTTTGATTTTTAGTTAATCTTGGTTTTTCTCATCCCATTAAAGTGCTATGTTTAATGGGATAATTAATTTAAAATGGGGAAGTTTGTTGTTTGAACTTATATAAGTACCACTAATTTGTTTAAATTGGTATCTTTATGGCTTTGACTTTAATGCAGGCTATGAACGTCATACACAAATTTTTCTGATCACATGTTATTATAGTATACGCTATTTGGAGAGGTAGGAGCCAGTTGTGGTCAAAACACATTAAAATGGTCAAGGATTTAGCGTGTACTTAATTTCCAAGAAATTACCCACTTCATCTTGCGCAATATAATTACTAACGTTGAATGGTTTGATCTCACGACTGCCGAATATTCTATACTGCTTCCATTCTATCTGGCTCTCTCTCTCCCCTGTTTTCTCTTGATTTTATTTAGTACAAATCCTTTTAAAGCCAAACATGCTACAAATTATACCTTACTTGTTGCACAAACTCAAGACTATAATGGATCTCGCACTTACTTTATTTATCTGTTAAACTGCAAATTATCTCTGCCCTGATTATATAGATCCTAGATTATCATACAATGGTTGTCGACCCACGACATTTATGCACGCTTCCAACGCATGATTGAATTCTGATAGCTAATTGAAGAAATTGTTGAAACCCAGTTGCAATAACAAAAACAATAACAAAATATATATGATATTGCTACCTATAACTTGTAGCGTTAGTTTCATTTTGCATGGGTATTTATTTTTTCTAAACAAAATGGGTGAAACAGGAGAGGCATGCATGCATTTAACTAATTAGTATTGAAAAAATTACAGCTAAAAATATGGGTATATATTGTACTCTCTTTGAATTTTTAGTCAAACATTTGATAAATATGTACAACATTTGAATTTTTTAGTCAAACATTTGATAGATATATATGTACCGCACTGAGTGAAAGATATTCTGCAGAAAAGGCTCTAAAAATCAACCTATAGTTCATTTGTCAGATAGCACTAGATATTAGTTTGCACATTCCTTTCATTTCCATGGTGTCCAACAATAAAATATGGTCTTGTGATTTAAGAAGCTGGGTTACGTAACTCCAGTTAACAATATCTCATCAGTTGATCAATCAAACAATTTTAAATATAGAGCAAGAAACCTTCACATGATAGGTAGTATAAATGCTATTATAATTTTCTATGGAAACAAGAACGACAACGACTCAATCCTACACTAAGGCCTCAAAGATGTTTATTTTTAAAAAACACCTATAAAAAAGGAAAATCATAGAGTACCCTTGATATTATAATATTGGCATGCTTGAATTTGATACATACCTAAGATGATAGGATATTCTCTATGAGGTTTAGGAAATGGGTATGAGTTGCCTTTTCTAGGATGTATAATCAGCCCTCCATAAACGGTGGCACGAAGCCATGAAACATGAGCGTGCCACCAAAGTGTCCCTTCCTGCCCTGTAATATTGAATTTATAAGTATAGCTATTGCCTGGTCTTATTGGGCATTGAGTTATAAATTCTGGTCCATCTGCCCATGCAGTTAGCTTCTGAAACACCCCATGCCTGCACCAATAACATTGCACAATATTAAGGGTAATTATTAATAACCAATGTCCTTATTTAGTACCGCAATATATAGTATTATCTTCGTCCCAGTTTCATCTTTTTTTGTCAACTTTTTATTGTCTTAAAGTTATGTTCCTAAATTGTCATTAAATACAATATTAACTAATAATTTTATATTGATTATACCAAACTAACATTTTATTCACTTTGATACTCCTTAAAAAGTGTGTTTTTGTATGTAAAAAATAAAAATGGGACAAAGAGAGTAGTCACGTAAAATGATTTCTTCCTTTCTTTTGGTAGTAACAAATAGTGATATGGGACAGTTTTATAGATGTTTTAGAGTAAGACATGGCATACACCGCCATCTTTGATGTATATATGTATGTTGAAGTCTTTATTAATGATTCTTTAACTCGTAGCAAATGATGTAGGAAAGCAGGTGAGATGTCCATGCATGACGTGCAGGGGCATAACTCTAAAGCAAACCGAAGTAAAAGATGACATGAATTCACCTACCCCCGTTAACAATAATTAATTTAATCATGAATCAGGAATGGCCTTGTTTTTTAAATTAAAAACAGCAGGAAATTGCTTGAACAGAGGTTTATTAATGAGGTTAATGACCAGTGAATAGTTATGTTGTAGGGCGACTCATTAGAAACATGAATGACGACAGTATCGCCTTCCCTCACACGAAGTAGCGGACCCGGCATGCTACCATTCACTGCAGTGACGATTCGCCTTTGGCACAATCTTTCTACAGTTAGGCTATTCACCTGCAAGAAAAATTGTGACGAATGGATCAGCATTATATCTGCCAACAATATGATATATAAGTGTTCATCAGACGTGGGTAATGCCCAGGATCTGCCTTGTATACCAAGGGAACTAGTCTCCCCATAATTATACAATTTAGAGGTAAGAAGGTTCTTGCATGAGACCACCCCTCCACCCTACTAATGGCGGTACTTTCAAGTATGAGTTTGTACTTGGAGATGGGATTAGGAAACAACTAATAATTAGTTATATGATTGTAGAAATTACGACTGTTACTTTATAAATTCCAATATGCTAATGAGTGTTGATAAGTTAACTGATAAAAATTTTAAAATGTTTTGCCAAAAGTCTAAGTTCGAATCACATTAATATTTGTCCTCCTTTATACCAAACAAAACTCTCTAGTATGCCAATTTTGAAAAAGAAGCATGATAAGAAAAATTATCATTACACCAAGGAATAAATTTGTTTCAAGTTATCATAAAAAGTTTCCTTTCAACTATACTAATTTTTTTTAGTGCAATTTAATTTTGATTTTACGGTGAGTTGGTATGTAGAAAAAGATTCTTAAATTTTCTTATTTTTGAAAAAAATAGGAGGAATTTCTTTTTATATATAATAAGTTTAAATTACATGAAGGAATATTGACTATTTGACATTCAGTTGAAGATGAAGAAAGTTGAAACTTCTTTTTAACATGACACTTGCAGCTACTGGCTTAATTTCCTTACATATATGTACCCTGAACACTATGTCTTTGATAAGTTTCAATCGGTTGGTATATCTTCTTGAAGATAATAGATGATGTTTCCAAATTTGCAACTCCAAAACTGTTTCCTAAACAAAATGACTAAAAAGCACGTATTGTTCTTCCAGAATCCTCTATGGGAGTGCTATGAGCTTATAACCTGTAGTTTTAGGTTGTGAGGTCAATCTAGCTTTCCCAAATCTAGATTTCTTTTTTTTTTGGGAAATTAAAACGATATCCATTAATAAACCAAAAGTTCAGACATACAACAAAAGCCACCAAAAGGTAGCAAAGCCAGGAACAACACCATAGCAAAAAGCAAGGAAGCAAAGCAGCTCCGATACTCCAACCGCAAAAAGAACACTAACCTACCCAACCATCAAAGCATAGTTCAGGTGTTTCCAATTCTAGATGGGAGTGCTAATAACCTACATCTAGCTTCTCCATTGTATCTACGCAGTATGACTACATCCCTGCATATATGGTTCCCAATTTTTCAGCCTTGTTTAATTACGAGAGTGATTATCTTAGTTATAGGTATTGTGCATATGCTCCAATTGTCTTGCATACATTTTATAAGACAGATTTCCCTTTTTCCTTCTGAGTTTGCACTGTATAGCCTTCTCAATTAGCCGTTAAGAAGTTCCGAAATCTAAAGATTATATGCACAAGGAATAACAGACACCAAGAAACTTGTAATATGTTTCCCATCATGATTTTCTCATTAGCATATGACGAAACAGTTTTTTCTCAGTACATACTCTATGTCCACCTCAATTGCAGAAATTACTAACAAACAAGTAGCCGTCCAAGCTAGGTACGATTTTACCGAATGAATATTTTTTTTCCTGAAATGATATAAAAGTCTTGATACAACATAAACAAAAAAAAAAGGGAAGTGTTTTAATTGACTTATAAGGCTATTTTATTATAAAATGAATTGAATAAACAAAAGGATAGTAGATTAGCAGTTGAAGGGAGTTATTAATCATAGTTATATAATCACCCTAACGGCCATCGATAATTTTTGCAATCTTTTCACTGACATCCGTGATTGATCTTATTAGGGTGGGATTAGTGTTGTCGCATGGTGTGGAAATTTTGATCACTTGTAATTGTTAGTAAAATAACTTACTAAGTAAAAACCATACAATATGTTATTTTATGTTTTTTGGGGGTCATGAAGTAATAATTTAACATAAGATAAGGTTTTGCTTTTGAAAGTTTAAACCATATTAATGTTAGTTAACAAAAGGTTTGGTCTTAAGGTTCATTGAAAGAACAGATGTTTGAACAACTCATTAACATAAGATAAGGTTACTCACTCTTCAAAGTTAAACGATTTGTATTGTTAATTTTTTTAAAAAAAAGGTTACTGAAAAAAACAAATGCTTATTCCTACATGAAATCATAAAGATTTGACGCAAGACTTGAACACAATATCTTCATTGAACCTAGCAACTATTGCATCTTCCACTAAACTAAAGGAAAACGGTGGGGTTTGATAAACAAGTGCATGACTACTCATTGATTACGTAAATTCATCTAAATTCACAAAGTTTCAAAATTATAAGATTATCCCTTTCGTTAACATGGCTGATTAAGTTAGAGTGTCATTTTCATATGTTCGTATATACACTCAATAATTGCTCAAACTTAATAATTGATAGTTAACTATAACTATTAATAATTTGATGATTTGATTCATATAGCATGTTAATTTAGGTCAAATTAGATAATCATATGCCAAGTAAGAGGCGAAAATATTTTATTCTTCAAAAAAGGAAAAAGAGAGATCAACTTGGTATGCAAGTAATCGCTTGCAAAGTAAAACAAAGCACAGTAACAGACAAAATGAAGCGAATTGAGGACAAGGTAGGTTTAAGAGATTACTACGAAAGAGTGCTCGACAATGCCGGCAGAAGTCAACGACGTTCCCAGCAGAAGGAACCCCCATGCCAAAAAGAGCAATGACCGAGCCATCTTTTTCCGATTGAATATGGGAAAATGAAAAATGAAAGAGGAAGCCAAACAACTCACTTCCTATATCGGTTTAGAGAGCAAAGTATTTGGTAGTAACAATTGTGGACTTCAGAAAATTAATAGCTCTTCGAGCTATGATCTTAATTGTGGACATACTCTGCAGGGAGTGGAATATATATAGACCATGCAAGACTTACACAATGGGATAAAATTGACAATGTTGGAGGCTTCTGACTTGGCCTTGGTCTTCTCAAGGTTGCGTGACCGGTGAGTTTTCATCTTTCAATGGTTTTCAAGGAAAGGGATTTTTCATCAGCGTTTATGTCAGAATATTGGTTGTCTAACTGTTTTAGAGAAGTTGGCCACCATACCATCTACACTTTTCATTTTCTTTTCCATTTTCTCTAAAACTCTATTTGATTATAAGAAAATTAGAAGGAAAGAAAAAAATGTGAAAAATGAATTTCTTTTCCCTTGTTTGAATTGAAGAAAAAGGAGAGAAAAAAGTTTGATGGAAAAACTCATAAAAAATTTTGTCATTTTGATCGATGATATTTTCCTTCCAAATTTGAGAGGAAAATGGAAGAAAAATTTCACAAAAGAGAGAAATGGAGAAAAGAGAGAGAATTCTATTAAGTAATGTCATTAAGAATTTTCTCTCTCCTCTCAATTAATCAATGCTATTGAATATTTTTCTCTTCTCTTCATGACAATGTGGTGGATGGGTAAAAGGTTAGAAAATGATTATAATTTTTTTTTCCTCTATTATTCCTTGAACCAAACACAAGAAAAAAAATTAATTTTCCCTTAACTTTTTTCTTCATCACTTTTTTTCCATTTAAATTTTCTTTCCAATTTATTTTCTTAGAATCAAAGCCTAAGTGAAACATTTGCAAAGATTACTTAGTTATATATATATGTATATATATATATATATATAGAAAATGAGAGTATAACAGCAATATGTAACACCGTCCAATAAGAATCTGGCACAAGTTGGCCGGGTTGGAGAGCTTTAAGCTTAAATAAGTTTTTTTTTTCAATTATTGGTAATGGTTGAAGCTGTAGAGCGAGGTACTATGATCTTGATTTTGCAAGTAGAGGTCTACTTCAAAAATCATTTAAAAACATTTAAACTAAAATAATTTAGATGTTCTTCAGAGGTTTCGTTTAAAGAAGTTGCATAAATAAAAGGGGTGTCTTTGAAATTTGATATGTATTGATCTGACCAAACATAGTTCGCATGCTATCCAAGTTAGCATCATCCTCACATAATCAAATTGCAATATTTCATACTACATATATTTTTTTCTAGGATTAGGTACATACTCGTTATAACATCTTTTCAAGTCTTAATCGGCTTAAGCAATCCCAACAAATACCTTGCAAGCATTACCTTCCCATTCTTTTGAATCATATTTACATTATTATTTACTCCCTTCTCCAGGTTTAAGTAAATATTTTTTCTAATACTTAACTTTTTCAATTATTATTTATCTTCCTTTATCTTTTTATCAAATTATCACATGTCCAATAATTATTGGAGCTAATATTGATGATTATGACTATATACTAATGAAATTTGTGGTTCAAACCTCAACGAGAATGACAAATTTAAAATTTTTGAGATAGAAGAAAGAGAAGAACACACATCATCAGTTATTAGTGAAGCCGAACAATGGTAAAAAGAGTTGCCGAAGGATAGCAAGTCCTTGGGTCAGGTTTTCATAAGAGGAAAATGACAAATTGAGTGAATGCCACTGCGAATGTTGATCATGGATGCTAGTTCAACTATGGCATGTGAACGGATTATTATCCCTAAGAAGGTAAGTATATGAAATATTTTCCAAATGTTTCGCCAATTCTAATAAGTATGCATGGTAAGGTGCCAAGGCTTTACTTCGTATCTTCCATTTTTGTGAAATCGATTAACGATCGGACTCAAATCTCTGTAGACTTTGATGTTCTTAACCCCTATTTCTATTGCAACTTATAATCACTACTACAGGAACCACCTTTAACTATGGTTAAAAACGATGTTTAACGATGGTTAACCGGTATCGTGTTTGTGGTAGTCATTGTATGTAGCATCTTTTAACTACGGTTTAAAACCGTAATAAAAGAATACCTATGACGAAAGAGAACCATCGTCATAGGTCACCAATAACGACGGTTCTTTCAAAAGAACCATCGTCATAAGTGACTTATAACGACGGTTCTTCAAGAGAACCGTCGTTGTAGGTCTGAATTTTTTTAAAAAAAAATAGACCACTTTCAGATCTGATAATTTGGGAACTAAAACTAAAAGTTGAAATGGAGAGAAAAAAAACGAATGAACAAAAATAAGTCAAATCTAAATACGGATAAAATTGTTGAAGGAGGAATTTTTACACATTTTCAACTTTAGTTAACGAATTCATTACAATGGAAAATTATACATCTAACAACGAACCATGAGGATCCAAGAGACATTCAACTCTTCAATTGCACATCTAACAACGAAGATCCAAGAGATATCATCTGAAAGAGAAAGGGAAAAGGAAGCAAACTTTTTGCCAAGCATCGCTGTTGGCTTTGGTGGTCTGCAGAATCGGGAACCTTCTCCTCCTCCTCTTTGTAATCAAGGAGCTTCTCTTCAAAAGCGTCGTTTTCTATAGTTTCTCCCATTATCTAAACAAAGAACGCATCAACAATTAAGCAAAAATTTAGGATTTCAAGAACTACATCGAAAACAAATACAAGATCTCGAAACTACAATTTGAGAGGATTAGAAATTCAAGAAATAATAGAACACTTACCAGCTCATCGAAGTTCAAATTAGAGGCTAGGGTTAGGGCTCGATAGGTGACAAGGCGCCCTGCTCCTCCTCCCAGCGGCGGTAGCGGATCTTGGGCACCGAAGCCGATGCGTACACCATGGAGGGCGAGGCTAGCGGATCTTCGGTGAGGAAGGAGAGAGGAGACATAGCGGAGGAGGGGGAGTCAGCCATTGTAGGAGGCCGAGGCCGGCGGATCTTCGGTGTGGAAGGAGAGCGGAGAGAGAGCGGAGGGGGAGGAGTCACCCATTGTAGGAGGGCGAGGATGTCGGATCTTCGGTGACGAAGGAGAGAGGAGAGACAGCAGGGGGTTAGGTGAAGAGTGAGGAAGGAGAGAGAGCCTGGGGATCAAATCGACAAATGAGGGGGATGAGAGAGAGGGGGAGGGGATTAATTCATATGAGGACTCTTTTGACTACAGCTTCTTTATGGTCAAAAGTACCTCTAAAATTACCCTATACTTTTAACTATGGTTCAATTAAAGAACCATAGTAAAAGGTTTATCTATGACTATGGTTCTTTCATAGAACCGTAGTCCAAAGTTGACAGCTTTACCTATGACCACAGCTTCATTGAAAGAACCGTAGTCGTAGGTGTTAAACAACGCCACTTATTTACAAAAATGTCACCGGTCTATTTTTTATGATGGTTTGTCCTTTTAACAATCGTTAAAGACCCGTCGTTTAAAAGTGGTTTTTGTAGTAGTGAATCATGTAATCCAAGCTTCATACTCTTTGGCATTGATCGTGACCTTGAAATTAAGAGTGTGTGCTCCTTTTGGCGAGACCAATAGAATTCCTCCTCCAAAGCCCTTGTGATTGGAGGCGCTGTCGAAGTACATGGTCCACTTTGCTTCTTGTACTTATAGTAGCCCTTCGTATGGAAATTTGCATTTTCTAGGTGTGCTTCTTTGGTGGCAAATCGACCAAAAATTCATAAACTCTCCCCTTAATTGCCTTTTATGGGACATATTTGAGTTCAAATCGATAATACCGCCATCCATCGAGCTATCTTGATAACAAATGGTTGTTCCAAAATGTATTTCATTAGGTCCATTGGTGCTACTACTTGTACCAAATAGGTTAGTGTTAGAGTGATTTTGGGAGAGTACAGGGATTTATCGAACCACGTAAATGGACTAGAATTGAATTCAGATTGGGAAACAAGATTTAAAAACTAAACTAACCTAATAAACCGAAATTAAACTAAACTAATACCCTCAATCAACATAAATCAAAAATCTATATATGAACCAAATTACTAATTCACTAATTGATCATTATTTCAATACTAATCGAAATTAAACTAACAAAAACCAATCAATCATTCATACCAACTATCATCTAATTAGACACAAGAACCGAAAATCAAAAGCAGGAATCAACTTCATCAATTTGCAATATTAGCAGCCTTTAAACAATCAGTAAGGAGAACTAAATTTGAAAATGAAACTAGCAAAGTGACGAATCATACCCAACCATGTACAATCAAAACCGAAACAAAAGAACGGGACAATACTTTGAATTCCATGGACACAATCCTAGATTCGTAGTAATCTCCCGAATCGATGCTCCAAAAAAATAAGAACTAAACTTGCAACTCTTCTTCAATGAAATCAGATTACATAACCAAAATTGAAAACCTAAAACTGAAAATTAAACACTAAACTAAACTTTAAAGATGAAGAACTAAAAGCTAAAACTTGGATCTTGTCACGGCTCTAGTATGTCACACCTTTGCCCACTCGGCGTCCGCCTTCCTGTCTTTGTCTCGCTCCTGCCTTTTATGCTCCTCTCCTTGTGTCCCGATTTCCTCAGCCCAATATCCGGTTCGGATAGAGTTAAAGTGGAATTCGAATTCTGTTCATGGAAGGAGACCGAAGAGAGGAGGAGAGTAGCGAGAGAGAAGATGAGTTCTTGTGGGCTTCGGTTCGGCGTGAAGAGGACTGAAGTGAGGATGAGGTTCAGCTAGGTTTTCGGTTGTAAAGGATAGAAAGAAGGGAGATTTACAATTAGGTGAGGCTTTAAATTATAATTACTAGTTTGGTGGTTTTTTTACACTTGGGTCACCTTTTTATATTGAAAAGACAAGTTATACCCTTATCTCTCTCCTCCATCACCTGCCTTTAGTGTGTTTCCTGCCATCCTCTCTTTCTCCTCCCCTCACTATATGTTTGTCTCTCCTCTCCCCTAATCTTACATCTCTTTTGAAATATTTTTTTAAATAAAATTAAAATATATTTATTTTTAAATAATATTATTTTTATAAAGATTTTTGTTTTTTTTCCTTTAGATAAAAAATTTATTATTTATATTATAGATAATTTTTAAAACTTTTTAATGAAAAAATTATTTTACATTTAAATTTTAGCTTTGTTATTCATGTTTCTTTTATATAATATCATTATGTTGCTCAAAAACAAAATACCATCATGAATTTCTCTTACTATAAATAAATTACCTTATTTTCACATTAAAAAATAATGTATTCATTTTTATGATCTAATTTTAAACAAAATTTAAATTTTCAATAAAATTATAATTTTAAGTTCATATTATAAAATTTTAATTTTTAAGTTTTATTTTTTTATATTTCAACTAAAATATTTTGATTGAGAAAATATATGTTGTTTAAATCCTAAATCTTAATTACTCAATTTGAAATATTACATTAATAAATCTAAACAATAAATCCTAAATGTAAGATACTTATAATAGTTAAAATAATAATTAACTTTACATATGTTAACCTAAAATAGTCATCCTAGGATAACATCATGGTTAACCATGGATGACATCTATAGTAATCCTAGTATATAGTAGCTTTTTATTCTATCTTAAAAATTTTTTTAAATTAATCTATGTAATTTTATATTTATTTTTATGTAAACACATATAAAGTTAACTATGATTTTAGCTATTATAAATATTTTACATTTAGGTTTTAGTGTTTAACTTTATTAATTTAATATTTTAGATTGAGCAATGAATGTTTAGGATTTAAACAATATATATTTTCTCAATTAAAATATTTTAATTGAAATAAAAAACTAAAACTTAAAAGTCAAAGTTTTATAATATGAACTTAAAATAATAATTTTACTTGAAACATAAATTTTGTTTAAAATTACATCATAAAAATGAATACATTATTTTTTTGGTGTGAAAATAAGATAATTTATTTATAATAAGAGAAATTCATAATGGTAGTATAAAAAGAAATATGCCTAACAAAACTAAAATTTAAATGTGGAATAATTTTTTCATTAAAAAATTTAAAAAGTTATTTATAACACAAATTAATTAATTTTTTATCTAAAAGAAAAACAAAATTCTTTATAAAAATAATATAATTTAAAATAAAATATTTTTTATTTTTATTTAAAAAATTATTTTAATTAAGAGACATGTAAAAGTAAGGAGAGGAGAGAGAGAAAGACAACATTAAGGAGAGGAAAGAAGGAGAGACCGACAAGTGGGAGGGGAGAGAGAGAAATGATGGGAGGGGAGAGAATAATTTGAGTTGATGGGAGGAGAGAGAGATAGAGAGAAAAACCTGCTGAAGGGAGGAGAGAGCGGGAGGGGGTGAGGATATAATGGTCTTTTTACTTTTAGGAGAGTGACCTGGTGTAAAAATATTAACCAAATTGGTAATTGTAAATTAAAACGTGACCCAATTGTAAATCTCCCTAGAAAGAAGAAGATGATGAAGAGAGAGAGAGAAGAGATGTGCGTGAAGAGGAAGGTAGGTGTGAGGTTTGAAGCAATGTGGGAAAGAGAGGAGGAAGGAAGTTGCGTTTAGGGTTTTGCTGATGAAGGCCCGAAGAGGGAAGAGAATCACGTGTGCCAGCCTGCAAAGGCAATGGTTTTGGACTCGATTCAGGCCCAATTGCAAACGGATCATTCGTCAATTTTCAATTCTTCTTCTTACTTTTCAAATTTTTCCAAACATCCTATAAAAATAAAATTAAGTAGATTAAAAATCCTAAATTAATAATTATTACGAATAAAATAAGATGTAAAAGGGTATAAAAATATCATACTTTTGGACTCAACAGTTAGCATGTAATGTTAAGCTTTTTAGTAGCCCGGACTAAAGCCAATGATGTTTTCTCTAGGGAGTATACCAAGTTTCATACTCTAAGAATTTTTCGCTTAGGTAGTACACGACACATTCTTCTTTTTAGGTTGTGGCGGAACTAAGACTTGTGGTTTGGCCAAGTACGTTTTTACTTTCTCCAACGCTGTTTGGCATTCCTTATCCCAAATAGGCTTTGCTCCCTTTTGAGCTTCTTAAAGATTGGTTTACATACCGTACTCAATTTTGATATGAAAGTACTAATGTATTGCAAACGTCCTAGGACACCTCGTAGCTCTTTCTCGGTCTTTGGCGGCAACATTTCCTGAATAGCTTTGATCTTGGATGGATCAACTTTGATTCCTCTTATGTTGACTATAGAGCAGCCTAATAACTTTCTTATGTTACCCAAACAAGTACTATAGATATGACTTTTTATTACGAACGTTTTAAGATGATTAAAAATAAAAACCGTCCTAAAAAATGAGGCGGTGACATTTTATTAAATAAGCAGCCTTTTATTGCACCTATTACTACGGTTCTTTCATTAAACGATAGTAATAGGTCAATATGTCCACCTTTTACTACGGCTCATTGAAAGAACCGTAGTAATAGGTCCTCTATTATTACGGTTCTTTCATTGAACCATAGTAAAAAGTCGATCGAAGAAACCTAAAAACGAGAACACCGCTGCCCACTAGTTCACTATCTCGCTATATACTCTCACTCTTACTCTCCTTGCTCTCATCTCACTTACTCTCTACTCACTCTCATTGTCATCGTCACTAGTGTCGCTCTCCTCGCTGTCGTCGCTCTGTCATTGTCGTTGCTCTTGCTCTTGCCTCTTGTTGTCGTTGTTGTTACTTCTCCTTCTTGCCTCTCACTATCTCTCGTCATTGTTGTCGTCACTTCCGGTATGCTTCTCTCTCCCTCTCTTATTTTTTGCTTTGAGTTATTTGCAAAATATGTTAGTTGAATGTTGAATGTATTTATTGTACTTAGTTGAATGTGTTGAGAATGTGGGTAATGTTTGAGACTCGTTGAAATGTTGAATATTTAATGTTGAGAATATGGGTGAATGTTTAATGTATTTGTTTAGTTTGTGAAGTTGAAAATTCTTGAAATGTTTGAGATTTTGACAAATGGGTTTAGGGGTTTAGGATTTAGTAGTTTAGGGAAATGGAAAAATATATAATTTAGGGTTTAGGGTTTATGGTTTAGGTAAATCGAAAGATTTATGGCATAGGGTTTATAGTTTGGGTAAATCAAAAGGGTTATGACATAGGGTATAGGGTTTAGAGAAATGGAAAGATTTATGGTTAAGGGTTTGGGGAAATGGAAATATTTGTGGTTTAAGGTTTAGGAAATGTAAAGATTTATACTTTAGTGTTTAGGGATGAAATGGAAGAAAATTTAATAGAAATTGTACGAAGTTGGAAAAATTTTTGGAGATAGGGCTATCCCCAAAAACTTGATATAAAGATAAATTTGTCTCCACATTTGTTTATTTTGATGAGATGATGTTGGGGGTGTACTCATTTGTCCAATTGTCGACATTTTTGCTTTCCTTTTTGGTTGTAAATTTGTTATATTATACATGATCATAAACTAGAGTACATGATTTTTTAAAGTTTATGTAATGTAGACAGGACAATGAATATGAACAAAATATCGAGGCCACCCTTGAATTTGCTTTAACGACCCAAGACATAACAGAACCGGAGTTCCCATGACCCTTGTTGTCTTTAACAATGAGGTCGGGTTCGGAAGGAAAAACATGGAGTCTATCTATAACGTGGGTAGGTCCACGAAGAAAGGGAAAAGGGGTAAAGAGTTCATTGAGAAAAATGTGATGAACAATAGGGAATTATTATTAGTTTTGTCATTGTTTATCACCTTTTTCTCCGATAAACCTTTTACCCCTCTTTCCTTTCTTCGTGGACCGACCCACACTACAAATATACTCCATGTTTTTCCTTGTGAACTCCACATTATTGTTAAAGACAACAAGGGACATGAGAACTCCAATTCTAGTTATGTCTTGGGTCATTAAAGCAAATTCAAGAGTGGTATATATATATACACACACACACACACACACACACACACACACATACACACACACACACACACACACACACACACACACCTAAACACCCCTCTCGCAATGCCAAATGGAGGGAAAAGGCTATATATTTACTTAAAAAAGAGAAATTTAACCACTACAGAAATTAAGAACTTATAACCATTTAAGAAATAAGATAAATTAAACAACTACAAAAAAGACTTATAACTAATTAATAAAAAACAGGAATTTACTAAATAACCTTTTATTGTTTTCATGTCATTTGATAATGACGTGCTTAATTGCGTGTAATTGTGCTTATTTTTTTTACCAATCTATACGTTCATCATTACAAGTATGCATTTCATAAGCTTAGAGAACCCATTCAAAAATCTGTACATAACAAGTTATCCTAGGTGACGGTACGTGCATAAATATGCGTAAAGTGCTTAGGATGTTAGCTTGGTATGTATATGTTTTTGAATTATCCGTGTCGACAGCTTTGAGAATAATATGATAAAGGTTGTGTGGCTATTATAATCTTATCATACATTTGACAAGATATCACAGTGCTAATTTCCCTTCTCATTCTTCGAGTGCAATTATGATGGCGATGGGTTTGATGTGTATGTCCTTACTTATGTTACCATGTAATTAAGTAATGATATACACATTAGCCATTTTGTCTTTGTATGGTGTACTTGAAGGACTAAGGGGAAATACGACCAAAATTTGGTGAAATGTATGATAAGATTTTGCTACACGATCTTAGGTCATATTATTCTTGAATGGGTTTAGGACCATTTATCCTCGCAGAGGGAACTTAGGCTCATATAATATTATTTGGCGTAATATTAATAATGAAAGTACGTACTTTTTGTGAATTGCTTCTTGTGCTTAGGGGTGAGGTATAGATCGAGCGTTGGTTTATAACGATAGGCAAAGTGTAGAATATTGTGATGGTGTTAACAAATTTGTAGAGATTGTCATCAAACATGTGGCCAAATTCAAAGAACAGATCCATATTATGTCCGTGTTTACGATGCTTTAAGTCCTCAAGATTGATCCCTAAGGTTGTAAAACGTTACCTATTTAAGCATGGATTTGACACATCTTATAAGGGGTGTACAATAACCTAGGAGAAGGGGAAGGATATGATGAAAATGAAGCTAGTATGGAATTAGAAAATCGAGCTAAAGATTTAGTTCGTGAAGTAGAAGGTAAATTAGCCGATCAACCGTGTTTATTAGAGTGATTGTTAGCCGATTCGGAGAAACTTCAACACCCGGGGTATGATAAATATACTTGTTCATCAGCTATGTTGAGGTTGATGAACTCGAAAACAACTAGTGGCTAGAGTGACAAAAGTTTCACGGACTTGCTGATTTTGCTCAAAGATATACTCCTAGAGGGCAATGTACTTCCCAACGGTACATGTGAGGCGAGGAGGATGTTGTGTCCTATGGGCATAAGGTATAAGAAGATACATGCTTACCCTAACGATTTCATATTGTACTGAAAAGAACATATACATAGACACAAATTTTCTAAATGTTGTGTACCTCAATACAAAATGAAAAAATCGATGCGAGAGTATTAAGAGACCTCCCGCAAAGGTGTTATGGTACTTATTCATAATACCGAGTTTTAAGTGCTTGTTTTTAAGTGCAAATGATTTTTGCAAGTTTATTAGAAATGGGGATGCACCTCTTATTAAGATTTTCAATTTTGACAATTTAATTTAAAACCGATTAATCGGACAACGATTTACGATTTTATTAATCTTATTTTGGAAATTATTTTTAGAATCCTCAGGATATTATTTCATGATTTAAGAAAATAACAAAAATTAAAATTCATTTCTACCGCAAGGCTTTTGGGCCAAAACAAGTGTGAAAACACTAGCTTAGACCAAAGTCTTGCCCGACGACTATCGGCGTTAGCAAGAGCCAGCACCATACAATCGCCGAAGCCAACCATTGGCCGTGGATCGAGGTGATCATTCTCGGCCTATGGCTTAAACTATTAGAAATAAAATTCAGCTTCGCTAATTAAATCGAAATGCCGAGGAGCAGTTTAAGGAGAAACAAAATAAAAATGAGAGTCACCAGTCAGTTTTAAGAAATAAAAACTAACAAAAATAAATTTTACTCCATCGGTCTAAAACCGAGAATCTAGATTCGAGGGCAAAGGTACAAAATGTAGGGATAAGCCATTCCATTCCTCCCGTCAGCAGGCGACCTTTCCTAATGAGATGTGAGTTTAAGAAAAGTGTTTCAAGCAAGCATACAACATATGAATACTAGAATTTAAATCAACCAATGCATGTGAATAAAGCAATACAAACCAATAAGAAAGCAATAAAGGAATGCAGAAAGAAAGCGGTAAAGGAAAGTGATAAAAATAAATTACAACGGGCGGGGAGGTATTGAAAGTGATTACATCTTTGTATCCACAATACGAAAAGCAAGATAAAATACGAGAATTAAATAAATTGTTAAAACTGCGAAGGTAACAAACGCCCTTAGGTTGTCCCACTCGCCGATCATGATCTCGAACCAGATCCGGAAGTGTGACGGTGGGTGAATGAGTACTAAAAGAAACTTTTTGTGAATTTGGTAGAGGAAAATAATGTATAAGACTGAAAATGATGAAGATTAGGGGTCAAATTTTGGTATCATTATGAGGATTAGTTGAAAGAAAGCGTAGAGATCATAATATGTTAAAGCATTCAGTAGATGCTCGCTAGATTTTAGCATCGCTTAGCTTAGGAAAATCGCCTTCCTTAAATGAGAGGTTGAGGTTTCTATTTATAGAGAAGAGAGTAGGTCACAAAATGAACTAAGGAGCAGCTAAATAGTCGTCCAAAATGCAACAGTGAATCGACCAAAAATTAGAAAAACCAACCAAATCACTTTGAACCGGAAATCCCATGGACAAGCCCGAGAATTGCAGCATCGGCCAAGAAACAACGTCATTTGGTCAAAACACCCTTCCGTGTTACAGACTGGTCTCGGGAGCAAAACACAACGACTTTGGAAAAAATCCACCGAGCACAGCGCCGGTCAAGTATGGTGTCGTTTTGTGCAGTTGACTTTCGTGTCTCGGTTGGACGCTAGGAGCAAAACACAAAGCTTTAGCAAAAATTCCCCGAAGTGTGGCGTCGGCCAATGGGATGTTGTACGGACAAATTGAGCTCCGTGTCGGTTGGACGCCGAAGACAAAACGCAACGTTTAGCGAGCGAGATCGCATGATGCACGATGCTGGCCAAAGTTTGACCTCGAACGTTGACCCAGGATTTGACCGGCCGAAATAAAATGAGTTTGTGGGCTGGCCCAAAGCAAATAAGGTTCATTTTTGGTGCTAAAGGGTTTTTTCGTAATTTACTAGCTTCGTTATGCCAATCAAACTCCGACCGTGATCCGAATTCGTAAACAGGACTAGGATTTCATCACGGGCTAACAAAATAAAGTCCGAAAATAAAAGTGATAAGAGTAACACGTTTTCGGTGTCTATAGTTAGCCCCCATTTTGATCGAGTCTAAAAGACAAAGGGTCAAATTAGATGCTAAAGGATACTTATATCACTTTCGGGCATTGTTTCAAATGCTCGATTAATTCATAGTGTATGGAATTGGTTGTCGTCGAACCTAAACTCCGAGACGGGGCTTGGACTTGATCACGACGTGTGTATTCTAAAGTTTGGTAAAAAGAGTCTTGAGCTTGGCTTGATCAAATTCCCGAAGCTCGTGATTTTCTACTTAAGCTTAGATCGTCTCTTGATTTGAACCTTGGCTTAATAGTTCTGCTCGTACTAGCATATGTGTTAGTGTATAATCGTATTCACAAAAGTTCAAGTATTTTACCTAAACAATTGAGTTGAAGATAGACTGAAAATTGAATCTAATAATGTCAAAATTGTGGGTCCAAAGACCCACTTACATGCATAAGGCTCAACAAGGCCACTTGTCACGCTTGATGAGACTCCAAAAGCCTAGCATCGAGCTACACTTACAAAGCCGCTACCGAGATGGCACCGTTCGGGCCTCATGGCCGGCACCAGCCAACCTTTGGGAAGGCCTTGTCTCGTCGCATGCTCTTGGATTACATGCTTAGTCTCCTCTTACCTTTTGGACTTTGTCTTATATTCTTCTCAAGCTTGGCCGAATTTGCCTATAAAAGAGAACTTGATGTGTTCATTTTGCACACCTCATTTGTTCCTCTCCTTTGCTTCTTCTAGCTTGCTTTAACTTTGCTCTAGTTTGCTCATACTTGTCTTGAGAAAACTAGCTTGATTTTCTTATATAATTTCCTTAAAAATGTCGAGAAGGTTTAGGAGGACAAGATATGAAAGTCTAGTCCATGATAACTTCTTGTAATGGGAATGCGATCCTCACCACGAGTGGAGACCCAATGACCTCTCGGGTGGAGGCCAAGAACCATGTCTTGTCTCTCGTCGTCTCTACTTTGGTAAGCTTGTAGGCTTAAGTTTCTTCCTTTGTATATTTGAAGCGGTACTTCTACTAGCTAAAATCTTATTGAATTTCCATTTTGTAGAAAGGCAGTATTCGAGTAGCGCTACTTTCGGAAAATTCATCGAGAGATTCGAGGAGTGGAATTAGCAGTTGGAGAACATCAAGAACAATGTCTGGGTTTGGTTCTTTCTTTATTACTTTGAACCATTTATGTGACTGGAAAGAGCGTGATCCTACCCGAGCCATAAATCAGTAGTTTTGGAACATCACCGGCGCTTTTCATCTCCCGTTTGGGGAAATGACTATCACGCCTCTTGATTTTGCCGTTCTTTCGGGTTTGGACTTCTCGGGGAACTATTAGTTTACAATTGGGATTTGTATAAAAATTATGACTATTTGTGTCACTTCTTCGGTCCCATTGCTAGCTGGTTTTCTCGGCAAATTTCTCTAAATAAACCCTTCTTTTTGAGGCCTTTGAAAATGTTGAGTTGTGGGCTCAACACACTCTATAACAGTTCCGGATAGTGCTAGCCCTTATGCTAAGCACGCCTATCTTTTACACCAAGCTCTCAAGTGTACATCCACTACTTGGTGAACTTAGTGGACTTGGACAAAGTTAAGGACCTCAATTGGGGAGTGCCCACCTATACTTGTCGTATAAGGGGTTTGCCTTCCGGGCTAGGCACGCAACGACCGAGAAGGACTTGTTGAATTACATGCCCTTATGTGGCTTGTGGAAAGTTATCGACGTATGCTCGAACCCTTCTTTTAATTTCCGAAATGTGTCAATTTACATGTATAAGGATCTTACTTGCTTTGCAAACTTGCAGCCGTGGTTATACGACTATTTTCCCCATCTTTCACCCAGTTGAAGGAACCATCCTTTTTCCCAGCTTCGCTAGCGTAGGCCAAGGTCCACATCCAATAGCTAAAAGTGCATGATATAGTCTATTTGAGGTCCGCCCTCAACCACATGCCATGGTATGTCACTTTCAAGCATTAAATTTTGAGCTAGAATGACCCAAAAATTGCTCTTTCTTTCTGCCCAATTTGGTGCCCTAGCCCACGGCCCGTGGTGGGCCTATGGGCATGGCCTTGGTGGCCGGAGCCAACCAAATTTGTAGAAATGGCCTAGAAATGGTCGGGCTTTTGCTGCCCAATTTTGTTGGTTTCTTGTTTATCTTCTCATAGGTCCAATGTGTGAAGTCTAATTTCCATCCTTGGACCCAACCTTAGCTTCCTATAAGCCTAGGTATAACATGGGAATTGAGTGAAAGGAGAATTTTGCTTGAGGGTCCATTTGGCTTTTGTTGGTATCTTGGTGAGCGAGTTATGCCACAAATTCGTTATAATATGTGGCCTCCTTTTGTTCCCCAAGATCCTCCAAGATCCTCCACGCTCTATAACCGGAGAGGAGCAGGAAGAAATAACCATTGGCTATCTTTACACCTAATTCTTGGATATGAATTCGTCCTATGCTCAATATTTGGGACGAATCATGACACGATCGGCAAGTCTTCATCTACCATTTTGTGTAATTAAATTTCTTGTGTGGAAATTAACTTTATCTTTACAGCTTCTCCTGGGCAACGTTTATATTTTGAGCCTTTATGTCGATGTATCTCAACCTGGGAGTCCCCATGTTACATCAAGATTCCAAAATTCTCCAGATCCGAATGTGTGGGGCATCCTTTTCCGAAAAACTGGAAAGGGGTAAGAGTATTATGCTCTTTTACTTATAATTGAATGCTAAAAGTGTCTTGCTAGCATAATAAATTTGTACTCGTGTCCATCAAGCTCCTATCCGCCCTTAAAGCGTTAGTTAGTTATGAAGACTCGGACATCGCTCCGCACCTTTCGAGTTCTATTGAAGGAATCAGGCATAAGAATTTCACTTATAAGGTTTTGATTCCAAGGCATTCTCTCGCACTTTAGAAAATTTTCCGAGGGATATAATATTTTCTCTAAGTGATATGGCATTTACTTCATGTACTTTTGCTTGTCTCTAAGTGACTCAAAAACAAATATGTACTCACGTCTGTCTCACTCGGTTCCGAGTCCCTCATCACTTAGATATATCGCATGTTGAATTGACTAGTATTTCGCTTAACCGCACTCGAGTCCGACTTCATGTTATAAGTCTTATTCCGTTAAAGTCAGCACTTCTAGTCCGAACCATGCTTAGTCTAGATCAAGTTTGTTTCACTCGATATTCGTTGTATAACTTGATTATCGCTTAGACTAACTCGGATGGAATTTTGAGTTTGATGGATATTAGACTCGAAAATTCCACTCCTTTTCCGACTCGGATAATTAGTTGCTTAATTATCTTAATAATATTATTATCCGTGTCTAATCTTGGACCAAAGTATTTTATACTTTGAGAACCAAAATTGATTTACTTTTGTAGGTTATTCAAACGAGAATACACTTTTTGAAATACAAAAGTAACCGGCTTCAAAACGTCAAATCACCAGCAGACATGGCTTTTCTCCTTCTCTCGGCCTAGCCCCGTAAGATTGTGTCGTGGCTGCCTATTTCCAAATCTGGAAAACTAAAATGCCAAGCTTAACGGTGGTTTCCACCTTATCCTTCAAGACACTCGCCAGTGGTTTTGGGACTTCCAAGAGAGTTAAGAACCGTTGCCCAACGTTCATATCACAACGGATACTTTCCGAGTGACTCGGAAAGTTCTTAACAATGGTCACAAAGGACTTCCCGTCGAAGTTGGAGATAATGGCTATGCTGCTTGGTCATCTATAAATAGAAGCCAACTCACAAGACTTAAAGATTGCCGAACCTATTGTTAATACACGTACTTGAGCAAAGTCATTGTATTCATTCTCAATCTTCTACTTACAACTCCTACTCGTAATTCATTACTTTCCGAGTTGTAAGGTCTTGTACTTAGTTACAAACACTTTCTTACTTTCTGGGTAAGGTCCCTTGACTAAGCTGTAGAGGTTAACTTAGCTTAGTTGTCCCTAGCTGTAAGGGTTATCTCAGCTAGGAAGTACTAGATCGGATAAGGGAATTTCTAAGTCTAGGAAAACTTGTAAAGAGTTGTTTAAGGGAGCAACTTGGGTTCGGTCAGTCTATCGTATTTTGTGGACTCAAAATAGTGGATTTGACTTCGTGCTTGGATTAGCATGGTCCGTGGTTTTCTCGCCCCAGGAGGGTTTCCACGTAATCTCGGTGTCTCTACTTTCCGAGTTCATTCTAGACTCGGACAGTCTCAAAGCTTCAGCTTGATCCGCTTCCTTACTCTTTATTGTAATTTTGAGTTCATACTTTTCTCGACTCGCTTTAGACTCGGAATCTGCTTCTGTCTCTACTTTGGCAAAAGAGTTTGTTTTTCAGATGAAAATCCTCCATCACCCTATTCACCCCCTCTAGGGTGACTCGGACTCTCCCTGAGCAAACCTTCAAGTTAAAATGCTAACTTATGAGCTTTTAGTAGATTTGCTAATCACTCTATTATTTTTGTAGGACTACCGATCTAGTTCCGCTCCATTGGGAGGTTTCCTTGGCAACTCCAAGGCTCGGACAAGTCCCTCTAGTTAACGAGATGCCGTCTAGCAGACATGGCTAGAGCCGGTACTTCTCGGCGTTCCTCTCGGCGTTCTCACAAGCGTAGTGCTTCGAAGGTGGGGCCAAGTACTTCCGTGCACTGGGTCTAGTTATTCTACTCGCTGGTCCTAGCTCTTTCAAGGCCTCGTAAGGATGTCATGCCTTGACAAGCACTTAACCCTTATGGCAACCCGTATGATTTTCATCGGAGGTCATATAGCAGACTTTAATCATGAGGCCTTTTAACCAACTTGGGACCATAGGGTTAGCTATTCGCAAGCTATTGGGGATAAACGAGTTTCCACTTCAATTTCAGAGGATTTTGGCAACTATATCTTCGATTATGCTTCCGATGATGAAGATTGAATAACTCCTTGTAGGGTGCTTAGTTAATATTAATGTTTTGTACTATTTGACTCTATGCAATGAGATGAATGCAAAGACTCGATTTTAAAATGCTTTCTTTATTTGTATGATATCAAAAATTTAAGAAAAAATTATAGAGACAAATCGAAAAAATGCACTAGCCCCCATCCCCCCAAAAGAAAATACTAAAATGAAAATTTAGAAATGCCAGTTGCATGGTCCAAAAATAACAAGGCTTGGCCGAAATGGGCCGGATGTAGAAAAGCAAAATTGGCCCAATGTATGAAGAAAGCTCGGACCGAAAAATAAGGGGACCGGTTAGTCTAGCCGGCACCGGCCAACTCCCGACCCGAGGCTTAGCCGGTGGCAATAGCGTGATGAAGGAAGACTTTGGTCCTAGAATCTGTTATAAAAAGGGCTCGTGCCCGGTCACCAAAAATTACACCTTCAATCTCGCTTGCAATTCTTTTAGAAAACAGTTCATTAGAAAATTTTAGCTTCTTCATCCCTTTACATCTCAAAGATGAATTTTATCACTGAATTGTCCCACTCGATGCACGAGATGAGCGAGGTTGAAAAAGTAAGGTTGTCCCCTTATGGACTGAATACCCCGTTTAGCATTCGATAGGAAAAATTTTATTGGACTCTATTAAGGGCTGCAGTGGCCTTTTGGGATTTAGAATACCGTCTTCGAGTTTGGGGATAAAAGAATTATGTCCACTTGCTCGAAGAATTTGATTCCATCCTAGGCATTCATCGTCGGACCAAGCATGTGGTTCCGACACCTTCTACTAACATGTTTGAAACATATAAACGCCTTCTAAAGCGGAATAACAGAATTTGAGTTGGATTCTAATCGGGGACAAAGTGCATTTGATGAACTTGATGTCGCACTCTTGCCCAATGCATTCTTAGGAATATGCACATATCTAGAGGCGTCGAGCCATAATTACTTGCTCGATAGGTGATTTGCTATTAGTGGGAGGCCACAGGGATGTGGCATCCACCGTGCTTTGGACTTCATCAAGCGGTTGGAGGATCACCGTTCCCTTACTCCCTTAATCATCGCGGAGACTATCTTAGGGCTAGACCGGGTTGAAGCAAATCCAAACGAGGACTTTGCAGGCAGCCCTCGTTATTGCAAGTAAGTAGAAAAATATTCTGGAATTAGCCGAGTGGCTAGATGGATGGCGCTAGCCGAGAGTCGGTAGTCCTACGCCAGCAAGGCTACAAAAGTGCTCGGATTTTTCTCGAGTGTCACTTTTTACTCCTTTTTCCTTCTTTTTTGTTATTTTGATTTTGCTCCTATTAGACCGTAAATTATGATGAATCCGACCTTGAAGACCTCAATAATTTTACTATCTCGTGGTGTGCAGATTTGGTTGGTGGAGCACTTTAAATTGGTGGAAGGACTTGCAAAAGCAAACTAGTACCTAGCTAGACAGCTTCTATCGGAGGCAATGACATGGTACATTGACTAATCATGCAGCTTCTTGGCGGGAGGCCCGGTTCGTAGTCGGGCATCCTATTGAGTGGTACATTGAACATTGGAAAGTGTCCCAATTTAGGACACACAGCGAAATGCATCCATTTGTACATTTGCTCGGTCTTGAAACTAGTTGTAGGAACCACCAGCTTGTCCCCTATAAGGGAACCCGATTGGGATCGAGTTTCTCCACAATTGTCGACTCTCTTTGATTTTTTGGAGATTCTTATTGAAAGATAATTTTTGAAAATGGATTTAGAAATAGGGATGTATCTCTTACTCACATTTTCGATTTTTATAATATGATTTAAAATAAATTAAGCAAAGGCAATTAGCAATTTTATTAATTATTTTGTTTTAGGAATGATTTTTAGAAACTGCGTAAGGTTATTTCACAACTAGAAAAAACAAAACAAAACAAATTTATTCCTCGCCGTAAAGCTTTAGAGCCAAACCGGCCATGGGTCGTGACTCGAGGTTGTCGAGCCTCTGTCCATAGCTTAGGCCGTTAGAAATAAAAACTCTTTTTCTTTTGCTATTTTTGGTAAGAAATGCCGAGGAGCGAATTAAAAAGAAATAGAAAAGAAAAATATAGTTACCAGATCAATTTTAGGAATAAAAACTAACAAAAATAAAGAAATAGTCTTCCAATCTTAATATGGGAAAACCGAGCTAGAAAGAGGTTTGAAAAACTAACAAAAATCGAGAATCTAGATTTAGGAGTGAAGGTACGAAATGTAGGGATAAGCCATTCCGTTCCGCCCGTCAATAGATGACCTTTACTAATTTGATAAGTATAAGAAATGTGTTAAAGGCAAGCACATAACATATTAAATGCATAATTTAAATCAACTAAGGCATGGTTAGGAATGCAACAAAAGCAGTATATGAAAGCAAGAAATAAAAGCAATAAAGAAAAGCAAAAAGAAAACCAAATGAAAGCAAAAAGAAAATAAAAGATTACATCGGGCGGGGAGGAATTGAAAAGCGATTACATCCTTTCTCCAAAATACCAAAGCCAATAAATAATGTAAATTAAATAAACCATAAGAAATGAAGGCCGATTTGGCGCCCTCAGGTTGTCCCACCCGCTGATCTTGGTCTTGAACCGGATCCGGAAGCGTGACTGTGGTGACTGGAAGTGGCTTTTTGTGAGCTTTTGTGAAAGTGGAGAGATGGATGTACCTGATGAAGGATTGGGGATCAAATGTTGGTAATATAGTAAGGATTAGCTTAAAAGAAACTAAGAGATCAAAATACGTGAATATTCAATAGCTCTTAGTCAAATTTCAGCGGAGTTTTGCAAGCATACGTATAGGAAAATAGCCATCTCAAAAATGAAGCCTAAGCTCTCTATTTACAAAGGAAATTAGGTCACAAAATGACCAAGGGTTTAGCTTAATCATCCGTCCAAATCAAGCAGCAAACCGACTAGAAAAATTACAAAAATCGAACCAAGTCCACCTTGAACTGGGATCCCGAGGACAATGCCGAGATATGCAAAGCACTGGTCAAGAAATGACGTCATACGATCTTAAACTCCTTCCATGTTGTACCTAAACTCTTAGTCAAGAATGACGTCATTTTGTGAAAGTGAGCTTCGTGTCTCGGCTTGACGCTTCAACATTTTGGTAATGATTTCCATGAAACGCGGCATCGGTAAATGCGACGTCGTACGAACGAAATTCGCTCCATGGCTCAGCTTGTACATCGAAGATGAAATGCAACATTTTGAGTGTAGCATAGCTTGTTGTGTAGCGCCGACCAAGGTTAACTCTAGAGCATTGACTCGAGCTTGGACCGGCCAAAAGAAATGGGGTTTTGGACCAGCCCAAAGCAAATTAGGTTTATTATTTTGGAGCTAAAAGGTTTTTTGTGGTTTACTAGCTTCGTCACGCCAATCGATTCCACTCATGATCCAAACCCGCAAACAGGACTAGGATATCATCACCAGGCTTACAAAATAAAATACGTAAATAAAAGAAATAAGGATGACATGTTTTAGTTGTCCATAGTTAGCCCCTATAATAACCACGACCCCAGGCGGGACTCGGGATTGAGCTTCCCCATGTGCCTTTTTGACGTAAAGGGTTTTTAGAAAGTTGGAAAATGATTTTAGGGTTTTGAAGATGAATTTTAGAAAGTGGGGATGAACCTTTCATTAAGATTTCCGAGGATTTATTAAATTTGATTACGTAAAGTTTGGATGGCGGTTTTATTAATTATTTTCGAAATTATTTTTAGAATTCCTAGGATATTATTTCCTAATTAATGGATAAATAAAATTAAAAACTAGGGTTCTCCCATGAGGCTTCAGGAATAGACCGGTGTAAAAACACTAGTCCGGACCCAAGCCTCGCTTGTCGATCACCCAAGTGTAGGTGGAAGCCTACACTTGGCGATTGTCGGCGTCGACCATAGGCCTGGGCTGATCCAAGTTCCATTTTGTTTACCCTACAACCAGAAAATAATAGAGATGCAATTCGATAAGAATAAAGAATAAAAGGGGAGTCGCCAGTTAGTTTTTAGGATGAAAACTAACAAAAACAAAAACTTGCTCTTCTAATCTTAGTATGGGAAAACTAAGACTAAAAGAGGCTAAAATTGACTTCATCGGTCTTTGAATCGAGAATCGATTCGGGGCGAGGGTACAAATCGTAGGGAAAACCCTTCCATTCTCGCCCATCCAAAGACGGCCATTACTAATTCGAGTATTGAATCTAAATAATGCAAAAACACAAGCATACAACAACATGCTAACGGAAATTTAAAGCAACCAGAACAATAATAAATGAAAGCGGTAAAGAAAGTGGTACGGAAAAGAAAAGTGAAAAAACCGAAAGATAACATCGGGCGGGGAGGAATTAAAGGAACGATTACATCACTTTGTCCCACCTTGCTAATACGGAAAGCGTTAAATAAAGCATAAAAATAACATAAACTCGTTTCAAGGCTACACAATTGCCCTCACGTTGTCCCACCTTGCTAATCCGGAACTCTACGCTAGTTCTCCCGATGCGACAATGACAAATCAAAGAAAAGAGCTTGCTTTTGTGAACTTATGTATGTAGGGAATAAGAAAGATAAGTTGAATAAGTGCCCCGAGATTAGAATAACTGAATATTCTTTAGCTCTTGGCACGAATTCAACAATGGTAAGTAGAGAAAAGATGAATGATTGGTAGTAATTTTGATAGAGTAACATTTAGGTATGAGTGCTCTGGTTAGCTTTCTACAAGATTACGCATTGGAGAAAGTCAGTATGGGAATGAGAGCCAACGCTCTCTATTTATAGTGAGAGACCTAGGTCACAAATGATCTAGGGTTTACACTTACCTAGCCATCCAAGCAGCTTGCAAACAAACCGGGCCAGGATCTCATAAGATTGAATTGGATAAAGTAAGGATAGAACCGGATAGAACCCAGCTTCACCGTGTCGGCCACTCGGGCATGCCTAGGGTTTTGTGCCCTACCTTATTTCAAAGGGATTCTCTAAACCAAAACGCATTGTTTTACTTGAAACTCGGGGTAGTAGGCGCCGATCACGACGCCATTTTGAGGGTAAAAGCTCCTAGTCTCATGTGGACTGTTTTGTGGAGCTTAAACGCAACACTTTAATGCTCGTGATCATGAAATGCAATAGTTTAACACCGTCTTCGGTCTTCAGCTCCTTGTCCGATTGGACAAAAGTAAAATGCAGGACACACGGCACTCGGACTTCGTTGTATCTCGAAGGCTTGGGTCGATTCTTGGATCGCCCGAAAAAAGGGGTTTTGTAAATAACCCAAGGCAAAAGGCTCGTTTATTTGGTGCTCGGGGCTCTTTATGGTTTACTAGCTTATGTCGCACCAATTGGGCCTACGGAATAAAATACGGAATTAAAGAGATAAGAGACGACACTTTATAGGTGTTTATAGTTAGCCCCAGTTTGACCGAGTCTAAAAAGACGAAGGGTCAAAGTAGACACTAAAGGATACTTACCTCGATTTTAGGATATTACGTATTGTGTGATGCTTGGAATTGGTTGTAATCGAACATGAACTCCAGAGTGGGACCGAGACTTGATCTCGATGCATGCATTCTGAAGTCCGGTAAAAGAATTCTAAGCTTGGCTTGATCGAGCCCGAAGCTTGCCATATTTTGATGCTTAAACTTTGATCGTTCTTTTGATCCGAAGCTTGGCTAAATGATTTGTTGTACTAACATACTTGTTAGTCTATAATCAAATTGACGAAAGTTCGAGTGTTTTACCGAGTAATTCAGTCGAAAATAGATTGAAAAATTTGATCTAAAAAGATGATTGGTAGGTCCAGAATCTCCCACTTGCATGCATAAGGGGCCAAAGAGTCACATGCCATGGTTGATGAGACTCCACAAGCTAGCTAGGTAGGCTAGGCTGCAAAGTTGTAACCGACATGAAATCACGACACCTCGTGGCTTACGCCGGCCAGCCTATAGCAGGTGTGGCCTGGGCGTGTTTTGCTAGATTCCCTTGGTCTCCCACTACTTGCTTGACCCTTGTCTTGTATGGTTGGCTGCCATGACCGAGTTTGCCAATAAAAGGGGAGTACTTAGTGTTTTCATTTTGCACACTCGACTCTTCTTATTCTTAGATTCCTCTTGTGCTCTCTAATTTTACTTCTTCTTGAAAACTAGTTGGTTCTCAAAGTCTCTTCTTCCAAAATGTCTAGGAGAGAGGCCCATTCTACCAGGAGGTCTAGAGTTGAGAAACTTGTTGAAGACAACTTCCTTGAACTAGAATGGAGTCCATAGAATGAGTGGAACCCGAGTGACCTCTTGGTCGAGGCCGAGAGTCACGTTTCTTCGTTTGCCATTACTCCTTCGGTAAGCTAGTTGCTTAAGTTTCTTCTTTTACTCATTTGAGAAAAGCTCTTCAACACAAAAATCTTGTTGGATTTTTGTCTTGCGAAAGGCTTGATTCGAGTAGTGGAGCTCTCCCCGAATTCATGGAGACAAGTAAGAGGATGAACTTTCCTCTAGAATATGTCATGCATAGTGCCGGGTTTAGTCCTCTTTACTTTGCTTTGAACTATCTTACTCATAAAAGGGAGAGGAATCCTATTAGGGCCATTAGTGAGCGCTTTTAGGACACTACCAACACTTTTCACCTTCCTTTTGTCTGTTTTATCCAGTTTGGGATTCTCGAGAGAATCTCTAGCCTATGACCGGAACTTGTTTAAAAATTGGGACTATCTTCGTCACCTCTTTGGCCCCGCGGCCAATAGGTTTCCCTATAAGAATTACTTTAAGTATACGGTCCTTTTTGAGGCCTTTGAGGATGTTAGGTTTTAGCCTTAACACTCTCCTCAACAATAAGTATGGATCGTGCTTGCTCTTCTCTTGAGTATGATCCTCTTCTCTAACTAATCTGCTAAAGTTCTTGTTCACTACTCGGTGAACTTAGCGGACCTTGACAAAATAAAGGAGCTCAACTAGGTTGCTCATGCATATACTTGCCTCATTAGAGGCCTTCGTGCCGGTGTGCGACACACAAAATTTGAGCCGGATTCAACCAATTATTGACCATTAAATGGCTTGTGGAAGATTATTGAGGTATGCTCAAATTCTCTTTTTCTTCAAAATATATTCTTTATCTTGTGTTGATAAAAACATCTTACTTGAATTGTAGAATACAACAGTGGTTGTAGAAATATTTTCCACATCTTTCTCCCGGTTTGACAAATCGTCATGTATTTTCGGCCTCCGTATCGTGGGCTAAAGTCTATCTTCAACGGCATAACATTCATGGGATAGACTTCTTAAGATCAGCCCTTAATCGTGTGACCTTGTTATGCCTCTTTTAATCTCAAAATTTGTCTCAAAATATGCTTTAGAGACCTTTTATCGGTTTGTTTAGTTTTCTCGCCCCGCCCACGGCTTGTGGCACTACCCGTGGGTTTGCCCGTGGTGGACTCCAACCCCGATTATGCATTGTTTTTCATCCGTTTTCTTGCTACCTTATTTCTTGATAAACCTTGAATACAGGGTAACTTTCATCCTTGGGCCCAACTCCAACTTCCTCAAAGTGTCATTGTGGCAGGAGAATTAAGTGAAAGGAGGACCTTATTTGAAGGTCCTTTTGGATTTTGTTGGTATCTTGAGGAGAGGGTCACTCCTTAAATCTGGGTGAACATGTGGCCTCCATTTTTTCGGTTGATCCCCTCCGACCATGTTCTACTTTCGCTCCCTTCATCCAAATGAGCAAGTAGCTGCTATTATGGGGTATCCTTTTACCTCATTTATAAACTTTAACATATCCTATGCCCACCATGCGTTACATATCATGGCCCAACTAGTGAGTTTTAAACTTTCTCCTTGTCATAGTTGAATTTCTTGCGTGGAAATTAACTTCATCTTCCAAGCAACTCACTCCTAGGACATCCATATCCCAAGTCTTGATGTGGATGTTACTCTTCCTAGGGAATCTCTTCATTATGTAAGAATTCCTAGCATCCTGGAGGAAGAATATGTTAGGCATCCCTTCCCTAGGAATTGGTGAGGGGAAAGAATTTTATGCTCTTGACTTCTAGTTGTATGCTAAAAGTATTTTTGGCTAACACCATAACATCGGTTTTCATAGTATGACCGAGAACAATCTCGGACTATGTCTATCAATCTTCGATCCGCTCTCGAGGGAATCCAAAACTTCCTTACTCGGGTGATCCTTCCCTACTTTTTGGGTTAATCTTTAATTAGTGGAGTGCTAATTTTATTGAGCTTTTAGTGAGTGCTAATTGCCTAATCATTCTTGTAGAGGCGTCGATCGAGAGCACCTCCCTCCAGTAGTCTTCCTGGTGTACTCGGGGCACAAACACATCCAACCGGCCAAAAGCACCTTCCGGTAGTACTCGCTAGACAAGGTTCTTCACGACTAACGGCATGGTCATCATAGTAGCGCATTCGAGGTAGGACCTAGTACTTCGGGCCCCGATCCTTGTGCTTCCGGTGTGAGACCTAGCACTTTTGAGAACAACTTAAAAATCTTGCCTCTATAGGCTTTCGACCGTCATAGAAATCCTCTTTATTTCACTCGTTCTTCACACAACAGGGTAACTCATGAAGACCACGGAGGTAGCTCTTATTAATGTGATAAAGGTGGTCGGTTCTCCACATCTGTCTTGGAGGGCTTCGAGAATTACATCTTTGATGATGATTCCGATGGCGATGCTTAAAAGATTCCTTGCTCGCTTCCACCGTTGATGATTTGAGAGTCCTTTGTAGGGTGTTTGTTTATGTAGTGTTTGCTTTGTAATGAAGACTCTTATGCAATGGGATGAAATGGAAGATTCAATTCAAAGAAATGCATTCTTTTATTTAATATGATGCAAAAAAAAAGGACTTAAGGAAATATACAAATACAAATTGAAAAAAATTATGCTAGCCCTCATTCCCTAAAAGAAAATAATAAAAAGAAAAAAGGAAAATTTCAAGTGCATAATCCAAAACATCAACACGGTTTGTGTAATGGGTTGGGGCAGAAAATAAAATTGTCCAAGGAGTGCTTGAGCTGAAGAAAACCGCGAAACGGGCCGAACTATGGCCGTGGCCGGCTCCCTCCACCTGTGAAACCCCGGGCGCCGGTATCCGCTCGGTGATCTAGTTGCAGTAGGACTCTAATAACTACGGAAAACCCATATAAATAGGATCAACTTCGGTACTAAAAGGATGTCTAACTCAAAAGCCTTTTGCGAATCAAATTAATAGCATACCGTATCCTCTTCTTCCTTTAAAAAAAAAATGAACTTAAGGATTGAGCTAACATGGTGGATGCGTGAGATAAGTAACATGGATAGATTCGGGTTATCTAATTATAGGCTGAATGTCCTATTCAAGCATTTCCAGGTGAAGGTCTATTCGAAATTCTTAACGGTTGCTTGTAGCCTATTGGGACTCACACCATCACGTCTTCGGGTTTGGGGATAAGGAACTATGCCCCTACCTCAAGAATTTGATGCCATACTAGGCAGTTATAGTCGAACAAAACCAGCTATACCCAAATCATCGGAAATCTCCACGAGACTTACAAATACTTTCGAAGTTAAGCAATAAGAATCTAGGGTTGATTCTTATTAGGAATCGAGTAAATCTAACCAACTCTGATGAAATACTATCGAATCATGTATGCCTTCACTAAAGTAATCATTGTCCCGAGGCGGCGGGCTATTATCACCTTTCTAATAGGTTGATTCTTACAGGTAGGAGGTCACAGGGACTTGGCACCAACGATCGCTATTAAGTTTAGTTGAACAATTAGAGAATTATTGTTCTCTAACTCCCCTAATAGTTGCTTGAGACAATCATAAGGTTAGACCGGGTTGAAGAAACCGCCAAGGAAGACTTCTCCGAAATCCCCCGTTATTGTAGGTAAGCACATAATGACAGGTGAGACCAAAGAACGGGGACCGGTCGGCGGCGCCGGCCACATGGCGGTTGTCTAGCGCCGCCGAGGCTGAAACCCCTCCGGTTCACGCGAAGGATTCTAAATTTCGCTCGTTTTTTATTTTATTTTATTTTGCTCCTATTGGGCCTAAAATGATTGGACTTTGACCGTGCGGGACACTAATTTCAATTTTGCATGTGTGATGTGCAGATCTAGTTAACGGAGTAACTAAAGCTAATTCGAGCTCCTCTAAAAGCTAATGCATACTTAGCGAGTCACTTCCGCCGGTGAAAATAAAAAGCGAGTTGTAGCTTATCACCCGGCCTCGTGGTGGGAGGAATAACTCAAGAATCACAACAACGATGTAGTTTGGTATGTTGTGTATTGGAAGGTGTCCCAGTTCACAACGCATACCTCACATCACACTTTTATACGACTTCTAGGCCTAGAGAACAAGTACCTACTATTTCCCCGACCGTGTGTCGCGGCAGATGGGAAGAGAGCAACCGATTCCTTCGTTCGACTACATTTGGCTTGCTACCTGAAGAGTCGGACTCGAAACTAGATCATTATGAGTACTACCAAAGACTCGGTACAAACCTCATTCTTCCTAAGTTTTTATTACAAGTCATTCCGAGTACCATAGAAACTTCGTTTAAGTTTTCATTCAATTCCGATCGAATCAAATCACACGCTCTTTCTATCTTCTCACATTAGTATTTCTGAATCACTCGGACACCACTCGGACTTATCGCATGTTCAAATAATCACTTTAACACCTCTTATCCGTGTTCTAATTGTATATCTTGAAGTAAAGTGAATTATAGCATTAATTTATATTTCTAAGTCCTCATGTTTGTTTGAGAATTATTTGTCCAGATCAAGTTAGCATACTCGATGTTTTCACTTTTATAACCTGGTCTTTCTTAGGACTCGACTCGATGGAATTTGAGTATAACGAATATTAGACTCGTAAAATTCCACTCTTCTAGGTCATAGATAATTATGCACTTAATTATCTTAATTAAGTTATTATCTCGTACCTAATCTTGGACCAAAGTATTATATACTTTACGAACCAAAATGATTTACTTTTGTAGGTTATCTAAATGAGGTTATCTTATTTTTGAATATCAAAAGTAGCCGGCTTCAAGCTGTCAGTCACCAGCAGACAAGGCTTTTCTACTTCGAACAAGGCTCGGATGCTTGTATCGGGGTTGTCTGTTTCAAAAATTGGAAAACTTCAACGCTAAGCTCAACGATGGTTTCCACCTTTCTTTTAGACATCACCAGCTGATTGGAGCACCTTGAGAAGCCAAGAGCCATTACATAACGTTCACATCTCAACGGATCTTTTCGAGCAACTCGAAAAACCAAGTACAATGGTCACAAAGGACTTCGTTCGAAATTAGTCACAACGGCTAATCTACTTGGTCATTTATAAATAGAAGCCATCTCTTAAGACTAGATGATTGCTGGAACTATTGTTGAAACACATTACTTAAGCAAAAGTCATTGTACTCATACTCAATCTTCTATTTACAACTCCCAACATGTAATTTATACTTTTTGAGTTGTAAAGTCTTGTAATCGATTATATACTCTTCTTACTTTCTAAGTAAGGTTATTTAACTAAGCTGTAAGGGTTAACTCAGCTCGGTTGTCCCTAGTTGTAAAGGTTACCTCGGTTAGGAAGTACTAGATCGGATAAGGGAATTTTTGAGTTTAGGAAAACTCTATAAGGAATTGTTTAAGGGAGCAGTTCTGGTTGAGTCGAGTGTGCTGTATTTTGTGGATTCAAATTAGTGGATTTGACTTGGTGCTTCGACGAGCACTCGTCCATGGTTTTCTTCCTTGGGACGGTTTCCATGTATATCTGTGTTTACACTTTTCTTAGTCCAATCTAGACTCGGATTGTCGTGATTACTCTTTTCAAGATTAAATCTCCCAAGTTTGTTAAAATTTCCTCATCACCCTATTCACCTCCCTCTAGGGTGACTAAGACTCTTTAAGAGCAAATCTTCAATTAGTATCACAGCCTAGCCTTTCATAAAGGATCTAACAATCCGAAGGTCTAATGATTAGATGGCTCGTAACAACGGAGAATTCGATGAAGGAAGATCTTCCAGCAGACCACCTAAGTTCAAAGGATCAAATTTCGTGCACTCGAAGAAGCTAATGGAATGCTTTCTGCTGGACAACGATGAAGATGTTTGGAACATCATATAAGAAGGCAATTACATTCCAATGAAGATGGAAGATACAAGACTCGTGGCTAAAGCAAAGTTCGACTACACCATCGAAGAATCGAAAAGTTCGAAAGAACTTTAATGCAATGAACATTCCGATGTGCGCCATTAGCTCAGAAGAATACAACAAAGTGTTAGCTTGTGACACAGCTAAAGATGTGTGGGACACTCTTGTCAACACACATGAAGGAACAAGTCAAGTGAGACAAGTGAAGATAAGTCAATATCTTCACAAGTATGAGTTGTTTAAGATGGAGCCGAAGAAAACATCACTTAGATGTTTATACGCTTCACTAGGATTACAAATAATCTCAAATCTCTGGGTAGAAAGATTTCCCATGAAGAAATGTGCAGAAAAATTCTAAGAAGTCTACCCAAGAGAACATGGGGTCCCAAGGTGACAACCATTGAGGAAGCTCAGAACCTCTCTCAACTAAAGCCGGACGAACCGATAGGGAACTTACTTACCCATGAAATCCATCTGGAGGAAGAGGATGCCGAGGTCAGCACCAAAAAGAACATTGCACCGAAAGCCTCGTAAAGCAGAGGAGCAAATTTGAGTTCCTCATATTCTGAAGAAGATCCCATGCCACTCATCGCTCGAGGCTTCAAAAGAATGATGAAGCACAAGAAATGGGAAAAGAGGCCAAGGGAAGAGTTCTACAAGAAAGATAAGAAGGACAGAAAAGGTAAACATTCCTCCCCTTCAAAGTTATCTTTAACTAAGAACTCTAGCTGTTTTGAATGTGGCAGCAAAGATCACATAGTCAAAGACTGTCCAAGGAGAAAGAGGGACAGAAAGAAGAATAAGGCTATGATGGCCACTTGGAGTGATGAAGACTTGTCCGAAGAAGATGAAGATTCAGATGACTCATAGTGTCCGATGGCACTAATGGACTCGAAGTTGGATCCGAGTCGGACTCCGATAATTCGGACACTCGAGGAGACAAATCCTCATGAGGTAATTGAATACTTGCTCAAGTTCTCTAATGTTGATTTAGCTAAATATATTTATACCTTAGAAGAAAAGTCCAATTTTGATTCTTCCGAATTCAAAGAACAACTTGAGTCTCTCACTTATGAAAGCATTCGTTTGAAGAATGAATTGGAAAAATTGAGACCTACTCTAAGAAAACACAAGACTAGTACTCAATCTAATAAGATTGAGTGTGAGACACTCGAAGAGAAAATGAGCATCCGAAACAAAAACTCAATGAGTCTCAAGAGCTTGTTTTGAAGGTCGAAAAACCTTGACATACTTTTAGGCTCTCAATGTTTCTCCTTTAGAAAGGAAGGACTTGGTTTTAACAAAGAGGAGGAATCTAATTCCTACTCGGATCTTTTCAAAAGAATTCCGAACTCGTGAAGTTCGGGAAGGTTGAGCATGGTCCTAATCACAAAAATGAAAGGAGGATTGAGCCCGGATCGGTTTACAGGAGAAAATCCTCTTCACCCGTTTATAAAAGAAAGGATTTTCAAAAGAAAGAGACGCAGACTCGGCTTTTCGAAGGAAGACTCAGAATTAGACCAAACCCATAGTAAAGGGAGTTACTTGGGTTCGTTAGGGGAAGAGAGAAGGGTTAATGTGTTTCGACTTGAAGGTGACTCGAAAAAGACAAAAGGTCATTGGTACCTAAATAGTGGATGCTCATGCCACATGTCGGGAGATTTAAGATGCTTTTATGAGTTAGAAGATTACAAAGGAGGCAAAGTTACCTTTGGAGATGACGAGTAAGGGCAAGATAGTTGGAATAGGCAAAATTAGGAAAGGAGACTACCTGATCAACCCAAGTATATCTTGTCAAGGGATTAAAGTATAATCTATTCAAGCATCGCTCAATCGTGTGACAAAAGTCAAGAAGTAAGATTCACTTAGACAAATTGCTATATTTTTGATGCAACCACCAAAGAGACTAAGCTCTCGGGTAAGAGATCGGGTAATACCTATACTATTCCTCTTTCGATCCAAGTTAGAATTTATCTTGTTTAAAAGCATCTTTACATGATGATTCTTGGACATAGCATCATAGACTAGGTTATGTTAGCATGTATACTATCAAAAAGCTTGCATCTCATGGTTTAGTCGAGGTTTACCTAACTGTGCTTTTAAAAAGATAAAATTTGTGAAGTATGCACAAAAGGCAAATCGGTCGGATCATCTTTCAAATCTCTCAAAATTGTTTCCACATCCAAAGTGCTTGAAATGTTGCATATGGATTTATGTGGTGAAATCCCTGTAAAGAGTCTCGGAGGTGAATCATATGTACTTGTGATTGTTGATGACTACTCACGATTTAGCTGGGTTTGTTTTCTTAAGCACAAAAATGAAGCTTTCAAAGAATTCAGCAAACTTTGCAGGAAAATTCAAGTATAGTCTCGGACTCGGATCAAAAGAATTCGAACCGACCATGGAAGGGACTTCGGTTACTCGGAATTTGTAGAGTTCTCGCGATAAGAATGGTATTTCTCACTACTTCTTAGCACCCGGAACTCTTCAACAGAATAGAGTAGTAGAGAGAAAGAGCCGAACTCTTGAAGAAGTAGGAAGGACAATGATGATTGAGCATGATCTACCTTACTATTTCTAGGCCGAGGCAGTCAACACAAGCAAACTACACACTAAACAGATGCCTCATTAGACTCATTCTGAAGAAAACTCCATACGAGCTCTACAAGGGAAAGAAACCCAACATCTCATACTTCAAACCCTTCGAATGTAAATGCTATGTTTAAAACAATGGTAAGGATCACCCGACCAAGCTTGATGCTCGGTCGGATGAAGGTATCTTTCTGGGTTATTCATCTCATAGTAAAGCATATCGCGTTTTCAATAAAAGAACTAACAAAATAGAAGAAAGCATCCACGTTGTGTTTGATGAGATTGATAAGGGAAAACCAAGTGAGTCGGTGTTCTCAGATCCGAAACTCGGGTGAGATGAAGATGATTTTTCTAAAGCCGAGCTCGGACAGAATCAAAAGAATGCAGCTCGGAATGGGGCAACTCGGAACATCATGACTCGGATCGAATAAGCTCAAGAGCCAGCTCAGAATGCTGAAGGCTAAACACCTGAGAAAGCTCAATCGGATCGGATGATCGAAGATCAACCAGTTCAACCCATAAATCTGCTGAACCGGAGAATATGTAGAGCATTCAAATATGTTTCAAGCACCACTCAAGAACATCTTGTCTGACATCAATAGTGAGCTAAGAACTCGCTCTTCTTTGCAAAATATATGTTCATTCATTGCATTCATATCATTAACTCGAACCTAAAAATGCACTAGAGGCCCTAAATGAACCTGAATGGGTAGAAGCCATGCAAGAGGAACTTAATCAATTTGAGAGAAACCAAGTCCGGACTTTGACCAAACGACCTTCTGACCACCTAGTCATAGGAACCAAATGGGTTTCCAAGAACAAACTGAATGAGGATGGGTTGGTAGTTAGAAATAAGGCTAGACTTCGGCTCAAGGTTACAATCAAGAAGAAGGGATTGATTGTGGGAAACCTTTGCACCCGTTGCTAGGATTGAAGCAATTAGAATCCTATTGGCATTTGCATCATCCATGAATATTAAATTGTATCAAATGGATGTCAAACGTGCTTTTCTAAATGGTTTCATTCAAGAGGGAGTCTATGTTGAGCAATCCCTGGATTTGAAATCTCAAAATTTCCAAATAGTATTTTCAAGTTGCAAAAGGCTCTTCATGGTCTTAACAAGCTCCCGGAGCTTGGTATGAAAGACTCGAGTAGTTTCTTGGTTGAAAATGATTTTAAAAGAGGTCAGATTGACAAAACTCTCTTCATAAAAACCAAGGGGAAAGACTTTCTTATTATTTAGATCTATGTTGATGATATAATTTTTGGAGCTACTAATGAAAATCTCTGTCGAGAATTTTCCGAGTTAATAAGACAGGAATTCCACATGAGCATGATGGGAGACCTCAATTTCTTTCGTGGTGTACAAATCAAACAAGAAAAAGATGACATCTATGTCCATCAATCCAAGTATAGCATGGAGTTGCTGAAGAAGTACAAGCTTCAAGATGCAAAACATGTAGCAATACCAACGAATAGCGAGCATGAAATTGGACTCGGATGAAAAAGGTAAAGCACTAGATCGAAACTCTATTGAGGTATGTTTGGTTCTCTGCTATGTCTTACATCCAGTAGGCTAAACATCATGTTTAATGTATGTCCGTGCGTAAGATTTCAAGCTAATCCAAAAGAATCACATCTCACTGCTCGGAATTTTTAGATATCTTACAAGAACTCGGAATCTAGGTCTATGGTTCTCAAGAGACTAAGAACCGACCCTCACTAGATATTCGGATGCTGACTATGCTGGATATAAGGTTGATAGAAAGAGCACCTCAAGAGCATGCCGGTTTCGGGGTCAATCCCTTATATCTTGGCACCGAAAGAAGCAAAACTCGGTTGCTCTGTCAACCGCCGAATCCGAGTATATTGTAGTTGGAGCATGCTGTGCTTAGATTCTATGGATCAAGCAACACTTGAAAGACATTGGACTTTCATTCAAATCAATTCCAATCAAGTGTGACAATCAAAGTGCAATCAGCATCACTAAGAATCCAGTCCAACACTCAAAGACAAAGCATATTGAGGTTAGGTATCATTTTTGAGAGACCATTCTGAGAAAGGTGATATTGAACTTGAATTCATTCATACAAAATTTCAATTAGCTGATATCTTTACTAAGCCACTTAGTGAGGATCAATTTTGTTTTATTAGGAATGAACTTGGCATAATAAATGCATGATTATGTGTTCTTCTAAGTGAAATTATCTTGCATGATTATGTGTTACATGTTCTTTCCTTTGTCTTAATAGCAATTAGTTCAGTTGATGCAGTGATATTGAGCTAGGAGTTATTATCTGTTTGTGTTTTCCGAGTCACTAAGAAACTTTACTCGAGTCGGACTCGGTTTTTAGAAAATTGGACTTCAAGCTTCGAAATCATCTCTAGATTAGTGGAGAATTTTAGAAATTTCTTTTAAAATTTCTCTTTCTTTCTCTCTCCCGTGCACATCATTCAGTGAACTAGCCGTTGGGACACGGACATTGGGATTCTAACCGTTGGAGAGTAGAACAGACACACCGGTCCGAGGTGACTGTTGTAGGTTTGGGTCGAACGAATATCGAAGGACATTCCTTTCGCTATAAATAACATCCCTTTTCCTTTATTTCGCTACTTTACTCTCTACTAACTTAAACTCTCGCGCACTCACTCTTGTAATCTAAGCTCTCAAGCATTCTCAACTCTCTCTCTCTCTCGTTTCTTCGAGTTCACTCTCTTTCTTCTCAAACACCTCAACCATGCCTAAGAGAGGCTTTGCTCTAGACTTTCTAGGATCCGTAACTAAGAAGCCTAGAGCCAAGAACCAAGAGGGTCCATCTAACCTCTCCAAAACCCTAGTCACCCAACATCTCATGTTGGATGACAAGTTCCGTCCAACCACAACCTTTTCGTGGTTGAATAAAAACCACCGAGTGTATATAATTTTCTAAGTTTCGGTGAGTTTAGATACCCAGAACTCATTGCTTGAGTTCTATTCAAACCTTTCTTGCTCCGAGGGGATCGTCACCTCAAGGGTTCGCAACATTGTGGTTCGTATAGATCTCTCTCTCCTCCATCAACTTTTCAAAGTCTCTTCTATCTTTCTCAACAGACAACCCCATCCCCTTTGACGAAGTTGTTGATGAGTTATTGGAAAAATATGCCAAGCAAGTCCCCGAGTCATGCAAGAATTTTTCTGTGGTCGAGATGAAGACCGAGGCTAGACTTCGTGTTTCTTGCTGATGAGAACTTTCTTCTCTCATCATTCCAGACAAAGAGAATCCTAACTCAAAGATTCTCAAAGCTTTGTTCGACATTCTTAAGGGCTACGATGTAGACCTCTTTCCCGCTATAATCAAGCGGATGGCTGCTGTGCCAACTCGATCAAAGAAATCCACCCCTTTTCCTTTCGGAGCCCTTCGTACCCTTATTTTTAAACAATTCAAGGTACCCAAACGAAGTATCCGAGGCTGCCATCGTCGTTAACGGAAAAGAGCTTCTTGGATACGGATACCGGAAACCCAACTCGGTGTCCGGGTCCACGATTCATAATCGAGGCAACCTTCCCTCTCGCCTCAAACTCAAACTCATCTCTCACTCCCTCCTCCACCTACCGGCGCTTCCACCTCGGGTCCCCCTCTCAAAGCAGCTGTTGCTTTGTCTACCACACTCGATAGACAAACTCACTTTTGTGTCCACAAAATTCGAGGACACTCTCCGCTCCTTCAAACTTGTTCTTCGAACATGACCATAAACCGAAAACGGCCCAATCTCGGATTCGAGAGCAACAAGATGTGCTCCTTGAAATGAAGAATCTGGTTAAGAGATCATTGAGCTCCTCCGAGAGAGGTGATCGAAGGCCGGTCGGGACCAAGACAGCTCAAACATGTCTAAAGAGTCCTCGAGCCCTGCCAAGTCTCCATCCGGAGAGGCAGTGAAGAAGAAGAGGAAGTCTGAGGCTGTAGGGGTACTTTCGAGGACCGAGGAGGAAGAGAAGGAGGAAGAGAAGGAAGAGAAGAAAGAGGAAGAAGGAAAGAACAAGGAAGAAGCCGAGGGACAAGGTGTTGTAGTTCATCAACCAAAGCGATAATCTCGGACAGTGAGTCCGAGTGAGTTAGAAGACCTTGCGGATGTTAGATAGTCAGCAGTAGTCAAGCTAGCGAAGCACCCCCTCGATAACGTTCCAAGAGGACGAGCCTCTGGATGACCTAGTTCCGGGTCAACCACTCATAGCTGAGCCACTTCCAGAGATACCGAGTGTTGTCGTCGCCCGGATCTTAAACATCATCACAAGCATACCAGCAGCGAGCGCACTCGTACGCTCATCCGCCTCAACTCGGACCGCCCCAAATCCACTAACTTAATTTCCTTTTCTCTTGTTTTTTTCTTTTTGTCCGGACATCAATTATATCAGCTTGATACATTCTTCCCTATTTTTGTTTTTACTAAGAGGCAAGGGGCGGAATACTAGAAAAATTGTTGTCTTGTTTAGGGGAGTTTTCTCACCCTCTTTTATGTGTATTTTCTAACTTTTTGTCTATATATGAATGAAGTTTTATTGTTGAGCATACTGATTTCTGAATTAACTCTTTCGAGTTTGAATTTCTTATTACTTGGTTTTGCTCCGATATATCAGCTCGCATTTCTTCTTCTCTATTTTGCTCCGATATAATTACTCACGATTCTTCGCTATATGGGTTATCTCGCAACGATATTCTAAGTACCAATCACTTCACTAATTACTCTATATTCTGAGATATTCCACTCGAGTAAAAATGAAAACTACGGATTATTTTACTAACAAAGTTTCTAAGTATAGAATGCCTTTCATTAAAAAGGGGAGATTGAAGACTTAGACTCTAAAACTAGATCATTCCGAGTACTACCAAAGACTCAGGTACAAACCTCATTCTTCCTATGTTTTTATTACAAGTCATTCGAGTGCCATAGAAACTTTTGTTTAAGTTTTCATTCGATTCTAACCGACTCAAAACACACGCTCTTTCTATCTTCTCACATTAGTGTTTCTAAGTCGGTTAGGCACCACTCGACTAATCGCATGTTCAAATAATCTCTCTAACACCTCTTATCTGTGTTCTAATTTCATATCCTGAAGTAAAGTGAATTACAATGTTAATTTATATTTCTAAGTCATCATGTTTGTTTGAGGAGTATTTGTCCGGATCAAGTTCGCATACTCGATGTTTTCACTTTTATAATCTAGTCTTTCTTAGGATCGACTACGATGGAATTTGAGTATAATGAATATTAGACTCAGAAAATTCCACTCTTCTCGCCTGAGAGATAATTATGCACTTAATTATCTTCATTAAATTATTATGTGTACCTAATCTTGGACCAAAGTATTATATAATTTGAGAACCAAAATGATTTACTTTTGTAGGTTATCCAAATGAGGTTATCTTATTTTTGAATTACAAAAGTAACTAGCTTCAAGTTGTCGATCACTAGCTGACAAGGCTTTTCTACTTCGAACAAGGCTCGAATGCTCTGTATCAAGGTTGTCTGTTTTCAAAATTGGAAAACTTCAATGCTAAGCTCAACGGTGGTTTCCACCTTTCTTTTTAGACATAACCAGCTGATTGGAGCACCTTGAGAAGCAAAGAGCCCTTGCATAACGTTCACATCTCAACGGATCTTTTCGAGCGATTAAGAAGAACCGTTACAACGGTCATAAAGGACTTCGTTCGGAAATTAGTCACAACGGCTAATCTGCTTGGTCATCTATAAATAGAAGCAATCTCTTAAGACTAGAAGATTGCTTGGAACTATTGTTGAAACACATTACTTAAGCAAAAGTCATTGTGCTCATACTCAATCTTCTATTTATAACTCCCAGCGTGTAATTCATACTTTCTATGTTGTAAAGTGTTGTAATCAGTTACATACTCTTTCTTACTTTCTAAGTAAGGTTCCTTGATTGAGCTGTAAGGGTTAACTCAGCTCAATTGTCCTTAGCTGTAAAGGTTTCCTCGGTTAGGAAGTACTAGATCACATAAGGGAATTTATGAGTCTAGGAAAACTCTATAAAGAATTGTTTAAAGGAGCAATTCTGGTTGAGTCGATCTGCTGTATTTTGTGGATTCAAAATAGTGGATTTGACTTGGTGCTTGGACTAGCATTGTTCTTGGTTTTCTGCCCCAGGAGGGTTTCAACGTATATCCGTGTTTACACTTTTCCGAGTCCAATTTAGACTAAGATTGTCTTGATTACTTTTTCAAGATTAAATCTTCCAAGTTTGTTAAAATATCCTCATCACCGTATTCACCCCCTCTAGGGTGACTAAGACTCTCTAAGAGAAAATCTTCACTACCTTTGAATTATTTAGAGGGTTTGGTTGTTCTAACCGGACAAAGTTGTGGCCCGAATACTTGGATGATCCTGCCGAAGTTGTTGACACCTCCGGGGCACACCAAACACTCGCTGTTTCTCCCTATTATGTAGAGTGGATAATAGAAGTAGATCTCGAATAGCGTAAGGTGCTGAGAACCAGAGAGATGGATCCTGAGGAAGCTGTACCTACTCGCTGCCGCACTCTAAATTCGCGAAATAAACCCTCGAGTCGCCGAACGTGTTTGTCGAAGAGAAACTAAAGCCCAAGAAGTCGAAGATAAGAGGGCCCACATAATCCAAGAACTGAAGGAACGCACCCGGGATGAAGAAGCTGAGTTTAATGACCTTAAAGGAAAAAAAGTAAAGGTAGACTAGGACTTAGATCTTTTATAATAGAACTTAGGATAGAATAAAAGAAACGAGATTTAGTTTTTCCTCTTTAGAACACAGCTTTATTAGTATTTTACAAGTAGTGTGCTTGCAATGATTTCCCTTTATTAGTTGTATTTCGGATAAGTAGTTGGCTTACCAATTATTAAATAAAAGTAAGTATTACGCTATACTTTATCGCTCACTTAGAGGTAAAAGATGAATAAATGGGACCGCCTAGTTGGACTGCCCTTAAAATAAATAAACCATCTAATGGACTGTTAAAAGCACACTACAGAGTCAAAAGAAAGAGTTCGGCTTGGCCAGCCCACCGTTGTCCGGGTGGTGGCGGGAGCTCGCCATAACCTCGGCCCGGTTGGGCCAGGCGATCCAAGTTCGTGTACTCGAAAAATCTCTTCCCCATCTAAATCGAGTTAATTTCACCACTCAGCCAGGCAAGATCCGACTAAGTACAAATGGACCTTGCCAATTTGGCTTCAATTTCCCTCCGGGTCCTAAATTGGCGCTCTTATCTCCTTAAGAAATAAATCCCCAGTATGCAGATTTCGAGGCTTAACTTTGTTATTTAATGCGCTAGATATACGCACTTGGTAAACTTAGACATTATGTAAGGCATTGAGGCGTCTCTCATCTAATAATACTAACTCTTCATAACATGCTTTAACCCATTCTCGCTTCGGAATCGGCTTTCAACAATTATCCTTAACGAGGGAATGGTAATCTGAATTGGAAGGACTGCTTCCATGCCATAAACTAGGGAGTAAGGCGTTGCTCCCATAGAGGGTCTAATAAAAGTTCGATAACACCACAAAGCAAAAGGCAGCTTGTCGGGACAATCGTTATAAGTAACTACCAACTTCTCCATTATTTTACTAATATTTTTATTGGTGGCCTGACCTACTCCATTGGTCGCAGGGCTGATAGGGGAAGATTTATGATGGATTTTATACTTGTCCAAGCAAATCTACTACCTTCTTCTTAAAATGACTACCATAATCACTAATTAGCTCGTGGGGCACCCCATAACTACAGGTGATATTTCGGGGTAATAAATTTGGTTACCTGTTTCCACGTTAAAGTTACACAAGAGGCCGCCTCTACCCATTTTATGAAGTAGTCGATTGCTACTAGCACGATTTCATGACCACCGGTTCCGTTAGGGGTCAACTTGCCAATAATGTCTATTCCCCAAATCGAGAATGGCCAAGGGAAGCTAGGGTTGTGTGAAATGACGATGGTTGGTGTTGTAAATTTGCATACACCGACATTTATGGCACCTTCGAAGACTCAAACCTTGCATGTATATCATTCTAAGTACTATCAAGAATTCAGGTACAAACTTCATCTCTTATAAGTTTTGATTACAACTCATTCTAAGTACTACGTAAACTATTATGAGAGGTTTAAAAACTTTTCCGAGTGTTACAAAAACTATTGCATGTGTTTTCACTCGATTCGACTGACTCGGAAAGCACACTATTGTTCATCAACTCACACTCGATGATTCCGAGTCACTCGGACAACACTCGGACTTATCGCATGTTCAAACATTCTCTCTAACATTTTTAAACTCGGGTCCGACATCATATTCTAAGTTCAAGTGAATTACTACGTTGATTTAACTCTCGAAGTCGGCTTGTTTTGTTTGAACTATCTATGTCTAGATTAAGTACTTTTACTCGATATTGTTTATCTAACTTGATCTTTTTCTAGACCGACTCGGATGGAATTTGAGTATAATATATATTAGACTCGGAAAATTCCATTCTTGCGAGACTCGAGATAATTATGCACTTAATTATCTTAATTAAATTATTATCTCTGTCTAATCTTGGACCAAAGTATTTTATACTTTGAGAACGAAAATTTGATTTACTTTTGTAGGTTATTTAAACAAGGTTATCCTATTTTTGAAATACAAAAGTAATCGGCTTCAAGTCTGTCAATTACCAGTAGACAAGGCTTTTATACTTCGACTAAGGCCCATACACTCGTGTTAGGGTTGTCTCGTTTCCAAAACTAGAAATCTTCAACGCTAAGCTCAATGGTGGTTTCCACCTTACTTTTCGGAAACCACCAGTGGATTGGGACATCCTAAGGAATCAAGAGCCGTTGCACAACGTTCACATCTCAACGGATCTTTTACGAGCGACTCGGAAGAATCGTTACAGCGGTCACGAGAGGACTTCTAGTCGAAGATAGTCACAGCGGCTAATTTGCTTGGTCATCTATAAATAGAATCCAAATCTCATGACTTGAAGATTACTGGAATCATTGTCAATTCACTTAGTTAAGTAAAAGTCTCTGTATTCGTATTCAATCTTCTACTTACAACTCCAACTCTGTACTTAACATCTTTACGAGTTGTAAGGTCTTATAATCAGCTACAAATTCTCTTTCTTACTTTCTGAGTAAGGTCCCTTGACTGAGCTGTAAAGGTTAACTCAGCTTAGTTGTCCCTAGCTGTAAAGGTTACCTCGGTTAGGAAGTACAAGATCGGATAAGGGAACTTCGAGTCTAGGAAAACTTTGTAAGGAGTTGTCTAAGGGAGCAATTCAGGTTGAGTCTGTCTACTATATTTTGTGGATTCAAAATAGTGGATTTGACTTGGTGCTTGGATTAGCACCGACCGTGGTTTTGTACCCTAGGAGGGTTTCCACGTAATTATGAGTTCACACTTTTCCGAGTGCGATGCATTCAAAGTTTGTTTTAAACTTTAATCCTCCTTTCTGTGTTAAATTTCCTCATCACCCTATTCACTCCCCTTCTAGGGTGACTTAGACACTCCAGGAGCAAACCTTCACCTTCTAACAAACTCATGGCGAGTCTACCACCCCGGTCGACCGAGTAATAGCCAAGTCTCGTGAACCTTCTTAACTAGCATCTTACCATTCATATGAGGTTCATACTCCCCACTACGAATCTCTTCACCGATGCGCTTTGCCTCATGTTGATTGACACAAAGTAAGTTAATCCTAGAATTGATTTTCTTATACAATTGCCCTTAATTGCTGAAGAATTGGGCAACCTACAACCTGATGGCTCATTGGGCTCTAGGTGTTGAGTCCAAGGGATACTCTCGCTTATCCGGATATTGATAAATGTCATGATACTAACTGGTATGGTCGAGTATCGGACACTTCAAATGTGCAGACATATATAGGGTGATCTGTGCCTCTCAATTTGGATGAGCATTCAATGAATACCGAGTAGGGATATTGATAATGGATGCAAACTTAGCTAGTCCATCCGCGAATTGGTTATCATTCCTAGGCAGGTAAGTGAAAGAGATATTCTCAAAACCTTTAGATAAGTCGAGCGAGATATGCTTGGTAGGGTGCCAGGCTACGTACCTTTAACCTTTGTGAAATATGATTTATGATTAAAATGTCATCACCGAAAACCCCGTTATTCTTGACCCCGATCTCTGTAGTAGCTTCAAGTCATGTGATGTAAGCTCCGTACTCTATGACATTATTGGTGACTTCGATGTCTAATTTGACTAAAATGGGAGTATGTGCTCCCTCCGGTGAGAATAGAAGAATCCCTACTCCAAAGCCCTTCGATTGGAAGCACCATCGAAGTATATTGTCCAAATATCTTCATCCGAAAAGTCAAGATGTTCAAGTTGCCATTCAGTACGGGTAAATCAGCTAAGAATTCTAATCCTATCCTTCCTTTGATCACTTTTATTCAGGTACGGGTATATTGTCCAAATATCTTCATCGAAGTAAATTGCTTCGCTCTTCCGCATCCAATGTTTCCCTGATCTAAACCTCGTTGGGGTTGATCAATTGACCCTAGATTAATTGTTATTGTTTCCTCTATTAGTTGTGAGTGATTTTCATGATCTTCTATAGCTTTTATTAATTCTTTAGGGATTTCTTATTCATCATTAGAGGCATAACAATTAAAAGAAAGAGGAGGAAAAGAGTAAGGGGAAAGGTTTACTTTATTGAATGAAGCAACAAGTACATCAAACTCGAAACTAAAGGCATAAAAGTGGGAAATGACATAATTGGGAAGAGAACTAGCAATAACGAAGGAGAAACACAAGCCCTAATACTAGACTCGAAAGAGGATGAGCCCCTAGGCTGACAGCGAATTCTTGGCCCTCCTTGGAGTCAATCTAAGTGACATGCTTGGATCCTTCATAATCAACGTCGGTGATGAACCTAGATAGATCGAACTGCGAGTGCGACATAACTCGTGATAGTACCAAGACTAAATTCCTTTCTAGGTTACCCTCTTGTCCGAACAGAAGGCCAAAAAGATTATTCCTAGTGAGATCGGTCCAATCCGGTGTGGACTGTCCTTCTTTAAGGAGGTAGGATGCCTTCTTCTCTAAAATATAGCAGATCACTCGAAAATCTCTAGACTAGGTATTAGGATGCCCTTTTCCTTGATATACTAGGGCTCAGGAAAACTATAATAAGGGAAGTTATCTCCTTCTCTTAGGAACCGCACATTCGAGTGTATAGGGAAAGGGCTTGATAGAGCGGATCGTGTGTGGTGCGGTTCTCTTCGTTTAAATTTCCCGCTTGGCTTGAGCTATTTCCTCAGCAGTAGGTTGATAGTCTAGCCCAAAGGTGTAGTTATTAATGGGTTTAAGGGGTAGAAAAGTAGGGTGGTATGCCCTTCGGCCTGCAAGCAAGACTCGGAAAATACCCTTTCTTCCTAAGCATCAAATGGACACTAGGGTTGCCATAAGGATTGAAGTTAAGAGGTGCTTCATCCCTTTCTAAGGCAACAACGAGTCTCAAATCTATAAAGTTCCTCATCATTAGCATTGTGCTCGATCTTAACTACAAATTTTGTAGAAGTGATGGTAGCACAAAGGTTATCCCCGTTGATGGTTATGACTTGGCCTTTGATGATCATCTTAACTTTCCTATGCAAGTGTACGTGGCAACGCCTGATGCTCATGTAACCAAGGGCATCCTAGAAGCAAATTGAAGTTACCGGGATATCTAGGAGTTGGAATTAAATTTTCCATTCGATCGGCTCTATATTAATTGGCAAGATCACTGTTCTCGAGACTGTTCTTTTAGAATTGTCATAAGCTTAGAAATGGACAGTTGACTTAGAGACTTGTTGCTCCCGAATTCCTAACCTTCTATCAATTCTCCAGGGACATACGTTTACTACTCGATCCATTGTCTACGAATGTTAGGGGAACAAACTTGTTGATGAAAGTTATGGTTAAGTAAAGGGCATTGTTGTGTGCAACGCCTTCTTCACGGGAGATCTTTCGATCAAAGGTAATAGTTCCATGCCCACTATTAACTAATCCTACAACTTCCTCTAGCGTAGTTTCGGGAGAGACCTCGATCTTACTGAGTGCATCAATCAAGGTCCGTCTATGTTTCGGGAAGCGGATATTAATTGCCATATTGAGATATCAACTTCTAATTTCTGGAGTTGCCTAAGGATTGGGTCTTCCTCTTTTGTAGCTTCAGGCTCTGTTGGGGCTTCCTAAGTCTATTGTGGACCCAGGGGTGCATTGTGCCATCTAGATTTAGTAAGGAAATGTACTTGCGAGACTTTTAGTGTCTCCTAAAAAGTCTTCTTCTTCTATGGGTGACGTGCCCCAAAAGTCATCACTATTGTTGTCACCATTGCTTCTTATTTCGTAGACATTCTCTTCATCACTTACCCATAGCCCCTAGACTTCCGGATCTAATAGAGGTCGGTTAAGAAGTGGTTTAGACTTGTTAACATCTCGAGTAAAACACAGATGGATCCTACTCACCTTAAATGGTGTTATTGAAAATGTATAAGGTGCTGCTAAAAGGATTTTTATTGTTGCTTGGTTTCTGGGCAACCTTAGGCAAGGGCAGTTGGCCATTTTGAAACATGCTTTCTAGTTTGTTCTTGAATGTCTAATACTTGTTCGGTATCGTGTCCTCGTGCACGATGGTATTTGCTTTATTGCGTCCCAATTTTTTGATTGTTTCACGGTTTCGATTCTTTTCTAATGGGTGGCAATTCTATCTTTCCCTTTTCTAAGAGACAGTCAAGGGCTTTAGTGTAGGTAGTATCAATAGGAGTGTAGTCAACATAAGCTGTTGAGGGCATTAGCATTGTCACCCTTGCTAGCATTGCCTATATTGGAGGTTTTCTTATCTTTGGAATGATAATTACCTCTATACTCGGTCGCGACTTTTGTGGTCGTGATAGACAACTCTTCTTCTATTAGCAAACCAGCATCTCTAAGGGTTAAAAAGTTCATCACGGGTAAGAATTTGAGGTGCTGATAGTAATTGAGTTGAAGGTTTTTACAATGATCCTGAATTTGTGTTTCTCGGAGGGTCGATCAACCATGTGGGCTGTCTTTGCTCTCCATCCGGTGAGGAAGTCTATGAAGTTCTCCTTCTCGCCTTACTTGATTAATTCCAAGTCTCTTAGGGTAGTAGGCGGATTAGTGTTACAGGAGTATTAATGAAGGAACTCCTTGCACATATCAATCCAGTTGGCAACCTTGCGTGGGTTAATCGAATTATACCACTTCATTACATCGGTGATAGTCCAAGGGAAGATAGTATGGTAAGTGTCTTCGGGAATGTTCTTAAGAGTCATTGCTCCTAAGAAGTTGCGTATGTGATGATGGGGATTCTCAAAACCTTTGAACTTAATATTAGGAATTGTAAACTTAGGAGGTCGTTTACCTTTAGGGATTGAAGTGTATCCCTTATGATCGAAGTAGTGATTACTTGAACATGGATGACTCCCTTAACATCCGTTCTATCCGATCTACATGTGGATCAGGCTGAGATTTGGATTCATGTTAAGGGGATTCATGTTTGGGACTACCTGGAGGAGACAAGATAAGTGGAGGTGGAAGAAGTAATGCCTCTCCTCTTCTCAAACATTCAGCTTCCTCATATCTCTTACTTGTCCTCAATAGCCCTTATGATAGTCCTAATATCCTTCGATATAGATGACATTTTCTACTCTTGATCATTCAATCTAGTTTCCACATGGCTATGTTCTCATTAAGTAAAATGAGATTAAGAGATTGCTCCGGGTTTAGATCCATGGGAAGTGAACTCTTTCTAGGTACTATCTTATGGCAAGGAATAGACTGAGATGGTGTCGCGTGCACTAAAGCTTGTCGCACCGATGTAGATCACGAGTAGAGAGAAAAAAGACGTGCCGGACTCCTTGGTGAGGCGTTATAATCTTTTAGAGTTCGGATTCCGACGATACTCGGTTGACGTAGACCTCCCTATTTTGCAACCCAAAGGATGAGGTTTAGGATCATGTGAGAGAAGATAACTTTTGGGATGAAGGGACTTAAGTGCGAGACTCAAAGAAACTAAGGATGTTTTTATTTAGATACACCAAAGAATGCGATGATGAAATGATGTATCACTTAGTTGAGCTGATAATCCAACTAATGAATGATTGATCTCTAAAGAAAAGATGCCTTCTATTCTAACTAAGTGATAATGCTTTTACTAATACTTGAGATGAATTTGTTCTAGGCTAAATGCAAATGCATAACGAACTTACCTTATATGAGATCATTTGGAAATGGCTAATGGAAAATTGACTCACCTAATATGAGATGAATTTGACTTGGCTAATGCAAATGAACTCACCTATTATGAGATGAATTTTATTTAGCTAATACGAGATGAACTCACCTATTATGAGATGAATTTTATTTGGCTATTGCAAATGAATGGTCTCACCTTAATTGAGATAATTTTTTTTTGGCTAATGCAAATGAACTCACCTATTATGTGATGAATGAAATATAGGAATGTAAAAGAAAAGAAAGTCAAGAACAACTAACTGAGAAAAGATAAAGGGGACCTTCAGTAAGATCCCTTTTGGACAATTAGGCAGTGACTACTTAGACTGCGTAAAGAGAATTTTAGTATGACTCGGAAGGGCGTAAAGGATGGATTAACCTTAATAAAAAAGGAATTTTGACTTTTGGCTAAATGCAGATAATGGACTGACTCTAGGAAATTTATTAAAGTGTTTTGTTTTCACCCATGCAAGGGCTTAATCAGTACTCTTCACCTATTCCTAAAGGCTTACAAGCAAAGGATTATATCTAAAACACACACACTCATTCAAGCATGCAAATGAAGTCAAAGGGATCACCTAATAGTCCAAAAAGTCTATGGTCAAAGAGTTTTATAAGGTAGGATACATGGTGACTCATACTCGAGAATTTGGTCTTCTATGTGGGGCACGACAGAAATTAGCTAGAATCCTCGGTGCCTCTCGGGGAACAAAAATGGTTTTACCCAAGAGCGTGTGCCACAAGGTAGAATAAACTTTTCCTAGGGGTCCAAAATAGTATTTAAACTAGTTCAAAGGTTGCTAAATTCAGGATGCCTAATGCAAGCACATAATTAAAACACACGACTCAAATTTTCAAGTTTCGCCCTCATAATAAAAAGTTTATCCCCAGTAGAGTCGCCACTGTAGGAACCAAAACCTTGAGCGAGACCAAGATCGAGCTTCCTCACGTGCCTTTTTGGCATAAAGGGTTCACAGAAAGTTGGAAAATGATTTTAGGGTTTAGAAGATGGATTTTAGAAAGTGAGGATGAACTTTTTGTTAAAATTTTGGAGTTTTTATTAAATTTGATTAGGCAAAGTTTAGATGGCGGTTTTATTAATTATTTTCAGAATTCTCGGGATATTATTTCCTAAAAAAGGATAAATAAAATTAAAAACAAGGCTTCCGCCGTGAGGCTTCAGGGACGGACTGGTGTGAAAACACCAGTTTGGGCGTAAGCCTCAATAGCTGACCACCTACACTCGGTGGTTGCCGATGCCGGCCATAGGCACGGGCGACACAATAAGCCTCGGCCTCTACTATGGCAGGCAGATTCGGGTTCCATTTTATTTACCCCGCAACAAGAAAATAACCGAGATGCAATTCGATAAGAATAAACCATAAAAGGGAGTCACCAATCGGGTTTTAGGATGAAAACTAACAAAAACAAAAACTTGCTCTTCCAATCTTAGTATGGGAAAACTAAGACTAAAAGAGGCTAAAATTGACTCCAGTGATCTCTAAACCGAGAATCGGATTCGAGGGCGAGGATACGAAACGTAGGGAAAGCCCTTCAATTCCGCCCGTCCGAAACGGCCATTACTAATTCGAGTAGTCAATCTAAATAATGTGAAAAACACAAGAATACAATAAGATGCTAAGTGAAATTTAAAGCAACTAGAACGATAATAAAAGAAAGCGATAAAGAAAACGGTAAAGAAAAAAAAAACCCGAAAGAAAGGTTACATGGGGGGGAATTAAAAGAACGATTACATCTTTTTAATCCACAATGTGGAAAGCGGTCAATAAAGCATAAAAATAATGTAAACCATTTCAAGGCTACACAATTGCCCTCAAATTGTCCCACCTTGCTAATCCGGATCTCTACGGTGGATCTCCTTATGCGACGATGACAAATCAAAGAAAAGGGCTTGCTTTTGTGAACTTATGTATGTAGGGAATAAAAAGATCAGTTGAATAAGTGCCTAGAGATCAGAATAACTGAAAATTTTTTAGCTCTTTACACGGATTAAAAGGCAGTAAGTAGAGAAAAGATGAATGATTGATAGTAATTCGGTAGAGTAATGTTTGGGTATGAGTGCTCAGGTTAGCTTTCTGCAGCATTACACATAGGAGAAAGATGTATGGGAATAAGAGCTAAGGCTCTCTATTTATAGGGTGAGACCTAGGTCACAAATGACCTAGGATTTACACTCAGCCAGCCATCCAAGCAACTGTAAACAAACCGGGCCAGAATCTCAAAAGATTGAACTGGATAAAGTAAGGATAAAACCTAATAGAACTCGGTTCACGGCGCCGGCCACCCGGGCATGCCTAGGCTTTCGTGCCCTACTCGTGTTTCAAAAGGATTCTCCAAGCCAAAACGTAGCGTTACTTAAAACTCCGGGGTTACGGGCGCCGGCCACGACATCGTTTTGAGGGGAAATGCTCCTAATCTCATGTGGACTGTTTTATGGAGCTTAAACGCAGCACTTTGATGCTCATTATTATGAAATGCAATGCCTTTACGCCATCTTCAGGTCATCAACTCCTTGTCTAATTGGACAAAAGTAAAATGCGATGATTCCGAGCTAGGAATTTCCAGGCACACAGCACTAGACTCCGTTCTCTCCAAAGGCTTGGCCCAATTCTTGGATCACTCGAAAGAAAAAAGGATTTGTGGACCAACCCAAGGCAAAAGACTATTTATTTGGTGCTAGGGGCTCTTTGTGGTTTACTCGGCTTATATCACACCAATCAAATCATAGTCCGAGATCTAAATCCTCAAACAGGACTCGAGATTTCATAATCAAGCCAACGAGAATCAAATACGGAATTAAGAGATAAGAGACGACACTTTATAGTTGTCTACAGTTAGCCCCCACTTTGACCGAGTCTAAAAAGACGAAGCGTCAAAGTAGACACTAAAGGATACTTACCTTGATTTTTGGATATTAGGTATTGTGTAATGCTTGGAATTGGTTGTAATCGAACCTAAACTCCAAAATGGGACCTGGACTTAATCGCGATGCATGCGTTCGAAGTCCGGTAAGAGAATCCTAAGCTTGGCTTGAGCAGAGCCTTAAGCTTGGCATATTTTGATGCTGAAACTTCGATCGTTCTTTTGATCCGAAGATTGGCTAAATGATTTGTTGTACTAACATACTTGTTAGTGTGTATCAAATTGACGAAATTTCGAGTGCTTTACTTGAGTAATTTAGTCAAAAATAGACTGAAAAATATTAACCAAAAAAGTTGATTGGTGGGTGAAGAAACTCCCATTTGCATGCACAAGGGGCCAAAGAGTCACATGCCACGGTTGATGAGACTCCATAAGCTAGATGGGTGGGCTAGGTTGCAAAGTTGTCGCCAGCCAGCCTTTGGCAAGTGTGGCCCGGCGTCCTCCGATGGATTCCCTTTGTCTCCCACTACTTGCTTGACCCTTGTCTTGTATGGTTGGCTGCCTTGACCGAGTTTGCCTATAAAAGGGAAGTATTTGGTCCGTTCATTTTGCACACTTACTCCTTTTTGCTTACATTCCTCTTGTGCTCTCTTGCTTTGCTTCTTCTTGAAAACTAGTTGGTTCTCAAAATCTCTTCTTCCAAAATGTCTAGGAGAAAGGCCCATCATGTCGAGAGGTCTAGAGCCGAAAAACTTGTTCAAGACAACTTTCTTGAACGAGAATGGCATCTATAGAATGATCGGAACCCGAGTGACCTCTTGGTCAAGGTTGGGAGTCACGTTTCTTCGCTGGTCATTACTCCTTCGGTAAGCTAGTTGGCTTAAGTTTCTTCTTTTACTCATTTGAGAATAGCAGTTCAACTAAAAAATCTTGTTGGATTTTTGTCTTGCAAAAAGGCTCGAGTCGGAGTAGTGGAGCTCTCCCTAAATTCATGGAGACATGCAAGAGGATTAACTTTCCTTTAGAAGATGTCATGCATAGTACCGGGTTTAGTCCCCTTTACTTTGCTTTGAACCACCTTACTCGACAAAAGGAAGAGGGATCCCATTAGCGCCATTAGTGAGCGATTTTGTGACACTACCCACAATTTTCACCTTCCTTTTTAGGAAATGACTATAACGCCTTTTGATTTTGTATTTTTATCCGGTTTGGGCTTCTCGGGAGAATCTTTAGCCTATGACCAAAGCTTGTATAAAAACCTGGTCTATCTTCGTCACCTCTTTGGCCTTGTGGCCAATGGGTTTCCCCATGAGAATCACTTTAAGTATACCTTTCTTTACGAGGCCTTTGAGGAAGTTAGGTTTTGGCCTCAACACTCCTCAGCAACAAGTCCGGATCATGCTTGCTCTTCCGTTGAGTACGATCCTCTTCTTTAACCAAGTCGTTAAGGTTTATGTTCACTATTTGGTGAACTTAACAGACCTTGACAAAATAAAAAATCTCAAGTGGGGTGCTCCTTCATATACTTGCCTCATTAGGGGCCTCATGCTAAGCACATCCATCTTCTCGGAACAAGCTACCAAGCTATGCATTCACTATTTGGTGAACCTAGCGAACGTAGACAAGGTTAAGGACTTTAATTAGGGTGTTCCGACTTTGACTTGTCTCATGAAGAGTTTAAGCTCAAGGGTGAGGCATACAAAGGTCGAGAGAGATTTGATGAACAATATGCCCTTATGCAGCTTGGGGAAGATTATTGAAGTATGCTTCATCTCATCTATTAATCCCAAAATATTTTACCTTGTATGGATGAAGGTATCGTTTTCTTTGCGAAATTGCAGCTGTGGTCGTACGAATATTTTCCTCATCTTTCGCCCGGTTCAAGGAATCATCCTTCGTTTCGGCTTTGGTATCATGGGCCAAAGTTCACCTTCGACGACCCAAGGCACATGATCTTAACTTTTTGATGTTTTCCCTCACCCGTGTGTATAGGAACCACGGTCCCCGGAAGGGCCCGAGCTTCCCACAAATTGGCAAGTTTAAAATTTTCTTTATGAAGATGGAAATGGTTTAGGGTTTTACAGATTGATTTTTGAAAGTGGGGATGAACCTCTTATTAGGATTTCTGAATTTTACAAACTAACTTAAAATAATTTACGTAAAGTTGAATGACGATTTGATTAATTGTTTTATTTTAGAAGTTATTTTCGAAATCCTGTGATATTATTTTGCAATTGAAAAATAGAAAAAATTAAGGTTTGAAAACACTAGTTTGGACCGAAGCCCCACTCACCTACCACTCGGCGCCTGGCGAAAGTCGAGCCTTGTGTGGTCGGCGCCGCCGACAGGGGCCATGGTTGAGGTGGTCGGCCTCGGCTTCGGCTCGACCGGCGGATCTAAGAACTCTTTTTTTATTATTTTTGTCGAAATAGTCGAGAAGCAAATTGGAAGAATTAAATCATAAAAGGGAGTCACCAATCAAGTTTTAGAGTAAAAATTAACAAAAATAAAACAAGAAAATACTATTCCAATCTTAGTATGGGAAAACTAAGCTTGGAAGAGTTTAAAAATGATTCCATCGGTCTAGAACCGAGAATTCGATTCAGGGCGAGTGAACGAAACATAGGGATAAGCCCTTCTGTTCCGCTCGTGAAACGACGACCTTTACTACATTGAGTATTGGGTTTAAATAAGATATCAAAAACAGGCACACAATATAATTAGATGCGAAAATAAAGGCAACCAAAGCATGCTAACGAAAACAGTAAAAGCCAGTATGAAAAGCAATAAACGATAGCAATAAAGAAAGTAAAGAAAAGCGAAAAGAAACGAAGCGAGAAATAAAAATTACATCGGGTGGGGAGGAATTTAAATGTGATACATCTTTTCTCCACAATAAGGAAAGCATTAAAACATAAAATAAATAAATCGTTGTAAAGACCGAATTGGTGCCCTCGGCTTGTTTCACTTGATATCCGGATCTTCGAATCTGGATATGACAATGCAACAGTGGTGAACCGAGAAGGCTTTTTGTGAGTTTTTGTAAGGGCCAGTAGTAAGATATGTGACTGATGGAGTGTTGGGGTTCGGATGTAGGGAGTATGATGAAAGTAGGTTAAAAGGAAACCAAGAGATTAGAATGGAGGTAAGTGCATTCACTAGCTCTTAATTAGGTTTCAGCAGCGTAACGCTCAAGGATGAGCTGTTATCAAAATGAGAGCCTAAGCTCTCTATTTATAAGAAAAGTTTAGGTCACAAATGACCTAGGGTTTCGATTAAACAACCTCCATAAATGAGCCCGAACCAGCTGAAAAATCACAAAAACCCGACCAAAAAATAAAGGATAGAACTGGATCCTAGGATACACGGCACCGGACTTAAACAATGTCATTTGGTCCTCTAACTTCTTCCGTGTTACACCAAGACTCTCAGCAAAACGCAGCGTTTTAGGTGAACTGGAACTCGTTGCGCGACATCGGATATAAACGACATCGTTTTGAGGAAGTACATTCCTTGTCTCGGTTGGATTATTTGGAGCAAAACGCAGCATTTTGGTGCTTCTCACCATGAAACGCGATGCCGGCCATATGACGTCTTTTTTATATCTTCTGGTCCGTGTCTAGGTTGGAAGTTGGTGGTGAAATGCGATGTTATAGCATTAAATCTCCTCCTACGCGTCGCTGGACATCCGTTAACTCTGGAGGTTTGACCGGAGCTTGACCGTTCGAAAGAAAAAGATTTTTGGACTGACCCAAGGAAAAAGACTATTTATTTGGTGCTAAAGGGTTTTTTGTGGTTTATTGGCTTCCGTCGCACCAATCAAATACTGCCGTGATCCAAATCCTTAAACTAGACTTGGGATTTCATCATCGGGCCGAAAAATAAATAAAAGAAAAGGGATGACACATTTTAGTTGTCTAGAGTTAGCCCTCACTTTGACCGAGTTTGAAAGATGAAGGGTCAAAGTAGACACTAAAGGGATACTTATCTATTTTTTGTGCGTTGTTTTGAAAAATTTGTGTAGTGTCCGGAATTGGTTGCTCGTCGAACCCGAACTCGAAGACAAGGCACTGGAGTTTATCGCAATGCATGCGTTATGAAGTCCGGTAAGAGAATCCTGAGCTTGGCATAATCGAGCCTAAAGTGTGGTGAACTTTTATGCTGAAACTTCGATCGTTCTTTGATATGAAGCTTAGCCTCGTAATCTGTTGTAATAACATGCTTGTTAGTTGATAATCATATTAACAAAAGTTCAGTATTTTACCTGAATAATTCAATAAATAATAGACTAAAAATGTGATCTCGCAAAAGCCGACGTGGTGGGTCTAAAAGCTCCACTTGCATGCACATGGTGCCAAGAATCCACTTGCCATGCCCGATGGGACTCCTCAAGCTGGGGCTGCAAAGCTGTCACCGATAGGACTCCACTAGGCCTAGTGGTCGTGCACCGGCCAGCCTTTGGTAGGCCTGGCCCGACATGCTGCTGCATTCCATCTTTAGTATCCTCTTACTTTTATTACTTATGTCTTGTGTGTTTGGCATGCCTTGGCAGAATTTGTGTATAAAAGGGGTGTAAGCATATTCATTTTACGCACTTCACTTACTCCTCTCTTAGTTGCTCTAACTTTGCTCTTGTTGTGCTCTTCGCTGTTTTCTTACTCTGCTCTTTGAGAAAACTAGTTGGTTTTCAAAACACAATTCTCTAAATATGTTTAGAAGGAAGGCTCATCCAACTGGAAGGACTAGGGCCGAGAAGTTTGTTCATGACAACTTCTTAGAGCGAGAGTATCGTCCCCATGATGAACGGAGCCCAAACAATCTCTTGGTGGAGGCCGAGAATCATGTCTTCACTTGCTATCTTTCCATCGGTAAGCTTGTTGGCTTAATCTTCCATCTTAACTCACTTAGAGTAGTACTTCTACTAAAAAAATCTCGTTGTATTTTCATCTTGCAGAAGGGTTCTATTCGGAGTAGTGGGGCTATCCCGAAGTTCATGGACATGTGTAGAGAAAGGAACTACCCCTTGGAGGACATCATGGATAATGTCGGGTTTTCTTCCCTTTTAACCGCTTTAAGCCATTTATGTGACAAAAAGAGCGTGATCTCATTAGAGCTATTAGTGAGCATTTTTGGTATAGAACTAACACCTTTCACCTTCCTTTCAGGGAGATGACCATTACTCCTTTTGATTTTGTCCTTTTAGAAACAAAAAAGTGTCATCCTTTTCTCTATTATTTATTTGTTGGCTCGATGGTCAAATCCCGAGTCCTGTTTGAGGATTTGGATCACGGACTCGGTTTGATTGGTGCCACGGAAGCCAGTAAGCCACAAAGAACCCCCAACACCACATAAATAGCCATTTTCCTTGGGTCGATCCAAAAATTCCCTTTTCTTTTAGATGATCCAAGACGGGCCAAGCCTCAAGAGATAATAGAAGTCCATTGTCGCGTACCGGGAATTCCAGGCTTAGAGCACTCGCATTTCACTTTAGTCCAACCAGACAAGGAGTTGAGAACCTCAAGACGATGTTAGACACTCGCATTTCATGATCACAAGCATTAAAGTGTCTATTTTGGCTCCAAGACAGTTCACTTGAGACTAGGAGCATGCATCCCGCACGAAAAATAAAACCCGCCAAAAATGGAAACTTACCAAAAATGAAAATCTCCCAAAAATGGTGACTTTCCATTTTCGAAAAGCCGCTATGGCTGGCGCCTACCACCCCAGAATTTTAAGTTGAATGCAACGTTTTGCCCCGGAGAAACCTTTGGAAGCATGCTAGGGCATGAAACCCTAAAAATCCCTTTGTGGCGGGTGCCGTAAACCAGGTCTTATCTCTTCTTTATCTCGATTCTATCTCGGTTCAATCTTTATAATATCCTACCCAGCTTCAGTACCCTATTATGGACGGCTGGTCGAGCATAAACCTAGGTCTTTCCTTCACCTAATATCTCCCTATAAATAGAGAGCCTTGGCTCTCATTTCAGCTCGGCTTCGTACCTTAGCATCACTGCTGTTGCATTCTACCTACAATGGTTCATCCCTTAATGTTACTCTGTCGAAATTCGCCTAAGAGCTACTGAAAACTCCATTCTATATTCCGATCTCTTGGTCTATTTTCGTCCTACTCTCATTCTATTCTGTAATCTCACCTTATCTAAACCCACAAACTCCATCATTCATTCACATACCTATTCATCTCTACAAAATACTTACAAAAAGCCCCTTAACTTCACCACCGTCGCATCAAGAGATCCGGATCCGCAGTGGAACAACCTAAGGACACAGATTAAATCTTCCACGATTTAATTTATTTATATGCTTTCTTTATTGCTTTCTGTATTGTGGACAAACGATGTATCACTTTTAATTCTTTCATGCCCGATGTAATCTTTTAGATTTCTCGCTTTCTATTCCTTTTTCACTTTTCTTTCGCTTTCGCTGTTTCCGCTTTTACCGCTTTCTTTATGGCTTTCTTTTACTATGTTTGGTTGCTTTAATTTCGCTTAGTATGTTGTTGCTTGCTTGCTTGTTTTGTACATTATTTTAATTCACTACTCAAACTAGTAACGGCTATCTTCGGACGGGCGGAACCGAAGGATTTATCCCAACGTTTCGTGCCCTCGCCTTGGAATCCGATTCTTGGTTCAAAGGCTGATGGAGTCATTTTTAGCCTATTTTAGTCTTAGTTTTCCCATACCAAGATTGGAAGAGCAAACTTTATTTTTATCGTTAAGTTATGAATAATATCCTAAGAATTCTAAAAATAATTACTAAAATAAACTAATTAATAAAATCGTCATTCAAACTTTGTCTTATACGGTTTAAATCAGATTTAATAAAATTCGTAATTCTTAAGAAGAGGTTCATCCCCACATTCAAATACCATCTTTGAAAACCCTAAAATCATTCTTTAAGCTTTCTAACACCTACGCCAAACATTCGTGGGGTAGTTTGATGCGATCCGCCGGCCGTGCTTCCTGCAATCGCAACTCCACTTGGGATAAATCATTTGTTCAGAGGGTGAAACTTGAAAATTTGAGTAGTGCATTTTTATGATGTGCTTGTATTAGAAATTTTGCAATTAGCAACCTTTGAACATAGTTTAAATACTATTTTGTACCCCTAAGAAAAGTTTATTATATTTCCTGTGTTAACCCTTTTGGAATGAGGCTCCCACTGGATCCTAAGCGGGCCAATTAGGCTTGATTTCCTAAGAAAACGGTACATGTTCCCTCGTAGCACACGCTCTTTGGTCAAACGTTTTGGTTCACCGAGAGGCACCGATGATTTTGGTTGATTTCTTACTCTACCTGACACGGAGGACCAAATTCTCGGACCGTGAGTCACCATGTATCCTTCTTTGTAAACCTCTTTTGACCATAAAACTTTTCGACTATTAGGTGGTCCACTTTGCCTTCATTTGCATGCTTGGATGACTGTGTTTGTTTTAATTTAATCTTCTACTTGTGAGTCTTCGGAAATAGGTGAGGAGTGTTGAATAATCCTTACATGGGTGCATAAAAAAATAAATAATAAAACTTTAAGTCGGTCCAATTTGTACAATTTAGCCAAAGAAAGTCCAAAACTACATTCCCCTTTTAAGTCGGTCCATTCATTCCATATTCGCATTGGATAAATCAAAAATCATCCCTCTTAAGGTTGGTCCATTCTTTCATAAATTCATCCCATTTAGGGTGAGTTCATTTCATTTTTGCATTAGCCAAAATAAATATCATCTCAAATAGGTAAGTCAAAATGTTGCATTTCATTTTTTACATTAACCAAAATAAATTTTATCTCAATTAAGGTGAGTCCTCGTTTTTTTTTTTTTTTTTGCATTAGCCAAAATAAATTTCATCCCAATTAAGGTAAGTCCATATTTCATTTTTGCATTAGCCTAAAATAAATTTCATCTCATATAGGTAAGTCAAAATTTTGCATTTCATTTTTGCATTAGCCAAAATAAATTTCATCTCAATTAAGGTGAGTGTGCATTTCATTTTAGCATTAGCCAAAATAAATTTCATATAACACCCCAAAATACACCTTAGGAGTATTACATTGCTAGAGTTCCTCAAAATAACTCCCAAGGCTCTTCCAGGTATCGGTTTGGCTTTCTAACTCCAACTTAAAGGTAATCGGGTTAATTTTTCCAAAAGAGTTTGGAGTTTTCTAAAAATTTCGGCAAAGTTCCGTTTGTAATATGGTTTATCCCGAAGGCTTAAAGCACTTAAACCCTTCATGAAAATCATAGTACAACTCAAAGAGCCACACGTTCGGAGTATAAAACTTAATGGCCACACGCCGGAGTCAAACCAATCATGCATTAAAACCGAAAACATTCGAAATGGTTCATGATACATCTTAAACAAACTATATGAACTTAATTACAAGCTATAACACTTTTTAGAACATATGGAATGCACGTCAGCAACTTGAATCATTCACCAATTGACAATTAGCAAACATCAATCAGGAAGAGTTCGGAATATGCTAAGTACGGATCACGGCTTCGAGAGTGTACCGCAACACTTGGAGGGGGAAAAAGGGGAAATTTGTGGGGGTGAGCAAACCACAAGCTCACTGAAAAGTCTTACACTCTTAAAATGGAAATTCATTACACATACTATTCATAATAATGAAATCGGTGAGAGTATAACAACGTAATACAAATGTAGATACTTTTTAATGAAATCTCCTGAAACCTCTTGCGACATAAAGATCATAACATTTTAATCATTCAAAAGCATGATTTGCAATCATTTTGGGAATTGAGTCACTTTAAACAAGGTGATGCAACCACCTACACTTTCATCCAAATGCTTTCAATCGAAACTGAATCCTTTCTACTAAATCACTTCTCATGAATCATTTTCAATGAATCTCTTTTAGTGAATCACTTCCTAGGTTGTGGACTCAAACTTGCACTTCGTAATTTGTCATAATTTCTTTTATTTGTCTAGGGCGTGTCCCAAAATAAATGCTCTAGGGACCAATCTAGGAAGATTCCGATCTAGCATCCTCGCTTCCCCATGACCCCGGCTAGGCACTCCTATCTAGAATCCTCCCTTGTGTTAAACGATTATGGCAAAGTCGATTCAAAACAATTTCTTTAACACATTCACTCATAAAGCTTTTAAACAGCCTTCTCAAATCAATTTCACATCTTAGAAAATATGGTTTCCCATTTGAAAAGCATATATCACGAAGATCGCATTCAAGTATCAATTTGCATAAAACAAATAACTTCTTTGAAAACTAACTTTTGAACAATATTTGGAATCGAGTTGCTTTACTAGCTAAGCATCTACATGGTAACATTCAACATCCAAAGCTAGCATATTTAATCAAGTATTCATGCATGTATCTAACATCTACTCATAGTCATCCATATTCTACTCAAGCAAGAATCTCTTACTCTTATATACGTAACTCTCGTCTCACCCTGTGTTCAAAGCCATATGAATCAATATAGATTCATAATCCCTTGATACTCTAAGTTCCCGCTCTTTTCCTATATTTAAACATTTGTTTTTCCTTGACTCAATTCATTTTCAAGCCTAACGAATTCAAGAATTAAACTTCTCCGAGCCGAATAACCACAAGTAGTCACCACTTAACGCAAAAATCCCAACTCCTCACAAATTGTTATCTTTACCTCAATTTCTCATATTACGTCTCCAGATTGCTAACCAACTCTTTCTCACCCGTACTCACCTATATAACGCTTAATTTCACGTTACCACTCAAGTTCCTCTAACTCCACTTATCTTTAAGTTTAATTCAATCTCGAAGACTTAGATATGTTTTAAACTCAATTTAACCTAACCATCGCCCGCTTACCACTTCTATGTCTCACTTGTGCATTACTCAGGATAAACTCACTTCCTCCGAATCATGGATTCCGGATATCCATAATTACCTTCCAACACACAAAATTCAAGAAGTCTCTAAAGCTCAATTAACTCATAATTTGCACAAAAATCATAACTTCTTCATCTCTAATTGCTAACTTAATTTCCATATTACTCCCTAGATCTAAGCAACCTAACTCCATGAAATTTACAGGTTCCTAATTCAACCTCAACAACATAATCAAATTCTCTCATATCCCAACTCAGTTCTAACTACTTCCTAAATTCATTCTATAGCATAAATATTCAAAATTCTTAACAAACATTCAAGATTCACAAAAAAATTCAATTGTGTTTTGTAATTACTATTAATTTAGAGTATAAGACTACCCACCTCGAATTCTAGAGTTTGGGAAATTAGTTTAATGGAGTCGGGTTGTTTCCCTACCTTCCCCTTCTATTCGTTCGCTTCTCGATCCGTGCTTTCACTGCTTCGTTCCTCTCGATCTCGGTCTCCCTTTTCCCGATTTCAGCCTCTCAAATTATCTCTATCGATCTCTCTCTTCCTCTATTTTGTTTCTCGTTCTAAGCCATTGGTCTCAACCTTGCTCTTTCGCTAACCCCAACCTCCTTGCTGTTCGCTTACCGATCGCCGCCCTCGCTGTTCAGGAGCACCTCCTCTTCTTTCTTTCTTCCTCTTACTCGTTCCCTCGGTCTCCCACGCTTTCCTCCATCTGCTCTGTTTTGAGTCCGATCTTCTCCCTCCATTTGCTCACCGGCCGCGGCGTTCTCGCCGCTCGGGGGCCATGGGTCACCGAGCCTCCTTGTTGGCTCTTGCGCTCTCTCCCTCTCCCTTTGTGCTCTGTTCAGTCCTCCATTTCCGCCTCCCCTCTCCCTATACTCCTCTTCTTCTCTTCTACTTGGGCTCCCCGAGCCCTCTTTCCTCTCTTTTCATTTAATTTTCTCTTTTCCTTTTTGCTGGCTTCATCGGGTAACACTAACACACCTCTTCTTTACACTAAATCCCGTTCCTACTTTCAACACCTAATTGCCCCTTCCCTTCTCTTTTATATATTTTTTTGGCTAGGATAATCTCAAGGTAAAGGTAGAAATAGCTAGCGTAACTTATCCCAGGTTGTACTTAGTCGGACCTGGTAGGGAGTCGGGAGGAAATAATATAATCCGCTAATTTAATTATAAAAGTGTATAAGACTAAGAACTCATAATAAACAAAATAATTTAGAATCATATCACTTAATTTAATTCAATCCTATAATCTACCTACTTAAAATCTCGGGTGTCACATTTCTTCCCCCTTAAAAGAATTTCATCCCCGAAATTCGCAACAAGCGATACCTAAGATACGTAAGGTATAAGCATATGTACATGAAGTACACTACTATACTTAACACGGATGAAAACTCAATTAGGCAGCCACAATTGCTGGAATTCCTAAGGGAGTCTATATAGGTTAATGAGTTCCAGCCTCCTCTCTACCATCATTTCCGTACATCAATGGGAAAATCGCACTGAAAAGGGCAAATAATTGTCTTAGAATGATTCAACGACTTGTTTTTAAATTGAATACTAATGTCTCCACCAAATATTTATGTATTCAACACATTAACTTAGCACACCTATAGTTCAAATATCTTACACCACCCTCTAGTTCCTTATCCTCCACAAACTATGCAGACTTTATGGCCAAGCTAGTTGGATGGGCTAGTCCAACAAATTATCTATGGTGCATCAATGGTAAAACTGTAAGAATGACACACATACTAGGCAAGTAAGATCACAAAAAGGCAGTAGACAAAGCTCGAAGGTATAATAAAAAGTTGGAATTGAAACCAAGTCAAAATTTAGAGGCAACTAAACTATATGTGATCATATCCAAGCACAATACGATCTTTAAGAAATTCATGGTAACTACAATAGGTAGTAGGAAGTCTCATGTTATTTTTTCACCTCTATGGGAATTAAGATTAAACCTATGATCCTTATGTAAAACTTAAAGTATCTCGCTCCCAAGTAACTTATAGTCACTCCAATGAGCACTAATAAACACAATGAACTCCAAAACGAAGTATGGGAGTGATAGAATAACTTCTAGAGTTCCTTTATAAACAAGGCACTCCACCTACAAGATCGTTATCAATGCCCAAGGTTTATAAAGAACCTAAGGAAACTATTTCCAAATGATTTCTGAAGTTTAGATTACTCAAAAGAATCACCATATATAAACTCAAAGTGGTGGAGGGCATAATTCCAACATTCATCAATCAACTCCACTTGGTGAGATAGTTAAGTCAAAGGAACTCACAATGGTGTAAAGCACAACCTTCAATGTGATTCACTGAGCTCCTTCTAGCCTCATACTCAACTTATTTTAGACCTTTCTCGTAAGTTTCTCAAATTGGAACTCATAGATGGATTTCTATAACCATTGCATCCTATGTTTGGTCGACCCGAAACTTTAGACGGAAGTAGAGAAAATCCCTCAATCAACTGTTTCTCCAAAATGGCTCCCAAATATACCCAAAGGTTACCTTTCAACACATCCGAACAAACATGCACTTGAAGTAAAATACCAAGTTTGACATTCTTGATTATGGACCCAAATATTATTATCAAGAAAAGCCAATTCCACCAATGATACAACGAACCTTTCACGTTGTATTTCCCATTTATTTTCCTCTCCATAGCCTCTAAGTCTCATTTATAATTTCCAAAAGTACGCACCTATGAGTATTTCCCTTAATATATGCAAGTATCTCTCCACACTCAGGGTGCTCAACCCTATCCTATTCAACAATGTGACATTTCAATTCATTCCTTAGTGACAACTCCCAAAAGGCGGTCTCTATACCTAAATCAACAAACGGGATTAGGAGTCTCCAATAAATGCTTTACTTATGCTAGTGTACTATATGTCGTTTCTTTTCCCATCTAAGATCAATTATGCATTCTCTAAACTCCTTAGAAATAAATATATAAGTAACCAATACATAATTTAATACTCGTATACTTCTTAGAGGTAGAATTCCTAAGTAACTAACAATTCAGAAGTCACACCAAGAAACCAATGAGTAATGGAACAAAAGTAAAAACTCAGCCACACTCAATCACATACTTACGACACATAAGTGACTTACATATCACCTTCACAAGCAATTTACAGGTGCAACTAATTCAACTAAGTTGAAGAGGTAAACGCTTACAAGTCAAAGGTTACACTTAATACCACATGTATATTTGTAACAAATAAAGTATATAATCACATAACAAAGATCCTATACGGCTATTTGCAATGCAAACTAAAGGTCACCAAAATCTATGTTACGATACAATATTTGTAACACCCCAAAATACACCCGAGGAGTATTACATTGCCAGTGTTCCTCAAAGGAACTCCCAAGCCACTTTTAGGTGTCGATTTGTGATGGAGACCTTCCTACTAACCAAGCTACTAAGGGTTAAGGCTTGCTAGCTAAAATACAAGGAGAGCTATATTTGAGTAGAGATCAACTTTGGGCTTCCAAATCGCCCATTCTGGTTTGAGTTGTGCAAGTTATCAATGGGTTAGGAGAGCCCTAAAACTCCCTTTGTGAAGACCATATTGATATTAATAAATGGTCCCTAGGAGTAGAACTAGAAATAATAATGGAAGAGGCTAGAAATGACAAAACAAGCAAAACGGCCAGTTTTGGAGTGTTTCTACGCGTCCGACTTTGAGGGTCAAAAAGTCTATGCTCGGAGGGTCACTTGAGAAGACTATCTGTATGTGTGCATAGCTGACTTGTGGAACATTCTAGAGAATCTAAAATCACTTGATTTAGCGGAGCGAATCAAAATCTATAGTCAATGAAAGTAAATCTTAGAGGAGAGGAAATCTAATACTTGGCCGAATTGCACCATGAATAGTGTCCGCATGTTCCTTCTTAGTGGAAGCATCTTTTGGGATTATTCTCTTTGATTAGTGTAATCCCATCCCTTGATCATGTAAGGCCTCTAATGGCCATTAGATTATGCCTTGCTTTCACTCTTTGTAAGCACTATAAATAGTGCTTGAACATTCGGTTGTAATGCATATTGATTGACTGAGAAAACCGAGTGAGCTTCCAAGTGGTGACCTTACAAGTCCTTGGAGCAAGCTGGTTGTGTTTCTTACCCAGCCCATACCTTGGTGCCTGAAGTAGTCAATGGTGGTGATTTTTATCCATTAAAGACTTGGTTTCTATCCCTTTGTGTTCTTCATTTTGGTGCTCGTTCTTGGTGCTAATTTTTCTTAACATTTCCACTCTCATTCTAGTGTTTTACTTGCTGGTTTTCTAAGCCACCGACAACCCTCTTTTCCCCCTCTTGTCCTTATTCCAAAACCACCTCTTATAGCTCATTTCTGGCCAGATTACTCTCCACCTAGAGAGATTTATCATATTTGGTATCGGAGCTGTTGGCTACCCTCCCGGCCAAGCTATCTTCATTCCTCAAACACAAACAGACTAGAAACCCACAAAAACCCGGTTACTAATGAGTGCTAGCATGACTTTGGAGGAGCGATTTGATATGCTCATGAAGGACATTAGTGAGCTAAGAGCTCAAAATGACTACCTACGGAAACAGCTTGGAATATCCATGAAGGACAGGCGTGATCGACTAAGGAGTACATCTCCTCACTCTCGGAGTACTCCTAGCTCCAATGAAGTTAGTGATGAGGATAATCCATTTTCTTCTTCGGATGGTCCTAGGAAGAGGAGATCAAGGAGAGGTTTCAAACGCTCTAAACACCATTCTAATGATTTCAAAGTGGAAATCCCCGAATTTGAAGGCCATCTAAATCTGGTTGAGTTCTTGGATTGGCTAAGAACCGTAGAGAGAATCTTTGATTACAAAGATGTACCCTAAGACAAGAAGGTTAAGCTTGTTGCTCTTAAGCTTAGGGGATTTGCTTCTACTTCGTGGGAAAACCTTGTGGATAATAGGAAACGAAAGAGGAAGCCCAAAATAAGAAGTTAGGAGAAAATGATGTCAAAACTCAAGGCTCGTTTCTTGCCTCCAACATACATTCAAGATAGCTATTCTCAGCACCACAACCTACACCAACGCAGCATGAGTGTAGAGGAGTATACTCGTGAATTTGAGAGGCTTTTGATCAAATGTGACATTCAAGAGAATGAGGATCAAACCATTGTGCGTTATCTTGGTGGCCTTGATTCGAAATATTCTCAAGTAGTAGAGTTGCAGCAATACTCAACTTTTGATGAAGTGTGTCATTTGGCTCATAAGGTTGAGCAACAAAAGAAGGCTCGCTTTGCCCGGAGAGAATCACCGAAAGGCATCTCGGAAAAGAACCCACCCTTTACAAGGGGAGCCCCAACCAACTCCACAAAAGAACCCAATCTCCACAAAACAGACCTACTCCCCAATTTGTCCCAAATGTTCCTAAAACCCACTCCAATTCTAATTGCACCGGAAGGTGCTACAAATGCCAAGGGTTAGGCCACATTGCTTCGGAGTGTCCATACGGAAGAGTAGTCACTTTGGTCGAGTACAAAAAGTTGTCAATGGAGGAAGAAGAATCTAAAAGGCTTTACCTTATGGAGGAAATGGAGGAAGTAGTGGAGGAAGCGGATGAAGGAGAGCTTCTAGTTTTGAGAAGGGCTTTGAGCGGTTTCAAAGACCCTAAAGAAGAGCAAAGAGAGAATATCTTCCACACTAGAGGCACAGTTCATGGCAAAGTATGTTCCATCATTGTGGATAGTGGGAGTTGCACCAACGTTGCTTGCCTCAAGCATGGTGGAAAAACTTGGACTCATCGCTCGGTTCATCCTCATCCATACAACATAAAATGGCTAAATCAAGGTAAAGGCCTCCAAGTCAATTCTAGATGTCTTATTTCATTTAGTATTGGTAAGAATTATCATGATGAGTTTTGGCGTGATATTATTCCAACGGATTGTTGTCATTTGTTGTTTGGGAGACCTTGGTTGTTTGATAGGAGAGTGATGCATGATGGGTTCTTGAACACTTACACTTTTACCAAGGATGGAAACCAAATCACCTTAGCCCCCTAACCGCAAGCTAACTCACAAAGACTAAGCCACAAAAAGCCCCAACCAAACCGACCTCCTTCTCACTTTAGGAGAGTCATTTCTTAAATCCAAACAACATGAGTTTAGGCCTATATAAGAGCTAATCCTACTAGCTCTGAGTGAGGCTGAAACTCCACCCCAATCCTACACCCCTAGCTAAAACCCTGTTATCCCGTTTTGCTCATGTATTCCCCAAAGAAATACCCCTCGACCTACCTCCACAAAGAACCATCTAGAAGGTACCTCTTGTTGTTTCAATTGGAAACTCAAATTCTTGGTTTTGGCATTTAAAGCCTTTATATGATGAAGATAAGGATTTGGGAAAAATGTAACAAGACTGCCAAAAACATCCCAAGGGAGAGTTTTGTAGTTTGAGATGGCTTTCTCTTCAAAGGCACTCGGTTGTGCATTCCCCATTGTGGTACAAGAGAGCTCTTGATCCGAGAGGTACATAGTGGAGCATTGGCTGGTCATTTCGGTGTTAACAAAACAGTATGCATGCTTAGAGAGCATTACTTTTGGCCCGAGCATAGAGAAGGATGTGCAAGATAACTTGAAGAGGTGTGCGGTGTGTCAAACAGACCAAGAGTCATTCTCTTCCTCAAGGGCTCGACACCGCTCTTCCTACACAAAACCAGCCATGGGAAGATGTGAGCCTAGACTTCATACTAGGCTTACCAAGGACTCAAAGGAACAAGGATTTAATTATGGTGGTAGTAGATCACTTTTCCAAGATGGCCCATTTCATTCTATGCAACAAAACGAATGATGCAACTCATGTCGCTGACTTGTACTTTAAGGAAATTGTTAGACTCCATGGCATTCCAAAATCAATGGTTATGGATAGAGATAGCAAATTCTTAAGCCATTTTTGGATTACTCTTTGGAAGAAATTGGGAACCAAGCTACAATTTACTACTACTTTTCATCCTCAAACGGATGGACAAACCAAGGTTACAAACCGAACGTTGGGCATACTTTTGAGGGCAATGATCAAGACCAACGTGAAATGTTAGGATCAAATACTTGCTCATGTTGAATTTGCATACAATGGTGCTCCAAGCAAGACCACGGGGCATGAGTCCTTTTAAGATATTCTATGCGGTTGAGCCACTTACTCCTCTAGACCGAACACCGAGAGACATGGATGGAAAGCCTAATATGGAGCCCAAAAGGTTGCAAGAAATCCAGAATATGCATGAGAAAGTAAGGGCCAAAATTGAGCAAACCAATCTTGCACATAAGCAACGAGTTTGCAAGGGAAGAAAGAAGAAGGTTTTTCAACCAGGAGATCTCGTTTAGGTGCACCTAAGGAAGGAACGTTTCCCTTCAAAAACAAAGAGCAAGTCTGTTGCCACGGGCTGAAGGTCCATTTGAGGTGCTTGAAAGGATAAATGACAATGCCTACAAAGTTGATCTACCCGATCATTATGGGATCTCGGCAAGCTTTGATGTGGCTGACCTCTCTCCTTACATTGAAGATGACACCTTAGAGAATCTGTTTCGGGATGAAGGTCCTTTTGAGGTGCTTGAAAGAATAAATGACAATGCCTACAAAGTTGATCTACTCGGTCATTATGGGATCTCGGCAAGCTTTGATGTGGCTGACCTCTCTCCTTACTTTGAAGATGACACCTTAGAGAATTTGAGGAAAAATTCTTCTCTACATGGGGAGGATAATGGAGACCTTCCTACTAACCAAGCTACTAAGGGTCAAGGCTTGTTAGTTAAAATACAAGGAGAGCTATCTTTGAGTAGAGATCAACTTTGGGCTTCTAAATCGCCCAATCTGGTTCGAGTTGTGCAAGTTGGCAATGGGTTAGGAGAGCCCTAAAACTCCCTTTATCAAGACCAGGTTGATACTAATAAATGGTCCCTAGGAGTAGACCCGAAATAACAATGGAAGAGGCTAGAAATAGAAAAATAAGCTAAATGGCCAGTTTTGGAGTGTTTCTACGTGTCGACTTTGAGGGTCAAAAAGTCTATGCTCGGAGGGTCAATTGAGAAGACTAGCTACACAGGTGCATAGCTGACTTGTGGAAAATTCTAGAGAATAAAAAATCACTTGATTTGGTGGGGGAATCAAAATCTAGATCCAATCAAAGTGAAACTTGGAGGAGAGGAAATCTAATACTTGACTAGAATTGCACCATGAATAGTGTCCACATGTTCCCTCTTAGTAGAAGCATCTTTTGGATTATTCTCTTTGATTAGTGTAATCCCATCCCTTGATTATGTAAGGCCTCTAATGGCCATTAGATTATGCTTTGGTTTTAATCTTTGTAGGCACTATAAATTGTGGTCCACATTCTGTTGCAATGCTCATTGATTGAATGAGAAAACCGAGTGAGCTATGCGCTCTTCACCCTTAAAATCCGTGATTGCTTATTTTAGTGTGACAAGCTAAGTGGTGACCTTTCAAGTCCTTGGAGCCACTACTAGAAGACAGCAGATTAGCGACGGAATGTTAGTTATTAGCGACGGAATTTCGCAATTAGTGACGGAATTAGCGACGGAACTATTCCGTCGCTGAAAAGCGAGTCGCTAAATATCAGCGACGGAAGTTTTCAAGTCTGTCGCCAATTAGCGAAGGATTAGCGACGGATTCTCGTTCAGTAGCCGATAGAAATCAGCGACGGAAATTTGGGAGTTCCGTTGCTGATTTTCGTCGCTAAATCGATGACGGAAAATACCCCACTTCCGTCGTTGATATCCGTCACAAATTAGCGATGGAATTTGGTGTAATTCCGTTGCTAATTTCCGTCGCTTCTTGAGTGCTGTTACGTCATCTGTTACGTCAAAAATTTTAAATATTATTAGCTAATTATTCGTTATCCTAGTACGGAACATTGTGAATGGATATACAAATCCACCATTCACATATGTGACACTTACATTTGGCATTTACATATGCCGGCCACAAATAATTCATCAAAGTTGGATATACAAATCCAACTTACATATTCAACATCATCAACAACCATAACATACTTAAAACAAATTCACAAGTTGAACACAACAAGTAAACAATAGCTCACAAAAAACCTAGAACACATTTAAATAGTTCGCAAAGTGGTGATCACCAATATATACAAAAGTTCACATTTGAATTCACTCATCCTCTTCCTCATCCTCTTCCTCTTCCTCTTCCTCTTCCTCTTCCTATTCCTCTTGTGGTTGTGGTGGTCGACGGTGAGATCCGGATGCTTGCTGAGACTGCAGAAATTCATTCATACGTGCTATTGGCTCAGTGAAGCTGTCGACTTGTGCCTTAAGATGCCGATTTTGTAACTCAAACATCCGGCAATGCTCAATCCATTGATGTACCTCAGAATTTAAATTATGCACTTGTTGCTCTCCATTCCGAGTCATCTGTAGTAGAAGGTTTCGGTGATTTGAAGGACATTATTGGTTTCAAGTTTCTAGCCTCGGATCCAAATCCATAAATGCGACCTTTCTTGTTCGCATTTGCTTTGACCCACAACTCTTGTTGTGAAGGGGTGGATACATGATCCTCGGAAGAGTTGGGGTCATCATCTGGAAGTTTGAGTGGGTTGAGTGTTTTGCAACTCTTCCCACTCTTTTGAAACTTCTCCTGAATATAATATAAATATTTGAGGCATGTAAATATCACAAGTTGTTAACGAAAACAATAGATAGAAAAATATGCGGAATTCATATATACGGTTACTCACGTAAATGGCCTTGGATTTTTGTCCACCCATTCGTCCTTTTTTGTTTTGTGCGTGCGTGAAAATAGTTGGGTCGGTAGAGGCTGAACTCCTTTAAGCTCCTTCATCTAAAATTGAAAACAAGTTAGTAGAGAATCAATTTACCAATATGAACATGTTAACGGTTGCATGCGTAATCAATAAGAAAGGGGTACGTACAAATCGCCGCTTATGCTCCGTCATAGGGATTGAGCCACACGTATGGAGTGATGAACCAAGTCCCCACGATCGGCATGACGGTTTTTCGAGCTTGCTCGCAGAACTTCTTGTACTCAGCGGTTTCCCAATATTCGAGCAACTCGTGCCGGTAGTTGTCACCCAACCATTTCGGCTTCTTCTTAGTTTTCCTCGCCTTGAGCATGAAGTCCTTCAAGCGATCACCGCCTTTCTTTTCAAAATTTCATTTGATTTGGACTTCATCGGTTGGAGACCAAGTGAAAAATTTGTATATAAATAAAAACGTGGTTTATATGTTATGAAATTAAAATATAATGTTCGAACATGCACAATAAGTGATTATGTTATCTGAACTTGAGAAAACTAATGATGTGTCATTACCTTAAACTCGGAAAACCATTGATCACGTTGTGATCGAGGGACTTTACCCCATGTAGGCCAAGCTCCATCGTACTTGCTTTGGAAGATGTGGGAAATCGTACCCATAACTTTGTCAATGGGGTAGAACCTAATCAATTAAACATATAAAATAGTTAGTTCAACTAATAACTAATGTGCTTATTTTATTTTATTATTTATTATCACACTCACCCTGCACCATCCGGCTCAATTCGGATTTTTCTCAGCTGCTAGCGCTACTTGATTGAAGACAAGGATCCTCATTCCCTGTATCAGTTGGTCCTTCATTTGTAGGCATTTGTGGTCAACATTTCTCATTCGCCGACCCTAGCCTCCTTGCTCGCGAGGCCACCACTCTTTCACTTGCCGCCCACTGCTTCTTCGCTCACCGGTCGTCACCCTCGTCGTTCAAGCGTGCCTCCTTTTCTTTCTTTCTTCCTCTCGCTCGGGCCCTCGGTCTCTCGCACTTTCCTCCTCTGCTCTATTTTGAGTCCGGTCTTCTACCCTTCATTGCTCACTGGCCGCGGTGTTCTCGCCATTCAAGCGGGCTACGGCCGGTCGACCTACCTCTTTGTTGGCTCTCGCGCTTTCTCCCTCTTCCCGTCCGCTCCGTTCGGTCCTCTATTTTCGCCTCCCCCTCTCCCTATGCTCCTCTTCTTCTTTTCTACTTAGGCCCCCTTGACCCCTCTTTCCTCTCTTTTCATTTAATTTCCTCTTTTCCTTTTTGCTAACTTCATTAGGTAACGCCAACACACTTCTCCTTTACACTAATCCCCTTCCGACTCTCAACACCTAATTGCCCCTTCCTTTCTCTTTTCTCTTTTTTTTTTTGGCTAGGATAATCTCAAGGTAAAGGTAGAAATAGCTAATGTAACTTATCCCGGGTTGTACTTACTCGGTCCGAGTTGGGAGTCGGGAGAATATAATATATCTCGCTTATTTAATTATAAAATCCCGTAAGACTAGGAACTCATACTAAACAAAATAATTTACAAATCCATCTCTTAATTTAATTCAATCCTATAATTGACTTACTTAAAATCTCGGGTCTCACATTTCATGTTAATTATGGTGAGTCTGCATCTTATTTTTGCATTAGCCATAATAAATTTCACCTCAATTAAGGTGAGTCTGGATTTCATTTTTGCATTAGCCAAAATAAATTTCATCTCAATTAAGGTGAGTCCGTATTTCTTTTTACATTAGTTAAAATAAATTTCATGTCAACTAAGATGAGTCGGAATCTCATTTTTGCACGATCAAAATAAATTTTATCTCAATTAAGGTAAGTCTGCATTTCATTTTTGCATTAGCCAAAATAAATTTCATCTCTGTGAAGATGAGTCCATTCATTTAGCCAAAAATAAAATTCATCTCAAAATAGGTGAGTCCGTTTTGCATTGTCATGTTTCATTCAGCCAAAACAAAAATTATTCTCAAATTAGGTGAGTCTGTTTTGCATTTTCATTTCTCATTTAGCTAAATATTCATCTTCCATTAGGAATAGTCGTCAATGCATCTTAGTTTTGCACTAGCCAAATCATAGAATCATCCCGGATTAAGTCATAAGCATCGTTGCATACATTCCATTTGTTTTGCATCCCTTCATGTGCATCCAAATAAAATAGCATATCATTTTTCTTTTATCCTAGGATCAATCTTCCTTTGGTCAAGCACTTAAGCCCCATCTCCCTAAAATTTTTCCATAAACCAATCTTAAGCGTACTCTTTTAGGATACGGGATAGGAAATCCTATGAAAGTCGGGAATCCTTGCACAAAGCATTTAGAAAGTAAGAAATCTAATTCAACACCGACATGGTCGGCACCAAGATGTCCCACACCAATACGTCCCAAATCTTTTCTTGTGACACTAGTGCACCGCCCAAGGCCTAATTCCAATCCTAATCTTGATACCAATTCCCATTTTCGGTTTCCGAAATCCAAAAGCCTCCCAGCCTTACTCATAGGAGAAAAAGTCAATCAAGAAGCATGCTAGTCTAATTCTAGCAATACATCACAATTCGAGCAACCTACCCTCTTTAGGCTTTACTTTGGGAAGTGGGGGCTAAAGTGCAATTTTCTCTTAGTCTTTTTAAACTTTTTGCATCATCTTAATAAAACAATGCATTTGTTTTTAGAATAGAGTCTTGCATTCATCTCCTTTACATGAGTCAAACTCCTAAAAACACAAAATTAAAAAACAAAGCACCCTACAAGGAATTTTTGAATCAAGCATCATCAAGCGTTAAGCAACATCAAGCATCAATCAACATCAAGAAGGTCACTAGCACCGCCACCTTTCAAGAATTTGACCAAAGATATCGAAGCTTACCAACTCTCTAACATACAAGAAGAGCTAAAGACAAGCACCCGGGAAGAGTGTGGGGGCTCAAGATAAAAAAGTGATACAACCACAACAACTCCAAGAATACTCAAGGGAAGACAGAAATCATCTATCTTACAAAGGAGTTATTATCACACAAACTAAAAGCTCAAATTTAGGATAAGGCACATCACCTCATGGCACCTCATGGCACATCATATTTTCAAGCAAGCGGACTTCAGGTCATCCAACGACCAAGTCTAGGCAAGAATTTCTACATAAAGATAAGCATCCGTCCCTATTCCAACGAAAGTGGGTAGAAGTCGAGCTTCGGGCCTAATAGCGGTCAAGGTGCGGACACCACTCGGTCGAGCTTCGAGCCTAGCAGCGATCAAGGTTCAAACACATTTCGGTCAAGCTTCGGGATCAACGGCGGTCAAGGTTCGGACATAACTTAGTCAAGCTTCACGCCAAACAATGTTCAAGATTCGGACACAACTCAATCAACCTTCGAGCCCAATAATGGTCAAGGTTCAAACACCACACCAAGACTTCGGGACAACTCCATGGCCAAGTTAAGGAACCACATTTCAAACATGATATGATTACAAATTATCTTCGAGTAACACTGGAAACCATTTCTATTTGATTAGTAGCTAACAAAATTGTTAGTGTAGAAAAAAATTTTCAGCCAAGCTTTAGACCAGGAAAGGTCAAGTTTAGGCACACCCAGTGGAACATCGGATCCAAGAAGCGGTCAAGTTCAAGCACCCCGACTAAACTTCGGACTTTACTACCCGAGTCAAGTTCAAGCCCCCTCGCCAAGCTGCAAACTAACTATATGTTCATGTTTAGGCACACAAATCCGAACTTTAGGTCACTAAGTAGCCAAGTTCAGGAATCAACAACCTGCAATTCGGACTCTAGTAGTCAAGTGTAGGACCCTCATAAGAATTCAAGACAAAAGATACCAAATTTCAACTGCATCAATACAATCGGATTATGAAGCAACATCGGTAGCAAGTAAGTATCAATTCAATCAAAGTGGGGGCTACCTGTAGACACCAAAAAAGTGTCATCCTTTTCTCTATTTTTTATTTGTTGTCCCGATGATGAAATCCCGAGTCCTGTTTGAGGATTTGGATCATATATTATGTTTAATCGGTGCGACGAAGCCGTAAGCCACAAATAACCCCCAACACCACACAAATAACCTTTTGCCTTTGGTTGATCAAAAATCCCCTTTTGCTTTCGGACGATCCAAGACCGGGCCAAGCCTCCATAGATAACGGAAGCCCAATGCTGCGTATTGGGCACTTATAGGCTTAGAGCGAGTGCGTTTCACTTCGATCCACCGGACAAGCGGATGAAGACCTCAAGACGACGTTAGACACTACATTTTATGATCACAACTATAAAAGTGTTGTGTTTTGGCTCTAAGACTGTCCACTCGAGACTAAGAGCACGCATCCTACACCAAAAATAAAACCTACCAAAAATAGAACCTACATAAAATGGAAACACGCCAAAAATGGAAACTTTCAATTTTCGAAAAGCTACTATGGCCGACACCTCCTACCCCATAATTTTAAGTGCAACGTAATGTTTTGCCCCGTAGACTCCTTTGGAAGCACGCTAGGGCATGAAACCCTAGAAATCCCATTGTGGCCGCCACCGTGAACCGGGTCATATCGCTTCTTTATCCCGGTTCTATCGGATTCAATCTTCACAATAACCGCCGAGTTTGTATCCTATTCTGGATGGTCGGTCGAATATAAACCTAGGTTTTTCCTTCACCTAACATCTCCCTATAAATAGAGAGCCTTGGCTCTCATTTATGCACGACTTACTACCTTAGCATCATGTTGCTGCATTCCACCTACAACGGCTCATCCCTTAATGTTACTCTGTTGAAATTCGCCTAAGAGCTACCGAAAACTCGATTATGTATTCCGATCTCTTGGTTCGTTTTCGTCCTACTCTCATTTAATTCTCCAGTCTCACCACATCTAAACCCACAAACTTAATCATTCATTCACATACCTACTCATCTCCACAAAATGCTTCCAAAAAGCCCCTTCAATTCACCACCATTGCATCAAGAGATCCGGATCCGCGAGTGGGACAACCGGCGGGCACAAATTCAATCTTCCATAGTTTAATTTATTTATATGCTTTCTTTATTACTTTCCGTATTGTGGACAAATGATGTATCACTTTTAATTCCCCTACCCCGATGTAATCTTTTAGATTTACGGCTTTATATTCCTTTTTCGCTTTTCTTTCGCTTTTGCTTTTCATTTCCGCTTTTACCACTTTCTTTATGACTTTCTATTACTATGTTTGGTTGCTTTAAACCTAGGTCTTTCCTTGACCTAACATCTCCCTATAAAATATAGAGCTTTGGCTCTCGCTTCGAGATGGCTTCTTGCCATATCATCAAGCTGCTTGCATTCCACCTACAATGGATTATCCCTTATTGTTATTCTGCTGAAATTTGCCTAAGAGCTACTAAATACTCCATTCTATATTCTGATCTCTTGGTCCCTTTTTAGCTTACTCTCATTCTATTCTCCAATCTCGCTATATCTAAACCCACAAACTCCATCATTCATTCACATATCTACTCATCTCCACAAAATACTTACAAAAAGCCCCTTCGATTCAGCACCGTTGCATCAAGAGATCCAGATTTGAGAATGAAATCAGCGAGTGGGACAACCTCGAGGACACAGATTCAATCTTCTATAGTTTATTTTATTTATATGCTTTCTTTATTGCCTTCCGTATTGTAGACAAACGATGGATCGCTTTTAATTCCTCCTCGCTTTGATATAATCTTTTAAATATCTTGCTTTCTTTTCCTTTTTGCTTTTCTTTCGCTTTTGCTTTACGTTTCGCTTTTACCGCTTTCTTTATTGCTTTCTTTTACTATGTTTGGTTCCTTTAATTTGGCTTAGCAAGTTGTTGCTTGCTTGCTTGTTTTGTATAGTATTTTAACTCACTACTCCAAATAATAACGACCGTCTTCGGACGAGTGGAACGGAACGGTTTACCCCTCTGTTTCGTACCCTCGGACCCGAATCTAATTCTCGGTTCAAAGACTAACGAGAATCAATTTTAGCCTCTTTTAGCCTTAGTTTTCCCATAATAAGATTGGAAAAGAAAACTTTATTTTTATTTTTGTTTGTTTTTCTTTGTTAAAACTTACTCGGCGACTCCCTTTTATTTATTTCTTCTAAATTTGTATCTCGGCTATTTTTTAAGCTGCAGGATAAGAAAACAGGATCTCGATCTGCAAAGCCAGGGCAGTGGCCGAGGCTAATCTCCTCAGCCCGTGGCCTCTAGCTAGTGCCGGCCACCACTCGGGTGCAAGTCTCCGCCTACACCGAGTGGTCGGTAGGTGGAGCTTCGGTCCAAATTGGTGTTTTCACACTAATCCGGCCCTGAAGCCTCATGGAAAATTCAAAACCCTAATTTTATTTATCGTTGGGTTACGAAATAATATCCTAGAAATTTGAAAATAATTATTAAAATAAAATAATTAATAACATCACCATTCAAACTTTACCTAATTCGGTATAAATCGGAATTAATAAAATTCAAAAATCTTAATAAAAGGTTCATCCCCACTTTTAAAAACAATCTTCAAAACCCTAATATCATTCTTCAAGCTTTCTAAAACCTACACGAAACATTCGTGGGGAAGCTGGGTGTGATCCGCCGGTTGTGGTTCCTGCAGCCATCTTGTTGGGCTTTGGCTTACGGAGGGAGCCTCTAGTTACAAAAAAGTGACTACCTACATCACCTCTTGGATCCCGTGGCTAGTGGGTGTCCTCGAGAGAATTTTTTAAATACACTCTTCTTTTTAGGCTTTTGAAAATGTTGAGTTTTGGGCTCAACACACACCTCAACAACAAGTCGTAGTCATGCTTGCTCTCTTGTTAAGTACATCCATTTTCTCCAACGAAGTTTCAAAGGTGCATGTTCACTATTTGGTGAACTTAGCGGACCTAGATAAGATTCAAGAGCTTAACCAGGGTGCACTCGCCTATACTTGTCTCATAAGGGGTTTATGCTCCGATTTGAGGCATACCAAGCCTGAGCGAGGATTTGACAAACTATCTTCCCTTGTGTAGCTTGTGGAAGATCATTGAGGTATACATTTCTTCTTTTATTGCTAAAATATTTTTATTTTTTATGGATAAAAGATCTTATTGTCTTCTAAAAATTGTAGTTGTGGTTGTATGAGTATTTTTCATGCCTTTCACCCCGTTGAAGGAATCACCCTTCATTCCCAGCCTTGGTATCATGAGCCAAAATCTATCTTTAACGACCCAAGGCTCATGATCTAGGCTTCTTGAGGTCCACTCTCAATGGCGTGGCTTCAGTATGTTACTTCCAAGCTTTAAATTTTGAGTCAAAATACACTCGAAAATTTTTCTTCCTCATAGCCGAGCTCGTTGCCCCAAGCCACGGCCTGTGGTGGGCCAGTGGCTATGCTCGTGGTGGTCGGTGCCTCCCATAGGCTAGGCGTTGGTGCCCAAATTTTGCCATTTTTTTGCTTGTCTCCTTATAGGTCATGTGTGTACAGGACAACTTCCATCCATGGGCCCACCTTCAACTCCCTCCAAGTGTAGGCATTGCACGGGAATTGAGCGAGAGAAGGATCTTGTTTGAAGGTCCTTTTGGGTTTTGTTGGTGGTACCTTGGCGAGAGAGTCACTCTTCAAATCTGCTGCAACACATGTCTTCTGTTCATTCCTTATGATATACTTAAGACCATGTTCTACTTTCGTTCCCTTTCTCAACCTAGCACAGATTATGATTCGATTGGTGAGCTTTCATCTTTTTCTCCTTTGTGTACTTGGATTTCTTGTATGGAAATTAACTTCATCTTTCTGTAGCTTCTCCTGAACAATATCCATATTCCGAGTCTTGATGTTGATGTCCCCTGACCTAGCGAATACCCACGTTACACAAGGATTCTAGAGATTGCCGAAGAGGAGTGTATAGGGCATCCTCTCCCTAAAAATTAGTAAGGGGTAAGAGTTTTGTGCTCTTTATTTTCGAGTTGCATGCTAAAAGTGTCTTGCTAATCACCACAAATCTTGCGATACGACCAAGAACAATCATGGACATTATGTATCGGTTTCCAAACTATGCTTAGAGGTATCCGGGATCTATTTACCGGAAAGACTTTCCAAACCTTTTGGGCGAGTATTTGTTAGTGTAAATGCTAACTTTATTGAGCTTTTAGTAAATGTGCTAATTGCTCCATTATTTTTTAGAGGTTCTGTTGAGTCCAAAATTGTGATTTTTATACCCTTTTATATCTTATTTTACTTGTAATAATTATTAAATTAGGATTTTTAATTTTAGTTATTTTATTATAGTAGGAAGTGTTAAAACATTTGAGAAATACTAAAAAGAGCAGAAAAGTGAAGAATTGAATCAAAGCATGGGAAGGCGAGCGAAATCGAGCCCAAGGCCCTTGTCCTCGCTCGTGCTATCCGAAGCCCATTCCTCATGCTTACACCGAAGCCCACGGAAGCCCTCTTATCCATCCTCGCTTCTCGGTCCTTTAAACCTCTAGAAAGCCTATCTCCCTCACGCCAAATACCCCTCAATTAGGGGTGTGCGGAAAAAGCTGAAGCCGAAAAACCGATCTAAAGAATTGGTTAACCGAATAAATTTTTAAAGAAAATCGATTCGGTTAACCGAACCGAATATTTTTTCGGTTTACGGATCGAAGCTTGAAAAATTCGGTTAACCGAATCGAATTTTTTTTAAAATCATAGGTATATAAGCCAAAAGTTGTTTTATGAGATTGAAAAAATTATGTTTTGCTAGCCAAAAACTTCTCTTTTGTTGTATTTTACTTTTGTTAGCCGGAAATTTATATTTTGTTGCATTTTACTTTCGTTGTATTTCATAAGTTATGTTTCAAATAACGGTTAACCGCTAAACCGAACTGAAAAATCGGTTAACCAAACCTTTCGGTTTGGTTATGGATCGACATTTTACCGATCCAGAAAATTCGATTAATTCCGATAGGTTACGGATCAGATTTTTAAATATCCGAAAGTTCGGTTAATCGAAAGTGCGGCTAACCGGTTTTGCACATCCTTACCCTCAACCTCTCTCTGCTTCCTCTTCACGCTGAAACCCTAGTAAGCTTCACACCCATCTCTTCCTTCCTGCTCCCTCACGACACAAGACCTGAATCCCTTTCCATCTCTTCTTCGATTTCCACCTACCCAAGGCCCCTGAAACCTAGTCCTTCTTCCTCACGCCTCGTACCCTCTCCTGCTGCTGCTTGAAGAAATCAAATCCATTTCCATCGATTCCTATTCGACACATTTAATCGAGTCCGCCTTGCTTGCTTCATCTCAAACTCTCCTACACCCTCTCTAACTCTCTCATCCTTCTTCTGCTGTGGAACCATCCACAACTAGGACTCATCCATCCACCCAAACCCTACCCCATCTTGAACTCTCTCAATAATCGAGGAAGTCGAGATCTCGACAAGATAAGAAGGCAAGGATTGGGAGTCTGTAAAAAGTGGAGCAGCGGAGCGAGAACAAACGAAGGCCGGAGGATGGGGCGAAAGTGTGAAAGACCGGAGCCCGTTAAGGTCCAAGTTTTCAAAATTATTTCTTTAATTTTTAGTTCTAGTTTGTCAAATTTTATTCTTAGTTTCTCAAATTTTAGTAGTTCGTTCTCGGATTTTAATTTTAGTTCTTAAATTTGAAATTTATGCGATTGATTTTCGAATTTGGAACTTCGCTGAATTTGTGGTTTGATTTTGGATTGTTGAGGAATCTGGGCATTCGATTGTTGAAGGCTAGACTGTGAATTTGCGGAATTGCATTGAAGAAATTCAATTGTGCTTGGTATAATTCCTAGCTTTTACACTTTCGATTTGTTAGTTTGATTTCGATTCGGTAGTTGTTTTTGTTTAGTGTTTTTCTTTCGTGAATCTGTTTTGTTAGTCCTAAGTTAGTAGTTGTAGCTTGTTGTTTGCTGCAATTTACTATTGTCGAAGTTAATGTTTTGGTTTCGTTTTTGGAATGTATAGTTAATTTCCGGTTAATTTGTTTGGAGTTAATATTAATTTAGGTTAGTTTTAGTTTCATATATTAAGTCTTTGAATCTTGCAATTTGAATTTAATTTGGTCCATCTCTGTGGTTTAAGAAATCCCCATACTTCCTAAAAACACTTCAACAAAATGGCGTCGTTGCTAGGGATAGCATTAATTGAAATTTATTTGCAAATCATGTTTGTGAATTTTTGTTTGAGTCTTAGTTTAAATTTGTGTTTATGTTTTAGATTAATATTTTTGTTCAATGCCTTAGTTATTTATTTATTTTTTATTCTTTTTTTTGTTTCGTTTGGTTAAATTAGTAAGTTAGAGAGTTTAGTTTTATTTGGAGTGTTTATATTATTTTTGATTTAGTTTTAGTGTTAGTTGTTTTATGTCTTAGTTTAAATTGTTTTAATTTTTGTTTTTGTTCTTGTTGTTTTATTTCTAAAAAATAGCAAAAAATAAAAAATTTGAAAAAAAGACCATAAAAAAGTAATTGTGGGGTTGTTTAGTGCATAAGCTATTGGGTTAGGGAATCTAAAAGATTTCATAGGATTGAACTTTCAAGTGAAATAGAACCCGAACCTAATTAAGAAAAAAATGACTGAATTTGAGCTATATGAGAAAACCTTGAGCGATCTCTTTTATCCTTCTAGGGATTTAACTCTTCTTGTTTTAACTTGCCTAAGTCGAGATTTCATGTCACTCTTTTGATTACACTAGACTATATTCGGATGCTCCCAAAATTCCGTGGTTACGAAGATACATATATATTTTTGATGAATTTGATGAAGTAATTTCTATGATGCATCTTCTTAATATCACTGATGATGAAATAAGAATGAGATTAATTCCTTTTGCTTTAAAAGATGCTGCTAAAAGATGGATGTATAACTTAACTGCGAACTCTATTTCTACCTAGGATGATTTTGTTAAAGTATTTCGAGAAAATATTTCGCGAATAGCAAAACTATAAAGCTAAGGAATAAAATCAACCAATTTATTCAATTGGATAAAGAACCATTTTGGAATTACTTTGAAAGATTTAAGAATTTACTGGCCTAATGTCCCTACTACGGTTTAGAACAATGGCGTCCTTGCCAAATTATTTATGAAGGACTTGACCAACATACTAGGACCATGCTAGAGTCCATGTGTCGGGTGGTTTTCTTTTGAAGAGTCCTAAAATTGCTTGGGAATTTGTAAAGGACTTAGCAAGAAAAAAAAACTATACAATGGGAAACCGCTAGAGGTAAGAGTCCGAGTGATAGGATTAATGGTGCAAAAGGGGGTATGCATGTTGTTTCTAATGTGAGTCACCTTGAGTCCAGAGTTGTTAAACTTGAAAACATTTTAAGGGGATAACTATTCAACCCCAATCATCCCATATTTCTTTGGTGTCATGTTCTTATTATCAAGACTTAGATCACCTTTTCTAATACTTGTCCTTAGTTGGCTATAAGCCAAGAACAAGCACAAGTGAATTGTGCATTTCAAAGATCTAAGTTTGATCTTTACTCTTCTACCTTTAATGAAGGGTTGAATCATCACCTTAATTGTTCTTGGAACAGTGGACCTAATGTTGTAGGTCACAGCACCCCTTAGTCTACTTCATTTCATTCTAACTCATACCAGAGACCGGTTTATCCAACCGTGCCCGGTGCATCTAGACCACTACCTTCCATTGCTCATACCCAACCTCCTCCCGGTTACATTAATGTTGATAAAAGTTATAATAATATGGAGAAAATGCTGAAGAACATGGCTAAGCAGTGAGCCAAACTTTTGACCTCGAAGAGCATTTCTTCTTTTAAGGAGCCATCTGTGAATGATAATGTGAGTAACCAAGGATTATATCCTTATATTTTGGTCCAAAATTCATCTCCCCACTATGCTCCTCGAGAAACTAGTTCATCTAGTATTTCTACGGACACTACTGATGGTGTTTTTCGGGGACTCTTTCCGAAATAGAGAAAACTAAGGAGAAAGATACTATTAACACGAGTAGAACATTTGTCTCGTATCAACTCTTCCTCTCCTACTTGTTAAACGGATTCATGAGCTTGAAATGCATGCTACTTGTGAGAATGAGCGTGATATACCTATTGAATCAAATATCTCATTAGAAAAGGATGTTTGTTTTGAGCACGTTGATCACGATAATTTTTTAGTTCAAATTGAGTCCTTTTCCGTTTACCCCATCATGACTAACCATCAATTTGAACTTTCCGAGTCCATGCTTTATGAGTATAAAAACCTATTGGTTCACAATTTGACAAGTTGAAATGGACTCTTAATGTTGTTGCACTAATATTATGGATATATTCTTTTTGGCACCAACACTCGAGTTTTTGTTACTGTATTTGGCTGAAAGCGCTTGTTGTGGATTTGATAAGTTGCTATGTGCTTTAATGAGATTTCAATTAAGATAGCAACTTGAGTTGATATGGAGTGGTTGATGCTCCATGAGTCTCTATTTGAACTAATTTCAATAGACTTTAGCTTAAGTGTACCCAACACCGAACTCGGTATAATCGTTCCTCCCTCTATTCTCCTTTTATTTTATTTTCTGCTGTACATTTTTTTTAAAAAAGGGTAAGTAAAACCATTAATAGGTAGCCCTTTTCTCAAGGGTTTTACCCAAGTTGTCCTCCATAAGAATGGAGAGGAGGGAGGGTGTGAGACCCCGAAATTTCAGGTGTTTGCTTACTAGTGAATTAAATTATTAAAAGTTAAGTGAAAATTCAAAATTATTAAATTAAGTTAATTAGAATTTTTCCGGGCCGGAATTAGAAACCCGAAAACCGAAACCGAGCATGGGCTAGCTTATTGGGCCTATTGAAATTGAAGTTGGGCCCAATTAGAATAAAAAGAAAAGGGAATGAGAATGGATGAATTGGCTGGCATTGAGAAGGACGGGTGGCAAGGAATTAAGCAAAGGAGTATGGGGTCCAATAAGAATTAGGCAACAAGCCCATTAGGTGTGATTAGGAGGAGAGGAGAGAGAGTGAGGCTGAGACTAAAGGAAAGAACGGGAGGAAGAGGAGCAGAGGAACGAAGAAGCGAAGCGAGGAAAGAAAGGGACGGGAGAGCAGAGGCAAGGGAAAGCAAGGGAAAGCAAATCGAGACCGAGAGGAAGAGGAAAGGGCACGAAAGAAGTAGAAGCAGAAGCAAGGAAAGAGAAGAAGAAGCAGAGCAGAAACGAAGCGAGGCAGAGCGAGAGAGGGAAGCGAGAGGAAGCGAACGGAGCGAGAGAGGGGAGAGCGAGAAGCCGGTGGCCGGTGGCCGGCTGAACGACGAAGGCGCCGCTGTCGGTGAACAAGGGAAGCGAGAGTCGAGGAGGCCGAGCAGAGCAAAGACAGAGGAGAGTAGAGAGACTGAGCGAGAGGGACGGAGAACCAGAAGCGAGAGATAGGCGAAGAGGAAGAAATCAAGAGATAGAAGAAGGGAAGGGAAGCTGGAAAGGGAGAAGAAGGAGGAGCAAAAACACCCAATTCGAAAACCTTCCAAAACTGAATTCTTTGAACCCCTAAGAATTTAAGGTGAGCAATCTGAATTCATCATCTAGAATAAAATGAACTAGGTGGATGAAATTTGGAATTGATTCATGAAATTGAAAACCCTAAGTTAATTGAAGAAGTTAGAGGCTTAAATTGAAGAAACTAGAAACTCATGAATTGAAAAGCATGTTGCGATTTATGCCTAGTTCTGAATTTGTAATGTTTAAGCATTATTGAGCATGATTATTGAGAATTGGATGAGAATAGCTTGAATAGGTTTAGTGAGAAAAATCAGAAAATTGAGTTCATGATTTAGTGTAGATTTTTCGGTGAATAAAGCCTCTGTATCGCATTATTGTGCTTGTCATGTGTAGCCCGAAAGCCCTGTAATTTTTACTGCAGCTTCCTGATAATTTATGAGAATTTCCTGTAAAATTTCGTATGCATTGGATGAGTAGATTGGGAGATATGCAATTTTATGAGAAAATGTCCTGTTTTGAGCAAATCGGAACTAAATGAGTAAGCTGAGTTAAGAACTGAGATATAAGAAGCTTCGTGGCTAGATTAAAAGATATATATCGATTAAAGAAAGTTATAGAACCATAAACTACTTATACGCGATATTACGCGAGCATGAAAACGATAAGTTCGTTGATTAGAAATCATAAGTGGTATGCTTATGTGATTGTGTGTTTATCTTGAATTACGTTGATTATGAATGGCATAAGCATGCGTATGTGAAATGAATGGATTGTGTTGGAATTGGAACTTGCTTATGTGAATTGCTTGTTTTGAAGAAGTTACCCATGAACGTGCTAAGCATGAATTATATGAATTAAGTATTTCTTATGTATAAGTAATAAAAAGATAAGAGCTCATAAAGAACTAAAGAAGGGAGAAAGGATTGTGTTATTGATCTAGGACCCCACGAATTAAAGAACCCTCTGAAGCTATGGCCATAGAAGTGTCTCGTCAACCCGAAGCCACGAATTGAATTGCTTCCACTAAAAATTGACGAGTATGCGTCCTTCGAGGATGGGAGGCTGCCTCGAGGCCAAGAATTGTTTTGCCTCGAGGCCACGAATTGTATGCCTCCGTGAGCCGAGCCCACGAATTGTTTTGGCTCCAAGAACTCGGGTCTTTAGAGCGGAACATAAATCTTCTTTCCTTTGGAAACTAAGAAGACTTAAAAGAATTATCATATGAAGAATCGAATGATCATGCATGATGAACAAGAAAGAACCAATGATTTATGAAGTGCATGATTGAACTCATGAAGAAGAATAAGAAGAAGATCGAATCCTGTTTTCGTAAGTAATGAATGCGATAAGAACTAAGATATGATGTACGTGGTGAATGATTTGCATGATGAATTATTATATGATTTACTTGCGTAGAAAGACAAATGATGCATGTTTAATTGCACTTATGAATAAGTGATGTCATTATGTCTCTCGACAAGTTGGTAAGTTTAGAATCTCGCATGTCTTAAGCTTATTTGAACCGAATCGCATGTTATGAATGAATTGTGAACTTACGTGTGTTTGTTAATGAATTAATGTGCAAAGTGAAACCCGGGGTTGGGTTTGGATTATTCACTGGGCTAGTGAGCTCATGACATCACCAACATTTCAGGTACGAAGTTAAGACTCCCGGAGTTGCTTTTGACTTTTAGAGGAAACGAACCATCGGATAGGATTTCTCCGGACTTATTTTGTACTTTATGTTTTTCATGCTTGTAAAGACTGTTGTATCTGAATTTAAGTTTGACCTTGAATGTAAAATCCCTATGTGAATACTCCGAGCGTGTGGCTCGTTGAGTTTAAGATTGTGTTTCGTGCGGGGTTAGGTCTTTAAGCCTATGGGTTTAGCCAGTTTATAGAGGAAACTCTGCCGAAATTTCCGGAAAAACCTTTGGAAACCTAGAATTATGCTTCCGCCAATCCAAGAAAGGATTATTAACCCCAAGTTGAGATCCTAAGCAGCCTTAGGGGTTCCTCTCGGGAACTCGGCATGTAATACTCCTAGGGTGGGTCTAGGGGTGTTACAAAAATGGTATCGAGCAAGAATCTTCCGACCTATAGATTTTCCTAGAATCGAGTCTAGGACTTGTGTGATTGCTTATGTGACTAATTGAAATATGAGTATGTGATTTGATTCATGAACCTATGTGCATTTATGTGATTGAGTGAATCTCATATGATTTGATTGCGAATACATGTGTATATGTGCGATTCTATGAATCTATGTATGGTGGTGTAGTGGAGAATTAACAATGATCCCCTAACTTACCTTTGTTAGATGGCTTGTGGGGAAGGAAGTAGTAGAACCGATGATCGGAGTAACGCAACCGATCCAATGATAGGCATTAACCTTCCGAATAAGTTTCGAAATTGCAACCTTCCAAGTTTAGGAGTACTGCTAACCCTAGTGAGTTAGATGAGTGGATGAGGGAGATCGATAAAATATTCAAGACCATGATGTGTCCTGAAAAGTATAAGGTTGGGTTAGCTACGCATCTTTTCGTTGGAGAAGCCGACCATTGGTGGGATTCGATTAAACCAAGCCCGAAGAGGAACGAGCAAAACCAATAACTTGGGAGGAACTAAAGGAAAAGATGAATGGTTAGTACTATCCTAGGGATGTGCAAAGAGCGAAGGAGTTGGAGTTTATCGACTTGAAACAAGGAAGGATGAGTGTTATGGAGTATGGTGCAAAGTTTACAAAACTTAGTCGATTTGGGAGGTATTAGGTGGATACGGAGCAAAGAAGGGTTGACCGGTTTGAGGATGGTCTAGCATTAGACATACGTGAAATAATAGCTGGCTAAACCATTACTACGTATCAAGATATGTATCGGAGAGCAATCCGCATAGAACGAGTTCCGCAGGAATGTAAGGCCGAGGAGGCTGCTAAAGTTAGGAGATCGGGCGAGTGTGAATATGAATTATGGGAACCAGAGAAACAACCAAAGGAGTGCGGGGCAAAGCTAAGATGGCTATAATGGTGGTGATATGGCCGGAAAGCCATGTGATTACTGTCACAAGGTTCACGGGGAAAGGAATGTTATGTTAAGACTGGAAGATGTTTCAAATGTGGGGAAAAGGGGCATATTGCTAGGCATTGTCCTCGGAGGAACAATGCGCAAGGCACCGAGGCGGTGGGTACCAAAAGGCCACACCAAGGTGAAGGAAGAAGCTCGCAACCGCAGCACCGGAGAACCGTATAAAACAAGAGCGGTGAAACCCCACGTGCCGGGGCGAGTTTTCAACATCATGGAGCCACAACCATGAGATCTCGGGTAATTTAAAGTTTCAAGTTTCGAGGACGAAACTTTTTGTAAGAAGGGGAGAAATGTGAGACCCCGAAATTTCAGGTGTTTACTTACTAGTGAATTAAATTATTAAAAGTTAAGTGAAAATTTAAAATTATTAAATTAAGTTAACTAGAATTTTTCCGAGTTGGAATTAGAAACCCGAGAACCGACACCGAGCATGGGCTAGCTTATTGGGCCTATTGAAATTGAAGTTGGGCCCAATTAGAATAAAAAGAAAAGGGAATGAGAATGGATGAATTGGCTGGCATTGAGAAGGATGGGTGGCAAGGAATTAAGCAAAGGAGTATGGGGTCCAATTAAAATTAGGCAACAAGCCCATTAGGTGTGATTAGGAGGAGAGGAGAGAGAGTGAGGCTGAGACTAAAGGAAAGAACGGGGAGGAAGAGGAGCGAGAGGAACGAAGAAGCGAAGTAGGGAAAGAAAGGGACGGGAGAGCGAGAGGCAAGGGAAAGCAAGGGAAAGCAAAGGCGGACCGAGAGGAAGAGGAAAGGGAACGAAAGAAGTAGAAGCGAAGCAAGGAAAGAGAAGGAGAAGCAGAGCGAAACGAAGCAGAGGTAGAGCGAGAGAGGAAGCAAGAGGAAGCAGAACGGACCGAGAGAGGGAGAGCGCGAGAAGCCGGTGGCGGTGGCCGCCTGAGCGACGAAGGCGCCGCTGTCGGTGGGCAAGGGAAAGCGAGAGTCCAGGAGGCCGAGCAGAGAGAACACAGAGGAGAGTAGAGAGACCGAGCGAGAGGGGTGGAGAACCAGAAGCGAGAGATAGGCGGAAGAGGAAGAAATCAAGAGATAGAAGAAGGGAAGGGAACCCGAAAGGGAGAAGAAGGAGGAGCAAAAACACCCAATTCGAAAACCTTCCAAAACTGAATTCTTTGAACCCCTAAGAATTTAAGGTGAGTAATCTGAATTCATCCTCTAGAATAAAATGAACTAGGTGGATGAAATTTGGAATTGATTCATGAAATTGGAAACCCTAAGTTAATTGAAGAAGTTAGAGGCTTAAATTGAAGAAACTAGAAACTCATGAATTGAAAAGCATGTTGCGATTTATGCCTAGTTCTGAATTTGTGATGATTAAGCATTATTGAGCATGATTATTGAGAATTGGATGAGAATAGCTTGAATAGGTTTAGTGAGAAAAATCAGAAAATTGAATTCATGATTTAGTGTAGATTTTTCGGTGAATAAAGCCTGCTGTCTCGCATTATTGTGCTATCATGTGTAGCCCGAAAGTCCTGTAATTTTTACTGCAGCTTCCTGATAATTTATGAGAATTTCCTGTAAAATTTCGTATGCATTCGATGAGTAGATTGGGAGATATGCAATTTTATGTGAAAATGTCCTATTTTGAGCAAAATCGGAACTAAATGAGTAAGCGAGTTAAGAATTGTGATTTAATAAGCTACGTGGCTAGATTAAAAGATATATATCGATTAAGGAAAGTTATAGAACCATAAACTACTTATACGCGATATTACGCGAGCATGAAAATGATAAGTTCGTCGATTAGAAATCATAAGTGGTATGCTTATGTGATTGTGTGTTTATCTTGAATTACGTTGATTATGAATGGCATAAGCATGCGTATGTGAAATGAATGGATTGTGTTGGAATTGGAACTTGCTTATGTGAATTGCTTGTTTTGAAGAAGTTACCCATGAACGTGCTAAGCATGAATTATATGAATTAAGTATTTCTTATGTATAAGTAATAAAAAGATAAGAGCTCAAAAAGAACTAAAGAAGGGAGAAAGGATTGTGTTATTGATCTAGGACCCCACGAATTAAAGAACCCTCTGAAGCTATGGCCATAGAAGTGTCTCGTCAACCCGAAGCCACGAATTGAATTGCTTCCACTAAAAATTGACGGTATGCGTCCTTCGGGGATGGGAGGCTACCTCGAGGCCACGAATTGTTTTGCCTCGAGGCCACGAATTGTATGCCTCCGTGAGCCGAGCCCACGAATTGTTTTGGCTCCAAGAAATGGGTCTTTAGAGTAGAACATAAATCTTCTTTCCTTTGGAAACTAAGAAGACTTAAAAGAATTATGATATGAAGAATCGAATGATCATGCATGATGAACATGAAAGAACCAATGATTTATGAAGTGCATGATTGAACTCAAGAAGAAGAATAAGAAGAAGATCGAATCCTGTTTTCGTAAGTAATCAATGCGATAAGAACTAAGATATGATGTACGTGGTGAATGATTTGCATGATGAATGATTATATGATTTACTTGCGTAGAAAGACAAATGATGCATGTTTAATTGAACTCATGAATAAGTGATGTCATTATGTCTCTCGGCAAGTTGGTAACTTTAGAATCTTGCATGTCTTAAGCTTATTTGAATTGAATCGCATGTTATGAATGAATTGTGAACTTACGTGTGTTTGTTAATGAATTAATGTGCAAAGTGAAACCCGGGGTTGGGTTTGGATTATTCACTGGGCTAGTGAGCTCATGACATCACCAACATTTCAGGTACGAAGTTAAGACTCCCTGGAGTTGCTTTTGACTTTTAGAGGAAGCGAACCATCGGATAGGATTTCTCCGCACTTATTTTGTACTTTATGTTTTTCATGCTTGTAAAGACTGTTGTATCTGAATTTAAGTTTGACCTTGAATGTAAAATCCCTATGTGAATACTCCGAGCGTGTGGCTCGTTGAGTTTAAGATTATGTTTCGTGCGGGGTTAGGGCTTTAAGCCTATGGGTTTAGCCAGTTCACGAGAGGAAACTCTGCCGAAATTTCCGGAAAAACCTTTGGAAACCTAGAATTATGCTTCCGCCAATCCAAGAAAGGGTTATTAACCCCAAGTTGAGATCCTAAGCAGCCTTAGGGGTTCCTCTCGGGAATCCTGGCATGTAATACTCCTAGGGTGGGTCTAGGGGTGTTACGAGAGGGAGAGCAAGGAAGACAATCCGAATACAAGGAATGAGTAATAGAAAGATCTAATCTCACAAACCAATCTGCAGCCTTATTTCCCTCCCGATATTGATGTCCGATAAGCACATTACAACAATTCCTAATATACTTGCTGAGTGTCCTGTATGAGAGTCCGAATTTCCCATGGTGGCTGGCATTCCCCACGCAAGACCTTAATAACTACTTGGTTATCTCCCTCGATCACAATGTAACGAAATCCTTCTTGGATGGCTGGCCGTTCTCCATTCCGTATTGCGGTGGCTTCAGCAACCGGGATCGAGGATGACCCCGGGTTTGTGACTCCTGCTTGAATGAATCTTCTGTCCCAACTTCGGATGACAAACCCTCCAGCTGCAACGTAGAAGGTTTTGATCCATCGAACTTAATTTTGATGAACCTCCCTAATGGTTTCGTCCATCCTATATGTTGAATTGAGGTGGTAGAAACGGTAGATGAATGAGGTGAACGAGAAGTAGAATAAACTCCATTAAATTTACCTCTTGCCCTCCATTACGCCCAAGTTTTTTTAGCTTTTATTATTGTTTGAACTGTGTTGTACAATCCGTTATTAAAGACAACATCATTCTTACTTTTCAAAATGCTCCAAATTAAATAAACCATTCCGACAAATAGTGGAATTACCTGACGTTAATATCAAGCCACTTTTGGAGAGAAGCTTTCTCCCAAGTGTCCTTAACAAGTGGGCATCTAGCAAAGAGATGGTCGATTGATTCCTCACTTTGTTTCCATATAGGACAGTGACTATGAAAGTTAGCTCTTGGAGAGACTAAGTCACCCTAGAGGGGGTGAATAGGGTGACGATGAAATTTGCTTCGATTAAAGAATAAATTCGATCCGAGTAGAGTTGGAGTCACGGATTAACTCGGAAAAGACCGACTCGAAATCGGTAAAGAATATAGAATCGAGTTGACTGAACAAGTAAACAATCTGAGTCTAAAATGTACTCAGAAAACTAGTAACACGGAAAGTACGTGGAAATCCTCCCGGGCCGAGAAAACCACGAACCGTGCTAATCCAAGCACGAAGTCAAATCCACTATTTTGAATCCACAAAATAAAGTAGATTGACTCAACCCGAGTTGCTCCCTTAGACAACTCCTTATAAGCTTTTCCTAGACTTAGAAATTCCCTTATCTCATCTAGTACTTCCTAGCTGAGATAATCGTTATAGGTAGGGACAAGCGAGCTGAGTTAACCTTTACGGCTCGGTCAAGGGACCTTACTTAGAGAGTGAGAAGAGAGTTTGTAGCGAGTACAAGACCTTACAACTCAGAATATAATGAATTACAGAATTGGAGTTATAAGTAGAAGATTGAGAATGAGTACAATGACTTTTGATCAAGTATGTATTTTACAATTGGTTTAGCAATCTCTAAGTCTTGAGAGTTGGCTTCTATTTATAGATGACCAAGCAGCTTAGTCGTTGTGTGCATCCTCCGACTGGAAGTTCCTTTATGATCGTTGTGAAGGATTTTCCGAGTCACTCGGAAAATATCCGTTGAAATATAAATGTTAGACAACGGCTCTTGACTCCCTTGGAAGAGCCTAAAACCACTGGCGGTGTCTTGAAAAATAAGGTGGAAACCACCGTTGAGCTTGGTGTTGCGGATTTCCGGTTTTGGAAACGGACAACCACGACAAAGTGTCCGGGGCTAGGTCGGAAGTGGAAAAAGCCTTGTCTGCTTGGTGATTTGACGTTTTGAAGCCGGTTACTTTTGTAATTCAAAATTAAGATAGCCTCGTTTGAATCACCTACAAAATTAAATCAATTTGGTTCTCAAAGTATAAAATACTTTGGTCCAAGATTAGACACGGATAATAATATAATTAAGATAATTAAGTGACTAATTATCTTGGTCGGAAAAGGAATGGAATTTTCTTAGTCTAATATTCATAATACTCAAAATTCCATCCGAGTCGGTCTAAAAGAGAATCAAGTTAAATAAATAATATCGGAGGGAATAAACTTGATCTAGGCTGAGCATGATTCAAACTAGAAGCGCCGACTTTTGCGGAATAAGACCTGTAATATGAAGTGAGTCCCGAGTTTGGTTATACGAATACCGGCGTTTGAATATGCGATAATTCTAAGTGATGAGTGACTCATAACTGATTGTAACAAAGTGATTGCGGATATGCTTTACGAATCACACGGAGTCATGCATAAATACATGAAATAATTTCTATAACACTTAGAGAAAATACTATATTACTCGAAATGTTTCTAAGACATAGGGAATGACTTGGAATCAAAACTTTATGAGTAAGAAAAACTTATACCTGATTCCCTTGATAGAACTCGGATAAGTGAGGTGTAAAGTCTTAGTCTTCAATCTCCCTTTTTTATGAAAGGTATTCCATACTTAGATAGAAACTTTGTTAGTGATATAAGTTTGATTTTGTAAACTTGCTCGGAAAAGAGACTTGATATTTCATAGATCACAGAGCAAGAGAAGACATGAGTCCGAGATACACGAAGTTATTAATGAAATGCAATAATTTAAATGACAATGCTGAGCATGAAATCATATTGGATGGGAACTCGAAATATATTGGATGTTAACTAAAAAATACTTGCATTTAAGCAACGAACTCATAAACATTGGAACGAAATGCACTTTCATTGCCTTCACAAAAATATTTACACAGGGTGAGAGAGACTCCCCTAACCGCAGTTTTTGGTTTATGGTCATAGAGCGAAAGACAGTCTTGAATGACCGGAGCATGTCCTTGAATTCCATGGACACAGAGCTGATTTTGTCCATGAAGGTAGAGGACAAAATGGAAGAGAGAGACTTAGAAGCACCTGAGGTGGAAGCACCACCAGGTGGGGCGGGAAGAAAAAGGGGGCATCTTTCTAAGTCCGAGGCGAAGAAGATGGCCTCGGCTCGAGCTGTGTACCCGGATACCAGGTTGGGTCTCCTAGTATCCATACCCCGAAATTCATTTTTGCCAACAACAACGGCAGCCTCGAAACAGCATTTGGGTCCGAGGGAAGAGGAACTTTGAATTGTTTGAAAACAAGGGTGAGAAGAGCACCGAAGGGAAGAGGGGTGTTCTTCTTGTTTTGGAGTTGAGCTGGCACAGCTGCCATTTGCTCAATTATGGAGGGAAAGAGGTCCACTTCGTAGCCATCGAGAATGTCAAAAGAGCTTTGAGGTGCTTAGAGTTGGGGTTCTCCTTGCTAGAGTGCTTGAGAGAGGAAGGTTCTCATCAGCAAGAAAAACAGAAGACGTGCTTCGACCGTAGGCTGAGTCACGAAAAAGTTTTGCGTGACCCGGGGAACTCTTTGGCATACTTTTCAAAGAAGTCGTCGACGACCTCGGTGAAAGGAATTGGATTGCTGTTCAAGAAGACAGAAGAGACCTTGAACAGGACGATGGAGAAGGGAAGTGTTAATGTGAACTATTATGTTACGAACCCTGGAGGTTAGAACACCTTCGGAGCTGGTGAGATGAGTGCAAAACTCATATACGAGTTCGGGGTATATGAACTCGCTAAAACAAAGAAAATTATAAACCCCTGTGGATTGGATGTGAGGCAACCACGAAAATTTGGTGGTTGGGAAGAACTTATCATCCAGCGCAAGATCTTTGGGTGACAATAGGTTTAGAATTTGAGGGGCCTTCTTGGCTTTTGGTTCGGGGTTTCTTTGTGGTAGAGCCAAGAAAGTCGGGATGAAAGCCTCTTTTTGTCATTTTTGAAGAAAAGAGAGTAGGAAGGCTTGAGAAGGATGAGGAAAGAAGAACTCGAAGAGAGTGAGAGAAAAGAAAATAAAGTAGTAGAAGAAATAGTTGAGAGCAACTGAGCTTACTTGAGATGATCTTCACGAAGCTTGAAAATACCGGAAGTTGTCTGTAGACGTAGAGAGCTTGTACGCAAAGTTTTGATTTCGAGTGAGAGAGTAAGTGAAAAGTAAAGTAACGAAATGAAGGAGAATAGTCGCTATTTATAGGAAAATAATCGTCCTTCGATATCCGTTCGACTCAGCTCTTTCAGCGAGTCACTTCGACCAGGTGTGCCGGTTCTCTCCTCAACGGTTAGAATTCCAGCGGTTTGTCTCCCAACGGCTAGTTGTCCGATCACAGCGTGCGAGAGAAAAAAGAAAGATTTTGAAAAAAATTATGAAATTCTACACTTATCTAGAGATGATTTAAGAAGATTGATGTCCATTTTTCTCAAAATCCGAGTCCGACACCGCTCGGTTTCGAGTGACTCATAAGCTGGAAGCAAATAATAACTATTGGCTCGAGTATCACTAAGTCAACTGAAATGATGGTTACTAATGAATTGTAAACACATAACACAAAATCATGCAAATAAGTTTTCACATAGAAAGCACATAATTATGCATTTAACATACCAAGCTCATTCCTAATAAAACAAAATTGATCCTCACCAAGAGGCTTAGTAAAGATATCAGCTAATTGAAGATTGGTAGGAATGAAATTTAGTTCAATATCACCTTTCTCCGAATGGTCTCTTAAGAAATTATACCGACCTCAATATGCTTTGTCTTTGAGTGCTTGAACTGGATTTTGGTGATGCTAATTGCACTCGATTGTCACACTTGATTGGAACTTATTTGAAAGAAAGTCCAAGATCTCTCAAGTGTTGCTTTATCCATAAGATCCGAGTGTATAGCATGCTCCAGCTCCAATATACTCAGCCTCGGCAGATTGATAGAGCTACTGAGTTTTGCTTCTTTGAGTGCCAAGATATTAAGGATTGACCCCAAAATTGGTAAGCTCCTGAGTATTCTTTCTGTCAACTTTGTATCCAGCATAATTAGCATCCGAATATCCAGGTGAGAGTCGGTTCGAGTCTCTTGAGTACCACAGACCTAAATTCTTAGCCCTTGCAAGATATCTAAATATTCTCTTCACCGCAGTGAGATGTGATTCTTTTGGATTAGCTTGAAATCTTGCACATAGACAGACACTAAACATTATGTCCGGTCTACTCAAAGTAAGATATAGCAAAGATCCAATCATACCTCGATAGAGTTTCGATCTATTGCTTTACCTTTCTCGTCTGAGTCAAGTTTTATCTTCGCTGCTCATAGGTGTAGCTGCGTGCTTTGCATCTTGGAGTTTATATTTTTCAGCAGCTCCTTGCTGTACTTTGATTGATGGACACAGATTCCATCTTTGTGTTGCTTGATTTGTAGACCAAGGAAGAAATTCAGTTCTCCCATCATACTTATTTGAAATTCCTGTCTTATTAACTCGGAAAAGTCTCGACACGGAATTTCATTAGTAGCTCCAAAAATTATATCATCAACATATATCCGAGCGATAAGGAAATCTTTCCCTTTGGTTTTTATAAAGAGAGTCTTGTCGATCTAACCTCTTTTAAAATCATTTTGAATCAAGAAATTGCTATGTCTTTCGTACCAAGCTCTTGGAGCTTGCTTAAGACCATAAAGAGCTTTTGAAGTTTGAAAACATGATTTGAAAATTCTGAGTTTTCAAATCCAGGGGCTGCTCGACATAGACTTCCTCTTCGATAAAACCATTGAGAAAAGCACACTTGACATCCATTTGATATAACCCGATATTCATGCTAGATGCAAATGCCAATAGGATTCTAATGGCTTCAATGCTCGCAACAGGTGCAAAGGTTTCCTCACAATCAATCCCTTCTTCCCGATTGTAACCTTAAGGCACAAGTCTAGCCTTGTTTCGACTACCAACCCACCTTTGTACTCCTCTAACTCGAGAAAATAGTCCCGAGTCTCCCGACATATGGCGCGAGCATCCACTATCAAGGTACCAATGTCCTTTTGATCTTTTCGAGTGACCCGCAAAACACGGACAAGCTAACCCTTCTCACATCCTCTAACGAACCCAGTAACACTCTTTACTGTGGTCCTTTTATGAGGAAGAAGGTTTTTCGGAACCCAGATTTTAATGACTTTGGGCTTAGTATGATTTTGAGTCTTTCTCATGAATGGCATCGTACTCGGCTTTCCTGAACTTTACGGTTCGGAATCTTTCTTGAAAAGTTCCGAGTAGGAATTGGATTCCTCCTCTTTGTTAAAACCAAGACCTTCTTTTACGAAGGAGACACATTGAGATCCCAAGAGCATATTAAGGTTTTTCTGACCTTGAGTAAACTTTAAAACAAGATCTTGAGACTCGTTGAGCTTTTGCTTTAGCTGCTCGTTTTCTCTTCCGAGTGACTCAAACTCGGTCTCATTGATTTAAGCACTAGTCTTGAGTTCTCTCGAGTGTGAGTCTCGGCTTTTCCAACTCGGCTTTTAAAGAAATGCTCTCGAGAGGAAATTGACTCAAGTTGTTCTTTAAAGTAAGAAGAATCGAATTGGACTTTTCTTCCAAAGTGAAAATATACTTGGCCAAATCAACTTTGGAGAATTTGAGAAAGGACTCAATTACCTCTTGAGGATTAGCTTCCTCATTGTCCGATTGATCCGAGTCCGACTCTGTTTCCGCTTCGAGTCGAAAGTGCCATCGGACCTTTGAGTCATCCGAGTACTCGTCATCTTCGATGAGTCCTCGTCACTCCATGTGGCCATCATAGCCTTTTTACTCCTTCTGTCCCTTTTTCTCTTGGGACGAGTCCTTGACTATGTGTTCCTTGCTGCCACATTCAAAACACCCGAGTTCTTAGTCAAAGATAACTTTGAAGGGGAAGAGTATTTACCTTTTCTATGCTTCTTATCTTTCTTGTAGAACTCTTCTTTTGGCTTCTTATCTCATTTCTTGTGCTTCATCATTCTCTTGAAGCCTCTAGCAATAAGTGCCATGGGATCTTCTTCGAGTCGGAAGAACTCAAATCTGCTTCTCGATTTACGAGGCTTTCAACGCAATGTTCTTTTTGGTGCTGACCTCTGCATCCTCCTCATCGAGGTAGATCTAATGGGTGAGAGGCTTTCCAATGAGTTCGTCCGGCTTCAGTAGAGATAGTTTCGAGCCTCTTCAATAGCTTGTCACCTTGGGACCCCATCTTTTCTTGGGTAGGCTTCGAGTATCTTTACGCACATTTCCTCGTGGGAGATCTTTTTACCCAAAGATTTGAGATTATTGGTAATCTCTGTAAATCGAATAAACATCTTAGTGATGTTTTCTTCGGCTCTATCTTGAATAGCTCATATTTGTGAAGATATTGGCTTATCTTCGCTTGTCTCACCTGGCTTGTACCTTCATAAGTGTTGACCAGGGTGTCCCACATTTCTTTAGCTGCATCACAGCCAGACACTCGGTTGTATTCTTCCGAGCGGATGGCGCACATGAGAATGTTCATAGCCTTGAAGTTCTTTCGAACTTTTCAGCTTCATCATCTGTGAACTCAGCCTTTATTTTGGGTACAGTTCTTGTTTCTTCTGTCTTCATGGGGAGGTAGTTTCCTTCTTATATGATGTTTCGGACATCTTCATCATGATCTAGGAGGAAACATTCCATGAGTTTCTTCCTGTGCACAAAGTTGGATCCTTTGAACTTAGGTGGCTCTGTTGGAAGATCTTCCTTTATCAAACTCTCCATTGTTACGAGCCATTTGGTCATTAAACCTTTGGATGGTTAGATCCTTTTTGAAAGGCTAGGCTCGATACCAATTGAAAGTTAGCTCTTGGAGAGACTAAGTCAACCTACGGGGGTGAATAGGGTGATGATGAAATTTGCTTCGATTAAAGAATAAATTCGTCCGAGTAGAGTTGGAGTCACGGATTAACTCGAAAAGACTTGACTCGAAATCGATAAAGAATATAGAATCGAGTTGATCGAACAAGTAAACAATCCGAGTCTAAAATGTACTCGAAAGCTGGTAACACATAAAGTACGTGGAAACACTCCTGGGGCAGAAAACCACGAACCGTGCTAATCCAAGCACGAAGTCAAATCCACTATTTTGAATCCACAAAATACGAGTACACCGACTCAACCCGAGTTGCTCCCTTAGACAACTCCTTACAAGTTTTTCCTAGACTCGAAATTCCCTTATCCGATCTAGTACTTCCTAGCTGAGATAACCCTTATAGCTAGGGACAAGCGAGCTGAGTTAACCTTTACAGCTCAACCAAGGGACCTTACTTAGAGAGTGAGAAGAGAGTTTGTAATCGAGTACAAGACCTTACAACTCAAAATATAATGAATTATAGAATTAGAGTTGTAAGTAGAAGATTGAGAATGAGTACAATGAGTTTTGATCAAGTATGTATTTTACAATTGGTTCAGCAATCTCTAAGTCTTGAGAGTTGGCTTCTATTTATAGATGACCAAGCAGCTTAGTCGTTGTGTCAATCTACTGACTGGAAGTTCCTTTATGACCGTTGTGAAGGATTTTCCGAGTCACTCATAAAATATCTGTTGAAATATGAACATTAGACAACGGCTCTTGACTCCCTTGGAAGTGCCTAAAACCACTGGCGGTGTCTTGAAAAATAAGGTCGAAACCATCTGTTGAGCTTGGTGTTGCAGATTTCCAGTTTGGAAACACACAACCCCGACACGATTGTCCGGGGCTAGGTCGGAAGTGGAAAAAGCCTTGTCTGCTGGTGATTTGACATTTTGAAGCCGGTTACTTTTGTAATTCAAAATTAGGATAGCCTCGTTTGAATCACCTAGAAAAGTAAATCAATTTGGTTCTCAAAGTATAAAATTCTTTGGTCCAAGATAAGACACAAATAATAATATAATTAAGATAATTAAGTGACTAATTATCTAGGTTATAAAAGGAATGGAATTTTCTCAGTCTAATATTCTTAATACTCAAAATTCCATCCGAGTCGATCTAAAAGAGAATCAAGTTAAATAAATAATATTAGAGGGAATAAAATTGATCTAGACTGAGAATGATTCAAACTAGAAGCGCTGTCTTTTATAGAATTAGACCTGTAATATGAAGTCAGTCTTGAGTTCGTTTATACAAATACCGGCGTTTGAACATGCGATAATTCTAAGTGATGAGTGACTCGGAACCGAGTGTAACAAAGTCGGTGCGGATATGCTTTCCGAATCACACTGAGTCATGCATAAATACATGAAATAATTTCTATAACACTTACGTAAAATACTATATCACTCGAAATGTTTCTAAGGCATAGGGAATGACTTGGAATCAAAACTTTATAAGTAAGAAAAACTTATACCCGATTCCCTTGATAGAACTCGGAAAAGTGAGGCGTAAAGTTTGAGTCTTCGGACTATCCACACTAAACCCTCTTCTTCAAAGTGTATTATGTGTAGCAATGGATTTATGATGGAGTTTCCATAGAAAAAGCTTTAATTTAGGCATGTCGTCCAACCTCCATATCCAATTGGCTTCCCAAACATGGTTGCGGCCCTCTAAATTGTGTCCATTCCAAGTTGCTGATTTTGTTGTAAACTTTCCTGTACTCGATAGTCCCCAAGCACACCGTGTCTTCCAAATCATGATATGGAAGGGGGTATGCTGCTGATTTCTCTACATATGTCCATTGGAAGGAAGGAAGAAAGGAATTGCATGTTCCACTCTTTCCCGGCGTAATACAAATATTGACAATAGAATCAAGTATTGGGATGTCATTTCTAGTATTATCATAATATTGGATTATTGCTGCTTGCCCACACCATGTTGCCAAAAATTTATTTTCTTTCCATTTCCTATTTTCCATTGGAGCCCTCTTTTAAAGAGGTCCCTTTCTTTCGAAGGCATCTTAATGCCCAAGAATCTTAAGGTTTAGATTTACGCAGGAAAAATCATCCGATACCGGATATTTAGAGCGCATGATCCGAACCCAAAATTGTTTGGGTCATACAGGTATTTCCATATAAGTTTAAAAAGGAAGGCTTGATTCACAGCCTCTGTTTTCCTCGAGCCCAGGCCCCCATCTTTTTGGCATACATATTTTGTCTCAAGAAACAAGGGAGCACCCTTTAATATCTTTTGCTTTACTCCAGAAAAAATCTCTCTTAGTTTTGTCAAATTAATCGGTTGTGCTTTTTGGTAATTTAAAGCATTGCATCGTATGTGTAGGGAGGGATTCCAAGTTGGATTGAATCGGAACCAGCGGTCCTGCTTTTGACAACAAATTAGCTTTCTAATTTTGTAATGTTTTATCTGCTTTGACTAAGATGTCGGCAAATATAGTGGTGTTTGACCTACCTTTAAACACTCGGGCATCCAATATATTTTCCAAAAGAATCTCTATGTGGAATATTAAAAATGGAAGAAACTGAGCTTCTAGCTGCGAAGTCGCATTCTTAGAAAACACAAGCACCGATTTATGAAAATCGATCATTTGACTTGAGAGTTTGCAGAACTCCCTCGGTAAGTTATTAAGTTTAAAGCACGTTTCATGATGGGTCTTACAGAAAAGTAAACTGTCGTCAAGAAACAATAAACATGGAATTTTTGTGCTCTCGGTACAATCTTAATTCCAATCCCCGATTTTGGTTACATTGCTTCCATATGTAGTCCGTAAGCTAGAACATTCATACAAATAATAAAAAGATATGGCAACAAGGGATCTCCCTGTCGAAGGCCTCTAGATGGCTTGAAAAACCCGCATGATTCATCATTAATAATAAGAGAATAAGTGACTCGTAGAAATACATTCTTTAATCCAGTTGATCCATTTATCATGAAAGCCAATTTCCTTTAGGCGAGAAAAAATAAAATCCCATTCAAGTCTATTGTATGCCTTTTCCATGTCTAGTTTGAGACTAACATAAGCTTGTTGACCTTTCATGTTACCAAACTTGTTAACGATTTCATGTGGCGGAAGAATATTATCATGAATGTCTCTATTCGGAACAAAGGCACTCTGGTAAGTGCTAATAATTCTTTGAAGGATAGGTCGAAGTCCGTTAACTATAATTTTAGAGATAATCTTATAGAAACTATTGCACAAACTAATTAGCTTCTCTAGAAGACGTGTGTTCCATTGGTTCTTAATAATCTTTTTGACTTCATCAAAGTTAGACCAATTGTTTTGAAATCTAAAGTACCGCCTCCTGTTCCATGATGTATTAGGTTCCGTATTAAGAACAATATAACAATGGTCCGAACAGGAAAAAGGTCCATGTGATATTGTGCATTTTGGGTAAACCTCAATCCAGTCTCTTATAGCTATTGCTCTACCAAGTATCTCATAGATGAGTCTGTCCTTTCGGAAATTTTTCCGGATAAAAATCCTGCCTATAGATCGGATGGATTCTCCCTTAATAGTGCAAACAAAATTTCTCATTCTCTAGAGTTTTATTAGAGAAGGTTTTTAACCTCCTACTTTTTTGTTAAAGCTTTCTATTTCATTAAAGTCTCCTATTATGCACCATGGTATATTAATAAGACAGTTAATCTCCTGTAAGTGATCCCAAAAGGAATTTTTATCTATAGTTTGAGCTGGACCATATATTCCTAAAATGATACATTCCTTTTAGATTGATTTATCGAAGACATGCAGGTGGATAAATCTTTGATCTTTTGCTAGAACATTTGCCGTAATATTCGCTGCATTCCACAATACCCACATCCTTCCACAATGATTAAGCTGGCAAAACGTAATCAAAATGATCATATCCTAAAGACGAAATGATTTTTTGAGAATTAACCACATTGGTCGTGGTTTCTATCACGAAGAGTATATTTGGCCTATATTTATTGATCGAGTATTAATTTAGTGTTTTTTGGCAACTTAAACATTCGAAGCAATTATTTTCATTAATCCAAGCTAAAAGTCCCAATAATGGCCCTTATTGGGAAAAAGAAAAACTTCAAGAGACTTAACAAATCGGTGACACATAGTTTGCTTCTTACGGGTAATAACTAGTATAGTTCCGGATCTCGTACAAATAGAGCAAAACAAGTATAAAAAACTCTCTCACGACACCGGACCTAGAATCCTATTCCATCACTTCTTCGACTTCCACCAGCCCAAGCCACCCGAAACCTAGTCCTTCTTCCTCATGCCTCTTATCCTCTCCTGCTGCTGCCTCAAGAAATCAAACCCACTTCCATCTCTTCCTCTTCAGCACCTTCAACTCGAGTCCCCTTGCTCGCTTCTTCTCAAACTCTCCTACGCCCTCTCTAACTCCCTCATCCCTCTTCTAGCATGCCACCTTCCACAACTAGGACTGATCCATTCACCCAAACCCTAAGCCATCTCAAACTCTATCAATAATGGAGGAAGTAAGGATTAGAAGCTATAAAAAGTGGAGCAGCGAGAGCGGAACGAACATGCGTCGATCTAGAATGTCTTGGTCGGGAGGCTTCCTAGGTGGCCCGGAGCTCAAGCACACTTATGTGGCCAACAAATGCCCTCTGGTGGCATGGCAAGAGTGGGAACTTCCCGAAGCTATTCACGTCGCTCACATTATTGGAGATTTTCTGAAGTGAGGCCTAGCACTTTCGGGCCTAGTTTTTTCGGTGCGGGGCTTAGCTTTTCTCAAGATTGTATGGACATCCCGCCTTTCCTAGCACTTGATCATCAAGGAAATTCAATTGACTTTCACTGGATGTGGTACAACGGGCCTTCTCCTGGAACTTCTTAATCTCTTTGGGGCCACAGGGCTAGCTCTTCGCAAGCTGGTCGAGACGGTCGGTTTTCCGCGTCGATCTTGGAGCACTTCGACAACTATCACTTTAATGACGCTTCCGATGATGAAGATTAGTCAATCCCTTGTAAGATGCATTTGTTTTTAATATTTAATATTTTGTAATATTTTGACTCTATGCAAATGGGATGAATGCAAAGACTCAATCTAAAAATACTTTCTTTTATTAATATGATGCGAAAAATTCCAACGAAAATTGCAAAGACAAATCGAAAAGAGAAAAGAATTGGACTACCCCCATTCCCCCAAAAGAAAATAATATAAAGGAAAATAGGAACTTGTAAGTGCACGGTCCAAACTAATAAGGCTTGACTCGAAACGGGCCTAAAGTAGAAAAATGGCCCGAGGAGTGCTCGGGTGGAAAAGAACAAGTCGATTGCCCCGTCCGCCTCGCATCGCCTATGTAGGAGACAGAGGTACTGGTGGTCTTCATTGGCATGGTGTTGTAGGACTCTAAACCTGGACATTGCTATAAATTTGACCCTCATCTGGATACCAAAAATCATGCCTTCTAAACCCGCTTCTAAAATTCTCGAAGAAAAAAGTTCCTAAGAAATTTCGTTAGTGCCTTCAATTCCTTTCTACCTCCAAAGATGAATTATATGTCTAAGTTGTCTCGCTAGATGCATGAGATGACAGATGTTGATAAGGTAGGATTGTCCCAATATGGACTAAATACCTTATTCGAGCATTGGATAGGTGAAAGTCTATTGGACTTTCCCGAGGGTCATTGCGGCTTACTAAGATTCACATTATCATGTTTTCGGGTTTGGGGATAAGAAATTATGTCCTCTGCCTGAAGATTTTAATGTCATTCTAGGGATCCAACTCCATACTAAACCTCGTTATGTCCAAGTCCGCTGAGAATATGCGTGAACCCTACAAGCATCTTCTCGAAGCTAAACAATAGGAATCTAAGTTGGATTCTTATTAAGGATGTGGTGGACATATTGAATCATTGAAGCATTATGTGCTCATCAGGGTTCGTCCTCATTCCGAGATGTCGAGCTATCATCACCTATCCGATAGGTGGTTTTCTGCTGCTAGGAGGACATAGGGACATGGTTTCTGCTGCATTATCGAGCTTCGTGGAGCAATTAGAGGTTCAATGCTCCCTTACACCGATGATCGTCGCTGAAACCATAACGAGGATGGACTGAGTTGAAGCTAACCTGGACGAAGACTTCGTTGGTAGCCCCTATTATTGCAAGTGAGTAGAAAATAATAATTGGGACCATCCAGCGAAACGGGGTCGAGGCACCGGCCAAGGGCGACAGTTCGGCTCTTATGAGGCTGAAAAGCCTCCGGTTTTTGCCCAAAGTCTTGGTATTTCGTATTTTGTTGTTACATTATTTATTGTGATTTTTTCTCCTATTGGGCTATAAATAAGGTTGAATTTGACCCTATATGACTTTTATGATTTTTCTATCTGTTGTATACAAATGTGGTTGATGGAGCACATACAGCTCATTCAGTCTCCTGCAAAAGTGGACTTGCACCTTGCAACACGGTTATGTCAACGAAACGAGAAAGTGTGGTTATCGACCATGCTCGCTTCCTAGTAGGAAGCTTGGCTGAAAACCATAGTACCAATGAATGGTACATTGAACATTGGAAAATGTCCCAATTTAGGACACATACTAAGCAACACCCTTTTGTATGCCTGCTGGGTCTATAAACTAGTACATACTACTTCCTTGACTCGTGTTTTGTGGAAAATGGGATGGGAGCAGAGCGATCCCTTGTCTAGACTGTGTTTGGCCACCTACCTTCGAAATGTTTACAGCTCATGGTAGTTCTAGGCAGGTTTTGTCATGGCTTGAGTATTAGATGAACCTGCCAAAGCTATTGAAATCAGTAGATGAACCTACCACTATAGTTTCGAATATTATCTAGAGTGGTAACGAAGTAGACTCCAAGTGTTGTAAGGCACCGAGGGCTCGAGAACGGGATCCTACAGGAGTTGTTCTCCTACAAGCACTGCTTAAGATTCAGAAAGTAAACCCCCAAATTGATGAACGAGCCCATAGAAGGGAATCTAAGGCTAAAGAAGCTAAAGAGAGGAGGGTCCACCGGATTAAAAAGCTAAAGAAGCACACCCAAGAGGATGCAACTAAGTCTAACGATCCGAAAGGAAAGAAAGTGAAGATTGAATAGGGCTTAACTTTTAGAGAGAATTTTAAGAAGAATAAAAGAATTGAGGAAGTTTAGTTTACCTCGTTAGAACAGTTTATTTTTGAAGTAGTATGCTTGTTTTATTTCCCTTATATTAGCTATGTATTCAAGTATGTACTAGACTTACCTTTTATTAATAAACTTTTATTAATAAAAGTAAAAAATAAGTTTTATGCTCACATTTATGCTCACATTAATAAAAGTATATGAATTGGACCATCCCGAGAATTAATTGAGACAATTAAAGAATTAATTAAATAAATGGACCGTCTAATTGGACCGTCCAAAATAAAATAACAATTAATTGGATACACGGACCGTCTAATTTGACCGTTGAAATAAATAACTAAAAAATAAGGCCAAGGGAGATTGTCCGGACCGATAAGCCCATCGTTGTTCGGGTGGTGGCGGACAACACCTATGGCACCGCTTGCTTGGACCGGGTTTAGTCCTGTATGCCATCCAAATCGTATTTGTCGGCCACCACCTGGACATGCAAAATGTATTATTTCTTTAGCTGATTCAAGTTTGTGTAGTAAAAGATCTCTTCACCATCCAAATAAGTCAATTAAACTGCTCCTCCTCGCAGTATTTGCTAAACTAAAAATGAACCTTGCTAGTTGGGCCTAAACATTCCTCGGGGATCCTAAATTGGTGCTTTAATCTCCTTAAGGACCTAATCTCCAACCTGTAGATTACGAGGTTTCCCTTTCTTATTAAATGCCCTTGATATATGTGCTTGGTATATTTGGACATTATGTAAGGCATTGAGCCGTCTCTCATCCAAGCGACACTAACTCTTCGTAGCAGGCCTCAGCCCATTCCGCTCGGGAATCTAACTCTAAAAAATGATTTGTAATGAGAGTGGCGATTTCTATTAGAAGGATTGTTTCTATGCCATACAATAGGGAGTAAGGTGGTGCTCCCGTTGAGGTCGATGGAGGTTCGGTAGCCTTATAAAGCGAAGGGCAACTTGTCGAGCTAATCCTTATAGCTGGCAGCCATCTTCTCCACTATTTTATGAATATTCTTGTTGGTAGCCTCGATCGCTCTTATGGTCTAAGGGCGATTGGAAGAAGATTTGTGATGTTTAATCTTATACTTTTCTAGTAGATCTGCTACTTCCTTCTTGAAGTCACCGCCATGGTCACTTATCAGCTAATGGCTTACCCAATATCGACAAATAATGTTCTAAACAATGAACTTTGATACGTGTTTTGACGTCAAGGTTGCCTAAGAGGTTGCGTAAGAGGTTGCTTCTACCCACTTAGAAAAGTAGTCAATTGCTACAAACACAAATTCGTGACCCCCGTTCCTTTAGAGGTCACTTTACCGATGATATCGATGCCCCAAACCGAGAATGGTCATGGTGATGTAAGGGTCATGGGAAACGATGGTGGCTAGTTTTGTAAGTTTGCATACATCTTGCACTTGTGGCACTTATTAACAAACTCGTGGCGATCTGCTACCATGCTCGACTACTAGTACCCTAACCTATGAATTTTTTGAACCAACATTCTTCCATTCATATGGGGTCCACATTCCCCACCATGACTCTTATCCATGATGTGCTCTACTTTATGTTTGTTGACACAAAGTAAGCTAATCCCCATGTTGGTTTTCTTGCACAACTGTCCTTGGTTAATGAAAAGCTGAGCTACTAGCATCCTGATGGCTCGTTGGGCTCTAGGTGTGGAGTCCTACGGGTATTCTTGTTTCTCCGGATATTGATAGATGTCATGGTACCAGCTGGTTTGGTCGAGTACTATACGCTGCTAATGCGCATACGTGCGTAGACTCGACTCGTTGTTCAATATGGATGGGCATTGAATGAATGCTGCTAGGGATATTGATCATGGATGATAATTTAGCTAAAGCATCTGCGAATTGGTTGTCATTCTTAGGAAGGTAGGTATACGAAATGCTTTCAAAATGTTTTGCCAATCCAAGCGGATGTGCCTGGTAGGGTGCCAAGGGTTCTCTACGCACCTTCCATTTTTGTAAGATCTTATTAACGACAAGACTAGAGTAACCGAAAACCCCGATATTCTTGGCTCCGATTTCCATGGCAGCTTGAAGTCCCGTGATGTATGCTTCATATTCCGCGACGTTGTTGGTGACCTCAAAATCTAACTTGACTGAAATGGGAGCATGTTCTCCCTCATATGAGACTAGAAAGATCCCTACTCCAAAGCCGTAACGCCCAAAAACCCTATAATCACCAGGTTAATCGTAAGGACTGATTAACTAGTAATTAGAGCGAGTAGAAAATAGGTTAGAGGCGTTACCGCCGTTCCAAACAAGGAACAAGGCAACATTCAGATAGATTACGTGCAATGCTTGATAAGGTATGAATTCGAAAGTAAAACGTCCGATGAAAACAATATAGGCAGAGAAAATAAAATACATATCGTCAGGGTAATGACTTAAAACACAACTAAAATAACTCAAGACACGACATGTCACCACCACTGTGAGCCCCTAAGACACTTCGGCCAGTAGACAACCTACTTCTTGCTCCCTTCTGGAGTAGCTTTACCTAAAACAAAATAGATAAAACATTTTGAAATAATGAGCCAAAGCTCAATACGCTTATTCATGTACTTGTAAATAATTAGGTGAAGATATATGATTTGAGCGTATGCATTTAAATTCATTAATAAATAAGACAGAAAGAAGATAGTAAAACAATTATTCATTTATTATCTGAGTGGCTCCTTACGATCATCGGTTTCCCTAAATATGCACATACCAAAACTGATCGGCAAAGTCTGGTTAGTAATGGCCAAATATATATGGGATATGATATGATCATGATATAACATGATTAATACAGGGCGGGCTACATAATTAGGTGATAATAGTAATTGAAACAATTCCTTTTTGATTTAAGCAAACCATTTTGGTATTGATATAAATAGGTGGATTTTCTTAAGGTACAAGCAACAAACATACCTTAAATCGTGGAAATCTTCTTTCTGATCCATTTGAAGTTGCCGACTCGGATGAACGACGTGGATGCCTTAACAAAATAAAGTGTTTCATTAATAGGTTCAATACTCTTAGTAATCAAATTTATTATAGTTATTACTGCCATCGTTATTGTTATTACTATTGTTATTACTTACATTATTTCCTTTTTGTAACTTCCCATGACTAGAAGAATTTGTGAAGACAAAAATCACTTCGTAGATTGCTAAATCGGTTGGTTAAATTTTATAGGTTGAAATTTTAAAGTAACATTTGTAACTTATACCAACCCCTCTTGACACGCAATATGATCATAAGGTTCACTTGACTGTTTCTTAAATTAAGTCTCTTACTCACCTAATTGTTTAATCCTCTAATGTTGTTTAATTCTTCACATGGATACCTAACCCAATTCTTAAAAATCGCATACGTTAACTTATTTTCTTAAATTCTCAACCTCATTTATTTTCTTTAATTTACTTCAATAATCCAAATCACTTCTTTCCTTTAACCTTCAAAATGACTTCTTGTCTTTAATCTTCCCAAAATTACTTGTTGTCTTCCACTTCTTAAAATCATTCAACTTACCTATTCTCCTTAATTCACATTTTTAATCCATATCCTCATAGCACAACATGCATGCCTATTTTTTTCTTAGATCCTCACATAATATTGTACTCTTTTAAAGTTCCATTTTAATTTTTTTACATACATGCCCACTTTAGTTAATCTCTTCCTCCAAAATTTTCTAATAAACTTGAATCATCATGAAAACCAAATTTCCTTTACCTTGGAAGCCACCACGGACCTCCCCACGGCCAGTGGGGGTCAATGGTTGGCTCTAGAGGTCATCAAGGGCCTTCCCATGGTCAGTGAGGACTTCTGGTGGTCACAACAGGGTACCCCATGGCCTGTGGAAGCACCTGTGGTGGATGTTTTGGGTCAATTAACTAGCTGCTAGCCACCACGGCCTGCCCCACAGGCTGTAGGGGCACCCGCGGTGGATGGCAGAGTCTTCCAAACTCCACTTTCTTATACTCTACGTATTTTATCTTTGTGAGATATTTATGAAAGGTTTACCTTATAAATTTTCCATCATTTTAAGTATCATATTAGCTCACTAAAACCCATTAAAAGTGCATGCAAGATAATTACTTCTCATACCAAGATTGGGGCAACTTGAGTTAACGTTACCAATCAACGATCCCCAAAAGCATAATACTGGCTATGTAATATGATTTTACACAATAATCCCTTGCATGTACATCTAACTAGTTAATCTTAAAAGTTAAAGAAATTCATTAGTTAAAGGTTGAGGTTTTTACCCAAACTCACAAGAAAATGAGGTTTTTATGGGGGAAGGGGTGGTTGAACGAAGCTCCGGTGGCGACGATCGGCGGTAGCAGCTGGCAGCAGTCAGCAGGCAGCAGCAGCTACAGCAGACACAGCAGCAGCAGCTACAGCAGCGGTGGCTGGCAGCTGGTGGCTCCGGTGACGGCAATTGGAGGAGCTGGTGCTGGTGGTGGTCAATCTGGCTGGGCAGTGGAGGGGTTGAGTGAGGGAGGTGAGTTTTGTTGGGAAGGGAAACAATGATGAGGATGGGGTTTTTGAAATGTTTGGGGTTTAAATAGCCAAAATTGAATATGAAAATCTCTCTCCTCGATCTGAATCCAGCCTCCCTTTTTTATTTTATTTTATTTTATTTGCTTAGTTATTAGGTCCTCCACTCTCTACAAGCCCAATTACCCTAATAGCCAAAGCCAAGTTAAAAGACTCGTCGGTTTTAGGAATTCTCGATTTGAATAATTATTACAAACTTTAGGCGTATGAATTATTATTATTATTATTATTATTATTATTATTATTATTATTATTATTATTATTATTATTGTTGTTGTTGTTGTTGTTGTTATTATTATTATTATTATTATTATTATTATTATTATTATTATTATTATTATTATTATTATTATTATTATTATTATTATTATTATTATTATTTCTTGAATCATCACAAAGCATACTTTACTTGCTTATTTATTTATTTACTTATTTTTAGCCAAGCATCGTTATCATCATCCGAGTCCTGTAACACATAAAATGGTTACTTGTACAAGTACATAATATATATATATATATATATATGATCATGAGAAATGAAAGTGTGAATTGAAGTGCACGCGCTCATTAATATTTATTAATCTTTGTTCATATATTGGTTTAAGGTCAGGGCATTACAAAAGCCCTTCTGATTGGAAGCGCCATCAAAGTACGTGGTCCACATGTCCACCTTTACTTGTAGGATATTTTCGTGTAGAAAGTTGAGGCGTTCGGATTGTGATTCAGTTATAGGCAGATCGGCTAATAATTCCGACACTAGCCTTCCTTTGATTGCTTTTTGAGGAACATACTTGAGTTCGAACTCGATAGCATGACAGTCCATCAAGCAATTTTACTGCTGATGGTCGATTTCTCAAGAATGTACTAAATGGGATCCATCGGTGCTACCACATATACCGTGTGGGCTAACATATACTGCCTGAACTACTTGGTAGCCCAAACTAATGCCAATGATGTCATCTCTAATGGCGTGTGTCTAGTCTCATTATATAAGAATTTATTGCTTAGATAATATGCCGTATATTAAGTCCAAGGCTTCCCGAGGTTATGGTGGAACTAGAACTAGAGGGTTGGCTAGATATTCCTTAACCTTGTCGAATGCTTTGTGGCACTCATCATCCCAAATAGGCTCAGAACCTTTCTTTAAGTTTTTGAAAATGGGTTCATAAACCATAGCCAGTTTTGATATAAAACAACTAATGTACTCGTAAACGTCCTAAGAACCCTCATATCTCCTTTTCTGTTTTCGGTAGCGGAATCTCCTGGATAGCTTTGATCTTTGATGGTTGAACTTTGATTCCTCTAAGACTGACCACGTAGCCCAACAGTTTGCTCGAGGTTACCCCAAAGGTATACTTTTGAGGATTAAGGTGCATGTTATACTTTCTTACTCTTTCGAAGAATTTCTAATGTTGCATGAATGCCCTGCCCTATCTTTGGACATAATGATCATGTCGTCCACATAGACCTCAGATTCTTTGTGGATCATGTCATGTATTAATGTTATAGCCGTCCTCCGATATGTAGCTCCCATATTTTTGAGCCCAAATGGCATCACCACATAATAGTACGTCCCCATTGAGTGATGAAGGTCATCTTCTCAATGTCTTCTTCGACCATTTTCACCTGATTGTACCCAGCGTAACCATCCATGAATGGTAGCAAGGCATGTCCTGTTGTATTATCTATATGGATATCGATATAGGGTAGCGGGCAATCATCTTCGGGGTTTGCCTTATTTAAATCCCTAAAGTCAACGCACATACAAACCCTCGTCGTCTTTGTATGGGACTCGACACTATGTTTGCTACCCATTGAAGATACTTGGACTACTTTCATCAACGCAACCTCTAACTCGCTTCTAAACCTACTCCTTAATCTTCAATGCCCATTTAAGATTCATCCTCCTGAGCTTCGCTTAACCGGCTTGGAATCTTCATAAAATGGAATTCTATGTTCTGCTATACTTAGATCTATCCTCGGCATGTCTTTTTACAACCATGCAAAGACGTCTATGAGTTCTATAAGGAGCGAAGTAAATTGCTTCTACTCTTCTAAATCAAGTGTTTTCCTAATTTTGACCTCTTGAGGTTGATCAACCGATCCTAGATTAATTGTTATTATTTTCTTTATTATTGTTTATCATTAGAGGTAAGACAATTAAAAATTGGACAAGGCAAGGTGTAAGCTGAAAGGTTCATCTTATTAAACAAGGAAATCAGTACATAAGACTTAGAAATTGAAATTGTGAAATTAGAAACAACAAAGTTAGAAGATGAACCGGAAGAAACAGGAACATAAATAATTGCATAGTGCAAAACTTAGGAATGAGATACTCTCCTAAGCTAACAACAAACTCTTGGCCCTCCTCAGCATCGATCCATGTAATATACTTGGACCTTTCGGTGTCGATGATTATTTTAGAAACTGCTCGTTTAGGGTATGCGGAAGGGCTTCACGGAATAGACTCTATATGGTGTAGTCTTCTTAGTTTGAACTTCCCACTTGGCTTGGGCAATTTCCTTAGCAGTAAGTTGATACCCTAGCCCAACTTTATAATTGTTGGTGGATTTAAGGGGTGGAAAGATAAGGTGGTGTTCCCTCCGCCCGATAGCTAGGCTTGGAAAATAGCCCTTCTTTCTAAGCATCGAGTGGACATTAGGGTTACTATAAGGATTTCAGTTGAGAGGTGCTTCATCCTTGTCTAGAGCGTGACAGTCTCCAACCCATGAAGTCCAAGACTTAGAAAGTTGTTGCGCTATGATGTCTTGAATGAAGATAGATGTGGTCATGTAACTAAGGGCGTCCTAGAAACAGATTAAATGTGGCTGGGATGTCCAAGACTTAGAAATCAATCTTCCTTATCACTGGTCCCATATTAATTGGTAATGTCACCATTCCCAACGCTTTCTTTTAGAATTATCATAGGCTTAGAGATGAACAATCTGTTTAGAGAGTTGTTGGGCTATGATGGCTAACCCTTTTGCAGATCCTCCAAGGACAAACGTTCATAGCCGATCTGTTGTCTATTAAGGTTAGGAGAATGAACTTGTTAAGGTAAGTTATAGTTAAGCAAAGGGCATTGTTGAGTGCAATGCCTTCTTTATGGAGGTCTTTCTAGTCAAAGGTAATGGTTCCATCCCCATTATTAACTAATTCAACTACTTCCTCAAGCGTGGTTTTAGGAGAGACCTCGATTTTGCTAAGTGCATCAATTAAGGCCTGTATGTGTTTTTGGGAAGTAGATATAAGTTCCGGATAGAGATATCAACTTTGAGCTTTTGAAGTCTGTTTTAGGATTGGGCCTTCTTCTTTAGTAGCTTCGGGTTCTTTTGGGGCTTCCCGAGTCTGTTGTAGACCCATGGGTACATTATATCGCCCAGATCTAGTAAGGTATTGTATTTATGGACTCTTTAGTTCTCCCAAAAAGTCCTCTTCTTCTAAGGGTAGTGTGTCCCGGAAGTTGTCGTCACTATCATCTTTGGTTTCGTACATGTCTTCTTCATCACTTACCCAAAATCCAAGGACTTCGGGTCTAAAGGAGGCAAGATAAGAAGTGGTTTGGACTAAGTGATGTCTTGAATGAAGATAGATGGATCCCAACGACCTGGAATGGGTTTAGAGAATATGGCTAAGGTACCGTTGAAAGGATTTTTATTGTAACTTGATTTTTGGGCGGCCTTAGGGAGAGGGAGTTAACCATTGCGGAAAATGCTCTCCAGCTTATTCTTGAACTTCCAACATTGCTTGGTGTCGTGTCCTCGTGCACGATGGTATTTAGAGAATTTTCCTGCATCCTAGTTTTTTGACTGTTTCATAGTTTCGATTCTCGGTCCGCAAATTTATTTTACCTTTTAGACAATACGCGGTCGGGGATCAATTGGAGTGTAGTCATTATACCTATTAAGGGCATTGACATTTGCCCACCAGCTAGTATTGCCTTGCTTGGAGGTTTTCTTATCCTTAGACGTATAGTTACCTTTGTATCCAGATCACAACTTTTGTGGACATGGTAGATAGTTATTCTTCTATCAGCATGCCATCATCTTTAAGGGCTAAGAAACTCATGAACGGTAGGAATTTGAGGTGCTGATTGTATGCGAGGTTGAAGGTTCTTCACGATTATTCTGACTTGGTCCTTCTCGGAAGGTCGATTTACCATGTGGGTAGCCTTTGCTCTCCATCCGGTGAGAAAGTATGTAAAGCTTTCTTTCGCACCGTTCTTGATCAATTCCAAGTCTTAAAGTGTGATAGGTAGATCAATGTTAGTATTGGTATAGGAACTCCTTACACAGATCATTTCAATTGGTGATCTTGCATTGGTCAACCGTGTTATACCACTTCATTACATCATTGTCAAAAGTCCATCAAAAGATGATCTCGGTAAGTGTCTTCCGGTATTTTCTTAAGAGTCATTGCTCCTAAGAAGTTGCGAACATGATGATGGGGATTTTTGGAACCTCAAAACTTGATATCGGGCATGGTGAACATAGGGGGTAGCTTCCCTTTGGGGATTGAAGTGAATCCCTTACAATCAATGTAGTGATTGCTGAACATGGATGACTCCTGTGGCATTTGTTCTATCTCGATCTATACGTGGATCATGCTTGGATTCATGCTTGGGACTACCTAGAAGAGATGATGGGGGTGGGGGACCTCTTCCTAATAATTCTTCTTCTTCTCCTTCACCATCTTTCTTACTATCCTCATTAGCTTTTAGGATGGCTTTGTGAGTGTTTGATATGAACTCTATTTTCTCATTTTGAGCCTCAATCTAGGCTTTCATCTTGGCTGAGGTTTCATTAAGTAAGGTGATAATGACAGATGGTTGTGGTGCTCTATCCATTGGAGGGAAATTCTTCTTAGGTATTGTCCTATGACAAAAAATAGACTGAACTGTAGTATGCACCGAGGTCGGTCGCACTGGTGTAGATCGTAGGGTAGAACGTGGTATGGAGCGAGGGGATTATGTACCAGACTCCTTGTTGAGGCGTTCTAACCTTTTGGAGCTCGAATTCCGACGACACTCAATTGTTGTAGACTTCCCTATTTTGCAGCCCAAAGGAGGATGCTTAGGACCATGTGAAGGAATACCATTTCAGGAGTAAGGGGCTTAGGTGCGAGGCTTGAAGGAACTAAGAATGCTTTTTATTTGGATGCACATAAGGAATACAAAACAAATGAAATGAATGCAATGATGCTCGTAACTTAACTTGGGATGGTTTTGTAATTTAGCTAATGCATAATTGGAATGCATAAAGGATTGTTCTTAATTAAAGATGGATTTATTTTAGTTAAATGAAGAATGAAAAATGCAAATGGACTCACCTAATTTGAGATGAATTTTATTTCGGTTAAATGTAAAAATGAACTCGCCTAATTTGAGATAAATTTATTTCGATTAAATGAAAAATGACAAATGCAAAAATGGACTCACCTAATTTGAGATGAATTTTATTTTAGCTAAATGGGAAAATGAAAAAATGCAAAATCGACTCACCTAATTTGAGATGAATTTTATTATGGCTAAATGAAAAATGAAAAATGTAAAAATAGACATATCTAATTTGAGATGAATTTATTTAGCCTAAATGAAAAATGAAATATGTAAAAATGGACTCACCTAATTTGAGATGAATATATTTTGGCTAAATGAAAAATGAGAAATGAAAAAATGGAAATGCGGAAAGAAAAAAAAAAAAAAAGAGGTCCAAAGACTCATTGATCGAAGAGATAGAAGAGTTCTTGGTAAGACCCTTCTAGGATGAATGGCGGTGGCTAAATAAAACACCTAAAGAAATAAAGATTTAGGATGACTTGGAAATGCAATTAATGGACCGACCTAAAAAGGAAAGGAAATTTTAGAAAAATGCACATAATGGACCGACTCTAGGAAATTTATTATGGTATTTTATTTGCACCCATGCAAGGGAGAATTAACATTCCTCACCTATGCGGAAAGGCTCACAAGTGGATGATTAAATCTAAAAATAATCACACTCATCTAAGCATGCAAATGAACACACAAGGTAGCACTTAACAACAAAGGATCTATGGTCAAAAGAGGGTTAAATATAGGTAGGATACATGGTGTCTAATTGTCGAAGAATTTAGTCCTCTCGTGGGGTGCATGACAGGAAAAGCATGAATTCTCGCTGCCACTTAGTAAGCCAAAAGTGTGTGCTATGAGGAAAGAATTACCGCCACCCCGACAATCAAGCCTAGTTGGGCCCGTCTCGGGTTATTAGTTTGAACCTCCTCTAAAAATTCTTCTTAAAAAGGTAAAGTCTAATGGTCCTACAACATAAAACTAAACTATGTTCAAGGTTTCCTAAATGTGGGATGCCTAATGCAAATATATTATTAAAATTCACTACCCAAATTTTCAAGTTTCGCCTTGTTAATAAGTGATTATCATCAATGGAGTCGCCGCTGTAAGAACCACGGTCCCCATAGGGGCCCGAGCTTCCCCATGAATTGGCGGATTTTTAAATTTTCCTTTTGAAGATGGAAATGGTTTAGGGTTTTAAAGATTGATTTTTGAAAGTGGGGATGAACCTCTTATTAGAAATTCCGAATTTTACAAACTAAGTTAAGATAATTTAAGTTGAATGACGATTTTATTAATTGTTTTATTTTAGGAATTATTTTAGAAATCCGGAGATATTATTTCACAACTAAAAGTAGAAAAAATAGGGTTTGATTGACTTTTCCGTAGGGCTTTAGGGCCAAACCGGTGTGAAAACACCAAGTTAGACCGAAGCCTTACCCACCGACCACTCGGCGCCTAACGAAAGCCAGCATTATGTGGTCGGCACTAGCTAGAGACCATAGCTAAGGTGGTCATCCTCGGCTTCCGGCTCGGTAGCGGATCCATTAACTCCTTTTTTATTTTCGGTCGAAATAGTCGAGAAGCAAATTAGAAGAATTAAATCATAAAAGGGAGCCACCAATCAATTTTGAGAGTAAAAACTAACAAAATAAAATAAGGAAATACTCTTCCAATCTTAGTATGGGAAAACTAAGCTTGGAAGAGTTTCAAAAGTGACTCCATCGGAGTAGAATTGACAATCCAGATTCAGGGGCAAGGGTATAAAACGTAGGGATAAGCCCTTCCATTCCGCCTGTCAAACAACAATCTTTACAAGTTTGAATAGTGGAATTAAATAATATATTAAAAATAGGTATACAACATAATTAGAGCAAAAATAAAGGCAACCAAAGCATGCTAACGAAAGCAAGTGAAAGTAAGTACAAAAAGCGATAAACGAAAGCAACAAAGAAAGAAAAGAAAAGCGAAAAGAAACGAAAGTGAGAAATAAAAATTACATTGGGTAGGGAGGAATTTAAATGTGATACATCTTTTCTCCACAATACAGAAAGTAGTAAAACATAAAATAAATAAACCATCACGAAGGCCGAATTGGTGCCCTCGGGTTGTCCCACCTGCTCATCTAGATCCGACAGGTGCGACGATGGTGAACCGAGAAGGCTTTTTGTTAGTTTTTGTGAGGGCTAGTAGAAATATATGTGATTGATGGAGTGTTAAGGTTCAAATGTAGGGAGTATAACGAAAGTAGGCGGAAAACAAACTAAGAGATCGGAATACATGTAAGTGCATTGAGTAGTTCTTATTTAGGTTTCAAGCATCGTAAGGCTTAGGGATGAGCCATTATTAATATGAGAGCCTAAGCTCTCTATTTATAGGGAAAATTTAGGTCACAAATTACCTAGGGTTTCAGATTAAACATTTGTCGAGAAATGAGCTTGAACCAGCTGAAAAATCACAAAAATCGGACTAAAAAAGGGTTAGAACCAAATGCCGAGATGCACAAGTGCCGGTCTTAAACGGCGTTGTTTGCTCCTCTAGCTTCTTCCATGTTGCCGCAAGACTCTGGGCAAAACATAATGTTTTATGTGAACTACAAACTAGTGCACGGTGCTCGGATAAAAACGACATCGTTTTGAGGAACTAAGCTCCATGTCTAGGTTGGACTGTTTGGAGAAAAATGCAGCGTTTTGGTGCTTCTTACCATGAAAGGCGGTGCCAGCTATACAACTCCATTTTGATATCTTTAGCTCCCTGTCTAGGTTCGACGCCGGTGGTGAAACGCGGTGTTTCAAGCCTTCAATCTCCCCGAACAAGGCGCCGGACTTTTGTTGACTTGGGAAGTTTGACATGGGCTTGGATCATTCGAAAGAAAAGGATCTTTGGACTGATCCAAGGAAAAAGGCTATTTATTTTGGCGCCAGAGGGTTTTTTTATTGTTTATCGGCTTTTGTCGCACCAAACAAATACTATGCCCGATCCAAATCCTCAAACAGGACTAGGGATTTCATTATTGAGTCGACAAATAAATAAAAGAAAAGGGATGACACATTTTAGGTGTCTATAGTGTGACTTTGGTATGTCACTTCTTTCTGTACAGTCTCGCTGCCCCAACCCATAACCTCCGATGGGCATGTGGGCACGGTCGTGGTGGCTGGCACCGGCAAAAGTCGGGTGATTGCTGCCCCAATCATGTTGGTTTTTATTGCTTGTCTCCTCATGGGTCCTGTGTTTGCAGGATAACTTCCATCCTCGGACCCAAATTGAGCTCCCTCCAATCTTAGGCGTAGCACGGGAATTGATCAAGAGTAGGATTTAGCTTCAGGGTCCATTTGGATTTTGTTGGTATCTTGATGAGCGGATCACATCGCAAATCTGTTATAACATGTGGCCTACTTTTTTCCCCAAGATCCATCACAAATGATGTTTTACTTCCGCTCCATTACTTAAGAGTCTGTAGGAGGAAATAACCACTCGGGTATCTCTCGTACTCGCTTTTGAACATGCATTTGTCTTATGCTTAACATTTGGGGCGAATTATGACCCGATTGGTGAGTCTTCATTTCCCTCTTATATGTAGTTAAATTTCTTTTGTGGAAATTAACTTCATCTTATATAGCTTCTCCTGGATGACATCTATATCCTAATCCTTAATGTCAATGTGTCACAACTCGAGGAATCCCCATGTTATGTTAGGATTCCGGAGATTCCCGAGGATCAGTGTGTGGGGCACCCTCTTAAGAAGAATTGGAAAAGGGTAAGAGTATCATTCTTTTTTACTTGGTTGTATGCTAAAAGTGTTTTGCTAACATAATAAATTTGCAGTATGATCGGGAGCAATCTCGAACCGTGTCTATCGAGCTCAAATAAGCCCTTAAAGCCTTCAAGGAATTTTTTACTAGAAAGACTTTTCGAACACTCTAGGTGAATCTTTGTTAGTGAAAGTGCTAACTCCATGAGCTTGTAGTAAATGTGCTAACTGCTCCATTATTTTTGTAGGGTCGCCGATCTAGGTCTTCTTTATCGGGAGGTTTCGTTGGCGGTCCTACGACTCAAGCACATCCCTCTATCCAGCAAATGCCATCTAGTAGTATGGCTGGAGTGAGTACTTCCCGTCGTTCTTCATGGCCTTTGCATCATCGTAATGCTTCCAAGGCGAGGGCCTAGTACATCCGTACGTGGGCCTAGTTTTTGTAGTGTTGGGCGTAGCTCCTCCGAGGACTATATGGATGTCATGCCTCTTCAAGCACCTGACCCTTATGGTAACCCATTTGATTTTTACTAGATGTCATACATCAGACCTTCTCATGAGGTTTCTCAATCCACTTGGGACTATGGGGCTATCTCTTCGCAGCTAGTGGGGACAGACGGGTTTTTACCTCAATCATGGAGGATTTTGGTAACTATATCTTCGATGATGCCTCCGATGACGAAGATTGATCATCTCCTTATAGGGTGCTTTTGTTAATCTTTAATGTTTTGTATTATTTAGACTCCGTGCAATGAGATAAATGTAGAGACTCAATTCTAAAATGCTTTCTTTAATTTATATGATGACAACAATTCTAAGAAAAATATTACAAAGCCAAATCGAAAAAAAATTATACTAGCCCCCGAAGAAAATAATAAAATAAAAATATAGAATGGTAAGTGCATGGACCAAAAATATTAAGGCTTCACCGAAATGGGCTAGAAGAAGAGAACTAAAATTAGGCCCAATGAGTGCACCGATTGAAAAACTTCAAGCGGACCAGTCGCTCTAGCCGAAGCGAGTTAACTCATAGTCGGAGGCTCCTGATGATAGTGGCGTAGTGTGGAAGGTCTCTAGTCTTGGAATTCACTATAAAAGGGACATGGCGATCGATCACTTAAAATCACACCTTCCGATTCTCATCTCGAAACTCTTTAAAAAAAAAGTTCCTAAAAGAATTCCCCGAGTGCCTTTTTTGTCCTTTCGCCCTCAAAGATGAAATTTATAACTCGAACTATCTCGTTGGATACACGAGATGACTGAGGTTAACGAGGTAGGGTTGTCCCTTTATGGACTGAATACCCTATTAACATTTGGCAGTGAAAGTCTACTGGACTCTATTAAGGGTTGCAGATGACCTTTTGGGATCCAAAATACCACATCTTTAGGTTTGGGGATAGAGAATTATGTCCTCTTCCTAAAGAATTTGATACCATCCTTGCCATTCATCGTCAAACAAAACCTATGGTTCCGATGCAAGTCAACCAATATGTATGAAATGCATAAGCATCTTTGTAAGCGAAATAATAGAAATCTAAGTTTGACTCTCATTAGGGACGAGGTGCATCTATTGTCATACTATCATCCGATGGATTCTTTGGGGCACGCACATATTCAAAGACGTCGGGCCTAATCCCTTGCCCGATAGGTGATTTCCTATTAGTGGGAGGCCACAGGACATGACACCTGCTATCTTATTGAACTTCACCGAGCACTTGGAGGATCACCACTCCCCGACTCATCCGGTTACCACAAAAACTATTATTAGGCTGGACATGTCAAAGCAAATCCAAACAAGGACTTCATAGGCATCCCCCGTTATTGTAGGTAAGCGGAAAGAATATTTGGGGATAAGTCGGTGAGGCTAGGTAGGCGGCGCCGAGAAGAGTTGGCTGTCCGAAGTCGGCGAGTCCGAAAAGTCTCTAACTCGCCCTAAAGTCTTGCTCTTTAACTCTCCTCTTTTCTTATTTATTTTTTTATTTCGCTCCCTTTGGGCCGTTAATAATGATGAAATCAAAAGGGCTTTTTATGACTTTTGAGCGTAGGTAGGGAGAAAGTTGTACGCAATAAATGGAGGATTAGGGTTCAAATATAAGAAGTAGGGGAAAGATTAGTTGAAATAAGATAAAGATATCACAATATGTTAATATTCGGCAGCTCTTAATCAAACTTCAGCAGCATGACGCATAGGCAAAAGGCATATAAATTAACATTGAGAAGCGTGATGCTAAGGAATGAGCCGTCGTTAGAAATGTGAGCGTAAGCTTTTTCCGTATTGCAGGAAGACTCTAGGCAAAATGCAGCGTTTTATGTGAATTAGAACTTGGTACACGGCGTCGAACATAAACAATATCGTTTCGACGAAGATAAACTCCGTGTCTCGGTTGGACTGTTTGGAGGAAATCGCAGCATTTTTATGCTTCGACCATGAAATGCGACGTTGTCCATGACTTCGTTCCGATGTCATCGAGTCCGTGTCCAGGTTGGACGGTCTAGGAACCCCCATCCCCAACCGGGGACCGACCCGAGCTTCCCCACAAATTGGTGGGGTTCGAAAATTGTACTTTTAAAGATGATAATTATTTTAGGGTTTTGAAGATCAATTTTTTGAAAGTGGGGATGAATCTCTTATTTAGATTTCTGAATTTTGACAAATTGAATTAAATGAATTACAGAGGATTGAATGGCGGTTTTATTAATTATTTTATTTTAGAAATTACTTTCAAAATCCCGCGATATTATTTCTTAATGGAAAAATAAAAAAGCTAGGGTTTATTGATTCTACAATGGGGCTTTAAGGCCAAACTAGTGTGAAAATACTGGTTTGGACCCAAGCCTTACCCACGAGGCACTCAGCGCCCGCGAGAGCCGTAACCCGGTAGTCGGTGGGACCCGCCGAGGCCTAGCTGAGGTGGTCAGCCTCGGCCTCTAGCCTGGCCGGCAGATTCAAAAACCTTTTTTTCTTATTATTCATTCGGATAAAGATATGAAGCAAAATAGAAGAATTAAATATAAAAAAAGTCGCCCGTCAATTTTTTAGGAATAAAAACTAACAAAAATAAAATAAATAAATACTCTTAAAATCTTAGTATGGAAAAACTAAGCTTGTAAGAGGCTGAAAAATGACTCCAGCAGTCTAAAACCAGGAACTAGATTTGGGGGCAAGGGTACAAAACATAGGGATAAGCCTTTCCGTTACGCCCATCCAACGTCGGCCATTACAAGTTTCAGTAGCCAATTTACATAACATATTAAACACAAGCACATAGTATGATACCGATATAGAATTAAAAGCAACCAAAACATGATAATGAAAGCAGTAAAAGCAAATAGGAAAAGCTATAAATGAAAGCAATAACGAAAAGAAAAGAAAAGCCAAAAGAAACGAAATCGAGAAATAAAAAGGTTATATCGAGCATGGAGGAATTGAATGTGATACAGACGTTTTCTTTACAATACGTAAAGCAATAAAACATAAAGCAAATAAACCATCGTAAAGGTTGAATTGGTGCCCTCGGGTCGTCTCACTCGCTAATTTGGATCTCGGAACTAGATCCGGTGATGTAATGGTGGTGAACCGAGAAGGATTCTTTATGAGTTTTTGTGAGGGCCAATAGAAAGATGTAATTGGTGGAGTATTGGGGATCGGATATCGGGAGTATGATAAAAATTAGGTTGAAAAGGAATCCAGAGATCAAAATACTAGCAAGGCATTCAATAGCTCTTAGTTCAGCTTTAGCACCATAACATCAAAGAATGAGCCGTTGTTAAAATGAGAGCCTAAGCTCTCTATTTGTAGGGAAGGGTTAGGTCACAAAACGATCTAAGGTTTAGATTTCATCAATCTTCCAAATCGGAGCAAGAATGGGCTGGAAAATCGAGAAAACTTGGCCAAAAGTAAAAGGATAAAACCGGATCCCGAGGTTGATGGCGCCGGCCATAACAACATGGTTTTGAGTTCTCCAGCTTATTTTGTGTTGTACCAAGACTTAAAAAACGCAGCGTTTTAGGTGAACTAGAACCTGGTACGCAACGACCGGATATAAACGTTGCCATTTTGAGGAAGTAAGCTCTGTGTCTTAGGTAGACTGTTTTGTAGCCAAACGTAAAGTTTTGATGCTTTTGATAATGAAACGCAGGGCCAAACACGATATCATTTTGATATCTTCAGCTCCGTGTATAGGTGGGATGTCTGGCGATGAAACGCGGAGGTTTGAGCTTGGAATCTCCCTGTACGAGGCGGCAGACTTCTATTGACTCTCGGGTTTTATCCGGGCATGGACCGTTCGAAAGAAAAAGGATTTTTGACCCACCCAAGGCAAAAAGGCTATATATTTGGTGCTAAGGGTTTTTGTGGTTTACTCGGCCTCTGTCACACCAATCAAATACCGTTTGTGATCCAAATCCTTAAACAGGACTCGGGATATCATCATCAAGCCAACAAAATAAAATACAGGAATAAAAGAGATAAGGAACGACATGTTTTAGGTTTCTATAATTAGCCCCCACTTTGACCGAGTCTAAAAGATGAAGGCTCAAAGTACATACTAATGGATACTTATGTCGCTTACATGCATTGTTTTGAATGTTGATTGTTACATAGCGTCTAGAATCGCTTGTTGTAAAACTTGAACTTTGAGACAAGGCCTTTACTTTATCATGACGCATGCGTTCTAAAGTCTGATAAGAGGATCCTAAACTTGGCTTAATCAGAGCCTAAAGCTCGAATGAATTTTTATACTGCATAATTCGATCAAAACGGACTAAAAATCGAATCCGTAAAAGATGACATGGTCGGTACAAGTGCTCCACTTTCGTGCATATGGTTCCAAGCATCCACTCGCCATGCTTGATGGGACCTGCTAAAGCTAGGCCACTACTCCGGGTTGCAAAGCTACCGCTGATGGGACGCCACGAGGCCTCATGGCCGGCACCGGCTAGCCTTTGGCTGCCTTGGCCCCGCAAGTCGCCGATTCCCTCTCCGGTCTCCTCTTGTTTTTTCGACTTTTTCTTTTGATTTTGGCGTCCCTTGTTCGAATGGGACTATAAAAGGGAGAGTTGGTGTGTTCATTTTCAGCCTCTTCTTGTCCTAGTTTTCCCATACTAAGATTGGAAGAGCAAATTTTTGTTTTGTTAGTTTTCCTTATTAAAATCTGATCGGTGACTCCCTTGATTTATGCTTTATTTAATGCAAATTCGCATGTTGGTGTTTCCTGGTTGCAGGAAAAAATGACATTAGGATCCGGATCTGCCCACGGGGTAGAGACCGAGGCTGGTTTCACCAGCCATGGCCTCTGGTTGGGGCCCGCCGTGCCCTCGGTGTAGGCACGGTCAGCACCGTGGAGTGGTAGTGGTGGTCGTGGTCCGATTGGTGTTTTCACACAAATCGGCCCTAAAGCCCCACGGCGAATCATAACCCTAATGTTGTTTATTCCTTAATTAGAAAATAAGATCCCAAGACTTCTAAAATAATTGCTAAAATAGAAAGGTTAATAAAACCGCCATTCAAACTTTGTGTAATTAGATTTAATAAAATTCGAAAATCTGAATAAAAGGCTCATCCCCACATTCCAAAATTGACTTTCTAAAACCATCTTCAAAAACAATCTTTAAAAAAGAGACTCGACACAAATGGGGAAGCTCGGCATTCCCGAGCCTGCCGCGGTTCCTCGCAGTGGCGACTCCACCGGGGATAGAACTTTTTATTAAGAACGTGAAACTTGAAAATTTTAGTAATGTGTTTTTAATGATGTGCTTGCATTAGGCATCCTGCATTTAGCAACCTTTGAATTAGTTTAAATATTGTTTTGGACAACTAGGAAAACTTTATTGTACCTCGTGCTTAACCCTTTTTGGAGAGAGGCTCCCACTAGTTCCTCGGTGAGCCCAACTAGGCTTGACTTGCCAAGGAAACGGTACCTCCTCCCTTGTAGCACGCCATCTTTGGCTAAACCTTTTGGTTCACTGAGAGGCACAAGAATTCTGATTGGTATCCTTATCTCAGTGCAACCTATGGGGGACAAAATTTCGAACTATGTGTCACCATGTATCCAGACAAGTTGAACTCATGGGCCATAGAACTCTTGGACTTCTAGGTTTTCCTCGGACTTCATTTGCATGCTTGAATGAGTGTGTTTGTTTTAGATTTAATCTTCTGCTCGTGAGCCTTTAGGAATAGGTAAGAAGCGCTTCATTTAGACCCTTGCATGGATGAAAATAAAATACTTTAATAAATTTCCTAGAGTCGGTCCATTATGTGCTTTTATCCAAAAGTGAAAATGCCTTTTTTCCTAGTATGGTTGGTCCTTTGTTTGCATTTTTTTGTGTCATTCCAAAACTATATTTCTAATAGCCTAAGTAGTCGCTATTTGTGAAAGGGGTCTTACTAAAAGCTCCCTTTTCTTATTTTTTAATCCTTTTATTATCGCGTTTCATCTTACATTATCACATTTAATCTCATATTAAGTGAGTCCATTTGCATTAATAAAATAATATCATGTCATATTAGGTGAGTCCATTTGCATTAGACAAATAAAATCATCTCATATTAGGTATGTCCTTTAGCATTAGCCAAACAAAAATCATCTCACAATAGGTGAGTTCATTTGCATTAGCGAAATAAAATCATCTCATATTAGATGAGCCCGTCATTCTTATTTTGCATTTAGTTTAAAGTTCATCTCAAATAGGAAAACGCATTATCATATAAGAAGTTGAGAGTGTGCAAAGGGAAATGGCTATGGTTATACCACCTTGACCCATCCAATCTTCTCCAGATAATCCTAAACATGAATCTCCTAAACCTAAATCCAAAACTCGATGTGATTCCGTTATAGATCGGATAGAATGTATGTTGAGGGAGTCATCAATGTTCAGTAATCATTATTTCGATCGGAAGGATTCACTTCAATTCCTAATGGTAAACTACCTCCTAAGTTTACCATGCCTGATATTAAGTTCAAATGTTCCGAGAATCCCCATCATCACGTACGCAATTTCTTGGGAGCAATGACTCTTAAGAACCTCGAAGACACTTACCACATCATCTTCCCTTGGATATTTAATACTGATGTTATGAAGTGGTATAACGCAGTTGACCCATGCAAGGTTGCCAATTGGACAAATTTGTGCAAGGAGTTCCTCCATCAATACTCCTATAACACGGATCTACGTGTTACTCTTAGAGACTTGGATTTTATCAAGCAAGGTGAGAAGGTGAGCTTAACTGAATTCGTTACCGGATAGAGAGTAAAGGAAGCCTACATGGTTTACCGACCCTCCGAGGAAGATCAAGTCCGCATTATTGTGAAGAACCTTCAGCCCAATTATAATGAGCTCCTCAAATTCCTACCCATGATGAAGTTTTCGACCCTTAGAGATGTTGGCTTACCGATAAAAGAAGAACTGTCCACCGTGACCTCAAAAGTCGCAACCGGATGTAGAGGTAATTATCATTCCAAAGAGAAGAAAACCTCCAATATCGGCAATGCTACCAAGGGTGCAGATGTCAACTCCCTCAATAGGTATATTGACTACACACCTATGGATACTACCTATGCTCAAGCCCTTGATCGTCTCTTTGAGAAAGGGAGATAGAGTTGCCGCCTATTAGAGCAAAATCGAAACTCGCGAAATATTCTAACAATAGGGATGTGGGAAAATTGTATAAATACCATCATGCACAAGGACACGATACTCGAATGGTTTTGGACATTCAAGAAAAACTAGAAGATATGTTTCGAAATGGCCAATTACCCCTACCTAAGGCTGCCCGAAACCAAGTAACCCTTTTAGTGACACCTTAGCCATCTTTACCGAACCCACACCAGGTCAGCGGGATCCTTCTATCTTTATCTCGACATGTTAATGAGTCACAATCGCTTCTCAATCTACCATCATTAGATGTAAAAGTCAAGGGGCTGTGGGTAAGTGATGAAGAAGATGTTTACGAAACGAAAGATGATGACAACAATAGTGATGACTTCTAGGGCACACCACCTTTAGAAGAAGATTTTTGGGGAAACACTAAGAGCCTTGTTGTTCGGTTTCTTACTAGATCGGGATGGCACAATGTGCCCTTAGGTCCACAACAGACTCGGGAAGCCCCAAAAGAACCTCGAAGTTGTAAAGGATGAAGATCCAATCCTTAAGCAACTCTAGAAATTAAAAGCCGACATTTCTATCTAATAATTAATGTCCGCTTCCCGAAACATAGACAACCTTTAATTGATGTGCTCAATAAGATTAAAGTTGCTCCCGAAACCATGCTAGAGGAAGTAGTAGGATTGGTTAACAATGGTGATGGAACCATTACTTTTGATCGGAAGGATCTCTTAGAAGAAGGCGTTGCACACAACAATGCTCTTTATTAAACCATAACTTACATTAGCAAGTGTGTTCCCTTAACCTTAGTAGACAACGGATCAGTAGTTAACGTATGTCCTTCGAAAACTGCTAAGAGGTTAGAAATTAGAAAGCCACAACTCTCTACGCAAATTGTTCATCTCCGAGCATATGATAATTCTAGAAGAACAGTCATGGGAACAGTGACCTTACCAATCAATATAGGGCCAGTGGAGAGGAACATTGATTTCTACGTCTTAGATATCCCGGTTACTTTCAATCAGATTCTAGGATGCCCTTGGTTGTACGATCATCGAGAAATGCGCTCTACAATGCATCGAAGCTCAAAATGATCATGAAAGGTCAGGTCATAATTGTTAACAGGGATAATCTTTATGCTACTATCACTACCGAAGAGTCTCGTAGTGGAGATCGAGCACGATGCTAATGATCAAGAACTCGTATGGATTTGAAACTGTCGCTGCCTTAAAAAAGGATGAAGCACCTTTTACTTTTAATCCTTCCGACAACCCTAGTGTCCAATCGATGCTTAGGAGGGAGGGGTATTTTCTAAGACTTGCTGCAAGCCAAAAGGCATACCACCCTATTTTTCCACCCCTTGAACCCACTAGCAACTACAACTTTGGGCTGGGCTATCAACCTACGACTAAGGAAATAGCTCAAGCCATGTGGGAAATCCAAGTAAAGACGATTGCACTACACACAATCCGTGTTATTAAGCCTTTTCCTTATACCCTGAATGGACAATTTCTAAGAGAAGGAGATAATTTCCTTTATTATGGTTTTCCTAAGCCTTATTACATAAAGGAGAAGGGTATCCTAGTATGTGATCCGGAAATCTTCAATGACTCGCTATATTCTAGAAGATGAGGCACCTCACATTCTCAAAAAGGGACAATCTATATCAGATTGGACCAATCTCGTCGAAAACAATTTTTCGGCCTTCCGTTCGGTCCGGAGACTAATCTAGAAGGGAGCTCTATTGCAGCATCGCCATGAACTATGTTGCATCCACGGTTCGATCCGTCTAGATTCATCACCGATGCTCGAGACAGAAGGGTCCAACCATATTACTTGGATTAATGCTGAGGAGGGCCAAAATTTCCAGTTAGCCTAGGAGCGCACCTTCTTTGTGAGTCTAGTGTTAGGGCTTGTATTTCTTCTTCTTCTTCCGTTGTTTCTAGTTCTAATTCTGTCATTTCCCATTCAGTTTTTGATTCTAATGTACTCGTTTCCTCATTCAATAAAATGAATCATTCTCGCTTACTCCTTGCCTCCTCTTGCTCTTAAATGTTTTTCCTCTAATGATGAACAAGGAATTCCTAAAGAATAAATAAAATCTATGGAAGATCATGAAAATTGCTCACCAATAATAGAGAAAACAATAACAATCAATTTGGGGTCAACCAAGAGGTTAAGACAGGAAGAACTTTGGATGTAGAAAAGCGAAGCAATTCACTTCGATCCTCACAGAGTTCATCGATGTCTTTGCATGGTCCTACAAAGACATGTCTAGTATAGATCTAAGTATAGCAGAACAAAAAATTCCACTTTATGAAGATGCTAAGCCGGTTAAACGAAGTTGAGGAAGATGACACTGGAATGGACCTTGAAGATTAAGGAGGAAGTTTAGAAACGAGTTGCGAGGCTAGGTTTATTAAGGTGGTTCACTATCCCCGGTTGGGAGCAAATATAGTTCGTGTTCGAAGAAAGATGGCAGGGGTTCGTACGTGCGTCGACTTCGGGGATTTAAACAAGGCCGATCCTAAAGATGATTTCCCGTTGCCTCATATCGATTTTCTGGTTGATAATACGAGTAGGTCATGCTCTACTCTCATTCATGGATGGTTACGCCGAATATAATCAAGTGAAGATGGCTGAGGAAGACATGGAAAAGACAACCTTCATCCCTAAATGGGGAACTTATTGCTATGTGGTGATGCCATTTGAGCTAAAAATGCGGGTGCAATGTATCGGACGACAACAACAACGCTACTGCATAATATGATCCATAAGGAAGCTGATGTCTATGTAGATGATATAATCATAAAATCTAAAGACAGGGTAGGGCACTTACCCGACTGAGAAAATTCTTCCATAGACTCGGGAATACAACATGTGCCTTAATCCTCAAAAGTGCGCCTTTGGAGTGACCTTGAGTAAACCTGTTAGGCTATGTTGTCGGTCTTAGAGGAATTGAAGTGGATCCATCCAAGATCAAGGCTATTAAGGAAATCCCTCCACTAAGTACGGAGAAGGAGATAAGGGGTTTAGTAGGACGTTTGCGAGTACATCATTCGTTTCATAGCAAAACTAACTATGGTCCGCGAACCCATTTTCGTGAAGTTAAAGACAGGATCCGAGCCCATTTGGGATACCGAGTGCAATTGAGAAGGTTAAGGAATACTTGACTAATCCTCCGAGTGTTAGTTCCACCCCAATTAGGGAAACCTTTGCTTTTATATCTCACCGGAACAGTATACGACTATGGGAGCCATGTTAGCTCAGCGAGACGGAAAAGAAGAATGCATGATCTACTATCTTAGTAAGAAGGTCTTAGACTATGAGACTAGGTATACACCATTAGAGAAGACATCTTTGTCTTTAGTTTGGGCTACCAAGAAGCTCAGAAACTACATGTTGACCAACACGGTACATGTGGTAGCACCCACGAATCCTATTGAGTTAAGACTTGAGCAATCGACTATCGGTAGTAAGATAGCGCGATGGACTGTCATGCTATCATAATTCAAACTCAAGTTTGTTCCTCAAAAAGTTATCCAAGGAAGAGTAGTATCGGAATTCTTAGTAGATCTAACCATACCCGAATCACAACTCGAACACCTTGATTTCCTAAACAAAGATATTTTACAAGTAGAGGTGGATGTTTGGACAATGTACTTTGATGACGCTTCCAATCGAAAGGGCTTTGGAGTAAGAATTCTTTTAGTCTCGCTGGAGGGAGCACATACACCCATTTCGGTTAAGTTAGTCTTTGAGGTCACTAATAATGCTTGTATAGTACGAAGCTTGTATCACGTAACTTGAAGCTACAACAGAGATTGGGGTTAAGAACATCGGGGTTTTTGGTGATTCAAGTTTGATCATCAGCCAAATTTCACAAAGGTGGAAGGTACATAGTGAAGCCTTGGCACCCTACCAAGCATACTTGACAGAATTATCTAACACCTCGAGAAGATTTCCTTCACCAACCTTCCTAGGGACAATAATCAATTTACGGATGCACTAGCAAAGTTAGCATCCATGATAAATATTCCTTTTTACATTTACTCAATATCGACCATACCGGAGTCAGCCCGCACACGTTTGCACCTTAGAGGTATTTAATATCGACCATACCAGTTGGTATCATGATATTTATCATTAATAAGCAAGAATATCCTTTGGACTTCACAGCTGGAGCCCAACTAGCTATTAGGATGTTGGTTGCACAATTCTTCCTCGGTCAAGGACAGCTTGTTCAAGAAAACTAATTATAGGATCAGCTTACATTGTGTCAATCAACATGAATCACAACACATCATGGAAGAGATTCATGGAGGACAATGCGGACCTCATATAAACAGATAGAATGTTGGTCGAAAAGGTTCGGAGACTTAGTTATTATTGGTCAATTAAGGAGCGGATTGTCATGAATTTGTTAGAAGGTGCCATAAATATAAAGTTTACGCAAGCTTACAACACCGATCCTCGTCATTTCTCACTACGTTGTCCTCACCTTGGCTGTTTTCGGTTGAGGGAATAGACATTATAAGCGGGGTGACTCATAAAGGAACAGGTGGTCACGAATTTATGTTAGTAGTAATCGACTACTTCACCATATGGGTAGAAGGATCTTCCTATGCGACCCTTACGTTGAAACAGGTAACCAAATTCATCACTGGAATATTATTTGTCGTTATGGAGTGCCCCATGAGCTTATAAGTTACCATGGTAGTCACTTTAAGAAGGAAGTAGCGGATTTGTTGGATATATATAAAATCCAACTTCACAAATCTTCTCCATATCATCCTTAGACCAACGGACTAGTTGAAGTCGCTAACAAGATAGCTGGAGAATAATAGAGAAAATGGTAGTTACTTACAAGGATTAGCCGGATAAATTACCCTTAGCTTTGTGGGGTTATAGAACTTCCATTAGATCCTCCATTGAAGCAACACCTTACTCTACGGTCTACGGCATGGAAGTAGTCCTTCCAGTTGAAATTGACATTTCTTCATTAAGGATAATTGTTGAGAGCCGATTCCAAAAGTTGAGTGGGCTAACGCACATTATAAGGAATTAATGTTGCTTGGATGGGAGGCGCCTTAGCGCCCGCATAATGTCCAAATATACTAAGCTCGTATATTTAAGGCATTCAATAAGAAGGTTATGCCTCGCAACTTGCAAATTGGTGATTTGGTACTTACAGAGGTCGAGCTCCAATTCGGGATCCATGAGGAAAATTTAAGCCCAACTGGTAGGGCCCATTCATACTTAATCGGCTTTTACCCGGTAGAGCGATAAAATTATCTCGATATGGTGGGAGAAGAGATTTTTCAAGTATACTAATCTAGATCACTTGAAGAAGTACTATGCCTATCATATCCCCGGGCAGTAGGCCGAGCGAGGCACACCTAGGTTTGGCCAGGCGGGCATCGGCCACCACTTGGTCAACGGTGGACTAGTCGGGCCACGGTTTTCCTTGTCTTTCTTCTTGTTTTCTTTGGTTCGTTTATTTGCTTGGACAGTCTAACTAGACAGTCCTATATGTATTTTGGTTTTTCTTTACTATTATTATTCTACCTCTAAGTGAGCGATACAAATATGAAAAGTATAACATAACACCCCTTTTTATTCAATAAGGGTAAGGGTAAGCCTACTACTTACCTAAATACATAGCTAATAAAAGGAATTTATTTCCAAGCATACTACTTGTAAAAAAAAAAAACAAACAAAAAATATTCTAAAGAGGCAAAACTAATCCTTCTTTTATTCTATTTCAAACACTTGAGAATTTGAGTCCTAGTCTATTTTCACTTTCTTTCCTTTAGGAACATTAGACTCGACTTCCTCATCCCGGGTGTGTTCCTTTAGCTCTTGAATTTGTCATGCTCTACTTTCTTCATTTTCTTGAGCTTTAGTTTCATTTTGACGAGCGCGTGTGGCCATCCAAGGGTATACTTCATGGATTTGTAGTAGCAGGAATCGCATCTTCGGGGTTTAGTTCTCTAAGTCTCGGTGCTTTTCATCCATCGAGGTTGACTTCTATTATCCACTCTGGATAATATAGAGAAAGAGCAGTATTTGCAACTCGTGCCGGTGTCGGCAAAGTTGTAGGGGTCAAAAGTTTCAGAAGACCTCTCCGAGTACTCAGGCGATGACCAAATCCGTCTAGAGCTACCGTGTCCTATGAAGAAGTCTAATGTAGTGAGCCAAATGCAATCCAAGTAATGACATTACTTATTCTCTACCCATTTGCATCACCACACGGCTTGGAAAATAATACATGCTCTCCTTCGAGGCCCAATAGACGAATGTATGGATGTTGTGTAGTGTGTGTTTTAAACAGGGACACCTTCCAATGCTTAACATACCATACCAGGTCATGAGTATGAGTTTTGAGACATTCCTCCCATCCATATCCTAACTTCATTTTTTCCTGCAACTAGAAAACACCGAGATGCGAATTTGCATAGAATAAAGTATAAAATAAGGGAGTCGCTAGTAAGTTTTTAAGAAGGAAAACTATCAAAACAAAATTTGCTCTTCCAATCTTAGGATGGGAAAACTAAGACAAGAAGAGGCTAAAAATGACTCCACCGGTCTTAAGCCGAGAATCGGATTCGGGGCGAAGGTACGAAATGTAGGGATAAACCCTTCTGTTCCGCCTATCCGAAGACGGCCATTACTAGTTTGAGTAGTGGATTAATAAAGATGAAAGAAAGCAAGCATACAACATGCGAAACGAAATTAAAGCAACCAAAACCTAACAAAGAAAACGATAATGAAAAGCGATAAAGAAACCGATAAAAGAAAGAAAAGCGGAAATAAACGATTTACATCGGTCGGGGAGTAAATTAAAGCAATTATATCTCTTAAACAACAATACGGAAAGAAAATAAAACTAAAATAAATATAACCGTTCAAAGGGTGAAATATGGCCCTTAGGTTTTCCCATCATGCGGATCTGGATCTCTTGGCCGAATCTCTTGGTGCAATGGTGATAATCCGAAGAAAAGGGTTAGTTTTGTGAATTGTGTCTCGGGTATGGTAGTGATCGGTTTAATGGGTGCCCGGAGATCAGAATAATCGAATATTCTTTAACTCTTTGCACAGATTCAACGGTGAAAGATGAATGTTTGATATTTGTTTCGATAGAGTAATGTTTAGATGAGAGGATCTTGGGTGCCCGAGAGATCGGAATAATGGGAAGCCAAGGCTCGCTATTTATAGGAGAGGACCTAGGTGACACATTACCTAAGGTTTGCCTCTTATCAGCCGGTCCAAATAGTCGAAATAAAATCAAGCCATTCCTTAAGAGATAGAACTCGATCGGATGATGATGAAACCGGATAGAACCGGTTAAAATGGAGAAGGCGAGTATCGGCCAACCGGACCCTCCTCGGTTTTCTTGCCCTAGTTGCATCTTCGAGGACTCTCTAAGTTTAAAATGTAGCTTTCCACTTTGCTTGTAAAGGCGGTCGCTGACCTCACGACGTCGTTTAGAAGGGAAAGCTTCTAGCCTCGTGTGGGCTATCTCATGAAGCTCAAAATGCATCACTTTGATGCTCCCGATCATGAAATGCAACGCTTTAACGTCGTCTTCAGGTCTTTAGCTCCTTGTTTGAGTTGGACAAAATTATAATGCGAGTATCTTATACTTGGAATTTCCCGAGCACACATCATGTGACTCCACAATCTTTAAAGGCTCAGCTCGGCTCTTGGACAGGTCGAAAGAAAACAGGATTTGTGGACCGACCCAAGGCAAAAAGCTATTTTAGTGGTGTTGGGGGTTCTTTATGGTTCACTAGCTTACATTGTACCGATCGATCACGATCCGGAATCCAAATCCACAAATAGGACTCGGGATTATCATCATGGGGCCTACAAAACAAAACATAAAAAGAACGAGATAAAGGACATCACTTTTAGGTGTGTACGAGTTAGCCCCCACTTTGACCGAGTTTATAAAGACGAAGGGTCAAAGTAGACACTAAAGAGTACTTACCTCGATTTCTATAAGGCATTGTATGATGTTTGGAATTGGTTGTAGTCAAACTTGAATTCCAAAGGAGACCTGAACTTGATCGTGATATATGCGTTACGAAGTTACGTAGAAGGATCCTAAGCTTGGCTTGATTAGAGCCTGAAGCTTGGCATGTTTCAATGCTTGAAACTCCGATTGTCGTTTGATCTAAAGCTTGGCTAAATAATCTACTATGATAGCATACTTGTAGTGTATAATTAAATTGACAAAAGATTAGTGTTTTTACCTGGATAATTCGATCGAAAAAGACTAATAAAACTATTCCGAAAAAGATGATTGGTGGGGTCCGGAAGCTCCTCTTGCATGCATGAGGGACAAAAATCAATGCTCCAAGAGGAAAAAGCTACTCGGATTATGGAAGTGGGCTAGGCTGCAGAAGGCTGTCGTCGATTGGACTCCTCGGTGCCTCGTGGCCACCGACGTGCTCGGTCGGATTCCTTCGTTTCCCCATTACTTGTTTGACCCTTGTTTTATATGCTTGGATGTCTTGACCAGTTTGCCTATCAAAGTGGTGCATGGTGTGTTTCATTTTGCACACCAACTCTTTATCATACTCTTGTTCTCCTCTTGCATTACTTTGCTTTGATCCTTCTTGAAAGCTAGTTGGTTCTCAAGAGTTCTTTGTTTTCAAAATTCCTATGAGAAAGGCTCATCCTGTAGGGCGAACTAAAGCTCGAGTCTTACTTAAGACTCCTTCCTCGAGTGCGAATGGCGTCGACACAATGAATGGGATCCAAGTGATCTTCTAGTTGAAGCTAAAAGCCATGTTTCTTGACTTGCCATCTCCTCTTCGGTAAGCTAATTGGCTTAAACCTCTTCACTTGCTCATTTAGAGTAATGTCCTAACCAAAATCTTGTTGAATTTTGTCTTGTAGAAAGGCTCAATTTGACGCAATGGAGCCATCCCAAAGTTTTTGGAGACCTAAAAGAGGATGCACTTGTCTTCTCAAGAACGTCATGTATAATGCTTGGGTTTGGGCCTCTTTACATCGCTTTATGCCATCTTTTTGATCCGAGGGAGAGGGATCCTATTAGAGCCATCGGTGAGCGGTTTTGGGTTACCACCAACACGCTCCACCTTCCCTTCGGTGAGATGACAATAACTCCTTTTGATTTCATTGTTTTATCCGGCTTAGGTTTTTCGGGGAACCTTTAGCTTATAAGCTGGAATTGGTACAAAAACCATGACTACCTCTGTCACCTTTTCGGCCCCGTAGCCGATAGATTTTCACATAATAATCATTTTAAGTACACCGTTCTTTGTGAGGCCTTTGAGGATGAAGCTTTCTAGCCACAACATTCTCCTCAACAACAAGTGAGGGTTGTGCTTGCTCTTCTCTTGAGCATGATCCTCTTTTTAGATCAGGCTGCCAAGGTTCATGTTCGGTATTTTGTGAACATAGTGGATCTTGATAGAATAAAGGAGCTCAATTGGGGTACTCCCTCATACACTTCGCTCATTAGGGGCCTCTGTGCCGATGTACGGCATACGAGGCCGGAACCGGATTCTGCCAACTATCTTCCTTTAAATGGCTTATGGAAGATCATTGAGGCATACTAAAATTTTCCTCTCTTCAATATTTACTTTTATTCTTGTGTTGATAAAAAGCTTTACTTGACTTATTAAAATCTAGTCGTGGCTATATGAATACTTTCCACATCTCTCTCCCGACCCAACGAATCGACCTGTGCTCCCAGCGTCGAGTATCATGGCCTAGAACTAATCTTGAGCAAACTAAAATACATGAGATAGGCTTTTTAGGTCATTCCTCAACCACTTTGACTTGGTATGGTACTTCTACTCTCAAAATTTGCACCAAAATAAGCCTAAACGAGCTTTTCAACACACTTTCAGCATTCTGGTCATGCCCACACCTAGACCGCTGCCTGTGGAACTGTCCGTGGTACAGTCCAGCCCCTTATATCCACGATTTGTGTCCATTTGTTTTGTTGTTTTTTATTCTTGCTTGCTGATTTCGCGATAATTCTGGTATGTAGGCCGACTTTCATCCTTGGGCCCAACTTCAACTTCCCCAAAATGTCCTTATGGCACTGGGAATTGAGTGACGAGGAGGATCTTGTTTGAAGGTCCTTTTGGATTTTGTTGGTATTTTGGGGAGAGGGTTACTCCTCAAATTTGCATTTAACACATGGCATCCATTTGTTTTTGTCGATCCTCTTTTAACTATGTTCTATTTTCGTTCTCTTTCTCCGGCCGAGCAAGTTACGGCCATGGTAAGGTATCCTTTTACCTCACTTTTGAATTTACACACTTCCTATACCCACCATACATCTCAATGTGGATGTCACTATGGCTGGGGACCTCCTCATTTTATCTCGATCCTCGAAATTCCGGAAGAGGAATGTGTTGGGCATCCTTTTCCTTGAAATTGGCGAGGGTAAGAGTTATGTGTTCTTTTCCTTTTAGTTACGTGCTAAAAGTATATTCCTCATTGATAACCTCAAATAAACTTTGCACTACGATCGAGAACAATCTAGGACCATATCTATTAGATTGCGATCAGGTCTTCATGGAATCTAGAATTTCTTTACCGATTGATCTTTCTCTACTTCTCGAGTAAGTCCTCAATTAGTGTAGCTCTAAATTTTTAAGCTTTTAGTCATTTGGTAATCGCTTCCCTGATCTTGTAGAGTGACCGATCGAGACCCACTCCTTCCAAGTAGTCTACTTGGTACGCCTGAGACTTCATCCCAAACTTATGAAGAACAAATAACTTCTACTAGTAAAGCTAAATAAGTCTCATCACGGAGTTCTTCACGGTGTACTCATCATAGCAGTGCATCCAAGGCAAGACCTAGTGTTTCCGGGCCTTTGATCAACACAGGAACCCTCTTTACGTCCCTCGGTCTTCTTATAGCGGACCATCTCATAGGGCTTCTCGGTCTTGGGGCCAAGGAGGTGGTCTATACCAAGGTGATGCAGGTGTCCGATTCTATACGTCTCTGTTGGAGGACTTCGAAATTATATCTTCAATGATGACTATGATGGCGATGCATAGACGATTCCTTGCTACTTCCACTGTTGCTTGATTAATGGACCTCTTGTAGGGTGCTTGTTTATATCTTATTTATTTTGTAATGAAGACTCTTATGCAATGAGATGAAATGCAAGACTCAATTCTAAAAATGCATTCTTTTATTTAATTTGATGCACAGGACTTAGGGAAAATAACAAAGACAAAATTAAAAAAATTGGGCACTAGCCCCTATTACCCTAAAAAAATAATAAAAAAGAAAATAAGAAATCTCAAGTGCATAGTCCAAGTAAAGTGCGCTCCACGAGGCTAGGACGAGAAATAAAAATAACCAAGGACTGCTCAGGCCTGCTAGATAACATGAAACAGATCGGGCTCGAGATGAGGCCGACGCCACCCACGTAGGAGTCCCACAAGGACTATAGTGCCTCGTTGTTCTAGTCATAATAGGATTTGAAGAACTCCAAAAAAGGCCTATAAATACGATCGCTCGACGCAACAAGAAATATAGACACAAAATCCTTCACCTAGCCGCAAAATATCATCCTATAACCTCCATACATAAAACCATGGATTTCATGACCGACTTAACTCGGCGGATGCATGAGATGAGTAACATGGATAGGTCGGGGTTACCTAATTACGGGCTAAATGTCCTCTATAGCATTCGCCAGTGAAAATTTATTGGCCATTCTTAAGGGCCGCTGTAGCTTATTGGGATAACCATCACCATGTCTTTAGGTTTGGGGAGAAGGAACTGTAATCGCTGCAGGAAGAGTTAATGTCATACTAGGCGGTTTTAGGCAAACAAAACCAAGTGTTCCCAAATCCTCAAAAAATCTCCATGAAAAGTACCAATATCTTCTAAAACTGAGTAAGAAGAATCTAGGATGGATCCTGAATGGGAATCGGGTTAGCTTAACCAATCTAATGAAGCATTACTGCAACATGTATGCTTATGCTCGAGTCCATCATTATCCCGAGACGACGAGCTATAATTACTTGCTTGATAGGGGATTCCTGCTAGTGGGGGCTCACAAGGACTTGGCACTAGTGTCTCTGCTAAGTCTATTGGAACAGTTAGGCATGAATTTTCCTCAACAATCCTGGATTGGTGCTCTAATCTCTTTAAGGACCAAATCCTCAACTCGCAGATTATGATGCTTTGCTTTTTTATTAAATGCCCTTAATATACGTGCACTGGTATATTTCGATATTGTGTAAAGCATTCAATCGTCTTTCATCCAACAAAACTAAATCTTTGTAGCATGCCATAGCCCTTTACGCCTCGAGAATTTGACTCTAAACAATGATCCGTAATGAGGGAATGACAATTTTTATTAGATGGATTGCTTCCATGGCACACACTAGGGAGTAGGGTGTTCCTCCCATTGAGGTCCTAATGGAGGTCCGGTAGCCCCATATAGTGAAGGGTAAATTATCGAGGCTAATCCTTATAGCTAACGGCCGTCTTGTCCACTATTTTGCGAATATTTGTGTTAGCGGCCTCGATCGCTCTATTGGTCCGAGGGCGATAGGGAGAAGATTTGTGATGTTTAATCTTATACTTCTCCAGGAGTCTCCCACTTCCTTCTTAAAGTGACTACCATGTTCATCGATCAATTCATGGGGTACCCCATATCGACAAATGATGTTTACGTTAATTGCTAGTCTTCGGAAAGTAAAATTTTATGTTTGTCCAATAATATCCTAGTCTTTGAATCTTCCGAACGAACATCGTTCCATTCATATGGGGTCAACATTTCCCTCCATGAATTTCATCCATGATGCGCTCTACTTTGTGTTGGTTGACACAGAGTAAGCTAATTCATGTGTTGGTTTTCTTGTACAAGCTGTCGTTGATTGATGAAAAATTGAGCTATTAGGATCCCGATGGCTCGTTTAGCTCTCGGGCGAACGGATGTTCTTGTTTATCAAGATACTGATAGATGTCATGGTTCCAACTGGTTTGATCGAGACTAGACACTTATAGTGTGTATTCATGTGCGAGCTAACTCCATCACTCTATGTGGATGGGCATTGAATGAATGCAACTACGGATATTGATCATGGATGCTAATTTGGCTAAAGCATCCACAAATTGGTTGTCATCCCTAAGAAGTTATGTGTAAGAAATGCTTTCAAAATTTTTTGATAATACAATCGGATGTGTCCGCTAGGGTGCTAAGGCTTCACTATGTACCTTCCATTTTTGTGAGATCCGATTAATGATTAGGCTGGAGTCATCGAAAAGCTCGATGCTTTTGGCTCCTATCTCTATAGCAGCTTGAAATGAGAGTATGTGCTCCCTCTCGTGAAAAACCTGATACAATCGAAGTCATGTGATGCATGCTTCATATTCCACGTTGTTGTTGGTGACCTCAAAATACAATTTGACTAAAATGAGAGTATGTGCTCCCTCCGACGAGACTAGAAGGATACCTACTCCAAAGCTTTTTGATTAGAAGCACCTTCCAAGTCCATCTTCCATACGTCCACCTTCACTTGTAAGATATTTTTGTCCGGAAAGTCAAGGTGTTAAGGTTGCGATTTAGTTACAAGTAGATCGGTTAGGAATTCCAACACTACCCTTCCTTTGATCGCTTTTCGAAGGGACATACTTGAACTCAAATTCTAATAGCATTATGGTCCATCAAGCTATCTTGCTGCTGATGGCCGGTTGCTCAAGGATGTCCTTAATGGGTCCATAAGTTCTACAACATGTACCGTGTGGGCCAACAGGTAGTGCCTGAGTTTCTTGATAGCCCGGACTAATGCGAACGATGTCTTCTCTAATGGTTTTAATCTAGTATCATAATCTATGAATTTCTTGCTTTGATAATATACTGCGTACTCTTCCTTTCAATCCTATCAAGCTAACATACCTCCCATAGCGGTCTCCGTCGTGGCGAGGTATAAAAGTAAAGCCTTCCCTAGTTGGGACAAAATGAGTACTTGGAAGGTTGGCTAGATATTCCTTAACCTTCTTGAATGCTTTTTGGCACTCATCATCCTAAATAGGCTCGGACCCTTTGTTCAATTTAATGAAAATGGTTTCACAAACAATAGTCGGTTTTGATATGAAATGAGTATTGTACTCGTAAACATCATAAGAAACCTCGTATCTTTTTCTGTTTTGGGCGGAGGAATTTCCTGAATAACTTTGATATTTGATGGATCAACTTCGATTCCTTTAAGACTAACAACATAGCCTAACAGTTTATGTGAGGTCACTCCAAAGGAACACTTTTACGGATTAAGATGCATGTTGTACTTTCTCGGTGTTTCCAAGAACTTTCCAAGGCTAGGTAAATGTCATGCTCTATCCTTGGACTTAATGGTCATGTTGTCCACGTAGACCTTGGCTTCTTTGTGGATCATGTTGTTTAATAGTGTTGTGGTTGTCCTCTAATATGTTCCGCCGACATTCGTGAGCCCAAATGGCATCTCCACATAATAGTGCGTCCCTCATTGAGTGATAATGGTCGTCTTCTCCATGTCTTCTTCGGCCATCTTCACCTGATTGTACCAAGCATAGCCATCCATAAATGAGAGCAATGCATGTCCCACTCGTATTATCTACAAGAATGTCGATATGGGGCGGTGGGAAATCATCTTTTAGACTTGCCTTGCTTAAACTCCTGAAGTTGACGCACATTGGAACTCGATGTCTTTCTTCAATACCGGTACTATGTTTGCTACCCACCGAGGATAGTGAACTACTTTCATGAACCCAGCCTCTAACTGCTTCAAGACCTCTTCCTTGATTTTCGGTGCCCATTCAGATTTCATCCTCCCGAGATTCTGTTTGACCGGCTTGGCGTCTTCGTAAAGTGGAATTTTATGTTTCGCTATACTTGGATCTATCCCGGCATGTCTTTGTATGACTATGCAAAGACGTCCGTGAATCCTGTAATTAGAGAAGTAAATTGCTTCTACTCTTCTACATCCAACGTTTTCCCAATTTTAACCTTTTGGGGTTGTTAAGCGATCCTAAATTAATTGATATTGTTTCCTCTATTATTGGTGAGCAATTTTCATGATCTTCCATACATTTTATTAATTCTTTAGGGATTTTTTATCATCATTAGAGCCAAAACAATTAAAAATAGGAGAAGGCAAGGAGTAAGGAGAAAGGTTTATCTTATTGAATGAGGAAATAAGTATATCAAATTCGAAAACGAAATATCCGAATTAGAAACAAAAAACTAGAAGAAACAGAAACGGAAACAAAAGCCTTTGTGCTAGACTTAGGAATGGGATGCTCTGCTAAGCTAACAGACAAACTCTTGGCCCTCCCGGGCATCAATCCAAGTAATATGCTTGGACCCTTCCGTGCCAACTTCGGTGATGAATTAGGATGGATCAAACTATAGGTGCGACATGGCTCGAGACATAGAAGCAAGATCAAATTCCCTCCATGTTCTTCTCCTGTCCAAATAGTAGATCGAAGATATTACTCCCAGCCAAGTTGGTCCAGTGTTGTGTGGACTGTCCCTCTTCAAGGAGGTAGGGCGCCTCATTTTCTAGTATACAACTATCAGTAAAGACCTCTAAGCTAGGTATCGAGATGCTCTTCTGTTTGAGGTAATAAGGCTCAAGAAAACCATAATAGCGGAAGTAATCCCGTTCTATTAAAAATTGCACATTTAGAGTATGAGGAAAGGGCTTCATAGAATGGAATGTATATGGTGAAATCCTCCTAGTTTGAACTTTCCATTTGGCATGGGCTATTTCCCTAAAAATAAGCTGATACCCCAGCTCAAATTTATAGTTTTTAGCGGGTTTAAGGGGTGGAAAGATAGGTGGTATACCCTCCCGCCTACAACTAGACCTGGAAAATACCCCTTCTTAAGCATCCAATGGATGTTGGGGTTGCCATAAAGATTAAATTTAAGAGGTGCTTCATCATTATCTAAGGCGGCGATAGTCTCCAACCCGTAAAGCTCTTCATCATCGGTACCATGCTCGACCGATTCTTTGGAAGTGATAGTAGCATAGGGATTGTCTCCAAGGACAAACATTCACAGCGCATCCGTTATCTACCAAGGTTAGGGAATGAACTTGTTAATGCAAGTTACTGAGTTGAATAAAGGGTATTGTTATGAGTAATGCCTTCTTAAGGGAGATATTTCTGGTTGAAAGTAATGGTTCTGTCCCCACTCGTTGACCAATACTACTACTTCCTCATACATGGTTTGAGGAGAGACCTCAATCTTGGTAACTGTGTCAATTAAGGCATGCCTATGTTTTTGGGAAGCATATATAAGTTGCCGGATAGAGATTTTAGCTTTAAGATTTTGAAGTCTGTTTCGAGATTGGGTCTTCTTCTTCAGCGAGGCTCGGGTTACAGTTGGGGCTTCCTGAGTCCGTTGTGGACCCACAGGTATATTATGCCATCCGGATCTAATACGGAATTGGATTTCGAGGACTTTTGGTCGTCCACAAAAGTCTTCCTCTTCTAAGGGTGGTGTGCTCCATAAGTCGTCGTCGTTGTTGCTATTATTTTTAGTTTTGTACACGTCTTCTTCATCAATTACCCATAATCCATGGACTTTTGGTTCTAAAGGAGGCAAGTTAGGAAGTGGTTTAGGCTCATTGATGCATTGAATGAAGACAAATGGGTCCCACTAACCTAGAATAGGTTTAGAGAAAATAGCTAAGGTACTTGTTGAAAGGATTTTTATTGTTAGTTTCTAGGCAGCCTTAGGAAGAGGGAGTTGACCATTGCGGAACATGGTCTCGAGTTTGTTCTTGAACGTCCAACATTTCTCGGTGTCGTGTCTTCGTGCATGATGGTATTTTGAAAATTTTCCAGCGTCCCAATTTTTAGACTGTTTCACAATTTCGATTCTACTATGAGAAATGGCAATTCGACATTTCCTTTTGCTAATAGGCGGTCAAGGGCTTGAGACTATGTGGTCATTATACTTATTGAGCGCATTGACTTCTACACCCATTATAGTATTGCTTTGGTAAGAGGTTTTCTTAACTTTAGATTGATAGTTACCTCTAGACCCAGTCACGACTTTTGTGGTTGTGGTAGATAACTCTTCTTCTATCGAGTGTGTCAACATCTCTAAGGACCGAGAAATTCATGAAAGGTATGAATTTTGAGGTGTTGATCTGTAAGCGAGCTAATGGTTCTTCACGATGATCCATACTTGGTCCTTCTCGAAAGGTCATGTTTACCATGTGGGCAACCTTTGCCCTCCATCCAGTGAGAAAGTCTATAAAGCTCACTTTCTCACCTTGCTTGATCAAATGCAAATCTCTAAGTGTGAAAGATAGATTAGTGTTATAGGAGTATTGGTGTAAAGAACTCCTTACACGGATCAACTGTAAGAGGTGACCTTGAGTGGGTCAACCGCATCATACCAATTCATACCTCAGTATGAAAGTTTCATGGGAAGATGATATGGTAAATGTCTTCTAGTATGTTCTTAAGAGTCATTCATGCAAAGAAGTTACAAAAATGATGATGGAGATTCTTGGAACCTTGAATGTTGATATCGGGCATGCTGAATTTAGAGGGTAGTTTTCCTTTGGGGATTGGAGTCCCTTATGGTCAAAGTAGTGATTACTAAGCATAAATGACTCCCTTAATATTTTTTTATCCGATCTATACATAGATCGAGTTAGATTCATGCTTGGGACTGCTTGGAGGAAATAGATTACGTATAGGTGGATGACCTCCTCCTCTTAATTGTTCTTCTTCCTCATCTCTCTTACTATCCTCAATATCTTTCAAGATAGCTTTAAGATCGTTTGATACGGCATATATTTTCATATCATGAGCCTCAATCAGGGCTTCCATTTTTACTGAGGTTTCATTGAGCAAAGCTAGGATAGGAGATTTTTCTAAGGTACTGTCCTACGATGGAATAGACTGAACTAGGGTAATATGCACCGATGTATGTCGTGCTGGTGTAGAACGCGAGATAGAACATGGTGTAGAGCGAGGCGAAGATATGTCGAGTCCTTGTTGAGGCGTTCTAACCTTGTGGAGCTCGGATTCCGACGATACTCAATTGTAGTAGACTTCCTTATTCTGGATACCAAAGGATAATCCTTAGGACCTTATGAAAGAATACCACTTTTAGGAGGAAGGGGCTTAAGCGTGAGACCCAAAGGGACTAAGAATGCTTTTTATTTGTATGCACATAAAGAATGAAAAAACAGATGAAATATGATGCAATGATGCTTATGACTTAATTTGGGATGATTTTATGATTTGGCAAATGCATAATTTTATTTTGGTTACGTGAAATAAAGAAAATGCAAAATGGACTCACCTAACTTTGAGATGAAATTTATTTTGGCTAAATGAAAAATGAAAATGCAGAATGGGACTGCAGAAAATGAACCAAAAGCTAAAGACTCGACCGATCGAAGAGATAGAATAGACCTTGGTAAGGCCCGTTTGGACTGACTAGAGTGCCTAAACTAAGATAGATTTTAGGATGATTCAGAAATACAATTAATGTACCAACCTCAAAGGAAAGGGAAATTTGGACTTTTGGCTAAGATTCACATAGTGGACCGACTCTAGGAAATTTATTAAGATATTTTATTTACACCCATGCAAGGGCTTATTAGCACTTCTCACCTATCCCTAAAGGCTTACAAGTAGATGATTAAATATAAAAGCAACCACACTCATCCAAGCATGCAAATGACGAGACAAGGTATAACCTAACAACCAAGGGTCTCCGGTCAAAAGACGGTTACATTTGGGTAGGATACATGGTGTCTCATAGTCCGAAAATTTTATCCTCGGTGCGGTGCACAACAGGAAATAGCATGAATCCTCGAAGCCTCTTGGTAAGCCATGACCGCGTGCTATAAGGGAAAAGGTACTGCCTTCATTGACAATCCTGCCTAATTGGGCCCATCCGGGATAGCAATTCAAACCTCCTCCAAAAATTGTTCTTAAAAGGTAAAGCCTAATGTTCCAATAATAAAAAGAAACTATGTTCAAGGTTGCTTAAATGCATATACATTATTAAAACTTACTAAAATTTTTAAGTTTCACTCTCTTAATAAGTGATTATCCCCACCGGAGTCGCCATTATAGGAACCACAAGGCCATACCTTACCGGGAGCGACCCAAGCTTCCCCATGAATTGGCGGGGTTTTAAAATTCTGCTTTTTAAAGATGATAATGATTTTAGGGTTTGAAGATTAGTTTTTCGAAAGTGGGGATAAACCTCTTATTTAGATTTTCAAATTCTTATAAATTGAATTAAAATGATTTAAATAGGGTTGAATGGAGGTTTTATTAGTTATTTAATTTTAGAAATTATGTTCGAAATCCCGAGATATTATTTCTTATGCGAAAAATAAAAAATTTAAGTTTTATTGATTCTCGCCATGGGGTTTTAGGGCCAAACTGGTGTGAAAATACCGATTTGGACCCAAGCCTCACCGACTGGAAATTCGAGTGCCGACGAGCCGGCGCCTTGTGGTCGATGGCGTCGACCGAGGCTGTGGCTAAGGTGGTCGGCGTCGGCCTCGGCCTGGCTGGTGGTTCCGAAACCTTTTTTTGTAATTGTTAAGTCGGAAAAAGCCGAGAAGGAAAATACAAGAATTAAATCAATACTCCTTCAATCTTAGTATGGGAAAACTAAGTTTCGAAGAGGTTGAAAAATGACTCCATCGTTCTAGAACCGAGAATCGGATTCGGGGCGAGGGTACGAAACGTAGGGATAAGCCCTTCCATTCCACCCGTCGAACGACCATTACTAGTTTGAGTAGCGAATTTGATACTAAACACAAGCACATAACATGATACAAAAGTGATAAATGAAAGCAATAACGAAAAGAAAAGAAAAGCGAAAAGAAACGAAAGCGATAAATAAAAAGGTTTCATCGGGTGGGGAGGAATTAAATGCAATAAAACTTTTTCTCCACAATACAAAAATGAGTAAAACATAAATTAAATAAACCGTCATGAAGGTTGAATTAGTTCCCTTGGGTTATCACAGTCGGTAATCTAGATCGCTCAACTAGATCCGGTGATGCGACCACGGTAAATTGAGAAGGATTCTTTGTGAGCTTTTCTTAGGCCCGAGTAAAAGATGTAACTGGTGGAGTATTAGGGATCGGATATGGGGAGTATGATGCAAAGTAGGCTGAAAAAGAACCAAGAGATCAAAATGCTAGCAAGGCATTCAATAACTCTTAGTTTATCTTCAGCAGCATAACATTAAGGAACGAGCTATTGCTTGAAATGAGAGCCTAAGCTCTCTATTTATAGGGAAAGGCTAGGTCACAAAATGACCTAGGGTTTAGATTTAATCAATCATCCAAAGCGGGAAAGAACCAGCTAGAAAATCACAAAAAATTAGGCTAAAAACCAAAGGATAGAAGCTGCGTAGAACGAGGATCTTGGGGACGGCGTCGTTTTGGGTTCTCCAGCTTTTTCCATGTTGTAGTATGTCTCTGGGCAAAATGCAATGTTTTAGGTGAACTGGAACTTGGTACGCAACGCTGGACATAAACATCGCCATTTTGAGGAAGTCGACTCGTTTCTCGGGTGGACTATTTTGGAGAAAACCACGAGCGTTTTAATGCTTTTGATCATGAAATGTAGAGTCGCACACGACATCGTTTTAATGTATTAAGCTCCGTGTCTCGGTTGCACGCTCTTGATGAAACACGGTGTTACGAGACTGAATATCCCTATATGCGACATCGGACACCCGTTCACTCTAGGGATTTCACCCGGTCTTGGACCGTTAGCAAGAAAAGGGATTTTGGACTGACCCAAGGCAAAATGGCTATTTATTTGGCGCTAAGGGTTTTTATGGTTTACTAGCTTCCGTCACACCAATCAAATATAGTATGTGATCCAAATCCTCAAGCGGGGCTCTAGATTTCATCATTGGGCGACCAAAGTAAAATACGAGAATAAAAGAGATATGGAACAAAACGTTTTCGGTGTCTATAGAAGCTAGTGGTGACACGCGGTGTTTTGATCCGTGAAGTCCCTATATGTGGTGCCAAACTTCCGTTGACTCGAGGTTTAACCAGGGCTTGGACCGTTAGTAAGAAAAGGATTTTTGAGTGACCCAAGGCAAAAGGTTATTTATTTGGTGCTAAAGGGTTCTTTGTGGTTTACTCGCTTTCATCACACCAATCAAATACCGTCCAGTGATATAAATCCCGACACAGGACTCGAGATTTCATCATCGGGCCCATAAAATAAATAAGAAAAAGGGATGACACATTTTAGGTGTGTACGAGTTAGTCCCCACTTTAACCGAGTCCGAAAGACAAAGGGTCAAAGTAGACACTAAAGGATACTTATCTCGTTTTTGTACGTTGATTTCAACGTTGAACGAAATGTAATGTTTGGAATTGGTTGCTATCAAACGTGCACTTTGAGATAGGGCTTGGACTTGATCGCAACGCAGCGTTCTCATGTCCGGTAAGGGGATCTTGAGCTTGGTTTGATCGAGCCTCAATCTCGGTGAACTTTTATGCTCAAATTTCAATCTGTTCTTCGATCTAAAGCTTGGCCTCATAATTTGTTGTACTAATATGCTTATTAGTGGATAATCGTATTTATGAAAGTTTAGTATTTAACCTGAATAATTTAGTCGAAAACAGACTGAAAAACATATTTGAAAAAGTCGACGTAGTGGGTCTAAGCATCCACTTGTGCATGCACATGGTACCAAGAATCCATTTGCCACGCTTGATGGGACTAATCAAGCTAGACCACTAATTAGGGCTGCAAAGCTGCCGCCGATGGGATGCCACTAGTCCTCATGGCTGGCGCCGGTCAAAACTTTGGCAGGTCCGGCCCGGCGTTCTGCCGGATTCCCTCTTTGGTGTCCTCCTTCTTTTTGACTTTTGCCTTGTGTTTTTGGCATGCCTTGCCCGAGTGTGCCTATAACGGCAGGGAGTTAGTAAGTTCATTTTGCAAACTTCATTTATTCCTCTCTTGCTTTCTTTAGCTTTGCTCTTGTTACTGCTCTTGCTTTGCTCTTTTTAGAAAACTTATTGGTATTCAAAACACAACTCTCCAAATATGTCTAGAAGAATGGCTCATCGAACTAGAAGGATTAGGGCTGAGAACTTGGTTCATGACAACTTCTTACAGTGAGAGTGGTGTCCCCATAGTGAATGGAGACCAAACAATCTCCTGGTAGAAGCTGAGAATCACGTGTTTTCACTTGTCATCTCTCCATTGGTAAGCTTGTTAGCTTAATCCTCTATATTTATTGAATTAGAGAAGTGCTTCGCTAAATCTTGTTGGATTTTACTTTTCTAGACGGGTTTTATTTAGAGTAATGGGGCTATCATGAAGTTCATGGCGACATGTAAATAAAAGAACTACCCTTTGGAAGACATCATGACGTAGGAACCACAGCTGGCGGGACCCGACCGAGCTTCCCCACAATGTTGGTGTTTTAGGGTTTTGAATGAAAAGAATTGAAAATGATTTTAGAATTTTGATGATTGATTTTTGAAAATGGGAATTGATCTATTATTTAGAGTTCGAATTTTATTAAGTTAAAAATGAATTAAATTAAATTGATTGATGGTTTTATTAATTATTTTATTTTAGAAATGATTTTCCGAAGTCTCGGGATATAATTTCTTAACTAAACAAAATAATTGAAAGTAGAGTTTCAAAAATATACTTGTGAGGCTTCAAGGCCAAACTAGTTTTACAACACCGGTTTAGATGCAAGCCACGGCCACTCGACCACTCGGTGTCTGGCGCCAGGCACATCGCGGTCGGGGCACCAGCCACGAGTCACGGCTGAAGGATTTAGCCACGGCCTTTGGCGTAGCGAGCAGATTTAGTAGCCCTAAAATTTTTACCTACAGTTAGAAATGATCGAGATGTAAGTTCAATAAATATAAATAAAAAAGGAGAGTCGTCGATCGGCTTTTAAGAAAGAAAAACTAACAAAAACATAGTGAATAAATTTTGCTCTTCCAATCTTAGTATGGAAAAAGTAAGACTAAAAAGGTTAGAAATGACTCTATCGGTCTCAAATCCGAGAATCGGATTCGGGGCGAGGTTACAAAATGTAGGGATAAACCCTTTCGTTCGCTTCGTTTGAAGATGACCATTACTAGTTTCGGTAGTGAATTAGAATAACGTATTAAACACAAGTAAACAACATGCTAAAAGAAAATTTAAAGTAACCAAATCACGATAAAAAGCGGTAAAAAACAAAATAAAAGGAAAGCGGTAAAAAGTAAAAGCAAAAGAAAAGAAAAGCGAGAAATTTAAAGGATTACATTGGACAGGGAGGAAATAAAAGCTATACAATTCTTCCCCACATTACGGAAATCGATAAAAGAGCATCAAAATAAATAACCGTTTGAAGGTCAAATTGATGCCCTCGGATTGTCCCACTTGGCGATCCGGATCTCTGCATCTGGATCTGGTGATGCGACGGTGGTGAATCAAGAAACTGGATTCTTTATGAGTTTTGTGAAGGTAAGTTTCGGGAAATTGGAATGATCGACTTAATGAATACTAAGAGATCAAAATAACCAAATATTCATTCCCTCTTAGTAAGGATTCAGCAGCATGAGTGTTTAGCAAGGAGGCTTTTGAGGTTAGTTTTCAGTAGAGTAACACTTAGGGGAAGGTAGTGAATAGTTAGTTCGGCGAGTGTGGCACTAAGGGAAGACGTCATGCCGAAATGAGAGCCAAGACTCTCTAGTTATAGGGACGAGAGCTAGGTCCAAATGACCTAGGGTTACTCGTTGAGCTTGTCGTACAAGCAACAAATTAAACCACTACTTAAACTTATAATAAACAATATAGCAAGGGCAAGTAGGGATCGAATCCACAAGGAAAGATATAATAACATGCAAGTTTTAATCTAATTAAATTTACTACTCTTAAAAACAAAACAGAAAATATAAATTAAAATCAATAATTAAAATTCATAGAAAATTATCTAATAACTAAATAAATAATTTATACATAATAATAAAACTACAATAACCCAGAAATATTTTTGTATATTTTTAGAACAATTAAAACAGAAAACTAAAGCAGAAAATAAACAAATTCTAAAACAGAAAATTAAATAAGTAAAATTCTGCACTAAAATAATTACGAAAATAAATATTAAAATTACCCAGAATAATAATACTAATTTTCTAAAGCTAACCAGACCCTAAAAATATAAAAACAAAATTTAAAATCTAATTTACGAAATTATTTAACTAAAAACCTGCACTAATTAAATTCAAGAATTAAATCTGAAAAATTATCAAATTAATTCCAAACATTCTAAAATTTAATCACAGCCAACTAGGACTCTATCTAAACCCTAAAAGAAAATAAAACACAAAAAATAACAAAAGAAACTATTTTTAAACTAATTTCTAACAAACTGACTCAAAAATAATAAAAACTGACAGAAAATTAATTCTGAAAATTAAATTATGTAAAGACTGAAAATTAAATTAAAATAAAATTACTAAAACTAACCTAAAATACTGATCTTTAGGGGGTTTAATGAAATTGATAATAAAAGACTATAACTTTATAAGTAAAAATCAATAACTCAAGAGAATAACTAAAAGCAAACAAATAATTATCAAAGATAACAAATTTATAAAAACACTTAGTATAATCTATATCCACCATGCAAATTATTATTTATCATTAACACACAAATTGATCTACCCATGAGCTAAACTGTAGAAGACAACCACTAGCGGATCTTCCCCGTTTTTCCTTAGTTATTAGTTTACTTAGGCCTAGCCCTAATATAAACCCTACTAATATTGATAACCCTAGCACTAGCACTAGAATTTAATCAAATTAGAGCATTAAGTATTAGAAAAACATCATCTAGCACCTAATAACCAATCTACTAGCAAATTCATTTAAGAAGGATCTATGATAATTTCCTAATTAAAAGAGATGGGTATGAGTCATCCATGATTAACTAGGGTGATACTTATGTCTAAAAGATCAAGCAATTACGTACTTAAACCCTCTAAACTATCACATGAATTTATATAAAACTAAGTAGCGTGCACTCTAATTAATTAGACATAAATTCATAAACATTAAACACAAATTATCATAGAATCATGGATCGAATCAATAAGACAATAAAAATCAAAACTTTGTTTCAAAATAAATAAGTTAACATGGCTTCAATGAGATTATACTAAGTATAAGAAAAACTACTCACACATCATGTAATTTAAAACATGTAAACTAAATAAAACTAGCATTTTTAGTATTAATCTATCAATAAAAACTCAATCTTTTCTAATAAAAATTACAAAACTAAATTATACTACCGATATTAGTTTCTTTGACCCGGAAGATGAAGAAGATGATGATGGATGGTGGCTGGTCTGGGCAGTGGACAGCAGTGGCCAGCAAGGTGCAGCAGCAGACGAGCACGATGCAGCCACGAACAAACAGCAGCGGCAGCAAGCGGTGGTGGCTGGGCGGCTGCACTGGTGGACCGCAGCAAGTGCAGGCCGGCTGGGTGCCGTGGACAGCAAAGGGCAGGTGGTGATTGTGTGTGGCTGGCTTCCTAGGTCCCTCTCTCCATGATGATAATAAGTAGTATATATAGGGTGAAAGAGTTAGGGTTTATTTCTCTTTCTTCTCTTCTAAGTTTCCTTTTCTATTCCAATTAGGATTTCCTAAAATATAATATCATAAAATAAATATTTTATTACATATTATATTTATGGACCGACTTCATATATTTTCTTGGATGCTTGTCGGTAGCTAAAAATTCACTTTTAACGACTTTTCTTCTCTTTCCCACTTTATTCGATAATTACCTATAAATAGACAAAATAGAATAAATTAGATAAAATAAACTATATAATATAAACTCAATAACTACTAAAAATACGTATAAAATACGACTTAACAGCTTACTCTCAGCCAGTCGCACAAAAGTAGCTGAGAAAATCGGGCCAAAAACCATAAGATTGAACTGGATAGAATAGGATGAAACCGAGATAAATCCTGGTTGGGGGCATCGGTCACCTGGGGATGTCTATGGTTTTGTGCCTTTCCATGCTGAACAGGGAGTTCCCCGGCCAAAATGCGGTGTTTTAGTTGAGAAAATCCAAACATAGGGCGCCGGCCATAAGGTAACGTTTTGAGGGAAGAAGCTCCTAATCTCGGGCGATCGTCTTGGAGCTTAAACGCAACACTTAGTCTTGGGGTCCTCAACTTTGTGTCTTATTGGACAAAAGTGAAATGCAGAATTCTAAGCCTGGAATTTCCCGATATGCGGCACTCGGACTCCGTTGACTTTGGAAGTTTTGCTCGCTTGGATCATCCAAAAGAAAATAGATTTTTGGATCCACCCAAGCCAAAAAGCTATTAACTTGGTGCTTAGGGGTTCTTTGTGGTTTATCGGCTTCGTCGCACCAATCAAATTCAGTCTACGATCCAAATCCTCAAATAGGATTCAAGATTTCATCATCGGGCCAATCAATATAAAATACATGATTAAAAAAGATAAGGGATGGCACGTTTTAGGTGTGTACAGTTAGCCCCCACTTTGACCGAGTCTAAAAGACGAAGGGTCAAAGTAGGCACTAAAGGATAGTTATCTCGGATTATGTGCATTGCTTTGAATGCCGATTGTTGAGTTGTATCCGGAATTGGTTTCGTTGTATCTCAACTCTAAGCCGGGACCTGGACTTGATCGCAATACATGCATTCTAAAGTCCGGAAAGAGGATCCTAAGCTTGGCATGATAAGAGCCTAAAGCTTGATGAATGATTTTACTAAAACTTCGGTCGTCTTTGACCTAAAGCTTGGTCCGAATCGCTATACTAACATACTTGTTCATCGGATAATCAAATTGATGAAAGTTCAATGTTTTACCCGAACAATTAATTTGAAAACCGATTGAGAATTTTGACATGAAAAAGCTGGTTCGGTGGGTCCATGAGCTCCCACTTACATGCATATGGTGCGAAACATCCACTTATTATAATTGACGGGACTTTACAAGCTACCCACCAGCCTAGGGCTGCAAGGCTACCATGACGGGACATTACCTCTCCTCGTGGCCTCGTGCTGGCTAGCCTTTGGCGAGCCCGGCCACGGCGTGCTTCTGCCGTATTCTGTTGGTCTCCCTTACCTTTTTTAACTCTTGTCCTTTGTGCTTGGCTTGATCGAACCGGTCTATAAAAGAGAACTTAGTGTGTTCATTTTGTACACACTATACTTGTTCTTCTCTTGCTTTATAGCCCTTGCTCCTACTCTTGTGGAAACTAATTGGTTTTGTAAATATTCTCTTCATCGATGTCTAGAAGAAAGGCTCATCTTGCCGGGATGATAAGAGCTAATAAACTACTTCGAGATAACTTCTTGGAACGGGAGTGGCGTCCTCATAACAAATTGAATTTGAATGACCTTTTGTTAGAGGCTGAAAATCCTGTTTCTTAACTTGCAATATCTCCTTTAGTAAGCTAATTGGCTTAAACTTCTACTCTTGCTCTACTCTTCCTCATTTAGAGTAGTTCTCTCACTAAAAATCTTGTTGGATTTTTGTCTTGCAGAAAGGCTCGATTCGAATTAGTGAAGCCATACCCAAATTCATGGACACATGTAGGAAGATGCACTATCTCTTGGAAGATGTCCTACGTAATGCTGGGTTTGGTTCCCTCTTCCTTGCTTTAAATCACTTTTGTGATAAAAGAGAGCGGGATCCCATTAGGGCTATTAGTTGAGCGCTTTTGGGATACCACCAATACTTTCCACCTTTCCTTTGAGGAAATGGCCATTACTCATTTTGACTTTGCCGTTTTATCCAGTTTGAGTTTCTCGTGGGAGCCTATAGTGTATGACCGGAATTTGTACAATGATCATGGCTATGTTCGTCAACTCTTTGGTCCCGTGGCTAATAAGTTTCCTCGGGACAACTTCTTTAAATATACCATTTTATTCGAGGCTTTTGAAGACGTTAGGTTTTGGGCCCGACATTTACAACAACAAGCAAGTCCAAATCATGCTGGCTCTTTTATTGAGGACGATACTCTTTTCTATCAAAGCCTCTTGGTTCAGGTTCACTATTTAGTGAACTTGGCGGACCTTGATAAAATAAAGGAGCTTAACAAGGGTGCTCCCACGTAAACTTGCTTCATAAGGGGCCTCCTTGCCGAGTGTGCGACACACTAAACCCGAGATGGATTTGACCAACTATCTTCCACTATGCGGTTTGTGGAAGATCATTGAGGTATGCTCTAATTGTTCACTAAATTCAAACGTATTATCATCGTGTGTTGATAAAACTCGTTACTTGTTTTACAAAATGTAGCCATCGTTGTACGAATATTTCCCGCACCTTTCACCCAGCTCAACGAATCATCTAACATTTTCGGCCTCCGCATCGTGGGTAATGGAAGGTTGGGGGTGAGAGGAAAGGCTGGGAAAAGTGGCTAAGGCAAGCAAAAACACACCCGGCATATAAGGGTGTTTTTTAGCCCGGCTTCGGGAGGAGGGGCTGCATTTGGTGGAGTTTTGGCTTGAAATTCAAAAGGGGAACACTCAAGACCTAGCATAAGAAGAGGGGAAAATAACACCGCCAACCAAGATCTCATTCAACCCTAAAAGGCCACTTAAACAGACATTAGAATTCGGATATCCCAAACCGACCAGCTCTGTTTGTTTTGGGTAAGGGCAACAAATGGGAGCTTGGATAAAGCTGAAACCTTGGGAAAAACAACTACACTTGCTGGGGAAAAGGAGGGGAAAAACTCAAAAGAAAACAAGCAAGGATCAAAGAGGGGGATTTTGTAAGAAACACAAAGATAAACTAAACCCAGATTAGGATAAGGCACACCACCTAATCGAGATTTAGGGCCTATAACCAAGCTCTAATGGATAAGACACACCACCATTAAAGCCTAATTAGTTTCTTTGATCCTAGAAATGCGTAAGCTCCACACAAAATTGACTAACCAAGATTCCCCTTATAAAATGACCCATGAAGGCAACTCCATATAAAATTTGGGATCCCCACCTAATCTTAATCTCGAGATATGCATCCTGGATGTTGACCTTAGAAATGCCTAAGTCGGGCAGAATTCTAGCTTTGCATAAGCTGGATCAACGTGGTGTTTTTGGCTAGCATGGCTCCCTTCTTTGGACCCCGACCTTCCGTGACCTCCCTTCCATCAGTAGGCTAGAACCTATCTTTAACGAGCTTATGATCCACAACATACGCTTCTTGAGATCCGCCCTCAACCAGGTGGCTTTGGTATGTTAATTTTATGCTCTTATTAACCTCAAAACATGCCAAAAAAACACAATTAATTCAATGATGTCTTGCTGCCCCTATCCACTACTTGTGGTAGACCTTGTGGCTCTGGCGGTGGTCGGCGCCAGCCTAAGCTTTACATCTTTTATGCTTATTTTCTTGTTGTTTTTCACTTTTGCTTGCCCATTTCCTTATGAATCCTGTATGTACGGACCAACTTCCATCCTTAGGCCTAACTCCAACTCCCTCCAATTATAATTATTTCACGGGATTTGAGTTAAAGGAGGATCTTATTTGAGGGTCCTTTTGGGATTTTGTTGGTATCTTGGTGAGAGAGTAACCCCACAAATCCGTTATAACACATGGCCTCCATTCATTCCTCTAGATCCACCGCCAACCATGTTCTACATCCGGTCTCTTTCTCAACAAGAGCAGGTGGAAGTGACCATCGGGTATCTTTATACCCAATTCTTGAATTTATACACGTCTTATGCACATCATTCTCAGGCGGATTATGACTCGAGTGGTGAGTTTCCATTTCTTTCTCGCTTCTATGTAGTTGAATTTCTTGTTAACTTCATCTCTTGTAGCTTATTCCGGAGGATATCCACATTCCAAGTCTTGATGTGGATGTTACTCAACATATGAAGTCTCCACGTTTTGTAAGGATTACTCGAAATTCCCGAGGAAGAATGTGTTGGGCATCCTTTCCCTAGAAATTGGCGAGGGGTAAGAGTTTCATGCTCTTGACCTTTAGTTTATGCTAAAAGTGTTTTGCTAATATGGTTGAATAAATTTTGTAGTATGATCGGGAACAATCTTGAACATGTCCATCGGACATCAATATGCTCTTAGGGGAATCCGATAATTCATCACTGGGAGGACTTTTCCAACCTTCTAGGTGAGTCTTTGGTTAGTGAAATGCTAACATTATTGAGTTTTTACTGGGAGTGTTAATCACTCTGTCATTTCTATAGAGCCGTCAATCTAGAGTCTCTAAATCGAGACGCTTCCTTGGTGCCCTAGGGGATCAAACACATTAATCCAGTCATCAAGCACCTTTCGATTCCAAGTGGTACATCTAGAGCAGGTACTTCACGGCTTTCTTCATGACATGCGCATCGTCGGAGTACTTCGAGCGGGGCCTAGCACTTCTAGCCCTAGTTCTTCCGGCGCATGGCCTAATTTTGTTGAAGAGAGTCTGGATATTCTGCCCTTCATGCCTTTCATCGTCACAGGAACCCGCTTCACATCCACCGGCCCTCTTACAGCGGACCTTCTCATGGAGCATCCGAATCGTGGGATCATGGAGCCAGCTCTTCCGAAGGTGCCGGAGACGACATCTGTCTTGGAAACTTTGGAAATTATATCTTCGATGATGCTTCGATGGCAACGATTAATGAATCCCTTATAGGTCGCTTTTGTTTATTAATGTTAAACATTTTGTAAGATTATGACTCTTATGCAATGAGATGGAATGCAAAGACTCAATTCTAAAAATGCCTTCTTTTATTGAATATGATACAAAAAAATATTCTTAGGAGAAAATTACAAAGATAAATTAAAAAAAATTGCACTAGCCCCCATTCCCCGAAAAAGGAAATAATAAAAATAGAAAAGGGAATTCTTAAGTGCACGGTCCTAAAATAAATATGACTTGCACGGAAAAAAGCTAAGGCGTGAAAAATAGATAACGGCCCATGGAGTGCTCGGGCCCAAAGAAATAAGGCGAACTAGCATGTCCAAGGCGTGGCCGGCGCATGCCACCTGCAGAGACGCATACGCTGGCAAACATTGGTGGTGCTGGTGCATTAGGACTCTTATGCCTGGAAATCGCTATAAATTGCCCCTTGTCGAAGGCCAAAAATTATGCTTCCTTAACGATTTCTGCAATTCCCATAGAAAAACATATCCTTTATGGAAATTTCCGCACTACTTGCAATATTCCACTAATTTTAGAAGATGAACTTCATGTCCGATTCATCTCGTTGGATGCATGAGACGACAAACATAGATAGGACGAGTTTATCATAATATGGGCTGAATACTTTATTCAAGTATTCACCTAGTAAAAGTCTATTGGACATTTTTAAGGGCTAGTGTGGCCTATTGGGATCCTCACCACCATGTTTTCAGGTTTGGGGATAAGGAATTGTACCCTTGCTCGAAGAGTTTGATGCTATACTTGGGCATCCAATGACATGAAAAACCCATCGTTCCCAAATCTTCCCATAATCTACACGAGTCTTACAAATCTCTACTAAAATCGAGCAATAGGAATCTAGGGTAGATTCTTATTGGAAAGCAGTGAATCCGATGAAACACTACCGCCAAATGTACAAATTCTCGGAGGCTATCATTATCCTAAGATGGCGAGCCATCATCACCGCCTAATAGGTGGGCTCCTGTTGGTAGGAGGCCACATGGACATGGCGTGGACGGCGTTGCTAAATTTATTTGAGTAGTTAGAGAATTATTGTTCCGTGACGCCGCCGATAGTAGTTGAAACTATAATAGGCCTAGACTCGCTTAAAGCCAATCCAAGGGAAGACTTTCGCTGGGAGCCCCCTTTTGTTGCTCGGTAAGTGAATAATCACAAGTGGGATGAAAATGGTATAGACTGGCCGGTGATGACCGCCATAGGGCGGTTGCCTAGTGCTACTAGGGCTTAAGTGCCTCCAGTTCACGACGAAAGTCTCTACTTTTAGTTCGTCCCTATTTTTTGCTCCTTTTTTATTATTTTTTTATTTTGCTCTTGGTGGGCCATACGAAAGCTCGAAATATTGTTGTTCATGACACTTATATATATATATATATATGTATATTTATCTATGTTGTGCAGATTTGGTTGATTGAGCATTTACAATTGTTGTTGGCTCCTACAGTTGTGGATGCGTACCTAGCGGTACACTTTTGTGAACGAAAGCGAGTAAAGGCGGTAGCTGATTACCCTACTTCCTAGTGGGGAAATACTTTAGGAAGCACAACAATGTTGTAGTATGGTACATTGTGCACTAGAAAGTGTCCCAATTAGGACACATAACAGGCAGCATCCTTTTGTACATTTGCTTGGGTTTGTAAACTAGTATCCATTACTTCCTTGACCGTGTATTGCAATAGATGGGAAGAAAGCACGCGATTCCCTTTTGGAATGTATCCGGCCCGCTACCATCGAACTATTTAAAGGATTTGGCAACACTAGGCAAGCGAAGTCAAGGCCTGAATATCGGATGAACATGCCAAGGTCGCTGAAACCTACAAGCAAGACGATTACTATTGTATATGCTCATTATCACGAATGGATAACGAAAGTAGATCCCCAACGTTGCAATGCACTCGAGGGCTAGAGAACTAAATCCCAAAGAAGTAGTCCCTGCTACTACACCACTCCAAATACGCAAAGCGAACCCTCGGATAGCTTAACGTGTCCGAAGAAGAGAATATGAGGCCAAAAAGATCGAAGATAGGAGGGCTTAGAGAATTAAGGAGCTGAATAAGCGTACCCAGTAGGATGGCGCCGAGTCTATTAACCCCAAAGGGAAGAAAGTGAAGATAGACTAGAGCTTAGTTTTTTAGATAGAATTTTAGAAGAAGTAAAAGAATTTAAGAAAATTAGTTTTAGCTCTTTAGAATAATTTATTTTCTATAAGTAGTGTGCTTGTTTTATTTCCCTTCTATTAGCTACCTACTCGAGGTAAGTACTAGGCTTACCATTTAATAAATAAAAGAAAGTTTTATGCTCACTTTTATTGTTAAAATTTGTATCGCTCACCTAGATGTATAAATAAATTGGATCCCCTATATTTGTATCAAGGACACCCTTCGCTCCTTCAAGACTATCCTTTAGTCTATGACAATCAACCAAAAACAGCCCAATCTTAAATTCGAGAGCAGCAAGATGTGCTTCTCGAGATGAAGGCCTTGGTTAAGGAGCACTCGGGAGCTAATCGAGCTTCTCGGAGAAAGGCGCTTTAAAGCAGCTCAGGACCCGGATAGCTTAGAAACATTTGAAGAGTCCTCGAACTCCGGCCAAATCTCCATCTTGAGAGGCGGAAGAAAAAGAAGAGGAGGTCTGCGGTGAAGCAGCTCCTTCGAGAGGAGAAGGAAGAAGGAGAGAAGGGAGAAGAAGAGAAAGAGGAAGAAGGAAGAGAAAAGGAATAAGTTGAGGGACAAGGTGCTCCCGCTCCTCAATAGGAACCGATTAGCTAAGATAGCGATCCGAGTGACTCAAGCCAATGGACGCACCAACCTTCATGGAATTTCAAGAGGATGAACCTCTGGATGATCTTATTCTGGAGCAGCCACTCTAAGCCGAGCCCATTCCGGAGATCCCGGTGCTGCCACCGCCTGCATCTTCAACGTCTTCATGATCCGGTTGAACCGCATTGTATTGAAAACTAATTGACATAATTAAAGAATTATATACACAAGTGAACCGTATAATTGGATTGTCTAAAAATAAATAAAGAGACCATCTGATTGGATGGTCCAAATAAGTGATTACGAGAGATGAAAACTAAACAGGATTTTTTGGCTCGACCAGCCCACCGTTGTCCGAGTGCCGTGGCTTAGTTGGGCCAAGCTTGGCCCGTTGTTTAAGATAATGCTAAACTTAATATTTCTTCAATTGATCCAAGTTTGTATAATGAAAGACCTCTTCATCATCCAAATCAATTAATTTTACTACTCTTGCTAGCAGATTTGACTAAGTCTCCAATCTGTAGATTTTGAGGTTTCACTCTCTTGTTAAATGCTCTTGATATACGTGCCTGGTATATTTTGACATTATGCATGGCGTTAAGGTGCCTCTCATCAAACAACACTAAATCTTCGCACCGTGCCTTAGCCCACTCTGCTTCTCGAATTTGACTTTCAAGCAATAACTCTTAACAAGGGAATGATGATCTCTATTGGAAGGATTGCTTCCATGCCATACACTAGGGATTAAGGGTTTGTTCGCTGTAGAGATCCTAATGGAGGTTCGATAGCCCCATAAAGCGAAGGGCAGCTTATCGTGCCAATCCTTATAGCCGACGACCATCTTCCGCACTATTTTATGGATGTTCTTGTTAGCGACCTCACTGCTTCGTTTATCTAAGGATGGTAGGGAGAAGACTTTTGGTGCTTGATCTTGTATTTGTCCAATAAATCTGCTACTTCCTTCTTGATGTGACTACCATGGTCACTAATTAATTCGTCAGGCACCTCATAATGACCAATGATGTTCCGTAATGAACTTAGCTACCGCTTTGATGTTAGAGTTGCATTAGAGGATGAATATACCAACTTGATGAAATACTTAATTGCTACTAACACAAATTCATGACCACCTATTCCTTTAGGAGTCACTTTGCTGATGATGTCAATTCCTTAAACTCGTAATGGCCAGGTTATGTCGGTGTTATGAAAAATGGCGAGCGTTGGTGCTATAAATTTGCATACACCGGACACTTATGGCATTTCTTAACAAACTCATAATAGTCTGCTGCCATGGTCGACTATTAGCATCCAAGTCTCTCGAATCTTCCGAACCAACATCTTTCAATTCATATGGGGCCCGTATTCCCCACCATGAATCTCGTCCATGATGCACTTTGCTTCGTGTTGGTTAACACAAAGCAAGATAATCCTTGTGTTGGATTTCTTGTACAGCTTGCTATTAGTTAATGAAGAACCGGGTTGCCAAGCATCCTTATGGCTCGTCGGGCTCTAGGTGTCGAGTCCAACGGATACTCTGCT